>OX359247.1:57179691-58560597 GCA_947179485.1 Allacma fusca | reverse complement strand
CGGGAGCCCTTCGGGCAACAAAATTAAAAACGATAAATTTTTACAAAAGCGCTTCGCTTTAATAATGTAATTATATTAACACGTGCATACGCGCTAAAGCAGGTGCAGCGCTGATTGTACATATACTTATGTATAGTGACATGTCTTAACATTGGTTTGGATTTTATTCGAGTTGCGAAAATGGATTTTTCTTATGGGATTTAACATGGTAAAATTCAAGCGAGGAAGGGTCCCCCCTGTCAAACTTTCAAAAAAAATCAAACTTTCAGATGTCCTACTGCCCGAACCCAGAGGAGATGGCACGAAGTTTGTGGTTTGTGTGAACACTATTAGTAGTGTCTACAATTCCACCAATTTTCATTTAGTTCTGGAGTTTACATCGGAAGACTTTGCTTGTTAGCGTATACCTATTTAATATTTAAGTGAAGAATCTGGACGCCTATAATCCATTAATTATGCTCTTCCTTCTTTTTTCTCGTTACAAGTACTTTTTCTTGTCAGATTGCTACACGTACTATTTATAGCAAGCGGTTATAAAATTAACTCCAATACTGTAGACCAAAATTGAACAACTGCTATTTAGAAAAATCATATAAAATATTACACTCAAGTAGTGTTTTTTGTCAATTGCAAGTTAACCGCAATTAATAATTGCACTTGCAAATTCGGTTCAATTACGGTGATTTTACACTAGTGAATTGCGATTGTCGATGCAAGTGCAATTTCTGTGTTCTTGCAATTACACAAGCATTAAATACTTGCAATTACCGGTTAAGCCCAACTGAAATTGATAGAAACTCAATTGCAATTACAAGTGCTTGCATTGCAAAAAGTTGCAATTTAAAAAATACTTATCAATTTAATTTCAACTAACAACCGTTTCGAATTTGAGTGCAAAATTCCACAAAATGCCTCAATAAGTCATTCCGCTGTAATAACTAATGTACATAGTAATCACGATTTGTCTCAACGATTGTAGTTACTGTACAATTTCATCGGTGAGGAGGCAAAATGATCTAAGTGAATTTTCGCTTAGTATCAAAATGCTCCCATTTCCACAAAATTATAGAAAAATAGGCCAAATATTTTAAGGGCTTCTTGTTAAGATATGTTGAAGGATGAAATTTTGCAATATTTTAGCCTTGGAAGGTTTAAAGGGAGGCGATTTCATTTATGCATCTCTGTTTCATTCATTGCAAGTAGATCATTTTATTTAATACACTTTTGTCAATTTAGTGAATATTATTGTGCTACTAATCAAAAATCCAAATCATTTTGCCTCATTACGACGATTTATACAGTATATCACTTGACTTTCAATTACAAATTGCAATTGCACTTGCAAGTGTACTTATCGGTGCAATTATATTCAAATGTCTTTGTAATTGCCTTACCAACTGCAAGCAACTTATGAACTAATTGCAAGTTCAACTTCGGTTATTTGCATAATCTAATTGACACATTTTACAAAGTACCAGTTACGACATTACTGGTACTTGCATTATCAATTACAATTGCAATTGCAAGTTCGGTTATTCCCAATATTTGAACCGACAGAAACACTACGGACTCAAGTAAGGCAAGGCGGAATGGTCAAAAGCAGAGATGAAATTAACGGATCGAAATGTAACCTTGAGTTAGCATGCTTTTGAAATCAGTCATTACTGCTAATTTCAATATTAATGACACAATACTGTCGACTCTCTCTGTAAGGAAGCTCTGACTTCTTGCTTCGACACACTTAATGTTAAATTCTCCCAAGATCGAATCACCTGAGACAACACCCTTATACTGAGACTTTCCTTTGAAATATTCAAATCTACGTAATATGTACGTCAATTTCGAAATACGCTCACAACAAATCAAATCACGCCAGTGAGATAATAATCCTAGTAATCAAAAAGATTCAGCCCCAGGAAAGATTCGCATTTAAAAGAATTTGTTGTGTTGCTTTATAATTGTCATGGAATATTTTCGGATATTACATGTTAGTGTTTAAAGATTTATTCTAGTACGCCTTACTCTCACTATAACAACACACTCCACAACAAGGCAGAAACGAATCATCACTGCAAAGGCTAAATGGTCAATGGGATATTCAGAGAACACATAATATCTTATTCTAAAATCAGCGTATGATTTAGATCATACAGGAAAAGGCTAGTTCCTACTCCTAGTGGTCACTATACAATTGGCTCGTTAGCTTAAAATAGTACAGATAAGCAATGACAAACGATCATTAGGAAATGTCAGGTACACTTCCTGGAAAGTTTCTTGCACCATCTGCACAAATCAAGTGCTCACTCGTTATATAAATATTGATGAAGGGGGTGGGGGTGAGGGGGAGTGAACACCAATAATAAATGTAATTATTTGGGACAACCAACAGTTCGCAAAGGATTTCTCTACATGCAGTTGGAGCATTCTGAATTTTGGTCAGTATTTATAAAATCGTATTCATTATACTCCAGGAGGGAATTTCAGGCATATTTGACGTATAGTGTGAAGAAACCTTGAGCTGTTGCTCCGCTCTATATGGGTTCCCACCTTACTATGTATTATTATAAAATATTTGCAGGAATAGTATACAGAGATGAAGAAAGGTGTATCTACATACAAGTAACTATACATTTCAAGTCCCCACATCACCAGTAACTTGGAGGGATCCAAAAGTGCGAAGCAGCTTGCACCCCTCGATTGGCGATGGAGGGAATATAATTTACATCGGCACTTAAGATGACAAGGGGAATGGCGGAATAATAAGCGCTTGTCAAGCCAGTGAATAATTTACAATTGTCGCTTATTTATGCATTTATTCAGGTGGCTCGTTAAGAGGAAGGGAAGGAGGGAGGACGGGAGCTGGAGAGCGAATTCAGGGAATGATTATGGAGGAATAAATGCTGAGCTTGTTCACCCCAACTCTACTCTATCATCATCTTCACTTTCACCAATAACTCACCGGAATTAATTCCCACGTCTCCCCCCGTCTCATTTAATAACTCTCCGCATACCTGCAAACCCTCTACATTTCTCTACCTTTCTCTACATTTCTCTACTGCTTCTTCACCAAACTTCCTAGCGGGCTCCATTTAGTCCGATTTTATGAGCTTCATTCCTAAATATTTTCAAAGTACGGGAATCCAGGTTTATTTTAACTTGCCCCTAGAGGTAATTCCCAGTGGGCACTTTACATACAAACTACAGGCAAACTTTCAAAGTGTAAAATTTTACTACTAATAGCATGTTTTTGGAGAAACTAACTGTGGGAATTTTTTCCGAAATGGTTGCCTCTATATGTATCTGGCATCAAGAGAAAATTTGAGTGTCCTTTTTATAGCAACAGTTCAATGAATGTGATGTCTTCTCAGAGAAGAAAATTAACCTGGAATGGTCAAAATGGATTTTTGCTTCCGTATAAGAATATATTTTTTAAAGGGGTCTAGTTTAGCGAGAGTCTGCTGTAAGGCTATTTTCTATTGTGTGCCTACACCTCAGGCTCTGTTTATAAGAGCACCCTGAAAAACGTCAAAATATAACTTTTGTTTGGGTGTCAAAGCCCAGGATATTTTCAGAGGAGTCTCGGATAGAACTAGTCTACTGTATATTAACATATGAGCTCCTGGATGTGTGGCCAGCGTGAACACAATGTGTTATAATTCTTCCATGAAATTAGACGGCCTTCCCTGGACTCTACTGATAATACCAAGTCCCACCCATTACAAGTACATACATACATACGAAACGACATATGTAACCTGTCTCAGCTATGACAATCCTTTCACAGACTCCCTCACAGAATCATTCCCCCACAAAAGCATAAACTGTCAATTTTCTTATCGCAGCTATGAAGCGCCCTAAAATAAAGCTCTACGGCTCCAGTCCCTCCCCAACACTGAGGCTTACATCTTTTGAAACTGTCCCTCATGAGAAGCTTTCACATTGAAAATATGAGGACTTTCACACCCCTTATTCTCGGCCATTATTCCTTATTGTATTATTGTTCCAAACCCATATTGTCAATTTCTTAGTCATCGTCCCATTCCGTCCTGCAGGAAATATTTTATGATGTGCATACATATGCAACTATAAGGGATGATCTCGCTAGTACGAACTTTCATATATGTAGGAGAATTTTACTCTGTAATAACAAAATAGGGACCACTTTGCAAAAAACACTCCATTTAAAAAACATTTTTTTAAAACAAAACTCGGAGTCCGTACACATTTCTAGGGGTTCTCAGCAGTGCTTACAGATTGAAGAATTTAAAACTAAAGTTAAATTTAGCTGCTGATACAGAGCAGCATAATTCAAATGCTGGACATCCATAAGCACATAGTAGTCCATGCATAAGTACAATCCATAAATACAAAGCAAATAGTAATCGCAAATTTTATCAGTCAGCTATGGGAGCAGGTTACGAAAATAAGTGGACGAGAAATTGACCATGACTGTTTTGCTGCTATTGTAATAATAAGCACAATGGAAAGACAACAAATAATAATGGATACAACCGCAGTCTATAAGAGCAAACACATAAAGCAGCCTTTGACAGTTATAAAGGAGCATACGCATATTATCGGATGTGAAAAATTAGTTGTAAGTTCCTATTATAGAAAAGTCACTCTTAATAAGCTTAATGAGGTATGTAATAGCGTGAATAGACAATTGTAGTCTGTTTCTGACATTATTTTTATGTGCACAATTACGTTTACAAATCCAGCTCATGTGTACAAATCAGCACTAATGTGTTTACAATAATTATTTGTGTGCCCGATTCCAGTTTACCCGTGCTATATGTACGTGACTACAAGTGACCCCCGATGAACTGTCTTTTAGATTT
Source organism: Allacma fusca (assembly GCA_947179485.1). Lineage (NCBI taxonomy): Eukaryota > Metazoa > Arthropoda > Collembola > Symphypleona > Sminthuridae > Allacma > Allacma fusca. Next base: position 58,555,756 of record OX359247.1, on the reverse strand, counting down.
TTAGAACTTATGAAATTTGACTTTTTATTTTCGTTATTATTTTATGTTCGACCCGTCGTCACCCGGATTTTATAGGGATTTGCTAGGTTGCATTGAAATCCTATACTCTTTATAAAAATAATAAACTAAGAAAGAAAGTGAGATAAATCGAGATTAAAATTTGTGCGTATTTGTTAGATTGGGAAACGACAGCTTCTGAAAGCAACAAATGGGAAATGACCCTTCATGAGATCATACGCACAGATACATTTTGGACAGATACAAATGATCCGTCTGGTTCAGGCCAAATTTTTCAGTTCAGCCCCTTTAGAAAGAAAGCAGATATTTCACGGACTCAGACGACTGGGACTCAAAACCCTTACTACAAAATCAGCATTCTGTAACTCAATGTGTGTTTTCTGTACATAATATTTACATTGAGATCCTTAAATAACTACCACTTTCATATGTATTTGACTCCTGGTGAAACGCTTCCGACTAATATAAAAAAATTAAGATTTGACAAATTTATCTGCATTATCCTAAGTCCGAATATGTATTCATTTTTCGTAAAACAAATATTAGAGTACTTTAAAAATTAAAGCGGGATTGTCAATTGCCAATCCTTTTAGGGAATTCATTGAAAATCGTAATGCATTATTGATCATTATTTACCTGGACATCGTGGAAGAATCGATTTCCAGGAGGAATGCTCCTTTGGATTAGAATAACTCACACTTGAGGTAAACTTTGTCATGTGAATTACTGTATTTCCCATGCATGTAATTTTTACCCCCTTAATAATGCCGCCCATTGTCAGCCCTCAAATGGGAAGTTGGGAGGGTACGACGGAGAAAAATAAACTGGGAATATACAGTTTCCTCTCGATAAAGAGGACCGCCCCATGCAAAAATGTTTTCTTCCTGAAAGCAACTAATGTTGGGCTCAAAGATGAGTCTTTTAATTCACCTAGCCTATTTCCTTCCTATATATAAACTAACATAAAGTGCCTCCCTATACGGTTATAATTATCAGCCTCGTCAAGTTATCTCCCCCTTTTAAGGAAATGTTCAACCAAACGCCTTCCTTAAATCCTATAAGGGTTAAAGCACCACGAAGTACCTTCCTATAATATAGGAAAGAGGGAGATATGCCTACATAACTGTAAATGTTCTTATAATATTCCTTGAGAGTATCGTGCAGCTATCACCTGCTGGGAAGCCCAAAACTAGTGTTACTGAACGGTACCAAAAACATGGACTCGACCCGACTCGTTTTCCCGAACCGAAAAAATCCCATTTCTGTTCCCGAAACCGGAACCGATATGTTCGAGTCCGGGACATTTTTTCCTTCCCGGAACCGACCCGGAAAATAAAAGCGGTTCCCGAACCGGTTCCGGTTCCTTTCCGAACCGGCAGAAAATGTATAGGATTCATTTTAATGAAAGTCAAAATTGTTTCGCCTTTTCAATTGATTGCTGACAAATGCATGTTTCGCGTTTTTATCCAAAACGACAGCTTTAACAAACCCTTCCCGAAAACTTTCGGATTTGATTTTTGTACCCGAAACCTGACCGAAATTTAACGGTTCTTTAAACCGTTGTCCCGAAACCGAACCGGAACCTCGGGAATTCCCGATACCGAACAGAAACACTACCCAAAACTACTGCTTCCCTATATTACAGCTTTCAAGGCACTACGGAAAACAGAAAATGTGTGTATGTCGAAATATCCTGTACCTAATGATACTGTATATTTATTTATTGCTACGTTGGTCTGTTGGTCAGATCCACCCTGAAAATTTGTTACATCATTGTCGTCCAGATGTCTTAACAATCGTGCTATACTATACTTTACTTCTTCGCAATTTTACAACCATTGTTTTAGTGTAAATGGTAGGGAATTCCCAATTCAAACTTATACATTCCTCTTCGAAATTATATGCATCGCAGTTACCTATCGCCTATACTCTTACTCGGTGTCACGTTACTCGGTACCTGCGCCCTTCATATAATATTTATTTATGAAGCCATGCACTAGCCTAAATTTCCTAGGTGCCTATATTTATTCCTCTAACTTCCTATAATATTTTATTTGCATATAATTACCATTGAACCTTGCCTATATCCTAGCCTTGATTCTTGTTTTTTGCTTTCTCCCTAGAATTTTTGCCTATAAAAGGGCCTAGATATAGGCAAGGGACCCATCTTTGGTTGGGCTCACTCCTGTTTATCGATATTTTAGTTTATTTTTTTTACATAATTTAATATACATCTTGATACAATACAGAATATGCGATTTGGTAAAATATTTTACGCTTGCTCCTTCCACGGCTGCTTCAATAGAGAGAATGAACTGTATCAATATAAGTTTTTATGCTTTTTCAAAGGACGGAATACAAAGGATTTTTCTCCCACCACACTTTTAGTTTTCCCTCGAAAGTAATAGAAAACGTCATAGACCGCTTTTAAATCCACTGGGAAAGTAAACTTACAAAAGTAAAGATGCAAGTGCATTCTTTAGCACGCGACGAAGACAATTTATTGCTTAGGGTAAGATGAGATGCAAGATGCAGGAAGAATGAGATTTGAGATGGCAAAAGGAAAGGAATAATGCGCTTGCAATGAAATTCCATAGAAATCATTGGGAGGTTCCGTTTAAATACCGTATGTTTACACACATTTTCAATTGTATACATATCTATATGTATATACAAACGATCTCATAAATCCCATAATGGTAACAACATGAACTCTCCTATTCATCGTTTCTCCTTTGAGCTGTCTTTATTGAATCAAACAGCAGGAGGAATTACAAGGAAATACTAAAAATTAATGTGTGATCACAAATTCAATGAAAATATTTATATTGTCGAAATAGATGAAATACGGAAGATAAGTTTCAGTTTCCCTTGAGAACTTTGTAGCAAGCTGCTGGTTAAAGTATACAAAGCATTTGAAGGTAATGTAAATTTGTTAAAATTAGAAAACAATATCACAGGGATTAATTCAAATTTCACATGGCTGTATAGCAACATCCGCGTTTTGTTTAATTAAAAAAAAAGGGGTTCAAAGCATTTGAAATTTTAGTAATTACGTTAGAATTCTAATGGAGAGTGAATTATCGTACTGTGAATCCTCACTTGTAGAAATGCATTTTGTCGCGCAATCACACAAACTATTGAGTTCATATGAATTTGCATTAAAAATTAAAAACGCTTATTATTTGTATAGCACGGAAATGTAGATACATGATTGCATTTGTGTTTAGTCTATTTTTATAGTGCTATGCATGAAATTAAAAATCTCCAAGCTAACTTCTATAATTACTGAGAGTAAATATTTTTATTTTCAAAGATAGCTGAGCTAATGAGGGTTAACATTCGCAAGTGTACAAATATTGATATGCGTTTCTAGTTAAATACTTACATACATAATTTATAATGACATACATATAATTCTAATGTAAACACAAAAATACCGAGCACATTCGCCCGATTCAGCTCACTCCCAACAACAATCATATTCATTTCCTACAGCGTAGCTATAACATAAACTAATAACTACCAATTTTTAGGGACACATTATTTTATTTCATCGTTGCTTTGGACACCGCTAAATACAAATAATAATAATAGATACTCAAACACAAATAACTCTGATGTGTATCTGATTTCCTCATGTTTTGTAATTGCTCACCTTTTAAAAATAATCCCAACCAACTTGATCACCCAGCGCACTTTCTCTATAAATGTCTAAGGCACCCTTATATCAGAAATAAAATTTGATCGCCATAATTACTTTAACCATTATGGTAAGTACAGCTTTGACGAATGCTTGTACTGTTAGAGCACGGGAAAATAATATATCCTGCTGAGCCCAATTCTCTGACAAGGGTGTTTTTAAAGTGAGAGTGCCCTGCGTAATTAATGACATCCAATTACACCGTACTTTCACATTGGAACGGATCCTGTCAGTGTTTCTGAATAAATTTAATAACGTCATTTCGTTATACACAACAAAATTTAATTCTTCATAAGTTCCATCAAATTTACAACCCTCATGAATTTTAAACGTTAAAGAAAAGTAACATAAAATTTGGACTCAGTGATTGCTCATGATATTTGTTTTGCATTGAGGGCGTTCTAAAGCTACAATTATTAGCACGTAATTTACATTGAAGAAACACCAATGGGGCTTATATCGAGGACATATTTTCACAAGGTCCGTTATTTTGATTTTATTACCAGGGTTGACTTCATAATTACGTGTCATCATAACATGATCCCGAGAAATGAAATGCAGGTATAACATAGATATATTATTGTGTAACAAGAATCCATTATAATGAGGTTCCACTGAATAATGTGCTGTTACACTGATGCTATAATGCTATATCTATCATACGGCGATGCGGAGAGGAGTGATTACAATTAAGAGGTATAAGACCTCTATAGTTGGGGTAAAAATGATGGGTGCCATTATCAAATGAGAATGTAGCCTTTAACATAGGGCTCCGTTATAAAAAAAGTTCAATTGTAATGGGAGCTCTATCACAGACACAGCACGTATATAAAATCACTTGTGCACAATTTCCCTCCTTTGTATATGGAGTTACTTCTTATAACAACACACAGATTTGCACAAATTTCAAAATCCGGGACAAAATAAAAAACAGGACTAACAGTGAGCTCCAGTGGAGGGTATGGTAAGTACCAAAAATAATAGTTAATGTTTATGATGGTTCAAACAATTTTCTTGAGCTGAGGCTATTATTATAAGAATAATTGTAGAAACAGAGTTATTAGTATCACAATAGCTTGTTCAGATTTAATGGATATTGCGGAATTCACGCCGTTGCAGCGACCTGGAACATAAATCAAAAATAATTAGTGGAAATCGTCATTTTAAACTAAACAGGATGGCCCCAAAAAAATATCTACGATTATGAAATGGCATTAGAATCCAACTGTGAGGTCAAATAAGCTCAAAATGTCATATAAAAAAAACTGTAAATTACATTCGGACAATCTAAAAATCCTATAACTATGCCAAAATAATTTCCCAAGCAGAATATGTCAGCCTGACAAATATACATATAATAAGTAAAAGTTTTGGGAAATGTTTTGGGGCTAGTTTAAAAAAAATACTTTTTCCTTAAAAGACAATTACCTTGGCTTGTAACGTTAAAGGCGAAGCTGCCCTCTACCCCAAGCCTTAAGTTGCGATGGCAGGAGTCCGCCATGCTGGAGAACATAATGACCCTGCCAAAGTCCGAACTCTCGGGACTCTCACTACTGAAAGTAGCATCCTCAAAAAAATGATTGGGAGATTGTCGGTACTTCTCACTCTGCCCCAGCTCCTTTGATTGAGGGTTCTCCCGGAAAATGAAGCAAAAGCGTCTGGACCCGGTCAAAGGAGAGGTGATTAAGTAGCTCACGCCCATCTCTTCCCACCAGCCGTGACATGAATATTCTATTTTTATTTTAATACAATTCAGAATTAAATTTTAATTAATTCCCCCGTAATCTCTGGAAATGCCTGGTGGATGGGAAAGTTTTAAAATGCAGAACAACACTGGACAACTTGTCTACTGACTATAGGGAATGGAAGGAAGATAGGGAGAAGCCCGGGACTCACCTGCTATCCTGTCCGTATTGGAGCACTCGGATCTGAACTGAAGGGTGTCCAAAGTGTGGCAACCCACGCTTAAAGAATTAAACTCCTGGGAACATTTTTCCCCCAAACGCCGTCCATTCCGAACTAGACCCGTCACTTGGAACTGTCCTAAATTTGGACATTGCCGGGTCTCAGGGGATGAAGCTACAAGCAACAAATTTAAATAGATTGTAGAATGGGAAGTCACCTGTCACATCTGGGAAGGCTCTAGGGATTTGAAATTAAAATCCGTAAAAACTTTCGGATTAATTGGTGATACTATCAGCGTGAAACAAAAGGTTTCTCTCCCCTCTGACTGTACCTAGACCTTTAGCGTGTATATCTATGTCAATGATATTTTTGTGGAAAGACCACGTTCTGTTGGAACTATTACAAATGTTCACTTACAGACTAAGGTAATGAAGGGTTGATGCTGAGGGTCAAAGTGCCCTGCAGTGCAGGAGTCTTCTATGCGACGAGCCAGACTTCCTAATTAAATAAATAAAATGCATTATTAAAAAATACCAAAGACTTAAATTTAAATAGAGACTTGAATTTATAAGCCTTAGATTTAATAAGCGAGCTCAAACAAAATGATACACGTTTTCGTAATGATAATAATAATTTGAAAGTACGAACCTATTTGAAGCTCGATGATATGTCCTTCCCGTCTGTAAATCGCGGTGCAAATGAATCCACTCCGACTGCAATGGAAACAAAGAAAAATATTTAAGGTGGTGAAGACATGAGAGTTGGTAAAATACTCCCTAGATGTCTTCCTAAATTACGACAAGGTTCGTGAGTTGAACTGACCATTGGGAGGTGGTGTGAAGGACGAGGAGGACTTTGTCCAGCGTGGGATTCTCCTGGATTTGTGAGCAAACTGCAGTCATGGAGAGGAGATTAGTGGACACTCCGCCAACTTCCGTCACGTTACTCACTCTAAGCTCATTGTTCTCGAAGTAGAACGTGGTCCGCTCATCCAGTGAGTGCCATTGTTTATGGGTTTGGAGCCACGAAGGAAACTGACACGTCTTTGGAACGGGGGCTGTCAATAGAGTAACAACATGTATGTACATATATATATATATATGTGTAAGGTCGGAGCCATTTTCTTTCATAACTTCCCGAGTATAATCCAGCTTAATTCAGAGAAGGATTACTTTCGAACAATTCAAGGATAAATATTATATTTGCAGGTCAGTAAATATGGAGTGTTTTCTGGATTAAGATTCAATGGAAGGACCTGTGACGCCTGAGTCCCCAAGTTTGGAAATGGGTTGGATCTCAAGTATAGATGTATTTCCTTAGGAGGTTGAGTTTAGGTCAGGCTTTTGTCAAGAGAGGGAAAGTGTATTCAGATTAAGTGGTTCAAGTTATGGTTTTCTGAGGATACAATTTTATGTAGAGAACAAAGTTTCCGGCCTTGACCTGAAGAAATTTCACGTTTGAATAGCTCAAGTTTTGATCATGGAGTAAAACAAGAGCAACTTTGAAACGCAAAGGTCGTAGCTAATTGTTAGTTCAGGATAAGTGTCAGATGTAAGGCAATGAGTCCGGAGTTCCGGTTGATGCATAGGTCAAGTTTAGGTTGAAGTATTAGTCAAGTTCAGGTTGAAGTATAGGTCAAGTTCAGGTTGAAGTATAGGTCAAGTTCAGGTTGAAGTATAGGTCACATTCAGGTTGAAGTATAGGTCAAGTTCAGATTGAAGTATAGGTCAAGTTAAGATTGAAGTAATTATAGGTCAGGTTCAGATTGAAGTATAGGTCAAGTTCAGGTTGGAGTGTTGGTCAAGTTTAGGTTGAAGTGTAGATAATGTTCATGTTGAAGTATAAGCCAAGTTCTTTTTGAAGTATAAGTCAAGTTCTTGTTGAAGCATAAATCAAGTTCTTGTTGAAGTATAAGTCAAGTTCTTGTTGAAGTGTAAGTCAAGTTCTTGTTGAAGCATAGGTCAAGTTCAGGTTGAGGTATTGTCAAGTTTGGTGAAGCTTTTCGTGAAGAATAAATAATAATGGTCAAGGGTCAAGTGCTAGTCATATCATGGGTAATACAGTATAGCTTACAATTCGGTCAAGCCTGGGCCAGCTTAGATTCAAGATGTGAATAGGTCTAACATTACAACAGGTGTAGTAATTTAATCCTCTAAAAATTATTCTTTTGAAAGTGGCTTTTGTTCTAGTTCGAATACAGATTATCTCAGCTAAGGTGTATTTGGATGTATAATTAAATTACATGAATTGGTTACTTATTTTTTAATTTTTGAAATCAATTGTCTGACCTTGAAATATAAACCAGAACTTTCAGTGGCATTTTCGCGTAAGAGCAAATATGGCGGCCTCATACTTCAATAGGGTCTTTGACTCAGGTCATTTGTATTAACTTTCTACTGTATAATGTTCGCTTATGGTTAATTGAATTTGAATGATGCAAGAGCGAGCTAAGCTACTCATATGAACTTACCTCTCCTTAGCGTTAATACTCGGGATCCCTCATGGGGGGACAGTCCATTACAAGTGGCATCGCCGGACTGGGACACACGGAAGAGGACGTCAGTGTTGTTGTTACTGGTGTGGTGATTAGGAAGTGGAGAAAGAAGCCCTCCGGCAAAGCCCCTTTCCTTTTTAATCTTCTCATACACGAAACAACGAAATCGATCCTCGTACGATGCAGGATGTCGGTATTGAATTAAGCCCAACAAATAGCGCGAGGACCCTTCCTTCCACGTTGCCAGACATTCCAGTTCCTCCACTATACAATCGTACGTACGTACATAAATACATGTTTTTGTTAAAGCACACTCCACAAATTCAAACAAGACTTTCAAATCTTTAAATACCCTTATTTATTTTCTCCGTGGGCACACGTGTACAGGTCTACCCTAAATAATTACTCAAGCCCCACTCCACAGAATTTAAAATCCAGATGGAAATAATGATTCCCTTAATTCAGATTATTCAAAATTTATCAAGACTATATTTCAAGATTCCTTATGACTAAAGCCATATGTCAATGGCCTAAGTCATGGAATTTAATTATATCAAAGGGTTGTCAAAATATGATTTGGGGAAAACTGATGCTAACATCATGAAGTAAATAATTTATGTAGAAATTTCTTTTTAAAACGCATGCAAGCTGCTGAGTTTACCAACCCTGACCATGCTACTGAATATTTGAGAGAGGTCAATGGAGTCGCATCTCGGAAAACTTGATATGTAAATCCCTCTCTGGGTTTTGGTCTCTACTACCCCACTATGTATAACGTACATAGTGTACTTTAGAAGAACAGGAGACAAACATATCATCATTGCTAAAAGGGGGGTCCAGAGATTTGGGGCTACGCTATACACCTAGTATAATCAGCACTAATACATAGAATGTGTTCGGACGAATGCACAGAGCCAACTGAAAGCTCTTCCCAAAGAGCTTCCAACAAGTTTCAAATCCGTACTTTCGTATTAGTTTCCCATGTAAAGACATGTTTTCAAATAAAAGTTTCCCAACAAACTTTTTGGGGGTTTGTAGCGAATTTGTGTACGTTGAAACTTTGAGGCTCCGTTTAGAACTGAACTTAAACAGGGATTTGTACACATGTGTGTACATATGTACATACATACACACACATATACATACCTATACATACTTATGCATCCGCACATATATTTCTGAGGACGCCCCCAAGCATTTACATATATGTATGTATACATAAATGCATAATCCATGTAGCCCTGAATATAGTCATGAATTTGCTCCAGGGGGGGGCATGGGGACTCTGGAATTAATATTTAATTTTGCATCAAAATGTAAATTAGATAATTGAATTATTCGCATAATCCTCATCCTGGCATTATCTTAATGCTCCCCTCCGACCTTCCAGAAGCCCGGGACTCGTCCTCTCAAATTGGGTTCCATCACATATTCTAACCTGGACTATTCCAAAATCCACAGATACACAGAGATACATTTGTCACAAGGGAAGTACATACTCAAAACCCCTCTCCAATCTACTCCCTAGTTTTTCACCAAGTCGTATTTTTATTTCCCTTTTAATTCCTCACCATACACACCGTTGAGTTATGCTAATTGCTTTGAAGTTCCAGTAATTGGTAATTACCTTAACAGTTAATTACCATCTCCGTCTAGTTCAAGTTCGAGGATTTCTCTCAACATTCAAATCCCAATTTTGTGTATATTTTAAATAATTACATAGATACATAAATATCTACACATTTCATTCAAATAAGTTCAGCTAAACTTCCATTTTGTTTCGAAAATTTCAGGTGCACTTGAAAATGAAAGTTCGAAACAAAATAACTCCCAGACTTTTGAAAATATTTTTTACTATCTCTAGACCCAGGATGAGCACTGTTGAAAAAAATGCTACCTTTAGTGAGGGACTTCAAAGAGGACTGCCATACGGAGATTCGACTGTACTGTATTAATGAGGACGGTGGAAGGACGAAGAAGAATGGAAGGCTTAAATAATCCCAGGAGAAGAGGAGTTGGATATTTTTGAAACGATTCTCTGGGGCAAATGAATTTAATGCGGGCATTATTTCTTCCTTTAAAAGGTTTCATATTGAAAAGGCGTTGGAGTGGAAGGAGAAAGAGAGAGAGAGAGAGAGAGGAATAGAGAGGGATAGAGAGAGGGACGGAGCGTGTGAGAGAGAGAGAAAGAGAGGGACAGTGAGGGTGGGAAAGAGAAAGAGAGATATGACTCGGAGCGGAAATAAATTCCGCTTCCACACCTTCCTGAGCCAAGCCTGACTCGGGGAATGTCTACATGTGGAAGTTGAACAAATGGAATTATCGCGCTCATTACAACGAAATTCTGGGCATATTAAGGTCCAAAGTATAAATCTCCTAATGCAATTTACTCGCTCATCCTCTTTATAATACGACCCTTTACGGAGAGAGCACACACACACACACACACAGTCTATGATAAAGCTCCGCTCCACTTCAAATCTATTTACGCCCCTAATTACATTACTACACATGTGTTGAGAAACAACATTTACATTTTCCCATGTAATCCTAATTACAAACTTCATATATCTAGCTACAGTTCCCTGGGTATAGTGCACTACTGTAGCTATAGAGATCCTCTTATATAAGGGGGGGGGGGCGGGTGGTTTTATTTCTCCGTGAAGGAATAACATAACAAATCCTTTTATTTTAGGGATCCATCATCCTACTTACGGATGAAGAAGACTACTGTAACAACAATGTATTTTAACAAATCCACTGTGAATAATTTACCTGTACTTTCCGTCCCAGGGACATCTGGACAAGCCTGGTAATTAAGGAGTAAATGGGAGGAATGCAAGCAAGAATCAATTGTGGATACGGGATGACGACAGTCCCCATGACCTCGGTTGTAAGTGAAAGTGAAGGGACCTCGGAAAGGACACTCAATAGGCACGGGGTCCAGTCTGAACATTGAGAATAGATTTGCATCCCCCGTGATTGTCAAACACATACTACGTAGGGAACGACGGTCCGGGATGCAAAATGCTGCAATCAAAATTTACATTTTAATATTATTACCAGTAAGGATTTTCAAACGCACTAGGTTCAGGTTGATGCAGTTGATTTTTAAAGGAAAGTTCTTCAAATTATAATACAATAATGTATTAAAAACTTTTTACGTAGTGATATTTTCTCTAAATAAATTTTTACGAAACAACTAAACTTTTGTGAAAAAAAAAACAGAATGAAGAAGAATAGTAATTCTTTATCATATTGTTAGGATATTCCTAATGTATAAAACTATGGCGGAGATTCAATTTTGAATTTACAGGAGAGCTGTTCAGGATTAAAATAAAATTTCTCCTAAAAATGTTAAGCGAAGCTGAATTCATGTAAGAACTGTTAAAAAAGGAATACAATTTAATGAAATTCAAAAATAGATGAAAGCCAGGTTGAATGTTTGCTAAAAATTCTAAGAAGTAAATTGAATTTAAAAATTGTCACATCAAGTATTACAAATTACACTGCATGTGCCAATAATTTTATATGCACTTACTCTCTTTGTACTGTAGAACATTTTGATGCTTCTCGTGGAACACCACACATCGGTAGCAATTCTCGCGTCTGAAATTTGAAAAAAAAACATGTCATCAGGTATTTTTTACAAATTCTATTTCAAATTGCGCCGAGTTTTGCAATGAATCATTTATCATGTATTAAATTCAAAAATACAACGCCAAATGCTAAAACTGCTCAATTTTTAAAATTTCCTTGTTTTTAAAATTTTAATCAAAACAATATAAATCCCACTTTATATGTTTCTTCAAAATCATAAAAAACACGATATTACTGTAGAATTGTTTTTATAACCGGATAACAAACATTTTTACAATTTATTTTTATGTCAATAAATTTTCGAAAATAACTTCCCCCAAAGATATGTATTTGATGACTGATTGTCACATCCATGCCGGTTTGTACATTACAGACAAATTTGAGTCGAGCTAACTTTCCACAGCTTTACCATCGGCTTTTGTTTTAATGAGGCTGTATTAAAGCCACTGAGGAAGATATATGCATGTATAGGTTTGCATAGCGATACCCCAAATGTTGGTAAAGAACTTACTCATTGTATACAATAAATTTCTCCCCGTCCGCCTCAAGGCATTTTCCTTTTGCATTGATGGAGTGTCTAGTGATTGTGATGGTTTGATGATATCCCGATTGGAACCAATTCCCTTCCCAGCGACCCGGAAAACTGCACCGTTCTGGAACCAACAAAACCCGCAAATTCCTTTAAATTTTGATTCCTCCCAATTGTAAATAATTATCCGTTAGAAAAGTAAGTGAAAATAGGAAAGAGTCCCAGTTTTAAAATTGTAGAGTTCCTGGTATAAAACGCGCCATGTATAAAAATTGAGTAGTAGAAACACACAGTGCGGACGTTGTCTATCGCTCCGAATAAATGATGCCCCGGGAGGGCGGGCGATTGTAACAGAACGGTAATAATAAGTGTACACCTGAACACATGCTTTAGTAATGTGATGGGGTCGTGAAGGAGATAGGAAAAGTCTCGTGTTTTTTTTTTCCATGGAAAGAAAATGACATGGATTGCATGTCAATGACAAGTATAAGAGAGAAAGTGCTAGCGGAAATTTCCACTGCTTCCGCTACACATATCGAGCGAACCCAACGCCACAGATCTTATGATTCTCACATGATCATCCACACGTAGTCTCTCTATAACGGTCACCCTTAACACAACAGCATTTCCTCCATAGAGGAAAAATATTTCCAATTCCAAGTCGCCACAACATTATTTTTTTTACCTTGTGCATTCTCAGAATTTGTGTGACCAGTCTCCCTATAACGCTCGCCCTTATAGCTGAATTTCCTTTATGTAGGAGCAAGTCCATGAGGGCAAATTCCGCTTTACTGAATTTTATTGCTTAGCCTTATGAGTGCACGTGTACGGTGCAGTCTCTTCATAAAAGTTCCTTTTGTAAGAAAATTTGTTTCCTAATGTACAAAAACCAGTTCCAGATTTTTGCGTTCAACCCAATGCTATTTATTAGTCTACTAAAGAAAACATAAATACATTATACAGTCCACGGGTTCTATTTTCAATTAATTTACTGTTTAGTGGGAAAAACTCTTGGAAATGTTTCCAATTGCTGGTCTTAATTTTGTATATTTTGAAAATTATATGTATTTTACGAAGAAACAAATTTTGGAGTTTGAGGGGTGCTGCTGGAGCGGAAATGGACTGTACATTGAGTTCCTCATGATTCTCTGTATTGAGATGTCTTGGAAGGAATGGGTCTTTTTGCGTGACTGGCCTCTCGCAGTGTCTATTAATTCATGTGTGAGTACATTGCATAGGGTATGCATATAGATACATACGAAATTTGTATACATAGCAAATACTGTATCGTATGTACACATGTATCTACATATGTACATGCATTAAGGGCCATTGAGCACTCTTCGGATGTAAACTGCTAATGCACACGGAAATGATAATGTCTTCCCTCCAGCATCTCCTTTTCTTACACTTTTCCTCGCCCCAAATCCTTTCTCTTAAACATGGGAATGCAGTGGACTTTCCCTACTACGGCATCCCCAGATTTCATTAAAAAAATATTTCCCACACATACACAGAAAATCTTTGAGAGACTTGAGAACAACCGTGTCTTACATTCACCTCTTACATTTCCTTACATGAGAACGAAAAAGGCTTGAGTTGAAGGAGATTCAAATATTTTCGTACGGTAAGGAACGAGCTCTTATGAGGTGGTCCGTAATAGCGAGAGCCTCCTGCCAATACCCAATTATTACATGGTTTACTTCCAGGAAGCATTTCCTTAGAAGCGTAACCCAATGCTGGAGCTTGGGTTTGTTTCCGTGGCCATGGGGTAACCAACACCTACAGCTCCAGGGAGGTCTCGTTAAAACGGGTCTTCTTATAAGGGACATTTTTCCACTCAAACGAAAATACTTTGGCATTTTCGCATTTAGCAGAGCGTCAATTCGTCTCGTTACAGAAGCTATTGAGTGTAAAAGGGAAATATTGGGATTTTTAGGAGTGCTCCCCTCCATGGAGAGTGCACTGTATAAAGGATTATTTACTCAATACATTTTTTAGACAATGGACGTCTGTTCCTGAATTGCAAAGGGAAAACTTATGAGGCTGCTATTTTATTAATGGAGTTCCCCTCTTTCATTCCCAGGACTTTTACTCACCTCAGGAAGTCACAATAAATTGATGAAGGAGAATTTTGTTCACAAATTTTATGGTTATTCAATTTCCCTATTTTACATACAATTTAATAAAAATGTAACTTCGTTATATAATTATAGATAGTGGACGCAACTATCCTGAGAATCAGCCAATTATTAATTTTGTTAAACTTCAAAGACATTCACATTTCAGTCTGTTTTTAGCACAGCATGTAACAAGCTGAAAGGTTCTACAGTGGAAATTAGTGCGTTGGAAGGAGGTGAAAGTGAACTCATTCTAGAAGAGATCCCTTCACAAGAATATTTTTATTTCCAAGAATCTAAGAAGAATTAGTGACAAAAATATTTCTACTCATTATCCTTTACCGCTAATTTTAAATTTTTGGGAAAAATTTTGGAATAAACTCTGGTTATAATGGTCCCTCTGAAAAGAATTTTTTTTGCAGTGTTCCATATATTTGAACACTTTTCCTTTTGGGTGAAGATGCTGATTCACATGGTGATTTTCCAGCTCCTATGGTAAGGAACTGTAATACTTGTAGGGGAGCCGTTGTAAAGGGAGTGGATTGTATTTAATTTTACTCCCTGGATTTTGTTTACATAATGTGAAATTTATTTGCTCCTCCGTTTCATTTAACCGTTGTGAAACAACTGATGGCCTGGTGTTTACCAAGGATTGGGGAAAGGAAGCCCCTGTGATGAATTGGGCAGAGGAGGAAATGATTTAGAGTAATAATTGGGGTTCTCAGGAGAGTTGTGGGAAGGGACGAAAGATGATAGTGAGTTTGGGAGTGCTGGAGTGTGGGAGGGAATAACTGAGTAAGGCTCAATGACTGGAGGTACAAGTCCCGGGGGACAAATTAACGTGGTCCGTGCTCACCCCAAGATAGCGCGCAACTACTGTAAAGGGCAAGTGAGGAGTCCAAAAATCCACTACAAATTCATGTCTGGTAATACACAATTTTTCCCATAACTCTACAATCTGCTCTCGATACAACGGACCCCTCCCAGTGTCAGTGTCCCCAGACGACCAGGATTTAATTACTCATTCAGATGCAAATCTAAGGACTCATGCACACATTCATCCCAATTTAGCTTTTGTCTGTTTATAGAATAGCTTGTTGAATGAAATTACTTCATAATGTTCGAGCCCATTACTAGGAGAAGAAGCTCCTTTTTTTGGTTCAAAATATTCGGACAAATTCCCTTTTAAAATTATTTCCCTTTCAAGAGCTGACAATAATTAGTATTATTGAAGTTCAAATTCCTACCTTTTACAAGTACAGGTGCTGTTTCAATGATAGTTGACTGTATAAATACTAGGAACATAAAGGATGGAATAAGTCCTTAAAAACAGGGTGAATAATTTATGGGGAGATAGGAGAACTGAAAGTAATGACGGTAACATCCGATACTTCCTTATTACACTCTGGAATCTTGTGGAGAGAAATATCCCTGGAATTCATCTCCCACAAGTGCCTTTAGACTTCCCAAAGGAGATTAGATTTCAATGGAAATAAATTCCCCAATGTTTTCAATCCATAGATTGTACATAGCCAACCTTAGCCATTGGAAATGGAAGGGGTGATAAACACAAGCCCATAACCCATGCCTCAATCCGACCAGATAGCATTTCATACGAGGAAAAATTCCCAATGAATAATTAACTCCTGAGCATCCTCTCGCATTTCTCTATTTAAAAATAATCAACCTTTTGCATATGGGCGTATAGCCCTTCGTAGAAAAAATATCAAATTTCCGAAAGCATTCTTGGGATTCAATTCAAAGCGAAAATTTCATATTGGAGCCAATACAACAGGAAATAAAAATAGAGCTAATTTTCTCCTACCAATTTGCCCATGTAATATATATAAAGTTAGAAAAAAAACTTAAAAATTTCCTTGTAAACAAAATTGTCAATAAAAATGTGTTGTGTAGATATTTACCCTCAAAATTGTAAAAACAATTATAGAAAAACCCATAAAAATTTTAAAATAATTATTTTTGGAGTATCTACCTTTGGATTCTAAGCTCGTTCTTGTTTTTTGATGTTTTTTGTATTTACGGGAGAGAGAAAATTTCATACAAGGGGGTCTCTTATAAAGAGAGGAAACTGTTCAAGTCGTTCATTGCTACCTCGGAGTTTATTTGTATAATGAGAAAGGCATACGCCTTGATATTCCCTTGTTTGGTCGTAAAAGCCGGGAGATAGTGTGGGAATGGGAATGAATGGGGGAATTAGTAACAAAAATCTTGAGACTCACTCCGACTCCTTTGACTCGTAATGGGAGATAAGGTGCTGAGATAAGGAATTTTAAAGCAATGTCTAGAACTTGTGCTTAATTTCCTCTCAAGAGCACCAACAAATCCTGGATAATGGCCTGGCCATTTTTCTCCAGAAAAATCCCACTATATCAAAATAAAGGTATTTGCATATCCTGGGTGAAGAGGCAAAATGATCTACATGTAGTTACAGAAATGTAATTCAAACAAATGACGCACATAGTCTTGTTTGCTTTTAGGGTAGATTGCAACGGATATATTTTTAATTTTAGATGAATTGCATAATTATAGAACATTTTCGTTTCAAATTTTAATACACTGGTCTATTTAACTTTGAATTTTTAAATACCTGGCCCATTTATTGTTGTAATTATGTGAAATCTGTGTAGAGCATTTTGCTTTGAGTAAAAATAAAAATAATTGGGCTTTACAAAGGGAGTAGCATAAGAAAAGGGAGTCTTATTTAGAGTAAGCCGTAATAAGGAGGTCCGACTATATTTTCTGACATAATTTTCCCTCCGCATTTGCTTTCACTGAAAAAAGTGGTCTGGGGACGAAGTGACAATTGTGCCTACAAAGTGGAGATCATTATGTACAAAGTGCCATAATTAATTTTTTGCAGGGACAAGGGTAAAAAACAAAGGCGGCCGGAAACGACTCCCGAGGAAAAAAGACACGCATAAAATTTGGGTTCGGAGATGTATACGTGTATGGTTGTTTGTGTGTGGCCTTAATTCTTCAGGTTGAGAGAAAAAGAGTTAAATGGAGAAATGAAGGAGACGGCTTGTCGCTGGGAAATGGGTTGTTTGTCAACAGTGATGGCGTGAGTGGGAGTTGGATATTTGAGAGAGAGAAAAAGAGACGAGGGACAGGAACAGTGTTGGGATCCAGCTAATGGACTAAAATAGTTGTTTCCAAACACCAGCTCCTCCATGGTCTCAAGTGTTTGACGAGCTGTGTAAAAGCACAACAATTCAGCTCAGCTTTATCAATCATTTTTTATTTTTAGACATTTTTTCAACACTTTTTCTTTTCGCCCCTCGTTTTCCAATCCACTCTACTTTTCTTGGCGCAATTCTCAATGTTCTCACTTGCCCTAATGCTCTCTCTCTCTCTCTCTCTCGGAGGCTGGGAAATTTCTTGCCCACTTACACCGGGTCTCCTCAAACATCACCTCAGCCCAAGCAAGCTGTCAAACCTGGATTTGGCAAAATATTGTGTTTTTACAATTTTTAAACATTATCCTTTGCCCAATTCTTAGACACCGTTTTTGGAAAAAGTTTAAAGTTTAAAAATTCCGACTGCCCATTTTATATGATTTTGTCGCCCCCTTTTGTCAGAATGTTTTCCCCATTATGTATCAAATATGTTAACATTACCGTAAAAAAACCTGTTAGCAAATTGTATAAAAAAATTATTTTGCCCCATTTTTCGCCCAAATTTGAATTCCTCATTTTTTCTTGTTAGCAAAATTCTATGAGCTCGTTCTGTAGTAAATTTTATTCAGGTGGTAAATTATGTCCACGGAATATATGTAATTATATGTTACGGGGTTTGCTTATTTGCCATATTTTGAAGCAAATTTTGATTTTGTCGTATTTTATGGGAAATCTGTTTTTCCTGTTTAGATTTTTCCATTTTACGAGATATGCTTTGTTTACCTTGTGGAAAAATTGTTTCCCCTAATTGTGTACGCATTTTTTGCGGGATTTGTAGAAATTTTCGTATCTCACCTATGACATGAGCCTATGGGATAGGTTTTTGAGACACCCTGCACAAGCGAATAAGCAATTTCATTTGGGACTCCACTCATGAGTGCTTATGAAACACTACAACGTGAAAAAGGATCTCAGGTTAAAATCGTCAAGGAAAGATTACATGTGTCTGACCTCATGCTGAGTGTATATAGTGCAATCTGTGTGTACAAAGTGCGCCCTTTAAACAACAATTGTTTAAAAAAAAGCAATGCTTTTATACGATGGAAAATAAACATTTTGGCAAATGGGAAAGTGTCCAAATATTTTTGCCCGTATGGGAAATTCATTTCGAGAGAGAATGTTATAGGGAGGGTAATGCTCCCTCCGAGCAGACCTGTGTAAATACATATAGGTGTGTGCATTACTAGAAGTGTGATTGGAAGTGTACACAAATTGGAAGCGTACGTGTTGGACTTATGTACACTGAATGTTTAAGGGCGGGAGCGAATGGCTCCGGTCCTTGGTCACGGAAAGGACCGTGTGATTTACGAGTGACTCTGATATTTGAAAGTAAAATCAAATATAACATAATGGGAATGTAATGGCCCGTGAATGAGCTATGGCCGGCAAAATCTCTCCTGGGAATCCCAACATCTCTCACTCGATCTCTATCGTTTCATTTCTCTCAAGCAAATTTTCAAATTCTCAAAATGACTCACAGACGGCGCTCCCTTCACAATTTTCCACCTTCAGTACACTTTTAGTACAAATTTGGTATCTTACAGTTGTACCTCTTTATAAAGGAATACATAATTACTAATTCCCTTCCTAAATTAAATAATCTATAAAATCAGTTTTATATACGATGGATACATTTTACTATTGTCTCCTTATAAGGAACCTCCTTATTACAGCGCTTTCTTTTACTTGTTTAGTGTGTATAGCGAATGCCTTTCTATACAGTGAAAAGCAATTTTTACGTACCCAAGACATGAGTACAAATTCTTATTTCTATTAAAAATTCGGTGAATAATTTGATTAAACTTAACGCCGTTTTATGTAAATGCCTGGATGTTCATGTGGTAATATGCACATAAAAATATCCCTAATTCTAAGCTACACTCGTACTTAAACTGTAACACCTTCAGCCTGAACACGATCACGCTTGATTGCTAAAAATTGAGCGCGATTGTTAATTCTAAGTGCACACAAAATGCTTACCCTAACTTCAACTTAGACCTAAAATCGTATTTTGACTCGAACTTAACTTGAAAATTAGCTATGACTAGAACCTGACCTTGAACTTGTATTCGAACAGTAATGATTTTAGAAGTTGAACCACAACCCCTTTTTAAACTCCCACTTGAACCTGAGCCTCAAAATATATTCGGGTTGTGTATTTTTTCCGAACTTCAAATTGAACCCCAACTTGTATTCAACTTGAACTTGAACTCATATTCCAGCTTTAATCAAAGCCTGAACTCACATTCGACGTTTTGCTTGATCTTGAAAACTACTTTTATATTGATAGTATTAAACCTTCAATCATTATTTAACGCTAACTGGAACCTTAAATCAAATCAGATTTGAACTTAAACCTTAAATCATAATTCAACTTGAACTTGAATCTTAAATCATAATTTAATTTATATAATAATTGCTTTATGAGACAAAGAATCATAATTTCTTGTATTTGAATCGAAACTTAATCCGCCAAACAGATAATTCAACTCGAACTTGAACTCTAAAAATTCCAAATGAGATTCCAAATTAATTACATACCCTTTTCATACACCCGAAATCTTCGGAAACCTCAATTGTGATGAAATATTGGGAGAGAGGAAAAAATAAGGGATCTTGATTGTGAGTACGGGATTACTCTGTTGGAGAAAGTTGATGCTAATCGATCATTGCTCAGTACCAGATCGGACATGGACAGGAATCCCTTTATTTATTAACGCCCGTGCTCTAGTGCGCTTTGGAAATTAAATGCCGAGCCCTTTGATTGATCACGCATGCACCATCTTTCAATAATTACTCCATTCAAGTCCTCCGGACCAACCATCCTGCCCGCCATGTAAACGAAAATTACAAACAAGCTATTAGTCCGAGAGGTGTATTTCACTCAAAATGTCAATACTAATAAAACAACCAGCTCAAAATGTGGGGTTACTTCTGGCTAAATAAATACACTTATTCACTCACTTTCTCCTACAGCTCTTATTAAGCATTATGGCCTCACGGGCTAATTTATTAGGTAACCGCTTATTTTTTCTCCTTCAAGGTGTCCCAAAAACATCCTCTGCCCCCAGATTCCATAAATCCAACAATTTTACACGATTTATAATTCTCTTCATCCCCAGGACACCTCTCTTCATTCTATTAGAAATTTAGCTCATTCGACTAGGTTTTTCTACTGGATCATGGTAGCGTCATATATTGTGACAAATTTTAAAAGGACTTGAAAGCTATTTTTGAAGAAGTCACTGAGATTTATGCCTATTTTTGAACATTATTTTGAAGTTAGGAACAGATTTGAAGTGAATTTTAGAAAATTGAAAGAAGCTTGTAAAAAAATTGGGAACTATTTTTCTTAACAAATTGAAATTGAAAATATATTTTACACGCGTTCCTTTTTTGTGGTGAAGGGGAACAAATCCATGTCTTGGGACCTTGTACATTTAGTTTTACGTTTACGTTAGAAAATGTTGTGTCTTTCCACTGAGCAAATAAATGGGGGTCGAAAACTCCTTCAACTGACAATTTAATGGACATCTGGAATAAGAGCTGTCAATGCTGATTATCGTCCATGCCCTGCACCCTATCATTTGCATTTTATGGGTTTTCCAATTTATTTCCCCATTTACTCGATCCTCTGACTTCATAAAACATGTAAAGTGGACTTTCTCTGTTTACAGAGACCCCCTTGCAAGAGCACTTCTTAATAGGGGGAAATATTTGTACGTATTTTCCAATATAGCAATGTTGACTTTTCTTCTTCTAAGAGTTTTGCCTGAATTAAGAGTTTAATTTCGTTTGGTCTATGCTTTCATAGAGAGAGAGAGAGAGAGAGAGAGAGAGAGAGAGTGCTTCATAAAAATTAGCGTGATTTTTTGAAAATTCTCTATATTTACTTCATTTACCTAGGTCAGTAATAGTTGTGGTCAGTAAATTTTTACGGGTTCCTTTCCCAAAGAACACATTTCGTTCGAATTAATGGGATTTTTCCTATATTCTTTATGGTTACATTTAATTTAGATTGTAAAATGTTTGATACACATTTACATTTATTTTCTACGTACTGAAAAACAAGCCAAATAATTTTAAATACAAATTCTAAAAGAATTTGAGTAAAATTCAGGAAATTACATATTCCTTAATGTTCTGGATTTAGTAGAAATGAAAAGTATTGGGTTGGGTGGAAAGTACACATTGGAAGAGAGTGTAAGTGAAAAGGAAATGCAAGAGTTGCATGTGCGAGTTTCCATGGTTTGGACTCATAGAAGAATTAGTTGGTTGAGGGCATGAAATTCAAAGGGGCAAAGAGCGTTTGTTTCCTTCCGTGTTCTCATATGCTTCTCATAAATTCAATACGAGATGTCTATCAGGACGTCCCGAATGCACATAGCTACTTTACCAAACTCATTCTAACTCTCTACAGGGGCCTTTAAAAACTTCTCCTTTTTAATCCCCTTTCATTTATTTACCGCAAATTTAAAATATATTATCAAATTCCCCATTCTGCACTAATTTTTGCAAAAATTTAGCTCAAAAAATGATGTAAATTCTGCCCTCTAAAATTTGCCCACAAATTCGGACATTTTCTCTGAAATTGAAAACATAAAAGCTTTCCTAAAAATAGATACACAAACAAAAATTTAGCACAAAACTCAAATAGCTAAAAGACTAGTCTTGCTGACATCAACTTATTAAAATAACCCTCTTTCAAATGTTTTACTCTTGCGGCCTAAATTTTCTACAAACGGGAGTCAAAAGGCAATTTTAGAAATACATTTTGATAGGAAAAAACGTGACTCAGGTTATTTTAAATTCGGACCATGCTCCAGCTTGTTTTCCCTGTGACCCCAAAATTTGACCTAGGTCAACAACAAAAATTTGAGAAAATTTGGAAACAAATTTCCTGGAATAGAAGAATCAAATATTGCATGATCTTCTCCCTGCTAACGTGGGCTGGGGTGGGAGTCGTCTCGGAGAACCCTGTACACGTCCATATTTGGGAGCCAGGTTGGCCATTATATGCATTATGTATTAATACATTTGAGAGGATAGGTTTCGTGTGTTGGGTTTGAAAGGGATTGCTGTTAGTTGCTCCTTCGCTAATAGACTACAGGAACGACGCCCATAAAAAAGTAATGTGAACAACAACTCGTTACGGAATCAACATAAGCATATGCGTCCATATCCAGCTTTCCCCATTGCCCAAGTCCATGCAATTTCAAGGCCTGCACAGTGAGAGAGAAAGAGAAAGAGAGAGAAAAAAAGGGGAAAATCCTACATGAAAGGGAAATAGAATGCGTGTGTAAAAGAGAGAGAGAGTCAGGAAAAGGACGCAAATTTCCAAGTGCGTGTTTCCACGGGCTTTACGTGTTATTTCCAATGTTGTCGTGTCTTCCATTTTTTTCATTCCTTGAATAACTACGGTAAGTACAGTGAGGCCTATTTATAGCAGACTTGGACTTTGCAATACTTTTCCCATTAAATTCCAGACTCAATTTTACGCTTGAAATATGTACATCAAATATGGGCAGGCGTATGCCAATTTCCACGTTGTAACTACCAACCAGGTAGTTTCTTAGGAGCCCTTTCTAACCCCCTTTTACTGTACAAGCGCTGTTGTTTTCACCACTTTGATTTTCTTTGAGTCCCTGGAAATATTCCTGTTTCTCCGCTCAATTTTTTTTCGAGAGCATACGGAGCAAAGTGAATTTTAGGACAATTTGCAAGAAAACAATTTCCGGTATGTGAAAACATCCAAAATTGGCAAAACATCAAAAAAGACATTTTTATCAGGATTGTATATCAAGAAAGAATTTCCCTTGTAATCATGCTATATTACATGTAAGGCTGGGTTGGGAGCAGTTCCGAAGATTCGACTTTTGCAGGATACGTTCAGTGCCCATATTTTAATGGGGATATTAAAAAAATCAAATTTGAATCAATTTTGATTATTGCAACCCACATCTATTTTTAAAAGAAGGTTTCCAAGTTTTAGAATGTGAAATTTATTAAAATTCTTCTCTAAATTTAGGTAAAAATTTCATTCTGAAAGAAAAAATTAACCGTTTATTTTGAAATTAAATTAAAAGAGACAAGCAAAAATGTGAATATCATTCAAAAATTTATAGAAAATTTGTGATTCTCAAGCTTGGGGAAAATTATGCAAGTCTGTAAAATTTAGCCCAAGCCTGAGAGCAGCCCTATTAAAGAAAGCAATAAAAGAGGATAAAATTCCGTTCTCAAGTTCAATAGGAAATAATATTCAAAACGGGGGAAACATTTGGGGCAAGAAAACTTTTTATTTTCTTAAAGGATCGTTAGGGGAAATCCCTTTGAGCTTATTTCTATTGCATGTCAAGGAATTTAATCTAAAAATCCTAAAATAGCCTCCAGTCCTGAGCACTCCGTTTTTAGCCCAAATGTTCCTTGACAAAGAAAAATCCGAAGAGTGAAGTCTCAAGGCAGGGAAAGTTGAGCTGTATCAAATTACCTTAAAATTTTGGTGTTGGTCGGAGAAAGTTGGAGGGCGAGAGAAAAAGTTGATGTGTATGTTTTGATGCAAAGAGAGAAACGGAGAGAGAGAGAGAGAGAGAGAGAGTTAATTAAATGTTTCCGTATAGATATGTTTCCTTGACTAATTAAAAGTGAGAAAAAAGTTTTTTCTTTGGGAAATGGGGAAGAGAGAGAGAAAAAGGGGAGAGGGAATTTACCTCGTGCAGCCGCCGTTTCAGGATCTGATGGACCATCATCGTCATGAGAGAAACTTATTCGGTCTGAACTTGAGGAGCCGGGAGAATCCGAGAAAATTTGACCCCCATTTGTGCAAGAGTTAAGGACCAAGGAAAAAATTACCACCCACATCCACTCCATCCTCAAGGACCGTGAGAACTCACCCATTCCACTCCTTTCCTCACACCAACAAATTTTCACCCGAACTTCCTCTGCAATGAGAAAAACAAACACAAATATCAGCATAGTTTTAATGCTTCAACACACGCACCTACAAGAATTTATTTCCTTACAAAATTTTCTTAATTCCCTCCAAACTCTCTTCATTGGAAGCGTTTCTATTTCGAAATTCCTTCTGATGAAATTTCCTTCTTGAAATTATACTCCTAAAAATTATATCCAAAGGATTTTCCCTCAATTTTTTATTACAAAATTTCTCAAATTTTTAAAATAAAAATTGCCTTAAAGAATAATTTTTTACATCTCAATTTTTGGAAGGAATTAAGTCTTTAGCAAATATTTTGTACCTGAGTTTTAACAATAAAATATTGTTTTACACTTTTTTTGGAAACTTTTTTTAAAACTTTAATAGTTTTCTAAATGTTCAACTTATAAGCTCGAGAACTGTGACCGGAGCGCAGCTGTACTTGGATTTAATGTCTATAGGAGATGTGCACTGAGCTAAAATATGAAGGGAAGGAATTGTGTGCAAATTTACATTGGAACATTGAAACGTGTCTTTGAGACCTGAGAAAATGATGTCCTGGGATCTTATTGCTTCATCAAACCCAGGCCGGGATGATAAAGTACAGAGGGAGGAAAATGCCGGTGCTATCACAAGAGGAAATGCAAATTTGGAGCGGATTGAAAGGCCTGGGTGTATAAATGTGTGTCCTTTTGTTTACTTTGGCCTTAATGAATTTTTGTGTGGGGAAAGGAAATGGGAAGAAAGAGGAAAGGGAGATGAGGACGAGAATGGGCAATGAAATGAATCACATTTTGTACATTCATCATCAAATATGCAAAATAGAGCTGTACAAGACTGAGCCAGGACTCATTGCGGGCTAAAGTCAATAGAGATAAATCAAATTGATGTGGAGGAACGGAGGCTCAGAAGCCACAAAACGGTCGTAAAAGCAAACAAATCTACCATGTAAATTAAGTCTTGCTCCGCACACACAATTTTAGCTCTGTCTTTGCCTCAAGAATAATAATTCTCTTAATTCCACCCACAGCCCTTACATTAAATAGCCTCATTTTAGCTCAAAATGTCTACTCCACAAAAAATCTATGACCCTATAAAAAATTTCTAATGCACGGAAAGTATCCCCTTCCTACACTTTTTGGAATTGAGGCTACCTCAAGACTGAATTTATCTCATTATTTACTTCTTGTAAGATTTCAACCTGTTAGTTTTAGGGGTTAATAATGGGTCAAAGTTGGGTCAAATAAAATGACTAGTCAATTTTTTTTTATCTCAGGAAAGAATGACAAGTATTCAATTTTTTTTCAGGTCAAGTTTAGCCAAAGGTCAGGTTAAAGTTAAACACAGCTCAAGTTGGAGTTCAACACAGGTCAAGTTGGAGTTCAACACAGGTCAAGTTGGAGTTCGACATAGGTCACTTTGTAGTGCAAGACAAGTCAAGCTGGGGTAGCTAGGAGCAAGTCGTAATAAAATAGAGGTCAAGTTGGGGTCAAGTTGATTAAAATAAAATTATTGATAAAGAAAAAGTAATAGGAAAAAGTCGGGATCTGAAAGAAAACTCCTCAAATAAATTTCATGCTAAAGTTCGAGTGAATTTTAATTTCGACCACAAATCCGTCCCAGGTCAAGTACTAATTCATCTTCGTACACAGAATCCGAAAGGCACTTTAGCCAGAAAAATCTCTCAAGCGGAACTAATACACGTAATAAATTACATGGAGTTAAATGCGTAGGAAAAGAAAGGGGAGTTAGACAATATCTCCAAAAAATCCATCCAGACCATTGGGGGAAAATCAATTTGTTTATTTGCTTTATTATGATTGGGAAGATATAAATTAAAGGGTAAATCCATAATATATCATTGAAGGAAGTGAGCAACTCCATAAGCCCCAAATATCCCTTTTCAGCACGAGCCTTCCGAAACTTTGAAATTGATCTTCTCAGCCCGCATCTTTTTTTTTCATCTCTCCCAAGTCAATATTAAACCTAGCCAGGTTATGCTCATAGTTCCCGCCAAAAATTGACTTGTGTTATAAAAAAAATGCGGGAGTAAATTGATGACAGTCCATATCCATAAAATTGGAATAAAAACCCCCGTATTTTTATCATCCCTTTGACTTTAATAGAAAGTGGTGAAAGGGAAAAGGCTAAGAATTTCTTCATAAGATTTCCTTTCATGAGAGTGCCAAGTCTCCTTTGTTGTTCTTTTATATAAACAAGTGCGTGTATAAAGACAGACGCAAAGCGGAGCCCGGGCTCTGGGACATTTCCCTTTGATTTCAAGTCTTAAGGTAGAAAGGATGTGGAATTGATATTCGAGATGAGCCACACACTTTTATTACTCCTGGCAAAATAAATCCTTCTAAAAGTCCTTCTTTCCCCCTATTTTTCCTTACAAATTGTTTCATACGCACAAATCCCTCCAAATATTGAGGGACATTTCTAACACAAATCGTACAGCAAAAATACGGGCTGAGACGCACATTTGACAGTGGTAACCGCAAGGTCAGATTGACCAGAAATCGAAAAAATTTACAGAGGGGCTAGAAAGAAAATTTTTGAAAGGGATTGAATTTATTTGTAAGGAAAAAATTGGAAAACAAATTTTTGATCCCGAAATATCAATTTTATTCTTACTTTACGTTTTTTATCATATCCTATTTTTTTTCTCAAGATCCAGGTAAGCCTTGGAAAATTCCAAGTCTTGATCTTCCCTAGTGAAAAGTGATACTAAAAAATATTGTGCCGGCGTTTTTTAAAGCGAGGGGAAAAAATAAATTTGAAAGGAAATATGTGCTCATATTTGAGACAGGAGGGAAATAAAAGTGAGGCAGAGACGGAAATTGTTTTGACTTCAATTGTCGTAGACAGATCGTTCCCAAAAAATCCAATATCCCAATTGTACGAGGCGTAGTCGCCTTCAGACTTATGTAAAACCACCCCATAACAATTTTACCATTTCCCAGTCCTTACTTTTGTAACTTGTTTTGTCGTTGGAAACAAAATTCTTTTTTTTCAAATCTCGGGTTTATCCGATAAAGGGCTGGATGAAAATATGTCTGGGAATTAAAATCCACAAGTTTTACCATTTCATAAAAATTCAAGGTCAGGGCAACTTTGGGAGACGTTTGGAGCAAGTTACTGTTTAGCAGTCAGCGGTGAGTATGGTTCATGGACTTGGTTTAGTACATTTTACGGTCACAATTCTGGGTCAAGTGTTGGGGAAACTTCGACCAAAATTAAGTCCGATTCAGGGCATATTTGTCTAATGTGGAGATAAACATTAGAATTGATTTCAAATCAGATAGATCAACAGTCTGCATAAGAATACAATTTAAGCCCTGAGTGATTGTGAAATTTTGACCCGATTTGGGTCAAGTTTTGGATCATTACGAAACTGAAGGAGTCAAGTGTGGTCTGAATATCGACAAATGTTTGCACCATTAGCTTGCTGCGTTCAGTTGTTCATTCAAATGTTGGCGTTCAAGATGTTGGTCAAATTTGGGTCTAATACAAAGATTGTAGTAAAATACTGGTAAAATGTGGAAAGTCTTCGTAAAAGACGACTTACTGGTCAAGCTAGGAAATACTGGTAAATGGTATAAATATTGGAGACATGTCAGAATTCAGGTCAAGTTATGGTCAATACTTTAACTCATAATAAAGATTACATCACTAAAATTTAGTACTGTCGCGTTCTCAGTAATGGATTACATTCAACTATTGAATGCGTTTTGATATGGAAAATTTTCTAAATGGCGTCTAGCTACCTAAAATAGTTCTGTACTAATACAATTATCAGAATTAGACATGTCAACTACGGTATCGTAGTACGGTAATACCGTAATTACCGTAAAAATTTTATGTACAGTTTAGGTACGATAATTATCGGTTTTTTGAAGCGATATCGTAACTCCATACGATATCGTCAATCCAGCGGAAGGCTCATAAAATTGTGGTGTTACATACTCGAATTTTCATTAAAAAGAGTTAAACTCAAAAATGAAAGGAATTCGTTCGACAATAAAGATTGTGTGTAGTGTCAATATGGAAAAAAACTTAATCGAACTGATTATTTAGAATCTAAACAAAGTCGTGCGTGTAGTAATTCAATTGTTTGGAGTCATTTTTTGAGTTGGTCTGACGGCATGATGGCACTTCACCTGTTATGAGAAAGAGATGGGAAGTCACTTCCTAAATTAATATAAGTACGACCGAATTCGGTAAAGATTTAGTTTAGGAAAAATTACTAGAAGATAGATCGAAGAATTCAGTATCGTTTTCTATATTTTATGATTTTCATATTTTTCATACGAATGTAAAAAAGGAATTTTTTTTTTCAAACTAGCTTATTTTATAAGGAATTTCTGCACATTTAATACTCTCACATTAATTGACATCAAAGACGCTAAACTGATTGTTGAATAACTTATGTTGGATTTTTTACTTCATATCTTTACTCACATACCATAAAAATCGACTTATATTCGTGTTTTTACCATAATCGGATTAATTTACGATACCGTACCTTAAAAATATTACCGGAGTTTTTCCACTTTACGGTAACGGTAATTACGGTATTTTAAACAAGAACGGTATGAACATGTCTAATCAGAATATTGAAAAATTTCAGTATTCTCTGAAGAAGCTTTAAAAAGGTAACGAAAAAGGATGAAATGATGAAAATCCTGGTACGTTGTTTGTATTGGTTGGACATGTTTTTGTGCATGTTATTTACTTGTAGCACCGAATGTAGTATTGATATAAAAACATTTGTTTTATAGGTTATAGGAGTCGCCCATAAATACATAAGTGTAAGTAGAACAGTTTGAATAGGACGTGCTGAGACTTGGACTGTTTTCTTTTTCCTTGACTTTTGGACTCCCCCTCGTTTTGCGTTCTGGTGGGAAAAGGAAAAGAAGGGGAAAAAGTGAATCCCCAAGTGAAAGTAAAAGTGAAACAGCAAACATTCGGGCTTGAAAATTCCATTGAGTTTCCATTCTTTTCCCGTCTTTGTCTCGATCCTCTCTTGAGCTCCGTATGTATTTGAAAGGCGGAAAGCCCCGTAAAAATGTAATACCTGCTAACAATCCCAATCTCTCCCCAACAACAGAGTCTTATCGCCTTGTCCATTTCTTTTCCCCGTCCTTTCCTTTTCCCTTACTTTCTATTTCACAACAAATCTCCCCAAAATTTGCAACCATTCTTGACCACCCTCCTATTCTTTCCCCTTCGTGTTCACTTTTCCCCCGGTCTTTTCTCAGGGATCCGATCAGGTGGGGTATTTTTTGACCTTTATCAGAAATTTACTTCTACTCACATTTTAGTAGAAGGTAATTACAATAAATCGAGAATTTACACGACTGGAATGTCTACCAATACTTCTATGTCAATTTCAAGCAGGAAGGTCAGGTGCTAATAATGAGCATGTTCCGTGATAGTTCATGCATAAACCTTTTGCCAAGCAGAATGCTATCTCAGTTAACGTAACGTTCAGGTAAAGTTAAGGTCAAGCGTGATTGACATCGAGTTCAAGTGTGACTGACATCGAGGTCAAGTGTGACTGACATGGAGGTCAAGTGTACTGACAGCGGCAACAAGTTTGGGAGAAGTGTATGTCAAGTTTAGGGCATGTGTAATTGAATTTGAGGTGAAGTTAATGTCGAATACCAAATATACTTCAAGATCAGTTCAAATTGAGGTTCGTTTCAGTAATCTACGGTAGTTTTGTTAAAGTAAGGTCAAGTAAAGGTCAACATGGTAGGTGAATTTTTGAGAAATGACCTTTGCAATTAAACTGTAGCAATGAAATGAATCAGTGGGCCAAATACAATTAAACGACTAGCCAAGTTAAGAACCTTTATGTTTACGAATGTCAAGCAGGTCAAGTAAGGTCAGTAGAGGTTAGACTAAGTATTGACCACACTTGACCTATGCTTGACCAAACTTGATCTTACTGGACCAAACTTGACCTGCGATTGACCAAACTTGACCTTCACTTGACTAAACTTGACCTTCACTTGACTAAACTTGACCTTCACTTGACTAAACTTGACCTTCACTTGACTAAACTTGACCTTCACTTGACTAAACTTGACCTTCACTTGGCTAAACTTGACCTTCACTTGACTAAACGTGACCTTCACTTGACTAAACTTGACCTTCACTTGACTAAACTTGACCTTCACTTGACTAAACTTGACCTTCACTTGGCTAAACTTGACCTTCACTTGACTAAACGTGACCTTCACTTGACTAAACTTGACCTTCACTTGACTAAACTTGACCTTCACTTGAGTAAACTTGACCTTTGACAGACTGAACTATATTTGAACATGATTTAAAGTTGACCACTGACACCACTAGGAAAAATCCTAAATATTTTCTAAACTGGACATGGTCGCATCCCTGTTTCTCAATCCTCCTTTTGTACACAATGCTTTCTATTTTACACTGGAAGGTTCGTATTTGGGGAAGGATATTCTATTTGAACATCTCAATCCTTTACAATTTAATTCTAGGCTTTTTCAATGTAAAAGCAGTGAACAAATATTTTCCTTTGGAAATCCAGCCAAAATTCGGAAGGAGCATGGCTATGGGGATTTTGAAGGGAGAGACGGGACGGAAATTGTAATGTGGGGAAGATTAACAATATCCAATTAAAATAATCTTCGGGGAATGAGTGGTGCATGTGCATAAGGCTCGTTATAATTTCTGGTGTGGAAGTTTTTATGAAGCAGCTGGAGGATGGAGAGTCTCAAGAAAAAATAAAGAGTCTCACAGGGGAGTCACTTCCACATGATTTTTAATTAAAAGTAAGAATGAATAATTTCTGAGCAAAAAGTATATGGAGGCAAGATTCATTGGAAAAGTTCCACTTTCCCGAGCTTCCAAGAGCTAATCAAAGGCCCTTTATGTTTCTCTTATGCAACATTCCACACAACATTGAATTTGAATCTCAAACAACCTACAGGAATCCAATGATCCTCAATATCTAATTGCTTACATTGTAGATACATACTGTGTTGACGCTTCATAGTTTTCCATTCACATACATATGTACATACATAAGTGCACCGGCATCGGCCCTTACATACACATCTAATTGTAAATGCACATGTGCATGCATGCGTAAGCACATAATTAATCCTATGCATTTTTATGTACGCACATGTAATTACTCATCTGCACTTACGCACATCCCTCTCAACTCCACAGTTACGAGAGAAAAAATCCTTCCTCCAGGGGATGCTATGACAAGAGTGGACTGTATTTAAGCATCCCAAAATTATGTTCTGGAAGAAAAGCCAGTAAATAAAAGGCTGCGAACAATAAGGGAATAATTAGGGGAAAAAATCCCATCCAATTAAATACAATGAATAGGCTCAAATTCGTATATTCATACAGTGTCCATTTGCTATAGAGACCCTGATGTTCCACTAAAAGCAAAATAATAAATTTTTGAGGTGCCGTGTTAGCAGAGGTCGCCTGTAATTATTGTACATGTACAATTTGTGACTAAGAAAAAGGCTGTATCTCAAATAAGAACCAGCTCAAGCTCCCTCAGTCCCTTTAAAAAGGGAAGGAAGGATTTCTCGCATTTGTACAAATTAAGGCCGGATCGTTGAGAATCTCATATTTATTGCGGTCGTAAAGATACTCATAATTCCAGGCCTAAAATATATTTGATTAAAGGAGATGCAGGACTCTTCTTTTGGCTCTTCTCACTCCTCATTCCGACGTGTGGTAGCTGTTAAAGATACGAGTACAGTCCACTCATCTCAACACAGCCTCCCCCAGCATCCCAAAATCTGACTCTTATAATCTCACAGGATTTTCCAGGCCTAGAAAATTAACATTGTATTAAATGGGAATTTCCTCAAGAGTATGTTTCCTCTTACAGGGAAAAGCCTCTATATTAAGGAGGTCCCTCACAGGAAGTGTACACTGTGAGCCGTTGAGGATTCAGAGGAGGAATTCCATCCTCGCTTTCACAACATTATCATTATTTCCTTGGAACATTGAACTGTCAGGAATCCACGGAGGATTTTGCATCTCAACCAGAACCAAGAGACAACTTCTCTCGTACATTTCACGCCAAGTGCAAATAGCACATCAAATGGCATGTCTTACATCATGTCCTTAATGCTTTTCTACACAATTCCTGTACATTTACATTTGCACAAAATATTTACAAGCTCTCCGACCCTTAAATCTCCCACCATTTACGCTCCCGTCCCCTCAAAACTTTCCAAAGCCTTTTCTCACTTCCCCTTTTTTAATAAAATTATTTTCAGAAATTTTTTTTAAAAAATCCAAGTTGCTGTCTTTTGCAGAAATTCTCCTCTGTTCCTCAACCTTCGATACGTCCAGGGTCTTGGATTCCTTTACTAAACCTCTATTTAATTTTCTGCAGTTTGACGCCACTGATATTTTTACTCCAGTCTTCCCTGATTTATACATCGTGAATAAATAGTAGTAAAAATATTTTCTCATCAATGCAAAACTTTTCCATAACAAAACAAAAGGTAGATATGTAATTATATGTCATTATAACGGGCGCTCTTGTACAAGAAAATATTGAAGTACGAAAACAGCTGGACATATTTTATAAACTTAATATTATAAGCTCTAATATCTAATTACGTAAGAATATTTTCATGCGTAAAAATATGTACCACAGCGCTACTTTTTCCTTCTACAAAAGTAACCCTAATTTCGGGGAATTTAGAAATTTGTTAAAGGGATCTGTGCTATAGATTGCCAACTGTACAAATATGAGAGTCCCGTAGAGTGACGAGTTGTTGAAACTCCACGGCACGGTTGGTTCTGACTCGGGACGATGAATGGGTGAAAATGTCGATAAGAACTAATTGCCACGGTTGGGTGAAAAAGTATAGGGAGGGTACTCCTTTATATACGGAGTAATTGATAGGGACTGTGAGTGAGGAGCCCCTATACAGTAGGTATATAAGGAAACTGGAGGGAACTCTAGAGGCATCATAATTATGAGTACACACACGGAACTAACTCATGCCACAATCTTAACTCCAGCAACAGCTACGCATACAAAATAATCCTCAGTTCTTGCGCATAAATTAGCCCCATAGGAATTATTATGCTCTTCAAAATATCCAGCGAGCTCAAGAGAGAGAGAGAGAGACAAATAAAGCAGGAGGGAGAGAGAGAGAGAGAGAGACAGTGAGGGAAACAAAACCAAAGACGGGTCGAATCAACCAAGTGTGCTTAAAGAAGTGAGCTGGTTCTTTCCATTCATATTTTTCCAAGGAAAGTCATCCTCCCTTCTGTTTCCTAACGTCAATAGTAGTCTTCGTATTAAATTAAAAGCAGAGGCAATAACCAACTTGTAATACGTGAGCGGGTCCTCCCTTCATTGTAACATGTTGTTTTCCATGCATAAATCCCCTTCTCCCTCTCCCTCCCTATATTCTCTCTATTTAGGGACAGTAGACTCCACTTATAACAGAATCCCAGTCTAGACCAGCCAAATATGACTTGCATAGTTCTAAGTCCAATTGTAAGGACCAACGGAAGTAGCATTATCAAACATGCATCCGTAAGTGATTTTGATGCGAAAAATATTATTATGAAGGTGAATCCTGAAGGAAGAGTTGACTGTATACGAAGTTCCAGGGAATCCATGTTCTTCGAAAATCATCTCCGTCTCACAAGATTTATTGGCGGGCTCACTTCCCAAAACCAAAACTTTTTCCTGCCTTCTTCCCAACAAAAAACAAATGCCAATGTGAATGGAGTGAATTCTTCATTTAGCATACGCTCTTATACAGCAGGGTTTTTCAGAATTTTAACATTTCAAGGATTTTTATTTATTTTTAAATTTTTTAAAAATTCATTTTTATTTTTAATTGTTAGAAATATTTGTAATTGATGAACCCTTTTGCTATCTCCCCCTCCCCCTTGCACCTACTTACAATAAGAGCCAGTTGTAAGCATAAATAATTGAGTCTCAATAAACTCAAAATAATGCTTTTATCATGACTTGTATGAATTTAATAATGGAATCTAAATACGCCCTAAATTATGAATAGTGTTCATTTTGACGTCTTCCCATACAATCAATCTGATTGGAATCTTAATTCAATTAATTAGTCCAGTACACCCCTAGCGAGTAGCCATGGCCAATTAAATTCATAGGGAAAAGACCGACTAGAAATTCAGAGGGAATTATGAAATTGTCTCCGGAACGGAATGCTGATAGATACTCATAGAAAATGTGAGGGGCTGGGATTTAATCCCCGTATCTCCTTCGTCCGAGAGGAAAGTGCGGGGTTTGTGTGCTTGGACGCACTTTAACAAAATAAACCATTTATTTATTTTCTCACTTCACAACTCAACTCAACTCTCCCTCTTGAGGCAATTACGTCCCAATACTCTCCCATGATTAGAATTGAATTTGAAATTCATAGCCACACGCTATATAGTCCGTAGAATTTGGGAGGTCATAAATATCGGGTAAGATGACAGTTATGGATGAGCACGGTCCGCTCCCTTTATAACATCACCTCTGACTAAGCAAAAATTTAGGGTTCAAATGTCATCTACTACATATGTAAAATTATTTAAAAAAAATAATACTATTTGTATATTATGAACAAACGTAACAAAAAGAATTTTACAATAGAAAGAACTCACTGTACGGATGATGGACAGGAATAACTACGAAGAGGTTTTTGAAGAGAAAATTAACCTTTAATTTTGGCTCTGTTGTTGTGAGCATATATCCTTAGAGTTTTTAATTTTTGAGAGGGAGCGGGCCAAAGGGTCTGTACTTAGGAAGTGATGGCCTGAGGACGGAATAATGGAAATCGCCCATTTATTTTAATAGTGACAGCTGCACCGCCTTGTCCATTCGACCGGATTGAAACTGTAACTAATTATGCATTTAGAGAGTGGGGCCTTTTGGGGTGTGAAAAAAGGAGGCGAGCATCATCATCATAACCATTTCCCACATTGTATGGGGAAATGGTGAGGGAAAAGAGTGTGAGAGTCTGAGTCTTTTTACATCCACACTTGAACCTCACACTTCTCAAACATATGCCTCACTTCATTTTTATGAAGAGGAAAATAATATTAACTTCCCGAACTTTTCTCACCCTCCGATCCCCTCATTACCAGGTACTCGCTTTTGGTCCATAAACCAATGAGTCACTCCCGTGTCAAGCTCGGCTCTCACGAAAAGATTAGCATTACGTTTAAAGGGTAAATATCTGGGCTTTCAAAAATTTCACACTTGGGATGCACACCAGGTCACTGTATCATTTTGCCCCATGATGGAGCCCGTTTAGAAGGGGAAAAAATAATTTTTAGACAGCTGCTATAAGGAAGTTTCCCTGGTCCTAACAAGTTTTGATTGGATTAAGTACTAAAGTTTTCGAGTCAAGGAGGGGTCAGTCGTGAATTGTTTTAGTCTGAAGAAGGGACCGTTATAAAGAAGGCTTGCTCTATAGGGCGGAATATTAAGGGATTTTAAAAAAATGTAGTTTGTAGAGCAGCTGTTGTAAAGGGGTTTGACAGTACAGTCGCCATATGTAGGTAGGGAAGCCTTAATTTTTGATGAGAGTGTGAGTGACATTTGTAAAAAGGGGAAAGTAAATGGGAAAAGGAAGATGCGAAACCGCAGGAAAGGCTCTCACCTTTTTGCATTATTTACTTAATTGGGTCAGGGAGTGAGGTTTTGGAGGGAGATGATAATAAGGAGGAAAAATGAGGATGAAGACGTTGGCAGAGGAAGCCCAGGAAATTGGACGGACTCAAAGGACGGAGCGAAAATGTAAGTGATGTGAGGGGCTGAAGGAGTAGTCAGAGGGCATTTTCCAAATGAAAGGAATGCCGCGGGAAAATGAGCTTTTCTCCGTGACTGTATCAAGACCAAATGGAAAGTAATTGGATGGCGAAGTCTATTTTCTACTTAAATTACACTTTTAATTACTCCTAACCATACCATCATACATATGTAATTACATATCTGGTCTACGCTACAGTAGGAAGTGTCCTCTCACTAGTCAACTTTTTATTCTGCTTCGTCTTGCGTTTCCCATCTCCAAAATATTAAGGTTTTCTATGGATTCTAAGTCTAAGGGGACCCTTGGCTACAAACTTGGACGGACAGTACTTGAGGTCGCACTCGGATTTCGAAATTCAAAGAGGAACTTATATAAACTCCAAACTTAAGGGAACGCTGGGAATTAAAATTTGAATTCAAAATTCCAAGGCAAATATAATTTCCAAACATGATGTCACATTTAGAATTCACACTCGAATTTGAACTTCAATTCATTAATCCGATTTGAATACACACATTTCGAAACTCTTGTTACGTTGAGCTTGAATTTTAAGTGCTAACAGAAACTCGAAACTTAAAAGGAAGCTGAACCATGAAACTCAAGTTGGAACTGAAACTTGAAACTCAAGTTGGAACTGAAACTTGAAACTCAAGTTGGAACTGAAACTTGAAACTCAAGTTGGAACTGAAACTTGAAACTCAAGTTGGAACTGAAACTTGAAACTCAAGTTGGAACTGAAACTTGAAACTCAAGTGGGAACTGAAACTTGAAACTCAAGTGGGAACTGAAACTTGAAACTCAAGTTGGAACTGAAACTTGAAACTCAAGTTGGAACTGAAACTTGAAACTCAAGTGGGAACTGAAACTTGAAACTCAAGTGGGAACTGAAACTTGAAACTCAAGTGGGAACTGAAACTTGAAACTCAAGTGGGAACTGAAACTTGAAACTCAAGTGGGAACTGAAACTTGAAACTCAAGTGGGAACTGAAACTTGAAACTCAAGTGGGAACTGAAACTTGAAGCTCAAGTGGTAAATCAAGCTCAAAATTCAAGTGGGAACTGAAACTTGAAACTCAAGTGGGAACTGAATCTCGAAACTCAAGTGGGAACTGAAACTTGAAACTCAAGTGGGAACTGAAACTTAAATGGGAATGACGCTCGAAATTCAAGTGGAAAACCAAGCCCAAAATTCAAGTGGGAAGCGAAGCCCAAAATTCAAGTGGGAAGCGAAGCCCAAAATTCAAGTGGGAAACGAAGCTCGAAATTCAAGCGTAAACTAGAACTCAAAATTCAATCCTGTACTCAAACTGAAACTCTGTACCCAAAATTGGGACTCACTGGCGATACCTGGAGCTTATAAATGTATCAAAAGACGAAGCTTAAATATGAACTTAAACTTCATACCTACAATCTCGAGCTATGAAAAATGCAATGAATTAGTAATGCAAAATGGAATGCTAATTAGTTTGCTTAGAGTAGTGAGTCAACTTCAATTTTTCCACCTTTTTGAAACATCAGGTCTCTTTTCCGTGTTCCTGAGTTGTGAGGTCTCTGGAAAATGTCCCATTGGACTGTAATTGTGAAGGAGAAAATTACCGTTATCAGACTCGACAAGTTGTTTGTGAGTGGATTTCCACAATAAAATCAACTGAATATTTCATGCCCTAATTTGGAAGTTGGTTTCCCTCGGACACGGATCTCAAATTTCATTCTAAATTCACCTTAAAAGTATATGTAAGGATTTTACTGCATTTATGGGCAATTGTAATTGCTTATTAGAAACAACGAGTACCTAACTAGAGCTACCTAATAAATACACCTTCCGGGCTCCGAACCGGTCAAGTCATTTCCTGGGCAGTACTTCAATTTAATACTAACCGTGGAATGTTTGACACATTACGACTTTCTTTTCGAGCTGATCATCCTAACCATAAATA
Organism: Allacma fusca; assembly: GCA_947179485.1. Classification (NCBI taxonomy): domain Eukaryota; kingdom Metazoa; phylum Arthropoda; class Collembola; order Symphypleona; family Sminthuridae; genus Allacma; species Allacma fusca. Next base: position 58,517,497 of record OX359247.1, on the reverse strand, counting down.
GATACGTACTTCAACAAATGAATCTAACCCAAGATTGGATTTTATTTGATTTTAAGTCCGCAGAATTTTAGTAATAAATTAGTTTGTCCCCGATTTTCACCTTTAAAACCAATCAACCCGTACAAAATAATTTGATTTTCAGCAAATTAAACCCAAATCTGAAGCATCTTTGACCTTTTTAAATTAAACTCATGACCCTTCCTTGAATATTTACCAAACTGGAATTTGATCCGAACTTTACCATTACTCTAATCATCGTCGTAACTCGGTCAATCTCATTCTAACAAACCAAATACAAAAGCAATCTTAAAATCTCGATCAACTCTTGATTCAGACTTCCCGCAACCTAACTCAAATTTAATCTGACCTTGACCAAGAATTCTTCTCAGACTGCACTAAAATTGACCTAAACATAGCCTCAAACTTCTGCTAAAACCAAAAATTGACCCAACACTTATTTGACGCACAATTGACCCAAATCTCATTCGACCCTAAATTGACACAATTCTTATTTGACCTTAAATTGACCCAACACTTATTTGACGCACAATTGACCCAAATCTCATTCGACCCTAAATTGACCCAACTTTTATATGACCCTAAATTGACCCAACTTTTATATGACCCTAAATTGACCCAACTTTTATATGACCCTAAATTGACCCAACTTTTATATGACCCTAAATTGACCCAACTTTTATATGACCCTAAATTGACCCAACTTTTATATGACCCTAAATTGACCCAACTTTTATATGACCCTAAATTGACCCAACTTTTATATGACCCTAAATTGGCCCAACTTTTATATGACCCTAAATTGACCCAACTTTTATATGACCCTAAATTGGCCCAACTTTTATATGACCCTAAATTGACCCAACTTTTATATGACCCTAAATTGACAATTCTTATTTGACCCTAAATTGACCCAACTTTTATATGACCCTAAATTGACACAATTCTTATTTGACCCTAAATTGACCCAACACTTATTTGGACCTAAATTGACCCAACACTTATTTGACCCTAAATTGACCCAATTCTTATATGACCCTAAATTGACCCAATTCTTATTTGACCCTAAATTGGGCCCAATCTTCCCCAAACATTTGTCATCGGAACTTGACCTCGGACAAACTCAAACTGTGCACCGTAATTTCAAAACCTGTCAACCATTACTACTGGACCTTGTTTGTCCATTTGACCTTTCCTCGCAAAAATTTGACCGATTAAATGATTTCTATTAAACCCTTATCTTGAGTTGTAAAGAAAATTTGAACTTGTACACAGTCCTGAATTTAATAACTTAACATGACTGTATACAAGACACCGGGGATATGAAATGAATTAATATAAGGATATGTATATATGTATGTATTAGGGCATTAAACCATATGTACATGCAATGGAACCGGGTCTATCCGCCAATAATACAGGCCTGGACAGAGGGAGAGGAGTGTGTTGTTGAGCAAGATAAATAATTTACACGGGCACTTAAGATGACAAGGGGAACGTTGGGATAATAGGCGATTGTCAAATCCCTGAATATTTCAGCATTGTACTTTGGATTTATTCAGGTGCTTTTGGAAGGACAAGGGAAGGAGACAGCCACTGGGGAAGCCAAGCTACGTTTATAATTGCAAGAAAATAAAGCAGAGCTTTTAAATGCACACTCAAGCAGACTCGACCAGGAACCCGCCATAATTAATTCCCTTGTCTGTATCTCTTGCCTATTTGTGTAATCAGTACCTGGAAGCCCGGAGCTTATCACCCCTTTCATCCTTTCCTTATGTCCCAACGCCCGTCACCCATCCATTCCTCCTAATTTCCACCCCAATCTCCTTCCATAAGTCATTTGTCCCCCGTCCAACCAACATTTATAACAACTTATAATCACTTTCAGGGGAAACGGATACGTCTCCTCCTTACAAGGCTCCCTCAGCGTCTAAAGGCAAAATGTGCTAAATCACCTTTTCACTGATCATCAAAATGTACTAAATGCATTTTTCTATTTTACAGAAAAATGGCTTAATTGCAGTTTTTCCAAAATGAGCTAAATGAACAATAAATGATGTGACAATAGCCCCTTTTTATTTTAGGTTAAATTGATTTTAGCTCTTTTTCGATTTAATTTCTATCCCACTGATTCTCAGTTCTTACAGTAGCGTTGAGGGAAATCACATCAAACGTGCATATGCATTTAATGGGAAACGCCTATAGTTCATATTACGTTTAATTTGCTTATACTTCCTTTTGCTTTCATGGAAGTTACACCTAGTACATTTTGTATCTTCACCCACGACATACATACATACATGTAGATCCACCAGAAAATAAAACCTAAAAATAAAGGAAGAGACTGCCCTACAAAGACTTGGCTTTGCATACTACAAGGGGAGCGTCAGAGCGCTGGGAAAAGTTGGAAGGAAAATTCAAATTGATAGAAAGTGAGGGAAATGCGGGAGAGAGGGATGGGGAAACCTTCGGAGCTAAAACATAGCCAACTGAGTGAGTCTGTTTACTTGGGCTTGGAGTCTGTCACTTGACTTGGCTCAGGAGTTGTTTAAACCCCTCGGTCCTCTTCACAGCTGTTTACAGTCCACTGTCCCTACAAAGGCTGGTCCTATTACAGTCACACATGCAGATTCTCCTGAGAATGCTCAAACCCTATGAAACACACTATGATCGAAATTACCTTGCAGGGGATCGGACTGGGTGTCGTTATGCTAAGTGTGGACTGTCCCTACTTGTGTGTGTACTCTCGAGAGAGCTCAACGGCCTTTAACGCTCTCGGACCCCTTTCTGTTTACCTTATTTTAAAATGCTACGAGGGACCGTCCATCACTTTTCATATTCAGGCATCACCTCACTCCTAGACTCTCCTTTGTGGGCTCAAAATATGTCCGGACAAAATTTTTATTAGAAAAACGTCCTTCCTCGTTACCTCCCGTCATACTCTGCCTGTACAGTCAATTCCCTCCATAGAGTAGATATTCCTAGTCATACATGTATAATTACTAAAGTGGAGTCAAAAAAGCAAAGTGTGAAAACCCAAAGGTTTTATTTGCAAAATAAAATTTGAATATGTCCCCTCTCTATTAAATAATTTCTTAAAATTTTAAAAGTCACTTCTTTACTACCTCCCTCCCATCATGGGAAAATGTATATTTTTGAATCTCTAGAGTCTAAATTACTGTATAGATATACACGAGGGATCCGTACTAGGAGCAGAACACTGTATAAGAGTCTACATGAAATTTAATGCACACATGTAGTATGAAGAAGAAAAAAACGTGTCTCTTATTTAATACAATAGAAAATTAACTGTGAAAATGTTACCAGAAAAATCTCAGGTGGTTGATGATTCCATTATGTGTGTCTTGAAGGGCTGGAAAATACAAAAGACAGATACAGTATGTACAGACTGCATACAAAATACTTATATGTTTGTTATGTATGTATGTGCATATGGGTATAAGCTAAAAGCTGTAAAAAAACTCGTCTCATAGGGTCGTAAATGATGTGTACACAGGGATAGGGAAATGTACATAAAGGAAAGGGAAAAGTAAATTGAGAGACATTGGTGAGCTCGGGATTGGAGCTTGAAATGTTGGAAATGTTATGCAGAGATGAATACATTTAGCTCCCGTCGTCTCCTTCACCCCGGCCGTGGAGAGAGACTTTGATGAGTGAGAGGGAATATCAAAAGTCCGTATAAAAAGACGGCGACTCTCCATCGCTCCCGAGTCAAAAGCAGAGACTGACGACGCAAAAAAGTCCAATGAGAATCAAATGAAGAGGAACAAAAAATAGCTCCTGGAATGAATCTTTTTCTCTCCCTTAACTTACTATACAAAGGTCCGTATACTTATGTCTTCTTCTTCTTCTTCAATAGGTCCACAGTCAACTGTCACTGTGAGAGCATCCCTCTTACAGAGGAACCACAGATTCACTTCTGTGTTAGAAAAAATTAGCGTTGCGGTACGGACTCGTATTGGAGCGTCCGTGAGCTCTGATAGGAAAAAATCTCCTGTCATCTGAGATCTGTTTGAGGGAGAGTGGACTGTAGAGATGTGACTTGAGTCATGGGATGTGATGTAATTTCAATGGACTTTTTCTCTGGACAGACAATGCTTAGCCATTAGATTCCATTAGATTTCATTCAGTTTTTGTCTCATTATATGACATTGAAGATTTGGGCCTTGATGCGTGCGTCCAATTCCTAGTCTCTTGTTTAATACTTACAGTTCCTCTCAATTACAGTCCGTCCTTTTTATGGGGACTCTGTTTTGGAAGGAGGACTTCACCCGTGTGAGAAGGAAGCTCCTTTGAAGAGTCAGTGTATAATGAACTGTATAGAGATGGCCCATATGCTGACGTGTTTTGCTCTGAATATAAATCCTAATCATATCAATTGCCGCCGCTCTTCAGAAACCATTTATATTCATTTATTCACATTTAATGTTTGGACATCCCAGATCCCTTTTAGCTCTCCCAAGTCCACTCGAGCAACTACTACTCCCTTCGTTTTGGAGAGCACAGCTGCTCCCTCAATTCACACTACTCTTTACAATTATTTCCACATTTCTTTCAATTTTCCTTCCACTTTTTCCACCACGCAGATTGGGGAGTGCGTGATGAATATAGAGATGCGCTCAAGTCGGACGTTCATTGTACTAAAAGTCAACCGTTGCTATCAATTTTAACGGAGTGCGGGAGATGTTGGGCTTTTGGGGGAGATTTTTGGCCCAATTCGGGATCCCGTTGAGGCCTTTATTTTATGGTCGAGTTTTTAAGTCAAGTGTGAATCGTATGAAGTCGAGGTGGCGGTCTAGCTGTTTTTTTAAATTTTGGATAAGGATAACGTTTGGTCAATCCAAAGGGTACAGCTAGCTTTAATTCTTCTCGTATATGTGTGTTTAAACAGGACTTACAGCTGTAGTCCTACTTTAAATTGAATTAAGACGGCCAAAACTTTGGTCAAATACCGATCAAAACTTCGGTCAAACCTTTGGTCAAATATCGATCAAAACTTCGGTCAAACCTTTGGTCAAATACCGATCAAAACTTCGGTCAAACCTTTGGTCAAATGTTGGTCAATACTTTGGTCAAATGTCGGTCAATACTTTGGTCAAATGTTGGTCAATACTTTGGTCAAATGTCGGTCAATACTTTAGTCAAATGTCGGTCAATACTTTGGTCAAATGTCGGTCAATACTTTAGTCAAATGTCGGTCAATACTTTGGTCAAATGTCGGTCAATACTTTAGTCAAATGTCGGTCAATACTTTGGTCAAATGTCGGTCAATACTTTAGTCAAATGTCGGTCAATACTTTGGTCAAATGTCGGTCAATACTTTAGTCAAATGTTGGTCAATACTTTGGTCAAATGTCGGTCAATACTTTGGTCAAATGTCGGTCAAAATATTGGAAACTATTTCGAGTTACCATATGAAAGTTTTTGTCAGCTTGTATCTGTAGTCACGTTTAGGCCAAACTTTGGTCAATTTTGAATCAAATTGTAGGTCAATTGGGTGAAGTGGCGCTCACATCTCGGTCAAATGTGGTCAAAACTTCATGTGTGGTCACTATTTCGAATTCGTATTTGAAAATTTTAGTCTACTTATATTTATCTGTAGTCGAGTTTAGGCCAAAGTTTGGTCAATTTTAAAAAAATAATGGTCGCTTGTATGAAATGTTGGTCAAACTTGGGTCAGATTTCACTTCAGTGTGAAATTTTGTTCAATATTGGAAATAATGTAATGATTTGATTGTTTTATTCTATGCGTGACTCAAATTTAAGTCAAGTTCAGGGTCAGCAAAAGGTCAATACTGCGCCCAATTAGCTTTGTCAAAGTTAATTTAAATAATTCTAATGATAAATAGCTTAGTAATGCATACAAAGATGAACATACGTGCATGGCCCTAAGTGGGCAAGTCACAGTCAAATTAAGCACAAAGTGTAGCCTCTTTCTAAAAGAATCTCCTTGCTAAGCTTGCCACGTATTCGCATTATTTGCTTCGATAAAAATACAAATAACAACTGTATTTTAAAATGGAATTTTTGTAGAGAGCTTGCTCCACCACAAAATACACGCACAAAGGTCTTGTCACTTGAAAATGTATCTATACATTCTTTCAATTCAATTAACTTGCTCTCAATAAACTACGATGTTTGAACGGCCTATATTCTGGCCGCAAAACTTCTTGCTTACCGTAATATAAGAATCTTGTTATAAGAAACAAAAAATCATTGGATTTCAAACTCAGTGGCTGAAACTATTACAAATCAAAAAAAAAGGAATCTTATTTGAACCACATTATGTTACGTACATACTAAGTTGAAACCATTGAATTTTGAAGTTGGGAATTGAGTAAAAATTGGATTTGGTGGTATGTTGAGAACTATCCGGAGCTATCCCCAAAACGGGAGGGAAATATGAAAGGAAATTCCTGATGTTCAGGCTACATTAGCCTAAACCTATATTTGCATTTTAGCTGGAGTCCAGCTCCAGTTCACAGAGAGTAGCCTACCTTTTTAACTCATTTCCCTTTCTGATTGTACTGATTATGCGTGCATTTGTTATAATGTTAACTTTGTGTAGCTCACCTGAGGCTCATAAATGCAAACACCAATGTGAGTACTTTTCCTAGCGTTTCTAAAATACCTTGACATTACTCTAATTAGTTCGTTTTCCTTTAGACCTGCAACCTACTGAGTGAGTTTAACCATCGGTCAAGCTCAACTCCTCATATACAATCATTCTTGTATGTATGTATGTACTAATTTATGTGCCTCATCTCATATGTATTTTAACCTAGTTAAGCGCTATACCAATGTATAGTAAATTACTTTTATTCATAATTTTTGTATTGTAATACATTTTCCTCCAAAATACAAAGAACCTCAGCCTATAAAAGGGCTCCGAGTCTACAACTCGGAGAGCACTTCTTCTCCAGCCTTCCTATTGTAAGGACCTCAAAGTAGTGGGTGTCCTGGCTCCAATTTCCTACTCCTTACGCTGTGTAATTCTACGGCTTGACATTACCACGTATTTTTACGCTGTGTAATTCTACGGCTTGACATTACCACGTATTTTACCATAATTGACCCAGCTCAAGTTAACATTGGAGTGATTCCTTTCCAAGGCTCCGTAATTAAATTGTACCCTTTAAACTTAGTGTTTGTAGTAACTATTCTTGTTTTGCAGTAATTAAATTGAGTCTAATTGAGGTTAACCTATTGTTGTTTGCTCCACTTTATTACAACACATTTGCTCCATCTTTCCATCTCATACCATAAGTCCCTCATCTATCAGGAACATAAGTTATCCCGTTTCTAACGAAACATATTTTGGTCCTTCGAACCGGATCCAGTGTAGATCAGAGCCGATTGCACTGAACCCTTTCCTTTAGTTTTAATTTGTGTTCCTGTCGAGAGGAACTTACAATATGTCTCTCCCCAGTGAAAAAACCCTCCGCGGCGCCCAGTCGTCGGTCAAGGGTCGATTCACTATCCTTGAGAAGGAAATTGCGAACCAGGGGTCACTAAAGTTGTCTCGGGTAAGGTACGACGCTCTGTTGAAGCAAATCCAAACTGGTTGGAGTAACTTCGAAACTGCCAACAGCCAGATCTACGTGTACCTTGCTGATGATGCTGCGGTAACCGCCCAAGAGAAAGAGGTCGGCGATCTCAGTTCCCGCCACCTAAAGTTACTGGAGGACCTGGAAATCCTCAAACCAGACGCCATTCCTAGCACATCTAGTACAAAGGTGAAGCTACCCGACCTGGAAGTTCCTGTGTTCCATGGGGAACTTGAGAAGTGGACTTCCTTCTATGACCTGTTTGGCGCAGCAGTTCATAGCCAAAGTGGATTGAGCCCTTCCCAGAAGCTTCAATACCTGAAGACCTCACTGAAGGGGGAAGCGGAGTCAATCATTAGCCATCTCACCATCACCGACAGCAACTACGCTGAGGCGTGGACGCTGCTGAAGGAACGCTTTGACAATAAGCGTGAGATCATTGAGGCTCATCTCAATCGTCTCATCAACCAACCCATTATGAAGGAGGAATCTGGAGCCGCTCTGCGTCGACTCATCGACGTATCCAGAGAATGCATCCAAGCATTACGTGTCCTCAAATTACCTACCGACCATTGGGATGCCTGGCTTGTCTACACCCTGAAGGACAAGTTGGACCCTGAAACTCGCCGCCAGTGGATTCTTTCTCTGAAGAGCACGGACATGCCCACCTTTAAGGAATTCTGCGAATTCATCTCCCAGCGTGCCCGTGCAATAACCGAGTCCACCAGCACAAAACCTATCGCCTCTAAGCCCAACGGTGGTACCAGCTCCAAACAGAAGTCTGTCTCCTCCAACCATGGCACCACCGACTCCAAATGTAAGGTTTGTAATGATCAGTTTCATCCTCTCTTCAAGTGCTCAACTTTCCAGAAGTGGTCAGTCAATGAGCGAGGGGACTATGTCAAGTCCAAGAACCTGTGCTTCAACTGCTTCAGCACCAACCACAAGAGCCACGCCTGTGGCAATAAGACCAGCTGCAAGAAGTGCAACAAGCGCCATCACACAATGATCCACACGGAATCAGCATCTGACACTCCAGAGGCAGGAGAAACGGCTGCATCGCACCACATCGCGAGGAGTCAGTCAACCACATCTAATGTTCTCCTCCCCACGGCAGTCGTCAACATCGAAGATTCCAAGGGTAACCTCCACGCTGTCCGAGCTCTATTAGACAGCGGATCCGAAGTCAGCTTCGTGGGTGAACGAATTGTGAAGCAGCTTGGATTGAAAACCCGAACCACCAACATCTCAGTAAATGGAGTTTCGAATGTCACCGTGGGTTCATCTCGCAAACTCGCCCATGTCCCGCTATCGTCGCGTGTCTATACGTACCGTACAACCCTTGAAGCATTAGTCATGCCAACGGTAACCGGCAGACTCCCAGGTACGAAGAACGCACTCGCGGACATGGAAGACCTCCAAGGTCTCCGCTTGGCGGATCCATTCTTCTTCAAACCTGAAGAAGTTGACCTCATCATAGGCGCAGAACTGTTCTCTGCATTGTTAAGGACAACCGCAAAAATCTCTGGCCCTTCAGGATTTCCTGACGCGGTTGACACCATGTTTGGATGGGTCGTTTTAGGTGTTGATTCGTCAACAAGTTCACGACCATCTGTAACATCCCACCACGCCAGTTGCGACTTCACCAACGCCGTTGAAAGGTTTTGGGAACTCGAGTCTGTTCCACCTGAGGTAGTTGAGTCCAACGAAGCCTCGTTAGCCGAAGACCACTTCAAGTCCACGTACCAAAGAGTACCTGACGGTCGCTGCTTTGCGATCCTTCCCAAGAAGCCGAACGCCCCTGCCCTTGTTCCGTCAAGGTATAATGCTGATCGTCCCCTTCACCAAATGAAAAAGAAGTTCTCCAAGGACCCCTTGTTCCAGCAACAGTACATTGCTGCCATGGAGGAGTACCAAGCAAATGGGTACATGGTGAAGGTTCCTGCTAAGGATTCAACCATTGAATCGCCATCTACCTACTACATGCCACATCATGGAGTAGTCAAAGCCTCCAGCAGTACTACACAACTCCGTGTGGTATTTGACTCTTCAGCCAAGTCCTCTACTAGAGTGTCATTGAATGACAAGCTCATAATGGGAACTAAGACTCAGAAAGACTTACTGTCTCACCTCTTCAGATTCCGTATGTGGAAATACGCCATATCAACTGACATCATGCAGATGTACCATCAATTCCACATATATCCCGATGACCAGCCATTACAAAGAGTTGTTTGGCGCGAGGATCCCCGAATCCCAATTGAAGATTGGCACATGAACGTCATCACGTTTGGCAATTGTGCATCATGTTTCCTCGCCACTCCAGCTCTCAACCAACTTGCAATGGATGATATGGATTCTTTGCCAGCAGCCTGTGAGGTAATGCTCCACGATGTATACGTGGACAATATCATAACCGGTGAAGATGACAAGTCCCGGGCACTCGCCCTTCATAATGAACTGCTCCAGCTGAGCAGCCGGGGGAGAATTCAACTACGCAAATGGATCTCCAACGACGCTGCTCTTCTGACCCACCTCGATCCTAGCCTATGTAAAACCAGGTTTCCTATGGATATGTATCCAGATGATACATTCAGCACACTTGGCCTCAACTGGAAACCCTTGTCTGACTCGTTTTGCTTCTCCGTAAGTACGCCATGTAATCAGGGAACCCATACCAAGAAATCCTTCCTATCGGGCGTCTCTAAGATATTTGACCCCGTGGGTTGGCTTTCCCCTGTGACCATCAAATTGACGATTTTATTCCAATCTGCATGGCTAGAAGACAGGACCTGGGATTACTCACTACCCGAAAACGCTTTGTCATCTTGGATGACGATTCTCCAAACGCTGAAGTCAGTTGCAAACGTCAAGATGCCGCGATACGCCAAGCTCTCATCCTCCAAACTGCAACTTCTCGGGTTTTGTGATGCATCTGAAAAGGCATACGCAGCTGCCGTATATCTAAAATCAGTGAATGCCGATCAAGACTCCATCAACCTTCTCATTGCCAAGACTCGTGTAGCACCAAGGAAGCATGAGACACTACCTTGTCTGGAGCTTTGTGGTGCACTCCTCCTAGTCAAGTTACTGGACACGGTCAAAAGTCATCTTCGACACCCTATCGAAGAGACACATCTTTGGACTGATTCCACGATTTTCCTGTCCTGGATAGCTGATCCTTCCAACTGGACAACCTTCGCCTCTCATCAGATTTCAACCATTGACAAACCTTTGACCATACCTGCAATCCGAGCAGTAAGGACCCAAGCGGTCACAACCAAATCATCCGCACTTGAACGATACTCTTCTCTACAGACTCTCCTTCGAGTCGTCGCAGCTTGCGTTCTAGTTTTACTGATGAGAAGAATTATAGACCCTATGTCGGGGCTCGGAATCAGCAAACTCTACACCGCCTTACAGCATTGCTTCATTGCCTCCCACAGGCTCAAATTTCAGAACGAGATAGATGCCTTCCACAATAAGATTCCAATCCCACGCTCAAGACATCCGACGGAGAGCTAAAGAGACCCGTCGCCAAGCTATGCCCTCTTCCACTCGCTGATGAATCCGGTGCACATCCACGTATTGAATAATACCAATTTTTCAAGGCCCGGAGAATGTTCAGGCTACATTAGCCTAAACCTATATTTGCATTTTAGCTGGAGTCCAGCTCCAGTTCACAGAGAGTAGCCTACCTTTTTAACTCATTTCCCTTTCTGATTGTACTGATTATGCGTGCATTTGTTATAATGTTAACTTTGTGTAGCTCACCTGAGGCTCATAAATGCAAACACCAATGTGAGTACTTTTCCTAGCGTTTCTAAAATACCTTGACATTACTCTAATTAGTTCGTTTTCCTTTAGACCTGCAACCTACTGAGTGAGTTTAACCATCGGTCAAGCTCAACTCCTCATATACAATCATTCTTGTATGTATGTATGTACTAATTTATGTGCCTCATCTCATATGTATTTTAACCTAGTTAAGCGCTATACCAATGTATAGTAAATTACTTTTATTCATAATTTTTGTATTGTAATACATTTTCCTCCAAAATACAAAGAACCTCAGCCTATAAAAGGGCTCCGAGTCTACAACTCGGAGAGCACTTCTTCTCCAGCCTTCCTATTGTAAGGACCTCAAAGTAGTGGGTGTCCTGGCTCCAATTTCCTACTCCTTACGCTGTGTAATTCTACGGCTTGACATTACCACGTATTTTTACGCTGTGTAATTCTACGGCTTGACATTACCACGTATTTTACCATAATTGACCCAGCTCAAGTTAACATTGGAGTGATTCCTTTCCAAGGCTCCGTAATTAAATTGTACCCTTTAAACTTAGTGTTTGTAGTAACTATTCTTGTTTTGCAGTAATTAAATTGAGTCTAATTGAGGTTAACCTATTGTTGTTTGCTCCACTTTATTACAACACATTTGCTCCATCTTTCCATCTCATACCATAAGTCCCTCATCTATCAGGAACATAAGTTATCCCGTTTCTAACGAAACACCTGACAAGTTAAAAAGGTTAGGAGAACTTAAGATTGACTTCTCAATCTAATTTAATTCCCGGTGTCAAGTGGAGCTTGACAGGGCCAAGAGAGTGAAACGAGAGATGAAACTCCTTTTGATTGACATGTTAACTAAGTCATATTTTTTATCTCCGCCTAATCCTCTCACTCAAACTTCAGCCTTAAAATACAGTACATTCCCCATTTAGCAGCTTCCCTTAAAAAATAATTACCATAATTTTAGTGGATATGTTCCCATTAGGAAAAAAATAATTTTGAGGTAAATAGGGAAATTTATTCAAAACAATAATTTTTATTGTAAACAAAATACGGTCCTTTATAACAGGATTTTAGTGTGGAATTTCTTAAAAGAAGAAAAATTAACCTTGTGTTAAAAGTGAGTCATGTCATTATTTGTGTATGTTTATGTGTTGCTGAAGAAAATCGTTTTTTAAAAAGAAGAGCCCCAACACAGAGAGTGCACTGTAGGGGGAAAATATCTTTGGAAGGAAATCCGAACCCCTGGCATTGAAGGGTTAAAACTGCTTTTCCTTCTCCCACGGAAGCTGCCACAAGTTAATATAAAGCTCTTTGGAGGTAAAAAAATACAATGGAAATATTCATATTCCCCATGGAAGAAAAATAGGGTGAGGAAAGATAATGCGTGAAAATATTTATATACAGAGCAATGAGAGAAATGTCAGGGTTTTGATTTAAAACAAAAAAAATCCCTTGTGAGAATATCCTTTTACATGTATGCATTCCTTTGATTTATTTTCATATGTGGGCTACATTTATTTACGCTCATATAAATCCACGTATTTGCACATTTTTGATATAAGCAGCATTATTTTGATGTGATGTTACGTAACCCAGGACTTGGATGATAAAAAGTGGCTTTGTTAAGGGAGGGTCTTCCCTTCCCTTCCCTTTTAGCACTCACACTGGGCTTGGCAGAGTCAACAGCTCCTACCCAGCAAGGGCTCGAACTGTAATTTCAACTTTGAGGAATTTAACTAAGTTGTCAAGTTGTCTGATTTCAAGTTGAAGGTTTATATAATTCAATTTTTAAGTTTGGGTTCCAAATTTGAAAACGAAATTCAAGTTTAAGCCTGAGTTTGAGTCACACATTTGAAATCAATTTTCGAGTTTAAGTTCAAGTTTAAGTATCAGAATGAAGTTGAATTTCGAGGTCAAGTCTGAATTTGAGTGGTAGATTTAAAATCGAATATCAAGCATGATTCTGAGTTTGAATAGCAGATTTAAATTCAATTTTCAAGTTCAAGTTCGAGTTTGAATGGCAAAATTAAAATCAATTTTCAAGTTCAAGTTCAAGTTTGAATGGCAAAATTGAAATCAATTTTCAAGTTCAAGTTCAAGTTTGAATGGCAAAATTGAAATCAATTTTCAAGTTCAAGTTCAAGTTTGAATGGCAAAACTGAAATCAATTTTCAAGTTCAAGTTCGAGTTTGAATGGCAAAATTGAAATCCATTTTCAAGTTCAAGTCCGAGTTTGAATGGCAAAATTGAATTCCATTTTCAAGTTCAAGTCCGAGTTTGAATGGCAAAATTGAAATCCATTTTCAAGTTCAAGTCTGAGTTTAAATAGCAGGTATGAAATCCGAATTCCCACTTGAAGTCCATGCTCGAGTTTACATGTAGCAGATTTTAGATCCAATTACAAGTTTAAGTCAGAGTCCGAGTTTTGGCAGTAGATTTGAAGTCGAATCTCAAGTTCACCTACTTGTTCAAATGTCCGTCAAATTAGAGTTTCGAATCTCAAGTTCTGGGTTAGGAAACAGCTCCAAATTAAATTTTCAAATCCAAGTTCAAGGAGTTCAAATTCGAAAATGAAGTTCAAGTTCGAGTTTTATTTTGAAGTTGTAACTCTAAAAATTTCAAAGTGATATAGAATTTCAAAGAATATCTTAATGCCCACGGATGATTTTATAGGGAGCATCAAACACAGTCGGTTTTCCCAGGGAAGTCGACAATAAGCGGAAAGTTTGAAGAAGATTTTGAAGATGAAATGGAACTGGAACCACAGGGACTTGACTCATGAGGACGTTTTAAATAGGGAAGTTGAAATGGATAGAAGTAGATGCATGGAAGGGGTGAGGAGGCTCAAGTGAAGCAATGTGGGCTTTGTCATGGAACTGCTATATTTTATCAAGAGCTTTGCATCACTCACGCCCATCTTCTCCATGTATTCTGGGCATACACTAGACCCATTCTATAAGAGCACCCCCTCAAGCTAAACAAAACTAAAAAATAAAACAAAAACGTAACTTTTCAAATCCCAGGGTCTTATAAGCCCAAAAAATAATATTGCCACTAGTTTCACTATTCACAGATTTTTTTCTATTCCTACAGAAAATATCTACTGTTATAAGGGATTCTGTCAGAGGGTGAATCCACTGTAAATACATGAGGCTTCCTACTCATTATTTCCATTACAAGTTGACTGCGGATCGTTGAAAGGAACCAACAACTGCTGATAGCGAGGATTAACATTTGTAAATGAATAGTTTTTATCGTGTCCGAGCACACTTCCTCCTCATTCTCTGCATCTCCTTATACTACGCCGTACTCTCACTATCACAAGGACCCCTTGCACAGGCATTGTCGCCACAGAAGTCAAAATATTTTTACATATCCCCATCCCCAACAATGTTAATTTTTAAAACAACGAATTTTACTCTCGCAAAACTAGTAAAATCCATTTAAAATTTACGACTCCTCTCATAACAAAGTTCCACTGTAAATTCATATTTACTAAGGACGGATGATGCTTCTAATCCCCATTTCCTACGATCTGTACCTTCTGTTTCAGATTTGAAATAATTACTTTCCTGTAATTATATTTTAGTCCCACTTGAAATTTCTTCCAAGATAATTTAAAACTTGGAGTGCAGATTTTGAACTACGAAATTTGTCATTATAAAATTGGAACAATTATTTTTGAAACATTTTTAAAGCATAGCTTAGGAAAAAGATCCTTATTGACATAGTCTATGAGTTGTTTTTATAAAGGGTCTAATTTAAAACGAAGGGAATTTACAGAGTGTGAAGGGAAATGTGAAGGTAAGAATAATGTTGGGAAGTGACTTGAGGAGATTAAGGAACGAAGGGAAAAAAATAGTGGTAAAAGTTTCATTGTTTTCATTCATATCATTGACTCTCGGGAATGATGGAGGGAAAGAGTGCACTAAAGATGAGACATTTGAAGCCAAGAGAAAAAGTACATTAGTGGGGTAATAAAAGTAGCAATAAATAAAGGCGAGAGTATTTGCGGGGAAATCAGTAAAGCCTTGGGTGCATTAGATGGCCTTCCCTTTTCTCAGTCAGGCCCCCCACATTTTATGGGTGTCTACTGTATAAACCCTCGTCCCGGATTAGGCCTCCCATTAACATTTCAATGCATGTCTTTGGACTTGGGCTGTGTGGCGGGCGGTATGACCACAACGTCCCATCATAATTCCTCCATCAAATTAACACCTACCCCGACTCTCCCATTATATGCTTCAACGGACATTTTCCCTCCAAATTTTTATACACATGTGCATACATATGTACCTATCTGCACGAAAGCCTGATACATGCAGGGCCCCGAGAAAAATTTTCTTCAATAATGGTACACTATATGACGAAGATAAAAATTACACACATGTACATATAAAATGTAAGTAACATTTTGGATTCTAACTGTTTACTATTTGTGCCCCCAAAATCTTACTCCCTCAATCTGGAAAATTTGAATGTATTAAGGTGATTATCAAAGTCAACTTTACACGAGATACCCGAAATACAGTAATCACTGTAAATATATCCTTCAAATCTTACTTTTGCCACAACTCCTTCCAATACAAAGCTGCTAAATTATGGAACCAAATTTCAAGAATAATTTGTTAAAAACACTATTAAAAAAATCATGGATAAGTTGTTTTTTAAGAATGTCGTTCAACGTTTTAGGAAAATTAGAGAAACTTTTGCAAAGTAGAAAGTTAAATATTTCTCATTTGGCGCAGAGTTTTAGAGAAGAGAGAAATTTGTTTTGGGCCCCCGTATAGGTGTAAATACATGTACAAAAATCCCTATAAATGGAGTGTAAGAATGGAAATTTGACCTTGCATACTACAAGACATGCATTTAAATGGGCATGGATAGGAAACGGGACTGCGAGGATCTAAAATGATTTCCCATAAACATAAACTGTCAATTTCTTATCTCCTCCGCAATAAAGCTTGCCGTATAAGACTGAGTCAGTTGTGTGCATATGGGGCTTACTCTCACTGCCCATAATGCCGGGCTCATTGTGGCTCTCTCTCTCTCTCTTTCTCAGCACACTTTCACTTGGCGGAGGGGGCGAGAGCCAGGATTTTCACACCCTCGTCATGTCCTGTCGTTATTTCTTATTATTATTGTTACACTCGTCCATTCCTTTGTCACTCCCGTCCATTCCGCTCTCAGCTCTATTCCCATCCACTTTTACATATGCTTTCCCTCCACAGTCCCACATTTACCTTCCCATTCCATTTCCATTATTTTAATTCCTCCTCCCCTCCCCCTCCGTCTAGATTTTAATTCTCACCTTAATGCTACACAACATATCAAAGTTTCCTCCTTAAAAGATCATTACTCAACGCTTTATATTCCTCAAACTTAATTCTCTCAATAATCCAGTATTTTCAAAACATTTCATATTAAATCACATTTTTCTCCTTTGAAAATACACGTAATTAGGGAATTCTCACTATCAAAATCCTCCAAAATAAGCGCATCGTCTGTAAGCACATGGAAATAATTGAATGGATTCTAATTCAGTAATGTTAATTTTTATCATCTTGGAAGCATTTAATTTTGAGATTAAAGATTTAATTTGAAGATGTTAGAATAATTTAATTTAAGAGCGGCCCTTTAATAAAGGGATGCAATATTTAATGCGTAATTATTCTTCCCAGGAGAGTACATTTTGAACCGGATATCGAAAACTAAAAAATTTGGTTTTAATTGATTATTCACGTATTCTTGGAAAATTGTTTTCAGTTTTGGTTTTTGTTACTTTTTAGGTAAATAATTACATACACTCATACCTTTCAGTAAAGCTGGGCCATTGACATCGCGTCGATCAAAGAAATCCAACTGTTTGTTTCATTTTCGCAGAATTTACTTAGGAGCTCAAATATAGAATTAACGTTTGATAGCGATTGCAGTATTTTTCGTATGTTCTTTGATTCTCCATACCTCTCAGAAATGCTCGAAAGTTTCGTATGGATTACACAATAGCTAGAGTGTCACGTTCGGCCGCAACTTAACAGTATCAGCAATAACATCTCCAGCCTTTCAGAAGCTGATTGTATGTAGGTTATAGTCAGATTTTTCCTTCGTCCTGGTGAAGACGTAACCCAATATTTAGGGAATAATACAATTCTATTCAGATTCGTATCCACAGCTGCACTTGGAGCTAATTATATGATATATGCTAGCAACATTTATTATACACATTATTCATAACATAACAGCATTAGTTTCCACGTAAATATACAAACACCGTATTTACTCTTAAGCAAATTTCATTAGATAGCAAAACGTTAGAGTACGCTTCCACTTAAGCTGTATACTTAAGTTGTGTGAAAACCCAAAATAACCTTATTTTTCCCGTTTACGTTGCCGTTTACGTTATCATGAAAAAATGCAATATCGTTTGTGTTTGTTTAACCCAAATACCTATTTATTTTCGATTTACCTTTCCGTTTTCAAAAACCGCTTGTTCATTTTTTCGGTTAATAACATTTTTCAATAACAATATTCGATAAAATTTTCAAGTCTGTTTTGAACTAGGATTTTCCACCGGATTTTATTTTTTATGCGATGGCAAAGCTGTACAGTGATCCTCGCGACAAAAGTCGTCCTTATAAATGAGTACCTTTGTTAACAATGTATACGTAATATTGACGGATTTTTGTGGTACACAATGCTTGGTCAGATACTAGCAGCGTTTCTAATATCTGTCCTGGAATCTTCCGTTATGGCAGTGAAATGTCTGGGAAAATAAGCCGAACGGCGTGGAACTCTTACAAAAATAATAGTGGAATAACCGACAGAGAAAATAATCTCATTGGGATTAAGAACGGTCTTTAGAAGATAAACTATTATGAACTTATGGTATTGTAAGCCAGATGGTTTGGAATGAAATTAGGAATCTACAGATATATGCTATTAATGAAATTAGCAAAAAAGCCAGTCCAGGATAATAAGTTGGAATAGGGAGAGCCGAGACATACCTACATATGAAATCGTAATGGGAATTCTTGGCAGTGGACTGGAAAGGGAGACAATGCTTGTGCAGGGAGTGACAGGGAAATTCTCTTGAATATTTCCTTGTTATTGCTAATGTGATTAGGAGAGAGGGAAAGAGAGAGAGAGAGAGAGAGAGAGAGAGCAAATGCCATCTCTGACATCCTCATCTCTCTGATCATTATCTCTTCCCATGTACAATGTATGAGACTCCTCAGATGTTCCATTTTATTGGACGTGCTTCCAGCAGTATTGCTATCGGAGCAGGCGGGAATACATGAGGCTTGTGCTTGGACGTGGAAATAAATATGAAATACATGGGATGATTGGCCCCCGATGGAATTACATGCATTAATAAATAATCGCTCTTGATACACACACACAAATGAAACATCGAGCTCATGAGAGAGGACTAATTTGAACCCTTCCCAAAAACACATTGTGCAATTGAATGTCACAAACTCTGGCAGGACATGCCAGGCTCAGAATGTTTAATATTACACACATTCTGACATTAACAGGTTTTGTTTATTACACGATCTCTCTCCCTGCTCTCTACTCTCTGTCTCTCTCTCTCTCTCTCTAACCTTTTTGCACAAGAATTTTAAACCCATTCGCAAAAATATTTTCAAACAAGATCATTTACTTTCATGCTAATTTTCCTCCTTGTAAAATCCTAATTTAAAGTCTAATTTTGATCCAAGCCTAAAGACTCGCTTCGCTCCAACATTGTGAGCTAGAATATTTTTAAACGGATATTAAATTTTGAGTATTTATGTATTTTAAGAATGTTCAGGGAAATTGGGATAGGATTGGAAGGAGTGGGAAAGAAAGTTATGTAAAATCCAGAATGCTCCAGAAGGAATGCACCTTTGAATGGGAATTTTAGAGACACCTGCTCCAAAAGCTCATTGATCCTGAGAAAAATGCATCCTTTAATTCAGGAAGGGAAGAAAAATTCAAATGGAGTAAATAAATGGAAATGATTTTCTCCCGCAGTTTAAGCTCCCGTTCTCTCAAGTGCTTGATGGAAAATTTTGGGAGGGAGCTGAGCTGGAGAGAGAAAAAAACGTGAGAGGTAACTGGAGCCAGAGGAAATGAAAGGATGGGAAAAAAGGGGAAATGCTTATGTAAATGTATTGTGAGTGGAGACTGTTTAAGTCTTTTGCGTAATATAAATGATTACACGGGGAATATATATTGTAAGTGGTGGAAGATGAGAGGGAAAAAGAGGACGCGAGACGAAAGAGAGAGAGAGAGAGAGAGGAAATCATTTCGGATGTGCATTGTCAAAGGAATCGAGTATAGAAATCAATACAAGCTCTCATGCAAATCGCTTAATGGCAACATGAAAAACATTTTCTTCTTCTCCCTTCTTCTTCCACATCTCCTCAACTCTTCTTCCCCTCCAGTCCCAATGTAATCCAATAGCTCACTCACAGATCAACTTTCGTCTTGTCTTCTCTCTCAATTCCCATTCTTTATTTTAATTAAGCCCTTCCTCCCTCAATAATTCAGATCAACTCACGTTTTACATTACCTTTTCTTATTTATTGTTTTTCCGAGACTTCCATGCCGCGAGTACAATTTTTCAACATATTTAGATGCATTTTTGCTGGATTCCTGAAAGGAGAAATTGTATGTGAGACGGTGATGTATTTATTAACATGGCTAAATTTCAGTAAAATACCTCGCTCTTTTACAGCCTAAATGTAACGATCTTCCAGACCTGACAGTGTCAAAATGATCCCACTACAAGAAGAAAAACGTTCTTTTTAGGGGATCCTTTATACTGAAAGGTCACTCTGAATTGCGTCAAAATATTTTACTAATTAAGGGAAATTGAAGAAGAATTGCTCTTAGAAAGGAATCTAAGCTCACACTTTATTTTCAAAATTATGTAATTACACACTTCATTTCATTTTAGCAAGACTCCACACATTTACAAAATTTGTCTTTTACAATAGAATTAAAATTGAGGGTATAGAAAATAGTAGAGTAAATACAAGCAGGGCTGCTATGCAGGAAATGTCTTAATATATACAAGTCTTTTATACCTAAATTAGATGTATTTTTTTTTGTTTACAAAATATACTAGCTTTGTGTAATAGTAGCAGTCCTCTACTTGTAAGTAAACAAATTGAATTCTCCTAATCCTTTCTAATAAGGAAGGACATTTGCATTGTGGTAAATGAGACTGTCAATACTTTGTAAGTTGGAGTTGGAAATGCTCTTACACAAGATCCAACTGATTATAAATGTATGAAACATTTCCTAGCATTAGATACCCCACTAACTGCATATTTCCTACTTGTTATACAGCACTTCCATTCCCTTTAACCTCACTAATAAATTACTAATGAAATATCTACGTATCTACTTACACAGAGTCCACTCCATTGAAATCATATGCGCATAACTCAATACAAATAAAAAAAATGTTTTAACAACAACTTTCGTGCACTCCTTTTGGGAAAGCACCCCAATTTTCTAATTGTAAGGGTGCTCCTATGCCCAGAATGCATTGTGCATTACGTAACGGCACATAAAATAAATAAAAAACTCTTTGATGCATTTAAGCGCCGCCTAAAATATTTTAATTAAAAAACAGCGCCACATGAATGATATTTACATAATTATATGAAGGCAGAATGCACGGTGTGTCCAGTGGAAGGGGATTAAATGTTTCAGTAATTACTTAACTCCATATAATTTTTATCTACAAACATCTGTTATACTTTGTTTGCATTTTAGAATAAAAGTAAGTAGAAGAAATGAAATTTACTGATTGTGAGATCCTCCAAACCCGAATGCAAACAATAAGAGTGGGAATTTTAATGGGCGGGACAGGATTTGAAATTCCCGCGGGAGCCCCACGCACCATTAAGTAACCATTATAAATTTGAAATGGGAATTGAATGAGAGCTGGGTTATGGATTGGGGAGGGGAGGGAAGCCCAGGAGAGTAAAATATGTATGTTTGGAATACGAGAGAGGGATTTCCCACTCACAAATATTATTTAGTCATTCCGCCCTCATTGCTTTCAAGCCTTATCGCAAAATATCTACACACAGAGCATATGACAGGTTCGCCGTCCATAAAGAACTGTACAGTTAAGTGTTGTCATACGGACCCTTTAATAAGTCATTTTATCTACAGGAGCAAATCTATTAGATTCGTGGTATTATTGAGCTTATTTGCAATGGTTCGGGAAG
The DNA here is from genome assembly GCA_947179485.1 of Allacma fusca. NCBI lineage: Eukaryota > Metazoa > Arthropoda > Collembola > Symphypleona > Sminthuridae > Allacma > Allacma fusca. Next base: position 58,495,884 of record OX359247.1, on the reverse strand, counting down.
TATTTTATAGCCCCATCAAATAAATGACACCGAGTTAACTATTTACGGCGTGCTGTTAAAAAACTTAATAATTATATTTAATGGCGTTAAACCTTCCAAAATTATTACTTCCTATTTTTTTATATCACCGTCGGAACAGAAATTCTGAAATGCTCATGAAATTTTGAATGACTTCAGTTTTGGGGTCACTTACCAGTTCCTTGGAGGGGATAGAGTCCGGAGTTATTTTTCATGGTTACAAAATGGGGGGATAATTCTTAGGACTAAAACTTATGTGGGTATGAGTGGGAAGAACATTTGTTGTGGGAAGTTGTAGCTCCCTCCGTCCAAAAGTCCAGGCTAGAGCTGTAGGAAAACAGGTTGTACATTGAAGGGAGGTAATTTAATTCGTGTGTGTGGAGAAAACATAGTGGATGTGTGGAATTATTGTGGAAAAATAGTGCGTTAAAATTTGATGGAGTGAAGGGAGGGAGTTGAGAAAATTTGACAGGAGTGAGTTTCGGAGTTTGAGAGTGAAAAAGAGTGCGAGTGGAGTGTAGGGAAATTGTGGGCTAAAAAAGGGGAGAAAATTTTCTCCGTTTTCAAGTGAGATTTCCCAAAGGAATTAAGGTCTTAATGGAATGATCCTCAGCTTTCTCCTTTCTCCCTTGTTCCCAAAACTGCTCCTTTCCATCCACACTTGTGCACAACATTTACATGAATTGTGGCTTCCCAAATTGTCCAACTAAACATTGCAACTCTCATTTCCTCATCCCAATTCCCTCATAACATCCAACTTTTTACTACGCCAAACTTTTCCCCCCGAAATTTCTATATACTAAATTAGAACCCGGAAATGCACGCCTTGTCAAGGACATTAATCCAAAGGAAATTTCATCTCATATTGCGTTTTTAGCTCGCATACATTCCGACGCTTCTCCCTCAGCAGCATCTCAAGCTACTATACATTTTTTAAATCTAGAGTACAGTGGATACATATGCATTGAGAGAAGAAAATCTAATGTTTCGATTCCTAAAAAAATAATATTAAACAATGGATTCAAAATTAATTGTATAACAAATTTCATAAAAATCTAATCCAGTTTTTCTAATATCATTTGGGCTATTGATAACATTTTCAAGACTCAAAATTCATTTAATAAAATAGTAAGACTCAATTTAGTATTTACTAAATTACAAGAAAAAAATTTAACTTGAAGTAATACGTACAAATTAATTAACTCAAGAATTAATATAATTTTGTATTATTTCTGAAGCAATTAATTTTCAATGTTTTAATGATTTGATTGACTTTAACGCCACTTCATTTAAAAACTACGACAGCTCTCATGTTTAGGAAGTAGATATGCATTTTATGTCACAGAAGATTTCCCACAAGATCTGTTCTAATAACAGAATCAACGAAGATATTACTGGAACAAGGGCTGGGATATACAAGATTTGGCTGTATATAGCCATTATAAGGAGATGAAGCATCCTAGCTAACAGGATTAAGTCGACGTACATATTTTAACTCTCATAGAGAACGATCTCTAATGAGGGAGATTCCTCCAACAAGTGTGCACTGTACAGACTCACAGCCTGAATCCAGAGTAGGACTTTGAGAGTGCATGATGCAACTTGGGAAATTACGGAAGATGTGTACACTGGATGCACTTTGCCCAGTGTACGCATCTTCCGTGTTAATTGAATTAGTGTAATGTAAAGTGAAAAGCCAAGAGTGGTTGTGTTTGTGGACATTGTGGGAGATGAGTAAACATTTGAATGGGTTTGAAGGTCAGGTCCGAGGAAGGCTCCAACTGGAGATAAACTTTAATGTGGACTGGAGATAAGAACCAGGAGAACCGTATAAGGACGTGTGTTGATGAGCCTTTGGAAGCAATCTGTGCCAGATGAGAGACATTCATGGGAAAACAGACTGCAGAGGACTCTTTACACGCCCCGTCCCAGACTCAATTATCTTCTTTAAACGAGGAATAAATGGGATTTATTGACTAACTCATCTTTCCCCTTAACATTCATTTTTTTTTATATTTTCCTGACACTCGCTCATATGCCTTTGTAATAACGATGGATCATTTTACGTGCTCTTATAAGTACATATGTATATACGTAGTATAGTATATAAGTAGAATTTAATAATACTGTGGTACAGGGAAATCCTCCAAAATTATACTCCAAAATACTCCAAAAATATTAAAAGTGACTGTAATGAAGGGAGTATAAGTACAAACACACTGTAATAAAATTAAAACGCAATACTGTACAAGCTAATTCTTATTCGCTAACATATCATTTTTAAACTCTCATGTAATCAAACATATTTTACAGTGGTCTCTTATATGTATATCTACTATGAATAATTATATTTACAAGGAGAAAATCTATCATTTTTGTAAAGGGGGATTGTAAAGGGGTATGTCCATTGGAGAAGTTGATTTGATATGAGGGTAAGTTATAGCCAGCGTATACTTACTGTATTTCATTTTTACATGTATGTATGTACATACGTATGCTCTTCAGAGCATTGTTTTTGGAGCTTCGACGCCATTTACATTTTTGATACATTTGCTTTTAGTAACTTGATGATGAATGCTTTATTGCTACAATTAAGGACAGTATCGTAATGTGCACGTGGGACCTCCGTAATGTTTTAATAAGGACCCCAAATTGAGATTCTCTGATTACAAAAAGTTCTAATTTCAGGATTTGGAGCCGAACCGGTCAAAGGAGGGGCAATGATAAGAATATGAAGCCCTACATGAACAATGGAAGGGAAACGTATCATATTGCTCTATGTATCGGGGCACGCATCTACTTAGAAGGATTTACATTATCTATATCTATCCACATTAAAAAAATAAGCCGTACTTTCATACGGGGATCCATATTTAATAAGTAGGACAGGTTTTCCAGAGGTTTGTATATGCACAATATTTTATACATACAATCGGGTGTCACTCAATGTTTTCCTCCCCCTTGACGCACACAATACATTTAAAAATTAAAATATTCAACTCCCTTTGTTTATTTCGAATTGTCTTCCGAATTTTATTAAATTTGACTCGTTCATCATGCCATTTGATATCTTCAATCAGAAATTCTGTAATCAGGAAGGACAGTCTGGATTTTTATGCAAATAAATATCTGAGCATAAAATATTAGAATATTTTGCAAAAAAAATAAAAAAAAACAATTTAATTCCCAAGAATTTGTTTGTAGCCAGATTTTTACGTACAATTTCTCCTTAAATTATCATACGCTGAAATTTGCAGATATATTTTGAGAAATAATTTTTGCGCGGGAATAAGAAATAACTTAATTTTTAAATACTCACAGTACTCTAGTTTTGATTCACGTATTTGATCCTAGCCCCAAACATATTGTTTTGGGTCCATAAAAATTATTTTGACAGTCAATACGAAAGTTAGGCCCAGGGAATTTTTCGTATTTACACCATTTAGGCATTTAGTGGGGGGGGGGGAATAAATATTAACGAAATTGTTTTTGGAAATCTCATTATTATGAATTTATATATTTTTAAAAATGCCTGTGGCCTAAAATATTGACTTAGGTCAATACAATAAATTCATAAATTGTGTGAAAAATGTTTTACGCAATTGCGGGATGGAGATTTTTTAAGGCTCGCCCTTATTATGCAGACCAAGGGGGAGAAATAAGTGTGAGAGTACCTTGGACATGGGAAAATAAGCATGCTGTATTTAAGTATGTACGTGTGCATTAGGGGATTTCTGTATATTTAGGATGAGGGGAATTTATGAAGCTAGGCTCCTTCCTATATTTGAATTGATATACATGGAAATACATATGACGGAGGGAATAGGAGCCCGAGTTTTTCGTCATTAAAAATAAAAGGAGGATGGGAATGGTGTAATGATACACCTTGGGCTTTGTGTTCCGCTACAAAAACATTTTTCCAACCGTCGGGATTACCAAAGACAAACAAAGGTGTGCACTGAAGCCTTGTCAAATCGGAGCATTCGCTTTTAAAACTCCTGGCCCTTCCTATCCGTTTCTTCCCATTCCTTCCCCGCACATTGCCCAACTCCCATTTATTATTATTATTATTATCATTATTATTATCATGCTTCTCACACATAAACCTCTGCACACAATCAGCCTCCTCTTTGTCCTTAATGAGAGTGCCGTGCAATAGGCTCTACCTTCATTTCCAATTTACGCCTTGTTCCAAACTCGGGCTTGACTTTCTAAGGAAATTTTATCCAGCCCCAATTTCCCATAAATCCTACGGTATCATTTAAAAAATCCACCTATATATGCTTAATCTTCAATTTCCTGGAACGAGTGCTCCATTAGATACAAATTATTTTTCCCATGATAATTTCCCCTAGAATTCCTTCTAAGGATGACAATTTACAGATCTGTAAAAGAAACTCTGTAAGGATAATTTTTATTGCAGGGAAGAGAATATTTGGGCATAATCCTCTTCACCAAATATGTATTCTTTCGCATCCTCATAGCCAGATTGCAGCTTTAGTCAATTTTTGCTTTTCTTATAGGCGACCCAAAAGTAAATGTCAAATGTATAGGAAACGTCAGTTTACTTACAATTTTGAAAAAAAATACGTATTCTTTTGTCAGCATCGAATTCACTATAATCAAACCGTTATGGGTTTGAAATCCAGTTTAATTTATTGTTTCAGATAATAACGGTTTCAAATATGTACATGCACTCACGCGTGACATGTATCCTTCGGGAAAAGACTTGAGTGGCGTAAAAATAATTTTAAAAAAATAATTGAAAATAACGAAAGGATTTCAACAATCCTTGCTTTTGTTCGTCCTCAACAAACGTTATTGCTAACATTTTAATTTAAAAAGTTGAAATAATATTGTAGATTTAATTTCAACAACTGATTAACTAAAATAAATATCTTAGTTAAAATAAACGTGGCCAGTAGACGGCGCTAGCGACGGAGAAGACCATGACAATATGTACATAAACACTGTATTAAAATCCATGCGTAAAAGCACCATAGAAATAAATAAAAATGTGGCTTAAAAAATACAGAGATAAATGTTGGATTGAATTAGGGGTATAAATATTCCATGAAATTACACTGTCCCTAAAAAAACAGGGGAAAAGGAGGGAAAATGTTCAAAATGGGAAAGTAGGTTTAAAACACAGGAGATTTGGGTTGAAAAGGGTCGGATGAGAAATGAGGAGGCAGAAGGCAGAAGAAGAGGCTCTGAACGGTAGGGATATGGGAAAAGTAATGAGGAGTTTGGACTGACGTGAAGTGTATAATTTGGTGAGGAAATTGTTATTGTGAGTAAAGTGAGGTCACTGGATCCCGTGATTACAAACGTCCCTAGATTCTCTTTGAAGTTCGTCTATCTCCCCTGACAAACGTCTTCCTCCCCAATTCTCTCCGTCCCCTCAATTGGACCTACATATGTACATACATACCTACATACGCAACTAAAATAAATTAGAAAAGGTAGAATTTACACAAGTACTTGTGAAGGTCCGGCGGAGTTCCTAGCGCTAACGCAGAGCGAAGAAATAAAAAAGGACATTTCTTGGAAAAAAGGGGAAAAATATGTGGAACGCTCTGACTCTTTATCTCTCTCGACATTAATGCATTGTTAATCATAATGCACTTTTTATTCCCTGAATTTACGGAGGCTTCAGGGAGTCGTTCCGAGACCCGGCAGCATCATTAAAATGCAAACTGAATGTCTGCTCGTGTATATGTACAGTCAACTCCGTTTATCACAGGACCCTTGTAGTATCAAAATTTGAAACCAGTATGAAAATCTCCACTTCCGAATTGTAAATTAACGAAACTCAGCTCAATTTTTAAAAAGGTTCGCAGGTGTTACTACTGGGCTTGCTCTGTACTCTAGGAATCTTTGTCTCCTTGAAAAAACAAAATTTGTAAGAAGGCTTGGAAGGGAAACAAGTACACTGAGAGCGGACTGTATAAGGAGTTGGAACGGGTAGGTGAAAAAAAATGGGAAGGGAAGTCTCGGAAGGAGCAGGTTATGTGTGGCAATTGAATTTTTTAAAATGAGAGAACAACTCATTTACATGCAGTTGAGGTGGAAGTCTTGATTAAAATTTCAACCATTTTCCAAACACATATGTTCGTTTCCAGTTCCTTTCGTCTCGGAGCTTTCTTTTATTTATATTTTGTGTGTGCATGAGGCCGAGCCCTTAGTTTCATTCTTTCAAAAAACCTTGAGCTTCATGTCCCAGCCTGACTGAGTGCTCTCGCAGTTTCTTGTATCTATCTGTATCATATACGTTCTGCGTGCACATTATGTCCGTATATATTATGCATATGTACACCCATGTATTTTTAAGGTGTAGGTGGAAGACGTCATTTGCCATGTACTTGAGCTATTTCCAAGTCATTTTGTCCCCTTGGGACTTCTCCCTTTTAGTTCCCAAACGGAACCAACATATCTTTTCAAATGAGAGTTCTTCACATCCCCATTTATTTTATTAGCACATCGCAGTTCCTCCATATTTTTCCCAAATAGTTTTTTTTGGGATAGACATTCAAATTTCGGATAAAGGGGACTGTCCCTCTAAACGCACTTCCCAAAATAAGTGAGACTCTCCAAGTCTTTTAGCAATAATTGACTCTAAGTACAAATAATAGGAGGTCATTAATATAATGTACTCCTTACAAGGGCTCCCCTCAAGAGGAGGGGATTTTAATTATCATAAATAAATACTCAGGGAGAAAAATTGTTCAATGGATGAAAAGCTGGGCATATGTCACATATTTTGATCCCCACGGAGAACATACGTTTATTGGCAAGTATTTCTGAGGCCAGAGCGTACTATTATTTTTGCAAGGGAAAAGACCTAAATTTGAAATTTGTTGACTGTCATTGTCGAATAAAATTTTTAAGCTTCAATTTGAAATTTATTACAATCTGTAGATATAAATGAGAGCTTGTCGCCATACAAATGTACTCTTATTTTTTAGAAGGGTAGCCCTTAAAGAAGGGAAATTTGTCATTGATAATGTATACCAGTATAAGGAGAATGATATTTTATTTGCCCTTAAATTAGGACAAATATTAAAATTAGCGTAAATACGACTCCTTCAAAATCTCCGATCCGATGTAACATTAAGGAATAGCAGGAGTGCACTGTATATAATTATGTACATATGTATAATTATGTCAAGAGGAAAATGCTGGTAAGAAAATAAACAAAATGTTACCTGAGTTGAAAAAGTGTTTTGTCCATGGACTAAACGTTGTTGTGTTGAGACCCCTGTTTTGATTACAGGACTACCTACAGTATAGGTAAAATTTGAGGGGAAAGTCTAAAGTCGGATTGGGAAGAAGGTCAGTCGAGAAATCTGTGGTTTACGTCTGGCCACGGGCTATACGCCAGGATATAAAGATACAGGGGTAGGAAAGGGAAAGATAGTGTTGAGGATGCCAATGACGATGACAAAGTGGACGTGAGTCTGGGAAGGCTGAATGAAGCCCCAGAGATAAGATAACTAGAGTCGGTCTCCACTTCTCACTGACTTACGATTACAAAAGTTGACTTGATCTTCCTTTTTCCCTTCTCCCCTTTAACTTAATTCTAGTCTTCTCCAAACTTTCCTCTCGCACTCCACAAAAACGCCCGCTCCTACATAGGCCCTATGCATACACACTGTACTCTACTATATGTATGTATGTATCTATACACATGAAGCGGCACGGCTAGGGTTTAGAATTTTAGCCAAGAGCCCGCAAGTTACAGAGGAATGAAATGGGGGAAAATTGTAACTGCGGAAGCTTTACCCGGCAAAACACATGTATAAGTGCAGACGTAATGGGTAATTCCCCAATCTTTGCAAACACTGTATTAATGTACGGCCACGTGCCTTCAGTCTGTAGAGAATATTTTTTTCCTCCTTGGCTCTCAAAGTAAGTATTGCAGGAGAAAATCTTTTAGCAGGAAGAAGTGCAAGAACTTTGCACCGCTTCGCATATATGTATATACATATATATTTATATATAAATAATTATGCACACACCACACAAATCCAGACGTTAAATTTTGTGGAGGATTTCTGTCGAAGGAGTGGTCTGGAGAATATATTGTTATTTTCCGCTTTCCAAGTCAAAACCGGCTTAATTTATTGCACTTTAATATTTACTGCCCCTTTTTTCTATGCAGGATTCTTTTTGCAAAAAATTTTAGTATGTCAGTTTTAAGGGTGAATCCTTTGGGGCGATGGGCTAAATTTGTTTTCTAATGTGGCAGTTTTGAGGGTAAATTTTTTCGAGTGAAAGGTTTCAACAAATTTCCCTCCGTTTACACAAATTTTATGAGAGCATTGTTTACACTTTTAAAGGAAAATGGGTGTTTTTTTTTGCAGATTTAAAATTTAGGGAGCTTCAATATTTTTTTAATTCTAGTTCCTGAAGCTTTAGGGAAAATCAGCGGTTGGCTGTTCATAAAAAATTATCTTGGCAGGGGAATTTTGGAAAATGTATTTTACAGTGTCAATTTCGTCAATGTGATTGGGATAATGGCACTTCTTAAAATTCGAAGCTTCGATGCCGTTTACAATGTATTTTCCAGTAACCCAAGGCTGTACGATAATAAATTGTTCCAAAGATAACAAAATAGCAAAATGTTCTTTTCAAATCAGATGCTAACTTATTGTTAGTGAAAACACTTTTCACAAAACATTTGAATTTTGCAGAACATGTTTTTTACGAGTTTTCTGTCCCACTTTTACTTAATTGATTTAATCTGATTTGTTTTTCTTTGATTTTTGTTTTGTCCTTGCATTCATATACAAATGAGAAATTTGTTGTAATTTGTATCTGTTTTTAAAAGATTTAATTTTGTCGGCCTTTATTAAATGCCGGTTTTATTTTCGGGAACTTAAACGCCACTGAATTGATTGATGTACTGTTGGATTTGACTACAAGGTAAGCCAAGTGTGTTGGCGTTGAAAGTAGAAATGTGACTCTTGGAAGTTGAATTTACAGGATGTAAATATCGGCAGTTTCAGTCTCTAGACCATTCTCCTGGTTGAAGATCCCTCGAACGTTTTTGAGAGAGAAGATGGTGTAGGCTATGCATCAATGACACAGGAGGATTTCCTTAACCTGTCCCCATTGACATGACTGACGAGACAAAGTTGGATTTGATAAAGTGCGGAGCCCCATTGACTTTCGTCACTCCTTCGGCTCTCAACCGTCCTTGACTAATCGTCCAGTGTCAGTTGACAAAATGCACTCTTGACAGTTAACACTTTATTTTTATCTATTTTCCTCTATACCCCCAAAAAATTTTAATTTCCCGGCCCGTCACTATTTCTCACTTTTAGGGCTTCCACCCAAAAAAAAATTCACTCTCAAATTTGGCAGCTAAAATCCGAACAACTCTCAAATTATTTTAGAATTTGACTATTGGGAAAATCCCGAGTTGATGAGGACACGAGCGTTGGAATGAAAAAGACCTTCTCTGGAGTAGGACTTGAATGGGACTGAAAGCGAGTATGTTGAGAACGACGGGTCTGTAGGACGGGACGAAGGAAATTTGTGTGTAGTTAGTTGTGAGTGTGTGGACCTGAAGGAAGAAGAAACAAGGGAAATATATCGAGAGTGAGTGCTCGTGAGAGGAGCAGGAAATTCAGGGGAAATAACGTGCAAGTGATGAGGTGAAGCGCATGGTCGTAGCCAAGAGCATTTTTCAAGTGGGAATTCAACGGGTTCCCCTCCGTATTTATACAGTCCACTCTCATCCGCAGAGTTTCACTAAAACCGGCAAAAATTAACTTTCATAATACGGCTCTTAAAAAGTTAAAATTGTGACAAATACGACTGTACCCAACCATTTTTCCTGTAATAAGGGAATTTATCATGGCGTGGGTCCTCTCCTACCGCAGGACGCGTACAGTGCACTTTGACTGTAAATCTGCACCTGGAAGAAGCATAATTTAATGGTCCCTTCTTGTATGGCGATAAGCAAGAAAATTAACATTATTGTAAACATAATTTTGCAAGCAGTTCATTATTGATGCAGGTTTTAATAATAATAATGATAATAATAATAACACGATAGCAATTGCGTTTTTACTACAAAAGCACCCCCAAACTAAACGTTTTTCACACTAACTCTTGAAATGGAAGGATTTAGCATTAAGCAAAATATTAACAAAAATTATTTACGTTCGGTTCTGTTAGAGCGAAAGTAAAGGGTGTCAAGGGAGTTTTATAGCAATATAGCCGTATGTATAAGAAGGGATGTGTCATCTCCTTTCCCGCACTTTTCGCTTTTTCTTGACGCTTAATTTCGGATTTTTTTTCGCCCATGCCCATAATTCTGTACATAAAGATAATTACTCTCCTTAAAAAGCCAGTGAATTTTGCTGTAAACGAGTTTCAAAACACGTTTTTTAAATTTCGACGTGAATGAAGAATTTCTATTTTTACGTTTTTTAAAAATTATCTGGAATTTGAGGAACTTCCAGGTAGAGGAAATTGTCAAAAATATTTAAAAAAAAAAGATTTACGAAAGCATGGGGGAATGGAATACTTTGGAAATACTAGAAGTACTGCTATGGATTACAGAGAGTCTAAAGGTTTTTGGCACACAGTACAATATGTACCTCCGGAATTAAACACAGTTGCTTAAAACAACTGCCGCTCTCTACACCAATAAATAAAGTGATTCTTTAAATATTTCAATTCCAAAATTTTGTAGTAAAGTAGTAAAATTGTAGGTTTTTAAAAACAATTTTTTAATCAGCCAAGTGTGAATTGAAATTAAATTTTGAAGTCGAGTGTAACTTGAAATCTGATTTTGAAGTCGAGTGTAACTTCAAATCTGATTTTGAAGTCGAGTGTAACTTGTAACTTGATTTTGAATTGGAGTTTAACTTAAAACTTGATATTGAAGTCGAGTGTAAGTGTTGTAACATGACATTCAACTCGGAGTGAAATTTGAAACTCAAGTATAAGTCAAGTGTAACTTGGAGCATGACTTTGAATTGGGAGTGAGGTTTGAAACTCAATTACAAATCAAGCGTTATTTGGAGTATGAATTCAAAGTGAGGCTAGAAACTCGAACTTAGAACTCAAAAGAACTTAAACTTGTGATTCGACAGGAGTGTCACTTGAAATTACACGTTGACTCGAGTGCCACTTGAAACTGAGTTTAAGCTAGGTTTAGGATTGAATTCTTGACGTTAGCATTCTTATTTTCCCTGATATAGCTTGATATCAAATCAGAATTAACATTGTAGTAAAGGATTTTTCTTCAATTGGTTTTGTCCAATTGAAAAAATCCACTTTAAATTATCAACTCCCTATATCGAAAATAACTGTATCCATATAAACGTTTAGTGGATTTCATCAATGGATTGATAAAAAATTCTCCAAAATTTTAATTTTTGCATATTTTGTTTAGTTTGTTGTTTTATTATTACCTAGTATAACTTTGCAAGAATTATTTCGTTATAATGGGCTTAAACTTACTGAACTGAATTAAAAATCTGGGATTGTGTGTAAAGCTTAAAATAAAATAGAGGACAGAATATCACAATTTACTCTAACACGGGTCCTTTAAACCGTCAGTTCAATACGTCGAGTTCAAATTACGCTGACATGCTTAACACTGTAATGCATTTTGGAATTAAAATGGAAACGTCTGGTCAAATCATCTTTTATTTATGCTTTCAATAGAAATGTTACTTTAGCATCCGCTGTTGCATTTTAATACCAAAATTGAATAAACATGACTCGATATTTACAAGCAGTTACGGGGAGACCCAGAGTAAGAGTATGTTCTCAACAGGAAAAAATATTCTGGCACACCCGCACCCCGTAGTATTTACAATTAGGATGTACATACCATAATCTTACCAAATGCAGTTATGTAGGATGCCCTTCGTTTACCAGAAGAGCCGTACCTACATAAAAAATACGAGTGTAAAATGGATCCGCTTGTCTGTACAATGTATTAACTAGATAACATTTGACATCTCAGATCTTCGAAACTACATGTTTCCTAAACAAAATTCCTTCAAATTTGGGCTCTACGCATTCGGTTCACCCTTTACACGCTGGAATACGTACATCAAGCTTCGTTAGATTCCAAGCAGCTTCTAACATGATTTTAAATGTTCGGTTTAAATTTACTTTACTTTATCACGGAAATAAGGAATGTTCCGATCTGATGTTTAGAGCATATTTTAATAGGTATTCAAGTTTAAAGGTGATTTTTTAATTAAATCTTGAAGTTTGCTTCCAACGTTTAATCTTCATGCGGTGTTGATTACTAGTCCCATGGGTACATTTCAGTTACAGGCATATTGATTTAATTGAGTATATGAGAAATAATTACAGGTACAAAAGGATTAGGGCCTGTTAGTAAGAATACGGGTAGATATTTACAGATTAAGGTACAAAAGCTTAAAGTTTGCTCATTGTGTGTGTGTGTCCAGAAACAGCATCCTATTTCTGACCTGCTGAAAAATATTTACTACTCCATGAAAAATTGACAGTGAAGTGATAAAACAAGTCCTGTATTCGGACTATCCAGGGTTATTTGTTTTTCATGGAATTACGACATTGTCCAAATGCTTCGCCAGATTTGTAGATTTTTCGACTTTGAATTTAATTTAAATTAAATTTCAGAAAGTATGAATAAATATATTTATCATCATTGTAGAAGTATCTAAATCTAGGGTGACGCCAAACCTTCACTCCCACCAGCCAGGATAGATGTAAAAAAATAGTCGGGTAATATTATCCCAAAATCTTACAAACGTTTTTCAAATTTTTCAAAACGTTTTCTACCCTATTAGCGCAAGGAAGTGAAGCAAAGCCAGGAAGTTTTTGGGAAACATTTTCAAAGGGTTTGAATTTGTACAAAAATTTTACAAATATTTGATGCAGTTCGTAGTAGGTTTAAAGGACTTTTAAGTAAGCACCACAATAAATAGCAAACCCTGGCTTGATTTTAACATTATTTAATTAATTTAAATTGCATTTTTTCATTTTGTCCTCACATTTCCCCGGGAAAACTTTCCATCGCAGTTTCTATTCTTGTGATAGATACAGATAAAAGTGTTCGTGAGAATGAATATATTTTTAACTTTATTTTGTTATTTGTACTATATCTCGCCACCTGAGTAGTAAAGTTTGCTTTCTTAATGGGACAGATACTAAACTGAATGTACATACATACAAGTCGATACGCATGTCCTGTAACCGGAAAAAAATTATTTGGTACAGTTAGCTGACCAGAATGTTTCTCTATTTGACAGTAGTCTGACATACGCTAATTTTGGCAATTATGACACTAACAGTATTTTCTCCTTGCAGGAAGGTTACAAATGTTGGGGTGCGAAATTAAATGAATTTAAATTTCAAGAGCATGCAAATGTTTTCGGTGAGTGGAAAAATACAAATAGTTACAAAACGTTCGGCCCAGACTCTTGGCTGCTTTGATATTAACAGTAAAATCCCTGCGAGAGATGTGTATTTGGTATTTAGTGGTATAATAATTATCTCAGTTCCAAATTAGCATTCTCGTAAACAACAAGGATAATTATTATAGCAGTAGGGCAAATGTTTTGACCCTTCTAAAGAAATTTTGTTGTTGTGTTAGGGGAGCTTGTATAGTGCGAGGCGACTGTACTATTTACAGGAAGTAAGACCTGAAAAATGAGCATCGGAGTGTTGAGAGCCCCAGAAGAGCTTAGAAGTGAAGGTGGAATTGTGTTGGAATAAAAGTGTGACAGGAGTGCGAGTACTTACTCGGGAAATCCACGGACGTGTCTTTACAATGACACTGATCTCAAGTCATGGGTTGGCAGTTCATCCTTTCCCTCTCCCTCAATGTCCCTCGAGCTTTAAGAAGCACCCAAAGGGATGGAGTGAGAATTTCCGACAGCCGGCAAGTCTCGCACGCCACACGTCTATATAGAAAATCCCTGCCCTCCTTTGCAATAGACACTATTATTAGCTATAGATGTCTCGGATCCCTATGTACAGGGCTTATTAGACTTTGTTACAAATTAGGAGGCTTTTCTCCAGCAAATTCCTCCTAAGACTTTCCCAATGTCATGTGCATATCCACTCACACTTACAATAACAAACACCTCTCGGAGCCCCTTCCACGTCACACGTGACTTATGGCAATTACTGAAATTGCTCAGCACCAACAAAACAGCTCTCACTCTCTCTTACCCAAAAGACCCCGGAGATCGTGTCTTGGAAGCGGCGATTTTACCCTTAATTTAGCCTTCTCCAATTAGCCCCTAAAACATTAAGAGTCTCGGAAATCCGGTCCGTGAGGCAATACACTGCCCAAATCAACGGATCAAACGGAAATTCCACAATCTCTCCTTTTATAAAGGACCCAAGCCTTGGGAGAATTTCCATTTTGTTTTAATAGGATTAGATTTCACGGAGCAGACCCGATTCTCTTTCCTTTTCCTTCCTATGAATAATTTCCTTAAGAAGCTTATTTATTTATATGCTATGGTCATATATACTTATATATAGATATAGCATATATAGTTAGAGTAGATATATATCTATACATCAAGAAATACGTGCGCTTTGAAACACTTGGAGAGATTCCTTTGACTCCCTTTGGTACGCTCTACTATAATTATTTTCCCATGGACTGAGGCTTGGCGCAATTTAATTGGCGGTCGTAAAGATTAGCTTTTAAAAGCCAATAGTTGGCTGGAGGTGAAAATTGTTACATTTTATTACTCCAAGCGTTTTGATTAATAATTTTACAACTCTGATTTCTCTCCCGTTACATTTTCTCATTCTAACTGATTAGCTGGTCAGCCCGATCTGTAAGCAGAAATTATGCAAGCTATACCGTGCAGCAGTGCATCGCATGGGTACAAAAATGCTGTACTTGGACCTGAACCTGGACCCCAATAGTGGGTAATACCGGGAAACATCGTACCCAAACCCGTACCTGAATTAAAGTACCCGTTAAATAAATGTTGGTACCTGGACCTGATTATTTTGCAAGTAGTGCGTACCTGTACCTGAATTGTACCCGTACCCAAAATATACCCAATATATGGACCTGTATCTGAAAAATTTTCATACGGACCTGTACCAAATCAGATACTTTAAAAAATTACTGAAAACGATTCAACGCTCGATGATTTACATCACACCAATTACAAACTAGAAAAAATTCTGCCTCGTCATAATTTTTGCAATACTAGACATCTTAATGGAACTATAACTTCTATACCATCTGAGGTATTGCCATCTCCAATTAAATCTTCCACTTCTAGGACATCCTCCATAACCACAATATCATTTAACGCCATTTTTACTGAATCACAAGTGGAATTTGTAATTACACGTATACTTATTGCTGGCACGTTGTGCTAAGCCAACCATCTCTATTGCGTAACCGTATGCTTTTTCAAAAATTACGACGCACTCCTGAAAACATGCTGAATATCAAAATAAATCTGTAGGTCGGAAAGAGAGTCACATTCTACACTAGATGCCTAGTAAGATGGATTTCTCTTTGTAAAAGTACCCACATTTTCGTTAATTAATTTGTCAGGTCCAGGATATTGGAAGCTTGTACCTGTTCCTGTCAGGTACAATCCAAAAAATCACAATTTTGATCCTTTACCTAACACCTGGTTTTGTACCCAAAATGTGGGTAGATATAGCTAGTACCCATAAAGTACCCATTCAGTTTGGGTACTTAAACAGAGTACCCATTTCGGACCTGGACCTGTACCCAAATACTCAGGTATTACCCGTACCTATGCGGTTCACTGCCGTGCAGAACTCTTGAATGGCGTTGAAATCGTAAACATTATTCCTGCAATAAAAAATAATCTTGTGTAATTTTTTACGATATTTGTTTCTTCTAACCTAAATAAATTTACGCAATAATAAATAAAGCTCTTATACTTGGTTGTGAGTACCGCAAAAATTTTGCAATATAATTTTGATGTTTGTCTCAATATGAGACAAAGTGTCAGTGTCAGGCAGGGAATTCTGGACTATGACTATAGAAACTTTCTTTCAATTTTAGGGGTAACGCAAGACTGACTTCTCATTGTGTGGTTATTAACAGAATTCTGGTTAGCACATGTTTTTCCTTGCTCGTCAGTTTGTCAGTTGCTTTCCAAAGTGTAATGTCACATTTTCACTGCCGGTTCAAAAATATTTTTTTGAGTGTAGTGGGTCATGTTTCAAAAAATTATTTTCTGCCTTGGACTGTAAAAATATCTAAAGACTTCCGGTTATAGTTGATGTATCAAATAACTAACGCACATGTGGAGGAAAATTTCGAGTAATAGTGAAGTGCAAATCTAAATATAAAATTTTTAAAAAATAGTAAATTTTTTTACCGCTCAGCTTTTTATGACCTATAGGGAAAGAAAAACGTATTCCGGCACCCTGTGACGTTATAAAAATTGTATCTCGGTTTAATTTCATTGAAGAGGACAGGAATATCCAGGACTATACCGGAATGAGTGTATTTGAAGAGAGATTGATTTGTAGGGTATAGGAAAAGGAGTACAAGTTAGAATTGGCAGTTTGAGAAATAAAAATGAGTTGTAGGTAAGAAAATGAAGGGGAATGAATGGGCCAGGCTAAGAGAATGTGGCCGGGAAGAAGGAAAAAGTAAATCAGGGTAATATGTAATAAGGTAGGAAAAAATAAGGTCTTTCCCGCTTGCAGTCCATAAATCACAATTACCATGATCTTCATATTTTTTCATCTGTCAACGCAAAAGCCTTGGTCTTGTTTCCCGGCTAAAGCTTTACAAACGTACAGTTCACTACTTTCAATACATACATACCAAAAAAAATGTTACATAAAAATTATGTACGTAAGATCCACCTCGGAGCCCCTCTCATTATTGAACGTTATTTACGCCAAGGCAGGTTTTCTCACAAATGTGTTTCTCTCTTGCATATAATGCATGAAGATACTTGAAAAAAGTTTGCCTAACCTAATGTACAGGCTGGCCAATGTTACCTAACCCCTGCCCTCGAAAACATGTGAAAGTACATATATGATTTATGTTGTTTATATGATATACCAATTGCGGGTTTTCTCCGGGAGAGCCTTTAAAAATTATCCCAAATACTGGTAGAAAATAACTTGGGAAATAATTAGCGTGGTATTACAAAATATGTTTTTTTGATAGAATTAAACGCTTCTACCTTTATGTAACATTTGTAAGCCTATTGATTTCAAATTTTGATATGTATGCAGTTTATTGAACAAATGTTTACAATACTTGAAGAAAATTTGCGACAAAACAAAGTACTTGAATATTTGATAGATCTCCCCCTCAATTCGGTTAGACTTGGGAGAAAGTGATATTGGCCACCCTGAGCAACCACACATATTACTGCATTGGGGAAAATGAGACTCAACTTTTCCGTTCGATCTTCATCTTTTTAAATGTATTTCTCTGTTCTGAATCTCCCCTACTTATTTCACTTATAAATATTTTTCCAAGGCATTTTTATTACTTTATATTTTATTTCCACTCAGCCCGATCCGGCTCCGTTAGTCTATTTATGAATCCAATACTTCTTCCCATAAATCCTGATTGCTCCGAAATATCAAATTATAAAACATTTTGACAGATTTTATTCGTGAAAAAATCAGAGGAATTTTTATGGGATCCGTGCATCATTTCATTTGGGTGCCATTTGTTGCTGACTTTTTACCTCGATATTTTATTTTTGAATGGTGAAGGCTTATACGGTATGGTTTATACATATATTTTATTTCCATATAAAATTGTACATGCACGCAATTATACTTACGAGTCTACTTACATGTACAAATTCTAATGTACTTAACCATATTGATTACATTCGATTTTACAAAGCAAAACAAAAGGCAATTATTGTTAAATTTGTATAAGAGCTTCGGAACTAAAAAATGTTGCTTGTAAATATAATAAGAATTATTATATCTATAAATATTTGGTAATTATGTCGTCTGTTGTTTTTATTTATAAATTTTCAATTGCTAAAATTTTCAAACGCTATTTTCCGAAAATTATTCTCAACGGATGTATACGAATAATAACTAACAATTTTTAGAGAGCACGTCATTTTTTCGACGTTCGTAATCAACTGGATTTTTCTCTGCCATTGTAATTTAATCAATTATTATTTATGTTTTAAGGTATGCATGCAACTTTGGGGGAAAGTTCAATTCAAGTTTAGTTCATTTTTTTTATGTTTTAAGGTGTTGATGTGCTACATGGATTTTTTTCTTAAACCGGGGGATGTAATGATTTCGATGGTAGTAGTTATCTATAGTTAGTTATGGTAGCAGTTGCTACTTTTTTGAATGTTTTCAAAATTTTCAGATATCACGTAACTCAAATGTGTTTTGCTACCCCCAGATGATTTTAAGGATTTATCATAAAAATTATGTATTCATAAATACTCACTGTCTCACCTGAAATTTTGCTTGTAAAATTTAACAAGAAAGTTACATTTTCAAAAGTCGACAAACAGGGTGCCCAGAAGTCCTGATTTGACTTTGGGTCACCTGATGACCTGATGAGCTTGAATTTAGTCCTGATTTCAAAGTCGCTGACAAAAGTATCTACATGCAGCATTTCGGGGTAAAAAGACTAAAATTTGTCATTACTTTTCATAAAGTCCATCGTAATGCTAATAGAACCTGTATACACACGAACCCTTGTGTAAAATGGCGCTTATATTTTAATTTTGAACGGTTTAATTTCGTCATGTTTGACATTGCAGTTGTACAGAATAGTTCTGTAGAGTTGACTTCCAATTACCAATAGCAATTTATGATATCTAACAAGTGCATGCGCTCATTTTAAACGTTTAGTTAGAATATTTTGTTTCGGGTTGTTGAGACCGGTAATTATTCTCTTTATTGTATTTTTGGAAATAGTGAAAGAGTAGGTTATGGTTATACCATGAAATCCTAACTCCTGGATTATTTACTTATGTAGTTGTCAAGAAATTGTAAATAATTGGAAATCGTGCTGATGGAAGGAATGATTATGAATAAACGATTGATTGTGATTTTCTATTAATCCGAAGACTAATTACTTTTATTTAATAATTGAAATCGAAAGGAAAAGGAAATGAAGATTAACAACTAAAAATAGGTGTTACTGGAATGACTCTCAGTTATTCACTGAAGAGTCTGGAAGAATCTTAAACTTAACAAGTGGCTACTTGAGCCTATTTTTACAATCTTAAGTCTAGACGTTACATCATAACGGATGTAACGGGACGTTGACACTCGTTGGCTTTAGCCGATGGGAAGTGCTTACTTTGCACCTTCACAATAAGTGTTGAAGTAACTTTGAACTGACTTATCCTATGGTTGTGTATTTCACAACTTAATTAATTAGTCATGTGAGACTTAACTAATTTATGTAATTTCTATATACATACCTAACATCCCGGTCGGTCGGGGAAAATTTTGTCCCCAAAATTTAATAATTTGCAATTAAAATTCAAATTGTGTTAGTACAATTGGTATGTATTGTGAACAAAAGATAGGTAGAGTAAAGAAGAGATAGTGCAAAAATTATTTTTGTGTTTTTCTTTACGGGCTAGTACACATACTGAAATCATTTAAGGCGAAGGTGATAACAGGTGTAAAATCAATATTGTATTAGTACATCTTATCGTTATAAAATCAAAGTGAGCTTAAAACTATGCTGGAGTCCGGGCAGACAGCTGGTTGGAAAAATTGTTGAGGGCCACAATGGGTGGGTAGGGGTCATTGTTGTGTGGGCGGGGATTATTGATGAAATAGGCGCTGGGTAGGGCATGAGAGATTCGGGAGTTCTGACGGTTTCGTTGACGATACCGATAATAACAATATAATCCATACACAATTAAACCAAAACCAATTAGGGTGGACAGAGCAGTGCTTGATAATGTAAAAATACGGAGAAGAACTTGAGAATCTCCCTCGCCAACGCCAATTTCCATCTTTGGAACCGGAAGAACGGGAAGAATGGGTTCCGGTGCCGTTTGCTTAGCATGTACAGGCGGAGAGAGGGTAGTAGTGTGAGGAACTGTCTGGCCGGGCTCATCCTTTTTATTCTGTAAGGAGAGAAAAGAATTATGAATAGATTTCCATTCTTCTAACATTTGTGTTATGTTAGCATCATAATTATTAACATCTTTGAATGGCTTAAAAGTATCATCTTTATAATCGTCAATCGTAATTGGTGAATTTATCAAGAGTCGTTGTTCGAGTGGGGAGGGAGTGGGCGGAGGAGAAGGAAGGGTTTCCTGGTCAGGTTTAGGAATTTCCGGGAAGGTGTTGGAGCGAGAGGGAATGAAATCCAAGATTTTACTTATAATTGGTGGGGCTACCATAAGAGCAGCTCCAGCAGCCATAACTTTGACTGCATTATTTTTCTTGGCAGGTGCAGCCTGCATGGGAAGATCAAAATTTTTGTTACCGTTTTGAGCCATGGAAGGTAATGATTGGATACTGACTGACCGTTGTAGAGGTACCATCTTATGCATTGAATTGGTCCGGGCCATGTTGAGTTTTGTTCCGGCACCGGTGATCTTGGATAGATTGGGGAGGCTTCCCCAAATGCCTAGTGGAGCACTTTCACAGGCGAAAATAAAAAGAAAAATCATAATTATTAAGGTTGAAAAGTTGACGGGGCTTCCACGAATTCCCCTTGTTCGTTGAGAACGAGCTCCGGGTAAATTCGGTGAGGGTGGGGAAGAGGAGTGAGTTGTATTGATTCCATTATTGGTTGGGGTCTGAGGTCGATCACCGTCCCAGTCGTCGGAGTCCATTGCTGCGGCGGCTTGACATGCGTCGTACCAGTCATCATATGAGTCGTTGGCGGGGGGGCCGGGCGTCAGAGTTGGGAGAGGGCGAATTTGGCAAACTGTCGTCATCACTTCCGGTGAAGTCACTTTCGGAAGTGAAGGTATATGTACAGGGCCTTGTTGAGGCGGCTGGGCGAGAGGGTTTTGAATGGGGTCCGGTGGAGCAGTTGTCAGTAGTTGTTGAGGCAAAGTCAGAGTTGGGCCTTGACGTGGCCCGTGCTTCTTGACCCAATTGGATCGACGGGTTTGGATTGCACAAGTGTTGGCTGATTCCAACCATGCCCGAGAGATTTGTTCGAACCGAATTTGCGGATCGATGGAAATAACGGGCGTCGCTGAGACGTAATTCGGTGGGGCGTCGCGTAGTTGTAGGAGAAATTCGTTCCACATCTGAGATTGTTTCACTGTGGCTTGGAAGTATGTTGCGCTCAACTGGTCCAGAAGAGAGGGAATTTGGTCCGGTAATACAATTCCGACAGCAACATGGCGGAAGGTCCTCTTGAGAATAGGAATTGAGGAGTCGTAACAATGTAGTTCGTTCCCAGACGCGTCGGCAAATTGATATGGAAATATCTGAACTGTGCAGATTGATACCGGGCAACAGATGAGTGTGTCCGGGGTGCCGGGGAGATAAACTTTGATCAGTTCCGTCCATGGGTTGTCGGAGAGGCGGATAGCAGGATTGATACCTAGAGTTGTCGGGTATTGGACAATGCCTGGCACATAAGGGTACACAGGCGGGGACTGGGGATTGGTGCTGGTCATTGTGGTCAGACATGGGAAAATGTAACTTTCTTTGTTTTATTTCGTAAACGTGCGGAACGTCGAAGTGGATGATTCGTATCAACTGGTTGGGGCGATTTGAGAATTGATTTTAACTTTGTAGAGTGATAACCAGAAGTTTGGGGCGAGAAGTTTGGAGGAGGAGAAGTTAAACGCTTAACTGGACTGTCTTCAGAAGAAGTGGACGGTTGTAGTTGCATCTTTCGTGAAGGACGTGTAGACGGTTTACGGATGGGAGAAGGGAGAGAGGAATCGGAGGTTGGGGTGTCGGAGGGAAATTGTGTCAACCAAGCGTCAAATTCGTGCTGGTCTTCCGTAGTATATACATACTCGGGATGAATAATGCCATCCCCCAAATCAATTTTTATGAGCTTGAGTTGGGAGAGGTGACATTTAATACTAGGTCTAAGCTTAGTAGAGGGAAAGGTTAAAACTAAGTCAGCATTATTGTTCTTATCAATATAAGTAATGGTATAGGGTCCAACCCAACGACAAAGAAGTTTGTCAGACAAACCAATTTTTCGCTGAGGGAGATAAAATCGAACTTGGGAACCAACTTTAAACTCTAAGGGTTGATACATAGCATCAAATCGTTCTTTAGCTTGTAATTGAGCCTTTTTTATTAACTGGGATATTCTTTGATGCATAATTTTGACCTGAGAAGCGCTGAGCTGAGTCATTTGCAAAAGTGTATTGGGAATGGAGTTGAGTAGAGGGGCTGGAGGAGCTCTACCGAAAAATGCTTGAAAAGGGGAAATTTTTGTAACTGAATGCTCGGAAGTATTATAGGCAGTAATTACATACGGTACAAATATGTCCCAATCTAACTGATTGTCCGAGACAAATTTGCTGAGCATAATTGCGAGAGTTTGATTTAATCTCTCTACAATTCCGTGGGAACGGGGGTGAAAGGGCATACTTACATTATGTGTAATATTAAACCGTTTTAATAATTCTTGTAGAGTTGCGGATTTGAACTCCGCAGCTCCGTCAGAAATTAATATAGACATGCCTGGAAATGTTAAAATAAAAGATTCCAAATGCATGGCTATATGAGCAGCTTCTCTGTTGGGAAGGAGGGAAGTATGTACCCATTTGGTAAATAAGTCGGTGAGGACGAGTACATATTTATTGCCTCTTGGGGTTTCACGAAAGGGGCCTAATAAATCCATAGCATATGTGCTCGCTGGAATTTTTATGGGAATGTTTTTCAGACTGTCCATACGTAATTTGGTAAGGTGCTGGCGACTTTGGCACTCTGGGCAATGAGTACAGTGCTTAAATGTGTCTGAGGTAATTGATCTCCACCAATAAAATGGACGGAGACGTGCCAAAGTCCGTTGAAAATTTAAATGACCGCCAAGGGTATGATTGTGAGCATTTTGTAACACAATGGGAATCATAGCTTTAGGGATGACTAAGAGTTTAGGGTTGCGAGGATTAAACTGAATAAAATAGATACCGTCATCATTGGGAATTAATTTGGAGCGCTTTTTCTGCAATAATTTATTTAAAGTGTGATCAATAGCTTGAGCATGCTTTAAATCAGCAGGATTAATGAGAGGTATTGCGGGGAGTGGAGTGGGTCTGGATGTTGTAGATTGGGCTGAAAGACCTGGAATTGTAAGATCATCTTCCGTGTCTTTTGGAGTGGAAAGAGCGTAGGGGCATCGAGAGACACCATCTACGTTCCTATGGAGGGTACCTTTCTTATACCTAATTACATAGCGAAATTGTTCTAAAATTACAGCCATACGAGTAAGTCGGGCGGTGGGATTACGTTGGCATTTTAAATAACATAAAGCATGATGGTCAGTAACAATTATGAAAGGTTTGAGATACAAAAATTCTCGAAGCTTTCGTGTGGCAAATACTACAGCTAAACATTCTTTTTCTGTAACACCCCAATTTTTCTCAGCTGGAGTCAAAGCTCTGGAAATAAAATAAATTGGGTGTTCACCGTCTTCAAATTGTTGATGTAAAATGCCGGCAATGGCTAAATTACTTGCATCCGTATATAAAATACATGGGAGTGTGGGATCGTAATGTCTAAGTACCGGAGCTGTGCATAGTGCGTTTTTGAGAGTCAAAAATGCCTTATCACAGTCTGGGCTCCAATGATAAAGTGAATGTTTCTTCAACAGTCCTTGGAGTGGAGCAGCTATTTGAGCAAAGTTCCAAATAAATCTGCGATAATAACCTATAGTGCCTAAAAATTTACGTAGAGTTTCTAAATTATTAGGTTTGGGCTGTTGCATGATTGCAGCTACTTTTGCTGATTCAGTGGATAAACCTTGTTGGGACAAAAAGAATCCAAAGACTACATGTTCTTGCATACCAAAGAAACACTTTTTGGGATTCATGCGAAAATTAACCTTAGCGAGGCGTTGAAACACAAGTTCTATGGCGACCAGGTGAGAGGGAAAGTCTTTACTATAGGGTATAATGTCATCAATATAAGATACAGCGTGTGTGTATCTTAAAGTACCGAGAGTACGAGTAGCGAGCCTTTGAAAGTAGGCGGGGGCATTTTTCAGACCGAAACATACACGTAAATACATGTATAGTCCGAATTCAGTAACAATAGCAGTTAAATGTTGATCATCCGGGTGGATGAGGGCTTGGTAATAACCGCTAAATAAATCTAAAGGGGAAAAATACGCAGCATTTCGTAACTGAAAAAGCAAGTCATCGATCCTGGGGAGAGGGAAAATTTCGTCTATTGTGATTTTATTTAATTTTTGAAAATCACAGACGAGTCGCCATTTACCTAATTTTTGACGTACTAAAAACACAGGGGTGGAGTAGTTGGAGTTTTCACAAGGGACAATGATACCGGCCTGAATTAATTTATCTAATTCCTGCTTTAAAATCTCACGCTCCGTGGTGCTCAGGCGATAGGGTTTAGCTTGAACTGGAGTGTCAGAGTTTAATTTAATTCGCATGGGGGGCAGGGTACAAACTTGAAGATCCATAAGTGTCCATGCAAATAAATATGAATATTTATTGAGGAGACTAATGATCGCGGCGCGTTCAGCTGGCCTTAATTTGGGATTAATATTTAAAGAATGAATTTGGTCTGGGGTGAAAGGGGTTGGATTGGGAGGAATTACCGGAGCTGTGTTTAAGCTTTGGGTAAAATCATAGCGTTGAGCATGACCTAAGAGAGTATCTGCGGGAATAACCTGGGTAGATGTGGAAATGTTTGTGGCAAGCAAAACATTTTTCGCTGGGTTAATAACTGGAGGAAAAATTACTTTGTATTGTTTTTCTATGAGTGGATGAGGGTTGAAAAATGTCGTGTGAGACGTGTGTAGTGGTGTAGTAGGTACATACATTTGGTGTCGAGGGGGAAGTTGGATAGTAAATAATGCTTTGACGGAAGAGGAACAGCCGCACTCGGATGAGCAAGTGGCTGAGTATGCATGCTTACGAAAGTAATGACATACGTGAGAGTTGTATAGGGAGTTCGAGTTCAGATGTATATGAAAGTCAAATTGTGTAATAAACTTACAGCCAAGAATGAGTGGAGGAGTGAGCGTTTCAAGGACATGTGCCTCTGTTGTGTAAAAGTAGTTATCAAGTTGGAACGTGTAGGAGGCTATATGGGACGTAGGAATGCGAGCTTTATCTGCTGTGATAACAAATCTTTGTGGGCAAGGAGTGATGACTGCACTGGAGGGGATGTGATTCTTTTGTATTAAATTATGAGAAGCTCCTGTATCAATTAATGCGTCAATGGAGACATCATCAAAATAACACATAATATACGGGCACATTGATGAAGCGGGTGACAGGTTTATTGTGGCTAAGTTATGGAGGGATATTGAAGATTCGCAAAGTGATTCTGGGGAGTTTGATTGTTTTGGGGCGGATTAGGATTGAATGAAATTTCCAATCTGTGGGCATTTTGGTCGTTCCGGCGATTGTTGCCGTTGTTCTGGTTGTTGCGGAAGCCGTTGTTGTTTCCGCGGAAATTGTTGTTCCGAAAGTTCGGGCGGGGACCCTGACCACGCTGGTTGGGCCCCCTCTGTTGGTTTCCCGAACGGCAGTCACGACTGATGTGACCGAACTTATTACAATTATAACATTGCATGCCTTTATGGGGGTTCTGAGCCTGTCCTCTATTATTGTTGTTGTTATTATTATTATTACCTCTGGGCTGATGGGGAACTGGTTGGTGAATGCTGCCTTGGTTACCGCGGTGATTATTATTATTATTATTATTATGGGAGTTGCCGCGGCCATTGCCACGACCTCGTCCACGGCCAGGGACAAAAGCAAAATGAGCCTGGGCATTAGGCGCATCAGACAAGGTAAGTTTTTGGATGGTTTCTTCCAAAGACTTAACTTTTGCAGCCATATCTGAAGGGCCAGCAGTTGTATCTGCAAATTCTCGTTGTTCGCAAAAACGAACGAGAGCAGCTATGCTTGTAAATGGAAAACCTGCCGCTGCAGATTTGTACTTGGGAAGGAGGCCTTCCATTCCCC
Source organism: Allacma fusca (assembly GCA_947179485.1). Classification (NCBI taxonomy): domain Eukaryota; kingdom Metazoa; phylum Arthropoda; class Collembola; order Symphypleona; family Sminthuridae; genus Allacma; species Allacma fusca. The sequence continues at coordinate 58,469,752 of OX359247.1, read as the reverse complement.
AAGCAACACGGTCAGGTTGACTCATGGTTGGGTCATAGCGAGTGCAAATACTATCAACATCATACAAAAATTTGGCACTCGTTTCATTATCTTTTTGCTTACGGGAAATTAATTGATTGAGATAAACCTGTCGGGGTTTCGCATAGCGTTCACGGAGGGCCGTGAAGAATGTATCAATACTAACAATAGTGGGTGGTGCTATTGCGAGTTGGGTTTGTAGCCATTGAAAAGGGTCACGAGCTAATAAGTTGGGAGTGTGACCTTGAAGAGTGGGCCAATCCCATTGGTATTGGGCCACGACACGTTGAACGTCAAAAATAAAATCATGAACATCATGAGTTGCGGGAAGGAATTGTTTGATCTTTTGGAAGTCGACTTTAGAATGAATGGGAGCAGTGTTAACTGTAACATTAACAGGGTTAGCGCCTGCCATATTAAATATTTTGACTTTACGTGTTCGCTTGTGTGGGTTTTGGCGCAAATAATTTTGTTGTTTACGAGCTTTGTTTATTTGACGTTTAAAAGAAGGAACAATACGAGTGGCGGGAGTGACTAATGAAAGAGCAGGTAATGGAGGTGGTGGTGGTGGGGGAGACGAAATTGGTGGTGGGGTGCAAGGTGGTGTAGAATATTGTGGACTTGGAGTTCGGGGAGGTGACGCTTGTGCTGGAGGAACTACTGGAGGAACTGGCGGTGTAGGTAAGGTTGGAGGCGGTAACGGTGGAGGCTTAGGCTTTCTACTACTGCTAGTGGTAGCCTTTGCTTTTGCTTTTGCTTGTTGTAAGACTTTGGCTAATTCAGAAGCGTCTTTTAAATCAGGGTCAGAGTTTTTACGAGTGACTCTACTTGTAGAAGGCTTGGGGTCAGGTTTTGAAGTTGAGGGCTTCTTTTTATCGGACATAAATTATAACGTAAGTATGTACGTACCGTGACGGCGGTTCATGGGTTTGAAACTTAACACTGTGTATTTACTATATGAAATTCCTCCTGGATGAGGTGGGAACGGCACTGAGCTCCGTGGCTGTCCGTTGAGTATACCCAAATCCTCAGGGCATCGGTCGGTGAAGCGCAGGTAAATCCGTCTGCCTTCCGTGGGCAAAATAATAGTAACCCCGTTTATCAATAAAACTTACGAGGGGTTCGTCGACCGGTCACAGTCAATAACGGTTGACTTCTCTGGGGGTAGTCCCGATTGTGCTGTGCGTGTTGCAACGTCAAAAATGCAGGAATGATACCTCTGCGTGGCCAAAACTGTAATTCTCAAAAATTCTCACGAAATATGACACATTATTCAAACTTGCCTGGTAATGAAATCAATTCTTAAAGTAAATCGATTGTTTCCCAAGGGGAGTGATAATTGAGAGTAATTCGGGAGCATTGCCAGGGAAATAATATTTTGGCAATGTTTTACAAAGGCCACCATGAAAGAGTAGGTTATGGTTATACCATGAAATCCTAACTCCTGGATTATTTACTTATGTAGTTGTCAAGAAATTGTAAATAATTGGAAATCGTGCTGATGGAAGGAATGATTATGAATAAACGATTGATTGTGATTTTCTATTAATCCGAAGACTAATTACTTTTATTTAATAATTGAAATCGAAAGGAAAAGGAAATGAAGATTAACAACTAAAAATAGGTGTTACTGGAATGACTCAGTTATTCACTGAAGAGTCTGGAAGAATCTTAAACTTAACAAGTGGCTACTTGAGCCTATTTTTACAATCTTAAGTCTAGACGTTACATCATAACGGATGTAACGGGACGTTGACACTCGTTGGCTTTAGCCGATGGGAAGTGCTTACTTTGCACCTTTACAATAAGTGTTGAAGTAACTTTGAACTGACTTAACCTATGGTTGTGTATTTCACAACTTAATTAATTAGTCATGTGAGACTTAACTAATTTATGTAATTTCTATATACATACCTAACAATAGTTCTTTACAGTGTGGAGTTGGAAAGTGGGGTGCACAGGAGAAGTTATTTTGGTGTAACATCTAGATTTGATGCAAGTTGTTTGGTGGGATCACGGATTTTTAAAATCATATTTGGACAGAAAATCATAAAACAAATGCTAAGTGCGTGTGTCAAGCAAATTTGTGTGTTTCAAGCATATAAAACACAGTGATGATAAAACTACAGCTTTCGAATTTGTCCTGACGTATCATGGATGAGGATTACCAATCTTGCAGAAGTTTGGATTGTCTTTCTAGTTTGCTGAGACTAATATTTCCAGATTACAAAATAGCGGTTTCATTGAATTTAGGAAAAACCAAAGTTGTAGCTTTAGTTCAAAATGTTCTAGCTCCATATGTACTCGAAGCTTTGATAAATGAAGTAATATCTCAAGAGTTTTCTTTAAAATCAGATGCAAGAAATGAAGAAACGGAAGAGTTTTCCACTTTGTTTAAGATATTTTGCTAGATTTTTATAACGATCCGGAAGAATCGGGTCGACACTATTTTCTGTAACGGAGGAGCTCATTCAAAATTTTGAAATTAGAACAAGCTTTCTTAGGTATATGCAAGCCAAATGTAAATAGTTAAATTGCATTAAGACAAATGTACATGATTTTTATTTTCTTGAAACCTCAAGTTCTGATTTGAGAATCGAATAATCTGGGCACCCTGCTATAGACCAACAATCAATTTCAAAGGGAATGGAAGTTCCGATTGTGAGCATCATGGTGGATAGTTTTCTGAAATTAGATCGGATCTAAGACTAAATTGCTGCGACAGCAATGACACCAGTCAATTCCATATTTTTAGTGTAACAGAGTAAAAAAATCGTCGTTTCGCAACAATTTACGGCACCCTTAATGCGGTGCTATTACGGAGCTGCATCGCTACCGATGAATATCTCCGAAAGGATTTGACCGATTATGTACATTTATGAATTCTTCCTAGAATTATGGCTGAAGACTACGTCTGCCAACTTTGAACACACTTAAATAATGGGCTACTGACTTTTCGAATAAACGGGGTACCTCCGAAACAGTTTGGTTGATTGAGCTCATTTTGTAATAATTATCATAGTCATTGCGCATGGAGAGTGAGTTTTGCTAGATTGAACAAAATCGGATAACAGGTAGCTGCGTAGTAATGCGAGTAACTCCGAGATTCGTTGATCGATTCGGTTTATCTGTGTTGCTGGTTTTTCCAGGTAGCTGCAGCCCTAGCCGTCGAAATTCTCTAAAGGTTAATTCTATTTGCTAGTGAGCTTTGTCCCTGCGACATAAAATTAAAATCAGACCTGAACAGCGGGAATTACTTCAGGTATTAGAACATTTTATTTCAGAATTTTTGGAACTCTTTCCAGGCCCGGTTATAGCTAGTACTCCCCTAATTTCAAAACTTTACAATTAAAATGTGAACGTTAAAACTTGAATTTTCTTTAAATAGTAAAAATCGAAATTTCTTTGACTTGAACTTTGATGACGTGTCCTAAGAGAACGGGGAAAACTCGAGTTACATTAGTTTTGAAACATACTAAGGGAGTACTAAAACATATATGCTATGCTTTGTTTGAATCCACGTGTACCATCCCTAAATCTTTCCTTGTAAGTTCTCTATAACTACAGCTTACGAATTGGTCGGCACGCAGAGCTCACTACTAAAATTCCTTACTGTTAGGTTTCCACTTGGTCACATCACTTTTCTGCAGCGCATCTGGTCGCTTCGGGAGTTCGATGGGAATTCTTCTATGTTGCTAAACTTAAAACTTTATTCTCAAGCTAGCAAAGTTTTGACTCGTGGATTCACGTACTAGATTCATAGATTTGACTAATTAACACAATTCAGGAACGTTTTGAGCTAATTAGCGTATTACCAGGGAAGCTTATACCCCTGGAGAATAATATCCACCTCACCATGAACCGAGTCGTCATGCATACGACCGTGCTTACTTGTACTTGCGCGCATGCTCGGCAAAAATCTTCATATGCATCCCAACATTATGCCTGGAGATTACGTGTACCAAGTCTCAACAAAACCGGTTATTGGATGCTTAAGTTGTACTATAGCCTTGCTCTAAAATCCCGGTTAACGCCGAAACAGTTTGAAGCATTAAGCTTCTAAGCTAATCTCCCTGCTGGTAGGTCCTATACGATTTCCAAAATCCCCGCTGAAAAAAAGGTCAACGATTCTCAAAATCCCTGTTGGCAAAACAAATCCCTTACAAGACGTGAAATCCCTGCCAAATTAGCCCGATCAAGCCAAAAATCCCTGTTTGCTTAACAAATTTCCCTGAAGCACGTCAACAAATTTGAAAATCCCTGCCAAAAAAAGGTCAACGATTTTAAAAATCCCTGTTCGTAAAAATAAATCCCTTCCGTTTAAGATTTTCCCTGCTAGACATATTTTTTCCCTGGGAAGAATTTTCCCGTCTTCCTACAAAAATCTGACCCCTGGCTTAAGATAATCATACATTTGTAAACAACTGAAAATGCACATAGTATGTACGGGGGATATGGGCTCAGCCAACAAACAGTATTGCATAAGCAATTAATTGACTGATGAAAAGCGCTATGTTTTTCAGAGCGAATTCAATTCTTTCATTAGAAACTGCCCTAGTAGAAGCTATTGGTAACATTTACGTCCGGTGATGGTCAGGAACGTCAAATGTCGTCAAAGCGCTCATTGCTTTCATCAATCGAAAAATCTTTACGTAAACCCGACGTTTCATTGACTACTTATCATGTACGTAAAATATTGATGGTACATTAGACTGAATATGAACGTCAAAATTTTACCACAATACATAGCTACTAAGCAGGTACCATGAACGTCTCCTCAACGTTTCTGACGTTCCAATATTTCTGAAGTTATAAAGCGTGTGCGCATGTCTGTGTGCAAGTTTGAATCCCCATTCAGTTAACTCAAAACCATGAAAGTCCGTCCATCTTGAGTTTTACAAATCTCATGGTTCTTCCTCTGTTGTTCAGCTTGGTAAGTTAATTTTCAAAACATTATATTTGCTGTTGATGCAAAATTATTGGGTAAAATTTGTACATTAGGTTTAGGATATCATTGTTGTCATTTAAAATGCCAAAAGCAGTTAGTGAACGTCATTTGCGAAGAATAATAAATAAAGCCGTCGATTCGGAATTAGAATCCCTATCAAAATCCAGTGAATCAGTTTCAACGAATGTGTCCTTAAATATTAACCCAAACCAATCTACATGGCTAAACCAGAATCGACCTGCATTTAGTTTTAATAAATCAACTACATTTGAAAAGTTCAGCAACGGCGAATGTGAACACTAGGGCACTTCCGAATGCGCCAATAGTGAAAATGATGATGTTTCCTCCGACTGCTCAAGTATTGATGAAACGGGTGAAAATGATTACAATGTTGATCAACAGTACAATTTTACAAACATAAATGACCAGATACGACTTTGGGCAGTTACTGAAGAAATCAAACAATCTTCCTTGGGAGCGCTGCTCAGAATTCTTCGCCATTATCATCCAACTCTTCCAAAATCCGCCAAAACGCTATTGCAAACTCCAATTAATGCTCCCATAATCAGCACAGATGTGGACGAGACATTATGTTTAGGAATTAAGGAAGGCATTATTCGGAAAGTTAATATTAAATTAAATACTACATTTTAATATTGACGGAATTCCGCTGTATAGCAACTCAAATAGAAGTTTCTGGCCAATTTTGGGACAAGTTAAAGAATGCAATGATAGCAAGCCGTTTCCAATTCAAATTTCCTTACACAATTCTAAGCCAAAGGATGTGAAATTATATTTTCAAACGTGAATGAGATGAGTGAAATTATTGCCCAAGGTATAAATGTTGATGATACTTTGTACTCCATCGATTTAAAAAAGTGTTTGTTCATATGTGATGCCCCGGCAAGAGCATTCATTAAATCGGTAAAAGGGCACACCGGATATTTTGGTTGCGGTAAGTGCGAGGCCGAGGGGAGTTGGATGAAGAAAATGACATTTCCAATGGAATCTGGAAATTTACGAACGGATCGTAGCTTCACAAATCGAGACCAGGAAGAGCACCACCTACACCCATTTTGTACAGAACAATTACCTCTTGAATCTATAGGAATTTGAATGATTAGCCAAGTGCCTCTTGACTACATGCACCTTGTGTGTCTTGGAATAGTAAAAAAGTTAATCTCCCTCTGGTTGCGGGGACCATTAAAAATAAGATTGTCCTCCATACAAGTGGAGTTAGTTTCCCAACGTCTTCAGTCTATGAGGAGTAGGATTCCAAGCAATTTTCAAAGGAAACCGAGAGAGTTGAAATATTGTGATAGGTGGAAAGCCACGGAATGCAGATTATTTTTAGTGTACATTGGTCCGTTGGTGCTTAAAAATATTTTGAAACCGGAGGTTTATGACAACTTTATTCTACTACGTGTTTCCATAAGAATTCTACTAGGAAAGCGACAACGCCTTTATCCGATTGCGAACATCTTATTGGAAAATTTTGTTAAACATTACAGCGAACTTTATGGTCAAGAGAATATGGTTTACAACGTTCACAATTTACTGCATATATGTAATGAATCCATGCAACATGGCAATTTGGACTCCTTCAGTGCCTTTTCTTTTGAATCGTATTTAGGACAACTAAAACGCAAATTAAGATCCGGGAACAAGCCATTGCAACAACTGCACAATAGACTTGCGGAGTGTGCCGTAATGGATTCAAGTATCGAAAGTGTATAGGAAACGCTTTCTACCATCTTCCAAGATTCATTTGCTCAAACGAACGACGGTTCAGTGATTCAGGCAGTAAATTTTGTCAAAAAAAATTACAATGTTCTGGTTTTATACAGAAAATATACAAGACTTCGAGACTTCTTCAAATACCCTATTCCTTCAAATCAGTTGAATATTTCATATGTCAATATGAACAGTGCAAATATATTCAGCATTGAATTTAGTCATCTTGTAGCTAAGATGTTCCCAATGGAAACAAATACTGACTTAGTTGTGTTTCCATTATGCCATTCTGATGGATAAATTTTGCTAAAAACTTAGTTATTTAAAATATTTGGTTATTTCCTCATCTGCGACATTTTTAATAAATTTGATAATTTGTTTTGAAAATCAGGATTAAAAATTTCCCATTTCGATCACTACATTCCGGGTACCACTTAGACGATTGTTATCATAAAAATTAAGATAATACTACTGCTTTCAAAATTCTAGACTATTCGTGGAAAACCATGTTTGCCGTTGTCGATTTTGTTTTGGAGAAAGCCAAGGATGGTACAACTCCATGTGAAATAGTACATATGAGCTGGCTTACACCAGACATGAAACATTGCTTTTGGCCTGGCAATAGTCAGTATTCGAAGGCTTTCAAGAAAGGAGGTAAACCAGGAAATACCTGGAGAAAGTGGCCAGTCATTGTCAAATCATTCTCAGGTAAATATATATACCGATATACAATACCGAGTACTTCCTTTTTTGGACTTTTGGACCAAACTAGACCAGCAAATAAAAGCACTGAGGTACCTGTTGGCCCAACTGTTTTCACCAGTACCATTCAGTCTGATACTGGTCAACAAAGTAAGACTCAAGATATCACGACTTCGTCTATTGCTGCCGTAGGCACTCCATCACGAACGGTTTCAAGTTGGTGTTAAAGATTGTATACCTCCCTATTCTATGACTATTATTACTGCGAATAAATTAATTTATACATATTCAATTGAATTCAGAAATTAATTATAATTAGTTAGAACAGTCCATATTTGATTAATTGGTTAATTTCTATATTTACAATAATTATTGCAGGCTTGGACAAATCTGTTCTTAGAAGACTTGAGCGTGTGGAGCGAAACATTGATGACGTCCTAGACTTATGACGAGACTTAAAGAATCTATTAATGTCCTTTTAGATATCCCAGAAGAATGCCCTCGCCTTACACTGGAGTCTATTAATGAGCTCCAATTATTGGAATCATTCCTTGAAATAGAGACAAACTTAAAGATTTTAGTGGGTTTTAGTGTTTTTGCAATTTGTAACTGTTTAGAACAATTATAATAAATAATTAGTTATTTAAAATACGATTCTAACTAAATATTACTTATTTATGTATGCAAATAGGTAACTTTCATGGCAAAATCTACTGAACGCATCCTGAATTATTTTAAAAAATTAGTAAAGCAAAATTAAATTAAAAAATCATGTTACCGTACGTTAGTCTACAATTTTACTAGGGTTGTGCAGTTAGCTATTATTATTTACTGTCTATGTACCCTTTTTACATTTGCCTCGCTGAGCCAGCAATTGCTGGCTGTGCAGTGCTCGTTATATTTAAAACTGAGAAGCAGGAATTATCTTAATTAAAATGTTGATACTTTAGGTTAAATCTGTCTTAATACCATTTGTTTATTTACACAATGCATGTTTATTACACTGCTTTCAAGAAATAACTCTCAAAGAGGGAGAAATAATACGAATCCGTGCAATTTCTTTATAGCTCAAGTTTACTGTAATGTGATATAAAATAGCAAGAGTACACCCTACAACATAAATAATTTATTTTACACAAAATATCAACAGGTGACCTTTTGTGCTTCTCACCTGTTTTACCAACTCAGCATGGCTTGTGACTTCCATAAATATCTATTTTATCAGTAATGTAACTAAACCAACTTGGCTTACATAATATGGAATACAATAATCTCTCATAAATCAACCGCAATCCATGTGATCAAGTCATAAATGCTTCAGCCGGCTTACGAATGATAAATCCGCTGAAGAAGTACTTCACAGTATGTATAATATTTGTAATGCATACATGTTTGCGTCCATAAATATGTGCACAAATATGTATATGATGGATACAAATTTTTGCTATTTAAGCTGCTCTTAGTTGCATCTCATACAGTATTTACTCTTGAAAGGAGAATTAAAATCAAACTATTTAGCCCAAATGAGTACAGTGCAATCTATCTGTAAATGTACCCGTAAACGTATAGACGAATATCTACGTGTTACTGAAGACTGCCCAAAAAAAATAATACGAAAATTTTTCGAAATAAAATGCATTTCTATAAGAGCATCCCTAAAACTAGTCTTTATAGGTGGAAAATTATCTTAAACAAGGATGTGAACACATTTGTGTACTACAAAAATACACTTACAAATGGGTAAGTTATAAATAATGAGATTAACTGATATTTAATTTTTTGGATTAAAATGAAGCATTGCGTTAAATGATAATGCATCCTACATTTATTCCTAATGGAGAAAACGCGTTTTATGGGGACTCTGGAATATCAAGAATCCACTACGCTTGTCATTATCGTCGGTAAACCCACAAGCACAACAATTTACAAAAACATTAAAGGATTGTTCTTTACAAGTATTCTAATTCCTCTTATATTTCCATTTTAAATATCCGGAGAATAATTAATCTTTCTAGGAAATCCAAATAAGTGCAGGATTTTCAGGAATGAAAATATATAAGCTCTATAAAATGTTGGTATGCTGAAATTTGTATTAAACCTTGTGGACTCATTGTTCCGTCAAAAGCACACTATTTAAGCCATAGTTAATAACATTTGCTTTGAAAATATCTGATAACTTGGTGCCGGGAAATAAAAACGGAGCCTTTTATTGTACCTCTTCTAAGCCGTTTATGTAAATACTTGAATTTCTAGCGATTTATCTTTTAAATACACGGTCATACTACTTTAAGCTCATTCATTGTACGTTAAATTTTATGCTATGGCTGTGCGAAACACTTTTGACAAAATCTACATCCACACACGTTTTAAATCATGGCAATAGTCACTCAAGCAGAATCAGCTAGAGCGGTATTTAAGAGCATTACACTTAAGAGAAACCTGTCCGAATAACAAATTGTTAGTTTCAGTGCACACCCAAGAATCAGAATTCCCAGGGCACTTGCACAATTTTTACGCACGGGTGGTATTCTTGGTCAAAATGTTGGATTTTAAGATGTTTCTCGTAAACCAGAGGAAAATTCCCATTCTAACAAGTCTGTTCTTCATTGCGTTGCTTAACGTGAATCCTGCAATGTGTAAGAATTTCATAGACATGAACGATACATTATAGGAAAATTGGATTAAAATATAGTATAAAACACCATATAAGAATTTGTTAATAAATACAAATTGTTTCGTAAGGGAACAAAATTTTTTTAAACTGTGCCTTTTAAATGGCAAGTCCCGTAGTTCTCCAATTTAGAGGAACTTTGTAAAAGTAGCTTTCTCTGTATAACTTTAAACAATTATTTCCTTCTCGCAAGGTGTTTAGCAGGTAATAGTAGTGATACTGCTTTTTGACATATTTTGGTACACAGAGTGCAAATTGTATCAGACCCTTTTGAGATAATTTCTTATGCAAGCACTGTTTATGTCAAACTCGTGGAAATTTAAGGCAAATGAAAAAAACACGGATTTAATAATTTTTGTTAAACGTGGTGGCTAAAATTTTACTTTTTCATAGCGAGTGAATCTTACATGAGCATGGAAGACCTTCTAGAAAAAGAAACCCTTGAAGCATTCGCAAACAAATTGGACTTCCCAATTGGGCAATACGACTTAGTTGAAAATTTGTTCCTGAGCTCGATGAAAGATGCAGCAGTTCCAGACCCAGTTGCTTGCACAGACCTGGATCCGGAGAAATATTTTGATATAATGAATATTAAAAAAAAGGTCCTGAGAATATGTGATCTCTGCCCAAACCTCCCGTTTCAAAAACTGGTTGACGTAAATTTCAATGGAGGTCCATTTTTGGTCAAAAACGGCAGTAATTATCAGCATTGTCTCGCAGATTGTCTCTCAGAAGTTTCCTGCGTCGCTGTTAGTTTCGGTTCAGGGAGGTGCAATTTTTATGACCATACCGATTCTAACCTGGTAAAGGTATCTGGTCAAATACTGATAATTGTGACTCAATCTACCGGGATCATCCGGGACTGGGTTTATGGGCGAAACACTGCGGCGAAATTCGGCCCAAATGTAAACGTTTCGGAGGCGGGTTATTTCCAAGACGGGCCTCAAATCGTCCGATCCAAGGAGGAAAATTTTATTGGTTGTCTTTCGAAATGTGACGTCAGCCCGTATTGTATCTCTGCTTCTTATAACATTTTGGAGAGAGGTTGCGACCTCCTTATAAACATTGAGGAGTCAGAGCCAGAAGTTGTGGTTGATTACAAGTACGGTCATCTTGCGGCTTTGAAAATCAATAAATTCGCATCCGTCAAAAACAATAGCTGGTGGCGATTCCAGAGCCCTCTTGGAAATGATGGAAAGTTAACAGAACTTTTCAAAAGGCTTTTTGTTTATGAAGCAAATGCTACCGTTCCTGAAGTAAAAACTGGTAAAATTTTGTATAACATAGAAAGCAATGCTTAAGTAACAGTAGGATCTTCCTACTCCAAAATGAAACCAAATTTAGATTTCATTATCACACACATTGAAATTAACATTGTGTTAAATTTCTTTCGCAGAATTTGGCACAATTCCATCCCTGGCTTGTGCCATTAGTACAGGCTCTTTTTGTACGTCCAACCAAACAATCGGATGCCGTAACCCGGAAAACAGTGGGGATAAAGAAGTACACCTTCCGATTTGCCCAGGTAGCCGCCATGAAAAATACATGGAAATAAAAGCTCGAATGGACTCTCTTCAGCGTTGCTTCGAAACCTGTCTTGATGACCGAATCTGCGTCGGAGTGGCCTTCAGCGCCAACGTAACTAAATGCGAAATTTTAACCATTAACGATCCATCAGTTTTTAGCCCCCCGGATATTTTCTTCCCACTGCGCATGCCCTCATTAAGATTGAATACCACTGCCCTGAAGTTCTCCATTAATCCCGGGTTTGCCTTTAATGAGTCAGGAATTGTTAACACCCAAACCCCAAATGCTTCCTCATGTCTGGATTTGTGCCAGAGAAATTTGCGCTGCGACAGATTTTCTTACGACGCGTCCTCCAAACAATGCAACTTGGCCGAGAAACTGGTACCTTTGGTAGCCAATCCAAATGGTTTGGTATTTATCCAAGTCCCGGAAATATCGTCAGCAAAAATTGCCTTCACTCGCTTGGTATCAAGTGAGTTTTTGGGACGTGAAGCCTTGAGTTACGTAAAATCCCCTGGAAAATTGTCAAGGGAAATGATGGAACATCAAATCGATGGCTGCTTGGTAAAATGTCTGGAGTACCCAGAAAAGCGCTGCCAGTTTGTTGGGGTTGAGTATGATTTTAACGAGGGGCACCTGGTGTGCATATTGTTCCAGCACGGCTTATTTACCCCGCTAGATGGAGCATCAACCTTGAAAGAAGTGTACATTCGAAACTCCGACGGGGATCTCAATAAATCATTTTCCCAGGAGAATTTGGACCAACTTCCATTGTTTGGAGTAAAAGATTTTACAGGGTGTTTCAGATCAAAACCTGTTTTAAGTTTGCAGCAATTACTGGTAATTTGACTTGTTATTCCGAAGTTTTGGTTATACTCGTTCAGAGATTCTAAATAACACAATTATTTTTAAAGGGATTTGTTTCAAAATTTGAAAACTTTTCTAGCTGAGAGATACTTAACACATGGTATTTTGTTCATTTTATTTATCCTTAAAATATGCAGGGTTCAAGTTCCAAAACAAGCTCGCCACCAGAAGCGGATAAAAACATAAAAATCCGCTTCGCTTATCCTCGAACCTCGTACGCACGAGCGATTCCAACGGAATTGTCTGATCTTCAAAAACGACTCAAGAGTACCATTTTTGACACTGCTGGCTTATCGCTGATAGATATCGCAGATGAGATGGTTCCAATGTCTAAAATTAATAATACAATTGATCGTATGCCCGTTGTAGTTAAAATATGGCAAAGTATGAACTTTGAAAACATTTTCCAAGAAGTTAAAATTTTACCATTTGATCGAAAACACTCCCCATTTAGAATCGGACGAGATTTGGTTAAATCGGGGACAAACTTTGAGCTTAGTTCATTTGGGACAAGTCAATCTGGACTTGTAAATGATTTCACAACACGGAACAAAAATTCCACAGAAGTTTCCAGCATAGCAGCCCTGACAATATACGGGCAATCGGAGTATCTAAAGGAAGTTGAAGCAAATGTTAGAATTCAATTTGGTAGTTTGGAAAAATTGATAAAATACGATTCCGGAGTATTTGACGCAGCTGAAAGCAATAAGCGACCTAAAGTGGATTATAATTGTTATCACCATGATTGTTGTCCTCGGGGTCATGATATTACTGATCTTGAGAGATATAGGGAAGCCGTGAGAGTTGGATCCGGACGGATCACGAAGGAACCATGCTCTAAACACAATTGTTTCGCGCAAAACAATGTGCATGCTATTATGGTCTCTGGTCGTATTTCCCCAATTAATCAGCGGGATGACATTAGGGGACAAGTCGCGTACTACGCCGGCAATTTCTCTCGACCAGAGTCGGGTAAAAGCTACTCCCAATTTATGACGCATGTAGTTGACCAATTCAACTTCGGGGGTAAGTCTTTTGTTATAAGAGCACCATATACAGTAGTGACGTTTCAGTTCTAGAGAAAATGAATACTAATTAATTAGGATGATTTAGCTTATTTACGGGTATTTGGATTTACAACAAGACAAATTAAAATGGAATGAGAATTCAGAGATTTATTTCTCCCATGCAGAAAAATCGTGAAAGGGATTTTTATAGCAAGACCCCAGAATTATGATTCACTAGAACTTGCCCAAAGTATTTAAAAGACAAAATCCACTGACGAAGCCAAGATGTAAAATGTTTTCAGTTTCAAATTCTAGTGTCGTTACGCTCATTATGACACTTTTCTAATGTCGTCCACTTTTCGTAACCAAACTCAAATGATCCTCACTGAAGAACAAGCTAAATTGTACCCCTGTAACACTGCTTCCCTTAGAACGATTCCGAAATGTATTCGAATTTGAAGTTGAACGATCGTCTTCCTCTATTAACATTGAATTTAGAAAGACATCTATTGCAATCACTTTCCCATTAATGGTCCTGCATGTAATAGCTCTATTATTGTTTAGTACACACCACGCTCCCTGTATAGACACACTTGGTGTGCAAAGGCACACAAACAATGTTAAACTATTTACAATACAAATTGTAGTCCCCTATTTAGAACGAATTATTGACAGCTGGTCAAAAATTCATCTGGGTGTATTTATGCAAATATAGGCACACCCTATAATATTCATGGATGGAAAAAATGGACATGAGGATATTTTTGTGGTTTAATAATAACGTTTGAAGCAAAATATCAAAAACTCTTTATTTGACACTGAATTTCCTACTTTAATAACTATTTATAGCGACAAACAAGGAAGAAAAGCCAAGAAGCGTTAAATGGGCGTCATATGACTGCACAACTAACGTGCAAGACAAACCATCGCTAGTGAATTACCAGTATGGTAAGGACGAATATAAAGGCTTACGTGGCAAAAGCCAAAAAGACAAGCTTCCCAAAACAAAATGGTATGATCAAGGTCATTTCGTGCCGGATGCTATAATTAGTCGTCTAGGTCAGAAAGCAGCCGCAAGCACTTACTACTATGTCAACACTGCACCGCAAGCCCATATTATTAACAATGGTTGCTGGAAAAGCTTGGAGAATGCAATAGGTAAGTTCCAAATTTCAATGCCAGGATTGATGTTCAAATTATTGTGTGGTCCAATTTTGATACCAGGGATCCCCTTACTTGTAAATGTAAGAGCATTTTTGTGAAGGATAAGTTGACAATTTCCTCCATCTACCCATCCAATTGATGATTACTCAGGGTTAAAAGCACCTACAGTAAATTACGACTTTATTGTGTACTCCCTTTAATAATAATAATTTAGTCCGTAGGGAAAGCATTTTCAAAATTTTCATTTGATCGCAATATCAGTTGTATGGCTTTGGACGGCATATCGTGGATGAAGACGGTCTAGATGCATTTATTTCATTAAAAACAAAATAGTCCACATAAAGTCTCACAAAAGGCAAAATGGACTGGTTGCATTAGAGTTAAAAGGAAGATGGACTCTGATGGTCGATAATCCCAAAAATCATATATTTTACTAAATATATTCTGTTCACTTGCTTTTAATGAAAACTGCATCTATTCATTTTTGCGTATAGAGAGACTTGAACTTATGAATAACATTTTTTGGTAATCCCGTCCCTCCCAAATTTTCAAGAGTCCTTCAAAATGTGCTTGTTCCTAAATTAAGCATAAAATTGAGTCATAACTTCCCCCCTGAAGAAATTTAAATGAGATTTAACATGCCCCTTTGCAAAAATCCCGTACCCCTTATGTTTCCCAGAGTTTTGGAATATGGCTTCCACAGATTCCTGTGCAACATTTTGCCTAAATACATAATTATTTAATTGTTCGTACTGTATGAGAACATTCCAATTAAAACAGTGAACTCCGAATCAACAAATTTATGTTTCCCGAACCTAAAAATTGCCCTTTGTACCTCACAATAATTATTTTCCGTACGTATTAAAATATAGGGACAGTTTCAGTTTACCACAATGTTAATGTTTTTGTTTTTTTAACGAATACTTAACTGAATAGTGAACCTCTTATAATTATATAGATAAGTGAGAATTGGTAGGAAGGGTTTAAACAAAGTGAGTGAAATGCTTTTAATGTAGGGAAAACCATGAGAACGAATTCTGGAGCAGCCATAGTTGCTACAGGAACTTGTCCAGAAGCAAAGCTTTTGAAGGATCTAGTGATTACAGCCCCGGTGCCCAAATGTTTTTGGAAATTGGTTTGTTATAAGATAGGATTCGATGTCTTCGTTTCTGGCTACATGCATGACAACTGGTATGATGACATCAAGGAAGACAAGAGCACACATTTAAAACCTCTGACACAAGTAGACCTAATAAAGGAAGTTTTTAAAGGAGAAGCTGTCAATACGAAGATTAGGGATATTTGGGAAGATGTTACTCCCATTTTACTCAACGGACGAAAACCGGAAAATCTCCCAGAATGGAATGAATGCGCTACAAGTACAGATTTTGGAAACTATATTTTTGCTGCTAAGTCTAACAAATGTACTTTCCGATTATCAACAGGTAAATCCGTAGAACATTGCAGAGTCTCTCATCTAAATAATGTCGAGAGTTACCATCACTATTATTTTGTTCGGTATAAAAACTAGTCTGTTTATGAGCGGGTAGACACAAGCAACTTAGTCCGTTACAACATATCAACCGTAGTAGGGCCAAAGAATTGACTGTACAAAAAAAAATTTATAGTAAATAAAAAACAAGCCCATTCGTGGGTTGTTTTCTATCTGAGTTCCAACCTTCAGATGGTGGAAATATTTGTCGAGACGTCCATGGCTTTGAATATCCCGCCAAAGTTTAACTGCGATATGAAATCTTCAATTTTTGTTTGCAATCAAACAAATTTTAATAAACCGTACCCTGAGGATGTTCGCGGATGATTTCTTCTCGGCAATCCAAGGGTGATATTATGATAAAAACTCCGTGAGTTTGAATAATTGTCCCTCCCAAATTCCGACTAGGATTTCGAAATTTAGGTTGAAGTGATTTTAGACTTTAAAGTAATGAAACAACTTTCTATAGTTTTTAATATTACCCTGATGCGATGGTCAAGTCAAAGTGCATGTCAGCTTTTCGAATTTCACAATATCTTCTAAATTTAGTACAACAGTGAACATGAATTTCAATTTAAAAAACATGTATTCAACAATTTCATCAAAAGACAATTTGTTGTATGGACAGCGTACCCAGTCCCAGATGATTCCTTGCGGAGGAAAACAAAATTCGAAATTTCGTTTGATTAAGTAATAAGCTTGTAGAGAATATAAATACCTTTTAAATGAGGTATCAATGGCCCAGATTCTGGACTCCATCTTCACGTCCCATTCAAGCGTTAATGGAATTTTTCGAGAGTCTCCCGCCCCAAAATCAGTTTTGTCAAAATTTCGAACACCAGTCGGAATCAACTTGATTTGTTTAAAACATATTCAAAAATCTAATTAAAAGGCAATTTGACCTGAGAGGGAGTCAAGTTTATCATTCCACCTTGGCGGAAACAAATGGCATGTCAAAAAAAATTGTAAAAATTTACGTGAATGTGTGATAAGGCCTGAGTTGGGGTTACTAAGGTTGTTCAAACGAGATATTGCACTTGGTTCACCGGTCAGTACGACAGAAAATCAGGGACCAAAAATGGTCTCATATATCTGATGCACCATAGGAGCCAAATTCAAAAGTTATTCGTTGAGAGTTAACACTATTTAAATGTGTTTGTATCTATTGGAATGTGGTCCCTTTATGGGTTACAGTATCCGGACGATAGACATGCAAGGAAAAATCGGCGATGGAATTATAATGGGCGGGAAGCTCTTGAACGAGTGTTTTAAAAGAAGTTTTACTCAAGTTTAACTTACGTATAAAATTTGGAAATTCAAAACAGAGGTCTTTTTCCAATGTTTTTATACTCAGGAAGCAACCTCCCATTGGACCACGAGGATGATGGGGAATTTCGAGAAGAACTTGCTCGTGTTGCGTCCTTTGAATCCACCCAATTAGAGAATACTTATGAGTACTATAGGGATTCCATAGAGGGTAAGTTGATTAAATTTTTTCATTAAAAGAGGCCGCTTTATGCTTTAAGCTATGCATATTTAAGAGTTGCTACTACAGCATATAATTTTACTGATGATATTTTTACAACTGTGATTTTTTATTTAATAGCTAATTTCATAGTACACTTATCCAAAATGCCGCAAAACCCTCATTTCGCTTCTGGGCAGGGCTGAATATCGGAATTCGATATTGCCCCGAAAACTTTGACCCTCGTTTGTATTTGAATGGTCATTTTCAATGAGTAATTGTGAGCATGGAAAAATCGATCACTGATAGTAGAATCGGAATCCAAAAAGAATTTTTGAATTCCGATGCTCACAATAGCTATAAATCGGGTTTTAAAAAAATAATTCGAATTTAAATCGGAATTGGTATTCAAAAAATCCCCTCCAAAATTGAAAGTTTGTCTCATGAATGACTAGCTTTGTGTCAAATTTTTACGTCGTATCTCAATAATTAAAAAAGTATCGGTATTTAAGTCCGTGACAGCCCTGCTTCTGGGTTAATACGAAGTTTCAAAATAAATAATTTAAATTCGTTTTTTGGAACACTATCCCGAAAAATACATCCTACAGGGAAATTCCTCTGTAGTAGTTTCCTCTTACAATTATTAGTTAGCATTCCTTTATATTGGCATGTTTAAATTTTCCCTAGGATTATATTTACATTATATAGTAATAAGACAAGTGACATCTCCATATATTTTGCCATCCCCTGGGAACCACTATTTAAGAAATTCACTGTGTACAAAATATTTATGTATTAGCTCTAATGCATTGCTCGCAATTCCACCGCAAATGAATTCCTTTAGTATAATGTGAAAATGGAAAAAAAGCAATAATTTTGGATATATGTAGATACATATATCTATATATACAGTAAAACTTTAGTTTTGCTAATATATTCCCACTGTTTCGCTTAAAATTAAATGTTACCACAGCCCGTGTGATGCTGTGCATGAACTCCTTTGGAGAACAAGGAACCTTGCCACAATTTTTAAAATTGAGGTAAATCCCGTCATGGAAAACAGTAAAACGAAATATAACAAATGTCTTTATGACGTAAAAACCTATGCCACGACTTGTTTCATGGCTGTACAAAACATGGATGGTTGGCAGTTCTGTTTGTAGGTGCATGAGTTGTGTGCAGGAAATCTAGGATGAATGCGGGTGATTACTGGACGATTATTTATAAATATTAAATTCTATTTGAACCCTATTCTATTTATATTCGGCATGGTGTTAATTTCACTCGTCATTTTTAACTTTGCGAATACTTTAATTTTTTAGGACTACATAAATTTATTTTGAGAATATGTATTTAGTGTGGCACAAAAATTTGAATGCAGAAGCAACTTTATAACGTTTCTTTGTTAAATGGGGCAAAATTTGACAAATATTTTTCAGATTCAGTTTCAGATCCTACACCCCAAGATTCTTCTTATAATTGGCACTTTAACACCGACTATGGCGACGGCTTCTTTAACTCCACCACATGCAATAAACGCTTGGTGGGGTACTTCAACGGGACCAATCCGGACTATGCCTTCACCTTTGTCACTGGTCTTGCTTTAACGCATGCCATTTATTTGTCCTTGCCTCTCAAAGAAGACGGATCTATTAATGATCATCAGCTCAAAGCCGACAGCAACACGAAAGCGTTTGCGGAGTTTTTGTACAAAGTGAAAGTGTTTGAACATGTGAACTCCATGGTATCCATTGGTGATTATAGTGAAGACACTTCAAGGAAATTTAGTTCATTGGCAGCCGATCCTGTTAAAAGGCTAAGATTCCTTCAGTCGGTCGTTCAAATAATCAACGTTTTTAATCTGCATGGGGTGGATCTTAACTGGCAGCAATTTTATCTTCCAGGTAGGTTTTACATAATATTACATATCATCAGCCATTTCATTGGGTCGTATTTTGTCAGGAAAATGCCTTTATTTGTTGATTCTCTGTAACACTCGCCTTTTTTACGCATTTATAACATAAAGCCTGTACTTTGTGATCTTCTTAGAGCCCATATATTGGGCGTGAATTTTTTACTACTTTTTAATTTATTATTTGTTATCTATGAATATCCCTTGTATTACAATGCCCCTGTCTATGGATCCTATATGTATAACATTAAGTGTTTCATACGACTGTGTTTTGTTGATAGGTTTCTGTTTTAGGGTGATGTTTGAATCATTTTTGGATCCTTAATAATCACATGGCAGTAAACGGATTAAAATGTTTTACAGGGAGTCAAAATAAGGATCGGGAAAATTTTGTAACACTAGTGAGAGAAATGCGTCAAATTTTTGACGAAGTTGAAAAACTTGATGTGTACAACAGAACCTTGTCGATTTCCATTGTGGGATCAAATAACCTCAGGGAAATTGACTCTGGACTGGATTTACCCCAACTACTAAAGTATGTTGACTGGGTCAATGTCAACTTAACAGGATTAAATGGGAAAATGCTACCTCTGTATCCACTGAATTCTACAGCTGAAAATCCAGGGCGATCAAATAGCCAATGGGTTTTGAGATATTATACTTGCAAGGCAAAGGAATTCGGATCCTTTAAAATTAACATGGCAGTTCCGTTTCAGGAAGAACCGAACCAGGAATCTTTGAAAGCACTAAAGGCGAGAGCAGATTATGCTGTAGAAATGAACTTGGGTGGTTTTTCCATTTGGAGCATTGACAAGCTCAAGAAAAAGAACTATACCGAACTGGAGTTGATACGGGAGACTAACCTTTGTATTAAGGTCGAAAATGGGGTGAGTTCTTTTAGATCTTTAAATTTTTCAAGAATTTAATGTCTGTAACTTGTAACACTTTTTTGAAAATTGTTTTCTTTGGTTTTAAGATGTCTTACAAATGCTACGACTCTGAAGTCATTCGTTGGGCTCCGATTGGAAAAGAGGCGCCAAAATGCGGGGACAAAGCTCCACTCGTGAATGGACACCTGGCTGTTTGTAGTCCACACGACCCTGAGTTTGGATGTTGTGGAGCAAATGGGCTGTGTGGGTCTGGTGCAAATTTCTGCACTTGCCCTAATTGTGTGGACTACTACAACCATCCAGAGAAAATTTAATTATTTTATTGAGACGCGTCATGTGCACTCTCTGTAATGTAATCCCTTACATGAGTATGCATTTTCTCTTTAGGGCTCAAATATTTTACGATATGGTCACAAGTAAATAAATAAAATCATCTACACTTGAGAGCTAAATTTTAGTAACGCGCAGTGCTCTCTCACTATTTACTAGTGACTCACTAACCGTAACATTGTCCCCATTTATAAGCAGAAAGATACTTGGACATGTTCATATTTAGCGCAAAATAAAGAAAATTGTCCCCATATATGTTTGTACAGATGGTACCCTTGAGTATGAGTGTAAAAATTAGATTCGTTACGTAATTTTGAGTTGAAGTTGACTCAACGTGTAAAGAAATAATTTTATATTAGAATGCGTTCTGTACCTCACAAGTACTTTGAACTTTTCTTATGTAATTTTCAAATCCTGGCCTCATGTTGCTGCTCCTAAGGGGCATCTACCTGTATTTTGATAATACAGTTTTATGCTTCTACGAAGTACCCTCTTATAAGAGCGCCTTCTCCACAGGGCCAAAAATATTTTGGTAATCTGGAGTTTAACAGGATTTTTAGTTATCTTCGTATAGAAAGAGTATACAGGAATACTGGTCCATTTTGCTAAAATCTGTGGTTGTCCTTATACATTGAGTGTACTGTATACCAGTATTTGGGTCTTCGCTCTCTAAGGTTCCCTTACCCTTTCAAATATTTTGGGTCTATTGACCCATGAAAACTACCTGGATCTTCTGTACTCATACTTCTAAAATAACAAAAAGATACGCCTTGCATATGTGCCTTTATATACATAATGTGTAATTATTTATATCCTTTCTAAGCACATAGGAATATAATACAGTGCTGTCATGCTGGAAAATAAGTCCTTCAAAAACCATTTAAATGCAGAATCATTTGGATGCAACCCCATTTAACAAAAGGTTATTTCTTCACCTATATTTTGTTATGGGAGTTAAATTGTGCTTCTCTCTGAGGTGTTGTTACAAAGGCAGTGTACGGCACTAGAGATATTTTAAAGTGAGAGTGCCCTGCACTATATTAGGTTTGTATGCACATTCAAACTACCTTGGGGAAAATTCACCCTTGAAAAGGCGTAAAGGCTCCAAAGGGGCTTTGACTTCTCAAAATTGACAACACTCTGTGTCAGTAAGGATTCAACCGGCTATACTTGAGCAGCGTAAAATTTGTGACAAATATAATTATATTCTTGGCTTTAAAACATTTCTGTAAAATAATCATAGCTTCGAAAAAGATTTTTGGGATGAGGGTTACTATTCTAACTGTATTTCCTATCTTCGTAATTTTTAGTGGAAATTGGGCCTTAAAAATACAAAATTCAACTTCCATTAATGGTCAGAAAAATGGTAAAATTTCTTTCTTTTAGTAGCTAATTCTAATATTCTAATATCATAGTTCTAATTCTCATATCAAAATACAGTAATTTGATAGTTGAACAGTTAAAACCTATATAAAGCGTATTCTGCACTGTTTTCGACAAAAAATTAAACATTTATTTTATATTTGGATAAAAAATTATGTTTGCAGTCATGACTTTCATGTACTTGTTACATGCTTCGATTATTGGGCTTAAATTTTACCATACTTAGAATTGTGCCACTTTCAAGCCGGTCCTTCTAGAGGGATATTTTATACGCAATTAGATCATATGTTATTCTAACATATTAAAAATGAAAATAATTTATATTTATCAAAAACTTTAAAATAAATGAATGTCTTTAACGAAAAATAGAACCATCCCGAAAAGGTATTTCAGGGGATTTGGAACCTCCAAAAACTTGTGGACCCTCGGATCTTATTAGCAAATTTGTGGATGGGGCCCTCTTGGTGGTATCAGATCTCCACATGGTCACACACAGATCAGTAGCCTGCGAAAAAGCGGCTTACGCCGCCACTGCAATGAGAGATACATTCCGGGAGCTCCCTGAATGTCGAAAGGAAATGGTTTGTGAAGTCGAAAATCAATTGAGGAGTTCCATTAGACGACTTTTAATGTAATTGATTTTACCTACATCACTTTAATTTTACAAATTTAAGTAATTAAACATATTTTAGGTGTTTAATTGCAAAAATGATTTAAACGCTTCGGAGGTACAAAATTTTAGCCTTTATTACGAAAATTTAGCAAAAATTAAACCAAATGTGAACGTTACATTTTTAGGGCAGCCGTGCAGTTTGTGTTACCAAGAGAATTCGCTGTTTGGCTCAGTGACCTGATTCTTCAAAAGGAGAGTCCTTGTGAAGAGGCAGCATGTGAACGTTATGACGAAATATACGGACGGCATCCTTTGGCTTTGAAAATTACCCAAATGTCTGGAAACCGAAGGTACATTCGACCAGAAGTGGACGAAGCATTGGAGTCTTGCGGAACCGGGGAAGAGGAAAGATCCTTCCTGCATGTGATCTGGGCAGGGTTTACATTCATCCGAAGATTTGGCGGGATTCTAACAGGCTGCGCATTCAAAAAGCCATTGTGAAGCTGATATGTACATACAAAGAAGGTTTTAATTCTGTAAATACAGAGACATCTATTTGTAAAAGGAATCTTAATCTAATCTTGACCACATTGATGACACATACTGACACATTTGTGGAATGAATAAAGACCTAGTGTGTAAATGTAATTATTGCCTACGTATTGACGCATCTACCTGTATTTCATTATCATTTTAAAAATCAACAAGGTCCAGTAAGTTTGAATTTAAAATTAGTTTTTATAATAAAATAAAGCTAAAATTTTGGTGCATGACATCTATCAAAACAGTTTTTCTTTATAGAGTAAGCTTTTTCAGTTTCGGGAGAAATGAATTTCAGCATTGTTGCATGGGTATGATGGAAAATGTTTAAATCTGTTATAAAATTCGTGCAAGGGTCTATGAAAATTATTCTGCCCACAGGTCCATTTATTTGTACAAATTTAACTCTGAAGCTCAAAACTCGAGTACACAATCGATCAATATAGAATGCTTGGGCATGTCCGTCTTATTTGTTTACATAATTATCTTCTTTAGATTTCCTGATTCCCCGATCAAAGACAAAAGACGTTCACTTAATGAGGACATGATTTTCTAAGTCAAGACAGTTCCAACTGCCAATTAAAAGGGGAAAGCTTGACACATTTCCGTTTCAAACCTGGTATGTTTAACGTGGTTTCTGTCGGTGGGATGTTCGAATTTATCTTGCTTATGATGAGCTAGAGTTGGTCTTGAATTTAAAACATTAATTAAATTAAGTAATTTTGATTCATTTAACGGTTCAATCTACGGGAAAGTGTTGGGCAATGAATGGTTGTTTAAGCAATGATTTAAAGAGCTATTCTCACACGATTAAATAAAGGGGGCTTTGACCGCAAGAATTTAAAAATGTCAGATCAGCGTTTCTTACTATTGTATATTCTTTTGATATAATTATAGAGATACATATAAGCTTAACGTCACATTTCGTTTTGCACAATGTATGAGAATACTGCTGAATACCGAAAACTTAGAACTTTCTTTCAACTTTGTAAGCGCCCTAAACACAAATGTTGACACTTTTTATTGCAAATATTAAAACGTAATTGTTTCTTAAGAAATTTCATCCTTGAAAATGATCGATTCCGTCCATGAATTGTGCGTTGAAAAATATGCACCTGTACATTGCATTGCGTTTGGAGCACATTTGCTAAATTGTCTTTTGTATCAGTGCCCTTCATTTTGAAGTAAAATTGAAAATGCAATTACGAAGTCGCCTCAGACATTGTCTGACTTCATTCCAATTTACCTGTTCATAGAAGAACTACATAATGAAATCAAATTTTGGAAACCCTAAAATTTTGTTTATTGCTGATTCATCAGCCAATGAAAACATCAAAAACCCAACCGAAGACTTGTATGGTAACTTAAGAATTTTCCTTATCTTGGGAAAATGCATTGGACAGATACGTATGGATGGGTTATTTCAATCAGATTTTAGGCGTTTGAGTTTCAGGTTCTAAACTTTTAGCAATACTATCAGTAATTTTTCAAATTCTAAAATGTACAGATTTTGAAATAACTGTTTGGGTGTTTTTTTTAGGAAAACTAGTTGCGGAGCAATAACAACCATGTTGGCGACATTAATGGTTTTCATAACAGCTGCAATGAGTTTCTTTGTCATGATTTCGAATCGTATATCCAACACAAAAGAGATGACATTTTTAACGTTTTTCCTTTTTTACTCAGCCGCAGTTTTCATGTAAGTAATTTTACTGTTTGTAAAATTTAGAATTAAATATTGTTGAAACCTAGTGAGCAGTGTTGATTCTCAAACATGAAATGATACATATGTGTGTATTTAGTGGAGATGATTGGATAAAGTGTGAAGCTAAAATTGTTAAAATGATACCAGATCTAATAGAAGGACAGAAATATCCTTTTAATATTGACGCAATATGTAAGGAAACCCGAAAGAAATTCCGTCACACTTTAACAAAAGCAATACCAAAAAAAGTTAAAAAAAAAGTAAATTCGCGTACTGATTTATACAAAGAGTAGTCAAAAGAGTTGGAAGACATTGTTACCAAATACCAAAGAATCGAGTAACTGGAGTAATGCGTAGATACATGATATAATAGGTACATATATTTCTACCGCCATGGCAAGGAACTTCTACAAATATTTGAGGATTGGAAAAACATGGACATCCATTTTACGAAACCTGATAAACGGTTATTTCGAGACGTAAATTTAATTGCTGGTATCGTTATGGCATCTGCGATTTTGGAAAACGCCTTTTGGCACGCCGCTCTGTCTCCAATAATTGAGAAAGGTACTGCGTTTTCGTAAAATTTGTCCAGTAACTTCCGGAGAGGGTTTGATGTTGTGTCTGTTGATACAAAATACTCACTATTCTGCTCTCTAAAAATTTGTCCCAATATTACAGCAAAAGCTACTAACAATACAATGACTGCTGAGAATTCCAGTCCCTGGAAAAATAACTATGGCCGTGCCCAAATTATGTGGGCTTCTTTTTTACCGGAAAATTTCATAACGGCTTCTTTGATGTTCCTGAGTAACAAATTGGCCTTCTATAGTTGGAATTTTATGGACTTGTTTATTGTTGTTTTGGCAAGAGCAATGTATTTCAAATTTAAGGCACTCTGTCTGCAAGCAAAATCTGAGCTCTTATCAACTAACGCAAGTCCAGGTAAATTTAATTTGTCAATACTTATCGTTAGAATTAAAGCAAATTCTAACTTAAATTAATTAGTGGGACAAATATTTTTAAATATTACAATTAATTTTTACCGCAGACGTTGGTTCGTGGCCTCAACTGGCCAAAGATCACCAAAAGTTGCGCGCCATTCTGGAAAATATCAACGGGTTCCTATCACCTCTAATTTTCCTATCGTATGGAATGAACATTTATTGGATCTCAATTCACGTAAAACATTGATTTTTTTTAATTGGAGAAATCAATTTTGCTGAAATTTTGGCAACATCAAATTTAACAAATTTTTAAATTTGTTTTACCCAGATGCATTATGGATTTGGGTACCTAGAAACGTATGGCAATGAAATTATCATAGTGTACAAGTACTGGTCTCTTTTCCATGTGATTGCAAGGGCCATCCTAGTAAATGTTGTGGCGGCAAATGTAAACTACTGGGCTCATCATGCTGTATCAATATTTAGCAAATGTCCAGAAGAGTTTTATGTCTCTCAAGCAAGTGCTGCAATTATTAGATTGTACTTTTGATGTCACAGCACCCCTTTTTTTGCAGTTTTTCACAATTCTAATCTTCCTCCTCATTTTGGATTCTTTTTTCAAAATTACACGCTTTTCTGAATTTAGAAAAAGCAGACGTTTTTTCTTGCAAGCAGTGTGTGTTGTACAAATTATGGGTATTTTAAAAGTTATAACTGTTGTTAATTTGACTACCATTATTTACAGGTACAGCGTGCTGAGCGATTTTTAAACGCAAACCCAGTTGGGTTTTCCGGTCTTGGTTGTTTCACAATTACCAAACCACTTCTACTTCAAATTGTCGGAGTAATCTTTACAGTTGAAGTTGTTTTGATCCAAGCTTCGCAAACATCCATACAGACTGAATCTTGAGTGAGTTTAAGCTTAACCAGATGTATTGAATTCCGCCCAAATAGTATAGTTGAAACATAAATTGAACATTGTAGTCGTAAGCGTAAAACATCTGTTAATAATAATAATTATTAACTAATTAATTTGTTGTATTTAATATTAATAATAAAATAAACAAAATGTAAACAAATGTTTTATATTCGTATAACAGGTTGGTCACTTACTATTAGATCCCGTGAAATAATAGAAGTGAGTATTCCTATTTGAACATTTTTCACTTAATTTTATTTTTAACACATACTGAAATATTAGAAATTGTAGCTACAGTTTTGTATACGTTAGTTCTGTAGTGTTAGTAGTAGTGCACCTCATGGATATTAAAACGTGGTACCTGTACCTGTACCCAAATATGGGTACTTAAGAATGTTGTACCTTTACCTGTACCTTCATTGAAGTACCTAATACTTGAATGAAGGTACCTGTACCCAAACCTTTTATTTTAACTTTTACCTGTTACTGAAAATTACCTGTACCCAAAAAGTACCCGAATTTTTACCTTTACCCAGGTACTTTGTTTTACCTACCCGGGTACTTTTTTGATGATGCGAATTTAATTCAAAAAATTATTCTAATAATGTGCTCCAATTTATTCCCCTATAATCTATTACACCATGTTTTTCAAACAATTGAATACGGCTAAAACTAATAACTACTTAAGCTTCCAGCCATCAATCTTGCAATCGCGGTCATTTTAGTACTTCCGAACTCTACACTTGATCTTCATCCATGGTTTTAGACAAAAGCATTTTCTAATGGTATCTCCACACATAGAGAGCCGCTTTTCATTACCATTACATTCCAATAAACCAATTTCACTATCACTTCCTGCCATAATTTTCAATTTTTAATTAAATTTTCAAGCAGTTATCGAAGAATTGGAATTGTCAGTAGGTAAAATGCTAGAACACGTTTATAAGGCGTCTCATTTCATGAAACGGAAACGAGAATGCAGTGGAAGACTGTTGAATGGAGTCGAAAAGGAATGTCATGGAAAGAACCACTTTAATTCAGTTTTATGCAATTGAGAACCCAAGCAGATAATAAAAAAGTACCTTGTATAAATCAGGTATTTTATGAACGGGTACAGGTACTTTTGGAGCTGTACCTGTTCCTGTCAGGTAAAAACCGTTTCATGTTTTATTTGTACCTGTACCTTTACCCGTAAATGTACCCAATATTTAGGTAAAATTGGCTTGTACCCAGAATTTACCCATTCTTCTTGGGTACAAAAAATATTACCCAGTATTTACCTTTACCTTTACCTGTACCTGTACCCAAATACCCGGGTAGTACCTGTACCCATGAGGGGCACTAGTTAGTAGCTTTGTTATATGCTTTCATTTGGTAAACACTTAAAACGAAATAAATGTATTAATAGGGTTGTTACAAGATGTGCATGACAAATTCAGGTACTGCTGTTGCAAGCGATTGACCAAGATTTTCGGCAACGTTGAGGTATCTGTAAATCTTGTTGGTCTTCAATTCAATGCACTGTATACAATGTTCATTTCTCAGCGGTTTAAATTAAGAAGTGTCCTTTTTTTTGTACAATTTTCGGAAATTGCATTCACCGGTTGGCATTCAAAGTTCTTATATTTTGCAGTCAACCCTCACTTATTGTTAGTAAAGAGCAACACCTTCCAAAATTGTTCAGCTTTGTATATTTACAATTTTGTGCTCAGCTGAACTTACTCTTAAAATTCACTTTTGTCTTTCATCTGGTCAGTCACAAACAGTCAGTCACGTTTTGATCATTACTTCCATATTAGCACCATGGAAGCTTCCAGATATGATTTAAATCCTGCCTCGTCATGACCCTCAATGCGCATGCTCGGCGGCATCATCTTAACAGCTGATTGACTAAATATGGTGTTGACACTCTTCGTGTACAAAGGAAGGAAAATATGAATTTCAAAAACGGAAGTTGTAAGTGGTCAGTGGTTGTAGCTTTTGAATCTTTGTGTAGGAGATGCTGCATAATTGTGAATTTCTCAAAAAGTAGACCTTAAAACAAACGTATCACTTGGAATGACCCAGACCAACATATTTTTTCCCATTTTCTCTTGAACCCAAATTTGTAAGTAAGTGCTATTTCTCTTTAAGACGTCGATGGAAAATTTGAACATCCCATAAAAATTGGTCAAAGGTTTTCCGGCAATTTTTTCCAAATTCCGTAACATGCAGTAAGTCTGACAAGCTTCCGAATGGACGAGTCAAATATTGGTACAAAAATGTTCTTAACAAAAGACTAAATCTGTTATTTAGCACATCATTGATATCCGCGAGTAAAAAAAAATATTATTGTAACCATAAGTAATTAACGGGTATTTTACAAGCATACAGTGCCACACGTTCCCACTGAAGATTCCAGTTGGAACAACTGGTATTATTGAACCCCCATTGATGTTACGCATTTCTACATTCAAAATTATAATCATGAAGTTGAATTCGGGAAGGCACTCTAATTGTAAGCTGAATATATTAAAGAAATATATTAAAAGTGCAATTTCCGGTACTGTAATTAACTGTGTTCTCCGAAATCTTCAAATATGTTGAAAAATCCTAAAAATTTTGGACATTGGAACTGATGAACATATTCTGGAAAGCGTTCTTTTGAATGAATGAACAATTGAATACATAATCCGTAAAAAGTTCCAACTTTGCTTCACATCCCTGTAACTACAAAAATTCGCTTTAATTATATCAATAAAAAAAATATTATAAAATCTGACCGATAATATTCAATAAAAAGAAATAATAATTATCTTATGGCTACCGTGGGAAAATAACTTACAAGGCAACATTTTAAGATGGTACACGTGGATTCAAACAAAGCATAGCACATGTTTTAGTACTCACCTAGTTTGTTTCAAAACTCATGTAACTCGAGTGCATTTTGCCCCGTTCTCCTAGGACACGTCACCAAAGTTTCAAAATTTAAAACGGTACCACAGGTAGGTGACCTGTCTTTTAGAAAATAGTCAATGTTAAATCCCATAAGGATTTTGAATTTTTAAGTCGATGAAATTTTGATTTTTACTATTTCAAGGAAATTCAAGTTTTAACGTGTACATTTATATATCCTTCGAGAAAATTCCCCAAAAATTAATCCCTCCATCATGGCGCATCCGCATGTATGTAGTCGAAAAGATATATTCACTCCGTATTTACATACGCATGAACTAGACTATTGAGTTTTTCCTTATGATATACACATGTACAACATTAGTAAATTACAAATTAAACTAAATTAGCCTCCACGTTTGAATCCACGTGTAATATCTGAAAATGTTACCTTGTTAGTACTAGACTGCACCTATGTACATATCCCGAAAGACATTCCCACGGCTATCAAGTTTGCTTTGCAAATTTATGATATTTTGTGCTACTGAAATTTTGTTTTGTGTTTAAATATTAAAACTAACTTGCTTCTATCGTAAAACAAAATTTGATTAAGTCAACACCATTTCCAATATATATATAATTATATAGACTCCACATTAAGCAACCAAATATGTACCGGTCTTAAGCACTTTTCTAATTTAATTGTTTATGAAGCTAAACTCATGTTGAAAGCAACAAAAGAATCCTTATTTGGTTTTAGGGTCTGGGATCTTACAATTTCTGTAAAAAAAATCTTAATAAGACACAAGATTAAAAATTATTGCAAATCAAGTTCAAATCCCGAAGTCTGAATCGGTTAGCAATTCGTCCAAAATTTATTCTCTCGATAATGCATCACAAATTGGAAACTACTTCACAATTTGAAAATATTACAATGTATGATGCTTCTCAATTATCAACCAAATTGACGTAGTCAAAACAGCTTCTTTGTTGGAAATTCATACTATATTCCGAGCTGTTGACGGATTCGATTTAAAAACTAAGCTTTATGAACTGCAGCGACTTTATGTGTCGGAACATTTTCTCAGAAAAGATATTATATATTGGTGTTTACATGTTCAATTTCTGATTTCAATGATTAACTTTCCTGAAAACAAAATTTTTAAATAATTATTACAGTTTTGCAGTCAATTGATTCCCAATTCCAGATTGTCTATCTTCACGGTGGATTTTTGCTTTCATAAAATATGATCAGAAATGACAGATAATATTTGTAGTAATACAATTTCCGCAGGAAAACAAGTTGTGCGGG
Source organism: Allacma fusca (assembly GCA_947179485.1). Classification (NCBI taxonomy): domain Eukaryota; kingdom Metazoa; phylum Arthropoda; class Collembola; order Symphypleona; family Sminthuridae; genus Allacma; species Allacma fusca. The sequence continues at coordinate 58,438,732 of OX359247.1, read as the reverse complement.
AGCAGAGACCATTGTAGCTACAACCTTAGTATCTACGAATGCTGTTATTAACTTCTTTGACATTTTGTTTCATTCAATTTCAATCTGGCAAGAGATGAGGTGTTTGAAAGCTTTAGTATTTTATAAAGCTGCAGTTTGTACGTAAGTTTTTACAACTTGCTTTATTCATATGTATACTGTGTATTGTAATGGAAATATTTTTAACGAATCCTGACAAAATATTCTTTCGGGATGTTAATTTATTTGCTTTTTTTTTCATGATGGGCATAACTATTTAATCTGAAAGTGTGTTAACATAAAGTGGGTACATTTGGGTGAGACAAATATTTATTTCCTGGAATTTTTATGATATCTGCGATTTATTAATTATTATGGAAAACGCGATTTGGCACTTAACGCTTTTCCATTTATCGCAGAAAGGTAGTGAAGGTTTTTAATACTTTTCTGAGCACAAGAGTAGCGCTACTCGTGTTATATTTTGCATCAAATGGGGTGCCAGTTTATTCATCAATACGTTTTTTGACACCTACGTTTCAAGATTTGGCGTTTGTTGTTTCTGCAAGAAATATTTCCTTCAAATATAAATCCCTTTCATTGCAAGCCAAACTCAAACTATTAACCGTTGACCAGGTTACAAATAAATTGATTTGGCGTATTTCATAATACAAATTGTATATATACTATGTATTTAAAAAGTACAAAGTCACTTATTGCATTTTATAGGTTACAATAAAATTTTAATTGTTGTTTAATGTTCATACCTCACGTATCACACTTGGAATAAATCAAATTGAATTGATTTTCTGTTTTATTTTATTATTTTTAGTTTAGAAAGTTAACACCATCATTGAAATTTAAATGCAATTTTATGAACAACGTCTACATTTTTTGTGCAGAAATGTTATAACTATTATATTCAAGATTATCCCAACAATCAAGACAAATTTTTGTGAATTATCATTTCAATAGCTTCTTTATTTGCTCACTTTTTTTTGAATTATTGACGTCAACTGGCGAAAAATCATGAGACCTTGCTCTACTTGAAAAACTTAATGGATTTCCACTTATTTTCTTATCAAATCATATCAAATCATCTTATCAAAAGATTCAAAAGTTAGAAGTTTCATATCAAATAAATTTTGGAGCTCATGTGACAGCGTGTGTGCTAGTCAATATTATGGCGGCAAACATAATTATTGGGCGTATCATGTTACAACAATTTTCAGCAAGTGTTCAGACGAACTGCGTATATGTTTCCCAAGTACACACATTGTAAATGTGCGCAGCTCTGCAGATGTGTTTTATGCATCTCAAGTGTGAACCCTATTTACAGGTTTTTGATATTCTTATGAGCGTTCATTTTATCCAATTCATTTAAAGTAATATGTTTGGTTTTAGTTGCATTATTTTGTAAGAAAATATACATATGATAAAAAATGTACACAGGTTGTAACAACAAAAATTGAATGTTTGCGTAGAGTAATCTATTAAGGATTCACATTAAAGAGCTTGGACTCTATGTATGTATGTATATGCGCAAAAATACATGAAAATAATCTCTTTCGCCTCATCATTTAATATTTCTTATATAATAATTCTCATATAATAATTCTTATAAACACATATGTACATACATATATATTCTAAGCAATGATGTACATTCCTTTGTAATATTAAGTCGCTTTTGGGCACTTCGATAGATTAATAATTATTGATTAAAAAATGTCATGTCTAATTCGTTTTCTTGGAAATAAAATTACGCCCCTAGTAGATCTCCATCATCTCTTAGAAAATGTTTCTTAGACTATTTTGATGCTTTTTTATATTTGTAATTTGTGTGCTGCTTCATTTTAGCATAAATGAGTCAACAAATGAAAAACATATGTACATAGAGTGACCATAAACATCTACCCCCAAACCCCCAAATGGGAATAACTCATTAAAAATATGAGAATTTTAAAAATTATATACATTGACTTCGGTCAATATTTGAGGTCACAGGATCCAGAAACGTCAATCAAAATTCGTGTTTTCAGAATGTCATTTTCTTTATGGATAATTGGCAAGTTCAGAAATTCATTTTTCTGATCCACAATTTTTAAGTTTGAGATTTATTAAACAGCTCCCCGGGAAGTCAATACAATTTCCTATAGTAAACGTCAAGATATTTTCTGAAACAATTGTCCTTAAAAATGATAAAATGAAAATCGGTAGTTTGAAAAAAAAACGATTTTATTTGACATTTCTAGCCTCCAATAACCTCAAATATTGACCCAGGTCAATGAAGTACAATTTAGAGAATCAGAACAAGTATTTACTACAAATTGGAGGGTAATTACATATTTAATGAAAAGACCTTCTTATGAAGGCAAGGTGAGGCAAATATTTATGGCTATCCTGTGTGTATCTATGGTATTTGGAACATGTTTTCTGAACACAAAAGAATTCTCAATTTCAAATATTAAATTTGTTACAAGCAAACTGGGGTCTCTTTAGTTTACTTGGGTATAAAATGTTGCAGTAACTATGAACTGAACTTGCTGAACACTAATTCCTTACGTTGTAGTCTGTCGTTTAATTTGCTACCAAATTGTGTTAAGAAATCATCAGATTATTTCAAAGCACAAAACATCGTAATATTGTATGTACATTTTATATCGCGATGCACTCTAAAGATATCCAAACAAATCTCAATTGCTTGGAATTTCCTTACACAAGCTCCTGTAAAATTTGCCAGAAAACTCTCGAAGAAAAAACATTTTTAAAGGATGTTCAAGTTGAAGATTTGTTTAAAATCCTGCGTCCATTCCTAATTTTGGGCAACTTTCTTGGACTAATTCGGGCTGAAGTACTATTCCAATCGAATGATAAAACCTTGAAAATCAGGTCATAAAAGCATCAATGTTTTTCAAATCTTTCTTTTTAATAAATTGCGCCAAAACATTTGTACCTCAATATGATCTAACAATTTTCTTGACTAGACATGCAAGCTGCACAGCAGTGATCCCAATTTCGGCTACACTGATTATAGCTTCAAACGCTGTTGTGAGCTTTGTCGGCTTCTTAATATATCCTATCACTAATGTGCAAGATATGTATTCATTAACAACTTTATTATTTTTCTTATGCGGACTTACAATGTAAGATTTAAAAATCAATTGATACAAAATTTACGGACAATTTTAAAGCTCATTGCGTTTTCATGACAAGCTGAGACTAACTCTATTTTATGCAACCCATTTTTCAGATACATCTACTTCTACCGCCACAATGCGGATCTGGTTCGAATGTTTTATGAATGGCGCAATATGAAACTGTTCTTCACCACACCGGACAAACGACTATTTCGGGATGTATACTTAGCCGTATTAGTGGTTATGGTTTCCGGGATTTTGGAAAACGCCGTCTTTCAAGCAACTATTTGGAATACACCAGGTACATGCATAAAATTCGTACGATTGGAAATATGCTGAAGAACATTCCTATTAGTATCTAAATTTCAGACGCTATGATATTTCTAATATTTTAGAGAGAAAGACTTTATTGACACTGCTTCTCAATAGAAGTAGCCCTTATGGACTCAGTATACTATTAACAATTTTCAATTAAGTAACTAATTAGTATAATTTATGACTTATAAAGATGATTATTACAAATTAATGCACTGTTCTTAAGAACTAAAGATACTATTTCTTCAATAACTTTCATTGGTATCCTAAATCGTTTTAGGAATGTTACAAAAAAATTTGAAATTGTTCCTCGTGCCCCAATGTACAGTCCAATTGTTTCCACTTCTTTTAGATTGAATTTTGATTGAAAGTAGGGAATGCATGGATCATAAATTGATTTCTTTTCTTGGTTCACTTTTTCAGGCTGGTGAATATCTTGTTCCATTCTTATTGTTGGATCTAAAATGTATCCTTTTTTAGAGTTTGGTTCAATAGCAAGAATGTCAACTCTTCTACTTGTCCCATTTTTATCTTCACAATATACTTCTTCTTGGACTATATATTTATTTTCTTTAAATTTTGTAGCTAACAATGAACGAATGCTGTGATGACGATTATTACGTAATAATTCACCTCTGGGGCATTTACCAAGGATATGTCCTAAGGTTTCAAACTCATTGCAATATCTACAATGGCTATTACCTTGGCTGTAACCCGGATTTGACTTATTAGGCAATACGTTTCCGTTCATTTTGATTGCATTTATCCATTCAGATGTTGATAACCCAAATTTATTAGTTATCCATTTGTTAGCAGTGGGACATTCGGAAAATTGTGCGACACCTTGTCCTTTACTTGGAAGCTTACTCCATTTTTCATATTCTATCTTTTGCAATTCATTCCTAATAAGTTTACATTTCTTTAACTTCTTTTTTGGTTGTTGTTTGTCAGTGTTATTCATTGATTCTTCTCTATTACTTTCTGAAGTATTTTCATCTTGATAGATGTCTATATTAAAAATTATAAAATTTTTCTAATTATTAGAATCCAACAGTACAAAATCAGATGTGGACGCAAATCGGTGGAAACATCATTATATTCGCGGTTTCAGTTTGTGGAACACGTTTAGTCCTTCATATATTCTGACTGCATTTCTTGCATTCACAAGTTCGAAGTTAGCTCTCTATGCTTGGAACTATATGGATTTATGCATAATCGTTCTGGCAAGAGCAATGTCATACAAATTTAAAGCACTTTCGTTGCAAGGAAAAGCCCTGTTACTTCAACATCGAATGGGGCATGGTAATCAAACGTTTAAGTTTCAGGAAATATTAACTATACAACACATTTTTTCAATCAATTAATTGCTAAAAAGAACTAAACAAGCTTTATCACAGAGCCCTGATTATGTAGATTAAGTTTCTTCATTTTTTGAACAACCCAGATGCTGGGCTATGGTGCCAATTGGCGAAGGATCATCAAACGTTGCGCGCGATGCTTGAAAAAATGAACGATTTTCTTTCACCCATAATATTCCTATCCTATGGAATAAACATTTATTGGATCTGCCTTCACGTAATAGTTTCATTGCCTTAATATTGAAACCTTGGCATAAATATTGAAAAATTAATTGCAGGGAATTCTTTAAATTAAATGTCGCAGATTCATTTTGATTTCGGCTGCCTTGAAACACAAGGCGATAAACTTGTCACAGTGTACAAGTACTGGTCTATTTTGCATGTCACAGGCAGGGCCATTTTAGTAAACGTAATGGCGGCAAATGTAAATTATTGGGCACATGATGCAATCACAACGTTTAGCAAGTGTCCAGATGAGCTTTATGTTCCCCAAGTAAGTCTCCATTTGACAGCGTGCTCTTTTTTTCAGAATAGATAGACTTACAATTAGCAAGTGTTTTATGTATCACAGATGTATGTATGTGTTTCGAGTCTTATTGCATTTATCGCTGTTAGTTTTTCGTCTTGACACTTTTCGACAAATATCCTCAAAATTTTGCCACTGTATCAGCTTCTCTTACAAAGACACTGGGTTGCAAACACCCGTTATTAGGATTGCAATTGCTAGTAACTCAAACTTTGGGGTTTTTCAAAATATCCTATATTGATTTTAGGTCCAACGAGCGGAGCGATTTATTAACGCCAACTCTATTGGGTTTTCTGGTCTGAGTTACTTCGTCATCACCAAGCCACTTTTGCTTCAAATTGTGGGAGTCATTTTTACTGTGGAAGTAGTTTTGCTTCAAACGCCACCAGCAGCCACACAATCTTCAACTTAAAGTTTTAAAGGCGTCACGAGTACCGTATACCAAATACATATGTAATCCGCGCGGCTAAAGAAATTGATGTGCACATTTGCAAATGTTCAATAAAATCTCTCTGTACGAAACTCGCAGAGTACCCATATTTGTTATCATTTTCAAAGACCTTGACCCAATAAACAGTTTTCGAGGATTTGGGGATGCAACGCCAGCAACGCTTTGATAAGTGAGTGGGGGCTCTGTTGACAGATTGGTCTTTGCATAAGGGTCCAAAATATTTAAATAAATTCCCTTCACCATACGGCTAATTTTTGGTCAGTTTTGACTCAAAGGACGCAAACACCCACGTTTAGTCTAGGGCATTACGAGAAAAATTACAATTGTGATAAATGGGACTGTTTCAATATTTTTTCTGATGGAATGAATTCCAGTATTATGCGTCCATTTTATTAAGTTAACGGCACAGTAATGAAAAAAAATAGATCTAGCATTGTGCTCAGTGCACACAAATATTTTCCTACTATGTTGATCTCCTATATGGACGTCTCCCTGTAGTTACTATAAGAGAACCATAATACCAGGAGTTGTAATATGGATAAAAATATTTGAACACGCTTAGATTTAGGTATTAATTTTTCTCGGTATAAGATCATTTCTTCACTTCTCTATTAGTTCTAAAATTTGTTGCTTTTAGGGGAGCTCTTATAAAGAGAGAGAGTACACGGGGAATATGCGTTCCAACAAAAGTTCTAAAAGGTACAGTGCATTATGTAGAGCTTATTTTTAAGGATAATTATCTCTTCCAAAGAACTCTCACCCGGATCCAAAGGATTTTACAGTCATAAACAATTGTGTACAGACGATTCTTTTTATAATGGCCATGCCATAACTATATTTCATCTGTAACGAAACACTTGAACTCATCCTGAGTGTACCTCGTACTTAGTTACATTTTTACCTGCATATTTACTATAATTACCGAAGCTGTTTGAATACCTTGTAATACGATTTTATTCAGGTAAATGTTCTGAAGTCAGACAACCTAAATTAAAGATTAAACTGACAGTGTAACAGACTTACAACAACTGATTTTGAATAGTGTTTATCATGGCTTAAATATGGAAGTGAAAGGGAGTGCGTACATAAAAGTAATGTATACTACTATATGTACATGTAGTATGGACTACGTGGCAAGTTTGAGTTTGCAACTGCTCATAATAGTTCCTAAGAAGTGGTGCTCATGTATTAATAGTTGATGAGTCATAATAAGAGGTTTATAGACTCTTGACATTGAGTATGCGGAGTGACATTAAGGGTATTCGTTAAATAGACATTAGTACCAGTATTAATTGTAGAACATATGTATGATACATGTTCACACTTTCTATCAATCACAAATCAGTAAAAGTATTTGAAGGAGCATTTTATGATGTGTTTAAATGAACAAGTATCATGGGAATATTAGTGTTTGAGGGGAGAGCAAACCCCATCACAGTTTTTAGGTTAAACGTTTCTCTTAATCAATGTCTTCTCTTGTTATATCAAGTCCTACAAGTAGTACCGTGATGAAAGGGATTAATTCAGTAGACCAGTACTAGGGGTTGTTCTCAAAAGCAGAGATATGTTCTTGATGACACCCGTAGGTACTTTTGATTTCCATAGACAGAGATGTCCAGTTTAATTTTGATTAACAGATCCAGTTCGACTTTTCTGTGAAGATCGGTTCCACGGATTCACGATGTTAATTTTTATTCTGAGAATTCAATGTCATATCATTGATCATAAAATTTGTCTTCATGGGAATGCTAATGGTTTCATCATTGGGATATGTACGTTGGATGCCTACTATTGTGAGGGTGGACCCCGGGCAATATATGTGGTACGCATCATTGTGGAGCTTTACTTGGAGAAACTCTAGTTGGTCACCTATATAGAATTTGCGACGAGTTCCTAATCTTGATTGAGTAGACAACTGTTAGCAACTGCGCTACTGCGATACGATATGATCGTAAAAATATGTGGGATATTTGTAGCGATACTTGTCTCAAATCAAGTCGAAAATATCGGATAATGCAATTAGTAATCGTTTTAAACTGTCAGATCCTGCCGGCATATTTCGAACGTGCAAATTAAAATGGAGCATAAGCAAGAATATCCCAAACTGTTTGTTTTTACCATTACTATTATGTTAGTATGGTTTTACATACATCAAACGCTTTAAGCCATGTGCGTATATTTCTAAGCGTATAATGTTTCTAGTCATGCCGTTTGCAGTATCATCTCTCACTATATATTTACGAAGTGACCAATTAATTTCCATTCAATAAAATATAAACTATTAAGGATGTTTTGCGTTTGTTGTTCTTATTATTATATTTTAAGACAAATCAAAGGCTGTGTATGGAAGACATGGAGTGTTTATAAGGAAAATGTTTATTTAAATTATTTGGGGAAAACGGATGTAGAGCTAGTGTGTGAAAACGTTTTTGAAGGAAGCAGGGTGGATTAAAAGACAGAACAACAATACATCAGGGGTGAAAATCATCTAAATTTAGCTCATAAGGTTTACTTAACGCAGAAGGTCCAAATTCGGCTGCAAACGACGGAGGTGTTCTAGAACATTCTCCAGTTCAAGCCAGAATGCCTCAAACTACCGAAAAAGGTGAAAATTGATTTCCGTTTACATGATATCGCCGAAAATTCACTCAAATTTATAAGGGATAAAGGTTGCCCTAACATTCATTTCGCAGTTTCGTTCAATAGGTTTTTACACTAAAAACGGAATACAGTTTGGAAACACTGATTGTAGAACTTGCAGCAAACGATGGCTAGTTTTTTGGGATAGTTGCTACTCCTACCGAAGAATGCGGCGCGTTCAGTAGCCAGCAATTTAGGATTGATATTTAATAATTTTATTTGGATGTCTTCAAATGGAACATGTTTAGGATGTATTATGGGAGCTGTGTATAAACGTTGCAATTAGTGACACCGAGTATGTTAGCTCGGTGGTATGAGCAAGTGGATGAAGTGGTGTATGCAACTTAAATGTGATTTCCCGATGTATTATGGGGGAATGCGATACCCAATGCCAAATATAAAAACGGAATAGTTGTTGATTATTGTAGCTCAACTTTAATATTTACTGTTAGTGAGAAAAGGAGCTGTGTGCTCATTGACAGCTAGGAGAGAAGTCTTAGATTCAGGTGGGAATTGAATGGAAGTTGAGGCTTGGGTCTTATCAACATTTAAATAATTTACAAAGGTAATGTCATAGGTAACTTAGAACAAGGTCAAGTACTGGTGCACTAAAATAGAACATGTAAACTCTACATCATACATACATGAATAAGCTAAAATGAGGATAATGTTAATGTAGCATTAACAGATTATGACACAAAATTTTATCGGAAGGTATACGTTGAGTAAAACATGGAATATTGGAGGAATGTAAAACCTTTTTAGCTGAATTCAACCATATCATTATCTGTGCATTCTGTTGAGTTTGAGTCATTAAGACACCGCGATTTCGTATGGTTCTGTTTACGATTTATTAACTGATTGAGGTTAAAATTACGGTTACAATTATTAACAATAGTTACAAACGCGCGGTTCTTCTACTGGTCACAGTCAAGACTGGTGGAGCTGCTCTGGAGACTTGTCCGGATTATATGTGCGTAATTGCAACTTCAATAATGCAGGAACTATAAATCTGCTGGCCAAAGCTGTATTCTCAATAATATCATGAAAGTTATTCATACCTTGATTCAATTCAGTATTTAAAGCTTATCGCGTAATTTGATTGTGTATCTCCTAGGACGATGTAATTGAGAGTAATTCGATTTTTGCCGGGTATTTATGGATTGGCAATTTATTTAACATGGATACCATATAAGAGCAGCTTTTAAGCCATTAAGAGTAATTACCCGTTAAGGCTAACTTCTCAATTCCTTTCTTATGACTGCATTATGGGAGTGATGTAAACACCACTAATAGTAAGTAATAATTAGTCGTGTTGAAATGAACTAACGTGAAAATAACCGTTGAATGCTGCTTTACATTTTTCCGGAGATTAGCTTTATATAAAAGTGAAATCGAAAGGAAATGGAAACATTAGGCTTAACAACTAAAACTAGATGCTAAGGAAATGACTCTGTTATTCATTGAAGAGTCTGAAAGAATCTTAACTTTAACAAGTGGCTATTGGAGCGGATTCATAGAGTATAACAAGTATATTACATTAATTGTAACCGGTCATTGCCCTTCACTGGTCTTCGCAGTAGCGAATTGCGTCATCATTAAATTTTTATACAAATGTGCTTAATTTCAGATCCTAAATATATAAAAACAGCAAAAACTCTAAAGTTGTGAGTAGTCACAACTTTCTTATCATCCGGGTGACTATGAGAATGATGAATTCAATAACAATGTACCGTATCATGGGGACAATTTCAACCCAGTGGAAACTGACGTTACCACCTCTTTCAGCATGTGCGCAGCTATGCAGTTGAGTTTTGTGCATCTCAAGCATGTGCCGTATTTACAGTTTTTTGATATTTTTATGTACGTTCATTAAATCAAATTCATTTGAAGTAATATTCTTGATTTGACTCGACGTATTTTTAAAGAAAATATATGATAGAAAATCTACAATGTTTAGAACAACCAAAATTGAGTGTGTGTATTGTAGAGCCCATTAAGGATCCACATTAAAGAGTTTGGACACTGTTTGCGCAAAAATACACAAAAATAATCTCTTTCGCCTCCCTATTGATTATTAAAGTTCACATGGGAACGTTTTACTGTATATATGTAGGCACATAATGATAAGCAATGATGTACATTTACTTGTAGTATTATACCGCTTTTGGTCACTTCGATAGATTAATTATTTATTGATTCAAGATAAAATTGCAATAAAAATAAACATTCCATGTCATGTCTAATTTTTTCTCGGAAATTGAATTGTTACTATTTGTAAGAGTAAAATTACACCCCTAGCAGGTCTCCACCATTCCTGAGAAAATGTTTCTTAGACTATTTTGATGCTTTCTTCTATTTGTAATTTGAGTGCTCCTTCATTTTGACATAAAAGAGTAAACAAATGAATCACGTGAACATAGGATGTCCGTTAAAATTTTCGCCCACTGGACACCATATGACAGAAACTCATTACAAAATGAGATTTTTAAAAATTATACATTTATATTGACCTGGTCAATATTTAAGGTTACAGGGTCTAGGGGCGTTAAACAAAGTTGATTTTTTTCAGAATGCCGATTTTGTCAGTTTTATATCCTTGCAGAAATGTTTTTTCAGAAATGTTTTTGAAGTTTTTAGGTCTGAGACAGTAATTGTTGACATAGGAAGATGATATTGAACTCCAATAAATTCTCATTAAATTTTCTAGAAACACATTCCTCCGAAAACATTTTATGAACGCGGGACTCTTCATCGAAAATTGTAAAGATTATAATTTCATTATTCTGGTCCAAAATTCTAAGCTTCGGCTTTTTTAATTAGCTCCCCGGGAAGCCCATAAAAATTCCTACAGTAAACGTCAAGACCTTTTCTGAAACAAATAGCCTTTAAAAAAGCATAAAATGAAAAAAAAGTAAAATGAAAAAATCATAAAATGAAAATTGACTTTCCAAAAAACGGCCTTTTCTGGTCTCCAGTAACCTCAAATATTGACCCAAGTCAATTAAGTAAATTTTAGGAAATTAGGACAGGAATTTGCTACAAATTGTTTGCAATTAATTATTTTATGAGTCACGTTCATACGAAGGCAAGAGGAGGAAAATATTTATGGTTATCCTGTATATGTACACCTTTTGGAACATGTTTTCTGAACACAAAAGAGTGTTCAATTTTAAATATTAAATTTGTTTCAAGCACATTGGGTTCTCCTGCGTTTACCTGGGAATAAAATGCTATGATAACTCAGAACTAACCTTGCTGAACACTAAGTCCTTACGTTGTAGTTATTCGTTTTTTGCCACCAAATTTGGTAAAGAACTCGTTAATACATTTCTAATCAAATATCACTGTAATATTGCAGATTTTCTATCGCAATGGACTCTATAAACATCCAAACAAATCTCAATTGCTGGGAATTTCCTCATACAAGCTCCTGTGAAATTTTCCAGAAAATTCCTGAACGGAAAACTAGTTTAAAGGATGTTGTTCAAGTTGAAGATTTGCTTAAAATCTTCCGTCCATTCCTAATTTTAGGTAACTTTCTTGGGTTAATTCGGGCTGAAGTACTATTCCAATCGAATGATAAAACCTTGAAAATCAGGTCACAAGAACATCAATATTTTTCAAAACTTTATTTTTAATAAATTGCGTCACAATATTTGTATCTCAATATGATTTAACTATTTTCTTGACTAGAAATGCAAGCTGCACTGCAGTGATACCACTTTCGGCTACACTGATTATAGTTTCACATGCTATTGTGAGCTCTGTCGCCTTTTTAATAAGTCCTATATCTAGTGTGCAAGAAATGTATTCATTAACTACTTTATTGTTTTTCTTATGCGGACTTACAATGTAAGATTTAAAAATCAATTGATACAAAATTTACGGACAATTTTAAAGCTCATTGCGTTTTCATGACAAGCTGAGACTAACTCCATTTTTTCAGATATATCTACTTCTACCGCCACAATTTGGATTTAATTTTAATATTTTATGAATGGCGCAATATGAAACTGTGCTTCACCACACCGGACAAACGACTATTTCGAGATGTATACTTAGCCGTATTAGTGGTTATGGTTTCCGCGATTTCGGAAAACGCCGTCTATCACGCAAATATTTGGAATACACCAGGTATAAGCATGAACATTCCTATTAGTGTCTAATTTTCAGACGCTAAGCTTATTCTAATATTTTATAATTAGAATCCAACAGTACAAAAACAGATGTGGACGCAAATCGGTGGAAAGATCAATATATTCAGGCTTGCAATTTATGGGATGCATTTAGCCCTTCATATATTCTGACTGCATTTTTAACATTCACGAGTTCGAAGTTAGCTCTCTGTGCTTGGAACTATATGGATTTATGCATAATCATTTTTGCAAGAGCAATGTCCTACAGATTTAAAGCCCTTTCGTTGGAAGGAAAAACCCTGTTACTTCAACATCCAATGGGGCATGGTAATGAAAAGTATAAGTTGCCGGAAATATTAACTTGCATAAAATATTTTTTAATCATTTAATTGCTAAAAAGAGAACTAAACAAACTTTATCACAAAGCCCCGATTATGTTGGTTAAGTTTCTTCATGTTTTCAACAATCCAGATGCTGGGCTATGGTGCCAATTGGCGAAGGATCATCAAACGCTGCGAGCGATGCTTGAAAAAATAAATGACTTTCTATCACCCATGATATTCTTATCCTATGGAATAAACATTTATTGGATCTGCATTCACGTAATAGTTTTATTTCTTAAATTTTGAGGTCTTGACCTAAATATTGGAAAATTAATTGCAGGGAATTCTTTAAATTAAATGTCGCAGATTCATTTTGATTTCGGCTACCTGGAAACACAAGGCGATAAACTTACCACAGTGTACAAGTACTGGTCTATTTTGCATGTCACAGGCAGGGCCATTTTAGTAAACGTAATGGCGGCAAATGTAAATTATTGGGCACATGATGCAATCACAACGTTTAGCAAGTGTCCAGATGAGCTTTATGTTCCCCAAGTAAGTCTCCATTTGACAGCGTGCTCTTTTTTTCAGAATAGATAGACTTACAATTAGCAAGTGTTTTATGTATCACAGATGTATGTATGTGTTTCGAGTCTTATTGCATTTATCGCTGTTAGTTTTTCGTCTTGACACTTTTCGACAAATATCCTCAAAATTTTGCCACTGTATCAGCTTCTCTTACAAAGACACTGGGTTGCAAACACCCGTTATTAGGATTGCAATTGCTAGTAACTCAAACTTTGGGGTTTTTCAAAATATCCTATATTGATTTTAGGTCCAACGAGCGGAGCGATTTATTAACGCCAACTCTATTGGGTTTTCTGGTCTGAGTTACTTCGTCATCACCAAGCCACTTTTGCTTCAAATTGTGGGAGTCATTTTTACTGTGGAAGTAGTTTTGCTCCAAACGCCCCCAGCAGCCACACAATCTTCAACTTAAAGTTTTAAAGGCGTCACGAGTACCGTATACCAAATACATATGTATGTAATCCGCGCGGCTAAAGAAATTGATGTGCACATTTGCAAATGTTCAATAAAATCTCGCTGTACGAAACTCGCAGAGTACCCATATTTGTTATCATTTTCAAAGACCTTGACCCAATAAACAGTTTTCGAGGATTTGGGGATGCAACGCCAGCAACGCTTGGATAAGTGAGTGGGGACTCCGTTGCCAGATTGGTCTTTTCATAAGGGTCCAAAATATTTAAATAAATTCCCTTCACCATACGGCTAATTTTTGGTCAGTTTTGACTCAAAGGGAGCAAACACCCATGTATAGTCTGAGGCATTACGAGAAAAATTACCATTGTGATAAATGGGACTGTTTCAATATTTTTTCTGATGGAATGAATTCCGTAATTATTATGTGTCCATTTTATTAAGTTTACGGCACAGTAATGAGAAAAATAGATCTAGCATTGTGCTCAATGCACACAAATATGTTCCTACTATGTTGAGCTCCTATATGGACGTCTCCCTGGAGTTATTATAAGAGAACCATAATACCAGGAGTTGTAATATGGATAAAAATATTTGAACACGCTCAGATTTAAGTACTAATTTTTCTCGGTATAAGATCATTTCATCACTTCTTTATTAGTTCTAAAATTTGTTGCTTTTAGGGGAGCTCTTATAAAGAGAGAGAGTACACGGGGAATATGCATTCCAACAAAAGTTCTAAAAGGTACAGTGCATTATGTAGAGCTTATTTTTAAGGATAATTATCTCTTCCAAAGAACTCTCACCCGGATCCAAAGGATTTTACAGTCATAAACAATTGTGTACAGACGATTCTTTTTATAATGGCCATGCCATAACTATATTTCATCTGTAACGACACACTTGAAGTCAACCTGAGTGTATACTTGTACATAGTCACATTTTTACCTGCATACTAAACTATGCCACCATAAAGTCTCTTGTTGCAATACATAACACATACTGTAAGGGGTGTCAAATATCCAGACTTGACTATGTATTCCCACTAAAATCACAGGGAAAATTAGATCCCGTTATTATCTCCAGAATCTTCTCTCAGACCTTCACCTGAGCTTCGTAAGGTCCTTTACCTCAGCCCTATTGTTGTTGTTCCAGCTTCAAAGGCTAAGAGTGCCAAGCCCCACAGTACAGTGTCTCTATATCTGACCCCTGTTTAAGAGCATGGCTTCTTTAAATGGACAAATATTTTGAAACGTTTCTCTTTAACACAAACCCAATTATTCGAATTAAATAAAAAGAGACTATCATTTAGCGCACAGTCTGTTAATATTAAGGGCCCCTTGGTAACGATATGATACTGTATGATCTTTACACCACGTATTTTATCCGTATTTCTCCCTTTATTGAAGAACAACGTAGGGGCTGAATATTAAAGGAATTTAGACTGCACCTGCCCCATTGTAAAGTTTTGTAACACTGTATTTTCCAAGAGGACAAATACAAGACCTTTGAGTACTCAACAAGAATTTCCTGCCATTAATGTTTGGGTCTCAGAAATAAAAACTGATTTGAAACTATTTTGCTAGTACTTTCGTCAAACTCATTTACGGGATCAAAATAAATACACCGTAGTTCCAGAATTTTAAAAATGAGATTCATAACGGTGTCAAGTGTAATTTTCTTCGTCATTGCTTGTGCAAGTGGTAGATTGTGGATGGTTCCGGGAAGCTCATCTCTTGAACTTAAAGGGAACCAGGGGCCAGGAAAAAATTACAACATCAATCCTCCTAAAGTATCATCACAACGTAAGGGTTATTTACGTCTGTACATTATTTTTGGAAACCAAATGGATAGTCTTGCAATTATTTACAATTTTTTGTTTACGCTACAAGCAATTCCCTCATTACTAGACTTGTTAATTTTTACTTAAACAGATTCCATACCTTCCTCATTTTTTTGTTTACTGGAATCATATTTTTGTAAAATATTAGGAAACACGTTTTTGATTTGTAGAATTTGTATACGTATATTTACGTTGTTTCATAACAAATCTTGGGTCAACTTTTAGCTTTCTTTTACATAAGTTTCATTTTATGGGGAAATTAAGACACATTTTATGTTTACTAAAATTTGAGTTTGGAACATTGCCATTCACCAAAAACATTTTGAACAAATATTTTTTCAATTGTTAAGTTTCTAAATTTGTCTGTACAATATTGACGATTACAAAATTGTGAATCTATTAGTATCAATTAGAATTTTGTTTAAAAAATTCTGATAATTAAAAAATGCTGCAACACAACTGTGGCACTGTTAGCATTGCAAGATTTGCGGGACGTAATTAAAATTATTTCGAAAAAATTTAACATGCCAAAAAATTTTGAACGCATTTGTACAAATTTTGAAACTTTTTTTTCTGACATTCTATTTGGATGCATGACGGGTCTACCGTAAATATTATTTTTACGTCTATTCTGTGGTTTACAATTTTTACTCATTTTTTGCTGTGCATAGGTTGAAAATGACCAGTTTTCCGATTTTATGCGCGTTCTTACACTGATTGTGAGAATGCTAGGTCAATGCTTAATTTTCATAAAAAACTGATGATGTTGTTTTTCCTATGTTTTAGTGTTTGTAAATATTAAAGAATTCTCTGCAGGACCTATAACTTCAGGGAAAAATGAATCTGGGAAGGATGGGGACTCAATTACAACTTCTCTGTACGCTACTTTTGGTCCATGTGGTGAATGGGATCCGGCGGAACCAGGTAGTGCAGCTATACTTAAATATTTAAATCTAACAGCCAGCCTGGATGGATCAAGCGGTAGTTCAAAGGATGTTTGTTTCTACAAAATGCACGGCATGATAAATGGCAACCCAAATTGTGTCAAGCAAAAGTACTGTTTTTTGGCAAAATTCGGTATTTTTATTGCCAGCCGGGGAATTCGCCACATGTGAGTGCACATTACGTTTCCTTTAAATTTTAAATAGAATATATGGTGATATTCCTGGAAAGATTTTTCCAATGCTGTAGACTCTCCTTATTAGAGCACGCTCTCTTATATAAGCATTTCTTTTAAATAGGAAAAACTAATAAGGAATATTCCGTAAACAACAAAATGCAAATTTTTCTTTGCGCATTTAACATCAGGTTTTTATTGCAAGAGTTACCTGTACAATAATATTACTAAAGTCAAAGTATCTAGTTTCATAAATTTATTGGATATGCATTCCCTCTCTACGATTGCATTCTAATGAAATACTAATTTATAATCCCAGTATATTTGTAGTACACACCCTCCCTCACAGCATCCCTAGAAGGATTAAATTGTGGCTATTATAAATGCTTGCACCTAAAAATAAAAAACGCAAAACTGGGTAAATTGTAATTGGTTCCAATATTTTGGATGCTAAGGTCCCCAAAGCGTCAAATACAATTTGCATAACGTGCTGTAAAATTTGTTCGATAAATTCTGCTCTAGAAAAATTTAATTAAAACCGCCAATTTTTTCCTAGGACTATGTCCCAAATACCTGGACCCACTTTCGGACACTTGGCTATCCCCTTGACGAGCGTTTACATGAATTCATCCAGGAATGCACAATCGACACTCTGCAACTCCTTTGGTTGTCAAGACACAGAAAATAAAATTACGGAGCTAAACCAGCTTTTGGAGACTCGATCCCTGAAAAATGTCTCCGTACACCTTTCGGGTAATTCCAAAATTGAAAAACGTCAAAAATTTCGGAAGTTTTAAATGCAATACACTTTCTCTATAAGAGTACCCCTAAAATTAGCCGAATCTGGCATCTGTATTTTCAATTATAGTAATTATAACAAAAACAAATTCGTTGCATATTGGGACGTTAAAGCATTTTTGCCTAGGTATATGAAGAAATTATTCGTATAAAAGGGTATTTTACAGTGTGCTATGCTTTATATTGCCTTGATTTATATTCCAAATTCAAATTTGACTCATTTCAGCTGGAAATATAAAGTCCATTCAAAGGAAGAACATTCGGCGGAACGATGTTGCCCCTGGATTTTGGATCCGTTTGAGAGATAAAATTGCGTTTCTGGTGGATCAAGTAACAAAACATTTCACTGTTTGCTCGTTCGGGCTCATGTGTGATCTTGGAAATCGGGTCCGTTTTTCCGCTTCACGGAATCAGCAATATCACAACTTTAAAGTGGAGTGAGTTTTTTTCTTTAGAAGTACGATTTTTTAACGGTTCCTCAAAATTTGTCATTTTTGAGATTAAAATATTTTTCTTAGATTGTTGCAAATACTGGAGTCAATTCCTGGACCTCAGAGATGGAGTGGGTTTGAAGTTCTTCGCATTGCGACTATGCATGGTTTTGACTGCCGAATGTTTTCATGCCCACTTTTCAACCTCACAACCAGTGAGCCCGCAATTAATCCTCGAGCGCAGGAACCATTGGCTTAAAATGGAAATTATTTTCAAATCAAGATTTGGTGTTTATATGTATCTAATTTTAAACCATTCAAGGGGTGAAATTCTGATGTTAGAATAGAAGCTTGAATTCAATACCTGTGCTTTATATTTTACTATCTTCATTTTTGTACAATTTTTAATAAAAGTTTTAAAAATTATGCTATAGTGTCTGCTATTAGTAATTATTTATCGTCAATTTTTTTTAAATACGTTTTTCAAATTCAATTGTTGCTCCTAGCAGGGATGCTCCTGTTACTTAAACTTACAGCACTTACTACTTAAAGTCTACTAACTACTAATTACAAGTTTAGTAACTTGTAATTAATACTCTCCAACATATACAAAATATTTAAGTCAATTGGTTGTAGAAAATTAAGTAGCGGAAACGATAGTACAATTTGTTTTGCTTCGTATACACAAAAGCAAAATATTTTACCGAAAGTGTGCAAAGTTGAATCAACTCTTGCCAAAATTCACTTTCCTCGAAGGAGAATTCTCAATTTTTCACTTGCATTCTAATACAAATGCCAGCAGCTAATTTTTCTTATTGCGAATTTTGAAAGACCTTAGCCCAATTCTTGTCTTTAAATCTGTGGTGTGTTTCTTGGATGCATTCATCTGCCATTAATAGTTTCCTCATGTAAAGCTCATTCCGCATGAAGTCATTCCTTCTTGACATGCTTTGCACAGAAAATATGTAAGAAATATCTTAATGGGTTTTGAATATTTTTCCTGAAAGCTAATTACAGCTGCACTGCTGCAAGGGCATATTTATGTAAGTGAGGAAAAAACCCGGACCCAAAAATAGTTGTTGGAATCCCAAGAGAAATCAAAACACTTTGGGAATGCAGTTGCATTTTATTGCTTATGACAGTCATAAAGATGGTTTAGGACTCACAATTATGCTCTTTGCATATATTACCTAACATATAAGATAGATATAAGGTAGGTTATAATTTACAGTGAACTCCTAACAGAAGGGACACACTCCTAAGAGCATTCAAAAATTCGTCAAAATTCCAAAAAGCATGCTTGCACTTCAAAAATATTACATTTGTAAAAGATTATTAATAAATTCCCGTTTAAAACAATGCTTCTGTATTTCTTAGTATTTCTATTCAAGTCAAACTTTTCTCATTTGTAGGGTTGCTCTTATTGATACAGTACATTGTACTAGAATACTTTATTGAGAGCATTTTTTCCAAAGAGGCAAACTAGTCAGACATGCATAGGCAGATGCATTCCCATTTATTACCCCTTAACTTTTCTCGGTATGGAAGAGCATGGGCGTATAATATAAGGAGTGCTCTAATAAATCCGTTCACTGTATTAGTATGTATAAGACTTTCGTGGGTGCGTCAGTGTGCATATAAAAATAAAAAATATGTATTTTACTGAATGACAGGGCTGAGGGGATCTTGCATAAGAACACATGCATTCATGAGTTCGGCACCCGGAATTTTTCATTTACAGTATTCCCTGGCCGGGAAATAAAAAATGTGAGTCAAGGCTGCAATGATGCATAAAGGCACGACAGGAATGGGAAACTTGGGGAAGTGACACGCTGACATGGAAATTTCCAAAGGGATGGTAATTACCATGGAAGACGCTCCCCCATTTGTAATAATAGCGTCAAAACTGGGCGGACACGTGCAACTTATAAAAAGTAATGAAGATTGTTTTACGTAAGATTTTAATAATTATTACACATACAGACATTTTTAAATCTTTCCATCTCAAGCTACATCTATATAAGACAGTCAATCTCGTCCTAAACATACAAGTGCACTCTTTTTGTGCAAGCAGGCCTATAGACATACATACATATGTACGTCTAAAGTCAAATTTTCATGTTGCATGTCATGTACTACGTAAGAAACAAAATATCATTGTATTAAATGTGAACGTTTAAGAAACAAATTATACCTGCTGTGAAGGGGATCTTATTGCGTGTCAGTTATACTAAGAGCTAAATATGCCTGCTCTTAAATCGAGAAAAAAGTTAAAACTGTGCCTAATTACATAAAGTGAATGTGCCCAGATGTGCTTTCACCTACAAGAAATTTTTTTAATGGGGGTCAGGATGGTTGAATTTTAACCGCTAGCGTCATTGAAGAGGATGAGCTAATGAGTGGTTGAAGGAATGAGCCGGATGCATTTCCGAGTCGAGATCTTGAACCTAATGAACCTACCGGTTGACAATTTTGCTTTTATTTAAAAAAAATGTAACCAGATCATATTGCCTCTTCAAGACCGATATGCATTTTACGGAATTGCTGGAGTAACTAAAAAGTATGTTTTTGAAATTCTGAAAAACTGAGCTTGGAAGATGGTACCGTTGTGACGAGGCTTCACTGTAAAACTCGGTCTCAGGAGAAAAATTAACATTGTGGTGAACTTCTCTCTGGCCTCTTATAAAAGGAGAGTACACTATTGTATAGGCATGACCCTATAGGTGCTTGTAAATATACACACATACATTGAAAAATTGCTTTGATGAATTTTCCCACCGCTTAGAAATCTGTGAGATGAAAATTGAAATCAAGTGGTGGGAATCCGGGGGCTCTGAGAATGGCGGTTGATAAAAGAGGAGATTCCATTAGAGGCCAAGTGAATATTATGAGATGAAGGAGGCCCGGGGAGGAATGATGAGACGCACACCTGTGTCACACTAATGCGTCTACTTAAAGAAGAGAGCCCGCTCAGAGATTCCTCTCCTTTTCATTTTCCCTTTTCCCATCCTTACGTATTTCCACCAGCCCAAAATACCCAACGTTTCAGATGAGAGGAGGCTCTTAAGTAAAATGCATTTATTTTTCCTCACTAAAATTTAATGTTCGCATTTATAAACGTGAACAGGGCTTCAAGAAATATTTCTCGCCTTCGTTTGCCCATCTACAGTTAACTGTCAATATGACGGACTACCTCAAAAGACCATTGTATCTGGAGGAGTTATTTCAAATATTTTGTTTTACAGCAAAATTAAATTATCCTTCCTATTTGAATATTTGCCATTTTAAATAACAGAACCAACCCAACTCAACTCCAATCTCAAGTAAAATGCGAAGATGGGCAGATAAATTTAAGTAAATCCAAGAAATAAAATTGTACAATTTTTAAAGAGAACTCTTTAAAAATTAGGATAAAACTTGCAAGAGCATTAAAATAAATAAGTACATAAATAGGAGGAGAGACTTTAATATCCAAACGTAGGACTCAGTATAGGGAAAAATAAGGACAAATATTTCCTAGCACCTTGGACAAGAGGCTCATCTTCTCATCCATTACCTTCCCAATGCACTTTCCATCACTCATCCCACATGCCCCAAAATTTCCCTTCTCTCTTTCCTTTAGTATGGTGAGGGAGGAAACGCAAAATAGGACCTTTATTAAACCATGGAATTTGCAAATGCTGAGGTATAAATATAGGCTTTCCTATTTTAAAAACGCCTGATTAAATATTCCCTCTTTGTGCCTTCCTTTCCCCGTCCCTCCAATGGTAATTTATCATGAACTTGGGCGAGGATATTTTTTGGGGCAAGTGAATTATTTTTCCGCATTAATCAGAGCGTTGAGTTTAAATTGGGACAGTGGAAAAAAGCCGCTCATGGATTATACATTTCGGAGTAAGTAACATCCTCCATTATTACCTTCCATATTCACACTCTTTATTTTTTCCATACAAAATTATATACCTCGACAAAATAAATTGTACAACAATAAATGAAGCGCTCTCTCCAATCAAAATTCCGGGGCATGGCATGTAGGTAACGAGTTTCGAAACTTAAAAATTCAATGCGCTTAATTTTCATGACACAGTTCATTTTTGTATCACTCAGACTTTGAGAGTTTTCAATATTCCTATTAATGTGAACTAGCTCACATATTGAATACAGTTGGCTCTCGCTATTAGACATTACTAAGAGGGTTTTGTCAACTTGATAAATATATTGGGGCGTAACTGTATAAAAAATATGCGGTATTAATTAGGAATATCTTGCAATGGAATATAATATAATAAATACATAATGATACGTACTGTATTTATCCTTCATATAAACAAAATATAATTAATTACCTGAACAATTATTTATGGATGTGACGCTGTAGTACTTTGACTGCTTTGTATTTATACTCATAAAACATTTTAATTAGGACACAGCTAAACAACTAGAGGAAATTGCCAATGGCCGTTGGACGCTCTTACAATCGTGTGTTTTGGAATTAGAAGTGGAGAAAACTAGAACAAATATTTGCAAAATGGAACGATGGATTTTGGAACTGCCATTAAACTGCTAGTGTCTTTGATCGAGTAAGGTAGGGCATGAGGATATTTCAATTAAAAATTGGCCCCATTCAGCTCAGACGACTCTGGGCAAGGATGGAATCAAAAGGGGGGAAAGGGAAGAAACACCAGGTTCAATCTGGCTCCAAGAGTTGGAAAAGCCTTTGCTGGGGAAAGTTTGTCTGGGTTTTGAAAGTGGGATGATTAAAGGATCTCCATTGTATTGATAACTTTTGAATGTTTATGGAGAGGGAGATGGAGGGAGTTGTAGTAGGGCGATGGAAATTTCAAAAGGAAAAAAACAGACAAGTAATGTGGTGTGAATTGAATAAATTCCAACTTTCCCCAAGCCGAGTCAAGTACATTAAGCGAGTCAAATTTCAGTCAATATAAATGCAAATGCTTACAAGAGTTGTCGAATAAAACTCGTGTTTGATCTCAACTTTGTGTAAAATTCTTCCAGTCCAATTCGGCCAGGCCACGTCTCTTTCTCTTTTTCTCTCTCCCTCTCTCTCCCTCTCTCTTTCCCTCTCTCTTTCCAGCCACAAAAACTAAATCTCGCCTCCTCTCCTTTCTCCACTCTCCCTTACCTGTTCTCTCCGCAGGAATTTCAATTCTCTTTTTATTTTATTACTCCAATGGATATATTTGTATGGGGATATGCAGGACAGAAAGGAAACATTCTACTTCCCATGTCTCCCAATCCCACACAGGGCTCCCTGCGAGTATATTTATATTCACGAGCACACCTAAATATACATTTTATACATACGTACATAGGTAAAAGGTTAGCCATAACCTTTGACCCGCTTCTCTCGCTCACACAATGGAATGTTTTCAGGAATGCTCAAATACTCTAGAAGGCTACAAATAGTCTTCCAGATTTTCTGAAATTGATTTTTTCATTTCAGCCAATCTGGTCAAAGGGATTAAAATTGTAAAGGAAAGTCACAATATTTGTATGGTTTCATTTTTTTTTGTTAATGAGCATATATGTTGGTTTTTTGTTAACTTTTTAGGTTGTACGTATTTTATTATTTGACCAAGGTTAATATTGTTATAGCCAGAGTGGAAACACCAAGATGCAAAGGCGGGATTTGTCAACCCTAAAAATCCGTTAGATATAGCCTTTATATTTGATCTTAAATAACTTCCAAGGAAAAGGAAAGGGTCCCCAGGTACTTGTCTGAAAAGGTATTCAAAAACTGTCAAAATCGTTTCTGTAATTGAAAGTGCTAAAATAAATTTGTAGACAAAAGAAAATACATAATGTTTTGCGTTCGACCTTTACGTGGGTGAGAGGGGGAAATAAGGTTTGCGGTACCCCATATGAGATATACATGGATTCCCTCACGTTAAACCGAATATTTTTGGAATCCACGCGACTCTATAATACGGGTTGATGGAAACATCAGATAGGATTCTCGTCTAGGGATCTTCAAATATCCCACAATATAAGAAAAACTTTTCCGTCAAAACTTCAAACACATCACTATCAAGCCATAGGCATGAGCTTTTTTTAACGAATTCCCCAAATATTTAATGCATGTTTTTATACATGGTGAATGAATGCACTCCAGTGTTACCTTTGTTCAAAATACATGTATATATGTATGTATACATAGACCACTGCCCATTGCCAATGGAATCCAAAAAACATCTTTGTAAATACAGGTCAATTTTTAGTTCATTCGTATCCATATTACAAAATCCGCAAACGGGCATGCATTGAAAATTTGTATAACTTCTCAATGTATACTTTATGTATACATTCGCTGAGGCATGAAGTGGTAAAACGGACGAGATGTATTTTCAATTAAAAGGGAATTGTCTACAAAAAGTTTTAGAAATGCAGAATGGACTGTGTATTACAGATTAAAAGAGGAAAGAATAACTACCATCAATTTTCCCTCAAAGCGATTGAAATACTTACACCATAAGTGTATACTGTGTATTATTATATGTATGTAATTATGTACAGGTTCAATTGTATTCAATATGAAACCATATGCTATTAAATTATGTCAAAGTTTGAACAGGTGTCCAATTATGAAATATTCGACACCAAGTCTTCCAGTACTTGAACAGATGCATGGTGCACCGTGTTGTTGTCCTTCGTTCACATTCATTTGACGTATTGTTTAAAATACATGTGTTTAGACAGACAGTGGGTGCTGTATAGGTAGGTTGTGCATTTAACATGAACACATTTGTTGTTAAAACATAGGGAGCAAATGTGGCCAGCTCTGAACGAAGATTCATTCCTATAATGAACTGGACCCCGACAATGACCCTTTCAGTTAACAATTGATTGCTCCAACAAGGGTGAGAACACTTTGTAAAATGCCTGATCACACTAATCGATACTGTTAAACAAACCACAGAGCAGGAGGAGTTACTCATACAAACATGTACATTCATGATTGCTTGAGGTGAGTGAATTTTGTTGAGGGCAAGAAGCCGCCTCTCTATCCCCTTCTCACATTCCCACGTGTGTTGTCCCTGTCACCAGATCATTCGTTCGGCTATTCACGTACGCTTCATTTTCCCCCGTTTCGGTCTTCTCTTTTCCCGGGCTTGTTTTTCCTCTTTCACAGGTTCTCCCTCCAGACCTTCTCTTTGGAAGAGCCGACAAGTCAAGATTTTCTCCCTCTCCTGGTCTCAACCCTCCCCACAGGTTTGCCGAATACAGAGGAATCCCTTTGTAATAGTCCCTGTCAAAGAAGGAAAATTTAACTTTAAAATATCTGACAATTATAAAAACGAAGACAAAAATTATGTTTGTGTTGACAGGGAATGTTTTCAAATATTTCTGATGGATTCGAGAACATTTTCTTGGAAGAGTGCAAAGGGTTCTATTATCCCGGGAATGCACTGTATGGAGTAAATACATTTAGGGAAAGGAAAGCCCGCTCCTTCCATGACTTGCTTTACTACGTGACTTTCTTCAGCTTTCTCCGTGGGAAAACATCCTCTTTTGAAGACCTCACGGACGGGAGAGGCAGGGATTGTCTTCTCTTTTACTAAATTTTCTTTCTCACCGTATAGTAGTCGCTCATCGTCTTCGTCATCTATCTCTCCTTCGGATAATATATTGTGTTGGCTTCCTATAGTCCTCCGTTTTTTCGCCTTTCTTTTCCGGAGAAATGAGGAGGGAGATAATTGTTGATCGATGAGTGTCTTTTCCCGTGTGCAATGTAATGGGAAGTAATGAGAATGAGAGAATTCCTTCCTTTCCAGTAATCTATTTCCCTTTCTCTTCCCCATCAGCTCATTCAAAGCTGCATTATCTCTCAAGTGATGTCTTTACCTGGATCTGGCGCGCCTTCATCCTACCACACTGCTCTGAACATTTACGTTCCCCACTCGCTCTCTCCACTTGCTCTTCTCCCAGGGAAAAAATCCAACACCATGACATACATTTAGCAGATTGACAATGAAAGAGAGTATTAACTTCCACACATTTTTAATATAAACGAGTCGCGAAAACTTCGAAACACTCTTTTTAATCATTTTAGATACTTACAATTTTTATGCATCTTTGTAAAAAAAATTGTTGTATAAAAGTTTCCTTAAAATCTAATGCCAAGTTACTATACCACAATAATTATCAAAATACTTTCTTCCAAACACTCCAGATATAGTTATACCTATGTATAGTCACAAGAATAAAACGCTTATTGAATAGAATAAGTCACAGTTCCCTTCCTCTATAAGAACAAAATTAAAAGTAGCAAAATTCGACCATTGTGATCCAGAGTGTAAAAGTATGTTCTGACACAAAAAGAATGTTTACAATTTTAATAAATGGGAAAGAGTCTAAATAATTATTGTACCTCCATGGAGAACATGGGTGCTCTTTTAAGGAGGTCCCTTACACATGAGTACATTGTACCAGTAATCTAGTTATTTAGTAACCATTAGATTACAGTAATGCCGTTGTCGCTCGTAAAGGGAATTAATTATAAGTTTTATTTCAGTAAGAAAATAAAAAAAATCGTAAAGAATAAAGAATTTAGTATAAACATTGAAGGGGTAACTCTACACACTCATTTTTTGGGAATAGTTTTGGTCCAAGGCAAATATAACATGGGTATAACAATGTAATCTCGTTATAAAAATATTCACAAGGGACTGTTTATTTCTG
Organism: Allacma fusca; assembly: GCA_947179485.1. Lineage (NCBI taxonomy): Eukaryota > Metazoa > Arthropoda > Collembola > Symphypleona > Sminthuridae > Allacma > Allacma fusca. The sequence continues at coordinate 58,411,958 of OX359247.1, read as the reverse complement.
CCTTTCAACATCTACTCCTTGAACAGTTTTTGAGCAGTACTGATTAAATGCATTCCCTATGACGAGGTGTCCTTTAAACACAGAAAACCCTTATAACGATACACTCTGGAATTGGGCGCTGAAAAGGAATATAGATATGAATATCTGTTACACAGGATTTGAGATAACCTAAAAGTAAAGTGATGATGAACAAGATGAGAAAATAAGCATTGCTCAGAGGCTATAGAAACGAATCCGAGATTACTCTTCAGCTGGCCAAGTGACACAGCTGACGTCGAGAAGATTCCTGCAGGAAGGATTAGTATTTGGAGACTGAGAGTTGCGAGCAAGTCGGAAGACAAAAGTTGTGTTGATTTGGTACAGGTCCCCAAGGGTTCGGAGAGCAGGAAGAATGTCCCAAGGATGGATGTAAGTTTTTCGCGAGAGTTCTTCCACGTGGAATTCCTGGAATTTATCCTCTGAGAACAATCTCACTAAAGTCTCACACCAGTACGCGAAGAAGCACTTGCGGCCTACAAAAATAATTATATTCCTATTACACTCTTCCATATATAAAATATAACTTGACAACTGTGCTTTGTAAAATGGATCTTGTACATTTATAGTTCCAGCCAGTTCCAGAGCTGGGTTCATGTTTAATAATATGAAATACAACAGACCTATTTTAACTCGAAGATAACCTGTTTTTATGCCATTTCAACTTGCTATGTACAACGCCCTCACTTCGTGACCGCACTCCAAAAAGGAGCAAATCATACTCTTATAATGGCAAGCTCTTATTGCTAGAAGGAAAATAATTAACATTGTGAGAAGTGAGGATGTGTCAGAATTTGCAGAACATTCGCTTGTAAGGAAGCCCATTACTGTTAGAGTCTACTGTATTGTCCAGTATATATGTGTCTGCAGTACCAACACCACCACCCACACAGATAGGAAAACTTTATGAACATATTGGTAAACAGTTTCAAATATTTTTGCTTCTATGAAAAGTGCTCTTCTGCGGGGGCTCTTCTTGTAGGAACAGAAAGTACACCATATTAAATGAAATAGCTTGTGTATCATATCCACATCACAACAAGTAAATAATGTAACACAAAATTATTTCCAAAACTGAATTTTGATTGAAATTGATCACAAATAGGTCGAAAATTAAATTCTAAACTGCAATTTTTATGAAATTGTCAAAAACCTACGTAATTTTCTATTTCAATTTACCTCCAACCCACATGTGAAATGTGACAAGCCCACTTGACATTAAATAAGTCGAAATATACCATTTGTACTTCAGCTGAACTCAGAATGACCCCAATTTAAGATACATTTGAACTTGGCCAGCATTTGACCCAAACCTGATCTAGACTATACTGGAACAAACTCTGATATAACCTTGAAATGAGACCAAAATCAGACTTAGTCTTGACATGTGACCAAAATCAGACTTAGTCTTGACATGTGACCAAAATCAGACTTAGTCTTGACATGTGACCAAAATCAGACTTAGTCTTGACATGTGACCAAAAGCAGACTTAGTCTTGACATGTGACCAAAATCAGACTTAGTCTTGACATGTGACCAAAAGCAGACTTAGTCTTGACATGTGACCAAAATCAGACTTAGTTTTGGCATGTCACCAAAACCTAGTATAAACTTGACCTTGGTAAAAACCTAACATAATACGAAGGCGTGGAAAATCTGAAATATGACTCTTCATGACCCTCGTATATATTTTCCAATAGCAATACCTGTCTTACAATTAGACGGTTAAACTATTACCTGGACCTGAGCAAAGCCCTGCTTCGATTCTAGGTTTCACTTTCCTTTGATGAAAGAGAGTCGTATTTTAAAAAAGAGATACCTGAAGGTGTGAGCGGTCTTTCAGGAGTTCCTATCTTCCCCTCATGTTTGGACAGCTCGTAGCTGAAAGCGATGAGGAGTTTCCCATAGCCCTGATGCTGATGACTAGGGAGGATGAGGATCGCTCCCAAAGTAAAATCATTTCCTTTCTCTTTGGAAAAGTAACCGGCAAAGTGGTCGTTAACGTAGAGAACATAGAAGTGAAATCGGGTTGCATGCAGCCATCCCGAGATACAGTCCACGTACAACTTCGAGAGACGCATCAAGTTGTAGCAGTAACTCTGATTGGCAAGACCGTCCACTCGGAAAATTGAAACATCACCCTACAAAGAAGGGAGAACCAGAAAAAAAGAAAATCAAATTAAATTACTTTGGTCTTTCAGGGTTCAAAGAGATATAGGAAACTCTGCTGAAGGTAAACTTTTTCCGATGCCAACTAAGATGTAGCAACAAAAATATTTTAAATGAGAGCTACTCAAATATGCCAATATCTCTCAATTACATTTAAAAAAATATGTCCAAATAATTAATCGTGCTCCCAGGTAATCTGGCGACACAAGACCACCCTATAAGAGCATCTTCTCTACAGAGTCACATTTTTTAAAAACACTGATTTGTCACAAATCGGTTTTTGTACATCTTTTAATAATTTTTTTTTGTACTTCTTAAACAAGGCTTCTGTAAGTTCCATTTTTCTTGTCGGACTGCTCTTACAAATAGTGCTAACTGTTTCAACTGAAACATGCGGATCAAGAAGCCAAATCAATCAAAACTACTTAGAGAATAAAAATATATTATGTAGTTTCGTAGATTTAATTATTACTATGAAAATAAAAATGACGTTCATACTTTTCGATACACAATTACATCGGAAGGTTTTCTTTCCCGCATCGAGCAGCTTCTTCCATGCTTGACAAAATTGTAAGCTTTTCTGATGAAGTTGAGACAAAAATCACAAACGAAAATCTCCCCCGGTGTTGCTTCTTTCAAAGGCACTTCATTACTTCCTTTGAGAATATATTTTTTCAATTCAACTTCCTTCTCTTCTTCAAATGACCTCTCAGATTCTGAACCATGGTATTCATAACCCAAAATCTTGACGCCAGTGCTTCTTTTGCGCCCTGTGGAAGTTCGTTGAAACACACTCGCTGGGAAACGAGACTCCAACGGAGAGAGTCGAATACAAGGGATAGGCTTTATCTCACTTTTCCCAGCTTTTGGAGTCCCAAAAATGGATCTGTTGGCAGAATCTTGGACTAATGAAGTATCGACAGGGGGTTGTTTGGTTGTTGACGAGGGATTTGTTTTAGCACTTGACGAATTCTTAACATCAATTTCGGTTTTAATCTGTGCTTTGATCCGTTTTGATTTCCTACGACTGTCATTTAAGTTCTCTACGTTTTCGGAGCTCCTCACGCGCTTCATTGATCTAGTATCCCTTCGAAGTGGGGTTAACGCTGAAATGGTTTCGAAACCCCTCAAGAGCTTCCCTGATTTCGTGTCGCTTCGAGGCGAGGTTAAAACTGAAATTGTTTCGGAGCTCCTCAAGCGTTTCCTCGATTTGATGCCGCATCTATCTGTGGTCAGCATTTGATCTTCAGGTGTTTTCGACGATCTATGTTCGTTTAAAGGTAAAACGCTTAGAGGAGACTTAGGGATTTGACAAGGCTGTCCAAGCCCAGCTTGGGATCCAACAGAATCATTGTGAGTATACCCGAAGTGCTTAAAATTAAATAAGCTCACTGTTACTTCATGGTTTCTGGGGAATCTACAGTAAGTAATTTTGGGCTGAATCATGTCCATGTGGAAGGGTCGAGGGTCAGGTGGACAAGGCCCAAGTTCACGGTCACTTCCTGAGTTAAAATTAATTCCCTTCTTGTATTCACATACAGGGGATGGTGATTCATGGGGGACATCCTGCTTCTATAACATATTAAAATTCATAATTATAAATTGTCACGAAATTAACGCAAAACCTATCAGTAAGATCACACCAATTTGGTTTTAAATACAGTCGACCCTTTAACCCTTCATTAAGGAACTTCCCAAGGACCGAAGATTGTCTGCACTTATAGTAGACATTTACTCTCCATTAAGTAGTTTCTTAAATAAATATATTCGTTCGACTGTCAAAGTGACACACGTTCAAAATACTCACGGTCGATGACGCCTCCTTGACAATATCATCCCCATCATTACATTCATTTCTGTTTCGATTTGAAGACTCCCCGCTCCAACTGCCCTTGCTAATCCTTCTGTTTCCAATAAAATTCTTCTCCTCCTCCAGAAATTTATCCAAAATTTTCAGAAACTTTCGTTTGGACTTCTTGAAAGTAATAGTTCCCCCTGGGTTCAGGTTTAATTTCTTCCTATGACTCACCCGAAAGTTCGGTCTTGACTGGGATCCCATCTTAGTAATAAAGGCCGTGTGCATACGATTCTACTAAAAAATCAAAACATTTGTCAACAATAACCCCCAAGAAAACAAAATTAACAAAATTATTGTATATTTGGAAAATAAATCACTAAATCAGTCCAGTATAAACTGCGGTTCTCAATTTCCACTGACAACTGACTGAGCCCATAAATAAAGTTAAAGGTCAGGTCATTAATATTTTTAATTTCAAGGTATTAAAACTCCAATAACAATCCTTATTTATTTACCTCTCCTGATTTCCATCAGCTAACCCCGGAAAACAATGTTTTTTGTGGAATTTCACGTCTGTCGAATATTTTAATTTAAAATAAAAATTCACGAACTTCGCACATTAATAAATTTCCCCCACAATGCTCTCTCATTCTCATTGTTTACAATTTATTTTATAATATGATTCAATTTAAATACACTACAGAAACGAAGTACAGTAGAATTTTTAAATTTTGGAGGTTCCAAAAATGTTAATTATTATTTTTATTAAACTATATTTACTTTTATTTTTATTCCTGGTCTAAGTTCACGTTTTTCAAAGACATTTTGTTAAATAATAGAATATAAGTATTACATTGTCAATAATAATTGTAAAGTGTGTTTGAAGGTACCTTTGACTGTTCTGTCGAACTGACATAAACAATATTTATTATTTATAAGTCCATTATTTGTAAGGAAAAAGAATTATTGAGTAAAATAATGCAAAAGTAAGAAACTTATTTTATTATTTCCACAAGTCTTTACATACGTATTTGCCTATCGCTTGTGGTTTTGCTACAATTATTAGGAATAAAAAGTAAATATCGTTATGTAAATTATGTGTATTTGTATTTTGTCAACTGTCAATGTTTTTTCGAAGAGATGCGTACACACGCGAATACTTTTGATGAAAAAGATAGTTTTGTAGAACGTCAGACTCATTCCATGTGTTCCAAATCTGTGCATGACATTTTACCTACCCTCGTTCTATGTTAAATTGCAATCATTAAATTCATCCCTTGGGTTTAAAGGGCGCTGGGGCAACCTGCAATAAAAAAAACAGTTACTCATCGTTCGTGAAGAGATAAAATGGATAAAGTGATAAGTGTTCACATGTTTTAGGAAAAATTAGCTGGGATTTATTTTTTGTCAAGAAACGACTCACTTTTTGTCTAAAATAATTTTTCGATTTAATTTATTATTCTTATAAGCTAAATTTCAACAATATATGGAACCAACCAAGCAAAAATTAAAATATTTGATTTCCATTTGACATTTTTTGAAGGTGCAAGGGCTACAATACGATATTGTTATAACATATGTCTAGTATGACATTATGAGCTAGCTTTAATTTAGATAATCTTTATTTTAGATACAATTTAATTCACTTACCTTTGGAAATGTTTAGAATGGATGCATTGCTAATCACTAAAGACAATTTTGTTTCAGGAGGAATTATTTCTGGTCATTATACATTGTGTTGTGGGAAGAGCGTATGACAGGTGGACAACTTTGTCTTGCATCTGAGCTTTCCCAGATTCCAAACGTTTGAGCGGCAGAGACAGAGATAGGAACGAATTCGATGCAGCATGCCTTGCATTGCATCTTCCTTGAGATTTGGTGTTTGGGGTCAGCGTATCTGTATTCATACGTTTTGAATGCAAGTACTTACTCCCAAATAGAAATACTAAACAAATGTTTGAGGACATAAATAAATGACTTCTTTACATATTTGACTTTCAATTTCAACGATTTGTATTTAAAACAACGTCCGAAAAAAATCCAGCGAGGCACATGGAATTCCTATTGGCCTATTTAACCCCATTTATTTTTGATTTTTTGACAACAATATATTTAAAGTTAACAATAATTTTTCCAGTCGTCCCACAATAAAATGTACTCTCACTAAAAGAGACCTCAAAAACAAGTGCATATGGTCGCTGAAGAGGTAAAATGATCTAAGTGCTGCACAAAAGCACGTAGACTATTTTCCCTCTTCAGCGACCATATGTTCTACGTACTGGTACAAATATTTGCACAATTTCCCAGGTACCATATTTATAAGACTAGTAAAAACTTTTGATGTTGGGAATAATTATCCCCGAATTTTCTCATAACAGTCAAAATGTGTAGCTTTGAGGGAGGTGCTGGTGAGAGTGGATTTTACAGTAAAATATTGTTGGAGATATTCAATATACCCATTTTTTTTGGCACCGCATAAAAACTAACCCTCATGAACAATGCCTTAAATATTAGAATGGATGTTTGGACAGTAAATGCGTCCCTTCTAGTATGAAATCCCTCAGAAATTCACTCCCTATGACGAGATTTCCCAGCATAGGTTGTAGTTTGGGGTCTAACGTACGCCTCTTCGCCTCAATTATTGTAAATAATACTGAAAATGTGTACAAGAGGAGTTGTGGCTTCCCGAAAGGAAAAATTCTCTTGTTTTTGACTGCCCTGACAAGAACGTACATTGTAAATCGTTGTATTAGTTGGAGCTGGAAAAATGTAAACAAAGCCTTTTTGTACGTGTGTACAAAAGCGTTCCGGTTCCGCCAGTCAGGACCAGACGGAAAGGGGAGAAGAAAGTGGTCCGTTCGCAAAAATCCCAGGAAGAAAATTAGGGAAAGAAAAAAAGCGAAAACCACTTTCTCTCTCATTATCTGTCCCATTCTCCTAGAATTTTGGCGTGAAAATGGAGTTACGCAGCAGAAATTTAGTTGATAGCCTTCCATAAGTGGAGGAGGAGTACAGTGGCCGTCTTTATAAGGGAACCCCTCCAAGAATCAAAATCAGACTGATAATCATATAAGTCCTTGGAATAGTTTACTTTGACAACGTGATACACACGAATCCGACCACATATATTTCATCCTGACGGGGACAATTCTCTTCCAAGGTGGTCTCTTGTAAAGGGAGTGTACTCTATGTTATATATGTACGAGCATGTCTTAATATTGAAGACAGACTCATACATCGGAGTGAAGATGAGGCTCTGTCCCCGACGTACGGTAAATAAAGTGTGGGTCTCTCGAGCAATTTGGCACTCAATGTACTTGTACAGTGACTGTTCCTCTGAGAGACTTTTTTCTAGCAACAATTTCTCTTGAGGGTCAAATTATTTGACCGATTTCCCATCCACCCCAATGTAGACTCCAATGCTTGTGCTGTATGTACAGAAGCATGAGATTGTAAAAGACAACGTTTGGCTGATCTAGGAGGGATGTGGCAGCGAGAGTGGACTGTACTCAGCATTGTCCTCTCGTTAAAGAAGTAATTCTCCGTTGGCAGAAAGGAGGCAGAAGTGGCCATTAGGACGAGACTGTAACAACCGCATCGGATGTGACCGGCCCCGTTTTAATTGGCCGCATTAGTTTCACTTCTTCAGTTCCCACTCTGTCTCTCGCACTAACTCATATGGTGGATCATAGCATGTCCATGTCCCCCCTCTAGCACCCCAAAAAGTCACTTCCATGAAATATTTATTCCAGTTTTGTAGCGAATTTTTAGCCTGATCCCCTAAATTTAGCTCTATTGACCCACAACAATATTTAGATCAACCTCAGAAGCGATATAAGGTTTGCAAGGTGCGGAGGAAGTTCTGATTTAGAAATTTTGTCCTGTAATTTCTGGCTGTTGTAAAAAATATCATAAAATTTAAAATTTCGGAGGAAATTTTACGCTAAATCCATATCATCTTATTTAATCCCCTAAAGTACAAAATTTATAATAGCGTTGCTAAAGGAAGAAAATTGCGTAAATTTTTTTCAATAGTACAGTTAATTATGAAATGTTTAAATGAAAATGAGTTGTCTGTACAAAATATTTTGAAACAATTATGCGGCACGAAAGAATTCTGGTTCAAAACACTCAACGACCATATTGCTACAAAAACGTTAAAACAATTTTGGACCCCAACTGTTGCCGATTATAAAATCGTTCATTTTGAAATACTTCACAAATTCTGAACTTCCTTCACGTTCGTTACCCCTTTGAGCCCCAGTATTCTACAACTAATTTTAGAAAACCTGAGGATTTCATAAATACACCATTGTTTTCCTCGATTTTGGAGCTAGGAGGGGAGGGGTATGTGACATAACCAACCCTAAAGCCGTTCCTCAAAAATCTGATTTGCTCACCTTCCCCTCACTCAGCATTTAGAATGCTGGAGATTGTTTGGGAAGCGGATTCTTAAGTAAAAACTAAATTCCATTTGGAATACAATCGATCGGACTTTTGAGAAAAGAGAGACCTCGGAGGGAAAGGGGGAAAAGAGAAGTATCGATTTAATGTACACGTTTTTCCTTGAATTATATAGAAAGGAACGATTTACAAGCGAACGGAACGAGTGGAATTATCTTCTTTCTCTCCCGTCACTTTCACCGAAGGAAATGAAAGGAAATGACGGAAATGTGATGCAGGCTTTTCTCCCTCCAATTTTCACGTACTTTTCCTCATATATACACAAAATCCTTCCCTTTACTTTCCAACTCACAGAACCTTTCGCTTTCCCTCCTTCCCTCATTTATCTTCATTCTATATTTCCGTTTAACTCTCAACTTCAAAATAAGCTAAATGTCTGAGCTATCTTAGTATGTATTCCCCTGTAGTGGAAAAAAATCATTTGTACTTGGAACCTTTTAGCAGCAATGCACTCTCTCCCTTGTATAAATGTACAGCACTCTCTTGCTTAAAGAGCCTTCCTTAGAATAGAATTATCTTCGACAGGTGAAAAATATTTTGGCACGTATAGCATTTATTCTGCCCTAATCGTATAACAACATCGTTCCAATATAATATCTTAATTTTGTAACATTCGGAATACTTTTATGAAGACAGGTGCAATAATTCTTTCCTCACAAAAATATCAAAAGTTAACATAGGGATTTTCCAAGGCTAGTAATAAGAGCACTTTTATTAGCCCAATATTTGACTTTTGCCTGGACAAAAATTAACGCTCTTGTAAATAATTATAGGAATATTTTAAAAAATATACTTTTGCCCCCAAACAGATATTTTTTCAGGGGCTTGCCAATGGGAGTTTATATCCATAACGTATAAAATTTTATTAGGAATTTTAGTTCCACCCAGATATACTCCAAAAATTCAGAGTGTGCGAGCACTTGATTCAGAACATTAAACTTTAAAATCGACAAAATAATGCTTGCTCGCAAAGTATAACTGGGCTGCGGGTTTTCACTCACGGTTTTAAATTTGGCCACGTTTAAACCATTTTTATTTTTACAAAGTTTGTATGCATGAAATTTAACCCAGTTTTTGCTTCAACCGTATCTTACAAAATTCCATTCGTTTTGGTATCTTATTGCAAATCTGCAAGTCCTTCTTTCTGCATATGAAAGGAAAGCTTTTGCAGATTTGCTGTTTTTAAGATCTTTTGTATCAGGAGTGAGGGTTTCGATACAGTCATCTCTCTGTATCTTTAGCCCCTTAAAAGCTAGTCAACAAGAGTTTTCTAATGGGTGTTGGGTGATCAGAATAAAAATTAGGATTGCGGTAAGGAGGATTACTGGTAGATATTTTTGCTAGTATAGAGGAAATAGGCTCTTGTAAGGGTGTACTTTGTAGGAAGGGTGGTCTGTATGAGGTTTGTTTTCCCGTTTGGAGGATTGTGAAGGAAAAGTGGATTAAAAGAGGATTCCTTTTCTGACTCATAAAACACAAGTTTAATTCTGTGGAGATGCGAGCCGTAAATAAAGATAAAAAACAAGTCCCTTGGTGTGCTCAAGTCCCATCATCATTGCATTGTTATTCTTTTTTTTTCCCGGGGAAATATATGGCAGGAGTGTAAACAAGGACATTATATCCTGACGACGTTGCATTGTGCAAGGAAGCAGGAGACTCTCAGTACTCCCCAGCTCTGTCCCGCCATGATGTAATGTGCATATAAATGTGTACTCCATATAGGCCTGTAAACTAAATGGTAGCAATGCAAGGAATGTGGACATAATCGGTCCGGGTGTGTGTGTCACGCAGTATGGAACCACACAAGAGGATAAGAGAGTGGAAGAAATACGGGGACAAGTAAAATGCAAGCGAATGTCTGTATCAGTGTGTGTTTGTATATACAGTGTGCCAAAAAGTCTTCTTCTCCTCCCCCGACATCCCTGCCAAGGAACAATTTGAAAACAAAAATTATTATAGATACTCCATCTAGCAAATCAACTTCCTGATTTTATTATATTTCATTGCCCCAGATCAATATAATTATACATACATATAATACATTGGCTCGATTGTTGAAACAAATAAGGATTTTTTAACCCTCAATATTTGAACGCATTTCCTAACGAATCAGAAGCATTGCTTTACCTTTCAAGCTCCTAAACCTGCAGTTTTGTAATAATTACTCTTTGTATCGAATGCAACTTTTAAAATCTTGCCCTACAATTTCCAGCAGTTTAAATTTTTCCACTGCATAATACTTCGTAAAAACAAGTCACGGAGTATTTCAAAACCAAGAAATTTTGACAAATTTTTACGCAAAATAACATTATAAAGCATTCCTTTGAAACCCACTTTAAATTTATGATTTAGCCCTCACGTATTAACACAGATCAATTTAAATAATTTTGTATAATAATCCCAACGCATTTTCTGCAAATTCGTGTCAAAATATCTCTATTCATATATCTACTGAAAACAACTGCAATAATCGTGCAACGATTATTGTAAAATTTGTGCAGAACGATTGTGTAAAATTCAAAAAAACTGAAATACAGATAGTACTGAGTTTTGGTCCCACTCTATTTTACCCTTGTGACAAAAATCCTTAACCTTTTTTAAAGGATGTAATAATTTGTAGTTTTGTAGTTAGTTCATGAAAAAGTTCCTCTAATCAAGGTTTATTTGAAATCTATTTAGAGTGACAATAAAATAATCTTAATAATCTAATGTAAAACAATTCTTTAAGGTGCTTATGATTTGAACCCGTTTGACCCGGAGTATTGCCCTAGGTCAATGAACACACTGTTATGAAATCTTAAGTAAAGTTACAGGTAATTGAGGGCTTTGAACATTTAACATCTCACTTCCATGTATCTATGCATGGGCGAGGGGGCGACCGAGGCTTTGCGTCACCCTATACTTTATGCGTACATGTATGTATATAAACATAAATACTCGAAATAGTAGTGAGTGGGAGAGTGGTGTGTGTGTGTGTGTGTGTGTGTGTGTGTGTGTGTGCAAAAAGGAGACTGAAGGCGCAAGAGAGAACCACACACGGAGATAAGATAACCTCAAAGAAAGGCATTATGGAAATGGGACGGAAGTGCATATGGTGCGCCTCACACTGTCAAAAAGAAACCATCTATTGCAGTGTTATGGCCCACGTTCCTGGAATATCTTTTTTTTAATGTTGTCTCTGCATACGCTCTCAAGTTGTATCCCCATCCACATCCACACACTGTATCTTCCCCCCCCCTATACTCTTGACAGCCTATAACACACGTCATACAGTAAAAAGGCGGGCATGGATTCACATCTGGTAATTCTGATGTAGGTGTGAACATTTTTACGTTTCCCAATTTTATGCAGACGTATTCAAAGCTTGGCAAGTCACATTATTACCAGTCAATAAAAAGATGGTCATGAATAAGTAAGGGAATTAGGGATAATTTTATTTCATGGGAAAAATTCAAATCCGGGAATAATAATTGCAGTGACCGAGAATCAGAGCAAATTCCGGGGAAATACAACGTGCAGTACGAATACAGTCGACTCTCACTGTAATGGCTCTACGTAGTACATTAGCATTTTCTTAAAAACGGATTAACCGAGCAGGAAAAACCAAAGACAAAATTTGTAAGTAATTTGTACCTAGCTGTTGGGAAGGGAGTTGAAGTCGGAGTACAGTTCAGTCTGTTTATAGACATGTCTAAAACTTGTAATATTTTATGCTCCCCGAAGAAAGAGCATCTATTACTCTGGTAAATACAAATGTGTTCGGGTATTTTTGCCCATGTATTTACAGAAAATAATGCTATAAGGTGGGTCGTTATATCGGGCTTAACCGAACCTGCTCTTTTTCAAAACTAACGAGACGATTCTGTCGTAAGGAGAAAATGGAATAACGCTGTGGTAACGGAGAATGTGCCTCAAAACTTGTATTCTTTCTTGAGGGACAGAATCCTGTATCTTGAGAAGGGAGTCTCCTGTAGCGAGTGTGTCCTGTACCTGGAGGATACAAAAAGGGCAAGCCAAATAATATTTGACATTAAGACTGTCACCCTCGTCGCCATTATTCCGTCACGGGAATAATTTACGACCTTCCATAAAGCATCTGGGGGTGGGAGAAATGGTTCCAGACTCCGCAATTCCACTTTGTATTCTCCCGCTATTTTCCCATTTCTTACATTATTTTTATATTACATAGATTCTATGTACAAACGTTACTCTTACGTAATGTACAGTCCGTCCTCTCTCTGACGACCATCCATACAACCTTCCACTTTCCCTCCGAGGAGTTTCTAAGACTTTCTCTTCAATGTACGTATTTAATGGTAAATTACGCCTCTGGAAAAGCACTTCCCTCGTGAAGGTACAAAAGTCATGTCGGGCTGCGGTGTCGGAACAGAAAGAGTCAACTCCACTTTGTATACCCCTCTTTACAAATACATCTGAAGTTTTTTAATGGCTCCACGCGCTTTCCTATTGTGGTTGCAACTTGGCGTGACGAGCTAGTATAGAAAGGTCCAGTACTTCAACTTCCACCAATCAAATTCATAACCGCTTCATAGCGCCAACTTTCACTATACCAGCAGGCCATCGACATCAAATTGTGGGGGAGGAAGGAGCAATCGGTGGATATTGGGATAAATTTATGATTTCAATATTTACTCTCGGAAGAACTCAGTTGGTCGTTCAAGGGAATGTGTAATCACATATGTGTAGTATTTATGGAGAGAACCGACTGTAAATGTATTGAGTATACAGTGGGGTTACAGGGTCCTCCCTGTAGATGAGAAGCATTGTTAGGATAGAATTTTTTCAATTGGGGAAAAGTATTTGGAGACATACATACACGTTCAGCAAAAAGTTAACATTTCTCCCAGCAAACCTCTACGTGAATGAATGAATGAATTGATATTTATGGTTGATTTAACATTTCGCCCTTGCAACCATTTGTAAAATTATTGTGATTAAAAGGGAATAAAACTGTACGTGCAGTGTACTCATGCTATGACTGACACCCTTGGCAGCAGTATTTTTAAAATTTTGGCAAACCTGTTTAGCACAAAGTTACATATTTCATCTAAATATTAAACCTTGTTATTCTAGTGGTTTATCCGATCGATCATATTGGCACATGGGTAGAATCATGGGTGAACGTGACGTAATACTAATTTACCTGAAGATAGTACATATGCGAAGGAAATGTATAAGGAAATGATGGTTGACAGAAAGAGACTCCAGAAATCAGGAGTCGAACTTGAAGCGAGAACAAGTCAGATTCAGAATAAAAATAAAATACAAGTCCAACGTCCAACGTACACTGAGAAGCATAAAAGTGCATTAAAAAGACGTTTCAATATTAAAGTTTGTATACTTTGCATTGTCAGTACTGCCAATAAAATCTCAACAGCCTGTCAATGGTAGTGCGCTGATGAATTTATATGATATTACATATCATACTGCTGATACTGGTGGTAGTATATTTAGTATAATGCAGTAAATATATGTATGGGCGTGGAGCTTGCTTCTGCGTATCTCCTAAATGGGGAAAAATATTATCACATTTGTTTCCTGTTGCCCCATTCTTGAGCCTCGTTGAAAATCTCACCTGTTCTGTAGCGCTGTGCTAAACAAAATGCATACCTGGAGACAATTTATGGTTTCACAAAAAATATCGTTTACAAATCTTTCGAATATTGTACCTTCAAAAATTATAATATTGTTACATCAGGCTGGTGCAATTACTGTTCGCAAAGAGCGCTTGCGTAAGCAATCCGGCGATTGCCATTAGTGATTACTGTTTACTGTACACAAGTAGTCTATCCCATTAAGAGCACAGTCTTTAAGTCGACACGACTCAACTTCTTAAGCGGTATGGTACTAAAATAAAAAATTATATAATGTTCAGTCGGAGTGTGCCACGTAATTTATTGTGTGGTACCTTCCTCTGTAATGGAGGGTTTTCTGTAGGGACACAAATTTTTTCACGCATCCCTGCAGTTGCATTTATGCAAATTTCTTTCTCCGTATGTGAGAGCGTTTTTATAGAAGTGGACTTTATGAACCGAGCCACTGTATGTGACAACTGAGATTACACCATAACAATTTCACTATTATGAGCGCGTGCTTACAAAAGCAAATTCCTAACTCTGGCTATTAACAATAAAAGTATGTTGTAAGACCTGTGGGCTAGAATATGGGGACAGGCTTCCCATTACAACAACGTTAATTTCTATCCTAGGAGTATGCATATCCCTTTATGAGTCAAATTTACTGATGTTAGAGGTAACCAAAGGAAGACGACTGACTATATACACAGTAGACCGAGTGCTCCGTTTAGGGACAGCCGTTTCGGTGACTGTATTTAAATATTTAAAAAAAACATTTTTGGACTTTATATAAAGCAATTAAATTTGTCCCTGCAAGCTGCATGCTATAACCAATGGATGCAGCAGGGACTTGGTGCAGTAAAAGCTTCCAATGAAGTTGAGAGTAACCGAGACCTTGACTTGTTTTTTATGATCCCCTTTACAACATAGTCTCTTTATGAGTATTTGAACTGATAAGGCTAAATATCCCCTGTACTTTTTAGAATTCTCCGGGCCTAATCAGCCACCGTGATAAAATTTTTGGGGGACAATCTCGACATGTACACATCGTTAAAGATAGCTTGGATAGGAATTTTCGGGGCGGGAGACTTGTTATACAGTGTGGTCGGACTGTAAGAGATGTTCCGATAAATGCACTTTCTCCGTAGGAACAAAATTATTTGGCTGCGATTCCAGTTGCCACATTGTTAATATTTCTCCATGTAATAAGGGCGTACAGTCATACAAGTAAATTTTTATTACTTTTAGGGCTGCTCCTGCAGGGCGTGCACACTGCATGCGGGTATCGGTGATTGTGAGGGGAGATACGGAGAGTGATAATGATGGGAAAGCACGACCTTCACCAATCTCCCCTCACGTTTCAGAACGCATTATTACCAAGCGATTAAGATAAGACAAATGGTTATTTTTCCGGCCGTTCTATTAATGATCATTTGCTTCCGTTGTCATAAATACGTTCTGCTCTGCAACAGTACATTTTTTCCTCGAGGCATACAGTATACATACACTGTACATTATTTAGATACCTCTGCATAAGAGGAACTCTTCGTGAAGGTAAAAATAAGTTCTTCATTCTGTTTATTTAATTTTTCTCTTCATGAAAACTATAGCAACATTTAAACCGTACTTAAAATCTTGCTAGCTGAGTTTTTTTTTTACATTTGGGGATGCTTTATAAGAGAGTATACTTCCATTCTGGCGTGTATAAGCTACTGCTTATACTTTGTGTATAAGAAACCCATACAATAATCAAAAATCCCTCGAGCTATTTACAACCCTACTTTATGCCAATTTTCCTCTCTCGCGTCATTATCACCATCTCTAGGGTGAAATCTCCTGTCCTGCTTTGAACACCATGAATTTATAAGAGCCTTTTGGAAGAATTTGTTTTAATTTAGAGTGTGATTTACTCTAGTCATAAGAGCACTCGTATATCATTAAGGTAAGTGACATAAGCCAGCACAACTTTAACGAAGGTGGCGTTGAAGTACTTTCCAATTTACGAACAAACTAGATTTAGATAATTACATAGAAACAGATATGCCTTTCAAAGCTCAGCTTGTCCTGGGAACTGGAGACTGTCCTAAAACAAACTGAGCATCTATCAGAAGAACGGAGCGGATGTTTTGGACAATTGCTGGCTCCTTCAACCGCCATCTAGTCTGAAATGTTCTGTCAACGAAAACTAGCCCGGGATGTAATCCCGAAATAGCCCTTGCATATTTTGGAATAAGTTTGATACCTAATAGCGCATTTTTTTGGAAAATGCCAAGGGGATAATTTCCACGGAAAAATAATTTAAGTAATTTACTAGATGTTTATTTGACAAGACGTTAATTTTTTACGAGAGCAAATTCAATAAACTCTTTCTAGGAGTGACTTTTTTACGCGATTATTTTCTGTGATGAGGCAAAAGTATTGTAGGACAGATTCCTGTCGTCCTTAATATCATTTTCAAAGTATTTTGACAGAAAATCGAATTATTTTGAGATGTTTTGCAAGTATATTTTAAAATGATTAAGAATACCGATTAAAATGCCTTATTTGTCGAATCTCCGGAGATGGCAATTTGTTTCAATAATTTCGATGAGCGACACCACAGGTTATGACCAATTCTATACATTGTATAATAATTAACATAAAGTTATAGATTATTATGCAATAATTCAAAATAATTGCATCTAATATTTACTTGATTCCAGGGTGACAATAAGTCTTGTGATTTCTTCTTGGCAACTGAAATTTGGTCGAAAAAATGGTGAATTAGAATATCCCTAAAAAATTTGTGCAGACTTTCAAAATGTCGACAAACAAAACTTGTCTAGAACAATTAAGTACCTTTTCAATGAGCTAATATCGATTGAGATATGCCCTGCAAAACCAAAGTTATTGCGGTTTTTTGAAAGTATTCCTCAAAACTGGATTTTTCGAAATTTTGACTCTCGGTCAAAATGAATTTTCTTTAATTATTTAAAATTTCCGTCATAAAACGATCAGTCCTGTGGGGTAGGGCCAGTTCTAAAATGGTTCCTTCTACGTGAAAGAAATATCATGTGACAAAATATACAGTTATTTCAAAATTTCGCGGTCAAAATCTTGAAAATTCTTGAAACATATTTTAAGATTTGTTTTGGAATTACCCCGACGATTCGAGTGAGATACTGCACGTGTAGCTGTAGGATTGATTCTTCAGGTGTAACATGGAATTTTTCAAATCTTCTACAAATGATATAGTAAGTAGGGAAATAATAATAGAGAACTTCGGTTCACTTCGCCCGTTCAAGGTATTTTGCTAATTTTGAGATATATAGTACTGAAAATGTTTTAAATGAGGCAAATTTTTAATTACAAGATGCATTTGTCTACAAAAATACTGTATGCATTTTTCGTAACAAGTTTAAATATTTAAATAATGTTTTTCAGGCTGCATTTTAAAAATACAAAACTATAAATTGACAACCGGAAATAGGGAATGTTTGAAACAGTCAACAAACAAATTTGAACAAAACTGTATACCTCATCATACTTTTATAAGCATTTCAATCATTTTATAATTTTCAATCATGAAGCATTAGCATGACCATTAGTAAAGTAAACTTCAGTATTGTAACCAAGCATCGATCATCTGAATTTATCACTCGCAACATTACTCCATAATTAACAAATCCTTGCCACACTGCCAATGTCTCCAGCACAGGAACCTTATTACTTCCATCAGTGCCAAACGTGATAAGGAAAGTTCTGGAGAAGAATAGCCTAATGAAGTTAACCCTTATTAAATATAATAGGATCACATCTCAAGTGGATGGTCATAGCGTTGGTTTGTTTAAACAAAATAAAAAGTCAATGACCTGCTATCACTTGGTTCTCTAAACAATTTTCTTTGTTGGGGTTAATTTTAGGATTCCACAAAAAATTCTATAATTTAAATTATGATTGCGTATTAAAAAAAAAGTTTAACGCAATTATGTATAAAAAGGAGAACAAAACTAAGAAAACAAAATCATCTTTAGTGTTCAACTGTAACCCTGTGTTGACTATATATGTACGCTCTACTAAAACATAGAAGAAGCGCCACCATGTGCTGTAACATCATAAGCTCATAACTATACGTTCCCCTAAAAATACCCTTTAAAATATTTGTACTCATACCAGTGAGTATTCACTATCGGTAATTTAATTGCTCACATATAACGGCACTCATTAAAACGTTTTTAGACTCATCCAGGTACATCCCAGCCAGCACACAGCTTCTTTCTGATATCAGAAACAACTCATGTACAGAATAATTGCTGATGTCAGTTATACTGACGCTAAACGATATCATAGAGAAATCGCAAAATGACGCTTTTGTGAAGTCACTCCGAAATTGTTCCAATGTTATGAAACGCTTCTGAATGACTTCGGAAATTGTACTGTAGAATGATATTGGCGGCGCTAAAACAAAATTCATAATTTGTTTGTCAGGTTCTCACCAAGTCATGGGCACGCTAGTAGTAGTTCTTTATATTGATTAACTTCTTACCTTGCTTCAATATTTAATAGGATTAAGTACTTACAGTCAGAGATTTGCTCACAATCAGAGACTTGATCACATTAAGGATTTAACCCGGAGTAATAAGGTGAGTCAGTTACTTAACATGCTTCATCTAAATAATTCTTTTTAAGTGTGGAAACTATGAAGTAATATATTTTTGAAGCTTGATTGTCTCAATAATTTGGGAAACTAGTAATAATGTTTTTTTTATCATAGCCAGCAATTCTATCACGACCGGGCGGAGAGAATACTACTCAGGTTACCAACATCATATTCCTGAAATTGCTGGCTTATGCAGTTAGCCAGCAATTTAACTTGTGTGGGACTGCTGATAAATCTCCTTTTGCAAAGCTGGAATGTTTTAATCTGGTTGCTGGTAAGTTTTTATTTATATGCACGTCATCTGCAAGTACCTCATTAGAGTCTCATAGAATGCAGATTACCATTCTATGGTATTTTTTATAATTAAATATTGTTTTGTGTAGATGCTGTTTGCTTCATCGTATCACTAATAATGCAACAGATTCCGAGATCAAAAGGTCGCCATGCCATGGCTACAGCATTCAACTGACCGAGCTCACCTCAATGCTTTGTCTAAAAGATCGGTAATGTGTAATTTCAATTTATAAATTGTATTTCCATTTTTATTATATTTACATTCATTAATTTTAGAATCATAATTTTACTGCTTATTGTTTATATGTTATTTACAGGCATCTTCCCATCAATAGTAGGGAGCCTAATTGTGTCGAACTGACGTTAAGAAAATTACCTACCTGAGTTTGCCATGATGCAAATTTTTATTAATTATTTTTATTAATAATTCAATTCTTCTTTTATATGATCAATTCCTAATGCATATTACCTACATCGAAGGAAGTTTATTACAACTTAATGTACCTTAATTTTTCAATTTTAAAGTGGTTTGTACATAATAAAATGGGTTTCATTCAATAAACTCTAAAATATATACCTTAATCAAATTGTTCACAAATCATTTACTTACAATAGAAAGGAATCATTATAAATTAGTATCAAGTATTAATAGAACCACGTAGATGGCGCATCTCAGAAATGCTTCAGAAGTATATCGCCTAACTGATAGATTTACGATTCGTGCACGGTAGGATAAAGAGGCAAAAATGCGGACATTTCATATTCGTAATGATATCATTATTGTGTCATGCTGAAGAATTATCCATATCAGTACGATATCAGTGAATTCGTACGACTGATGTCGCACTGATATAACTACGACATCCGTGTGCTGGCTGGGATATGTACACTGCCAACCTAATGAAGCTGGACGGTGTATCATATTTTAGTTAAATGTAAATAATACCGAACCCAATGAATGGAACTCTTTCAAAATTTTACCATTTATTACTTAACATTCCTAAAAACATTAAATACTTACATTTGGAACATAAGCATAACCTAACACCGGGAAAAAAAATTTGAAAAAATTTGATTAGAAAATCCGCGTCAAATGAACCTGGACGGGTAAATCCACTTCAAGTTTCACGAACATTACGCATATAATTTGGAATTCAATAGCGAGTGGGACCGCCCCGGGCAGCAAGGACTGCTGCTACGCGCCGGGGCATGCTTGTTACCAAGTTCCGGGTGACCTCGGGGGGAATTTGTGCCCATATATCTTCCACCAAATCTTTGAGCATATTTTTGGATGAAATGGTATGATTTTTGAGCTCTGTAGCAACGTGGTCCCATAAATGCTCTATAGGGTTGAGGTCCGGGCTTTGAGCGGGCCAGTCAAGGACTTTAAACGTTTCTTTCTTGAAAAATTCGGTTGTTGACTTGGATTTATGTTTGGGGTAGTTATCATGCTGAAAGACGAATCTTCGTCCGAGTCCAAGCTTTCTGGCTGATTCCTTCACGTTTCGGTTGAGAATTCCCTGATACATCTCTGAGTTCATAATTCCCTCAATGAACTCCATAGTTCCAGCACCGGAAGTGCTCATACAACCCCATACGAGCACCCCACCACCTCCTTTTTTAGTGTTGGTTGACAATGCCAGCGTTTTAGTGCCTCTCCCTTTTTCCGCCAGACTCTAACACGTCCATCCGAATTCTCCAACTTGAACTTGGTCTCATCCGACCATAGAATCGAATCCCAAAATGTTTGGCCCTTCTGGGCGTACCTCCGGCACCACTCCAATCTCTTCCGGATGTTCTTCTTACTAATAAACGGTTTCTTCAACGCCTTATTGGAACTCCTTGCATCGTTATGCAAAATTCTCCGAATCGTAGACGGACTAGCATTCTTCCCCAGTTCTTGCTGAACTTCTTTCAAGGCTCCTCTGGCAGTTAGGGTGGGGGTGACTGTAAATTTCCGGAGAATGAGCTTCTCCTCCCGGGGTGAAAATTTTTTCGGAGGGCAACCTCGCCGCTTATTTTCTATTTCACCGGTTTTCTCATATTTTGGAAATATATAGTGCACTGTAGACTTACTTAATTTAGTGAATTCACTTATTTGGCTGAAGCTGTAACCTCGGTTTTTAAGGTCAATTACATGTTTTGGCATCGGCACCGGAACGTGCTTGAAGGAAAGATTCGGACCACCTGAATAATATAAATATATACCATTTCAATGTATAGTATTCTACACATTAACGCGTAATGAAAACAAACAATTTTGAGTTTAAAATAAATTGTACTTACCCATTTTATCCAGTTTAATCGCAGTTACTTTGACTGTCCAGGTTCATTTGACTAGGGCGATATAGCACCGGAGACCGGGACTTACCCGCCAAAAGTTTTATAAACGCGCCCGACCAAAGTTGACCATTGAAAATGCAAGAGTATATCCTATTGTAGAATTGTGATATGCAAATTCATATATTTTTTCAATGCTAAGTGCAGTTTTTACACATAAATGTGTGTCACGGTGCCCCGTCCAACTTCATTAGGTTGGCAGTGTATGTACATATACTTTTGCACGGTTGGTATTATATTGATTTAACGATTAATTCAAATTTCTGCTTATAATCGTAAATTACGATTTCATCTTCGGGTTCGTCCCTAAAAACGTTGCTCTTTATTAAAATACATTGACAATGAGTCAAACTATTTGTACTCCCACATATGAATGTATATGTACATTTAGATTAAGTGATTACATGCTTCAATCAAGGGTAGTCAGCCAAAGCGAAGGGATACGGTTTTTATTTGTAATGTTTTAACTTCATTTAAATTTTATCAACTCTGTTGCGTGCAGCTAAATACAAACGGTTTTGTATTGCTGACATCACAATTCATCGCACACAAACCTCAGGCTATGCATATTAGTGTATTTGTACAGTCTGATTGAGCCTAATAGAAGGTAAAGATTTACAGTAGACTCTCTCTGGACACTCGCAGTATAAAGACAGCTACTCTGTTGCTGTCCTGATAATCTTCCTTATATAATTTTCATGTTAAATAATATCCACACAATGATTACTTCCTTTATTACAGATATTTATAGTGAGAGAAAAATTTGAACCAATGTATTGTTTATATAGGGAGATTTGATTGTAAAAGATGAATGTATGGCTGCTTGTAGGATAATTTTCAGAAATAGACTTTAGTGTATCTATATTAATCTTAATTTGATGACGACATTAAAGGAACAGAATTTCCCTCAATGATGTTTTTTCTGAGCAGAATAGCATTAATTCTAAGTGTCAGATTTTTGTCCAGGTACAGATCTGCTCTTCTACAGACAATGCGCACTGTGATGAAACATCCAAATTTGGAAGTCCAAAAATCCCAGAGTGATGTTTCCATGTGTAAAAGCATTTGTTTTAAGCTTCAAATATTTCTCCTTCTGTAGGGCTACTCTTACTCGGAGAATTGACTGTATTTAAATGTAACTCAATTGAAAGGGCCTGCGGCCAGATGCCAATCCAAGTCCAAGCGGAAGTGAGCAAAGACAAATAGCCATTATGTAGATGATGAGAGAGGAAGCCAGGGATTGTTATAAAAGCATTAGCAGGAGCTACACTGCCGTTTTTATCCCCTAAAAAAGAGGATTTGGTAATGCGTAAAATTTGGTTGAAAAGGAGACCAAAGCACTCCTGCCCCAAAACGATAGGGAGCGGATAAAATATAACGGTAGACGGAGAGTCGGTAGTGCATGGAGCTCAGCGAGGCATGAAATTATTTCTCAGGTGTGAATTTGTCAAAGACTTGTATCCAGAGAGCTTGATTACTTTTAGGCACAACGAACCGTTGAAGTTTGAGCACTTGGAATGGGATTGCAAAAATTTCAAGGTTTCCCCTTTATTCCTCATCCGCCTCAAACAAACTCCTCTCATTTATTATACACTTCCCATAACTATCTCATCCCACTCCATTGACACACACTTCATTTCACCTCAAGCAAACACATCAATTTCCCACAGCATCATGAGAAGAGCTGGATTTCATTTCAGGGGAATTTCACTACCATGACTTATTACCAGTTACCCAATAAACCGGGGCTTTCCGCCTTCCAATTATTCCTTCACACTGGACAATTACCCCTTAACTGGCACAAGTTCAAAGGGCTTCGGAGGGCCAGGCCTCAAGCTCCTGTTCTTTTGGCCTGTTTTGTCCTCTTCGTCGTGTCCTACGTCAGCTTCGTCGTCATTCGTGTTTGTGATGGCCAGGAACAGCATGTCTGCACAGGTAAGTCTTTTATTGATTGATTTTTCAAAAAATAATCTGATATGTAGCTACTGGAACTATTTTCATTGATCTAATCAAGATTTTTAGGCCACAATAGCAGGGTGAAAATAGTTTGGAGGCTGCATGTATTTTTTAGATGTTAAAATTGTCATTTTTTGTATTACCACAGTACATTTTTTCAATAATGTGTTTTAGCATTTCCGTGCGGTAATTTTGAAAGGCTTTAACCACATATTCAGGAAAATCGCCTTCAAAATAATATAAAAAATGAGGACAACTGAATTGTGAACCATTAAGTAGTTGCTGTAAATGGGACGAAACAATTTTTAAAACTAAGTCAGTCCTGTTTTAAAAGCGTTCAATTTTCCCCGCCACTTGAGGGAGAATTGAATACCTACAGATACAGACAAATACAGTATCTGACTTTGACTGTATGGATATTTGAAGTAGCAATTTTCTGTACATATTTTATTTGCTTTATGTTTCTCATGAACTGCGTAAGTATGGAAGCAAAGTGGTGTGCAACACCTTGTACTATTTACAGTGTATGAGGGCAATGAGAGACCTTATTTAAAAATCATTGTTTCATTGGACAAATATTTTGGTCACATTATTTTACCGCTTGAATTTGTCTAGACGAGAGCACGTTCAAAATAAACACTCGCCACAAATGTGTAAGAAATATTCTCACAGCCGTATCTTCACTAATAAAGTCACGGTTAAATAAATTCCCATTCCCCACGGAGTTACTATTTTCACTTTAACCGAATGTCATTAGGTTTTAGCTAAAGATTTTTGGTTTTGGGTGATATGTATTATAGAAAGTGTGTTCTCTGTTGAAAATTACTGAAAATTAGTTTTGGATTTGCATTATTGTAGCCCTTGTCTTATTTAATCATGCTGTGGTTTTACGGACGATTTTAGAGATGTTTTCTTTTAATATGAAATTCTGAAAACTCAATGGGAGAAAATCTTGGATTAAGAAAATAATTTTATGTTTACAGATAATTTTCTACTACAACCGCCTTTAGGACTGCCTTTAACTACGGAAGAAGTTTTCCAGGAAAATTCGCAATTGGGGCAAAGTGATAAGAAATTATTAGATTATATTC
Source organism: Allacma fusca (assembly GCA_947179485.1). NCBI lineage: Eukaryota > Metazoa > Arthropoda > Collembola > Symphypleona > Sminthuridae > Allacma > Allacma fusca. The sequence continues at coordinate 58,387,574 of OX359247.1, read as the reverse complement.
GCAGGAGGCATATTTTCCCGCCATCTGAACATTCGTCACAAATAAAAGTAAAAAAAGATGCGTCCTTGGAATCGATGGCCGTGGCGCAATTAGTGAGCTCTGTGCTAAATTCTCAGGTAGCCCCATTGTCAAGACAAAAATTCAATATTTTTATTGCACTCCCATAAATAAGTATGCAAAGGAAAGCTTTTTTAAAAACAGCATCCTCGAAGGAGGTAGAATTCAATCTTTTGTAATTCCTACAGTGTACATTTGATATACGAACTACGAAGACCGTAATGAGAAAACGCCTCGAGTCAGGAATATTTTTGCATGTTGTTTTATGATACAATGTTAAATCTAAGTACAAAAGCAGGCCTTTTAGCACACAGTTGTCAAAAGAATGGAGGAAGTAAGCTGTTACATAAAACAAATTCATTGTTTTAAGTCAATTTGTTTATTTTATTGTTCACATGAAAAATACAGTTTTTACAACGGTGTCTATTTTCACGACAAGGGCTTGTGTGGACAAAATATTTTTTGAAGGCATTGAGATTTATCCCTAAAATTTCTTACACACTTTATATTTGCAATCAGTTATGATATGAGCATATTTCAAACAAATTTGGGTAATTGGTAGGGTAACATATTTCAAGCAGTAATTTATTTATTTATGTACCACGCCATTTAAGTTATTATTCATGCGTCGTTTACAAAATTAGGCAGATTGATTGGGCAAATTACAATAGAGTTCAAATCAATTTAGTTATACATGCTGCTAATAAGCACCCCAGAGAAACAGTGTTTTGTGAATTGGGGTTACTTGTACACAATTAACCTCGCTTTAAGAGATGTTCAAGGAACCCGAAAAATTTGTTTCAACTTACCATTATCCCTTATGTACATAGTCTTAAACATTGGTTAAACGGAGATTAGACTGTAAATCCCGATCCAGTATAATTGTATAAAATCTCTAATTTAGGGCATCCCTTCGCGAGAATTTTTGAAAGTCCGCCAAAATTTGTTTGATCCTATTCAGCTAAGTCATAAGTCAAGAGTTTTTAAATGCAAACTTCATCAGTTACTTTATTAAGCTTTGAGTTCAGATTTTACATTCAGCTTTTGAGTTCAACTTTTCACCCGAAACTTGAATTATTATTAAAGAATTTTGTCAAGTTTACAATCGAGTTTGAAGTTCAAATTTCGAAATACTTTTGACCAAAAGTTTGGAGTACACACTTTGATAGCACAATAACATCAATCTCGAAAAGAATACAGGATTGTGAATTTCAAACTCAAGTCGCGTTCATAAGAAAATTGTTAGTGTGATATTAGTATTTCAGTATGCACTTCAAACTTGGACTTGAAACTATAATTAGATACTTGAAGTAGATAGACACAAGGATTAATTTCGAACTTGGACCAATACTTGAACTAAAAATTTGATCTGATATTTTGAGCTAATTTAAGTTGCAAATAGCAATTTAGCGTCGTCACTCGCACAGATTTGCAACTTTACCCTTAATCGGAGTGTTATTATAGGATCAAAACACTAGCAAATAAAATTTTCCAAATCGGAAACTGTGCAGTAAGCGCTGAAATCGTATTTCAGAACTTTGGGAGAGGTAGGGATTCATCGATAGAAGTATTTCAAGAGTTACCAGTTACATCTCATTCAAAATTGGAATTTTTAAATTTCGTTGAAAAATTTACAATTTGCATGATTTCTTTAAAGACGAAGTTGCATGTTTCAGGTGGCATAAAAATCTTGACTAGAATCTCAATACTAAACTAAAAATATGGTATGCACAAACCAATTTTGATAGACTTTAGACAAAATCTGGGTCAGACTGCCAACTGCGGCTAAGAAACTACTCTGCATAGCTTCGGTAGAGCCAGAATATAAATACGGCGTGAAAGTAAAACAGTTGATTTTGAACTTTTAGCCAGGTTTTTTTGTGGAAGTGAACTGCCCTAACTGGGAGATGTCAAAAACGCTGACGCTAGAGAGGGACTTGGGTTGGACGGGAGTGCTAATCGAAGCGGAGCCAAAAGCCTTCTCAGATCTTCGGAGGAAACAGAGAAAAGCATTCTTGGCGGACGTGTGCCTTTCGACGAGTGACAAACCTCAAGAGGTAATTGAAGGGGAGGTAAAACCTTTGTCAAGTATTCATCCATTTTTCATGAGTCTCTTTCCCTCGTCTTTCTCTCTCCATCAAATCTCACTCCACACAGGTAACAGTCAATCAGCCCTTTCCAAGCGCCAGGATTCCAGCTCAACGCTCTCTTCAACACCCACCCGAGGATACCGTTTTTGAGGAGATTGAGCTTAAGTGCCTTCCCATTTTCTCCATCCTCGCTACTCTCAATAAAACCACTGTCGACTTTTTCTCACTCAATGCTCACGGGGCTGAGCTCAAAGTCTTACAAACCATTCCTTTTCACAGTCTTTTCATTAAGGTAAGCTTCCCATTAATGTTTTAGAGTGGTTCAAAATTCCAAGAAAACAATGTTAAAGTCAAATCTCTTTATGGATGTATCCCACAAAGCATAGACAAAATACTGTGATCAATTTTAGGAGGCAAACTGTTAAGGAGGAAAATTAAAAATAAAGTATGGGGAATTGGCACGCTGCCAAATATATCTTCTGTGAAGAGGCAGAATGTACTTAAGTTATTTGCAATAAAATGATCAATATAGAGTGTCACTAAATGCAAAGTGATCTACATGCAGTTCCACTCAATACAAAAGAATCCCTAACAAATTACGCTCAACGCAAAATAATCTACCTGTAATACTAATTACACTATACGCGAAATGATCTACCTGCAAGTTACACTATAAGGAAAATGATCTGTACACAGTGGCATTCCATGGGAAATAATCCACATTGAGTTGCACTAAATACAAAATGGTCTACATGATGAGGTATTAAAAACAAAACGAACTACGGTAAAGTGCTTTAAAAATGAATTCAAAACGGGCTAGAAAAACAGTCTGAAAGTAAAATAGACTACTAAAAGTATTTACATTATGCTGTATTTCGTAACCTCCACGTTAACTTCTTTTAATGTTTTAGGGAGATTTTATCATTTTGCAATGAATTAGAAATTTATCCAGTTCACTTTGCCTCTTCGAGTCAGTTTCTGTAAAATACCTCTATGTAAGATAATAGGAGCAAGAGGAGGACACTCGTTTGCATAACTTCCGCTAATTAATTGGTGTTGAAAATAAACGTCATGTGCAAATGTGTTTTAGTACAAATATTATAAAGAATTTATTTTTTCTGATCATGAGCAATAATAACCATTGTCAGATGGATTTTGGTCTTGATATCAGCAACAAGTCAATAAGTATGTTCTTTAGTTGCAGACAAACGCTATGTTCAACAGGCAAGTACATACAAAGTAACAACTTTTACTGCATCCAGTAATCATTCTTAATGCTGAGTAAATTTCGGCCGATATTTTTCACGTATATTGTAAAGTATTTAAATAATGTGCACATTCTTGCTTCTAATATATCCAGGTGTTACCACATTACTCAGCATATTAAAGTTTTTCTTTATAAGAATAATACTAATACAATAATATGGTTTCAAATTGTAAATGACTTACTTCTGGTAAGAAAATGTATGAGGATAAAATATTCATATGGGAAAGTAGAAAGCACGGGAGTTACTAAAAATCCGAAAGTTGATTTGTTACATTGTAGATATATGTAAGTTATAATGTACATAAAGCCCCCCTTTAAAAAAGGGGACATTGAAGGGTATGATTTTAATAAGAGAATAAGCGTAATGTAGGACCACAAAAGAGAATACTCCCGAATATTTTTTATTGATGAAAGAATTGTCTTACAAACGGGTAAATTATAACGGTAGTACAATTTAAAGTAAACAAAAAATCTCACAAAAATTGTCCTTTCATTTCTAGATTTTTAGTATCGAAAACATTTTACATGTTCAAGGCCGTCGGTCGCTGATGGACTTTATGGCTTCAAAGGGCTACCAGCGAATTCCCTGGAATTTTAAACGGACTAAATCAAATTTTCTGTTTGTACACACAAAAATTTCATCGTTGTCCAAAACTGTGGAAAAAGGTGATCTTCAAATTTACAACAATTGACTCGATATTTTAATAAAGTAACGAAATTTATGTACCTCTGAATAAATAATTAGTTAATGAAAATGATAATATTTTTTTTTGAAAATAACAGTCTGTAGATTCGTACTTAAGCCTTTAACAATGCTTTATATAAATACATGTCATGGTACTGACGGCTGCACTTATAACCACATAAGTAAATACTTGCAAGTATTGTTTGTAGACTGTAGTGGAGATTTTTTTTACCGATGCGATGTCGATGTGGTGTCACTATATGGAGAGTCGACTGTGGCAAACCCACATTTCATACCTATATACGATGTGGTGTTACTATATATGTGTATTGTTGGTAGATCGTAGCGGAGCAACATTACATACCGATGCGATGTGGTGCCGCTATATGGAGAGTAGACTGTAGCGAACCCACATTTCATACCGATCCGATGTGGTGGATGCCTATGTATGTATATTGTTGGTATAGTCTCTAGCGGAGTAATGTTTCATATTAATTCTTTGTAGTCTCGCTACAGGGATGGTATACTGTCGTGCAACCTAGTCTCATTCCGATGCAACGTGATTACATACGTGATGAGTTTGCTAAAGCAAAACAATGTACCGATGCTGTGCCGTTTGAGTGAGCAGTTTTAAAAGAACAGTGTCGTCGGAATAATTGTGAGTAAAATGTTACTACCAAAAATCGGTCTAGTCGTAACAGCACACGTGATAAAAGTAGCTTTCACACAATGTTATTGAAATGTTTAATTTTTTTCCCTTATAAAAAATCGTGTCATTTCAGTAGCCAAATTCTGCTTCTTCCAGGGTTGTTCTTCTACAGAGGGCGGCATTCTGTGGCAATGCAAAGTAAATGAGTAAACAAATCCAAATAATGTTTGTCCGCAAGTGAACTGTATGTTTATTGAATAATAAGGTAAATCGTACACAAGATTCTCAAGGTTCACCCATAATTATAGACATTAGTTTATACATAGTTTAAATGTGATGCTGGTATTTCGATGGATCAAAGTGATGCTTCCCCTTAAATAATTACATCCTGCGCAGAAAATTACCCTCTCGATATAGCAACCTTATCGGGGCAAACCTTCTCCCCAGATCCTATTCATTTATAGATTCCAGAGTTAACTTTGCCACCTCAAAAAGTCCCTTGCAACTGGACAAAATTTATTTAGTATAATTAACCCTTTGCATCGAATCGAACACTGGATAAAATTCCGCAGGACCCGTACCACCCCGAAAGAAGTTTTTTTTATTAAAAATATAATTATTATGAATAATTATTTGGATGTTCTATAATTTTGATCGAATTTAAGAAGATGAAAGAAGTTGTCTAAAATTGCTCTTGTTGCTGGGTTTTTACTTGCGGGAAGCCAGGAATCTGCTTGGGCGCTCCGTGGCCGCGCTAGGGATATAGCGCGGGGAGTAGCCGTACGTCTCCCGGGACACGGGCTGGTAACGGTAGCCAGGAGCGTGGATTCTGGAGTTGGCATCGTCGATAAATGGAGAATCATCGAAGAGTCTGATGAAGGGGTCGAAACCTTCCGACAGAGGGCGCCTGTGACGGCGCGAGTCATCAGCGCGCATATCTTGGGTTCCTATTCAAAGATTTAAACAAATTTGAATTCTTAATAGTCAGAAATTAGCATTCAAACATCTCCAGGGATTTTACTCTGTACAATTCACTCTCGCTATAACGACACCTTATCAAAGTAGTTTTGACACAAGTAGTCTTGACTCTTGTCGAAGAGCTTTGGTTTTTACTTTCAGTGAAACTACATAAAAATTTAATCTTAATTCAAAATACAAGTAGACCTCAACTCTTCAACATGCTCTTTCATGGGGGATTCTTCGTAGAAATAAATCTGCAGTTATTTTCCCCTTACAATGATATCTCGATTTGCAGGAAGTCTTCTTCATAAATGCCTGTTCTCTAAAAACTATTTGAGGAAATTCCTATAATTATCCCAAAAAGCTACATAATTAAATTCCTAAATGCGCATGTCCTAATAAGAGCCAAATCGGCGATTTGTACGTTTTGGAGTTACTCCCTTCTTATCACATTTGATACTGTTCTACTTCTAATGACGGATCTTTTGGAGAAGAATAGTGCGTAAAATACACATAACGGCGTCAAAGTTAGTAAAATTTGTAAATGCCATTTCTTAAAAAATTGAGCGTCTTTGAAAAGGCGTGTTTTAAAACAATTGTGGGAGCATAAATTGAGAGGTGGAATATTTTTTAGAGGAATTGGAATGTCTCACAATTAGATCCTGCCCATTCTCAGCCCAGATAATGGAGATAGTGGGGAGAGAGTTTGTTAACATTTGTTGGGAATGTTTTTCTCATCATGTAACCACACGCCAAAAACTGTTTTATTTTAAGGACTCGTTGAGGGATCGTGAGAGTTGACGGGAGGTTGAGGAATTGGAAGCGGCAGAGAGGATTTCCGAGGAAGAGAGAGTCTCATTGCATCATTATTCGCAAGAGAACGGTCTCCACAAGAAAACACACACTTCCCCGTACGCAGTTCAACAAGGCATTTCCACATGGATTTTTCCACTGGAAAATCACTTGAACTCGCCCTCTCGCTCTAAAAATAACTTTACCTGCGCGCTCTACACAACTTTCCTCACATTTGTTACACTTTTCCAATCAACTTATTAACCATGGAAGGGTTTTTACAGCCGGCTCCCATTTTAAGATGACACTCCACAAGCAGGAATTTTGGTGCTCTTAAAAGGGATTTAAGCAATTTTTAAAACATAATGTTGGATAAAATGTTGCATTAAATGTTGGAAACATGGGAAATTGTTTTGGCAGAACCAAGGAGCAGCTTCACAGGTGATGTGCCGCTATATAGAGTCATTTTATTGTTTAGCGTATTGTAAACTCAGTGTGTCCTCAAGGGCTATATTTTCCTACCCTTTTAAGGTCCTTCTTAAAAGAAATACTATTTTTTTCAGCCGTAAAATTGGCTGTTCCTTTAGCCCTAAATAAATGCCTCTCCGTTAGAAAAAAACTATACAGTCGACTCTTGTTATATGTAACTATACACCCCATGAAAGTTTTTATGCCGAAATAAGGATGATCCTTTACAGATGTAAATTTTCCCTTGCAAACGCTTACTCTCGGGAGGATCTGAGTGCGTCGTTATAGGGGGATATTGGAATGCAGGAAGTCTCTAGAGAAGGAGTCGATTACACTCCAAAGGGACCCAACCATTTCCCCTATTTGAGTTTCAACCTTTGACGTCCTTCTAAAAAAAGTTGCCAAATTTTCATGTTTGCACAACATGCCTCCAACGTTTGCCCATAAAATCCCTATAGGAGTTGAATCCGCATAAATATGAGCTCAAGTCTTACCACTACAAAAATGGCTACTCAATTAAATCTTACCTTTCAAGGCTCCAACATAGGAGCTCCAGAAACGAGCCTTGTGCGTGATTGGCTCGTGCATGCTGATCATGTCAAAGTGCTGCTTGAAGCTGTTGCTACTCATTGTGGCTGATTTCCAATAGGAATTTCCCGAAAACTGTAAACAAAATTGTATGAAAATTTACACCGTTCATTTTCCGCCATTTAAAAATTCTAGTCAAATAAACCTTTCCAAATACTGAGGGTTTACTCTAATTTATTTTATAATGCCTGGGGGTCCTAGTGTATAATGGTATTTTAAATTCTGGTCCTTGCCTTTCCAGAGATACCTTACCATAACTTAGCTGGACAATTTTAACTACTATTTGTTTCCCTAAAAATTTGCGTAGTGAATTCCATAAGGAATAAATTCTGCTTACGGAGTCAAATGTCTCCTTAGACTTTAGTACCTATTTGTGTCATAATGATAAATGAATTTTAGATCAGATTCAAAAAGTTCTCTTAAAGCCCCTCATTAAGGTGTTATTATAAGACGCAATTTTTCTCACTCCGCCGAAACAACACGGGACTACATACAAACATGTCCATTTTAATGAACAGTGTAATCCCACTTTTAGAGAACTAGAAAACCATTCTTCTCTGCAGGGGCTAAATGACAAAATCTTTGGAGAAAGTCCACTTTTGAAATTGAACCCTTGGAATTACCCCTTAAGGAAGTTAAAACATAATCAGGAATAATTTTTTGGAGTAATTTGTATTTACGAAAAGGAATCAAAGCTCTTATTTACAAATGTATATAATTACTTGATCACTCTCTTTGCTATCCTCGCTGTTTGGAGACACTTCTGAATTTTAGCTAAAAACTGTGAGAATTTCCTCAAAACTGGAGAATACTGGAATGAAAATAGCACGTTTTGCGGTGTGTTTTGGGCAGGCCTGTTTAGAAAGTACGATAAAAGTCGTGGGACTGGAGAAAAGCTGAGAAAGGGGTTTTTGAATGAGGAATTACCTGAGATAAAAGCCTACGGATAAAGTTCCTTTGAGAGAAGATGCTGAAGTTGATGCACAAATGAGATGCTGCTTAGCTGTCGGATTGAAGCCAACTGACGAAGACGGGAGAGCCCACTAACCGATATCTCTCCTTATCCCATATATCCCTTGAGTGCCACATGAGTCCGTCCTTTGCCAAAAGCCCGCATCCGGAGATTAGCAGGGACATGCATATGCACAACTCATATGTACATCCCATGGGAAGGATCCATAGAGTCAGAATGAGCCCACCTTAATAGAGCGTAGCCCCAATGTGCTAATGCAATTAGGCTTTTTATTTATAACTCCTCCGTGTAAGACGAACCTTCTGTTTTCCTTCCTCCACTCTCTCTCTCTCTCTTTCTGCATAATCTCACGTAAATTTAGACTTTGCCATAATTCTATGAATGCACACAGGGACGAGTCATTGAAGTCTGAAGGAGAGGCATTTTGAAGAGTCAAGACGCAGATTCAGTGGAAAAACCTTGTCACAGGATCGGATATTTTTTTAAAGAATCACATTTGTAATATGTACAGTGTACTCTCGCTGTAGCGACTTATCCTGTATAGGGACAATTCCCTTGCAGAGAATCCTAGAATTGCCCAAGATTTTGAATTATTCAAAGATAAGGATTTGAAAAATTAATCTCCTTTAAAAACCTGTTTTTACAATGACACAAATATTTATACCTAATGGGAGTTATTATATAGAGAGTCGACTGGAGTACCCAGATGTCTTTTTATTTGCCCTCAGCTTGGGTGAAATCTTCAGTTTACATTATCAAATGTCATACAGTGCAATCTCCATTTAGCGTCATCCATGCTCATACAGTTTGGTGTAGTTACAAGGAAGATGCCATTATTTGTGAGAAATTCAAATGTAAATACAAGATATTTCCAAGATTGTTTCAGGACAGGTGGCTTTACAGGAGGAGTCGTTACAGAGAGAGTGAGAGAGTCAGATATGCAGTACAATGACCATTTTAGGACACCTCTTCTCCAAACTGACTAAATACAGTAGTGATAATAACAGTGCTGAGAGTTGTGATAGCATTTCTGTATGAAATTATTTGATTCTACTATTTTTGTCGTTTATAGAAAAGCTATTTGTTATTTAGTAAAATTAGCATTTATTTAATACTACTTGACAAATTTCAAAAATCAACACATAAGGAAACATGGAACTTACAGGAAAATAAATTTGACGCCTATAGTCATTAATTTATAATTTATGCATAAATTGTAAATTACAATGTTTATTATTTACAAATTTTCTCCTTCTGGAGTATGTCATTTTAAAAATGAGATTTTATAGATTTCTGAACGCTTTTCTAAAGAGAGAGTATCTATGTATATTTATTTATGTATGTATAATTGCTGATATAAACCCCGTGCTTGAGTTTAAAAATTTTCAGAGCCTTGGAGTAAATGTTTCGGAGTCATTTTAGAAAGTACACGGGAAAATCAGAAGGAACGAAGAAAAACAATAAACTGGAGTTGAGTCCAAAAATGTTATAAAATGGCCTGAGAGAAAACATTTCCCGGAAAGCGTTGATAAAAGTTTTCACATTCGTTTTTGTTTTGTAGAAATTTGAAAAAAATACACTTTCTCCGAGCCTAATGCCTAATTGTACTAAACATGCCTCAGCACTAAAAATATTTGGGATAAAAGGGCAGAAATACTGTCCCTGACAACTCAAACAAGCACTGACCTTTTTTTGATCGTAATGAAAGGTTTAAAAAAATAAACATCAACATTTGATGTCTAAAACATCTTGTAAATCCACCCTTTTCAAATTTTATGGCAATTGTATTTAGTCCCCGCAGTCCTTACTTTGACTACACCAACGTTGTTGTCATGGCATGAATGTGTACGGACTATTTGTTAATCCGCCAAGAAAAAAAAACTTTGGATTTAACCAATGCCAACAGCATCGTTAAGCCAATATTTTTCCTTGAGCCATTCAAAACCTTTAGGAACAAGCGACCAGAGAAGCGCGTCAAATACATTTTAAATACACAGCATAGATATGTAACTACCTATCTTCTGCAAAGATTTACAACTATTACAATGCCTCCTGGCTATATGGCAGTAGGGATTTTTAGCATGCTTTGCCTTTTTTTTCCTGGGCTGTATTTATCTTTCCGACTGTTATCTTGAATTTATGTATAGGTAGTTTGTGGGCACTACAAAAATGGGAATGCATCTATGTATGTTAACTTATGCAGCTTAACTTTCTCTACGTTTGTTAGTTTAAGCAGCCCCTAGGAGAAAACATTATGTGTGAGAAACGTTTTTTTTACATAGGTGTATCTTTCAAAGAAATCTACAGGATGGCTACTAAATTATTCCCCCGCACTTTAAACCCGCATGTGAATAGGACATATCTTTGGTTCAATATTTCCGGGTTAAAGATGTGAAAAAAAGTTGGTTTTATACTTCCGACGAAATTCTTTGACCGCTGTAAATTTTAGGAGAAATTTAGAAAAACCTTTGAAATAAACAGTCAGAATAAATATAAGAGTCAACCTAGCCAAACGAAAACTGTGAAACGGGTTGCTACAAGAGAAATACAATTATTGGATAACACTAATTGTAAGTCAATTGTAAAAGAATCAAATCAATTATTGAGGAAAATTAAGGAAGCTTTAATAATCCAACAATTCTATACAAATTTGATGAGCGCCAACCATGGTTTTTTATTAGACGTTGTGTGAAAGCATTTGATCCAGAAAATTATAACTATTTTTAAAAAAATTATTCGTTTTTTTTTTAAATGTGTATTTGTTTCTGCATTGTGGAAATTATCCATGTCTTGCTTGTTAGTGCCTGATAATGACAGTCTGTTAGATGTCGCGAGCTTGCATATAACTTACCTTGTTTAATCAAGTTAACTACATACGCCAAAGATTTCGAATCTATTTTATTGGATAAAAAATAAATCTTTGTCCTAAAGTCCACAACCATCGGCACATTCAATTTTTGACAAAATTGCTCCCTACAAATTGTAACTTATAGGAACTACTCTGTATAATTAGGCTCTCCGTGTGTACTGCAACGTCTTTATTTCTTGTCTGACCTGTTTGTATAAAATCTAAAAACATAATTATTTTTAGTCAAGACATCTGTTCCTCGTTCATTTGAGTACATATGTACGTACCTGATTTCCCCTTTATTTATTGAGACAAGGGAGAGACATGTGACTGTGAGTGCGTTGATACCTTCCCCGGCCCTCGCTCACTCATTTTGCCCACTACATCACTCTCAATGACTCAGTCACACCATGGCTTGTACATACGGATGAGGACGAGGTCACCTCGAGACGCAACCTTTTCAAAAAGCCATGGAAATATTATTACCCCGGTGAATAATCCAGTCCAAGGTTTCACATCCCTGTCTCCCATATGTATGTATGTATCCACCTTCCCATGCTTCCATACACTTAAACGCTCTTGCATACACATGTGTGCATAGGTAACAAGATTGACAAATCGGGGTGCTGTTGCTTAGCCCTGACTGTCTTTTAATTTTACTTGTGCATACGACCCTAAAAGACTTTCCTGCAATTGTCGGTTTCGCCCGTAATCGTATTTTTTAACCGGAAGCAAAAACCCAAACATGTTGAGCTGCTTTCAAGAAAATATCTATACCCCTCCTGTTATATGTCTATACGTGAGACTATGCCTTATTATAATGTACAATTTTCAGAATCGGGGTCCATTTTGTATCCTAATAGTTTTTTCTGCTTCCCATAAAACACATTTGATTGTCTCACATAGGATATCTGCTCCTAATCCTGGATTTATGTCGCATGTTCCTCAGGAAATGAATATCTTAAATGGCTTTAAAACTTTACAAATAAATAATTATTTCAATAAGAATAATTTATTACTGAAAATTGTTGTAGTTAGCTACCTTTCTCACTGCCTCTCTAGTTTCGTTCTTTGATAGCTGTCACCTTTAAATTATGGAATTTTAGCACATTCACTGAAAAGTGAATATGAATTGAAAATTTTTGACGCTTGGGAAACTTTGAGCATTTTTGAATGTTGAAAATATATACAAAGCATTTAGCGTTCCTTCAATCATACATTTATTCGGAAACTGTGAATAACATATGCTATTTTGAGGACTGGATGCATTGACATAGGATGGAAGTGCAGATGAGAACAGAAAATCCTGTGATACCAGTCGAATGAGTCACCCGAAGTAAATGTCAAGTTCACATATGGAATGCTTTAACTAAACATGAAAGTATTTATGCTCAAGTGACAATTGGGTTTATATCCTTATGAGAGCAAAATGTGAATTGTTTCATTGAATCAAATGGGTCTATTTACCCTTTGCGCTCTCTCAAGAAGTACCCCTAAACGAAACAACATGATATTTTAATTTATAGACGTATCCTTTTATATTTAAGGGAAAAAATTGTATTAAAGTAGACGGGAATGCAATAGAATAATTTTGCTTAAAATTTACACTGTTAGGATATTTTTATAAGGAGAGCTCACTATGTAAATATCTATGGGGGAATTTATCCTATCCTTTTAAGCTATTGATGACTGGTACATAAAACTAATAATAATTACTTATAACTATAAATAATTTTCACTCGGGAGCTCTTTCATTAAATAAGACGCCAGGAGCCCCAAATCCTCATAATGGTTGAACTGAAATAAATATATGCAATAAATAAAACCGTCGAGGGAAATGAGACATGGGGTATAGAAACAGAACCTTATACAAAAGTTACAGTGAAATCGTATTATAAGGATTGATAGGGATTTCACGTTCAAGGGACGGATTTCCTCCATCCCAGTATACGCAGGCAAAACGTAGGGAAGTCCTTCAAAATTTTTCTCAGGACATTCCGGCCCCTGGTGAATCCCTTGTATGGAGACTATACTGTAGAGGATACTACGGTACCTACGTATGAAGTCATGTATCACCCTTATATTTGGCTGCCAGTACTTAATCTTGTATCCTCATGAATGCGATACACTTCAGGTTTAATTTGATCCTGACTGGATTTAAGTGATGAAGACATCTCCCGTCACTGCTCCTCATTCTCAATTTGCTCTTCCCCTTTTTTTCCAGCTCTTTACCTCGAATTTCCCCCCCTCTTTATCCCTTCCACTCCCATGCACTTTTCTTCCCAACAGACTTCCATTGCCTTTCATATTTTTCAAGTGGACTTGACAATATGCGACGGGACTTTTTTATTTTCCGCTTCATTCAATAAATCTCCAGCGAACTCCTGACAGGGAATTCTCCTCGTACGTAGGGTCAGTTTTAATTGCCAGAATTTCCTTCCATTGAATTGCAACAATTCGGAGAAATATCTTTTGTATGGTATCAAATTTAATTTAATGAGTATAGTTTCCTCTTTGAACTTTCTCTTGACAAACTGGGTGTATATCTTTTGCTGAAAATAATTATTATTACGACCTTTCAAATTAAACATGACTCATCTTGAATCGTTAGAGATGAGTACAGATGCAGTTTTTATACTTGTCAATAAATTAGCGCTTTGAACTCGGTCAATTAAATAAATGCAGAATTCATAATTACAAGAGAACAAATTCAACTATTATTAAATCGGAAATTTAATTTACCGTGTTTTATATAACATTTAATTATCTATATGAAACAAAATAATTTACAAACATGGGGAAAAATATAATTCCAAAGAATTACAACAATTTCAGGCTAAAATGTATTTAAAATGGTAATTAATTCCCAGCTGGTAACACTAACTATAATTTCACCTTGAACAAAATAATTTAATAGAAAATGAAGTGCATTCATTGGGAATCAATTAACTTTACTCATATCCAAAATATTTAAATTCAGAGGTATAACAATTGTTATACATAATTACTCATTCCCAGCACTTAATTAACATTTAATTATTACATTGACATTAAAATGGAATTTAAATTATTGCCAAATAAAATAATAATTATTGTCCAGTCTCTATAAACAGTAATGGTTATATTCACTGCAGATATTACACAAGAATTGAAGTCAGATAAAATCAAAACATGGGAATAATAAAGCTTTCACGCCGTTTGAAAAAACTTTGCAGAAATACGAGGAACTTACGAATGCAGTTTACTTCTATTTCTATAATTTATTATTTTAAATTTTTTAATTAAACTGTTCAAATTTAATTAGTTACAAAATAAGGATAAAATACTTTGCATAAGGTCAAATATTTGTTTATATTTTAAAGGAAAATTTTAAATAACGATAAATGACTTTCAAAAAACTAAATTGAATTTCCCCTACATACATAATAGGTAAATAGGCTATAAAAGTCCAAATTCGTTCTAACTGCGTCCAATTTCCTGGTGTAAATCCTTCTGTTAAATAAAATACACCCAGGAATTTATATACATACAAATTTAAAATGCACCTCAAAAATACTCTCTTTTCTGTAAAAGATTAAATGCGATCACAGGAGTAAAATTTGTTTACTTCAGAGGTGCTGCAATGAAGAGAGTCTAACTATTGCATATGCCATGCATCTATGAGCGTTATAAAGAGGTTCATGCATAGATATACATAAAGCTCTGCCATGAAGTCACATGAGGAAAATGGCAATGACAAAAGAACTATGTAAGCGGATTTGGAATTTGTAAAAAAATGTTGAGGCTTGAAAAATAGGAATGTTTCAGAGATAGTAGGAAAAATAGGAGGAAAGTGAGTTTGAATGGTGGAGGAGAGGAAATTGAAGAGTTTTGATGGAGATGGAAAGGGAATTTGGGTGGGTCTGGACATCTGAAGGGAAGAGAGGAGAGTGAGTGGGGGAAAAGAGTGAGGAGAGAAGAGAGATAAAAGGTTGATGGCATTGTGTCCAGTTGTCATTTGTTAGGCTGCTTGGGGATTTCTCACTTTCACATCTCAGTCAAAATCGAGTAAATCCAATGTCGCGGATGGGCGGTCAGCATGTTTTTTTTCCTACATTGCTGGGAAGGCTACAGGGACTTGGTCACTGTAGTATTTCCTTTTGATTTTTCCCCTCGCTCTCTCATACCTTTTAAGGAACTGGTTGTGGAGAAAAATACATTTTAAAATTCCACACCATAGCTCAAGCCCTGCTTTCTCCTTTCTCTAACTCGAAAATGTCCAATTTTGTGAGGCTGAAAAGCAACTGGAGGAGTGTTATGTTGTAAGCAGTCTCCCCAAATTGTAACCTTACACCTTTCCCTTTCAATACATCCCAAATTATTTGGGCTGAAAAAAATAACTGCATGAGCTCCAGCCAAGAGGGAAGTGAAAAGCTTACCGTCGACTCAGTTGTAAAGGACTCTCTTGAAAACACACACACACCCAGATGTAAACAAAAATTCATTTATACCGATTGTGACTTCATACAATAATCAAAATTTAATTATTTTTTTAACTTAAAACAACTTTCGTGTTTCTCTTAAGCCTGAAGCTTACAACATTTTTCTTAAAACACAACATAGCTGCCCTTGACCCAGAAATGTTCAGAACTTGACCGTATATAGTTTATACGAACATAGACTAAATTGTACGTACATTTGACCTGATCTAAGATATTCAACCAGATTTTAACCTGGAATATATCGGAATATTCGAAATTTATCTGATTAAATATTACCAAGTAACCTTCCAAGTTTGAAATTCTTATCAATACAAATGTCGCTGTAAAGAGAGTGAACTGTATCTTTCATTGCTACAGCCAAGGAATCGAAGCCACGTAAGCTCTTCCCTTTTTTGTTCCACACTAGTGACTTCCCTCATGTTTAGTGTACTCAACCAAACATCAACTCTACTAGTTTTTCTCTTATATCTGTACACATACAGAGAGATACACGTGAAAGCTCTGATGTCGAACCAGTACACTTTCCCTCAAAACTCCAAAACTTACTAATTCTGACTCTTCCCAAAATTTCAAGATGTACAAATTTCCTGAATCAATATCAGCCTTCCTGCATCTTCCCACAAATGATTTTCTTTTCTTTCTATAAGTGCTGGGTCACCAGGGGCAAAAATATTTTGACATATTACCATTCTTTTTAGAGTGTAGTGTGAATTGTAAATCTTGAAAACATTGGATTTTCAGAAGAGTCAGATTCGAGAGAGTCAACTGCATCAAGAAGTCTTCGTATAACAACACTCTGCTGAAATTAATTTTCTTACGGCTATATGTAAGATTTCCTTATTGCTAGAGGTATCAATATGTAGATACACATGAAGACATACGAACAGGAGAGTATTGCTCCAAAGCAGACTTTATAGAGAGAGCCAACCGTATAAAGTGAAATCTGATTGTGACAGTGCCCAGAAAGTATGAAGTCTTGTGAGGGGCTATGGATGCTTTACTTATTGCTAGTGGGGTTTAATTTAGCATGTAAAATGTAAATAGATTTTTTTACGAGGAAAACCTGAGTGTGTTGCTCAAAAAGAGCCATTACAGAGAGTGTTCCCTGTAACGTGTGTACAAACATGTACACAGTTGTGTACACACAGTTGGAGCTTTGGCGTGCTCAAAAGTAAATCCGTATACATTTGTCCAATGAAATAGTTCCGGTTTGATTCCTCCTTGGTTTGCTTTTCAATAGTGTATTTTCCGGTGTGGGATTTTAAGTCCGGACCTTGTTCTTCACAACAGGAGTGGATTCAATTCAACATTGTACACTGTTTATAGGAACAGAGTGAAAGCAATGGAGAAGCTTTTTCGCCCAGTGAAGATGAAATGTTTTCTCTTACCGTGATCACGTGCTTCCTTTACGCCAGACTTGTTAAGTCCAATGTACATACCAACATGTTTGCTTAGGTATACAAAGATGCTTGTGCATATAGGCAGCTGCCCTTGGAAGAACACAGACACACAAACAAGATACAAACACAAAACACACACGTGGATGCTCCTCACATCTAATCCTTTCCATACATTGGGAACAACCTTCTTTCACCCTTTAACAAATCCAACTTGTCCCTCCTTCCAATTTACTGAGTTGACAATATTTGCTTTCCAATATGTAAGCTGGAGCAATTTTAATTCCATATAAACTTTAGCACTGCAGTGTGTACTCTCATTTAAGGGGTTTCTCTTGTTAAAGCATGCCCTGTTGGACGTATGCTATAAAGCAGTAAAAGGAACGCTTGCATTTATCACGATGGGAATTGTTCTGTGCATACTTTCATAAGACTCAAGTTTTGGTTCTTTTTGGGGTCCTCTTATATGTACACAGTAGAGAGTGTATCTGTTTTTGAGGAACTCGGAACAGCATTCAAACAAAAATGAATAGAGTAATTTCTTTACAAACATCTTTTGCGAAAAGAGGAAAATTTGGCTATTGATTGAATTGGTTGTTAATAAAATTGTGTTCACTTGTGCTTATCCATCTAAAGTGCAGATTCTTATAAGAGACTGTTTTAGCAAATACCTAATGTATGTTTGTACCGCATATGCGTAAAAAAATATGCCAGCTGCTTGAATATAAAGGGAGACGTCGTTATGGGAGTAATTATTATAGTTATGAAGTAAACATTTAATAGTTTCAATTATGTTGAGGCGTATGTACGTGTTTTCTAGAGCTTTTTCGACTAGCAATGGTTTACTTCTATGGAAAAATAAAACAACATTGATATATCTATATATGTTTGCATTGGATATACATAATTATTTGTCGAGTTGTGGCATAACTTCGCCGTAAATAGCTCGTAAATTATGAACGTCCTAGCATTTAGGAATATTATTTAAACATGACCTGGCAGAGTTGTATTTATCATAGGCTTTCCTAGGGAGTTTATTTGCAAATTCCTGAACACACAACTTCACAAAATAATCGCAAATCCCTTCAGTATCCAATTAGGAGAACAGTAATCACTGCAATTAGGCTTAAATGGATCTATTGCAATGAATCTCCTCAACTTTGTAATATTATTAAGTAATAAACAATAATTAATTATCTACGAAATAATGCAAATCCATAGCGCGGTCTCTAAATCCCTTGAGCTTATTCAAAAGATTACATAAGGTCAACTTGTCGTATAAACACTTGGAAATACGTGCATACTTTTTCTAAATACGTGTAAAGTGTTACCGTAGGACTCAACAGACCTCAACTTCTTATCATTTAATTTTTTAATGTTAATAAATTAATTTCACAAGCATTGTAGAGGAAAATCCCGGTTTTCTGTCAATTTGTCCTTTATTTATTTATTGCTATCTCATCCATTAAACAGGGGTCAGATTTTTGTAAATATCCCTGGTGAGTCGTATGTCCATGCAGAGAGGTCCTTAACGGTTTCAAGAATCCCCGCTGAAATTATTTTTCAAAATCAGTGTTGGCAAAAAAATTTCCCCTACAAGACATCAAATCCCTGCCAAATAAAGTCAACCATACTAAAAGTCTGTTTTCATACCAAATTTCCATAAGACCCTTCAACAAATTTGAAAACCCCTGTTCGCAAAAAAGAATATCTTCCTTTTGTAATTTTTGCTGCCAATATGTTTTCCTTGGAAGAATCTTCCCACAAAAATCTCGTCCCCTGCTATTGTCTTAAGTCCTTATTCTACCCGCCATATTCATAACCTATTCAAACTTTAGTACCATGCTAGTACAAGTGAGTACAAGTAGCCTCGAAGTGTGCAACTACAACTAATAAAAACTACAACTTCGTGGGAAATACTAATTTTCGCATACCTACTTTTAATGGCTTTATTTTTGTACCAAACAAAAATTTCGTATTTAATCTAGAGCAAAATTGCTTTCATTGCAAGTCAACCTAGTTAATCCAGTTTTGAGGGTGCTTTAATTATGTGGTAAAAATTGTAATACAGAGAATACATTCTACGAATTTAAATAAATTATTTTGTGCAATTATTGAAAATTGGTGGAAAAGGATTGCTGCAAACTGCAAATCATTTCCGTGGTATTAAAATGAAAGAAGAATCACAGTGAGAAAATACAGCTTATTCGATATAAAATGACATCTGACAAATAAACAAAGCTACCAGGGCTGTGGATTATGAAATAAAATATGTACAAATGAATTTAAATTCGCAATAAGCCTAATGTTTCGACTTATTTATTTGAACTACCGACCGTGAGAAACTACCAAAATCCAAAATTCACCGTTTTCCCTATGTTTCTCAATTTCAAGCCTGAAGTTAAACTCCAGTTCCATAATTTTACTAGTCATGCTACAATTCTCAACCTAGGAACATGTCAGATGGCTCCCTGAAAGGCCTCGTTAGACCTGTGTCAAAACACAGTTTGAATTACACCAGGCACATAGCTCGCCATGTGACTTTAATAATTTTTTTAGTGATTAGTTTTTCTGTTCATTTTTCAACAACAAAATTTACCCGTTAACAAATGAGCTCACAGCAATTTAAAGAAAAGAAGCGAAGGTAGGGTTTTTTCTTAAATTAAAACTTTGGCCCCTGGTTGTCACAAATATGGACTCCTTTCGATGTCAAACAGAACATGACACTACTTGCAATCTTAGGGAGATTTGTTTGATATAAAATTCTGAGCTCACAGAATGTATTATAAACTGTTGGAAATATTTGTTTTTTTTAATCCATTCTTTATTTTGAAAATGCAAAATTGGGATCCAAGTTGCCAAGTAAAATCCTGAGTTTGCTTTATTCATTCACCCAAACTGACACTACTTTCAATTTTCTGTCTTTTGAAAAGTCTGCATGTACGTAATTAATTTTACTTAATTAATTAACGTTTCTCCTACAATAAAATTTTGAATTGGTATTTTTGCGATGACCAAATAAATTGATCAAAATGCCTTCCCAAAAGGCCTACAATGCCGGACATCTATCAAAACACGGCATCTAATTGACAGTTTTGGGATTTGTACGTAAATTTCAGCTCAGCAGGCATATAACGTTGGGCATTCTCATTTTTACAACCATGCTTTTATGTGCCTAGACATATTGACGTTACATCAAATGGGAATGCAACAAAATATTTTTGACCTTATAAAAATAATGCTGGTATGAAAGGATCTATTGTAGTTAGAGCTAAGTGTAATTTTATTACAGAATACATTGAATAAACTCAACAAAACTTGTATCAATCTAATTCTACAGGAACTCCCGCCTCCATTATCCTACGACACTGAGGACGTTATTTAAAGCACATTCAGTTTTAGGTTTTCATTCAAGTACCTAAAATTTATGTAACAAGATATTTTATACAGTTTTTAAAATCATTCAAGAATTTTGTTGGATGCTGCTCCAAATATTTGATGATACACCCCATAATGACAGTTACTATGACACCAGGAATACTTAAACCGGTTTCGGGTATGATGTTTTCGACTCGAAAAAATCGGGCCGAGCTCGAGAAATCTACCGGGATCTTCCCAAAACTCAAAAGTAAAAACTTCTTTTTTGTTCGGGTCCGACCTCTTAACACCGAAATGTTTGGCTACTCAAGGAGATACTATAAGGAAGCTACTGCTTTTAAAATCGTGGTTAAATTTTGGCATCTAGTGTATCGCGGAGAAGATAAAAAGAAGATGGAAATAAAAACCGACCCCGTGATTGCTCCATTTTTTTTACTTTTTACAAAATAATTTCCTTGTTTGCTGCGCATCTTTGGACGTGCCGGGACTGTTTGAGAGCGTATTTGGCTTACATTTTGTGTTTGCTGGTTTGGGTTCGAGTTCGAGCCGGTTTCGGGTAGAACATTTTTTAATGGTCTCTGTTTCGTTTAGTGCTCGGCACGGGTACGAAAAATCGGTACCCGTACCCGTACCCGTACCCGTACCCGTACCCGTATCCGTACCCGAAGTGCGGGTATTGCAATATCTGGTATCTATAACCGTACCCATACCCGAGTATCCGGGTACACATTTTTCATACCCGTACCCGCAATGTAACCTCAAACCATGTACCTGTACCCGCATTGTACTCGTACCCGAAAAATACTCGAAAATTGTACCCATACACGGGTCTCTCAGTGTCGTACCCGTACTCGTACTCGGGTACTTTATATCCAGATTTCTGTGAATGTAGTACATAGTACGTTATGTTTAATAATGTATGACAGCTTAGTGTGTAATTTTGACTAGCTAGAGCGGTATTTGATAGTGTATATTTTCATTGAAGAGTAGAAAAACTAGAAGCGGTTTTTGATTAGAAATAAAATTATCTTACATACTTGCAGATTCATAAAAGTATTACCAACCATAAAAAATTTAGATGAATCATATTCTCCTCTTCTATTTTGTTATTATTCCTCGTTTGTGTTTATTCATTTATACTTCCTAAAGCCTGTTTCGCTAAAAGCATATATTTTAGCTACACAGCCTAAAATACATTTACTGTATGTTTTAAGGTTAAAAGAGTATTAACACTAAGCTATATGTATTCAGAAATACCAAAAATAAGCCAGAAGTTTCCAACACGGGCATGATGGTATAAAATTCAACAAAATGTCTCAATTCTCAACGTATCCAAATACTCGGGTACAATGGTCGTGGGTACGAGTAAATGACCCCATTATACCCGTACCCGGTGGGTATAAACCCATTTTGAAATCGTTGTATCCGTACCCATACCCGTATCCTTACCCGAAATTTTGAGCCGACCAAAGTGTACCCGGGTAGTACCCGAAGTTTATCGGGTACACAAAATCGGTACCCGGGTAGTACCCATACCCGTACCGACCACTGGTTTCGGGTACAAACAAATTTCCCGACTCGAATATAAGTCGGTTATAAGTCTAGTCCTAATACATGTAACTCTATAATAATTGTATTTCAAGGAAACCCTAAATAGCTAATAATGAAAGGATTAGCACTACCTAGGAGTAACGTTTAACGATGAAATTCTCTAATAGAGCAGAGATAATCAAAATGTTTAAAAGAGACCTCCAAAATTTATTGTCAACTTCGATGCTCCTGTAGAATATAATGCAGTACATTGTTTCTTTGATTTTATCAAGGAAATGATGGTCCCATAGAATCATTAATTTCAGCAGAATGCAAAACGTTTCACGTTTGTAGATACCAATTGTAATAAAAAAAATCTGTAGTTTCCTCGTAGTCATAAAATGCGGTACATGTATATACAGATATGTAGGTGCACACTTCCGTGTAAATGAAATAAAATATTAACGTCAGGATTGTCACAAGATTACAATAATGCAGTGTGCATGTATCAACTACAAATACATGTAGGTATATGTACATATGTAGCGGAAACAAACAATCATTCAAGACTAAACTTGTAATAGGGATTATTAAGCATTCTGAAAATAATCTATACACGCTCCTAGGTTTCTACCTCCTTTACCACTCCTTTGCTCAAGTTTGATACATGAATAAATGCGCCGATTATTTTACTGCAGTTTTGCTAAACCGGGAAATCTACATTCCCAAATTTTCATACACTGATATGTCACCTGCTCTATAAACGTTTATGTACCATGTTACTTCAATTGTTTAAGCAATAGAAGTGAACTTCCACATCATGTAGTGATTCCATTTCATTTCTAACAGGATTGGCACAGTTCAATCTAGAATAACTGTATAACTATCTATAGATATAACCTGTTTCATATACTATGAATTGACAAAAAAAATTGATGACTGGATTTGAAGATTTTGTTGCAATTAAAGGCGGACTAATTACACTTTCATTGGGGACTATACAGGTATTTAATTGCTATATATTGAGAACATCACTTTCCTTCCTGTGATTCCAGTCTAGCTAAATCTACTTGTATAGACGTTAATATCTCGATAGTGATCTAGCTACAAATCTAGATTCCGATCTCGGTACTTATGGCAGCACTTAAAAGGTTCTAATGTGTAAGTCCTTGAATCTAATCAGTATGAAAGGACCGCAAGTGTTCCCGGAACACAGGACTGGGATTGATTGAAGCTTAATCGGAGCTCCTACTTTCAATGTGACAAACGTATCTTACAACGGAAACTAATGAGACAGCAGATGTTGTTTACGGCAACCCCAACACACCCAGGTTTCTGATATCCATGGACAATGGGTATCAGATCTATCTGTCATATCGTGGCTAAAGGAGCTGGCTAAGTTATCAGATATGCCAAAATGGACATGCCTCATGTTCTGGGTGCAGTCTAGTGCTATCCGTTCATTAAGTATTGATGTACTGGCACGGGTTTGATTAATTAAAGCGATATGGCATACATAATAAGTTGTGGACTTTAGTGCCTCCCGAGGAGTCGCTTGTGACTGCGACTCTAATACCTGGGGTATAGATACCAAATACTAAAACGGAAATGAGAGAAATTATTTGGGTTTATTTTTATTGAGAATACCAACAGTACTGCCACATCGGAATAAACCAGGGAAGTGAGAATATTAACAAATGGAGCTTCGATACAAATTCGGATTAAAGTATCATAACCTTCACGACCTTCCTTGCCGGCAAGTTTATGTTTAACCATGTAGTAATACTTGCTTTATGTGCAGGTGTAACGTTGAGGAAGTAATTAGTTTAAGGAAGTGGATTTAGAAATACCAAAAATATTTTCTAAATTGTTTAACAAACACTTTGATTACGAATTTTTCAATCGACACTAAAATATTTGGCTGCTGAAAAGGTGAATCATATTGACAACACAAAATCAGAGCCAACCTTTAAGTTGTTTTTCTATAATGGCGACTGCTCAAATCGCGACTTCTGCTGTACTTGCAGAACTTAAGAACTGCTTTACCACTGGATCTTTCACACAATCAAATCCGTACGGATGGGACAAAAACGATGGGTTACCGTTGAATATTAAGGGGAAAATAAAATTGTTCATACGCGGTATCAACATGTTAGTTGTGTTCCTGTGCTCTTTTTTTAGTGCATTTAGATGTGCCCAGATATGTTTTGACGTAGCTGCTCCAATGTGGCTCAAGATCTACATGATCTTTTCTGTCGTTATATTTTCTTCAGCTCCAATGTTTTACTTGGTGTTTGGTCTCAAAAGGACACAATTCGCTGCGTTCATGCGCGGGCTAACAATATTTTTGAAATCTTACTCAGGTATGAAAAATATGCAAATACAAATATGTGTCCTATAAGTATACACGTAGTAATTAAATCTGGAACACTGAAAGTACATTGATTGTTCTTTCAGAGATAAATAATAATACAGGGAATCGTTCTGTGCGATCCAAGTGGACCAAGTTGCTTCCAATATCTCTTCGGTTAGTCCGATTAGCAACAACCAGTAATTGTACCATAATAGCAATGAATGCGATATTCCGGCCTGAGTCCCCGGAATTTATAACTTCACTATGGCCAAAAGGAGAGTACCCAATGTTGGCAAGGATTGCACAAATAAGCCTAATCGGTGTCTATGTTACCACCCTTCGATCTCTCGTGACAGTCCTTCTTGTATCTTTTATTTACTTCACATGCCCAATGTTTATTGTTTTAGAAGAAATGCGGTATGTAAAAATTAAAGTGTTTTATTTTCACACTTATAAATTCCAATAAGTTACATTTATGTTGTGGGTTTGTTAATTTTAGTTTACATTCTGGACAGCATGACTTTGGAGAAATTCAGACAAAATTTAGGATATTTCGACAAGTGCATTTGCTTACCCAAGAATTCAATGGAACATATTCTTACCTGCTTCCAGTTTTGAAACTTGTGTGGGCGAGCATGGTCGTGCTAACAAGTTATGGGGCCGTTCGGTTCCATGGGATTTTGTCAATCATTTTGCTCATCTTTGGTATAAACTCCACCTCAGTAATCGTCAGTATTTTCAGCGTTTTCGGGGAAATAAACAGAAGATCCAGGTCACTTTTGAAATCCTGGCACAAGCAAATACGATTGGCTATTAGTCGAAGTGGTATGCATCTTTGGCAGATGGAGTTGCAGTCCATAAAAGAGCACCGAATATTTATAGGTAGCTTGTACTTCGTTGATAAACTCATGGTTTTGACATTGTGCAAAGTCTTTTCGGATATCTCAATTAATTTTTTGCTTCTAAATTAGTACATTATATTCAATATTTAAGGTCACTAAGATTTTAATAAATGCTAATTTTATTGCAAAAACGTATTTTTAATTAAAACTAAAATCTAGATAAATTTATAAAAACGATCTACTGTCTCATGAAAAAGACAATTTATTGTAACGAAATCCGACTATGCGTGCATGGCGCATGTTATAGTTTCCAGTTCCTGTACACACATATGTATTTGCATGTGTTCTGACTATATTTAATTTTTTGAGGTCAAGAGGATTATGTGATCTCCTTCAAACGTTTTTTTGTTTACTGTTTAGTTAATTTGACCCTACTAAAAATTTGAGTTGCCTATTGTCATTGGTTCGGCAGTTATCGTGACGACAGGCAAACAGACACCACGACATTCGCAATATTTTCTTTTAGCTTCGCTTCGTCCCTAAAAGTACAGTGTTTTCGAATTATAGACAAAATCCCAAAATATAATATCCAAGTTTCAAAACGGTTGATCAAATATAGGTCATGATTCATTCTAGCTTGTAACATCATATGTCTAACTATCCGCATCTCTTATTATCTTATTCATTTAACTTTAATTCCTATATTAGCATTTTATATTCCTTTAGGGAAACTGATAACTAAATCAGTGATAACCGCAGATGAATGGACTGTGCGATTTAAAATAATGGAGACCCGATGTAACATATGTGATGAAATGCTTGAATTAATGCCTGGATTTAATGTTGGTTATATTTTAAACCCAAAATAAATTATTTGTAATTAGTCAAAAAATACGAAGAGTGATCATGTATCAGAAGTAGAAGGTTCTCGTGTTTGTTCTGGTTGGATGCATTTTCTTCTTTTTAGCATCCTCGAGGTCGGCACACAGGACTGATTTCAACGTACACAGCCCGGTCCCCTCTAAATGCTGTTTATTCGCATAGGGAATAAACAATCAGACTTCAACTATCAAAATGCTTATAAAATTTGTCGTTGAGCAGTATTATTTAAACCTTCATGAATGCACGTCGTGGCAATACTGCTGCAGTATTGTTAAATTTCGTTCCCTCTGGAATATTCTGTGATGAAGTATAGTTTAAGAGAATTGGCTAACACTTCAACCATGGATACAACAAACCCCATGTTTACTGTAAAACAAAAGAATTGAAGTTGAAACGGACAAAGCGGTAGTGTAATAGTATGATTGTACATACATCGAAAGGTCTAAGTATTTTACGTTACTTATTGTTATAGCCGAGTAAGATTTAGGGCATGTGGTTTCTAAGAACCGCTGATTTAGTCACACGATGGATTTACCTCTTTATATGAGAAAAGAAAATAGACCCAAGATTACAGATAATAAGATTGTTAAAATAACCAAAAGAATAAATGTGTTAAAATATGAACAAATGTACTTGTTGAAAATAGGAAAAGCAAAGAGTCATCCATCACATACAGTAGAACCTGTATATAGTGACCACCCATACAGTGGTCTCCTGTTCACAGTGGCCAGTATCATGTGTTCCCGTCACGCGCCCTATGTTTTAACATTACGTTAACCCTGTATACAGTGGTTTTCTCTATAGTGGTCCCCTGTCAATAATGGACCCGGGGTTACGTCCATTCATTACGAAATGCATGCTTCGAACTCTGAATACAGTGGTCAGCATTAAAAACCATGTGCACACGAAATCGTCGCTCATAATTTCTATAGATTTCTAAGATTATTCTAGATTACGGTTTCTTAAATAAAGCATATTCCCGGTACATACCTCCATAACACGCAGAGTTCAAAATACATTGATTTCCATTTCGAAAAATATAGAATATTAGAATTATTGGAAAATCTCAAAGTGAAAAAGGTAGGCAGGATTGCCAGCAAGCAGTGGTTGGATTGAATCTTGGAAGACGAAACATTATATTTGTTTACATTATATTTGTGGAGAATCTGCCGGCGTCAATAATAAAGTAATTTTACGCCAGGTTGGTAGCTATTTCACGTAGTATTCAAAAACAATATTTAAAATTACTATATAGAATTATCGTTATACAGAATATCTTGCTCAACACAAGTTGAAAATTAGTGATATGTAAAAAATGCGAAAGTTTCAATTATGTCTTCTTAAACACGTTAAAATTAATAATTTAATATATGCACCCTATATAGTGGTCCATGACCACTATACTGAGTACAGTGGTCACTGTACATAGTGGTCAAATATTAGGTTCCCTAGAGAAACCACTATATACAGGTTTTACTGTATTTTTATAAAGATATTTGAAATGTATAAACTGTTTTGCCTTCACTATCGATTCACAAAATAAATAGTTTAAGAATCGGTCTAAACAAGTTTTTATTTCATTTGAAAAAAAACGCTCCATGGATATTTTTTAAAAGTTAATTGTGTAGCTGTCTGGTTACTGGTTAATGTTCTCTGCTTAATTATAGAATACTTTTGTTTCATTGGAGAGAATGTGTGGAAAAAACGTTACCATTGCTATTCTTTTACCTCCATTGTAGAGAAATTGATAGAATAGAATGACATAAAGATTTTAGTTAGGTTCAGAGTTAGGTTGGGTAGGGGAGGAGCAGACCCAGCGCACAATGCGCGAGGGTTGTGTTGAGCGTACATACATACGTACATAAATATGTAAGTGCATTATATTCTGCTGCTGAAAAACACAAGTATTAAAGTAAGTGATTTATTTACGTTCAACGTTCAGTTTATTCCCCTGTTAAACATTAATTTGAGGATAAATAGATTAAGCGCAATTTAATCATAACTCGTTGCTACAACACAAAACTTTGATTCATCAATTAAGTGAACCTGTTTGATGAAAACTATTCTCGTGTCAATTATGTCTACTGCGGCATGCAATTCAGACTGCTCGGACATTAAGTTAATATGATATTTCCAGCTTATTTAAAATAAAAATCAGTTACTAAAAGCTTAGTTATAAAGAAATGTGTTTTTTTCTGTTCGTGAATGCAATTTTCCCCTAGAAAGTAAGGGCTAACGCAGTAATGAAAATCCGAAGAGAATCCTATGGAACCATAACGATTGATGTGAATTTGTACATGTATATGCTGAAATTACCTGTTTACAAGAAACCCTCGACTTCGAACATATTCCTACAAATGGTATGCAGTTCAACTCTTGGTACACACGTTTTCGTATGTATGTATTTTCAAAAAATTGCTATTATAGAATAACATTCTCTAGAATAAGCAGCTTTAATTATAATAGTAGGAATTATTTTAATTACCATGGAATCGTTACAGGAAACTTATCAATCAATTTTAAATAATTACTATTTCTTTCCTCTACCGGGAATTACCTAAATTATTTTTAAAAGTCCACACATAACTTCAACGGACTTTCATGTATGAGATATAGGTACGAGCTGACGGATAAAGTCTAAATTACTATATCACAAGATAGGATGAAAAGATTGAGGGGCACTGATATTTACAAACAGCATAATACATTGAATAAAATGTTTGCTGGATTTCTACAATAGCTCACGATTCCATATAATGTCGGTTCCTAAGATTGTCACTCCGGCTGTGCTGGATCAACTAAAATCCTGCTTTACAGTGGGGTCACTCCTTAGGGCTAATCCATATGACTGGAATGAGAAACAAAGGTTGCCGGAAAATATTAGATCAAAATTCAAAGTTTTTCTGTTTCATTTGAACGTGGTGACAGGTCTTGTCTGTGGCTTGTTCAGTATTTTTCGATTTATTCAAATTTCTTTCGACAAATTTGCTCCGATGTGGATCAAGATATACACGGCCTTTGCAGTTGTGATCTTTGGTTCTGTTTCGATGATTGACTTGGTATTTGTTCTGAAACGAACAGAGTTTGTTCAGTTCATTCGCAGACTTACTCGATTTTTGGAAACTTACTCCAGTAAGTTAATTTTTCGTATTTAACATATTTTTAAGAATAAATATATTTTTAAATATAATTTTTAAATCACAAAAATGTTGATTTGCTGGTTTTAGAATGTCATGCGGGGGTGCCAAGGGATTTTATGATCAGAGCAAAATGGAGCAAGTTGATATGTGCATCGCTACAGCTTGTCCGAATAGCGACAACTATTAATTGCACGATAATAACGATTAATGCAATATTTCGTCCCGACTCTCCGGAATTCATTACTTCATTATGGCCAAAAGGAGAGCATCCATGCTGGGCAAGACTGGTACAGCTAAGCATGGTAGCTGTGTATGTTACAATTCTTCGATCTTTAGTTACGCTACTCCTTGGATCGTTTATATACTTCATTTGCCCGATGCTACTTATTTTTGTGGAACTGAGGTACGAATTTCTTTGTCAATCCCCTTAGATCTCAAAGCAATGCGTAGATGACGTTGTTCAAGCGCATGCGTTGATATTAATAACTGTCCTACGTCTCTGTGGGAATACATGTTGTGCATTTTTGTAAATTTTGTGGCCTGCATTGTGCCCTTATAATGATCTTATAATTGTGGGGGAAAACGTTTCATATTATTATTATATACATATGTAACTTGTTTGGAATTTTTGTTTTTAGGGAGAGTTTGAAAAATCCGAAATCCAAACTAATTCATATGAAATTCCGGACATTTCGACAAGTCTTTTTACTGATGCGGGAATTCAACGCTACTTATTATTACCTTTTCCCCGTTTTAAAACTTGTGTGGGCAAGTATGGTTGTACTAACATTTTATGGGGCCATTCGGTTCCATGGCATCCTGTCAATTACTTTTCTCATATTTTGCATAAACTCTTCAGCAGTAATTGTTAGCATTTTCAGCATTTTTGGAGAAATTAACCGAAGGTCCAGATTTCTCTTAGAATTATGGCACAAACAAACTCGATTCGCTACCAACCGAAGCGCCATTAGAATTTGGAGAATAGAATTACGCTCATTGAGAGAACATAGGATATTTGTGGGCAGTTTTTACTTTGTGGATAAGCTCATGGTTTTGACTTTGGGTAAAGTATTTTTGGATGCAGCAATGAATTTTCTACTTTTCAATTGAATTCATTTTGTTATCTCGAATAATTGGCCAATGATAAAAACTAATTAATTTAATCGATTCAATATCTTTGGTTTACGTGGAGAGCTGCACCCTATATTTG
The DNA here is from genome assembly GCA_947179485.1 of Allacma fusca. Taxonomy (NCBI): domain Eukaryota; kingdom Metazoa; phylum Arthropoda; class Collembola; order Symphypleona; family Sminthuridae; genus Allacma; species Allacma fusca. Next base: position 58,356,984 of record OX359247.1, on the reverse strand, counting down.
ACCCTTGGTAGATAGGTTCCCCTTAAGAAATATCCAGCACAAAATGAAGTTCTTTGGAGAAGAGTGAAGCTTATTACACATCTTTGTAAATATTTTATGCAAGTATGGTTTGGTGCCAAAATTAGAGCTAACTATAACAATTGTTATTGTTCTCAAGGGAAATAAAATTAGAATGTAATTAAATAGAAAATTCACTTGCTCCTCATTTCCCCTTTAATGTTTTTATATCAGGATGGCTATTTGAAGCAATTTCTTCATATGCAAAAATACTTCCTACCTCAATGGTTGCATGATTTAAAAAAAGTATTATTTACACGTTTTTTAATTGGTTTTATGCGTTTAAAAAGAGTGACCATACCCAGTAAACCAGAACCCATTGGGGCAGCAATGGCCCATTACCGTTTGCCAATACTGGTTAAATATCAGACTTGTCCGCTGGGCCAATGCTGGCCTAATAACGGTATTTATCATTACAATGCATCATGGCTCCATCACGTTTCCGTAATGGGTACAAACAGAGGGACCGATAAAGGCCCTTTAAGGGTTCCCTATTGGCAGCCACTAGCATTCCATCACGAATCCATCAATTGTTTTTTGCATTTGCCGGCAAGGATCCGGCATAGTCCCATTAGCTCGGCATAAATCTAATATTCATATATTATTAAAAATTAAAAGCAGCTAGTTTTGGAATATTGTTGCTATTTCAAGATTTATTATCAAAATTGTAACACATACACAACTAAATACTACCTGGAACAATAAATCCAGTAAAATCAATGTACAATATCAAAGGTCAGTGGAAGACACATAAAGATTTCTCCGTCGTCAGAAATAGGAAATAATACACACTTTTTCTTTATCTGAGTGACAAATATTTTTGTAGCTGGGGATGGATTTTTACAATAATAAATTGATAATTGTGTACTATCAATTGGATAATCGGAGACACTTGTAATATTTTGGAAGTACTTACATTCAACAATTCCATTTTCTATACTATCTAGACTACAAAGTTTAATAACTCTTTGATCGTTAGTCAAAAAACAGGAATCAGATTCATTAATGGCCATTAATGTGCCATTCAAAAAATACTTTCGTTTTTTGGACTTGGACACAAACCCAGTTTTTACTGGCGTACAAGACAGTTTGTTACCCCTTTCACACACACGATTTACAATTTGCTGAACATAATGTTTTTTTGATTTAACCATTTTTTTCAATGTTTGCATATAATTTTCGAACCCGAATGCGCTAAAATTATCTAGACTAGAAAAATTTAATGCATCTTCGGGTAAATGGAGTAACGAGTGGACATTATATACAATAAACTCTTTACCATACAAAGATTCACACTGTGAAACAAAATCAAATATTAATTTCCTTGCAATAGTATTGAGAGCGGGGTTATGTGCATTCGGACCTACAAGAATAAATATTGCAGCATTGAATAATAAGTAATGATTATACAATGGTAACGGAAGAATACACTTAAGGCAAACTATCCCGTAATACAGTAGGAATGACCTGAATTCTGTAGCTTTAAACCGATCTACTTCACGCAGGGATCGGGGTTTTCGAGAAAACTCAGAAGGTAAAAAAGCTGACAGTTTTAGTAAACACGTAGAAATAGCTTCCACGTCTCTACTTCGAAGTCTAACTTTCAGTGATCCTTTTATCCATGAAATAAGTAACTTTCGCATTACACCTAAACAAACTAGGTGCATGTAGTCTAAAACGAATTGACTGACCATACCAATAGAGATAGTTAACAAAGGAGAATGTCCTAAATGATGCTCTCCTGAATTTGTGTTTTAAAGCGTTCGTCTGTACGTAACATACAATTTAATTCAGAATATGTTACTCGCCGTTCAATCCAATCTCCTTCCTGCTCACATTTTTCACATGAAAAATAGGAATTGTGTGGCTTTATACATTTTAAAAAACTTCGAGCAGGAGCATCTGCTGCGAAGAAACTGATGTAAAAATCGTATTTTATCCCATTAACATTTATTCCGGTATCCATTAAAGTTTTTACCTCTTTTAAAAATGTTGCTAAATAATCGTTTAAACATTTTGGCTTGCTTTTTCCAGAAAAAACAGCAATTAAAAATGGTTCCTGCTGTACAGATTGATTGACTATTCCCATTAAAGGCCATAATTGTAAATTGCTGCTTTTGCTGATAGGCAGCCCATCACAACCAATTGTTATACTGACAAAATTTGAGCATTCCTTATCCCAAAAATATGGGAAAATATTTGGCTTTAGTCCGGATAAAATTCGAACTTTAACTTGTTCTTCAATGCCAAAATAAAAAAAATCTCCACCACATAGGGATTCTAATATAATATGTCTGGGTGTAGATAATAATGTTCTACTACATTGCGGTAAATCTCTAATGTGTGGTTGCAAAAGTTTAAGTAAATTGTCTACTGCATTATGAGGTACATTGTATGTACTACACCAGTTTGATAGCTGCTAATTGAAGCATTTTTGTATTTCTACTTCTTCGCCGGATTCATCATTTGATGACAATATAGATACATTATCGGTCAAATCAAATTCCATGGAATTATTGTCTAAATTTAAACTAGGACTATTGCTTGGAGCGTTGTTACTACAAACTAAATCTAATTCTAAATGAGCGACTATGTCTTTATCCATGTCACTATTTTCTTGGAGGCTTTGGAGTAATGCAGACGTAAGTTTAGCAGATTTTCTCCGTCGGGTTCTACTATTTACTGACATTATAAAAACGTATTTCCAAAAATTAGCTCAATTACTGGATTCTGCACGAATCCTGTTCATCTGACGTTTAGCCCTTCCACCGTTACGATCACTGGACCCGAGTAGCCATTTTGACACAATTTTTTCGCAATCACATTCAGTTGGGGAGGTATCTTCAGGATTTTTTCTTATAGCAGCTGTAATAGTCACAATTAATACAATAGATAATCACGCCAATTTACAATTTTAGTATAGAAATCAAATAGTTTTTTACTTAATGTAATAATTTTACCAACCAAGTATACAATCCATTAAAGCATGACCCTGAAACTTGTTTTTGTCTCTCATACCAGAAAAGTTTGACGCGTTAGCAAGATCTGCTCCAATGATGCGCTTCAAAATGCGCTTCACAAATGTCTCTATGTCTCCACCGCCTATCCCCTTGAGGTACTTTACCTTTAAAATATATATGCACGTTATTTGCACCAAGAATTCGAAAAATATTCGAAATATTATACAAGTAATAAGTAATTTCTTCGTTGAAGTCATGCTAATTACAGTCATTGTTTCTGTGAGCGAAAACTATTTTTGCGTTGATTTGTATTGAAATAAAATGCAAGCATTTCCAGTTAATTATATTCCTAAATACAATCGGGAAAAACAATGGGCTTACAAAGTTAGCCTTATTTTCTTGCAAGGCAAGCCATTGACCCAATAAATGGAATTCCGCGACAGTGTTCAGTGGAATTCCAATTCCAGGAATTTCCAAATCTTCAAGTTGCACCAGTGTTGTATTTTGGGATATAATGCGAATCACCTCCGAAACGTCTGATGAAATGTTTACAAGGTGTCGAACAATAAGTTTTTGGAAATCTAAATAAGAAGCACATGCAACATACGTTAGTGCATAATGTAGTGTAATTACAAATATTTATATACAATATTTTACATTTTGTACAAATAATATATTTATAATTTATTTAAATTCCGCTGGTAAAATTATATTAAGTTACTTTTCTGATCGAGCGCGAGCTTATTCACTGCAACTAGGATCTCGCTGAGAAGTGGGGCGTGATGCTGGTGATTTGCTCCAGCATAGCTCAAGTCGATATAAGAAGCCCCTCCACCGATGTCAAAATTTTCCGAGTTAGTTTCCGACGGAATGAGTTGCTCTAGTTGCTGAACATCTAATAAAGCCACGAAACATTAAATGTTGCTTATTTGAATTTGTCGTAACTGAAATCGTGTGAATAAGAGTTTGTTATGTACTTTCGTCAACATAATTAAAAATGTTTCCTAAATCCCCCGGGAGACCAATATGGTTATCGACTTCTGCAGTTATTGTTGCAGCCTCGGAATTGTATTCTGAACCTTCAAAAGAAGCAGCCTTGGGTTGTGCTGGTTTAAATTGAGATGATTTATCTGATTCTCTGATCTGGTTTCGGGGCTTGCGTTTTCGAAGTTTTCTCCCTGGCGTGGTCAAGTCCTCGACCTCAGTCAGCTCGAAATCACTCTTGTCCTGTGCCTTGTCCAATCCTGACACTGCTTTTTCATAAGAATCTGCAAAGATCAGTAATAAACTTACGGCTAATACTAAGATGAGGACGTGGGCAAATAATTTCAAACAAATGAAGCGTTAACACTGTAGTACTAGTTTATTGAATTAATTACCTGATCCGCACTTGACTCGACAATCAAGAAGTTCCCATTCCACTTTTGTGTACTCAATAGGCTCCACACATTTTCGAACTAAATTGATGATTTTGAGACTGTCAGTATTGTTTGGCCAATGACATGTATTATTACCTGCTAACACCCAATTTGAAGGAACCACTTCAACAGTATTGTCTTTAAGAAAGTGGACTATGTAAAATGTCTTCATAGTTACTCAAGAGGTAATTTTAATTGTGACTACAAATATTCGGAGCCGATTTGTTATTAGCACTACTAAACGCAACCTCTTACTTCAACGAAAACAATAGCGACTGCAAAACCATGTAGTATAATGTAGTAAAGCAAGGCATTCTGTTGGGAACGTGGTTGTTTTTTAACGGATTACACTAAGCGGGCTAGGAAGGTAATACAAATGTGGCTGGCTTTGTAGAGCCATTGAAGGGCCAATAAATATTTGATGCAGGCTTGTACTTGGATTTTACATCAGCGGCAGACTGCATTAATTCTACAATGGGCCGAATATTATTTGCCAATAATGAACCTGGACGCTGAAACCAAGGTTTGCCATCATGGATCTGTTATGGATGCATTAAGTTTATTCTGGATTGTTTTCGTTATGCCATTAAAATACCGCTGCCACTGTGTAGCCAGCATTGCCAGAATGATTCCGGTAACTTCCCATGTTTTCTGGTTTATTGGGTAAGGAAGTGTCGCTTCCTAGCCGACATAATATTCATTCAAACCATACTTAATTCCCTCAGTTTATGGCAATTTTAGTTCTAAAGTTCGTAAAGTTTAATTCGTTGACCATTGCCATTATTTGTGGCCAATTAGTTGAAAAATGTGAAAATAAGCCAGAGTTTTCGAGATAGATTCCTCTATTTTTCTTTGTTTTATTCTCAAATGATTTTTTCGGGGGAAACGCGTTTGTTTGTGGATATTTTATGGGCTTTACTGGAAACGTTTTCTCAGGTGTCTAATTTGTAAGATAAGAATTGGGGACATAACCTGAAAAAACATGGATCTGAGTTTCTTAAATTTAGTTAAGTTAGCACAATAGAAGATAAATGTCGAGGAGGAGGATTTAGCGAGGTTGGCATTTGGTCATAAAATACCTGGACCCTGTTTCATAAACTTTACAATCCAACAATTACAACCAAAAATTGGCGAATTGTAAAATGTCATAATAAATTTGGTTTCATAAAAACCTCAGTCATATGTGAAATCATGTATGGTCCGTAATTGTAAATTGTTATTACACATTGTAAAATTATCATAGTCAAGTTATAATTTTTATGAAATATGGCCATGGACGTTATAGAAATATTTAAAAGAACTTAGACAATTGTAGCAAACATTAGAGTTATTACATATTTCTATCCCTTTCAATGCGAGACAAGTTTTAATTTTAGCAAAACTGCCTGTTCGTATGGAGGTAAACATTTAATTTAATTCATTGTCATTCAGCGTTTAAGGTTCGCAATGACCAAGTTAGCAGTTGTGTGAAATTATAGCAGCAACAATTATTTTGTTAAATGTTTTTTATGTACCCACACATCAATGTAATTAATAAAGCGATTAAGCCGTTCTTGATTTTACTCAAAGTAGCCTCACAAGTTATTGATTGATCTATGAAATTAACTACTGTTGATTAGAATTGGAAACCATCTTTCTCGCGCGTTTCGGCAGGTTTTGAACAACTTGAGGACTGCAAGTAGAGAATAACCGTAAAATATCGACATATGTGTCTATTTATATACTCTTTCAATACTTTTCTGCAATTACGAATATATGTAAACTTAACCGTTTTACCAAATGGGAATTTCCCCGATTGATAGCGCAGCAAGACTTTATTTTAAGGTGCAGATTATGATCATGTACAGAATAATTTCAGAATTTTTTAAGATTCCTGGAACTCGTAATTTGCAAGCCAAATTGAGCTGTCGACCTTTAAGAAATCCCGGAAACCATTAGTTATATACCTCGTATAAAGAGTCCAAACAGTGCACAACTACAGCAATCCTAATGCTGCACGTGAATGTAGCATTAGTAAACCTATTATCCGTATTTTACAAACCAATTACACCTAACTAATCAACAATAATTATCTTCGTCATAACCTGTATTAATTTAATTAGTGTTCAAATAATACTCCCATTCTTTAATAGATTTCATTAAATTTCTTGTTAAAGAGTAGCACACACGAAGTACATCCTAGCACTTATACAATCTCTTTTACAATGGAAAGTCATCAAATTGTTACACCAGCTCTGCTTGAACAACTCAAACGATGTTTTACAGTAGGATCGCTAATACACTCCAACCCATATGACTGGGATAAAAAAGAGGGGTTTCCAGTCAATTTGAAATCTAAATTCAAACTGTGCTTGTTTCGGTTCAATGTGATTACATCGCTGGCATCTGCTTTATTTTGCGCATTGCGATGCGCTCAAATATGTCTCGACGAAATGAGTCCAATTTGGCTCAAGTTCTACATGGCATTTTCCGTAGTGACTTTTGGTTCTGTTCCTGTATTTGTTTTAGTATTTGTCCTCAAAAGAATCGAATTTGCCATCTTCATGCAACGACTAACCAGATTTCTTATAACTTATTCTCGTAAGAAAATTTATTCAGAATAAAATTTCTCAACGATGTAAGAAATAATCATTGTCTTTTGGTGATCCTAGAACTTCATGTTTCGGGGAATTTGAAGGCAAGGGTAAAATGGAGCAAGCTGGTTTCAATTTCCCTTCAGCTTGCCCGTGTAGCAACAGGAACGAACTGCACACTAATTGGCTTAAATGCGATATTTCGCCCGGAATCTCCGGAATTTTTCACTTTGTTGTGGCCAAAAGATGAATGCCCGCTAATTTCCAGACTCTTTCTCTTATGGGTTTTGACTGTTTTTGTCAGTGTTCTTTGGTCCTTCGCCACACTCTTACTAGCTTCATTTATTTATTTTACGTGTCCTATATTTGTTGTTCTAGACGAATTACGGTATGTTTCTTATATAGTACAATTTACACTTACAAGTAAAACTCGTCCCATGTCCACTCGGGATCGGAATGAAATTTTGTGTGAGCTTAGTATGTAGTGCTTTGTATATAGCTGGCCCAGTATCCAAGTAAATAACAAAATGTCGGACCATCTCGCCCTGGTTTGCGCAGTAAATCGCGCCAAAATTTCAAATTCTGACTCGTCGTTAAAGGGTTCCTCCTGAAACAAAATTTCTTTCCGATCCCGGGCATGGGTCGGGGTTTACTTGTTAACATGAGCATCACCCTTTATTATAGGAGCACTGGCACTAGTGAGTATCATAAGAGTTTCTTGATTACTGAAGAAACTAATTTATTGTTATTTTCTCTAGTTATGAGTACTTTATACGTTTAGGAACAATGATTCTCGTGCTTAACTTTTCAAGTCCTTTTGCCAAAGTTTTACTTGTTAATTAACATTAAAAATGCTCTTAAAAGATGTTTTTTAACAGTAACCATTTGCAAAGCAGTTTTAAATAAATTCAAAGACTTAAAACGATTCTGCACATTTAATTTTCAGATGGAATTCTGGGATGGAAAACTTTAACGAAACCATGAAACAATTCAAGACATTTCGACAAGTGGAGTTGCTTACGCAAGAATTCAACGCCACTTATTCATACGTTTTTCCCGCTTTGAAACTCGCCTGGGCTGGCTTGGTTATTCTCTCATTTTATGGCGCTATTCGATTCCATGGTGTGTTATCCATCACAATGCTTATATTTGCTATAAACACTTCTACTGTTGTTATCAGCATGTTCAGCGTCATTGGGGAAATAAATAGAAGATCCAGATGTGTCCTTCAAACCTGGAATAATGAGGTGAAAATGGCTCGAAATAAGATTCAATTGCGATATTGTCGGACAGTTTTGCGGTCCTTGAGAGAGCATAGAATAATTGTCGGGAGCATGTATTTTGTGGACAAGCTCATGGTATTGACGCTGTATAAAATCTTTTCCGATGCTGCAATTAATTTTTTGCTTCTTAATTAGTCATTTTTAAATGCTAGCTTTTGGAACTTTTATCCAATGAAGCCATAAGCGTAGAACGCGTATATATTACGATAAATATCGTGAAAATTGTTTCGCTTACAAATTATTTAAAAAATTACTTATATTTCATTTGTAAAAATAAAACATATTCCTTACACTACTTGACTACCACTGAAGTTCATAATATTTAGCCACATGTTTGGTGACCACTTTTAGTGAGCTTAGTGAGCTGAATATTCTTGGATAAGGGAGTTGATGATTTTAACAGTTTTATTACCATACAAGACAATAATCTAGTCACGACAATTAAGGTCTTCCCTCGGCGATAGTTCCTAGGTCCTACGTTCGACACTCCGGGTCTTATGGTCAATTCGTATACAGTCAACTCTCGCTATAAGGGATGCTCGAGGGACCGGGAAAATCTGTCACTTATAAACACTAATCCCTTATAAGAATAGTGTTATACATTGTGTTAACGGGAATCGGGACTGCAAATCCTGATCCCTTATATCGAGAAATCCCTTATAAGGGTATCTCTTATAGTGTGAGTTGACTGTAGTTTCTTTCAATTGTGGATTCAGCCTTTGTTGTGGAGGCGTGTTCGGAGGCTGAACGCTACTAGGATTACAACGAGAGTAAAAATATCTACTCGGGTAAATATAAAGGCATGAACCACAAGAGGCATTGCCTTGATAAAATGGCATCCATGTTCGACGTTAATTTTTATATTTATGCGGAATGTTTAATCTTGCTACAGGAGATTAATGAACTGCAGAGCTATTCTATTCAGACAAGGACCTTAGAGCTTGTGCACGGTTCAAAAATGACAGATCTACTTTCCCGACGTACGAGTTCATCAAATGTAACGAACTTGACACCACGTTACCTAAGTTTTGGGAATTGGAAACTTTGTTCGAAAAGAAACGTTTGACTACTGTGGCGCCTGATTGTGAAAATTATTCTTTGCAGCATTACTCACGCGACGAAAATGAAGTTAATGATGACTTTGGTTTTTAAGGACCATTATGCTCCTCCGTGTATAATGCAGGACTTTTTGAGGGATACAGAGCAAAACCCGTTGAGATAATTCAGCATGTCAGCAAGCCCGTGTGAAGTGGAGGTTTTGAACTTCGTAAATTCAAACCAAAAAACCATAGTCAGGTTATACTAGTCTGTTGCTGAACAGCTCCGAGATACACGGTTGCCTTTGTATTCAGACACAAAAATATTTGAAGATTATAACTATTATTAAGTGGGATTCAGAGGGAGACTATGTAACGTTCACAACAGATGAGCGTCAAATCAGGGATACCTATATCAAACGTAAAACCTTCTCTGCTCAAACAATGTTACAGTATCGTTAAAGTATTTGCATGAGAATACTGTCAGGCCATTGTGTATGTATTTGAAATAATGGTCATAGCAAATAAAGATAGGGACTAATTGATAACTAAAAGCTTTATTGTGGTGTTCCGCAAGGCACTATTCTAGGACTGTTATTTTTAATTTCTTATAAATGTAGACAACCACGTGTATCTCAAATTGCTTCGGTGTACGTGCTTGTTATTTGATGCCAATATAGTTGCATATGCTAATGACAAATACGTTGAGTGTGGGTTATAGAAAGCTAATACTATACTTCGGAAATGGCTAATTGACGCAATGATAATGGGATAGTAATAATCGTTTTAAGAAACGTATAGATTTTAAACAAATTTATGATACATAACCTCCGCTGATATCCCTTTAAGCTACGCAGAGTTGAAACCGGGAAAAGGATAATAGTTGCACAAATAATTGTACACAATAGATGCATGAGCTCAAACGCGGCAGCATTTACCAGGATGTTTTCGTTTCCTGTTCGTTATCACCAAATTTCGTATCTAGAATTTACATTTAGCAGAAGAAAGTCGTACGGTTGTTCTCGAATGAACCACATCGTGTGATGTAAAATAAATGGTGCTCCGTTTCAATTGATTATCATTTACAGTCAAATTAACTGTGCAGTTAAATTGAATAGTAAAATTGTTGCAAACAGGTAAATGTGTAGCAATTATACGTAGATTTGCATATTTTTTAAATTCTTTTTTGTGTTGCATCGTAACGAATTATTTTAAATAACCTAACCCTCAATTGTTTCCAGGATACTTCATCTGATGTATGTACAACCAATCTATTGCAAGCATAAAATTCTGAGGTTTCCGTTTACGTAGTTCAAAACAGATGTTACCTGCTCATTTAATCTCTTAGTGAAAGCACTGCTTTTGAAATATAGATTTTCAAAATAATTTAGGTGCTATGCAAAGTACACGAAGTAAAGGCAAACCTTTGTCCCAAATGATCTGTTGAGTTTAATTGTATAACAATCTGTATGCCAGTTTGTCATGAGCATAAACGTTTTGTATATGATTTAACTTCCCATTCCAAGTGCTTTGTGAGTTCCACGCGCGTTTTAGTGATAGCCAATTGTTATTTAGAAATTGATTATTTTGTTTTCCACTTGAGAGAGTATTAGATTAACAAATGCTGTGGTTCGCCCAGTATAATTGGAATATAATCACCAGCAGAAAGGAAGGATAAATGATTTAATAAAAATTTTTTTTACTAAAATATAACATATTCTGACTGTCTAATATTTTGTCAAATAAAAAGATAATAACCAAGCAATGCTATTTTCCGGTTTCGATGATAAACGTTCATTAGGACACTTAAAGTTTAATTCGTGCAATTTGTTTGTAGTTCTGTAAATGGACAGCAACTAAAATGGAATGCAATTATTATTTCGGCTTGTTAAATTGGTCAAGTTTTACTGAATGGCCTGTAGATTATTCATTCATCTCTGCAGATTCGTGTTCCCTTTATTCGGAAATAGATTTTGTTTAAAATATAACAATCTGTTCGATCCTTACTCATTTGAAACTATTGTTTGTGTTATCAGTGTTGAATACTTTCTGCATTTTCTCTAAAATGTCTACTGTTGAAATTGTAACTCCTGCAATGCGCGAGGAACTTAAACGCTGTTTTACGATTGGGGTTTTCATTCAAGCAAATCCCTATAACTGGGATGAGGGCGAAAATCTTCCCAAAAACGTTACATCGAAGTTCAAATTGTCTCTATTTTGGATAAATGTATTTATATCAAGCGCTTGTGCTATGTTCAGCATTTTCCGATGTGGGCAAATATTTTTTGATGATTTGAGCCCTTTTTGGCTCAAAATGTACATGCCATTTTCCTGTGTGGTAATCACAGCCGTCCCAATTTTTTACTTGGTCACTGCTTACAACAGAAGAGAATTTTTAGGATTTATGAGGAGATTGACAAGATTTCTAGAACTTTATGCGGGTTAGTATTTTTTTAATAAAAAAATCATTTAACCGTGAATAATTACAATTTGTAGGAAAACTGATGTAAAAGAAACAAACGTTGAGTATTATTATGATATGATTTCTAACAAAATTAAAAATTAAAAACGACGCAAACAGGGGTTTCTTAAAATATTTTAGATTTGTACAGGCTTGTGCAGTTCTTTATAAGACTAAATTATTCTGTAAAACCCTTGTACTCACAACGATAATGGTAAAACTCGTTTAAAAAAATGTATCCTAGCAAGAATGCACGGTGTATGTAATACCAATAAGTTCTAAAGCAAGTGTTAATTAAGAATTGATTATGGGGGGAAATATAGCTCAGGTATGAGGAAAAGGAATAAAAAAGGGAAAAAGAGGAAATAGTGGAGAGAGATTAAAATGAGGAAGGAATAGAGAGTTAAAAATAGTAGATGGGGGAATGTGCAGCAGGCAGAGTGTACACACTCTTGCTGTGAGAGAGAGATGAGACGACGGCCGTGTAAAATAAGTGCGTATGTTGTACAACTTCTTACTCACGCAGTATAGTTTTATTGTATATTGTACATACAAAGGTTACACAGTTCGACTGTACTCACGCGTCTCTTGGTCTTTCTTGGTCTGTGGCTCGGGATTCTCTCGTCTCTCTGAGACTGGAGAGGCTGGGGTTTATATAAGGAGGTGAGCACTTGTGTGCCAACCTCCTGGAATATTTCCTACATTATTCTGACCAATAGAAATGTACTAAACAAAGGTACCTAATGCATTTTACAGAGGTTGCATGACATATATGTACATCAATGTTGCAGTATGGTATATTTTAGCTTATAATTATTCCTAAAGCCAATAAGGGCTTAACATTCATTGGATTGAATGAAACGATGACCCCATCGTTGAAAAAAAATATGAGCTGGATGTGGAGCGGTTTTTTCCTTCTTGTGTAGTCTTGAACTTGAAGGTGTGCTTATCCTGGTAGCCATATTTGCTAAAGTTGTTATCATACAGAATACTTACAATATGTTAGAAATTTCCTAGTAAATACATTTTTAACCCGATTTTAACGCCGTAAACTGCACTAGGAAGGGGAAAATTATGTCCCCATAATTTGTGGAGAGCAAAATACAAGAAAGTGATTATACAGGGTGAGTAAAAAACATTTTTGAGTGTGTATAAGAAGTTTAGCATAAAATATAAGTGGGAGTGAGTGAGAAAAAAGATATAACAGAGAAATTTTGTGTGTTTTTTAGAGTTTCGAATGGGAAGGTCCGATAAATATTGGAGTGATCAATTCTATAAGTATCGGGGGAAATAGAAGGCCTTGAAGGAAAAATAGAGTAAGTGTTAACAGAGTAACTAAAGTTGTGTATTATAAGAGTGGCATAAATGAGTATAATATGTGTAAAAATTAAAAGCAATAATGAATAATTATATTAAACATAGATTCATGAAATTTGAAGGCGCCGTTGTGGATCCAAGAGTTTTATAGTTGCTAATTCAGGGAGAAGGAGATGTGGAGATTTCTTCAGCTGGAGTTGTCGGAGGATAATTCTGCAGAATGTAAATTGTTTCTAGAACTCAAAAATATTCATGAATTAGTGTAAGTTTGTGACAATCAAATGTTAATCCTGTATTTTTGTATTTCTACAGGGTGACAACAATTTTGTGATTCTGAATTCATCGCTCATGGATAAAGTGCAAAAGTGAAATTGATAGTAGTTGTTAGGATAGGGCGAAGGGTCTGCAGGCTGGTACCCTTACGGTCTGTAGATCCAGGGAATTTATCTATGATGCCGGTTATGGTGTAATGTGATTTTTTCTTGCATTATGAGCACTCAGTACTTGTGGGTCAATTTTTTAATTGTTTATTCGGTTGAAGTGCTACGAGGTACTCGGCAACCTTTGCCCGTGCACGGTATTTTGAGTGTTGTAATAATGTTGGTTGAGACCATTATATCTGGGGCTGAGATGAATTTCCGAGACTGGGATTTTCTTGAATTCTAGAATTTATCTTTTGAATTCTTGTAAATGTTCTCTTGAGTATAGTAATGTTGAACAAAGTTATGAGCAGCGAATAAGCATGGAATGGAATAAATTTTCCACTGCCTGTATATTATGTCGTGTAGACCTTCGGAATTCGTCATCTTGTCGAGTGTAAAAATCCGAGGGGATTATTTTTTGTGAATCTTCTTCTAGTATTTGAAGTTGGGTCCTACGGATTCGTTTTGAGGGGATTGTAATAGATTCTGATTGTTGTAAATTTGCACTCAATGGTTTCTTATGACCTGATAGTGCCGTAGATTGATCAATTATTGTAGGTAGGTCAGGTATTGAATCTTTAGAAGGGTTGGATTCCAATGGGGGAAGGTTACCTCTTGGGGGAGGGGGGCCTTTCATAGGGGGAGGGGTTTGGGTGGGGCCCTCGGGATCGTGAGGTCCTAAAGGGGTCACGCCCGATTTTTCTTTCTCCAAAGACTTAGTAAATTTTGCAGGGTCAAGTGAGGTCACAGGACCTGTAGAGTCAGGAGGAGCTTGTGATAAATCTTGTAAATTTGTGGACTGCTCTGGATGCGGAGCTTGTTGTGTTGTATTCAATAAAGATGGCAGTTTTAACCAGTTTGGGCGTTCATAATATTTCTTGAGTCTTGAAACGTGGACTGTCATTGTTTTCATAATTGTGCCAGTGGAACCTCGGATTGTATAATTAACTGCGGATGGAATGTCAACAATACTAAAGGGGCCTTTCCAGCGGGGAAGGATTTTTGTGCTTACTCCCTGCTGAATGGATGTGTGTTCTAAGAGCACATTATCCCCTATTTCATATGTAACTGTGCGTTTACTTTTGTTAACTCGGGCAGCATATTTTTCTCGATGACGTGCGAGAATATTATGTGTTGTTTTCCATAGTGTGTCCATATTTTGAATATTTTGGTGTTCAGGGGAAAACGTGGGGAAGGCATTTCGAAGAGGAGTCCGAGCATTGAATCCGTGGAGAAGGAAGAACGGGGTGTATCCATGAGAAGTGTGTTGAGTATTATTTAAATGAAAGGTCAAAGCGGGGAGTGCTAAGGGCCAGTCATTTTTAGCTTCAGCAGTGTACATTGCTATGGCATCACCGAGCGTCTGGTGGGTCCTTTCTACGAGCCCCTGGCTCTGTGGGTGGAATGCTGTTGAGTATTGCATGTTAAAGTTGAATATTTTGGATAATTCCGAGAGAACTGAGTTATTAAATTCTGTGCCTTGATCTGTTTGGATAATTTCAGGCAAGGAGTATAAACAGGCTAGTTTATTTAAGATAAAAGTCGCAATTGTTTTAGCATCAGCTATGGGGACGACGTCAGTGACTAAAAATTTAGTCAAGTAGCAGATAGCTGTAATGATGTATCTCGGGCGGCCGGCTTGATTTGTGAGCGGGCCCTGGACGTCCATCTGGACTCTCTCAAAAGGGCGGAGTGGAATTGGTATATATTGAAATTCTCCGGGCTGTTTTTGTCCTCTGGGAGTTTTACGTTCTTGACAAATGGGGCAGGATTGAATAAATGTGTGAATGTCTTTGGACATTGTCCTCCAGTAAAAACTTGTTTGTAGCTTCCGTAAAGTTGTTGTGTGGCCCATATGGCACACAGAATTGTGATGTTTTTGAATTATGTCAGGGACCATTTGCTTGGGAATTACGATGAGGGAGGCTTCACCTTGTTTGGAATTGTATTTATATAAAATACCATTAATTAGCGTATATTTTGATTTCAACTTCCAAGTTGTAGGTAGTTTAGTAATGATTTTTGCTACGGTTGGATCATTCATCTGTTCTTGTTTGAGGGTAGAAATGCTAATAGCATTAATGGACAAGCAGGCATCATTGTCAGTTTCGGAATGGTCAGGTTCCCCAAATGGGTTACGACTGAGGCAATCAGCTACGCGATGTGTAGTGCCTTTGACATACTGGATAGTGATGTCATATGGCATCAGTAACAACTGGAGACGTTGGAGTTTCGGGTCCAAGTCGTCCTTGGTTTTCATAATATAACAGAGGCTGTGGTGATCCGTCTTTACTGTGAATGGAATTCCTAAGAGGTATTCTTTTAACTTCATTGTGGCCCATGTAATGGCCAGTAATTCCAACAAACGGATGTTATATTTTGACTCATATTTGTTGAGTCGACGACTCAGGAAATAAACTGGATGTTCGTGGCCGTCAGGTTGAAGCTGGGTGAGGTAGGCTCCGATACCAAGTTGAGAGGCATCTGTATATAAATAGGTGGGCTTGTTTGGGTCGTAATGGGCGAGGACTGGGTGACAGAGTAATAGATTTTTTAAGGCTTCGAATGCCTGTTGACATTCTTGTGTCCATTCAAAGGACGTATTTTGTCTGGTTAGCTCCCGTAGTGGAGAGGCTATTTGGGCAAAATGTGGAATGAAGCGCCTAAAAAAGTTGGCCATGCCTAAAAATGACTGGACTGATTTGACGTCATGCGGAGGGGGCATGTGTCTGATTCCATTGAGATTTTCGTTATAGGGTTGGATGCCGTAAGAGGTGATAGTAAATCCAAGGAGGTTAATTTTTTCAAATCCGAACCTACACTTGGTAGGCTCGAACTTTAAGTTGTGTTCGTTGAATCGGTCAAAAATTTTTCTTAATTTGTTGATGTGCTCATCTATTGTTTGGCTGGCTATGATAATGTCGTCGACGTAGGCCAAGGCTGTTGTGTATTTTAAATCTGAGAGAATGACATCTATAAGTCTGCAGAAATGTGAGGGGGAGTTCTGCGTGCCAAAAGGCATCATGCGGTATTGATATTGACCATCTTTGGTGATAAAGCTGAGCTTCTCACGGGAGTTTTTGTCCACTGTAATTTGGTGAAATCCTTGGGCGAGGTCTAAGGTGCTAAAGTATTTCTGGTTTTGCATTCTCCTCAATATTTCATCAATGCTTGGAAGGGGCCAATGCATGGCCTTTGTTAATTTATTCAAAGATCTAAAGTCAATGACCATTCTGGGTTTTCTTATTCCTTCGTCGTTAGGTTTTTTAAGGATAATTATGACAGGGCTGGTAAAGGGAGACGTTGAGGGCTCTATAATGTGGTTTGCGAGTAATTTTTGTACTTCTGCATTAATAATCTGGTCCTGGTAAGCTGACGTCTTATATGCTTTGTGAACCACAATCTTGTGTTGTTCCAGTTCCACTGTAAACGGGATTGTGTCGCATTTTCCTAACTCGTTAGGGTGAAAGGCAAAGGATCTACGGTATTCTTTGAGTAAGTTCCTGATTTTGATTGTATCTGCAGTGTTGAGCTCGGGGTTAATTTTAAATGAGGCAACTTCGTTGTCAAGTTGGGAGTTATCAATGGCGTTGATTGGGATGGGAGTCATAGAGTTGTCATAATAGTCTAAAGGAGTTATGTGACCTAAACCGAGGCCGTTCGGTAGGGTGACGGGAATATTGGTGGGATTGGTGACAAGAAAGAATTTAGAAGTGGGAGACAGGATAGAGTGTGGAGCGAGAACATGATAATCATTGTAAAGAGAAGGATGAGGTTGAAAATACATTGGAATATTTTCTTCGTAGGGGTGAAAAGTCGGAATTGTAACATGAGACCTAGGGCCAATAGTTTGAGTTCCTTGTACTCTTAGCACATGATTAGGTTTGGTGTGTGATACACACAAAATGGGAAGAGTTTTAAAGGTGGTTGATTTGGTAGGTATAGTAGACCGGAATGATGTAGAAGTGGGTATAGTGTTGATAGTAGCTCTGCGAGAAGTGGAAATTCTACGACGGGTTGGGTTGGATGACCTATGGTAGTATCCCTTCTCAGACTCGTCTGAGGTAGTATCTGCTGTAGTTTGCTGTGGTCGTCGGAAATATTTATTTCCATGTAAAGTTTTATTCTTGCTTGTGGAAAGGGTTTGAGATGAGCTCTCTGTAGAAGTGGAACGGGTTTGTGTGGAGGCAGATGTTCGAGAAGGTGTGTAAGTTTCCTTGGAAGGAGTCAGAGGAGGATCAACGGACTGAACTTCCTGTTCTTTGTCTAAGGGTTGGTGAAGCGTAGCATTCGCTGCTGTTGAGATTAGGTTCAAGGATTTTTTGGAAACAGATTCTGTTGGTAAAGTAGACTCTGGAAGTGAAATTGGAAGGTCACTTTGGTCTTGCAAGGCTTGTTCCTGTTGAAGAAGAGTGTTAATAAGGGGAATTTGCCCCGTGAATTTGTTCCAGAGTGTATTTGCTTGAGTATTAATGATGAACCCGGTTTTCGAGTACAGAAAGTCTGTACCTAAAATACAGTTGAGAGAAGTCGATGGGGCTACAATGAAGGGATGGTTGAAGGTACATTTACCTATCTTGAATTTGACGAGAGTTAAGCCGTTGTTCTGCATGGGATTTCCACTAGCGTCTACAAGCCTTATTGTACTCGGCATTATTCGGGATCCATGTGGTACATATGAAGGATGAATAAGTGATGCCGCAGCTCCTGTGTCGATGAGACACGGGAGTTTGTGGCCATGGATGGTAATGATGATTTTTAAAGAGCATGATAGGGAATGAATTGATGTTGGAGTTGCCGACAGTGTAGAGATGGTGGGAATTATTAATGTCGGTTGGATGCTTGAGTTTCTGGAGCTGGCAATGCTCGTAAGTTGCTTGTGGGCAGGCCTAGGGCAGCCTGCCCTGGCGAGTTTAAATTCTGGGTTTGTTGTTCTCGTTGTTGTCGTCTTGCAGCAAGGAAATTGCCGTAATCTGTATAGTGCATGGGGAGATGCTGACGACAAAATTTTGTCTGATGACCGGGTCTTGAGCATCGTTCACAAATAACTGTAGAGGCAGTTGTCTGTCCTTGTGGTTGGGCATTAATGGTAGGGCATTGTCTACCTACATGGCCAGGCTTGTTGCATCTGCATACGATAGGGTTTGAAGGATTGGATTGTTGTCCTTGTGCAAAGTTTGATGAGTACTGGCGTCTCGGTTGAGGCATCTGGTTGGAGACAGCCATTATAGCTGTATTTGTATTTTCCAATTTGTCGAGCCGCTCTAGAACGGCGTCGAGCTTGTCAACCAAACTTGATGGAAGCTGCGGAGTAGCAGTAGCTTGCTCTTGTGGGCTCTGAGGTGCACAGGTTTCGTATGCTTTGAGACCATCCAGTAAATGGGCAAAATTACGGATTTTTGCATTGTGCCGCTGAAGAAAGATTTTGACTGTAGGGTCCAATTTTTCTCGGATGGATTCCACTGCTGTAGTTTCTGGAAAATTGTTCCAGTCGGAACCAGCTGCAGCCTTTACTCTTAGCGCAAACATGGTTGCAGTTTCCGTGGCGTATTTCGTCATGGAGAGAGCATTGAGTATTTTGGTTTTACTGTCTGGTACATCTTTTGGAATGTTGTTGAGGATGTCATCACAGAATTGGGCATAGGTTTTACGTTGTGTAGATCTTAAGTCACAGTAGTGATCGAGATAATTTTTGCCGGTAGGAGAGGCATCGGATATTTGATGTTGAATGTATGCTTTCTTGGTAGCGTCATCAGCATTAAATGTTGCAAAGAAGGAATTACAACGTGTGAAGAACTTTCTAAGATTGTCAGAGGAGAGCTCAGAAGGAGAAAATTTTGGTTTATCAAGTAGGAATCTGTTATTGTCCATGATGGGTTGAGGTGCAACGGGAGGAGGAATAGGAGAGATGGATGGAGTTGGAGATGAGGCTCGAGATGAAGTGGTAGAAGAGGAAATACTATTTGAAGCTGTCGTAAAATGAAGGGATTCTGAGTCGGAAGTAGAATCGGAATCAATGTCAGGGTTAGGAGGTGTGATGTGGATATTATAGAGTGGATTATCGTCGTCAGGAATTATAATTGTGGGTTCGGCAGGGTCAACTTCTGTAGGGTTATTGGATTGGTTTGGATTGAATGGAGGATTCTCGGGAAGAGAGGAGGATGATGGGATGGACAGAAGATGTGGATGTTGGTGGGTCGCCGCGGAAATAAATTCTTGTGGCAAGAGAAAAACAGCTTCTCTATATGCGTCAGAAGATGTGAAAGGGAAGTTGGAAAGAGTGACCTTATTGGGTAGGTTATCCTCGGCAACAAGGTTGAGGTAATAATCTAGTGTCAATTGGTGAGTAATGTCTTGGTTTTGTCTTTGCAAGGTTTTGAGCCGGTCGGCCCAAGAATTGATGAGGGGAATTAAACTATAAAATTGCGGTGCAGAAGGCGTAGGAGTGTTGTGGGAGAGGAAAGAATGAGATGCAGTCGCAGTGGACGTTGTGGGAATTGCTGTGGATGTAGTTACAGTTGTGAGGAGATCTGTTGCCAATAACGATTCGTGTATGTCTTGAAGCTCTTCTATTAATGATGTGTGTTCGGTGGTGTGCGTTTGCCAATTTCGAAAGATGGTAATGATTCGTGCAACAATACGGTTGAAACTTGCTCGGGTGTTTAGGAAACTAAGATCGGGTGTTAGTGCTGTCGCTAAGTTGAGGTCTCCCAAAAGTTGTTGATAATAGGGGTAATTGACAATACTGGTTCCGGAGTGATCCCGTTGCTGTTTGGATGTAATGCGGTCTACTAATTGCTGTGCGACTTCTTCGAAGTAGTTATGATTATTAAATAGACGCGTGGACGCTGGTTGGGAATTCGTGGTGGTTGGGGTGGCTATGATAGTATGCTCAGAAAAATTAAAATTTTCTCTTACAGTTTCTGTTGTAACGGCCAAATTGTTATCAGGATCATGTGGTCCAGTAGAGATGGCGGGTGTGGAAGTTCGAGACGGGTTAAATGACCTGAAGTCGTCGGGCGTGGTTGGTGGTTCGGGAGTCGGGCCTTCCGTATTTTCTCCGTCCGTGCTCGGTGGAGTTTGAGCTCGTGTGTCGTCCGGTACGGGAATTACAGTTGTCTCGTCCAAGGTTGTGGAGGTGTCCACTGACCGTGGAATACGGCTTCGTTGTTTGTACAGTACGTCAAAATCCGCAGCGGTGACCGTTTCTGGTACGATGTCCGTGTTGAGATATTGTGGTAGTTTCTGACGAAAGAGTTTATAAAATCTGAACTGACGGATAGCTTTTTCTATAGATAGGTGAGGATACTTGTTTAAAGCTTCCGTTTGCTCTGTAGAACTAAGATCGACGTTGTTGGCGTCACTTTGGAGAATGGCAATATAGTTTACGTTATTATACCGAATAAACTCGCTGCGTGAGTTTAATTTTACAACTCTTATGAGTCGTATTTCTCGTCGAGACATGGGTTTTCTGGAGGAAAAGTGAGGAAAGAGTAGGAAAATTTGGGCAGGGCCTCCGGCAGAGGCGGACGCCACAAAGATTTTTTGTTAGAGTTTTCACACGGGAGCACACTCGCAGAGAGGTAAGGAGAACGTCTATACTAGAATTAACGAATTCAAGGTACAGAAAAACCGCGCACCGTGCACCATGTTAATTAAGAATTGATTATGGGGGGAAATATAGCTCAGGTATGAGGAAAAGGAATAAAAAAGGGAAAAAGAGGAAATAGTGGAGAGAGATTAAAATGAGGAAGGAATAGAGAGTTAAAAATAGTAGATGGGGGAATGTGCAGCAGGCAGAGTGTACACACTCTTGCTGTGAGAGAGAGATGAGACGACGGCCGTGTAAAATAAGTGCGTATGTTGTACAACTTCTTACTCACGCAGTATAGTTTTATTGTATATTGTACATACAAAGGTTACACAGTTCGACTGTACTCACGCGTCTCTTGGTCTTTCTTGGTCTGTGGCTCGGGATTCTCTCGTCTCTCTGAGACTGGAGAGGCTGGGGTTTATATAAGGAGGTGAGCACTTGTGTGCCAACCTCCTGGAATATTTCCTACATTATTCTGACCAATAGAAATGTACTAAACAAAGGTACCTAATGCATTTTACAGAGGTTGCATGACATATATGTACATCAATGTTGCAGTATGGTATATTTTAGCTTATAATTATTCCTAAAGCCAATAAGGGCTTAACACAAGATATACTCTGCAGCAAACAAAGTTGCAAAATTGCAAATAGAGCAAAATTGGAGATCCAGCAGAAATTGTACAAAATATTTTTAACACACAAAAAATCTTCATAACATTTGTACGAAACGTACTCTATTCAGTCTCTGTATTTGTTTTAAATTTAGTGACACACACACCAGCAGACTGCAGCGTAAGGGAAAATTTGACCCGATTAGTCCCCATCTCAATTCGTTTTCTTCGGTTAGCTGTGGCAACCAATTGTACCGTGTACACATTAAATGCGGTTTTTCGCCCAGACTCTCCAGAATTCATCCTCTCAATTTGTCCTCAAGGAAATTATTATTACCTGGCAAGAATTATTCATTACATCGTCTTAGTAGTCTACGTTACCGTCCACAGATCCGTTGTGACTCTGGTTTTGTCATCGTTTTTCTTCTTCACTTGTCCGATGTTCATTGTTTTGGAAGAAATCCGGTAAGAGCAACGTGTATTAAATAACAGAATTATATTACTATTTTATTGTCAAATTTTAAATAGCCATAGCTCCAAAAATTATTAATTAGTTTTTGTTTAGCTGCTCTCTGCCGGCGAGAAGTGCCTTAAAAATCAGCATATATCGACAAGTGCACTTACTCACGCGGGAATTCAATGAAACATATCGATATCTCTTCCCTGTTTTGAAGTCTCTTTGGGCAGCCGTCATTGTGTTGACATTTTACGGTGCCATCCGTTTCCACGGTGTCGTTTCATTTACATTGCTTATCTTTGGTTTGAATTGTGCCATTGTTTTTGCCCTCATGTTCGGTGTATTTGCTGAAATTAACAAAAGATCGAAAATTCTACTGCACTCCTGGCGCAAGCAGGTTCAGTCAAATATGGGAATTTATAGGAAGACCTTGGATTCGTTGACTGAGCAACGAATATTTATTGGAAATTTGTATTTTGTGGACACGCTTATGGTTCTGACCTTATGCAAAGTCATTTCTGATGTTGCAATTAATGTTCTACTCCTAAATTAACTTTGTTTATCGTAAGTTGTTTCGTGACTCATTGTACGAGCAAACCTACACACAATTAGCACCTCGCCCTCGCTGTCTAGATACAAGCACATTAATAAATATTTTCAACATTTAGGTAGACATCTAACTCACAGCATTCCCATTAAATTAAATACAAACAGCTGGTCTCAAATACACGACTGAACTCTTCTATATATTTACACTAATGGATGTACTCTTTATGTATATTTACAGAGAAAAACTTCTCGCATTTCTAAACTCTGTAAAGATCTCCATCAGCCAAAAAAAGAACAAGTTAGCAAATGGTTCTTTGTAGTAGGTCGCAAATATTAAAAGTTGGTCCGAATGTGTAACAGATTTTGTGCGGCACAACTTGTGTCACAGTTTGACAGAAACGGAAAACATTTAACGGTCTCGTATCATTCAAAGAATGAGCGCTAATTGTAAGCTAAAGGCTTGACGGAAGCCATAATTGCCCTGCTACTATTAATTTGCAGCAGTCATGTACCAATTGTCCCTGAGGGACACTTGCAGTTCCGAAATTACACACGACATACTTTTATTATCTCAGATTTGTAATAATTAATGTGAGAGTAATTCATCTGTTATATCATAACCTGCAAAATAAATAACTGGAGTTTACCATTCTGAATTTAGAATCATTTAATATAATTTAAAACTGCTTCAAAAGTTTATGATTGCGGAACATTTATATTATTTTTTGCAGTACTTAATGTTACTCTGTCAAACTGATGAATCCTTAACTAACGCAACGGGATAGTGTTCAAATATTTCCGTTGGAACAAATTTTGGCATGAAACTCACACCCATTGTTAATTGGAACTTTATTACCCAGTTCTATATAAGACTGGGACAACGGTCGGAGTTGATAAGAACTGCTGACATAAAACTGCCGGAATCTGTAACAGTAGTCTTTAACCTTCCCCACACTTTGAAAGTTTTCAAAACCATGTCTATTGTTACTAACCCTTGAGTTAGTTGTCTAAACTACCTGGATTCTGGGTGGGAAAATTTAAACCACACTTATATAATTACGCTAGAACTACATAAATATCCTCACTGAAAACTGCCAAGGTCGCTGTTCTCCCTGTTTATAGCCTCCCATGAATGCCTGGGAACTGATTCCGGGGTGCGAATTTACAAGATCACAGGGTCAATTTGTGGGAAAATGGGCAAATACAGTCTACTACCTAAAGACACTCAACGGTAGGAACACTTGATGATACAAATTTGAATGAAAGTAATCAAAAAGTAATAATTTAACAGCTTAAAATTATAACTGATTGCATACTCCCACAAAATATCATAAAATACTGTAAAAGATGAAACATGTAGCATTCTCTCTCAAATAGTTGATTTTTATTGAGATATTTTGCTTCAATTATTCGCTGACGCTATAAAATTCCAACTATAGCAAGAATATATAGGCAGGGAATAAAAAATGTGACTTTATAAGGGAAATGTAGTTGCAACGGGTTATAACGGTTTGGGGAGGATATAATTTAACATGTAAAAATGCGTGGATCCTACGTTGTCTCTATTCGAGATTGTCGTTATAGAGGAGTTGTGTGTAGCGTGTTTTTTAAAGTTGTACAATTTTGCAAAACTTACGGGCACCCCGCACTGGTTTTCTTTTTAGGGTAGAATCAACTGACCCAAATAGTAATGTAATTGGAAAGACTAATAATAAGACCTTGAACCCAGTGAGTTATCCCTTGCAAAATTGTCCTTTTTTGGTAACACAGATTTTCAAACCCCTAAATTTGATGTTGTGTGCTCATTCCATTTCTTGATCTACAGTCTTGAAATTTGGCACACAGTTCATTTATTTAAAAGTGCGTCATGCGCCGCGCTTTTAAAACTCTAAAAAAATAGAATCATTAAAAGAAACTATGCAACTCTTGCTGGGGATGCTTTTATAGAGAGAGTTGACGGTTATTTATACTGCTGGTGCTATTTGAGTATCTTTATGTGTTCTACAAAATAAAAGTTTACTATGACGTGGATTATTTGGCCAAGGCAGGAAAACTTCTTTGCTGGCAGAGGTTTTTTGAAGGAAGAAAAAGGGATAAGAAAATCCTACCTGCGGAGATGTAAAAACGGGAATGCAAAATCCAATGGGTAAAATGTAAAACATGATAACTTTGAGAGGAGAGCATATAGTCACAAATCAATGGAATATCATTTGAACTTGAGGTTACTTTGAAAAATCCTCCCCATGAAAACTACTACGGATGTTCTTTGGAATAATAATCCGGAGCAGAATTGTCGTAATAAGAAAAAAAGAGGCCATCAAGACATTTGGATGAACGGAAGAAGGAGGAAAATGTGCCTCTCCGCCCTTTACATAATCATAGACCTAATGATAATGGCCTTCCCATCAGAAGCACTTTCGACCAAGAGCTCATGCTATTTCTCTCTACAGTGCACTCTCTTTATAAACAGCACCAGTAGAAGAGACTTTCTCCACACCAGACCAACATATTTTCAGACGTCTCTATTTACCACAGTGGTAGTTTTATCCCCAACAAAGCATGTGTAAATG
Source organism: Allacma fusca (assembly GCA_947179485.1). Taxonomy (NCBI): domain Eukaryota; kingdom Metazoa; phylum Arthropoda; class Collembola; order Symphypleona; family Sminthuridae; genus Allacma; species Allacma fusca. The sequence goes on along the minus strand of OX359247.1, from coordinate 58,331,673 downwards.
CAAGAGGAGAATTTAGCGTCTTTTAGGGGCGGGCTCATAAAGACCGTACTTGTACATACCCATGTATACAAAATGACAGATATAGATAGTTATATATAAGGAAGGACTTAGAGAGAGAGAGAGAGAGCAGTCGGAGGAGGAAAAAAATTCCTCCTTTGAATATAAAGGATGTGAATGTGCAAATTGATATTCATTGTCAAATGAGAATTTCTTTTTCCATTTTCTTTGGCTCCCTTCCCATTCATTTACATATTTTATTTTAAGGAGCTTCATTAGCACTGGAATTAACAATACGAGGGTTGCGTCCTCTTTTGGAACCTCCGAAATTATGCTATTTTTGTGCGGAGAATAAAATCTTAAAACATTTCACAAAATTAAACTCGGATTTAGCCAACGTTATTTGAATCCACTTTTTAATTATTGAATTCTTTAACTTCAACGCCAATTAAATTTATATGTGACCAATCCCTGTAAAACAGTGGCTGAGGTATCTGGTTAGTCAAATTTATCTATAGCAGCTCCATATGTGTTGTACACTCTCACAATCAGAAAATCGAAAATGAAAGATATTGCATCACTGAAAAATCTTTTATCCTTGTTTCAAATAGTAGTCACACTCTAACTCGCTAGAGGCTTCTGCTCACTTGGAACGCAAGAAACAACATTTATATAATTATCTAACATTTTCAAAATATTCGCTCCTCTCTAATATTTAAGTCTTTAGTTTGTAGGTTCAGTATTGTCCATTTAAATCATAAATCATTTAAATTACTTGACCTGAAAACTCAGCAGTCTTAACTGTTGCCCCAACAAGCTTCCACTCTTTTCTACTACTAATGAAAAATTACCTTGATTAGTATGCATGTACATTTATGGAAGTATGGATGATTTGGGTAAGTAAAATCCGTTTTCTGTCCAACGTTGGGTTGCACACACGAACTTTTTTTCCTTACAGAGATGCTCCCATACGACAATCCCATACCATGAGAGTGATCTGTAAATATCGTCGATGAAGAGTAACAAAGATCTAAGTACATGGTCAGTAAATTAAATCAATGTGATTTACATTTAGCTTCACTAAAATCAAATGATATATGAATATGTACTTGCAGGGATTACTTCCGTGGGGCGTTTGGATGAATTTTTATGGAGACCGTTTTTCTTTGAGTGAAATTGCACAATGACAATTTTGATTTTAATGGAAATTGTACTCAGATCATTGTGCCTCACTGACAATACAGTCTGATCTTCTTCCAGGAAAAATTGAAGGGAAATTCCAAAGTATTTAAACTTTTCTGTTAGAATAGATGTTATGTGTATTTATGTATCTGCGTGAAGGAAATCTTCTATTTTATTTAAAGTTTTCTCTGCAGCTATGTATGTACGTACGTTCTTGCCACGAGAAAAATAAACCCTAGAGCAAATGAAAATTTGATGAACATGTTTGTCCTTACAGTGGATATAATCTGAGAGAGGATCCCTTATCTTGACAGTTTGGGCTGTGCATGTGTGTAATTGCTTCTTGCTTGGAGAAAAGTCCGAAATTTGCAGAAATGATTTCCCCTCACATAGGAAGCGCCTTTGTTAGGGAAGTCTATTGTAGCAAATGTCAACTGTATATTATAGTGCTCCTCTTAAAAATTCTTCGGTGAAGTTTGACGGGACGCGAGGGAAATAGTGGGAGATGCAAAAGTTGGGTATACAGAGGTGGAATAAAGTGAATCCACGTGCCAAGTCATCATGAAAGTTAACTCTCCTCCATCTGACTTTCCATTATTCCCAATTGACATTTTCCCCCAACTTTTCCCATTTAATGACACTTTATAGACCCTGAGAAATGCTTTGCCGGGAAAAAAGTTTTCAATTGTTTCATATATGGAAATTCCATTTATTACAACAATATGAATACATTATATGTACATGATTTCTTTATTACTCCAATACGCTCTTACATACTGTTTTTTTGTCACCCTCCTCCAACACCTCTGTAATGATATGAATTCCATTTTCTCTCACAAATTTTTCCAAGGTATAGCTCTACTTAATTATACAGGGGGACTCTTACCATTAACCCAATCAAGCCCACATTAGCAAGCGAACTATCAAGTATTTACGGTAGACCGACCCCATGTTGTGAGAATTTTCTTCCAGATTCCTCAAATTATTTTCCTGGACCTACATCAATGTCTCCCGCCACTGGGTTCTAAACATTAGGAAACACTTGACATTTTCTGGATTTTACAAATACGCATATAAGTTTGCTGAAAGAAATGTTTTAACACTTTCCCTTAGTAAATTTCCTTCACATTTTTTGGCGTATCTACAGAAAAAGTCCCTGTAAAAATAACGGAGACTTGAATCAAAATTTTGCGGACCACATTTAAAAATTTGAGAATTCGTATAAATTTTGCTGAAAAAATTGGGGAAAAAATACGGTTTGGAAATCTCAAAAATTCCTACAATATGAAGGATACTCAATAGTTCATTTAATAATGTGAGGAAGAATGGGTGTAAATGATCCCGACCCCCCTTTACACACACTTTCATCCCTTAAATCTGTCTCCCAACATCAAAACGGAAGAAACGGGACAGGTTCGTAAACTAATTTGTCATATCACAGTCAAAGTCGTTTTCTCACACTCCCAAATTTTTCCTACACCAAAAGACTTAGTTAGGTTATTAAAATACAGTCTCATCTCGTTGTAAGGGTTTCTCAAAATGCCCAAAATTGTCGGTCTTTTTGAAACTATTGATGATGATTAGCTTCATTCGCGGTTTTAAACGTATAACAATTTTAACCATTCCTGCAATGGGCAAAAATCCCTAAATAACGAACCCTTATAACGAGATTTTTACTGCAAGGAATATTTTGGGGGATGGGGATGGGTAGGGTCGGAAATAAAACAAGACAAGAACCCAAATTGAATACATAGATTTGGGATTCAATTTGGCTATTTTAAGAATTAAAACAGTCATTCAACTCGAACTAGTATTTAAAGGGTTTTTTATGTACACAATGAATTATTTTTTACACAATACAAAAACAGTGAGTTGTTCCGAGGAATCATGTATCACATTCAGTAATTTTATTACATTGAAGGGGTTGAAGGTTTTTTTAGATTATTTACTGAGAGAGAAGGGAAGAACTATACTTTGTCGTATTTTTCCCGGGAATTTCAAACATAACAACCGCTCACGACCATGGTCCAAGTCCAAATAGAGAGAAGCGTCAATCCCAAACATGGTGAGATTTTCCGGGAAATGTTCACATCATTGCATTCACCTGAAAAATAACAGATTTATTTCAACATTTTAGGCGCAGTTACAATTAATTTAATTAAAAACTTTTACTTTTGAACAAAATATTTAGTAAAGCATCCATAAAAACGGATGCTATTTTTCGATTTAATAAAATTATAATTGGACAACTTTGGAAGCCTGTACGGTACACTTTTACTATTACAGACCTCGATACAAGACAAATTTCTGTGCTGGAATATAAAACACAATATATTATGCAGGTATTTTTACAGCAAGGATTTGATATGAAGGTGACAAACTGTCTCAGGCTAACAATGAGTAATGATTCAGAGCATATCCAGTGAACTCTTTAAAACAGATGCCCTTGGAAGCGCATTTTCTTCAGATTTTCCGTCATAGTGTAATTTTATTGTGGTTCTTATATAGAGGCCAGTAACAGCCCTGTGCTTCACAGGGACAATTACATACTTGGAGAGATGGTAGTGTGAAAGTGGGTATAGAGGCTAAATGTCTTAGGAATCAAGCCCAGTCGTGGAGACCTAAACCTTGCGCGCTTATTTTAACAGTAGCGCCCGAAATTTTAATATCCACAAACTCCATACCTAGGTCATTAGTTTATAAGGATGTCCTGTCGTTATATACGGATTTAACAGTTCAATTTATATAATTACTTCCACGCCGCTTACATTAATTTAATCAACATGCGGGAACTATGTCTGTAGATATTTGTTGCTCTTATCCAGAGCTGTCCAAAATACATGGTATTTTAAATACATGTATTTGAAATACGTATTTCAAATACATTTTTGTATTTTGTATTTTCGTGGCTAGGTATGTATTTTGTAGTTTGTATTTTGTCTTACGACGCAATGTATTTTGTATTTTGTAGTTTGTATTTTGTCTTGCTTAAGTAAAGTAAGCAATGTATTTTGTATTTTGTGGTTTGTATTTTGTCTTGCTTAAGTAAAGTAAGCAATGTATTTTGTATTTTGTGGTTTGTATTTTGTCTTGCTTAAGTAAAGTAAGCAATGTATTTTGTAGTTTGTATTTTGTTCGCTATATAAGCTACTTGTGTTTTTTGTTGGCGCACTTTCTTTGGGTTTGAAAATTCCGTTTATGCCAAAACCAATCACATCAATGAAGTAAAACGAAATGCAATCGTTTTAACATCCCATACAACTAAATTCCAGATTTTGGATGTTCTACGTTTCAAGTATGTATTTTGTATTTTGTAGCTTGTATTTTCGTTGCCTGAAGATTGTATTTTGTAGCTTGTATTTTCGTTGCCTGAAGATTGTATTTAGTATTTTGTAGTTTGTATTTTCGTTGCCTGAAGATTGTATTTAGTATTTTGTAGTTTGTATTTTCGTTGCCTGAAGATTGTATTTAGTATTTTGTAGTTTGTATTTTCGTTGCCTGAAGATTGTATTTAGTATTTTGTAGTTTGTATTTTCTACGTTTTGAGCATGTATTTTGTAGTTTGTATTTTCTACGTTTTGAGCATGTATTTTGTAGTTTGTATTTTCTACGTTTTGAGCATGTATTTTGTAGTTTGTATTTTCGACGTCTGAAGAATGTATTTTGTAGTTTGTATTTTTGACGCCGGAAGAATGTATTTAGTAATTTGTATTTGGTGAGCATGTATTTTGGACAGCTCTGCTCTTATCTGACCCCAAAATATAAGCAACTTGACGCATGGGGGATCATCAAGTACACGAAAGAACACATACATAAATGCATCCCTCCAAGTCCACAGTTAATTAAGCACAATTTCTGATGATTAGCATTAGGACCCATCTTTAGCATTTAATTTGTAAGTGACTGTTATCCCGGTATTAAAGAGCCCTTTCAATGGGTTAATTGTCACTTGTTTCAAGGTATATGCAAGTAATTTCAAAATTGCTTTCAAATAAAGTGAAATAAAAAAACAGTGGCGATGCAGTCAAATTGAAATCGTACCTTTGCTCGAGACGTTAAAAGCGAGTGTTCCGTCCACTCCGGGCTGAACGTTCCTACGACAGGAGTCAGCAATACTGGAGAAATGTAAAACCCTTGTAAAAGCCTCCAAGTCCTCTTCAACGGACTCTACTGAGTCCTCAATCAAAGGAAACAAACCACTGTCCTTGACCCTGAGTCTCTCCGCTCGCTTTTTCTTCGCCAGTCTCAAGTCCTGAGTCTCCTTGGCAGACTCCCTAAAAACGAAGCAGTACCTTCGGGCAGCGGTTGAGGCCCTCACCAATGGCGTCGTAACCAAATAACTCACGCCCATCTCCTCCCACCAACCATGACAAGAGAATTCTGGGAATCAATAAATTATCCTCATTTTCACTCAAAGGTTCCTCTCTCTCTCTCTCTCTCTCTCTCCCTCCCAGACAACATCTAATTGGTAACTTGTACCTCTAAGCTTAACTTTTTTAACAAGTCATCATCTGAAAAGAGGATTCCATTCCCATTGACAAAACTTTCTCTTGAGAAAATCTTCGGGAAATTAATCAACGTCTCTAGAAGTAAAAACTTTCCCCATTCCAATATCTTTACTTACTCATGCAAATAATACTATTTGACTTCTCCTTTCATCCAAATTTTTCCCAACTTAAGCACTCTGCCCATTTTTTAATGCCTTTCAGTAGGGGAGGCTTAAATCCGGCCATGTATACAGAGCATGGGAGAGCTTGTATTTTAAGTCAAGGGAGGTCTGACAGGTCCAAAAACATAGATGCGGTCAGGTGTTAAGAAAATCCGTATTTGATCCTAACTGTTTTAAATTTTAACTTCAAGTTTAAGACTTAAAATCCAACTTGTATTTGAACTTACGACACTTGAACTTAGACAAGTAGTACTTGAAGGTGCACTTCATTTTAACTTGAACTTGAAATTGAGCATGAACTTGATTCAAAGACTTGAACCTGAATTTTTTGAAATTATAAATAATAAACATGTGATAACCCTTGAGTCAGACACTTGACTTGTACTTCTCTAAAACTAGACTTGAACTTTCTTAGCCTCGTTGGGTCTTACAATTAAAAAAAACGTCAATCCTACCTAAATTGAGCGTCAACTTTTTTAAAAAAGTATTTACAGTTATGAAAAGTTACACTTGATTGGAATCAAACCTAAACTTGAAAGCAATGAGACTAGACTTTGGCAAGGATTTTAGCACTCAATTAAAAATAATAAGACTTCTCATTATAAAATGTGACATAGAACGGGATGTGTGAATAAAACTTAAATTTAGCTCCACCTTTGAAGTGGGAGGACGAACTTTGTGAGGTCCCTATGAGTGCTGGGATGGAGCTGATAATTCCGAGTGAAATAATAGAGAAAAGTTGGGCTGAAAAATGATTTTGTGTTGTGTGAGAGTGGGAGAGAGAAATGGAAGAGAAAAGAGACGGGACAGGAAGTTTGAAGGGAAAACAAAGGAAAGTTGGGAGACGCCTTGTTGTTTGTTTGTTAAATCCAAACATGAAATGGTTGAATTGATTCAGACAACTGAAGCTCGGGTGTGTTTCATTCAATTCCCGTCTCCTCTGTGCTTCCATATAAAGGCTACTTTCCTCACACATTCAATCCTTTCCTTCCAATGGATTATCTCCCGCTTTCACTCCTTTCACCTTCCACAACTTTCTCATAACTCCTTCACAATTAATCCTACTTTTGTGAACACTCGTCCCTTCCCTTTCCCCCCGCAGTCTCAAACATAAATAGCCAACTGCCCTTTCACTCCCTCCTTTAACGCCTTCCCTATCAATGGTGTCCCAATAGGACTTTAAACGTTCACACAATCCGGCCTTTTTAAAGCCTAGTACTTTTCGCTTTACATTTGAAAATCAAATCAGTACAAGCTTTTAATGAACTTCAAAGTCCCACTCAGGCTTCAACTCGAAATCAAATCGGGATTTGAATTATTATTTAAGCTCTTAGCGCAACACGATAACTTCCGTCAATTTGTAGGAGAAATGCAACCACCATTCAACTTGTACAAAGTAATTTGACGTTTTCAGAGTATAGTACCAAGTAACGTGGAAGTTTTAAAAATTCTTTGTCGTTCTGAAATATTAAACATACACGTCACTGTACATTACAAGGAGGCATTGAATCACAGACTTTACATAGGGTCCGCTTTGAGGGTGTCCAAGAATGCTGACATCGCCTTAATACTTTGCAAAATGAATGTTACGTATGTATCTATGTATGTAATTATATAAATCTAGACCATAAAATTTTAAATTTAAATTACCCGCCATAATCTCAGTCCTACAGTCCGAGCGGAGAAGAAGAGTGTCCAATTTGTCACATCCCACTTGAAGAGTGTTGTAACCAGCACAACTCTGTTGGATCTGCTGGCCATTCTTCGCCAGCCCTGTCACTTGAAACCGGCCCAGGTACGGACATTGATGGGTTTCAGGTGTGGAAGCTATTTTCATCAAATTTTATACACAGTTAATTATAATGTGTTTCATAGCATCTCATTTTCATTCATTATTTTATATTACTGGGAGATAAAATTAAAATAGGAAAATTATACGCTAATCAACGTACATATGTACATATATGAAAATGTACTTCAATAAGTTTCAGTGCTAACAATTAGCTGGAGATGGGTTATCAAATCGTGAATAATTTCTTTTTGACGTCAAACATTTAAATTACTTTAGACGGTTCAATAAAATATTTGGTAACAAAAATATACGTTTCAATGTAAAATTTTAAGTCCTAAGCAAGAAAACAAAATTTTAAAATGTCATCAAGGAAATTATTTAAATATGAAATTTACTGGCGATAAAATTTAACATAATAAAAATTTTGTCATCATAGCGTATTATTTGAATGTATAATGGAAACACAAGAATGTACACAGAAGCATTAAAAATACCGACGTCAAAGGATTTAACCGAATGGCATTAAAAGGAGGAATATTGTGTTTTGAGAATACACATAACAATTTGAGGATGGAAAAGGATTGGGAGGGGTGTAACCTTTAAGAAGAGAATGGATTAAATAAAGTGAGAGACTCACAGACAAGGGTCACGTAAGGCAGGAGCGTCTGGTTGAAGTACGAAACATGACAAGCATCTTCAGCCCTCCTGGTCATGTTACCTGTCCAATTTCAAAAATACATGAAATCCTACATTAAAGGCGGACAACTTTCGCGCTCTCCAAACATCTCCCTTTCCCCTTCCACGTCAGTCATCCCCCTCATTCAATTATTAACGCTAAATTAGACTCAATTTCCACCACTGATACAGTGCACTCTCTTTCTCAGGTCAGCCCAGAAAAAAAAACAAAATTTTAACCCAGCATGCTCAAGTCTACTGTCATTTTAAGAGATCCCTTTATCTAACAATAAGCGGAATTTCTTTATGGAAACAATTAGTTTTCCTTCCTTGAAGACTCCAAACTCATGTTACATCACCAAATAGCATTGTCCACAATACTTAAACACATTAGCACATACAATAACATTAATGTTTGTTCTTGCAAGGACATATGTGATTGTAAATCTAAAATTTTAGTCTTTTTAGAAATGTTGTTGTAAGAAGTGGTCACGTTCCAAATTATCTTATTTTAAGTATGAAACGCATTAAGAGCGGAGCATATTCATTTATATCAAGGTCTGTTATAACGAGACAATATTGTATACTCTAATGATAAATAATTGCAGATAAGTTCCTAATCACGATCATGTACCAGTAATTTTTTGAGTATAAAAAGAATGTAGCATTTTAGCAAACGTGATTTTTTAATACTATTTTTGTTTTGCATTTGAATTGAGCACAACTTTTGGGGCGCGCAGACGTATCTTATCTTGTCTCCTCTGTACTCAAAAAGTGGACAAAGATTTTAAAAACGGCGTTGAAATAAACACTTTAAAAATAAATCTTTCAATTCTGTAAATACACGTACAGTGACCACACTGCAGATATACATGACCACTGCGAAATCATGGTGACGAAGAAAACGTTACAATAAGAGCGCCTGTTCTACCAGGAGTTAACTGACTCTCTTATTGTTAGAAATACGAAACATCCGTAATTATAAATCCATAAATATTTCCATTTTCTAAAATTCGTAACGCTATCAATTCTAAAAGCAAATTTCAATGAACTGTAGTTCTAAAAGCGCCCGACAAATGCCAAAATTTGGCTGTTGAACTGTCATGGTACCTCAAAAAAGAAAATATCATTTGTTAAATGGGAATACATATTATGCCGTTCTGAATAATTACATACTTTGATAAAAATAAAGGGAATGCTTTTGAATATCTTGGCTTTCGCTTATTTATCGTTAAATCATTTCGTCTTGATGTGAAAATTAATACACATAAATTGACTTCTAATGCAAAAGTATCATTTGTTTCCTTACAGACTATATTTGGCCCGATGAAGAAACAGTAGAATTGACATTGTAAGGAAAGTAATTGCGGGTGTATTAAATATTTTCACCCTTTATTTACTGAAAGGTTTCTGATAAGGTGTCTCATATGGGACTGTTACTTATTTCAAATTCAAATCCATGGCAATTGTGAATGACTATCCAATGTTAAGAATTAAGAAACTCATTGCTCCCATCTACAATAAAAATTACTCCGGCGTTAAAACTTTACAAAAATGCAATAATTATTTTATATTTTATAACAGTTGGAAACCACAATAGTGTATGTGGTATGAAAATCATTCAACTTCACCATCATTATAAATTGATTCAATCACACCTTATTTGTACATTATTGCTCTCTGACCCACGAAGCTCTATTCACCATTGGAATCTTTAAGTGTATAGTCGCGCCGGGACGTTCATTTATTAAAATTGCTTTGGGCTTTAAAAATAATTCTGTAAATTATAAAATATAAATTCTATTTACGGGGTAAACAATCGATACTGTAAACAAACGTCAGAGTATAATTATTATTCTTATAAATATTTTTTGTAAGAATAAACAAATTTTATGCGGGAATTTTTCAAAAACTAAAACTTTGCTTCATATTCGTGATCCATGTGATCGCCTAAATTGACTTAGGTTCTTGTTTTCTGCTTACAAAATCTTAAAGAATTTTTTTCCCTCCTCTGTTTGCGTTCCTCACTGCTATTCGCCCGTTAGTAATTCCTTATCCAGAAAAGGATAAATTCAGTAATGTCCAGAATTTTTTCACATTTTATGGTAAAGAAGCTACATTTTCGAAATCTACGTTCTCAAATACCCAGGATAGGATTACAAATATTTGTATGAAGAAATAAATTTTGATCCATTTTCAGAAAAATGGTAAATAAATTTTAGATGATGTTCTTAATTCAACAGCCAATAAGAGATGTTATGCCTGTGATCATTACTGTTCACCTACGTCAAGTGGTTGTAAACGGGTGGGTAAAAGATAATTGAACCTGAAACCACTTTTTCTAACACACACACATATGTTGCTTATAGTCCCATGGAATACATACTTTGAGCGAACTCTAGCAACTGGGAATTTCTCCTGTAACGACAATTGATTGATCGGCCTGGGAAATGCACCAGATACTTTTCATATGAGGAAAATCCATTATCTCTGTATCTACAGTTTATCTCGATAGAAGAACCCTTTGATTGGAAACCTCTATAACGTAATAATGTCTAAATTTTCCCCAACGTTAAGCATTTGATTATTATTAGTGGAGCAATTTATTGTGAGAGTAAACTTTTTATCCTCTTCAAGATACTCTCATAAATTTAGTCACATTGACTGTTCTACAAAACCTAGTCCTTAAACCCGTCTCAGTTTCTAAAGAATAGGCTGTGGTGAACGAATATTTATATCGGCGTATAGTGTTTGCAAATTTCAAATAAATTAATACCAAGGATAATTAACTCAACGAGTGGGATAAACCTTTATTTTATAATAATTATTATGTCATGATTTAAATGGTTATTACATTAGACCCTCTCTAAAGGATCAGTTCTGATCATAGGATTTATGCACCGTTATATCCAGAGTGGACTTTTCCTCCAGGTACTTTCAATCTTCAAAAGTACCCCAACAGCCTTTCCCATATGTTCCGAAAATTTTGCGCAGAACCCATAAAAATCGTGTCTGGGGTAGGAAATCTTCCATTCCCTTTCGAAGAAAATTAAAGTGCGCTCCTTCTCTCCCAGCCCTCCTAAAAGTATCTAACTCAATTTTGCTCTCGTAAATTCAAGCACTTCAGCAATATGGAAATCACTTGCTTTTAAAAGGGGAATATGAAAGGATATTTTTGATCCTAAACGAAACCAGGAATTTTAAAGGGGTCCTTAACAACGGGAGCGCACTCCATGGACGTAGGAAATGGTGCCGTTAAAAATTTGAGGTGGAGCGTGAGTTCATTATATCCGGCTGTAAGAGCCTATTTTCCTGATGGGTCTTGTCCATGTTTCTGGAGGCGATGAGAAAAGTTTTGGGTGAGAAAAGGAAATACACTAAGATTATTTTATAACGGCGCCCCCAAAAGTTTCCCTCGCATATGTGATCTTTGAAGGGTCTAATTGAACATTATACTACAAGGGATATTCCCGTGGAGATACAGGAACTGATCTTGCAGATGGGGGTCCCTGGTAGCCAGAACAGACTGTATCTCCGCCCGGGAGGAAAAGGCGTTAAAGGAAATGGTGAAAGTGAAAAGTAAAACTGAGCCATTTACTAAGTTTGCATTTATGTCCGACGAACGGACCAAATAAGAGAAATATTTTACGAGGAAACTTTTTCCAAATTCTTCGTCTCTCTTTATGCTCTCTCTCTCTCTCTCCTCAGTCTCCATATTTATTTACACGGGGAAGGCCCAGGCGGATTTTCTCTCGGGAATTTTTACCCCGAAGCCATAACCCGTTCCCCGTGTGTATTAATTTTATTGATAACTTCCCCTCCAGCTTTGGCTCATTGGGCTACAGGCGAGATTTTAATTTTAAGCTAATTTCAACTCTAGCCTCTGCACTACGGGTAATAAATTTAGCTCCACTTATCAGATACATCTTGATGCTAGAACTGCAGAGGCCTACAATTTCCGTTGTTCCCAAAATTTCATTTAAAATGTCAAAATATTTTTCTTAATCAGACAAAAAAATCTTTTTTAAGAATGTGCAAAATAAGAGTTCAATTCATAATAATATGCTTTCTTGTTACAAAAATTGGAAAAAATATTTAAAATAATAAATCAGCTTGGTTCCCTCAAATAAAAAATTTGTAAAGGTGGTTAATTTTTTGCCTAACAAATTTGCATGGTTTCGACGCCACGCATAATATCCGTCCAAAAATAATCGAATATAAATATAATTGTATTAGGGGTCCCTCATATAGGAAGTTGACTGTACAGCTCAAGGAACAAGATACAGTGAACAATGTGTATCCCGAACCTTCACAAAACAAAACTTTCGCATTAAGTGAGATATGTATATGCGTTTCCCAAAGCTAAGCCCTGCATTCGTAATGACACTCCCTTGTAATGGTGGGGACTATTTATGCTCATGGGCTATTATAATGGGGAGAGTCAAGTGTAGATTTATGATTGTTTTGACCACAAAACAAGGATTGTTTTTCGGAGGAAATGTTGCGGGTCGGGAAGCTCATGCTTTGCATTAATTTAAAATGAGAAAAGGGGTTTATGTGGCTCTAAAGATTTTGGGGCATGTTGAGATTAGGGAAAATAAAGGGAGAAAGTTGAGGGAAAGGAAAGAGTGACTGGAATTGTGGTGTGTGAGAAAAGTTGAGCTTTGTGTATTAATCAAGTGTCATGAGAGCGTGGAAGGGAGCAAGTTTGGAAACTTTATCTTCCCTATCTCTTAAATCATGCACAATTCACACTTTTATGCTCCCCTCTCGTCCTCTGTCTCACCCGACGTTATTAATATTATTTTAACGCATTTTCTCCCCCACACAATCACACCCGACCAGCTCCACTTCCTACACAGAAACACCACACAAAAGTATCCCAATATAGAGGGCGCCAACAAACCATCCCCCCTCATCCACAATCCTTTTAGACCCAAATATTGTAATTACCCCAACGCCACTTAAAACTTCTCCCAACGTAGTGGACAGTTATGTCTATTGTTTACAATTATTTAAACTACTTTACTAACCCACGACAATACATTCGGTCACATTATCCCAAAAACTAGAAGCGAACTCTGGATTTTAGAAGATCTGCAAAACATTTCGTTATGTGCAATTGAAAACTTTATCATTAGACATGTGAATAATGATTTCCAATTAAAATTAGATTTTAAAATTTAAAAAAAAAATTTAAATAATAATTTAAAGTAAAGAAATTCTTCCTCATTTACAAAAACAGTTTCTTTTACCTAGAATAAAATTGTTCATTACTGGATAAATGGGGTTTATTTGCAAATTTTAAAATACAAAAATTCTAAATTCTAAAAATTCATTGACGTGTTCGAAATTTTCAAAATTTGAACGGAGCTTTTAGTTTTTGAACCTCCTGGCCTGAAATATTGACCTAGGTTGATTAAACAAATTAATTGCAAACTTCCCAAAACAAAATTTACCGGAAAATATTTTACTTATATTTGTATTTAAGTTGTAAATTAATTGTTTGCCAGACTGGGAGGTTTTCTGAATATGTATGGATTCTTATAATGGCAGGGCGGGAGGAAGTAGTTTTAAGGGACCGTGTATGCGGAACAAGGCCCCAGCTAATGTAATAAGACTCAATGTAATAAACAACAAACTATGTCCTGTGCTTCGTTCATTTTAATAAGGACGGAGCATATGTCCCAAATCAACTCTCCTTCCCCCTTCGGGCCCATTCTGGAGAAATTATGCGGGCTTGAGGTTGACATGACAGGAGAAACCTTCGTCCTCACGTCAAAGTCACTCTGACTTATGACTTTCTCCAGTTTTGCTGAAAGTGTCAAATACGCGGGATTTTAGCTTACGCCATTATTCCCAAATGACAATCTCCAAATGGGGTTGTGTAACTTCATTTTTAATGCTCAAATTTGAGCGGTGAGCATTTCAAAGTGGCTCTTGTCAATCTTCAGAATTGTGGGAATAGCTATAATTACGAGTACAATATATTCCCGTTACTCTGTACTCACTTTATAAGGGCACCCCCATAAATGGATCAAGATTGACTATTTGAAAAATTGTGAGTACTCAGAAAGTATCCAAATATTTTTATCTCAATAGGATTCACGAAAGTATTTTGTTCATAATCAATCCTTCAATTTGTCATTTGTGTCCGGGATTGGTGAGTTGTTTTTCTGCGAAACCTTTAAAACCGCAGGAGCAGTTGGAAATAATTAAGCAAAATTTGGGACAACAATAAATTATTATTTTTCACATCCAAGTATTCTGAACTGGATCATGTCACATGGAAAGGAGCTACAAATCGCATACTCTCCTTAGGGTATATTTTTTTAGCTAGGCTAGAGTTCCTATGGTGCTAAAATATCCCAAATTATGAAACCCTATATTGGAGCTGGTATCTATGTATATGTTAGGAATTATGCTGACAAATTTTAATAATGTCGCAATATGGACCTTGTGTGATTGCTTTTACCCAGAGAGTGCGTAATATGTACATATTGAATATCCAGTTTAATTCTATATGCTGTATAACTTTCACGCCATTGTCATTCAATTTCATAGAATACCTACAAAATGCGGATAGATCACACACGCCTGCACACCGTATTCCTAAAGGGAATTGGAAGTCCTGTGAATATTTAAATTCCGCACATGTTTGTGCAAGCAAAAATGTTCCCTTTTCTCTTCCAGATTTTTACAAATTTGCTCCATCACCGAAGTTCAAAAACTCTGGAGACAGAGCTCAAATGAGTGAAGCAATGTGAGCATATTTTTGAGAAAGTTGAAATTATTACAAATTTTAAATTTTTACTAAAATGTTAAATTTTTACGCAAAATAAAAATAAAAATCTCTATTGTGTTATTATTCATTTGAAGCCCTGTCATAAGAGTACACAAAGAGCTGACTATGTTAAATAGTTTAGAGACAAGCAAAATAGTGAGGCAAGGTTTAGTCACAAAATGGTAAATCAACTTCATTCAATAAATCAAATCGAAAATGGAAAAATTAATTGAAAAGATTTAAACCTGTCCGATGCTTCAATTTAAGATATTTGGTCAACCTCTTGGACCTATTGTGTTATGTACCAAGCCCTCTATTAACGTAATGCATTCCTGAGCAATTAAAAATAAATAATATAACCATTTTTAGTGTTCAAATATTGAACAATACATGGCCTGTCGCTTTCTAACTTCCGTTGAAATGTTTTCTGTGTTTGTTTCCCGCCTAACGAGAAATTGGCCTAGGTATTTGAAAATATCATTAGAAATTCTACAACAAAGTATTTACATATGCTACAAATAACCTTAAAAACTATGAAACTAACAAATGTCTGCCGCAGTATCACAATTGGTTTCTTTCCAAATAATTAAAAAATCCTTGCATTACTGTTTTAAACTCTGAGACTGCAAATACAAAAACAAGATACATTTTCAAAACAGAAGTCAAGCTAAGCAAATACATCTGCTATAGTTTAAGAGTGACATGTCGGGAAGAAACTTCTGAGCGGCGTTGAAATTACACTTAATAGGCAAAAAATAATTAATCCCATCATCTTAGGTATCTGCAACAATTACATCTTTCACTCGTTACTCATTTCAAGCTGGAATAATCTTTAGAATGTGCTATTTCTCTATCCTCCTATATTGACACTTAGACTCCAAGCAAGTATCTTTTTTTAAACAAAAGTTTAAAAAAAGACATGGCCCTATATGGTTTATCACCATGATTATTCTCCTTCAAAATCCCAATGATTAAGTGGTTACTCAAATTCCTGAATTGGTCTTGAAATAAGATAATTTAATTTGTATAAATTTATTTCCTGTTTTTGAACACAATAGTGAGCAAACTCTTTGTTTGTCCTTTCCCCCTCCAAACAAATGAATTGTTTTGAAAATTACGCATCATGTGAACGAACCAAAGCACCAAAGTTTCGTTTACAGTAAACATTTTCTGCTGGATTGTAGATATAATTATTCTAATCCTTCAATACGAAAGCGTGACACAGTTCAACATTTCACTCCTGCAATCACGTGCTCGAGCATCCACTTTGTTTTTTTAAAAACGTTAGACTTTACTATTTTATGATTTAGTGGAAAAATTGAATCTAAAAATAAATATAAGTTCAATACGGCTGGAATTTAAATAAGCTTACCCATCTGCATCTCCACGATATGTTCACCCCGCTTGTAGATGGCGGTGCAAATGTACCCGCTCCGGCTGGAAATCCAAAGTCAACATTAGAATTTTACACACATTTCCATACACAAAATTTTAAAACCCGTAAAAACCATTTTGGTATGAATAATATTAGTTACAATTTCCCATCAAAAGAACCATAGTCTATAACAAGATATTTTATATCTACATACATAAAACTCAACACAAAAAAATATTTAAATGTAAGAAATAATTATTCCAACAAAAATTATTTTAAAATCGGTAAAGTTATACAAAACTATTTCTTTTAAAAAGTCTAAAATTATTTTTCAATTTCAATGCCGTTTAATATTTTTCAACCGGCTTGTATAGCCTCAGTAACTTGGCATTTGCGGAATAAGAAGTAAAAGGCGGAAAGTGCAGCATTTAGTGACACACACATTTTAGTGTCCAAAAATGATCAAATAAAATTTTTGAAAACAGTACCATTTCTGAGGATTTGAACGTACTTACTTACATTTTAAGCTTAAAAAATCTCTATAAACATTGCCTGGAGAAAAGGGCGCAATAGAATATTATCAGACGTCGAATCACCTATTTCTACATGCTCAAGGACAGGCTCAAATGTTTTTGCAGGCACTCTGTGAGCAGGAAACTGACAAGAAAAAAAATGCTGTTTGTGATTGAAGGGTGGGAAATGCGGAGGGGTACAATGGATGTTCGGAGGGGACCCAAGGATGAGGGGAAAGAGGAGGAGAAAGAAGGGAGAATAGAAATTAAAAACCATTCGTTTTCATTAGAGCTCCCACTAATGACAACACATGGATTGAGACTCTTCCGTAAATAATTGCAAAAGAGGGAAATGCTCCCAAACAGGGCCACAAGGATGTTTGGGTAACGAACAATGGGAAGGGATCGAACATCATTACATATGTATGTGCTTGTTAATGTAATTGCAGTCTCCCTCTATTCCCACATCCCCCCTTAAAATTCCTTACGAGTCTCATTACAAGCCCATAATTTCTCAGGGAAATATAACCCAACCCCCAGACTCCAAATCCACCATTAAAATCAATATTTTCCTTTAAAAAGAAAGCCCCTCAACTGGGAGTCGGAATGCGGAGGCTCAACGTTATGGTAACATGGGAAAGAAATGGAGACGACCACACGGAATGAATTCCCACAGCACATTTCCACTCATCCTTGTTCTCATCCTTTTATGGAGCAAGTATACAGTAAAGCTTAGTTTTAACCACCTCTATAAAACTTTCCCTTCTAGTATCTATTTTTACCACCCCTCATATTTTAAAGGTACGAAATTAATTCCAACTTTAAGCACCGCTCCTGGAGATTCCTATGATTTTGAGGATTTTTGCTAAGGATTTTGAGGGCTCCGTAATAAGGATGCGGGACTGATTGGGAGGGATTGTAAATGCTGGGTACAAGACCAGGATTACATTGCGTGTGGATTGTATAATGGGGAAAGCCTCCATGGAAATCATGGGCCCTGATCTTTCTCCCTATTTTTTTTTTGCTTGCTGGAGACGGTCCTTGTACTGACTCCTGCAATTTATGCAATTTTGGATCGTTCAAAAATAGTTTTAATTTTGTAGGGAGGACAATTTAGAAAATAAAAATACTGGAGCTTCATATGTACTTGTTTGTATGGAAGGTTGAGATTTTATAGGGATTGATGTAGAGATTGAGAGTTGACTGTATAACTATTGTTCCCTTTAATGTTAAAGCAACAACAAAAGTGAGGCTTGGGCTAATGAGCTGAGGAATCACAAAGTGGTTTTATTCAGAGCTAAACATGTGTAATTCTCCACTTCAACCTTATACGCAGCATCTCCCCATACTCCTCATTAACTAAAACTCCATTGATTTCTTCCCAATCTCTCTGGTCACGTGAAGGTTCAGTAATCCCCAGTAATTTCGTATTTCGCTCAGGACTCTTAGGGTTTAACGCCAGGATTTTTATTTCCTGAATTTTTTACCTCCAGGATTTTTCTACACGTTCTGCAACATAATTATGTTACTTTGCCTTAATCAGCGAATGGAACCTGAAATAGTGTTGTTGAATGTTGTTTACATTGTAATTGCATTTAGCTGCAATTTTTTTTTTGCTTATATTTAACGTTGAGTAGAATCCTACTTTGATTTAAAATTATTCTGCGGAAAATACAGTAAAATTTGACCCGGATTTATGGTTGCGCTCGATGTTCGCAAAAATGGTTTTGAGAGAGAAATTTTGCACAACGCTCCCAATTGAATTTTTTTTTCTGGGGACAGTAAAAACGAATGTAAAAACTTTGTAGGGCATACTTGGAAGAGATTAAGTGATATTAATCGAAATTGAAGGGAAATGTACGTTACACAAAGATATATTTTCGTGAGAACAGAAAAGGGAAGGTTTTTCCGACGGAGATATATTATTTGTGGTGCCATCCAGTGTTTTTTATCCTCCTGACGTTATCGGCTGCATATTTCACAATTGGACGCATAAACAAGAGGGAAAATAATGAAAGTTTTTTTTTCTCCTACTATTTTTGCCCGGTCGAAAGGAAAAAAAAAAGAGTCTGCGGAGCTCCATCCAGAAAATATAAGGGAAGGAGCGACGAAATAGGGAAATAATAAATGGGGCTGGAAATAAGGCATTGCCTTGACATATGCGTACGAAGCCTTATAAAATACGGAGCCTTGCATCTCTCCCCGTCCACCCAAATACAGTGGACTCCCTTTGAAACGGATTTGTTTGTATTTCATTTTTTGTGCGTTATATGCCTGCAATAATATTTCCTTAAATATCCGTCTGACGCAATGACAATTTTTGTCCAGGAACGTATTGGGCTAGAAGCGTAATATTTTGCATACTTTAGGGGTGCTTTCGCAGCTTAATTCCACTGTGCACACTGCTGTCAACATAGCAGGCGAATCTTGTTTTGTCCGCAAAGTCAATTTATCACCATGCCCTGTCACTACGTGTCATATTTCCCTACAATCCACAATATTTTCCTCCTCAGACCCTATTTCTGCATTGTATATTATATATGTACATATGTATTCTGGTCCTATAAAATTTCATGTGGAAACCCTTTGAGCCGAACGTGGGATTTTCGGATGCAAAAGCCGCCAAGTAACAAAATAACAATATACAATGTGGACTGGATCTTTATTAGAGCACCTTCGGACGCCCTAAAATTTTACTTGTGTTTTGCCAGGTTTTCCCAACGCAGCTGTTTTCAAATCCGATCCGTTGGTATCTACCTTAAATACACATAGCTAATTCAATTTTTTTAAAGCAATAAATTAAGAATTTTGACAGGTAATAAATTTCATAAAATATTGGGAGCAACCCGTATACCCATTGCAGGGTTTTGTAAAAATAATGGGCGCACTCATTTGGGAAATTTATTAACATTTGAATGGGAATGATTTGGAAATACCACCGCTGGAACAAAAATGGATGGTGTTTTTGCGGCTGAAATATTTAGCGTATTTTACAGTTTAGCCCTCAAATGCTGCAAATATGCGTATATAATAAATATATTGTGCCAATGTATTGGAGCTCATATGTTTTACATGCCCTTTTGGCAGTTCGTTTTTTTTATAGGAGCAGTATTTTTTCTACGTGCTTAAGAGAGAATTTCCTTCCTCATACGTACAATTGCATGTATGTATCTACATGTGTAACATTATATTATAAATACACAAATGTTATGAATATGTAAAAGTTGTTCCGTATAATGTTTTCCACGCATATACATGGACATTGTGTAATCATACGTTGCGCCTGCTGGGCTGTTGAAGGGAAAGATAAGGAAATAGAAAAACATATAAATAATCCTCCAAATCAAGTTTACATTTGACGAGTTTTTCATTATCCAGGGACGCGTTTGTCCTTTGAGCGAGAGTTGTTGACGTTGGAGCGGAACAATTCCAATCTATTCCCAATCTACCAGCTGGACACGCCACTATGACCTGTCACAATTCCCCACTATGTCCTCATGATCTATTGCTTTCTATTTCTTAACCCTTTCCTGAACAAATACTCCCTTGTTCTATGCCCAAGCTCCAAGGCTAACTGCCTTTCAAAATACCAAACAATGGACAGAAAAATATTAAGCGACGTAGGCATTAAGTACAGTTTTCTTAAATGAGATTTTTTTAAAAAATTACCACTCCGATGTAGTGTACAGTATCAGCACGACTTTATCCACAGTATGATTGTCAATGATTTGAGAGCAAGCCGCGCTCATCACCACAGGGCCGAAGCCATTCAGGTCTGTAGAGTTGCTCACGCGCATGGAGCTCATCTCGAAAGTGTAGGTTAAGCGCATGTCCAAAGTGTACCATTGCGCATGCTTTGGGAGCCATGAGGGGAATTTACAGGGTTGGGGAGCAATAGCTGAAAATATACAAAATTTATTGTTATTAAAAATGTATCAAGTGTATGCTCGTTTATTACGCGGGAGTTTTTTTAAATATTTAATAATAGCAAATTTTTGGAACCAGGAAGCTGCAACGTAAAAATTTTAGAGAATATATTTGAGGTTATGAGAAAGAAATTTTTTAAAAATTTAGACAAAATTGTCGGAGCTGAAAATTATTTGTTACTTTTGCCCTATGTTTTAAGGGAACTTGTT
Organism: Allacma fusca; assembly: GCA_947179485.1. Lineage (NCBI taxonomy): Eukaryota > Metazoa > Arthropoda > Collembola > Symphypleona > Sminthuridae > Allacma > Allacma fusca. The sequence continues at coordinate 58,310,551 of OX359247.1, read as the reverse complement.
TTCAAGAGGAGATTTCGTCGTACCTTTGCGAAGCGTCATGGTTCTGGAGCCCTCGGATGGTGACAGTCCATTACAAGTGGCGTCACCTGATTGGGCGACGCGCACAATAATATTGCTATCAGAATTATTGTATTGTCCGGTGCCCCCGCCCTTTTTCGTTTTCTCGTAGACAAAGCATCGGTAGCGTTCCTCGTACGAGGCGTGATGACGGTATTGCATAAGACCCAGTAAATAGCGCGAGGAGCCTTCCTTCCACGTTGCAAGACATTGGAGCTCTTCCGCTAATAATTAATACCACACGCAGGGATTACTTCCCATCCATTTAAAACTTTCACGGAGAGTCAATTTTTGAATTTTATGACTCGGAAATTCACAGCAGGGGGTCGAAACATAATGTATTTTAATTCCCGTGAAAATGTCAAGAGTTCCTAATGCTTTTGACCGATTTGCGCCTCGGAAATTCCTAGGAAATTCCGCCTCGGCCTGCCCAAATAATTGTAACATTCAAAATTCAGAAAACATTTGGAATAAGGGTTCAAAAAATTTTAACAAATTTTACAATCTGGCAAAATGTTTTGGGAAAAATTTAGATTTTTGATATTTTCTATCCGTTGAAAAAATTAACATGACAGGGGAATGACAGCAAGAAATTAAGATGAGGAAACCTGGAAGATATTTCAACCATATTGGGTAAAATTTTTCTTCCATCTCTTTGTGCTGCTATTTATCTTATAATTATAACGGTTGGTAAAACAGAGATAAATATTTTAAGCTTACAGTTAGATATATGTACATACTAAAGTTTAGATATTAAAAAACTTACGGGTGCTCTCAGTGCCGGGGATATCAGGACAAGCTTGATAATTGAGGATGAGGCGCGAGGGATGAATGCAGGACTCGATAGTGGAGAGCGGGTAGCGACACTCCCCATGACCCCGATTATATGTGAAGGTCATTGGACCTCGGAAGGGACAGTCAATTGGGACAGGCTCCATGCGGAATAAGGAATAGAGACTCGCATCACCTGTGATTGTCGAGCAAAAGCTCTTCAGGGCTCTTCTCTCTTGAATGCAAAATGCTGTCAAAAATATATTCAAGTATTAGGTCAGCAAAAATAATCCGGGTAGTATAATACCCGGGTTTTTTTTACAAATTATGTCAATTCCTCCAATTTAGTTGCTACCGGAGTAAATTATAACAATTAGAAAATCCCATTGACAAGGGTTATTCCAAGTAGATAAAATTTTCCTATGCTGCATATACTTCTACCCGGGAAACTACAATAATTAAATAATTTTCTATCTGGATTTGACCTTAGTAGCTGATACTTACGAAAATTTCGTATCATTTATTATGCACATAGTAGTAATTTTTTGGTTGTTAGCAGGGTTATAACTTTTGTAACTAAATTTCGTGAAAATCCGTAAAAACTGATTTTTATTTCACTTTTCGGAAATGAATTTAAAATTTGCCAAACCGGGCTCATAAAATTTAGTCTATATACGGTCTCCATTTAAATTCCTAAAAATAGTTAAGCTTTTTAGGGCACTACAAAAGAATACATTATATACATAGTAATAGAAACAATTTTTGTCTATTTCAACGCCATCAGAAATGTTTGTCCACCTACTTCTATTCTCACTGACCAAGGTAAGTATGCGGAATACATTCAACCAACATGCATTTTATTATGGATGGTATTGGGTACCCAAAATTGTAATTATATTTAAGTAGATATACAAACTTTATCATTTTTTGAGTGGCCTTTAAAGTTCGCAGGTTTTGCCGTTAATTAAAATGTGTGGAGTAAACTTTTTTCCCATTTAAACTGGTAAGCGTTAAAATAGCAAGCTTTAGAACACCAAAAACTGTGTTCATCTTCGGGCTATCAATAACTAACTGCTAAAACTACCAGTACTAGCTTTCTTTTACAACGTAATAAAGTTTTACAAAAATTACATTAATGTTTTTAAAAAAATATAAAACTGGATTATCTATTCTTAAAGAATAGAGTCATTTTTGGAATAATTGGTCTCCAATCATTACTTAGTACGTGGCCCATTACTGACGTTATTCAAGGGGTGTTTACTTTCCTGAATTATTAATCCTTCTTTCACTACTCTTAAAAATGACAGGTTCTTTTAAGATAAATGTAGAATCTGCCAATTTAATCGGATGGCTTAATTTCCTCTTACGTATGTAAATGGTTAGCTACAGCGTATTTTTTGCAATTTTCTACTTGCGCCTTGTGTTCCTTGTGCGCCGCCATTACAAATAATATAAAGAATTGATTATTTTTATCCGGTAGCGTTAAGCAGTAATAGAAAATTTGACTTACTTTCTTTGTACTGAAGAACATTGGCATGTTTTTCATGGAAAACGACACAGCGGTAACATTTTTCTCGGCTGCAGAAAAAACAAATCATATAATGCATTTTTTGATAAATACATACGACCTTTTATGCACACAATCTCATTGACACAATTGAGCCATACTGGAAGATTTCAAAATGTTTTAGCTTCATATAGAACTTGCGTTGTTTAAAAAATGTACTTATAATAAAAAAGATTTCCTTCTCCTGAAACATCGTCTTGCCAACTGGCTTTAAAAAATTTACATTAAAACTAAAATCGTATCTAAAATACAGAGAGGAAAGAAATTAGAAGGTTTTCTTGGACACTTCAATGCTAGAAGTTTTTCGTGGAGAGGATCTACAAAATATAGCATGAGCGTAAGCCGAGAAAATATTGGCAGTGTTAAGGTATAGCAAATATTTAGGAATTTATTCGGAAATGTTCCAAATGCAAACTTGCAATTTTGGAGGGAAAGCCCCAAAAAGGGAAAAGTTATCTGCTGACCCATTATTTCAAGGTAGGGAGAAAGTAAGGGAAAATAAAAAGTTTGGTAATTTTACGGGAAGATTTACAATAGTGGCGCCATTACTTTGGTAATTCATTTTAAAAGTAAGATATTTTACGACCAGATAAGGACTGGGGCTTCTTCCCAGCCAAAATCTTTTCCAATGGTATTTATGCATGTATGTACATATTGGAACAAATGTAAACCTTTGGGAGAAATGGGAATCCAAAGGCTTTGGCAAGTTCAAAGCTTTCGTGCTTTCCCAGAAGCCGATGTGTACAGGCTGCCCCAACACATTTCTCTCCCCCGCAGTCTTTACTTGGAGGATATTTGGGGAAATTTAATATACTCAAATATGGTACAAAATGTTTTCCATATTTTCTTTTATTTCATCGTTTCAATAATTGTGGTCAAATTTCGTTAAAATTTTTAACAGTTAGGATATGATATAAATTTAAAGGCGAACGTTTTGTTTTAACAATATGGAAGAACTTTGCTAAAGCTGAATTTTTGCAACAACTTTTTATCTTGCTAAATACCTGGAAGAGCTTAAATTTTTCTATAGCCTGACATTGTGCCTTTACGATTCTTTTGAAACTTTTGACTTCACTCATACATTATTGATCATTACGAACGGAGATATATTGACGCAGGTTAATTTTTTGCAATTTAGCAATATGTGTAGATATACAAGACGTGTGCATGGATTAATGTACCCATTGACACGTCTGTATGTCCTTGAGGGGAGAGAAAGTTCTCCGCACCTTGTAGATTTGAATGGGAAGTCTCCTGTGCCGAAAGCACTTCTAATCTCACATCTTAATGGCATGTACTCCTTCCCATCTTATTCAAAGTCTTCTTTTATTTTTCAAGAGCTATACACATTTCCCCTTGAAAATTACCCACTTCTTGGGCTCTTCCCCATTTGTTCAAATTTTCCTTTGCACGTACTTCCGCCTTTAATACGCTCCATACATTTCTATTAAAAATACATGATTGGGCTTTAAATATATGCAGTGGAAATATGAGAGTCCTAATTTTTCTCCTTTTCCCCCTACAGTCCCATCTGCTTATAGAATACTCAGGTCTCCGGAAATTGTCTATGCATACATTTATTCAAAACAAAGGGATCCCGAGGATCTGAGGTTTTTGTTCCTAATGAAAATCATACCTTATAGCCCGTGTCTTTTAAGGAGTGTGTGAATAGACAGCGGACCCGAGTGAAATTCTCTCATGTAACGAGACAGTCCATAAAAATGGGACCATTATAACGAGATTTCTCTACCTGAAAATGTTTCCCTTGAACATGCAGGTACATGTTGTATTGCGGGAATACTCCAAAAATTGTACAGGAGAAATAAAAATTTCAATTTAAAAAAACCATTGTTCCTTCTGTACGTCATTGTAAATGGAACGAGGCCTTTTGGTCGTTTCCACTCCATTTGGATCTTACCAGTTTGACCAAAATCACTTCAAGTAAACCGTAATCTAAATATTGTACTACAACCCTAAAAACCGTGTTTAAAATTATGCGTATTACAATTTATACTAAAATTCGTGTGTATTTTTAGCTTGCCAAGTAATTCGGAATGAAAAATCTTACTCAAAATAGACGAGATATTTCTCCCCGTCCGCCTCCAGACACCTCCCCTTTGTACTGATGGCTTGTCCATTTATTGTAATGGTTTGATGGACCCCGGACTGGAACCAATTCCCTTCCCATCTTGAAGGGAATCTGCAGCTCTCCGCCCCTAAATTCACAAAAGCATGTGGTTCGTAAGTCATACTTCAATTATCCGAAACCTTAAAACATTTACATTTGCATTTTGTTTTGAAAACCCAATAAAATTTCTCGTGAATAATATTTATTATCTAAATGTTTCCATCAACAAAAACCTACTGATAAATTTTTGGGGGTTTAAAATTTCCTTAAAACCATGACCCTGAATACAAAATATTTACATTAAATACAGTATTTTCCCAGTTTTACAAATTTTCTCTATTAATACCTTTATCTAGGAAAATTGCGTCCCCATTATGAATTTTTAAGGAAAGAAATTTTGTCACCAAAATAAGTTGTCAACCGCAACAAGTTTTTGTAAATAAAACCACTGGCGAAATTGACATTTTTATGGAAGGAATAATGTCAATATTTTAGGAAAATCTGAAATTTAATTGAAAATTATTAGCCCTGAAAAGTCTGGGTAAAAATGCGGGAAAAATATCCGAGGAGGAAAGTTATTTGCTCATTAGAATCACATTAGAAGAGAGCCTGGAGATTACAGGGAAGTTAAAAGAAGTTGGTTAAATTTGCTGGGAAAAAAGTGTGTAAAGAAAATAGAAGTAAATGGAAGAGTAAAGTTGATAATCCAGTTTCGCGGGAAAGTTTCAAGGGTAGGGCGAGAGTGGATGGGGAAAGCAACAGGGAAGAATCAAAGTTTAAATTAAGTTGGCATTAGTTGCGACAGAAATTTCTCCATTCTCTTCCCGCCCCTATTCTCTCAAAAAGTGATCGTGTACAGTGGGTCTCGATATAACGGTCCACGTTAGACTATCATTTCCTTTCCAGGATCTAAAAATTTTCTCCCACTCCCTTTTGACAATACCATAATTTTTCTTCTTATTCCTTGTTTTTTAAACGTGACCTTCCTTATAACGGACTTTCTTCCTGGAGATTTTTTAAGGATCAAAATAATGTTAAAATTCCAAGTAAAAAAATGCTAATACAGCTTTTGATTAATACTTTCGAAAAATATTTTATATAATAAAGCATGGATGTAAGGTCTAATTTATTATAGGAATCTTTTCTCTTCCGTAGAAAATAAATTCTATGGTCCGTGTTGACACAATACTGTTATTTTAATTATACGAGCATATAAAAAAAACTTGATTATAACGAATCTTTTTATTCTAGCATTTCCGGAATTCCAGCTTATTAAAGTGGAATTTTAGGATTAGCATGGAAGTCTAAGCGGACAAATTGTCCTGGGCCAGGACTACTGTTATAATGAGAGTCCACTGTATGGGAAGGCATTGTGAGAGTGAGAAGGAGAGAAAGGCGCAAAGCGATAATAAACTCATAAAGTTAATTCCGAAGTAAATCGATTTGGGTTGAGGAAATTTATGCAAAGTACTTTCCATTCCTCTGGCTCCGTCTCCTTCCACAGTTTTAAGTGCCGTAATTAATATGCACATAGTAAATATGGCCACTAGACTTTCTCCAAATCTCACTTCTCAACTCTCCTTCGTCTCATCTCTGACCAAGACTAACAACAATTCTCCAGCCCCATTATCATTTCCTCATTTACTATACACTTTCTCTCACTTCAGCCCTCCTTCCCCTAGAAGTCATGGCTAGAGCTAATGCTGGGTCAAGGATAGGCTTCTTATCTTTAATTTCAAATGGGTTAAAATATTGATTGGGGAGAAATTGCACTTGACTCAAACTTGAAATTTCTGGTGATATTTTTGAAATCCCACACGTTTGTATTGCTGTAATTTTGATATTTTATTGTAATAGCTTGAACTTGACTTGGCCTTGAAATTTCAAGAAGAAATTTTGTAACTGGATTTGACCTTGACTTGAGTATAAGATTTTCAGCAAATATTTCGTAACTTGTCTCAACTATGAAATTTCAAGGGAAGACTGAATCTTGTCCTTGACCTAAACTTGACGACCTTTGAACTTTGTCCAAATTTGATACTTCATCGTTTCCCACACTTAGTGTATAGCATTGACCAAGACTCGAAATGCTTTGTTGAACTAAAAATAATTGTTTCCTGACCGAACATGGTTTGTTTTGACTAGTCTTGGTGTTTATGTTATTTGCCGAAACTTGACCCTTACATCATGACCCAACTCTGCATGGACCTCCGCTATATTGGAGTAATAACACCACATTATTAATATATCATGACCTAAACCTGACTTTTACATGAAGACCCAATTTTGACCTTTACATGATGACCCAGGTTTGACCTTTACATGATGACCCAGATTCGAACTTTACATGATGACCCCGATTTGACCTTTACATCATGACCCAGATTTGACCTTTACATCATGACCCAAACTTGGCCTTTACATACATCATGACACACTTGACATTTACGTCATTACCCAAACTTAACCTTTACATCATGATATAGACTTGACCTTTGCGTCATGACCCAGACTTGACCTTTGCGTCATGACCCAGACTTGACATTTGCGTCATGACCCAGACTTGACATTTGCGTCATGACCCAGACTTGACATTTGCGTCATGACCCAGACTTGACCTTAACATTACATCCATACTTGACCTTTGCATCATGATTCAAACTAGACTTGACCTTAACATTACATCCATACTTGACCTTTGCATCATGATTCAAACTAGACCTTTGTATCGTGGGCCAAACTTGACCCTTGGTCGCAATGAAAACTTGACATTTTGCCATTTACATATTGTACCATACAGAAACTTCAGTCTATACTAAAACGTGACATGCAATCTTGACCCAGGCTTAAATGACTTGTTGACCCAAACATGATCTAACCATTGTATGCCGGCTTAACAAGTGTTTGATTTTTAGCCTACATCAAAAACCCTTAAACTTAAAATAAATTACATATTGGGACTTGTCAAAATATTACTATACAAACAATCAAAAAAACTTGACCTATGATTTGCACGTGACCCGACATAAAACTGACCTTCGACCTTCCATTGAAATTAAACTGTGAGAAAAACTTGTCAAAAATATTTTTGGACGATGACCACTTCTCTTAATCTCCGCCATGACCGTTTAACTTGACATAAACCTTCCCAATGACATTGACCTGACCTTGTCCTCAAACCTGGCATCTGACTTAATTTGAGCCCAACTAAGACCAGATGAAATCCGACAGGACGTCGGAATTTCCCAGCATTTCCTCCTTCATGCTCTTACTTTAAGGATTTAAATATTAACTGAAATGTGTTGCGTCCTTGCTCCGCCATAAACTTCCCTGGCGTACCTTGTTCTCTGGGAAGGCATTTATGAGCTCTGTAACGCCAAATTATTCCCATTTACTACCCTCAAGTGAACGCCTTCTGCCCAACATCACATTTCATCTCCACCTTTTCCCTCCCATTGCCCTCTTTTTCTTCCTCTTTCAGCCCCTTTTTTCTCATTCTGGCGTCAATTTTAATTGCACTACTTCCCTTCATTATTTACATTACTTCCACTCACACCCCTCAACGTCTGCATATCAACTCATATTTCCGCGTATTCAGCTGCAGATTTTATCATTGTTTCTGAGATTTTAATTCAGTACACTTCAATGGAAGTAAAATGATGGTATTACAGAACCCCGACTTTTAATTTTTGCAACAATATCATGTCCCAAAAAAAATTTTAAATGGGATTTCACGCTCTTGGAACATACATGTCCGAAATTAGAAATATCAGGATTTTTAGATATTTGATGTGACATGCATAATGTAAATACTTACGGAAATGAAATAAATAGTTTTGTTTTTCCCTTTCAATAAAAAATGTGTCTAATTACAATTACAATCAAAATGCATCCCTATGATTTATTTGGAAGTGCCAGAAATGTGCAGAACTTAGGAATTAAAACTCATGGTGAGAAATATTCGTGGGATAGTTATGGAAGAGTGAAAGTAATAAAGAATGAGGAAACCACGACATGGTCTCGCTTCGTAAAATCCACCTCCTGAGGAGCCCACAGTAATTCAGAATAAAAAGCGAAATGAGCAACAGAGCAAGGGAAATATCCGAGCGTGGAAGAAAAACAATGCAATATCCGGAGCAAATTAGTACGAACACCAAATTACCACTCCAGCATATAAACTATGCGGAAATACATGTACCAAGTCTTTATGACTCTCCACAATTCTAGCTCCCAAAATATATGTAAGTGTACATTTACATTAACAGGGCTCTTCAAAATATCTCCCCCCTAGTGGTCCAATGGAATGGAAATTAAGGGTAAATGGTCCAGTCATATTTTAAGAAAATGCTTAAATTATTAATTTATTACAAAATTAAAAAATTTAATTCCGTCTCCTTGGCACCAAATTTTGAGGCAACTTTACCCAAAATACTAACGGTAAAAATTTTTAAATTTCTTCAAATGTTGGATTTCCTTCGAATTGTAGGGCTTCAAATCTGTGATCAAAATGATTGTATATTTTTTTTGATTGGTTAATTGTTTAAAAGTATTTGTGGTTTCTCCACGTTCCTGGACTTAAACAGGATTGACACAATTTGAATTTTGACTACTGTAGCCCTCAATAATTGGTTTTAGCTGATTTGATTACACAAAGAATTTTTCGGATCAATTCTTCAGTTTTTGGGATTTACAATTTTACCTGGTTTTATGTATGTATAGATTTGATTTTTGAATTTTGGCAATCACAAATTTTGATGAATGTAATGCCCTTTGATGCTAGCGTGTTTGTGTGTAGAATGATGACCCAGAAATAAATCGAGATCCAGGTCTTAAATTTGGAAACATGTGGGAGCGAGTGGGGATAAATTTAGTGAGGGAAAAAATTGTAGATGCGTTAAATTTGAGTGGAGTAGGGAGGTGACAAGGGTTTAGTGCGAACCTTGCACGCTTGTAAAAGTAGGGATAATAAATGGTAATAGTAAATAGTGGGTTGGCATATATGGGAATAGGAGAAGTTGGGCCGGGGAAAGAATTAAAAGACAAGGACTTGGGTTTGAGGAGAGAGAAAAGAGAGAGAGAAAAGAGAGAGAGAAAAGAGCCATAGAGAGAGCGCATTACAATATCTATTATTACTGGGGCAATAATGTAAGAGGAATAGTTGGGTGTATGTACATTAGGTGTATTTGGTGGATGTATTTGGTGCATGGATTTGGTGGGTGGAGAGAGGAGAATTTCTTGGTCCTTAAGACTCTGCTCGGAGAAAGTCCTCAGCCCATGAATTACAAATGCAATACGGTGCAGACAGGCAGAGAGAAAACCACACGGCAGATTACATCGCAAATTTCGAATTCCGCAGGCACAATCCCCATGAGAAACACAATTTCACATCCACACACGAACATCCCTACTTTTACTCCTTTCGCTACTTCCACAGTTCACCTTGAGCAGTGGCCATGTCTACACGGCTAATACAGTCTTCGCATATACAAACCATGTATTTTCATCAAGGGAGCCAAGTAGCAAGGCTTAAAACTCTCCACTCTATCAAGTCTCTGCAAAGTCAAATTAGAGCTCCGCTCAGGTATTATTCCCCATATGTACGCCCTACTAGTATAACCTCAAGTCCGGTTTCAGTTTCCTTAACTCAACAGTTATAAGTGTTCTGGCAAAGACAAGCTTAAGCTATAGATAGATTTGTATGAATTAACGTCTGGATTGTGCTTACATATTTTTTGATCTCGTCATTTTTTTCATTCCGTGATTTTTCGGGATCATATAGGGATTTTTTAAAGGTCAAGCCACAAAATTCGCAATGTCAAGTTTCCTTGCTTTTATTGAAGGTTTCGGTGCTTTCAGCAGCTAGCTTTTATTTATCAATTTACAGGGTCAATTTTAGGGCGAATTATTAGGGTGGGTTAAGAATATTTGAGGTTGAATATCTGGATAAGAATTAGATAATTCAAAGCAAAAGGTGATGTTTAGGTCCGAGGTGATTCAAGATTAGATTAAGTTGAATACCACAGCTACAATGTTTAAGATGTAGGTGCAGCAATCAGATTCAAGTACAATTTAAGGTCAAGTATAATTTAAGGTCAAGTAGAATTTAAGGTCAAGCACAATTTAAGGTCAAGTTCAATTTCAGGTCAAGTTCAGTTTAAGGTCAAGTTCAATTTCAGGTCAAGTTCAATTTCAGGTCAAGTTCAATTTCAGGTCAAGTTCAATTTAAGGTCAAGTTCAATTTCAGGTCAAGTTCAGTTTAAGGTCAAGTTCAATTTCAGGTCAAGTTCAGTTTAAGGTCAAGTTCAATTTCAGGTCAAGTTCAATTTCAGGTCAAGTTCAATTTCAGGTCAAGTTCAATTTCAGGCCAAGTTCAATTTCAGGTCAAGTTCAATTTAAGGTCGAGTTCAATTTAAAGTAGAGTTCAATTTAAAGTAGAGTACAATTTAAGGTCAAGTACAATTTAAGGTCAAATACAATTTAAGGACAACTTCAAATTAATTTCAAGTGATTAAATATTTATTGGCCATATCAGAATCATACTAGCAACATTTTGGATCACAATGTTCTTTCATGTAAATAAATGTCTATACTTAAACGTCTAAAATTTAGTAACTTCGAGACTTTTCAAATTTTCACATAAAAGTTGTTGCCTTTTACTACAGTGCCATTCTTATAGGATCAATGTGATACCATCGAAGGTCCTGTTATATCTGCACGTACTTCTAATTTCGGACAGATTCGTAAGACCTAGTCTAAGTTGGGAACTGTAATAATTTTAGCCGAGTGGAGCATTTATGCATGGAACTCCAAGGGGTACTTGCTCACATGAAAATTCGCCTTCCATAACTCAGCTCGATATTCGTAGTAATTTCACACGAGTTCCTTTCCCTCATTTCTCTCTCTCTCTCTCTCTCTCTCTCTCTCTCTCTCTCTCTCCCTCTCCGAACTGAGACATGGAACGTGGAAGGTAATGCTTTCTCCCACTCTTAATCAACCGCACCAACTTCTCTTCCCAAACCAAAAAAGGTCATTTATCATGGGACTGCTTTGGGAAACAACACATTTGACACTGAGTTTGTTTTCATTTTGCTTCCAAACCCCGGCTCAAACCCACGCTCATTATCTCCCAGCCATATTTAATTAAATGCTTTCCCTCCTTTCCAAAGATTTCAAACCCTAATATATTTTCCATTCAAACCCCAGTTTTTCCCGCCAAAATCCAAACCACATATAATTACATATGAGAACCTCCCGTATTACATACTCCTTTTGGCCTTTTGATTTTCATACTACAAACACCATCCGTTGCATTCCCCGTCCTTAAGCCTCAATACGGATCATTTTCTCGCAAGGAAAACCCTTGTAACGAGATTGCACTGCAAATTCAGTTCCAGGAATTAAACATGCAATGGTATTTGCAAATTCCCATACAATTGCAAACAAAAGTCTTCAAGAAACAAATTTCCATTGAAAAACTTTTCTAGTGACGTCAAGCTCAATAAAATAGAATTATTATTCAAAAATCCCCCGAGGCTAAAATTAATAGACAGTCCATTGAAAATTCTGAAGGACAGGAAAGTAAATGCTAGGGCTGGGAGAAAAAAAATTTGAAATGTAATTTATTGGAAGGAATGATGGAGGAGGGGAAGCTGAGGACTTTTTTCTCTCGATCTCTGTACATCATCCCTCCCTTAATTCTAGCACATGTGACAGGGTTATAAGGAAGCGACTTAGTATAGAGAGGTTGCTCCTTGGCTTTCTTTACTCTATCTCCTCCACGTCCTTCCCCTTCCACGACAAAGCCCAGGAGACCAATTTCGCTTATGGCTTTTTACCACCAACACAAAACCACACACCAGATTTCCCTCTCTCCACAAAATCCCCTCTCTATACATGGGCTTAAGTAAGTCCTAAGCACTCCCGGGCTTCCTTATTTCATCTTGTACTTTCCCATATGTACACGTCACTCCTGGATACCTTTACAACTATAACAATTCCCATAAGCCAACTTTCTATGCAGTCGAGTCTCGTTACTACAGCCACCCTCCTCCAAATTTCCCCCCTAACTTTGAACATTCTGAGGAATTTTTTGTTTGAGCCTATATTAATTTATTTTTTATAAAACCTTATATTATACAGCTGACACTCTTTGATACAAACCCCGGGAAAACAAAATATTTCAAAGGAATTCATCCCCAGTGACCAAATCATTTGATTTAAGACCAAATGAATTGTTCCTCATGAGTTCAGGTGTCTGTAACAGAGCTTCTGTATAAGGGCGGAAGTCTAGCTATACCATCCTCCCTTACAAATTCGGTTTCTCTAGAACTAAAACCAAATTCCAGAGGATGTTTTCCGAGGGGCCGTTATAACGAGACTGGACTGTGTGTAAAATAACCCCATTTTATGATCCCACACTTTTATAACCCCTTCTCATCCATGCACACCCAAAAAATTTACACATTTCCCATAGAGCACAAGAATATTCGGCGCACTTCCTGGTCTGGGAGGAAAATTTTCCAAAGCGAGCGTAATGGAGAGAAAAAAAATGTAAAAAAAAGTAAAAAATGTATGGGGAAAATTCCTGGACAAGGAAACGTCGACTGAGGAATGATGCTGGGCATGGAGCTTGAGAATTAGAACGGCTGAGCACAATTTGGACCTGGGTTTTGAGACATTTGTTGTCCATGGACGAGGAAGCTCTGCTTCTTCTTTAATGAGAGCTTGGGACTGAGTGAAAATGAGCGGGAAAGTTAGTTTTCCGTGGGAGTATAGTGGCTCATAAAAGGGATTTGATTAGTTGTTCTCATCATTATTGTTATTACTTTTGTGGTGGAGGAACAAGGATTGAGTCCATGTGGGAGGATTGCTGGGACTCTTCCCACAATCCTTGCATTTATTTAAGCGGGGCTCCTGGGGAGCGCCATTTTCAAAAGTGGCCTCACGTGGTCAAGCACTTTCACTTCTCTTTACTTTCCCAGAGTTCACCCTTCCTATAGCGGCCGTCCTCATGTGCACAGCCGGGAATTTCCAAAAGACAAAAATAATAATTATATTTCCGGAAAAAATATTTCCGTCTCAATAACTTTGTTTACCTTGTAAAAACATATATTGTTGTGTTTTTCTTATGTCACTCAACAGTTCAGGGTTATATCCACAGAATAGACCCTTCGAATCTTAGGAAACAATTTACTCAGAATTATTTTCGTTTAAAAATTTCTATAACTATGTAATTTATTATACCCAGCAAAATTTGGGAAATCTAAAAGGGGGTCCGTTATATCGAGACTATCCTTCCAATAATAAATTGGGAAGTCCCTTGGAAAAGCCTCTTTGAGGACCGTCTTTGGAATTGGTTTGAAATGACGGCCCTTATAACGAGACTTCCCTCCTCAGCCCGTCCCTTCTAACGAGGTCTTACGCAATTACATGTAAAATACACACGTAGGACCAGCCCGGGTCATATATTTCCATTGGAGTTGGAAATGGACTCGGCCACAAAAAGAAATAAAGCCACTGGAGAAAACTTTGAGTCTGTGGAGACAATTTATGCTGAATTTACGCTCGTTTCTCATCTCTCCTGGGAAATCCACGCAACCATCAGGCAACAAAGGTTAAGGCGTAATTCTCAAACTTTCCCCTATTTTTCTACTCTTTTTTTTTTTATAATGGTCCTCTTCCGCTTTCCCCTTTCCATCAAGGGAACCCAAAGGTAAAGAAAACCCCTTTTTTTACCTTATTCTTTGCAAAATTTTCAGGACAAGAGAAAAAAAAATAGAGAGAGAGAAACGAAGAAGAAAAAATATATTCGTGAGGCCTGTAGGGAATTTCCGTTAAATAATAATTTCTTATTTGCTTTGCATCAAACCCAGGTAAAATAAACCCTGAAAAGCCTGAGGGGGTCTTGTGTCAACAATTCTCTCATTATTACCGAGGTCTCGGAGGACGACCGCTGTAACGAGAGTAATTCATGGATTTAAGTATTCCTTGGGAATTCATAATATTTGCTCTTTATAGGGGGCGGCAAATACCCCACGTTTTCAATTTCTATTATTAGTCCGGGAATGGCCTGGAATTTACGGGTGCAAATATTTGTTAATTTTTTCCCTCTGATTAGAAACCTTTTTGAATAATAGACAATACTGTAATGTGGAGTTGGGAATTCAGCGTCCGTTTATATTTTTGACAAGTGACAGAGAGGACAGGAGAGACCTGGAACTGAAATCTATAAAATAAGTTGAGAGTTAAGAAGATGGAGGGCCCTCCAATTTTTTTTCCCACGGATGCATGTGAAAATGACAGGAGAGTGAGAGAGAAAAAAAAGAGCGAGGAAGCATTGGGACAATGGAGAGAGAGAGAGAGAAAAAAAGAGAGAAAACGGATGATAGAAACAAGTTGTGTGCTTGAAAATAATAGAAACGGTGCGTTTCCATTTTCATTCGGGCCCCGCTTTGCCTGGCTAATGTGATTAGATAGGATGTAATAAACGTAATAGGGAGGAGAACCCTGCTGACTATTTTCCTTCAAATGGATTACGCCAACCTTTCTAATGGATTCTTGTCCTCTCGCTCCTATCCCAGCTCAGTCTCGTTATAACAGCCCCCTATTTTAGCTTTAGCAAATTCTATCCCCGCAAAAAAAGAATTCTGCCCGTATTTTAACCAGAAATTTTAAAGTTCCCTCGTACAAAACCATGTAAAAATGAGCAGAAATTTTGCATATTTGAGGGCCCCATTATAACAATAATTTCCTGTAAGCCCAATCCTTCTACTAGAAAATATAGGTATAGTGTTTGGAAAACTAAGAAGAAAAATTTGCCCGTAAGGATAAAATGTTGCCCATAAAATGACTTTGCAAAAATAAATATTTTTGCAAATTTTGCCCGCAATTTCCATTACGCATTTTAGTTTGGGAATTTTGGAGAGAGTGGTATTTGGGGTTTTGGCAAATTTTACGGGTGTAAAATTTTGCTTCTGAGCAGAACTTTTGGACATAATGGGAATAATGTCCTGGAATGGGACAATGCTCATCATGACTCCCATTCGCAGTCAATTTCCCTTTCTCTCTCTCTCTCTCTCTCTCGCTCTACTGCGACATAGAAATTATTGTCAAATTCCCCATCGCATTAGTTTAATTGCCCTGATAACGGCTGCTATCCCCAATGTATGCAAATCTCTTTAAAGCTTTCGGATTAAAAAGTTCACTATGGGCGGAAATGCATTTATTTTATTTATTTAAAAATCCATAGAGCGAGACCTGTAGTGACAGTGTGTGACACAATTCCCGCCATATATTTAAAACGGCTGTGAAATTTTTTTTTTTTGGGGCGGCAGTAAAAATAAAATGTGAGTCAATTTTTCCGGAAGGAAATTTAATACTAAAATTCATCACGACACGGTGACGAAGGAGAGGCTTTAATCCCTATTATCGTTCCACTAAGTCCCAGTGTATATTTTCTCAAGCTATACAATTTAGCGGGATTTACATTTTGGGCTGCGGGAAAAGAAGATAAGGGAAGCGATTGAAGACATGGCCAAGGATTTCCTCTTAATCCAGGGATTACTATTTTCCCCTTCGAATATTTCCCCTATTCTTTTCCCATCTCTCCCCCCAACGGAGACATTGAACGGGCCAAGGCAGGGAGCCTTACGTATGTATGTATGTACATGCTAATTTACGCACGTAAACAGAAGCATGGACATAATGCAAAATTATCCCTGACTCCGATTTACATGGAATTTTTGGGATGGAGCCCCATACATAAAAATTAAGGGTAAATCCCCCGGATTTATTTCCCTCCGTAACTTTTGTAATTTTGTTGCCAAAATTTTAGCCAGCATTTGCATAATTAATGGGAACAAATAACCCATGGGAACAATGTCCTTTCAATTAATGACGTAGATTCCCACCACCCAGCCCATCAAATATTTTTTACAATTTGGCATTAACACAGGGTTTATTAAATTAAGCAATCTTCATGCACGAAAGGAATTTATTTTTCTAAAAATCCTTTTTAATACCGTCTAATGCATTAATTATAATAGACACGTAAAGTCCGGGTAATTTTTTAATTTAGTGAACTGATTTAAAATCAGTTTTGATTCTCTAGTCCTTCGTCTCTATAATTTAGCCTTTAGTAAATATTTGTTCCAAGGAGACTTTGAAAAATGAGAGAGAACTTTTTGTAAAAATTTGGGGAATTAAAAATATAAGGGAAGAACCTGTCTATAGGGCGAGGAAAAATCGGACGTGAATAGGGAAAATATTGAGAACTGGGAGTGGTTGACAGGGAGGAATATTTCCTGGCGGGAAGGAATAAATCAAAGAACAGGAGGAAAAGTGAAGGGAAAAAATAGGATTTGAGAGAGGAGGAAGAGAAAATAAAGTAAAATAAAGTGGAGAGTTGGAAGTTACGTGGAAACAAGGCCCAGGGAGATAATGAAGCGGGAAGGAGAGGAGCAAATTCAAAGCCCAAAGTTTTCCTTACCCTTCGTCTGCATAGCACAGTTGCATTTGTCCCGGAAAACTTTCCTCAAAGGATACAGGGTCCTCCAAAATAATTTACCAAACTCGTATTTAGCAAAAAAAAGGAAGAAAATTTAGCAAAATTATTTCCAACCTCATTGTCCCAAAATTTGACTTCCTCATTTTCTTAATTAGGTTTCTTCATTTCAAAATAGTACCGACATCTGTTACGGTATATTGAAAACATTGACTCTAAATTTTGGTTTAAGAATATTCCTGGTTTAAAAAACTCAAATTTTTTATTTATTCTACTTTCTTTTAGGAAATTTCGTAAGATTTTCAGAGCGTTCTTGATGACATTTGTCATTTTTCAAGGCCTTTAATTAGCCCGACGTTTCTTTATATTCTCGACCCTTGTGACGCTATAAATGCATTAAATTTTGACGTGGGTCATTTCTAACATTATTTTAAAAATTGGGAAAATATTTGCTAATACGGCTTTGAATTGTTTCATAAACAAAAAATTAAAACTATTTTGATTCAATAAAAGAATTGACACTCTGTTAAGTATTTTCGTCACATGTGCTTGTATTTTTTTTCGGCAATTTTAGGAGGGGGAACGTTTAGAGGCACCTTGTGTATTTATTTGTGTGCTTGGATAACGAGTGAAGTCAGAGACAAATAGTAGTAAAGGGATGGAGAGAGAGAGAGAGAGAGAGAGAGAGAGAGAGAGAGTGAGGGAAATAGAGAGAAAGTAATTTTTGGTCCGTGACGACTCCGACGACAGGAGAAAGTGTAAATGAAACCAAAACGAAAATAAATTGGGATTTCTAGGAACTGGTGGAAAACCTCCATTAGGGAGACAGACTCTGGGCAAATGTAAATAAAAGCATGACTCCAACATCTCCTTGACAAGCTCAGCATCAGTCATTAGTCTCCCTCAACACAACATATTTACAAATCCTCAGCCGCAAACCATCCCAAATTACACAACAATCACTATTAATTGCGTCAAAAGTCACTTCCATTTCACTTTCACACGCTTAAAATAAGGCCCAAGGATTTTTATTATTTTGCATAAGCTTCACGCCACTCAGGGCTTTTCTCAGTGTAAACGGGATGGATATTGGAATGATTTAAAGGCACCCGTCAATTCAATACTAACAATGTGGTACAGTGAACCTTCAATAAAATTTTCACGAATGTTTTTTCCAATTCAAAAAAAGCATTTGGTTAAATTTCTGCGTAAAGGAATGTAAGCATGTTTTCTAACGAGAGCATACATCGTTGAGATAATAAAATAAGGATTTTCCCGTGAGTGCTGTTACAGGCAGAATGCACTGTTTTAGTGGTTTGGATAGGATCCCAAAACAGCTTGTAGGCCTTAAATTTGCGCAGTTCCGTTGATGCTGGTGCAATATGTGTCATATATTATGTAACTCGTTGTGGAAATTGTGGAAGCTCCGGGAGACAACAAGAGAACAAGGGTCGTAATAATTATTGTGGAATTTTGCATTCTCCTCTCCTAACACTCATTGGTTTTTACGAGGGGCGTAAAATTGCCAACTTTTAGTCCCAACACAAATTTCCACTCCACACTTCCCAAGGACTGAGGCAATGCGACAAAATCCTACTTTCCTCCGAACCATCTACTATTTCCATACGTCCACATTCAAATCCATCTACAGTCCATCGAAGTTATAACGGCCAGGTTTTTTCATCTTGTTGTTTCTCTAATGAGAGAGGTGTTTCAAAGATACCTCTGCGCTTCCATTTGGTTTCATTAATTTGAATAACAGTAACGCCGTTCTAATAAATGGTGTATATTGAAATAAATACAGAAAATTTTGCAAAGAAATTCCTGTCTCGAAATACTGTAAGCGTAGCATCAGCAGGCTTTATGGCACTGTTAAGAGGGCGGGAAGATTTTGGTAAAATTTTGTAAATAATTAAATTGGATTTCTCACTTCGCTAGATTTGCAATTTTCCTATCCGCGAAAGTGTATTGTAATATGAATTTCAGGGATTTTGACTTATATGAAGGACCGTTGTAAAGAGATTAAATGTATGAATTTTAATTCAGCGATTACTGTAATTCTGTTTTTTCTATGTAACCATTTTGTGCATTTAATTTCAGTACAATTGACATTTTTGCAAATTTTCTTGCGGGTTGTAAAAATATTTGGGGTACTTTGCGAAGTTTAAAAATAGGACTTTGGGGGAGTTAAAAATGTACAAGTGACATAGAATGTATACTTTTATTGGATGTGCAAATGCAAAACTTAAAGGAAGGAAAAGTTTTCTCGGAATTGTAAAAAAAGAGTAGTAGGGATATTTTTTGACGGGATCAAAAATAAAACAAATTTTGGGGGCTATAAAAATGGGAATGTGATAAAATAGCAAACTGTTGCGGGTTTTAGGTATGGAAGGTAAGAAAATTGCTGGGAGTGAATTTCAATTGTGAAGAGCGTAAAAATAAAATTTCTTTGAAATGGAATTGTCTCTGGCGCTTGGAGAACCATGTAATGTGGCACTTATCCAAGTAAATGGTTTCCTCTGTCTTTTTCACTGAAGGGACACCCTTGTGAGTGTTATAAGTGCGAGGAGAGGATGGAGGGAAAAGGAGACAGCGGGAAAGACGAACAGCCCCTGGAAATTCCATTGTTCCCCGCCGAATATCAGCCAAATGTATGGGAAGGCGGAAGGCGTTCTTTACGCTACTAATGGACTATCTCCACACTTCACAAAGCCTATCATTATGTATTTCTATCCCTCAGCCCCCCTCACAGCACACACTTCACTAGGGATGTGTTCAAGTTCAAGTTAGGCTTCCCGCACTTTTCAAGTTAGAGTGTCAAGTTCAGATCTCTAGTGCAGCTCATTCGTTAACGCCCAGTTTAGATATTTTAAAACAGAAGTTGGTTTCAAGCTCAAGTTCAAGTTCTGCCAAAGTCACATTTGACCTGTACTAGGCTGAAGTAAAATTAAGGGTCAGATGACAGGCTGGTACAAAAAAAATATTTTAAGGTAATTATATATTAAGGTCAGGTCAAATACGGGTCAAGTTCATGTTAAACATAAGACTAAGCAGAGCTGCGCACAAGTACAAGTAGACCACGAGTATTTCAAGTCAAGTTCGCGTTCGGGTCGTGGTCAAGTAAATAAATTTAAAACCATGAACGGTTCGGGTCGTGTTCAGGTATTTCATGGACTTGACCATGATTTCTTACCTTAAGTCAAGTTCGTGGTCAAGTATAATTATTTTACTTGAACCATAGTACTTGGTCAGGTTCAAGTAAATATTAAGAAGTACTTGACCACGAACTTGAGTTTTTGGTGTACAAGTTCAAGTAATTTTGTATGCGCAAGACTTCATGACTGAGAGAATTTTTAATTCACTTACGATTCACTACTGTATACTAAACAATACTTAAAGCGGCATTTTAGTGCACCACTTTAAGAGACCTTTGTTAACTTGTTCCGTGTACGCAAATACAAAAGAACGCTCAACACTCATATGACTCCTTAGAAATTGATTTAAATATGCTCGCACCCGTTTTTACAATAGTATGTGTCAGCTAAACCTAAAAGAGTTATGTGCCACCGAATATGTCAACTGCGACACCAGACCCACCAGGTTCACGAAATCAGAGTAGATATCCAGTGTACCATCATTCAACATTCAGTGAAAAGGACCAAAAATACAATTATTATTTTTACAGGCGGTTGCTCGCAAAAAACTGGGTGAAACCTAGTGTTAGATACCTATATTCTTTCGTTACAAATATAAATTTCTCCAGTCAAATTTAAGATTTTGGTGTCCTAAAAATTAAGTTTCTTGTACATGAAAGTTCAAGTTCATGGTCAAGTTCGGGTCATGGTCAAGTCAAGTTGAAGTTGGACCCGAAACACGAGTATAAAATCATGGTCAAGTAATCTGAGAATTACTTGAGAACCCGAACTTGTTTCATTCAAGTATTACTTGAACTGAAAATGTCAAGTTCGGGTAATCTTGAAATACGTACTTGAAAAGTCGGGGTCAAGTCAAGTTCGTGGTCGGATCTTTATAAATACTTGACCCGAGCGCAGCACTAAGACTAAGTACGTATCTCAAACAGGTCGAAGCGCGGGATCTATTTCTTTGATAGACCAGAGCTTATGTCATTGGAATTTCTTCCCAGGTCAAGTTCGATATAAGGTCAAGTTTTGTTTCGGCTCAAAGGTCAAGTTAGGCTTGAGCAAAGTTATAAGTATGTACTTAAGGAAGATACTCAAGAAGGATTAATTTCATGAAAATAAAATAAAGCTTCAGTTCAAATGTAAGGTCAGTTTTTTGGGCAGGGTCAAGTTCTGGAGTGTCGCTTCATTTTAGTTGAAGTGCGGGTCAAAGTCATGTCAAATTTTTGTGCAGGATAACAACTACTAAAATTTTATGATCGCAAGTCAACTTCAAGTTAGTAATATAGTTGAAGTGGAAAATATAGTCAAGGTTGAAGTTCCAGGGTTAAGGTCAAGTGGAGTTGAGGTACACTGAAGGAAGTTCAAGTTTCAAGTAAGTCTCATGCTTAAGTGAAGCTTACAAGTGTACTGTTAAAAAAAGGTCAATTTTGAAGAAACATGGTCAAGTTTAAATCCAGCTCATGTAACAGGTAAAACCAAGTAAAGTCGAAAGTCAGGATTGGATCGAATTCAAGTGGGTCGTATAAATTAGAGGGTTTGAAAGTAACGGGTCAAGTTAGGTCAACATCGAGTTGATGATCGATAGCACCACTAACATTTCAAATGAAGATCCCAAAAGCAATTTCGTTATCCTGAGCTAGACGAAAAATTAGTTACGTTCCAAGTTTGGGAGTTTCACAGAAATTGCGGGAAAATCAAATTTCGCGACTTGAACCCATCTCAATTTATCCTAAAATTCACTTGTTCGCTCCCTATTCCTGAATTTTACTGGAGGGACGCTCAAGTGGGAAGAATTGTTGGGAGAGCAGGTGAAATAGTTTGAATATCCAATTTCTCACAATTCCCACCTCCCCCTTACATGACATACTTTAGAACCGGGAAATTTAAAATTCCCGAGGAAACTTCAATTTCCCTAAACTTTGTTCCACTTTCCTTGTTTATGACGTGAATATGTTTTCCAAGAGTCTTATTTTAAAATGGGACAGTGTCGGTGGAAACAGTCGTATCTCGCTATAACGGCCTTTCAGAAATCCCTTCCTGTTATAAGGGTGGTGACTCTACATGAGTATAATTTAATGTTTGTAGGACTTCATGTGTAGTTACAGACGAAGATACATTTCGGGTGGAGCCAGTATCACGAGATTCGACTGTGAATTCATCCACAGGCGTTGCTGGGAAGAGAGAGAGAGAGAGAGAAAAGCGTCTGGCTTTTATCACTTTGAGTCCAGTCCATAAAAATGCATTGTATGAATATTCATGAGTGGAGCTAGGCTCAAGTAACCATAACGGTAGGTAAGTGCTCGTCACTTTGTCCCAGTTTCATGTCTTCTCTGTCTCTTGCGCCCCGAAATTGCTCAAAGCAAATGGGAAATGTCCAAGTGAGCTCCTCAAATGCACTTTCTCCTTTCATAATTCCAAGTCGTAATTCTCCATTTACTGCCAAGATTTTACTCCCGCCATTCCCTCTCCATTTTCAACCTCCACTTCGTTTTCCCAAGCTTTTTTTTTTGTTTTTGGAAGAGTTTTAAAAATATTAAGATTCCTTACACCAGAATTTTTTCCTTTGCTCCCTTAATTTTTACCCTTAAAATTTTGGCTCGGCGCTTATAATACTTGTCCCATACTTACAATGTTTTCACGACCCGTATGATTTCTATCTGGCGCTTACATTTTTTTCCCTGCTCAAAATTTATCCCTGCGCCCGGTATTTTGGCCTGATACTTACACATTAATGCTTTTTGAATCCCTGTTTTCCTGCTGCAGCTTTGCAATCGGATTTTAAATTATTAACTCCAAATTTTATACAAAGCGCCCTGATATTTGACGTCTTCAATTGATCACTGGGGTTTCCTTATTACATGAAGCACCGGCATTGTATTTTCCAGTCTTTTAAATTTTGAGGTACAATTGTTAGATTTTTAAAATATTAACACGAAGTTCCTTTGAACACATTTGAAATTGGCGGTTTTTGTGGCGCTGAGTTGGATGTTTGATTTTTGTAAGACATCAACGCCATTTATGACATTATTCCCGACTGCTCAAATGGAATTTCCAAGGTTGACACAAGCGACAAAATCCGTAAGGATCTACTTGTCGAAAGAAATTCGCTTGGAAAAAATGAAAATAATTTCAGTACAAAAGGAACAACTTTTATAAGGGACAAAACACTCATGGCCCTTGTAACGAGGTTTGCTGTAAAATATCAATGAGCAAAACAACAAAGTGAAATGCGAGTTTCTGATTGGTTCCCGCATTGCATCCTATACGCTAGGCCCCCTATTAGTGTAATTGAAAGTAGACTTAGCATAGCGGAGACCTCGTTACAAGGGACATGGAAGGGACGGGATTTTTGTCCCTGATAATGAGTCTCTTGAAACTTTACGTGTTTAAAGTTTGGAAATTAAGTTCCAGGGAATGCTCCATACATACATCCCAGAGCATGGTTATTAATGGGAATGTGCGAAGCGGGAATTTATGAAATGTGTGGAATTCCGGGGAGAAAGTGAAAGATCCGTGGGCGAGGGAAGTGCCTGGTGTAATATTTATAATGTTGAAGACGGCCGAAGCGATAAGAAAGGGAAAAAGATGTAATTTCCAGTTGGTTGAAGATTTGTAATGTGACTCGACCTCTCACATCTTTTCCATTCTATTTCCATCATTTCGCCCGCTCCTCTTCCCAATAACCTCCTTTCTCTTCTCTTGTATTCATTTAGCTCAACTTGCGTCCAACACACAGGGAGCACTTGCTATTGCAGCAGCCCTCCCCCTCCTAAGCTCATTTCCTTCCTCTAGAGTCAAAAAAAGTCAATCAATGGCCTGGGATTTTTGTCTCGCATATAGGATCATGGGAATTTGAGGGTTAAATATTGTCCTTCCCTGAGATGCTGTTACAACAAGAGTCCACTCTGGGAGCACATTTGTGAGAGAGGAAAGAAATACCTTTCGAGTGAAGCCTGGATGACTGGTCACGGAAAAAAGTGAAATGTGATTTTCTTAGAAGTTGAGCCAATCCAGATGTGTTTCCCAGAGGCGGAGATCTTCTCAATTTTTTCCACATTTCCAGACTTGACAAAGCTCTTCCCTTCATTATGATTTCATTACTTGGGACCCATTACTTTTAATGCAGGGACGGCTTCGTTCCTGCCCTACATTTATCTTTATGACAATTATTATCCTATTGATTCTGACTGTCCTCAATCTTCCGACCCTTTCTCATCCACTCACCACAGCCCACTTCCCAAACATCTTCATTTCCTAAGCATTTTCCATATCAAACCATCTTCTTATTTTCCCAGCTTCCGCGCCATTCCATTTTTACATCAGGACCTCCAGCAGTACTTACTTGAGAAAATTCAGTCATTGCTAATGAAAATTCAATGGTTGTATACAATGCGCGCTAAGACGTAGATTTAAAACTGTCAAGCGCTCTAATTCCCATCAAAATTTTACGTACAAGCAGCTAGGGGAATTTTAAAAAGAATTACGGGAAATATGAGTCAAAATCCCGAAAATTGTAGGAAAATAGGCGTTACTCAGTTCTTAAAATTAGGGTCAACCTAGCGCACGCAGGAACGTCGGAAATTTAATGCGCGCAAGTGCGCGGGAAATCCAAATCCGTTTGAAAGTTTCAAACATTATATTATGTTTTGAATAATTTAGGATCTTACTAAAGAAAATGTAAATGGCGGGATGATGTTATTACAACGTGAGAGCCTGCGCGGATAAAGCGCGGGAAATTTAAATCCAGCTCTGTAGAAAGGAGCAATATTTAACCCAAGGGATAAAAGAAGAGCCGACGGACAAAATTAAACTTGAAAATATTAAGGGAGAGCTGAGACCTACACGAGCGCTGTAGTTGAATGAAATACTGTAGGCGCCCTATGAAAAAAAAACTATTGTTTCAATAGTCGGGAGGATAAATGGGATAAAAATACAATAAAAATAATAGTATTAGGGGAGAGGAAATGGGTGAAAGGAGAGATGAAAGGAGGCGGGAAAAAAGGATGAGTTTATTGAAAAGCGATAAAGTGACCGTATCTCACAAGTTTTCCGCTCTTTCTTATAAATACATACGTAAAGCCAGCAAATGGATTTTTCCTTTAAGTAGCATGCTTTTAAGCCTTTATGAGCTGTTCGTGGAAAAAAACTCCTTTCCTACCTTTTCCCCTTCATAAAGCAATATCTCCTCAAATAAATAATAAGCCCACTCTTCAATTTACTCTCTCATCTCGTATCTTCCAACGGATCCTGTTTATGAGCCCCCACCAAAATTATTATTGCCCATGTTTTACCATTCTAAAGCTCCTGTGTACTGTGGAGTCTCGATAGAGCAGCCCCCGAAGGTTTGCACAATTTAACTCTGAGATATTCCTTTGATACGTCTCTTTATAACGGACCCCGTCGTCAGCTCATCTTGTTTGCCCATTGGGGCAAAAAAATATCTGGACCTGTTCCAAATCTCGCTTGTCCCATTTTGGAAAATAGTTTAGGGTTTTTTTTATGCCGAGGGCAGGCTCTGTACTTGTATGTAATTATTATTGTAAAATGGGAAGAAATGAAATGGTGTTGGGGAAAATGCATAATAAATTGGGAACTTTGGAAGGGAAAACAAAGGAATAATTTGGGAATTCGGGCTTAATTGGGAAGAGATGGGGGAAAACAAGGGCTCGGGAGGAAAATTGGAGAGGAATGACTGGATACGGGAGTTGGTGTGGAAAACTTTGCGGAGTGGCATAATCTCTGCTAGTTGTCAACAAGGATGGGACACAACTCCTTACAAGAGCAACGACACTGGGAATCTTCCCTTCCACATGCTATTTAGTCCTTGCAAATCCACCGGACTTAAAACTTTCTCCGACTCCGCCTCCCACCAATCTCTCACATCCAAATCTACCGGGTCCCAACTATAGGGGATTTTATCCTATCGGTGACTCAACTGTCGCTCATTGTCAGGCACTTCCTTCAAGAAGTGGGACGGGAAAATATTCAGAGCCTTCAAAGGCCAGGAAATATTTTTTTAGCAAAAATGGGCTTTAATTTTGCCAAAAATTGTGCACAGTTTTAGAAAAGGACATGAAATTATCATTACTGCTAATTTATTCTGCAAAGATAAGCTTAATTGTTGGAAACATTAGCAAAATTTTATCAAATATTTGCATTTGTTGGAAATATTTCCAGATTTTGTATAGGTATGCCTTTATAATTTGAGTGTTTGCAAAAATTTTAGATAAATTTTCCCATATTTTCTGCAAATTTGAGCAAAAATCCCGCAAATTTTGCTGGAACTTGGTGGAAAAATGCTTGCAACGTTTCATCAAATTCCTGCAAAATTTGGTGCCCATGGTTGCAAAATGTTTGCAAAATGCTTGCAAAATTTAGGTCAAGCAGAGTACAAATTGTTAAACAAAAAACAATTTTGGGGCAAAGAATTGCATTGAAATTTTTTTTACCGGGAATGTTTTTATAATTTGTTGATCTGGTTTCACAATTTTGTATGGGAAAAATTTGCATTGAACAAGGATGACATTGTATGGGGGCGCTGTACCCTGTGATTGTGCCTTTCTCACAAGGCTGGTGGAATGATAAGTGGGGGTAAATCCCTGGTGCTTTGTGTCCCTCTACTTTCACCTACTTTCCTCGCTATCATCCCAACACACTGAGGACAAGAATCTCATTTGCAAAATTACTGCACTAATATAACACTCACTAAATTATTTCGACCACTTCAAATTAACCCTTGCCCTTTCCCCATAATTGTCAGGAAACCCGCTAGCTTCACTCCAATTTATGGCCTCTTTTCCATGTCCCTTCATCCAAGCCCCCTTTTTCATGTCCCACAACACTCAATTCTTTCCCCTGATTTCGTTCCATCGGGTCCCCTTTCCCTCATCATGGCTTTTATTTCCCATGCAATTTCTTTTCATTGAAGGAGAAAATTGCAATTTTAATAATTTCCTGAATATTAATATCCCTGGCTAAATTTTAAAGAGTGCCGTTTGCATTCATTCGGTAGCCTATGCTTGCTAAATGAGATCTCCTGTCAACATCTTACTTTCAAAAATATAGTCAGCAACACTTTCATCATTTTCGTTATTGGGCAAAATATTTTTAAAAAAATAATTTTCCCATCACCCCAAAATTATTTTTTCCGCTTATTACGGGTCGTTTAAGAAACCATGAATTTGAATGAACAAAATCTCATAAATTTTCGGTTAATTACAATTATTTCTAAAAGGCAAGGGTGCTTTATAAAGCGGTTCGACAGTGCAATTTCTGTATTTAATTCGTGTACGGAAAATAGGTTGTTGTAACCCCATAAATGGGAATGGGCTTTCCCATATACAGAAGGGGATTTGAGGGAAATGCAAAACCAGGTATTGCGAGTCATTTGGCTAAGCCATTTTTTTTTAAATATTTGGAACTGTTTGCATTTCCTGAAGGACTTTTGCTCCCTGCCATGAAGGGTTATGTACATTTTTATGTACACCATATGTATTTCTGGGTGGGCATAAAAAGTAATGGAGGACAAGGACAGGGGAAGTCCAGGCGGAAAAAGTAGACTTGGGAGCCAAAAGTTGGGCTTGGAAAGTAAATAGGGCAATGGGCAATGCATTCCCATAAATCCCCAATGGGCGGAACCACACACGTATCAATTCCTAACAATTCTATCCCCTTGTGTCCCTCTTAGGCATTTCTCCACATCTTCCCCACGCAAGTACACAATGCATGTAACTATACATGAGCTGCGTGTGGGTAAACAAATGGCTATGGGATTTTTATTCACCCTGGTTGTATCTACATACACAAGTCCACACACACACACATCTTCTGTTGAGGAGCAAATCTCCTTGAGGAGATGCTACTTCCCGAAAAGTAGACGTGGATAGGTTAAGAAGTAAATTGGGTCGGAGAAAATTTTAAGGGGAAAGTGGTTTCAGGGAAAATAAAGATAACAGTAAATTTTTGAAGAGGAAAATTCAGATTACATTTTCTTAAGGGGCAAATTGTGGCAAAAATAATGTGACGCAGGAAAAGGAGCGTAAACCCCTGCTACAAAGTGCTACTAGTCAGAACATATTAATATTAAATACATTTATTTATTCTGCAAAGTTGAAAAAAAGAAAAGTACAATGGTTAGCATATCTTAAACATTAAGAAAAATTACATTTGCAAGAATATCATTGATCTCGTTCAATAAAATAAATTTCAGAAAACGCACAAAAAATATTTCAAGTCAGAAACTTCCAACGACACTGATTTATTAGGGCTGGAGTGGGGGCAATGACATTGGTCACTCTCAAAGTATTTTTATCAATTTTAAGCCTCTTAGGAAATTTAAAAGTATTTACAGAATTGGTTGTAATCAGGTCCTGCGTGCACGCATGTAGAGTAAAACCTCTTTCAAAAGGAACGCATTTAAACCATTAACCGCCCAATATTTTTTCCTATTCCAAAAATGAGTTTGCAAAAATGGTTGATAAAATTTCCACAAACTTATAGGTATTCAAAAATTGTAAACAGGATTTAATTTCCCCGCCATGAATTTACAAGCGTCAACCATAAAATTTCAAAGAAAAACGATCATTCAGATATTTCTCAGAAATAAAATCCTCCGGCCACTTGGAGGTGAGTCCCTTATAACGAGATTCGACTGTTCACATGTAACTACTATATATATATACTGTATAAACCCAGATGTGTGTCACAGCTGTGAGTCACAACTTGGGCAAGGAACAGACTCGGAGTAAAATTCCAAGGTTTTTCCCATTGCAGACGCTTATTTTGCCAAGAAGTTGGGGAAGACGAGGGGAAAAAAAAGAAAGAAAAGGATTTTCGCTTTAGGAATTTTTTCAACGGAGAATTCTTGAGCCCGGATTATTTAAACGTAGACTTTTCCTGCTCTGGGACTTTTACTCTTTTCATGTTCGCGGTCTTTCTCCATACCAAAGTCTTGTATCCGCATCGACTCTGTGTTGACTGCATCGGATTTATACTCCACATGTATGTATATGCTACTACAGTCAAGTCTCGCTATAGCGGATATTACCACAGAGCGTTTCCCTTCCACATAAAAATATTTTCTCGCACATTACCATTAGCCACATTGGTAATTTGTCCCTTTATATAAATAGTCGGGTAATAAAAGGGGCTCTTGCTATAATTATATCGGTCTAATAATTTTTTTTAAGGTCTGGTTGTAACAGTCATTTTATATAGGCAATGTACCATTTTTAACACAGGTGGAAAATATTTGTACAAATATATTTCCCCTTGTAAGGGACAGCTTGTAATGGAGTGTGGATTTGGAAGGGTGCGTTATAGCGGGATTAAACGTTACAAGTTCGGAATGCATATGGGTTTTGGGCCTTATACGCATCAAGTTGTTGAGAAGGAATTATGTAGTTGGGTGGGAAATGTTGGCAACTTACTTATCCTTAGTTTTGACTCTGAACATTCCGGAGAACATAAGACGAAGTGCAGAGTTTGCGAAAGATGGGGAAAGGAAAGAATTACGGACTGGGCACACTCATCTCAAACTATATCCCTCCACTATACGTGCCTTTCAATGGACCGGAACATCTATCTCTTACCCTTTCCTCCTATCCTACATAGTCCCCCACTTTTTCCCCTATAACTTATAAGAAGAACCTCGGAGCCTATAACCTATACCCAAGAAGCCAAAAGAATTCCCAGACATTAACTTATTCCTATCTTTTTTCCCTCTCCACATTCCATTGCGGGGAAATTAATCAGTAATGATTCCGTGGGAGGTTTCTTCCCGCCAAACGTTGCTCCAGTATTTAGACAGGACCTTGAGGGAGTTCGCTCTCCCTATATAACGGCTTCATATTAAATTCACATTTTCCTATTTAAAAATTTCCTTGCTTTTGTAATTACTTTATCAAAAATTTATACAGCCTTAAATAGTAACTTCCCAGATGTTTTAAAAAATACACAAAAAAACCGTATAAAAAATTGGATCAAAATATGGACAATTTTAGTGTATTATTTTTTTAAATTGTATTTTACGGAGAAAAATTAAATGGCGGGAAAGTTAAGCGGGGAATCCTTTCTGGGGGTCTGTAAAAATATGTGATTACTTGCAAACGTGATTTTTTGTAAATTTTATGGATTTTAAAGTTGTGATGGTTGTAGCAAAAATTCAAAGCAAATTATTCGGACTGGTCAGGACCAAATGGAGATTAATTAAATAGAAATAGGGTAAAAAAAAGATTCTCTGGAATTCGGAAAGATAAATCCGACAGAGGCTATTTTTGTCACTCAAATTCAAATTGGGGAATTTATATCCGCTGAAATTCGTGAGATCCCTGATTTATGTGGACGGGTGTTGGAAGGAGTAAAAAAAATCCTTGGAGCATTTAGCATTGAAGTTTGAATAAAATACGGGCGTTGGTTCAATTGCTCTTGCTCATCATTTCAGAGAGAGAGAGAGAGAGAGAGAGAGAGAGAGAGAGAGAGAGAAAGCTTCAAAGATGCCGGATCGGACTGGGACTCACAATCAGAGGATATTACATCAAAATCCAATAGTGTCATGGGGTTGTTCTAGGAGGGCCGTGCTAAAGGGACTCTACTTTATAGCGGACTTTACTCTCCAGAACTAAATCTTGGACTTGGGCAGGGGGAAAAAAAGTGTGTTTGCCTTTGAAAACCATTTGGGAAATTGGATGGGAGAAGGAAGGAGCCATTTGGAAGCAAATGTTAAATGTGGACAATTTATGCTTCTATCCCTTCCTCAAGGCCTGAACATTTAAAGCCAGGGAATTTACGAGCTGAGGGAACCTCTCACCTCTTCCACGTCAAAGTAGCCAAATTCTAAACTTGCCAATTTATTGCCTCTAAATTGTATTTTATTTCGTTCCTAACTTTCACCGAGGAAAGGAAACTTTCCGTGTTTGAACACAACTTTTCCTATTTTTTCCTGGAAACAACTCCATGGAATTCGGATTTTAAAATTTCCAATTATTTTTTATGGGTTTAATTTGTAATGCTAGATCTTTTGTTATAACAGTCGGGAAAAAATAAAACTTGAGGACTAGTAACCTGTACCCGGTGCATTGTACGTAAGCAACTCTTAATTAAAACGAAGACTGGATCGTGACTTTAAGAGACAAACCCTGGCTTTTCGGTAAGACTGTTATAACCAGGATACCCTGTAATATTTGTATTTAATCCTTGACTCTAGCTTGAATATGTACGCACCTGGTATGGGGGGAGACGGAGGAGTAACCTGTTAACCTCAAGTGTTCCTGCCTTTGAAATATGAGTGTGTTTTGAGAAATGGGGCAATTTATAAGGCGTCAGAAATCAAATTCAACCCATTATTTCTCCGGAAAATTGAGGGGAAAAATCCTACAGTATAAAAAAATCCCCGCCTTTCAGCACACACTCATTTGTCTTCTTCCAGAGGATTGTTCCGAGCTTTTACATTATTTTTATTTTAAATCCCCCTCATTATCAAGTTCCATTCAAATTTCTGGTTCTCTTATTTTTCTTAAAATTCTAAATTAAATTTAGTTTCTACTTTTGATTTTTTAACCAATCATAAAAAAAACATCTTAAACCGTTATTTTATTTTATTGTAAAAATTATGGCAAAAATATGCGCAATATTGGAAATCAAAAACTAATTGGTTTTACATCTGAATGAATAATTTGAAGAAACTTTGTTGATCAGCCTTCACAATGAAAAGGAAAATATCCAAATGTATTGTTTGAGTGGCGTTTAAATTCAAAAAATTATTTTGTTAGTAAAGCCCATTTAAATTTAATTCTTTTATCACGTCTGTCCGGGGAAGAAAATATTCTAGGGAATTGAGACATGAGGATTTGGTTGGAGAGGGAAATTTGTATGGTATGTTGGCCCGTGTGACAAATTGCTGGATTTATGTGGAGTGTAGGAGGGGAAGGAATAAATCATTTTCCACAAAAATACATTCTTCCCAGCCTTCGCACGAAGGCAATTCCAAGCACAATTCTGAACACACATGCAAATAACACCCATTCTTTTCTCCTTTTCCCTTCTCTATCCCTTCAGGAAAAAAGGGAAAACAAATTAGAAATTCCCTCTCAAATTTTTCCCCGTCAGATTCCTCTCCCATTTTTAATTCCCATGGTGGTGGGGATTTTTACAATTTTTCTATACAAAATTGCTTGTTTTATTTCCAAATAATATACATACCGTATCACAGTATCTATTTCCATCCTAGACAAAAAGTCTCTCTACAGCGGTCAAGCAAGTTTGGGAAAGTGGAGAAAATTTTTGAGGGAACAAATGGTACGCAATTTTATTTAAGATTGCAATTTATTTCTAAATTTTTATTTTACCAACTTCCACGCCGTTCAAATTTTTTTACTGTCTTTTTGCTTCTGAAAGTGTATTGATGTGGGTTGCAATGAGTTGATGCTAGTAAAGAGATCCTCTATAGGGACCACTGACTGTAGACAATTTTGCTATCTCCATGTTTATAGGAGCCATGAATAGAAATGCAGGGAGGGCCTAATGCGTTAAGGGTAGAAAGTTAAAAAGAGAAAGTGGCCTGGCAGAGAGATGCGTATTTATTTGCATGCGATTGATGTGCAGTGGGTTTGATGTGGGGCCGAGCGGAGAGCGAGAGGAGATGAGAGGAGTGAGATTTCCAAGGGAATAAAAGCAAGAGACAGGGAATTTGCAATGCAGTTCATGTGCTCATAAAATTCCTACGAGAGTTAATCAGAATTTTCTTTGAGTTGCCCAAGCCCCTTTCTCTCATCCTACAGTATTCCTCAATTCCTCTCATCCTCACATATGTCAGGTAAGGATGAGATATCAGCGGGAGGAACGCAAAAACACAGAAATCAATTTCTACCCGAACTAACGTCTCCCTCAAACAACCCACTTTTAATTAGAATGCGCATACGGCCATCCCCACTCTCACCACCATCACGGACCAATGCACGCAAATACATACAAACACACACATCAATACGTACACACATATGGACCTATGTACATACACCTGGAAGCAAGTCCCCTTGTACGGAACCTCCTTAAAAAAACTATTCCCTCACATTTGAATATATATGTACGTTCATGCTAATGATAGCGTGTATTCGTTCCGTACTATCATAGCGTGTCTAAATGTATTAATTACACATTGCATATGAACGCACCTTCGGAAAACTACCTTTCCTCGAAAATTCTGAGGTAATTACCCACGCGCCTTTCTCCAGTCAGACCTTGTTGTGAGGGTACCCTGAATGAGATTTTTTCTGTACACAAAAACCTATTTGTGTATATCCATTTGTGCTTGACAGATCAAATTTTTGTATGGGGAGACAGTACCAATGACGTTTATAAAGAACGTTGCTTACAATTATCTAGTTTAAAATTAGGCGCCAAAAGTCCTTCCCGAAAATTGGGATTTTGTTAATTGATTCTGGTCTCTTACCTCGAGCTTCAGCTTCGGGTGAGTGGGCTGCTGCGGGCGTTGAAAACGAGGACGTTTGTCTTCCAAAGCTGCACAAGAGCAGTAGCAAGGGGCAAAGGACAGTGCTTTTTCTTTTGGCCTCCATTTTTTCCCTGTGTAAAATAAATACAAGCAAATATTAATATTTATATATTTTAGATATAATGTATAAACGGTTGTAGTAATTTCCAGTAAGATTTTGAAATGGATATTATATTATTCATTATTTGGGGGGAGGGGTATGGTTGGGGGTGGGGGGGGGTGTGTATGGTCTGGAAAATATTTACGTAATATTAGTCTTTGGGGAAATTTCAACTCTTGTATCGAATGCTGTGCATAGTGCTGTAATTTGTTGTTAGTTTTGTTGGTGTTATTGTTGTTGTTGAGAGCAAACTTTTCATAAAATGAGTGTGGATTTTATTGTTGTTTTGTGGTTGTTGGTTGTATTAATTGTTTTGAAATTGTGGCTGCACAACTTGGATTCAAGCCTGAATTTCAATTCAAACCTGAACTTTAATAATTCAATCTCGAACTTCGACAATGAGGCCCAACAATGTACTGCGTGTAGATAAGTTGTTGTTTGGAATTGCTATGTTGTTATTGTTGTTGTTTTTGTTTGACAAATATAAATTTGATGCTGTTTTTGCACAAAATACCGCAAAAAAACAACAAAACTGCAAATAAATTACAGTACTAGCTGTGATGAATAAAGTCTCGCTATAAGGGAACTGCAAATTACAGTATTTTTTTTTAAATATAATATTATGTTACGACATCAACACATACTCATTAAGCGGCGAATTTTCTATTTAAAATTTGCCTCCAATTTATAGAGCCGCCCTTATTGAGTAGTCTAGATTTAAAAACTAGAAAAAACTGTCGTTCCAGGAGACTCTCTAAATTTTTAAAAATTAGGGTGTATTTTGCTTCCTGATTTTAGGGGTGCTTTTATTTTTGAGAAGTGATTTATTAAAACAATTGTAAATATTTCCTACTTCAACGCCACTCGGAATAAATATAGCTAATGGGAGACTCTGAACTAATTTAGATTTGGGTAAAGTAAAGGGTAATACTAGATACAACTTTTAAATACTTATTGTAACATGGACCCTCCTAATAAAAAACTTTTTCTGTAAATTCCCAGGGAAAAAATCGACTTAAATGCTCTTTTTTAATCCACTGTCAATTCTGAGCATGGAACTTGGTACAATTCTAGCACATCCCCAGTTGCTGTTATAAGGACTCTAGACTGTAGCCCACGTCTCATTTAAATTGTATTAAAAGGTGTTTTCCCAGGATTTGGAATCCCCCGAGTGTTTTAATGCCCTGAAATGTGGAGGCGGGTGGGAAGGAAGCTTTTTTGTTTCCAAATATCCTCCCGGCCTCCACAAACATTGAAGACGTGAGAAAACAATGCGGTGGAAATTTTGACGAGTCAAAGAGTCAAAGTTATGGCCGTAAGTGGAGAATCATGTTCTTTCAAATCCATCTTGGGATTTACACACATTTTTACCATTCCAAATTTATTCCACGTAGAATGCTCCTAACTCTCGTAACGCACTTTGTCCAGATCCATGGAATGGAAACAGTGTTGTTTACTTTCACTGATTTTCCATTCCTTAATACAGTCTCCTATTTTTTCTACGGCATCTCTCTGGAATATAAAATATTTCGTTCTTGAAATATGTAGCTCTTGCTCGTACGGATAAAGAAATACGGTGTGGGAAATTTCCCAATTAACTCTGACCCTAAAATTGTCCCAATATTAGGGCCGGCATTATAACAAGATGTTAAATTTTTTTTACTTGTTAAAATCTCCGTTCTTAAAAAATTTAATTAAATAAAATTCTGTAGTTTTTATGATTTTTTAATTCATTTTATTTTAAAGATTTACTATTTTTTAATTTAAGGAATTTTGTAAACTTCCACGCCACTTACTAAAAAATTTGAGGTAGTTCTACGAAACATGAACAATTAGGTATTTACAGTCTGCATTGCTGGAATTTCTACGTTTTTGGATGAGGCGAAAAGATTGGGAGAGCTCGTAAAAAAGGCGGGAATAATCAATTCTAATTTCCCACAGAGAAATAAGCTTTGTACTGCAACACTATTAACACCAGGACCGGCTACAGAATTGGAGCTACTTAAAACCCAAGGGGAGTGAGATTTTAAAAATCCCGCTCACGTCCCACTAAAAGTGACAAAAGTTTTCCCCTCCAAGTGCTCATAATTAGGACCAGAGGGGTTTTCGCCCGCAACTTCCTCATGCCTTGGCGCTCTCCTTATGTGTAAGCATGGATGTACATTTGGAGGCATGTATGTATATAGCGGGTATAATTATATACGTGCATACAGGGGCCCATAAAATTATTTTCCCCGGAGTTTTAACATGCCATTAAATGGGCTGAAATTTATTAGTTTTTTATAAATGTTCATGAAAATGGGTGGGAAGTATTTTGGGTCACCCTGTACTTATGGGGGATAGTTGTATGTATGTATGTAATAATAATTATTATTATAGAATACTGCTATGTCCTCTCTCTAAGAAAACCATTAATAATAATTTATTTTCTCCCCCCAAAGCAACTTCGTTGAGAGCAAGGGATTTCTCCCATGAAAAATCCTTATTTGTGAGAGTCCTTACATAAATATTTTGAATTTCGGAGGAAAAGTAGAAACATTGTTATTGCCATTTGCAAAGACTTGGGATAACCCTCTCTCACTGCACAGATCCCATCATAAAAGCTCGGGATGGATATTAAAACTGGAGGTAATGGCTTTATTCTCATAATCATAAACGTAACATTAAAAACCAGTCGTCCCAGACTATTGGCTCGGGTGAGCAATGCAACTTCTCTGGTCATTGGGAATACACAGCTCCGTTCAGACAGATTCTCAGCAAATTGAGATCCTTGACCCAAGTTGACCTGACAATTTTACTGGGATTTCTTTAGCATTGTGCTATCTCAGACTTGATTTAAAATTTTAGGTTGAGGTGGGTTTTAGTTCAAGCTAATATTTACTCATTTTTTAAAAAATATCCATGACCTCAATTTGACCTTGAATTATTAGTTTTAGTTACTTATGTTGTAGATGAACGTAATAATATATACTTAAATTTGAGCCTGTATTAGAAAAAACTGACTTGGAAAATTAAGTTTCTCATAAAAATAAACTTGATCTTAACTTGACCTCAAGTGAAATTTATAACTGCCACTAAAATTCGTTGAACTTCAAAATACAAGTTCACTTGGAATATAATGTTTTAATTTGATGAAATTGACCTCTGCTCTGACTTGACCACAACCATAACTTAACCAAAAGTTGAGCTCAACTGTTACTTGACCTCAAGAATAACGTAACCATAACTTCACCTCGACTCTCACTTAGTCTTAGCTTAAACATCATTGAACTTGAAAATATGAATTAGTCATATTAAACTTGACTTTCTAAAGCGCATGAACAATACTAATAATATTGAAGTTGATACCCAATTTAACGTCAAAATAAGCTTGAATTCAACCCAGAGTTTTTTATCAGGTTCAACTTGAAATTCGCCAAATTTGACCTGAACATGAATTTGACCCACGCGCAAACTTAAGCATAACTTCACTTCACTTTATCATTATGTGACCCAAACTCATATTTGTCAACTTAAGTATCACATCTCCTTAAACTTGACTTCCCTTGAACTCATCTTAAACTTGACTTCCCTTGAACTTATCTTAAACTTGACTTCACTTGAACTTATCTTAAACTTGACTTCAATTGAACTCATCTTAAACTTGACTTCACTTGAACTTATCCTAAACTTGACTTCACTTGAACTTATCCTAAACTTGACTTCACTCGAACTTATCCTAAACTTGACTTCGCTTGAACTTATCTTAAACTTGACTTCACTCGAACGTACCTTAAACTAGACTTCACTTGAACTTATCTTAAACTTGAAATCACCTTGCACCTGATCTCACATTTGAAGTGACATCACCTTGAACTTGACCTCACCTTGAACTTGAACTAACTTTGAAAGTGACATCACCCTAAACTTGAACTAACTTTGAATGTGACCTCACCCTAAACTTAAACTAACTTTGGAAGAGATCTTAACTCGAGCATAACCTCATGAACCATGAAAAAACATTATTGGTTCTACAAGTTGAAAGTGTCCTCAAATCAAACCTGACTTGAGTATTGATATCCTCATAACTTTACCTCAAACCAACTTTTTCCTCAAGCGTCACAAATATTCCTTTAAATCAAACAACACTTGAAACTCACAACTCCCGCTCAAACATATCTGTCACTTGACTCCAGCTCTAAAATAAAGGTTTTCCCATGGCGTGTGAGTATTAATTCTTTGATACAGAGCCTGTTTTAAAGGTCATAAGCTCAGCCTTCTGTGGATTATGGAACGTGTTTGTGCCTTATTTGAGGGAACATTCACTCCAGCAATGTTCCTTGGACGAAATAATTCACAAAAACTAATAGTGTTCTAAGGACATTTTTCCTCTCTGGATACATTCTACAGAAAAAGTGAAGGAAAAGTGGGAAGTAGATTATTGTTGGTGAATTTGGACGGAGGGAGGGTCTTTGGACCACGGGCTGGGGAAGCACTACGTTTGGATAAAAGCATTGGATCGGAAGACCCATGAAGTAAAGAGATGTTTGGAGGCCCGAGGTCGTGGAAGTTAAGTCGTTGCGATTGAGTGATTCGGTGTCAGTTCCAGCTGAGCCCATCAACAACTCTTTACTTCATTTAGATGTCATCAACTCCCCAGCCAATCAACAATCCCCTTTAATCTCACATGTGTCTTGTCCAACTCCAGTCCGTAATTTTTCCCTCCAAGGACCAAGCCCATTTTCTCATAATTTTTCAAAAATTTTAACCAACCTCATTTTTTCCCAAAATAACCACAAATATTCCACCAATAATTTGTAAAAAAACAACAAAAAACCATTCTGTTCATTTATTTTACTTAAATTGGAACATAACTTCAAAAATAATTATTTTATACTTTGACACCACGTACAGCATTTTGATGCGTAACTTCCAAGGCGTAGGGCAAAACAAAGGCACAATTAAAATTTAGGATAAATTAAAAAAATAAATTATGGGAAACCTCCTGAAATATTAGATGAATTTCGACGCGGGAACTTTGAAACCAGATTTAAATTCTTGCTTATATGTATAACTATGTATGTTTTGCATCAAATACCAATACCATCAAAGGGGATTCCAAACCGGGGAAAAATTATTTATTTTGGAATAAATTATTGAAATTCTTGTTCAACAATGTATTAAATTGTGTGCTTCGAAACGTACGCGCTCAGCAAAGGTTGGAACGCCTATAACTGACCCTTTGGAAATATACGTCTCTCAATAAAGGTATTTTTTTACAAAATATCTGGTTTCACATAATGTAAAATTTTCTGCCTGTACTCGCTTCAGGAATTTTGAAGTAAAATTTTTGAGGTTGTTGTAGTAATAAGGGTATGTTTTGTGAGCGCGGATGGATCCGCATGGTTGTAAATAGAGTTGTTACTAGGATTGGTTAAAAATTGCCGGAAGGAAAAGTGAATGTTTGGATTGAGCTTAATGCGAGTGCTTTGATGAGCCGTCTCATCTTTTATGGGGAATTATTGGAATTTTTGGGATATTAGCCTCCGGTTGGAGCGCACATATTTTGTCCTGAATATTTTATAAGTTTTTTTCCCCTCCACATTGCAGTATGTGTGTTTGTGCTGATGTGGGGCTCGGGAGGAAGTTTGTGAGGGAAATCCAGGAGGAATTTCAATGGGACATAAGCCAGAGCCGTCTCTTCACTTTCTCTTTCGCTCTCTGTTGCTCCATTGAAATATTGAAAAGGTCTTTATGTACAAGAGAAATCCGCTTTTGCATTTAATACACACAATCTGCTATCATGTCCGCGTCATTGAATATAAGAGCGAGTGAATATTATGTCCAACACAGCAACTCCCTTTCATAAGTCTCTAATGGAATTCCAGGAGATGCCCAACTAATGCAGGGTCTCCGTAAATATTAACCCCCGTTCGAATCCACCCCTCTGTTTTTTTTTCAGACCCTCATATTATCGAGTTTTGTAAATAAATTAGGCAAAATAAATTGCTTCTAAAATATTTTTTCTTACAGTGCCCCTTATTTCATAAAATTTTGCATGAGGAATATGGTCTTATTGTAAGCGGATAATTTACAAATAAAATTCTCAGTACCGATATTTTGACCTGGTAGAATAACATACAGAAACCAGAAAATTGTACACAAAAGGCTTCAAATAATATTGTGCATTTTGGATTTTGTTCGTTACATCCAGGTGACTTCAAGTAAATTTAAAGGTAAATATTAATTATTGTTAATAACTAATTTTTATTAAAATTTATAAATATTTTCTACACATCCTGCAAGAGAGGATGTAAAATTTCAAAAATTTCGTGAATAGGAAATGTCTTTAGGAAGATTTTACAGGAGAGCAAAAATTATGGAGGGAAATTGGAAGGGCGAATGTGTTAAACAAATGTTCCTGGTCACTATGCCGCCAAAAAATGTGACGCGGGTTAAGGAAATAAATTTGAGCAAAAACACAATTATTTGCGAGACTTTTTGCGGGAAGTAAGAAGCTTGCAATTATGTATACAGATAGTGAGGGGAGGGTTAAGGGATTTCGAACACCTCTGAGAAAGCAGTATCCATGTTAAATAACCCATGTACCTTTTACGCGTCCCAAAAATTCCCATAACTTCTTCATCCACTAAACTCTCCCCAACCACTGGGCTAAAGTCCATGGACAAAGTCTACACTCACTTTCTTGCCAAAAATCCTCCTTCGATTTTTCATTTGAGTAAATAAGTTCCCTATTGCCAAGAAAAAAAAAATCCAAGGCTATCAATACTACACTTTCCCATGCTCATCATTTAATGCCCATCCGCCCGTCAATGTCCTCAGCAATTCTCCATCCATTACCCGCATTATTTTTCAAATCATTTTCATCATCCCAGCCCTGCTCACTTTTCCCGCCCGTTCCCATTCAAATTTATTTCCAAATTAGTACATTCCCCCCACATTCTACCGCAATTCCCACAACCTCCCGCCTTTCCCTCGAATCACCCTTAAATCCTTAATTTCCGACGTACATACATTATTAAACCCAACCAGGCAACATAAGAAAAATATTTTAACACTAAAATCTGTGTGTCTTTTGCATAAAATCCATCATTTAAAACTTAAAATTCCTAAATCACTGTTAAAATTTCAAAACACAAGCCCCTTTTAAAAAATTTGCGCCAAAACATATTATTTGGGAAATGGGTCAAAACCATTTTCGAGATCCAGCCTCAAAATTTTAATGGTAAAGAGGGAAGACCAGGAAAAAAAAGTAGTGTAAATTTAAGGAAACAACCCATGATTTAAAAGCGCGCGGAAATTTCAGTTTAAATTTTTGCAAATACTTTACAGGGGTGGCGTTTAAAACCATTGATGACCAGGCCGAAGGGATATTTGAAACGTTATGAAAACAAGTCCGGACAATCCGTTAAAATCTGTGGGGCTTGTGTAAAATGATAGTGAGGTATAATAAATAGATGCAAGCCCTAGCCACAAAAGATCCCGTATATACATACATAACGAGGTTTGTCTGTAATTGAAATGTGAGAATTAGGCCTGGATCCTCCCTTGTAACGGAGTTGATTGTGAATGAATGGGCGCGCCGAGTGTGAAAACAAGTTAAGACGCTTGAGGAGTAATCGGATTCAGGTTGATAAAGTACACGACGGTTGTGGATATCGATTAAGCCTTCCCAGTTCCACATGCAGTCAAGGATCTTCACAACGGCTCTCCTCCTATTATTAAAAAGCCCATCGCTCATCCCAGGATTTTTATTTTAAAAAATCACTTGGAATTAATGGGAATTCACTTGTTATTTTTTCGGGTGTAGAAAAATCTCAAATATATCCTGGGGACTGATACTATTCAGACTAGGAATTTTCTTAGGGACTGAGTAATTGCCAGGGTCCACTGTACCAGGCAGGGAGAACAAGAGCATGAGTTGGCCGTCATGGGAGTGTGACGGAATTATATGGCATTACAAGACTCCTCACATAATCTCCTATTGAGCACGGAGAGTGTTGCTTTCCCATGCATTTTATGTTCCAAGACTTTCCCACATCCCTCAGTGCTTTGGCTTTCAGCTATACCTACATAGATATGGTCAACCCTACAACTTGACTTTCACTTACTTAGACTTTCACTCCTTCTGAGATGACTTCATTTCAAATTATAGGACTTCCATTATTAAATCCATTAGAGTCAGTCTCGTTATAGCGGACCTCCTATTAAAGGAGTATAGGTTGCTGTAGGAGCTATAGGGGCTTATTTAATATGAAGATAAA
This sequence comes from Allacma fusca, assembly GCA_947179485.1. Taxonomy (NCBI): domain Eukaryota; kingdom Metazoa; phylum Arthropoda; class Collembola; order Symphypleona; family Sminthuridae; genus Allacma; species Allacma fusca. The sequence continues at coordinate 58,268,512 of OX359247.1, read as the reverse complement.
TATCTGTGTAAATATTTAGAGCCTAGTCCTGAGGACGGAGAATTCAGAAGGAGGGGAATTCAAAGAGAAAGGACAAGACGAAGAAAAGAGGATTAATTCAATGGCAAGGGCTATTAACTCTCATAGATCACCGTAGCCCTTACATTCCTTATACTGTGCTCACAAATTCTCAGTATCCATTGTAGATTAGGCAATCCGTACGTCCGTTCATATAGATATAGTGCAAAGGGTATGGGAAATATTTAGTTCGAATGAAAAGGATGTAGTGGGCGGGGCGCTTTTTTTTTTAAGGGAACAAGTTATTCCTAAGAATTGTGTCAATGAGCGTTATGGGACGGAGTGGGTCCAGGGAGAAATCTTCAGTTAATTAGACGGATCTTATAGTGATGAGAGGAGCGGAAGCTGTGGAAATCAGCATTGGGGAAATTTTCGAAGGGAGGAGGTATATGGGGATAAGTATCTATGGATGTGGAAAGGGATAGGCTTGATAATAGGACAGGGTTGACTTTGGAGAGCTTTCAGTTTTAAAGGAGTTCTTCGTAATAAGGAAGGTCCTGGAAGGATCCGTGGCTTTGAAAAGGGAGGGAGGGAGATGTAGAGAGGAAGGGAAATGTTTGTGAAGGAGCTTCCGCGCTTCATGTCCCTAAAAGCTTTCTCTCCTTTCTCTTCTTGCTCCATTCACTCAAATCTCCCGCTCCACGCGAATATGTCTCCCTTTCAAATGCATAATTATAACGTGTGCATACAGTTCAGTATTATTATAACGGTCGTCCTATACGGTCTGGGGGAAAATGTTTTTAAATTTAAATTTTTAAAAGTCTGGAAAATGTTTTGAAATTTCTGGGTATTTTTTTCATTTATGGGTAGATTATTTTTAAAGGTCTATAGAATTTTTGGTCAAATTTTGGGGACAAATGTGTGAAATTTCTAAGGACAATTATATTTTTCTGGACAAAATATTTAAAATTTCTAGGTAAAATATTGTGGAATTTGTGAAGAACTTTTTAAAAATTTGCGGGGAAATTAATTAAATAATAGTAATAATAATGGACAAAATTATTTGAATTTCTGGACAAAATTATTTGAATTTCTGGACAAAATTATTTGAATTTCTGGACAAAATTATTTGAATTTCTGAAAAAAACTAGCTATTTGAAGAGAAATTTGATACCTTTAGGCGACAATCGTCTCTTGGTACCCATAGATTGATTTGTGTATCTAATTATTAGGGCATCTAACATGACCTTCATAATAACGGTCGAATTTATGAATGTCCTTTGTTGGGACAAAATGTTCACTTGAACCTCCCGCCTTTTCCATTGATTAAATAATTTTTTCTGGTTATTAAATCGTACAAAGTGAACGTCTTTTATTTCCAGAGGGGTTCTCATATCCACATTCTACTTCATTTAAAAAAATATAATGAGGCTTTAGGGCTCTGAAATGGTAGATTTAGCCATCATTGAATTTTCCCCTCATCTGTACACAAAGTCAGGATGCAAGCATCCCTCAAATATGCGGATAAAAACTTTTTTATAAAGGACATCCTCGCCCGAACGGATCTGTCCATAACGAAACTCCCTACTTGGGATTTGCACATGTGGATTGATATTGCGGGAGTGGTGTATATTTGGAGTTGAGTACTAAATCTCAAGGGTTGCTATAAAGAGGCTTGACGTTTGATTCTGTGAAATAATTTGCTAAGGCGGACCTTTATAAAGAGACTTGACTATACGGAGCTCCCATTGAGTCTCATCTCTCGCTCTCAGCATCCCGTCTTTCGCCAAATTAGACATTCACATTTCCTCTCCTCTCACAATCCCGGCCTTTGAATTTCCCTCTCATTTGTAATTCAAACCAGGAAATCAATGAGCCTTCTCTCAGAAGATAAAAATATTTTCGGGATTCTTCCACAGACGCGGGAACAAGAGCAAAATGGGTTTAAATTCCCTTTCCATATAAGGTCGGCATTCCAAGAGTGGGATTTCACTCCTATTCAGTCTCTTTATAGAAGCACCCCTGCCAGGACCAGATTTCACTGTCTCATCCTCTCCCATCCATTTCCATCCAAAAAATAGCATTGGGGCAAGTGGGAATTTTAGAAAATAATTCTGTACAAAGAACATGCTTAAAAAAAGGACGGCCGCTATAACGAAGTTTACAGTATGTATGCTCTTGTGAGGAGAAATTCTAAGTTCACTTTTGGGCTAATGTGAGAGCAAATTTTGCTCCAGTAATAGGGAAACTGGATTTCGAGGGAAGGTCCGTTATAACGAGACTGTAGTGTAGAAAGTATGGTAGACCTCAAATCGTTGAGAGAACTTCAAAGGTATTTGCTATTCCTGGAACTCTTGCTCGATAAGGAATAGTTGGAAGGAGGGAAACCACGAATCCGATCCATGACGCCAAAGACTTTTCTAACGCCAAACCACTCCTGTCCAAATCACTTTTAGCACAACTTTGACCTTAATATAGGAAATTCCACTAAAAAAATAAAACTTTCTGGAAGCTCTCACATTTTTGATTGCGACTCTCGGGGAAAGTTGCAAGTAAAGTCTCGTTATAACGAACCCCTTTGTAACACTATATTTTATTCAGAAGCAAAAATCATTGGACATATTCAATTTCACCGATTTAAAAATTTTTTAGTGACACAGCATGTACATGGTAAAATCTCGTTATAACGTACCATCCTCCTTATGTAAACAAGAAAATGTATTATCATTCAATTTTCACCCATAATTTTTTTATCTGGTAAAAGCAAAAGAAAAAATATCCAAGATAATGTGTTTTTGCACAAGAGGGAAAAATTTGTTTACAAATTTTTTGAAAACATGATACTTGAAATAATTGCGGGAAATTTGAAAATTTGTTTGAAATATAAGGAAATTTGGGGTAAATAGTTGGGGAAGATAAGAATATGAAAAAATGCGGAAGTATCGTTGTGTGGGAAATGGTATGGGAATTGGGCTGGTGTTAATGGAAGTAATAGGTTTGAGCGGACGCAATGAATGGAATGTTGGGAGAGCGTGTGAGAGAGATATTGTAATCTGGGCTTGTATCATCCGCAAAGAGTGGGGTTTCGTGAGAACCCGAGGAGCTTTGTCAAATTCCACACACTCAAATACACTCGTTACAATTTCCCATTGACGTTTTCCCTGATCCTCCACTCCTTTCCTTTACTCCTCAACCCACCATGCAAACGACAAGGCTCCCCTGAGTCAGTCCAAAACAGATCCTCTGCACCTCCATCAAAGTCTACAGGGGAGGACGAAACACTCAGGTCTTTCACAATCTCATCAATATTTCCGCTCCAGTAATTAGTTCAAAAAACTAATTCGGATGCTCTTTCCTGTACACAGTTACTCTTTGAAGTTGCACTTTTAATGGGGGAGTTTCTGATTTCAGGAGAAACTCGTCAAATCAACTCATTTTATCGGTCCATAACATTTCTCAAAATTTTCAAAACTTTTCGGTAGCTTCTCCACATTTTGTCAAATTTTGTAACGTTTGATTATTGATTTTTTAGAAAATGTTTTCGACTTTTTTCAACTTTCATCAAATTTTTTAACGCTTGATCATATTTTGCAAAATTGTATCAAATATTCTAGAATTTCATCAAATCTTCCGTTTGATCCCGTTTTCCATCATTTTACCTAATTTCATTTTGCAAACTGTTACATATTAGTATAAAATTTGCTTATATTTGAACAAATTTTCAAAATTTTCAAAACATTTTTGAACGTTTGATCATATATTTTACAGAATATTCCCCAAACGTTCCCAAACTTTCATGCAATAGTAAAATGTTTCACCGTATTTGATTAAATGTCATCAAATTTTCAAAATTTTCAGCAAATGTTCCGTTTTATCATACAATACAACAATCTATCATCAAAGATTGTTATTTCCCAAATTTTCATAAAATTTCCCAACGTCTGATCATATTTGACAAAATTTTACCAGAAAAACCCCAAGTTGAAAAAATGAACTCCCAAGTTTTCTTAGCCTTAAATGACTAATCTCCTCAATTAATGTTGTCAGAATTGGGCTTGAAGAAAATCTCGGGGATAAATCCTTGAGCATTTATGTAATTATTTGAACGACCTGGACGTTTTGACAGCATAATATCCCCTAAGTCTCGACGAATGGGGCTGTAATTGTTTACAATATTTGTCCTGGAAATTTATACCAAATAACAAAATTTTCCCCGCACACTCGGAAATGTACCCCAAGGTAATTATAGAAAACATTTGGTTGCAAAAAACTTCCAGGAAAATATAAACAATTGTTTGAAATTTTCCAGTGAGAATTGGTCCATTGGTGAGATTACGCAGGACCCTGGACTGATTTGGCAGGACCCCCCCTCTCTCTCTCTCTCTCTCTCTCTCTCTCTCTCTCTCCCTCTGCTCAGGAGCTTTGCCTCTCTTGTTTTGCTCCGTGTCCATGTATCTATCTCTGTGATTGGGATGAGGAGGAGGGAATGATAAAGTTTGGTTGTCTTGAAGGGGTTACAATTGAATAAATCAAGCCTTTGATTAGATGAATGCTCCCCTTGTGATCCAATACAAATCTCCTAATGAGTCTCGTTAATTTAGTTTTGTGGCCTTGTTAAATTCCGCCTTTCTCCTCTGGAAACAACGGATTCCCTTCAACAGTCTCACCTAAACTCCATTTATTTCCCAATCCCAAAACAAAACATTTTCAAAGGCAACTCCGCCCCCTGAGTGGGCTCCCAAACAATAACCCAAAGGAATTTAGTCCCTTGTAATCATTCAACCCATGCAAAACACTCCATTGTCATCTTTCCCCATACAAGTCAAAGATGAGTTTCTGAAAGATTGCCAAACTTGATCACTTTTGAATCTCACTTGATTTATTGCCCTTGATTTAAATCACTTACATTAAACACACTTCCTAAGATCAGCATCTTTCCTCCTTCACTTCAAAATTTCTCCTAAAAATTTCAATTCTTTTAAAAATATTAATTTAAGATTTACAATCTTCCAGAAGATTTCTACTGAACCTCGATATAGCAGCCTTGCAAAATTCTCAATATTTGCCTTCAATTTTTTGATGATATTTTCTGAAATATTAATTTTTATTTATATAGTAATTTATACGCTCCCAGTTATAACTCCCACGCACTGTAAGAGCATCAGGGCTTAGCAGAGCTATATAAAATTAACTCCTGCATTTAGCATGTAAAGTAAAGCGTTCGTCTCTAAGGCCGGAAAAAGTGGCAATAAAAGAAGCGGGAAGTCGAGAAGAGCATTAAAAGCCTGGAGTAAAATAAAAAGTGAAACTTGAGACTTGTTCGTAGGAAAAAAGAGGATGAGTTTGTTGATGCACATAAGGAAAAGCACAGGCTTAAAAAATACGGATGGATGGGATTCTAAAGGCGAGCTTCACTATTACAGCGGTCTAGAATCTAAAACTTCCTTTTAACGGCCTCAATTTTTCCTAACCCCAGGAAATTCTAAAAATAGGGATGAAGGCTATTACAGAGAATTTGTAAGAAAAAAAAATTTTTTTTAGAAGACAAATTAAACTTCCCGGAGTGGCCGTTATAGCGAGACTCCCCTGTGTATGTTGATGAAGAGGAGAGGAGAGCTCGGAAAGATCATCAAGATCGAAGAGGATCCTTACAACAAAAACTCTTATCCTTTCCCAGGCTTGGCAATACACATGTACGATTAATGTTTGGAGCCGGATGAGGGAAAACCTCTTTACAACGGCCTCCCTCAAATTCATGAAACCCAACCTCGTCTCTAAATTTCCAGGAATTTTGTAATCCCTTAAAATTGAGAATTTCTCAAAATAGGACTGGGTTCGAAACTTGTGTGTATAGCCTTAGGGGAAGGGATGCTGTAGCAAGGAGGCCCTTATAGCGAGAGGGCTCTGCATCAATACATAAAAAACCTCCATCAAGACCACGCAGACAGGGAAAGGAGTGCCTGGAGCCTCTGAAACATGTTAGTTTTGGAATGGGATAAAATTTATAGAGAAAATACTTCCAGGGAAGTCAACCCTCCCTATAACGGTCTCCTTTGTGAGGGCGTATTTTCCTTCAAATTCCTCAAATATTTGGGATAATTCCTCTTTTAAACAAACTTTTATTTTCCCTTTTTTTGCAAGTGTTTTTGCGGGAGTAAAATTTGAGGGAGATGATGGAGGCCGTTGTAAAGAGAGCCCACTGTAAGAGCTTGGAATACCCAGCCCGTGAAGAGTTAGTACTAAAATTCCTTGTACACGGGAAAAGCGAGAGAACTTTTACTCGAGTTTTATGTTTACAAGCTTTTATAAGCTCGTCCTCGCCTCATAGCCCCTGTATACATAACATGTACATTATTTAGGGTGGGGGTTAAGGTGCACAATGGATTGATGCCTAATTTTTTAGAAAGGATGGTAATCAGTCGGAATACTGTTAAGAGGCAGAATTTCATTTTTGAAGGATTTTTTTTGGAGGGAATTCTTTTGAATTGTGTTAAGAGGCAGAATGGACCGGAAGAAAATATTTCGGAAGGGAAAAATCCAACTGAGCGGATCATGTGTATTTTTAATGGTAGAGAACGTGGGATAGCATTAGATGTGAAAAAAGTGCGCATTCCTGGAATGTTACAGAGAAGAAGAAAACTGGGGAAAGCTCCCTTGTGTGTTTAGAGGGAATAGACATTTCGGAATGTTTTCCTATAGCCTTGCCATTGAGCCAGGAAAAATTGTTTGGAGAAAACCTTCGGAAGCACCAGGTGTTGTCTTTATTGTTTATTCTTTTGTACTTTCCCCGCCTTTCCATCACTTTCCCTTTTTTTCCCCTTTTTCCCTCTCCTCCAATTTAACTCTTTTCCCCCCTTTTTTTATCCCCTCAATAACAACAACTCCTTCTTCGCTAATTTCCATCGCACTCCAAATATTACAATTCTAGAAAGGACAGGGTTCAAATATATAATACTTGGGCTAAGAATAAACCCAATTCCCCTCTTTCAAAGGGATAAAGTCAAGCGCGAAAAAAATATCAAAACGTTTTGCGTAAAACGCAAAAAATGTGTCAAAAACAGTCGAATTTTTCTACAATCCCAAAACCTTGAAAAAAGCAACTTCAAAAAATATCTTATTGTGGCGCAAATTTAAATAATTGCTTTTACAGATTTGTGTTCTTGATACAGAAATTTTATACCCAATTTTGCACAATTTTGGGTAAATATTCTTTTAAAAATAAATCAAAATAAACGCTTTTTTAATGAAGGAAAATTTTAATTTTAAAACCTAATACAAATTTGAAAAATTCCGAAATTGAGAAAACGCAGGGCCCTTAAAATTGAAGCGTTTAGTTCCTGGTTAAAAAAAGGTTTTGCCAGCGTTGTATTCAATGGCATGAAGTGCAATGGTTTGACAAGGTTCCATGGCTTTAAACTTTTCTAAAAGGCAAGTTCTAATACGGCTGATATTGCCTTTGATGATTGCGGTTTACATTTTGGGTTTAAAATATTGGGTGACGTTAAGTTGTGAATTTGGTTTTTTTTTATTTTAAATTTTAAAATTGCAACTCCGTCTGGAGTATGGGTCCTGGGAGAAATCTAAAGTTTACGGTAGGGCGGACTGTGAAACGTCGTAATTTGAAAGTAAGAAAAAGAGCCCATGAGGGAGTGTCGGGGGAAAATGCGTAAAAGAGCAATAATTCCTGGGCTGCCTCACATGCGTGGCCATTATGAGACCTCAGGTGTTTATTCAAAACACAATTTAGAGCTCCAGCTGCTGGCGTCAATTCAATGAACATCCTTGCGATGGCTATAAACAAACCCAAACGGCCCCATTTATAACTGTTTAGCTTTTCTTATTTTTTAAAATTGCTTTCCCACAAGAAAACACAGCAGACATCAACTTCAGCACTGCACACGAGATGGGAAAATTTCAAATGGCGTTAAAACAATAAAAATAAATCCCCATTTAAAAGTATAAAACTCACCATAAATTTGACTGCTAACTTTTTAATGTGTTTTTGGAGAGAGCGTGCAACACAGTCTTTTTCAACATTTTAATCACTCGCGCCGTTTTTACAAAAATTGTAGACGGTATTCAGAGAAATAATTACGTTACAGCCAACATGTTTATTACGCTTTAAAACGAGTGGGCTTTTTTTTCGTAATTGGGGAATTTGGTTTGGACTTTGCTCGCTGGACTTTGTACAACATTTGATGGGGAATATTTGGATTCTTATTTGCATCAAATATGGTGGCATAAGTTGACGTTGAAGTTACCAATGACCGGATATTATTTCCTTGTTCTATTTTTGAATGATTTGACAAATTTTTTCAACATTTTTCCTTAAAAATTTGGACAAAATCCAAAAAAATTTCCCAAAAAATTTCTATAAACTTTAAAATGAATGTGTACTTGCTTAAATTTCAGAAATTCGCCCCAATTTCAACGAATTTGCAAAAGCGCTCGCGGATACTTGCTGGAAATTCGGAAATTACCTTTAAATTTGGGATAAGAATATATTTTTGTCAGTACAACTTTTGACACGGTCAGATAAGGGCAAAATATACAGAGTCCTTCTGTATTTGAGTCCAACTTTACTGCTATAAAAAGGGGATTGAGTGGATTGAAAAAATATTTTCCGGGCCGTTGGAAGTTTGATTTTATCCCGTAATTTGACTCCGCCCCACAATTTAACCAATCAGTTTTGATTTAGATACGGACCTTAAGTGTCCCTAATGTAAGTCAGCTTATGGGCTACTGAATTTGAGCTGAGTCGTGGGATTTGGTCTTTTGCCTCTACTCAGGCCAGACTCCAATGCTGCGTAAGCTAATAATCTGTTTGCTCAGAAAACATGGGACAAGGAGCTTGGGTTAAGAGTTTTTTTTTCATCTGACACAACCAATTTCGACTTTGGCTTCCCCCCATATTCACCTTCATTTTACTCCCAATCTTTATTTTCTTATCCCTTCCTTCAATATTTCTCTACCAAATTACTCCTACACTCGCCATTTACTCCAAAACCCAATCTTCATTTCGATCTGGCTCTTTAACTCCCATAAATTCATTACTTTTAGTATTGCCCTCAAAAAACGCTCTTTTCCTAACCGCACAATTCCCCGCTCCGTCAAAAATTTTCAAATTTTACAGCTGCATATTATTCTATCGTTGTTTTCCCTTGAAAGCATTCCCCAATACATCCTTTTACAGTATACGCAACAAACCACTTTCTAAAACAGGAATTTTCTTCAAATTCTTTTACCGCCCAAATACGCAAGTCTATTTTTTCCTCGTAATAAAACATGTGATCTCAAATTTTGTTAGAAATTAGGAGCGTCTTTATTGTAAAAAATTGACTGCATGTAAGAAAAGGAAAAATGAAAGTTCAAATGGAGAAAGTTGCTTTGAGAGGAAGTCATGTGCTTCTGCATTTGACTATTATTATTTTGGGAAGAAAAAATCCGGAATTTTTTAGAAGCCTTTGAAGATCCAAGTACTTTTGCTTTCTTTTTGCCTCTTCAAAGGGAAAATATTCGTTTGATTTTTCCCTATGTTCAATGGACGACTGGGGCTGATGAAGAGTCAAAACGGTCGAATTCCCCTCAATTTATAGGCTTCACCTCTCCCTCCGAAATAATGTCTCCCCTCAGTTCTCCTCTTTGTTTGCACCAGTCTACAGTACGCTGCCCCTGTGGTGGAAGGACCTCCGAAAGGAAAACAAATTTCTTTTGCAATCCCATTGCTTTAAATAGAAAATAAAATCTAGTGAAAGTCCCTAGAACTTCCAGGTTTTCCAAATAATTTTTGCAATTTTGTATTTTTTGCAAGTCTACGTAAGGAAACATTTCCTCGAATCCTATTCGTCCCTTTCCTCCTGTTTTCTCTGACGGGCTTCCTCTGGACAGATTTACATTAAACTAAGGGTGAAATGTGTGGTTGGGCATTGAGGATGTGGCTCTTGAAAATAATTGGACTGTCGGATTACGGATTACCTCCTGCCTTTTGGGATGATGACGCTTTCTCAGCCCGGCCCTCGCTCCTTGTTTCATTCCAATAATTAAAACCTAATTGGGCTTAAGTTTACTCAGGACTTAATACATTGGAAAAGGTTAATTCAATGAGTATTTATGCTCTTGCCGAGCTCCGTCCCTACTTTCTCCCCTCACTCGCTCCCCCAAACTCCAACCGCTTTCTCCAAATACTGTCAAACCTGGTTACAGAGGCTTTCCCTACCTTCGTATCTGTAAGAACCAAGTCTGTTTATAGCAAAGGCCTGGGTACAAAAAGTTCTCATGGGATATAATATAAGACTTATTAATGTTAAAACATACATAGGTGAATTATCCCATGCATTAGAGTAGGAAAATATGAGGATACATCGGAACGGAAGGAATTTCAAGAAGTGAGCCTCGTTGCATCGGACACTTTCACTCTTCAATTTCCAGAGTAATTAAGAGCGGGATTTCTGACTGTGGGGGGAAAATTTGTACAGACCTCATAAAGAGGTTTCCCTGTACTTGGTTATGTAGGAGCGTGGATCTGTTGCCAAATGGAGCTGAGTGACTCCCAGAAACCTCACTAACGAAGGACTTATAGAGGATCGAAGGAGCGAGGAAACCTCAAAACCAAATTGATTCACGGCCTCTGTTCCGCCAACAATTTTTCCTTTCTCTTTGCTCACTCCCAGACCTCTCTCGCAGGGGAACAACTGGGAATGTACAAGTCAAGACGGAGGGAGTCAGGGAGGATTTTATTTTTCATCTTTTATTCCTCCGCAATTCCCCTCCTCCCTTTCCCCTTATTTTCCTCTCTCCCAATTTTTCCTCCAATATTTTATACACCGTTCCCCTTTCCTCCTAATCCTTATATATTTTCTCCTTTCATTTCCCATTCTTCAAATCATTTCATGGGGGAAGGTCAAACGTTCTCTCTCTCTCTCTCTCTCTTTATCTCTCTCTCTCTCTCTCTTTTCCCCTTAACGAAGGTTGACTGTACAAGTAGCAGAAGTGCAGGAGTCATTTGGAGTATCTATTTTGAATGTGAAAAAAGTGAGATAAAAAAAATAAAGATTCGAGAGGCATTTGAAGTGTCACCAGGTGGTTACCACAAGCTCTCTTTGGGCTAAAACTTACAATGGGAATGGTTGGGAATAGTTGTTCTCAACAGAGTCAAGGAGTCAACTGGATCTTATGGGAAAGATGAGATGAAGGGAAAATAAGCAACTTCACCAACACAACTTTTCCCCGCTTTCTCCTTCCACACACACACACACACACACACACACACACACACACACACACACACACACATACACTCACACACACACACAAAATAAAAACTTTGACTTTCTTTTTTTTACAGTTTCTTTCTATACTTTGATGCTTTCCTTCTCTCTCTCTCTTCACGTCTTCCCTCACTGTTCCTCATACAGTCAGCACTCTTTATCGTACCAGCTGGCACAGGAAAAAGAAGCCAGGACATTTTGACCGCTATGATCAAATTTTCCCAAGTACCTTAGGATTTAGTATGTAACGTATTTTATGTACAGATTTCTGTTTTGACACTACGCTTGTATTTCTTTTTCCAGGAGAGGATTTTAAGGATAGACCGCTGTAAAAAGGTTCGACAGTGAATCCCAGAGGAATGGCTTAGATCCAGTCCCACATCAAAAAAAACTTTCTTGCAAAAGTGTCGACACACAAATTTTTCATCCTGTGATAAATATATAAGCGGTAGCCTTCGCTCTCTTTTTCGACAAAAACTTTTTGAGCTTGGCTCTTCCGATACTGTTCAATCCCGATGTAGCAGCCCTAGGATCTGGAACGGGAAAATTTCCTACAAATACATATGGTCTGACGTGGGAAGAAACTCGCGTGGGCTTATATGTATAATTATGTATGTATGTATGTATGTGTGTTGGGTATGTGAGGGAAAGTTGGTGTTTGGGTTGAGTGATTGTTTTGTGAGGGGAGCGTTATAGGGGGACTGTACTGTTCCCACTGTGGAAGCGTATGTACCATGCCGGATTGTTTGTATGAGGTGTAGCTTTTCCCTGCATATTTTTCCTCTCTCTGGCCTTCAGACAATGTAACCATCAAATCAAGGAAATGTTGCGGAAATTTCTGATTTTGCTTCTTTTGTTTTTTAGCATCATTTTCCTTTTAGTTTTTTTCTACACTTTTTCCCCCGACAGTGTACTCTGGCTAAAATGTACTCCATTATAGGATCATTTTCTCCATGGAGGGAAAAATTTTCTCTGACCATGTACATATAGATACATATCTACCTATGACGCATTTACAACCATGTTAATTTTTCGGCATGTTAAAGTAGCGGTGAGATTTTTCTATAAAGGCTTTCTAAGGGACTTAACTGTCCAGCCACTGGATTAAGAGCGTCTGGAATTTATAGGAAGATATTTACCGTGGAGGAACCCCTACTTTTGTCGAAGTCCCTTATAGAAAGGTGTGTGGCAGTAAAATAGTAAAATGAAGTTTTACGTGGAATTGGAATTCAAACTCCCCCAACCTTTCCTAAGGTTAATAGTCGCTTTTTCAGCTATGGCGGGAATTTTGAAAATTGAAAGGGTCCCGGCACAATGGTGAAAATGTAATGATGTAAAAAGATGGGATAGTAAAAAGGAGATGAGATTTGAGACCTGAATGAGTGTTGGTACGAAGGCAGGACTGGGTTGTTACAGTTGTTGTTGTTGTTGATGTTGTAGGAGTAGTAGTAGTAGTAGGTGACGTGATGTAATTCGAAAAGGGTTCCTCCGGGAATTCCGAATTAGATTCCCGCTCTCTATTGTGTCTCTATATATGGGCTTCCCAGAAATCTCCGTGCAGAGAGCTCACCACTCAAATCGGTCTCACCAACTCACAAAATAACAAGAATCTCTTCTTCAACTTTCCCAAAGGGAAAGAGATGGTTCAACAATTTTATCTCTTTTTCCCACCTTTCTCCGTCCCCACCAAACCCTTCCAAACTTCCTCCATTTATTTCCCTCTCCCAGCACCTTTTTTCCCCATCAGTTTTTTAATCACCATTTCCTTTCCCTCATACATGTATTCATTCACATGACCCCCCCTCTTTCACTGTCCCAAGAGAAAATCCTTCAACAATGTCAACAGTCTTTTATGGACAGAGGGACAGGATTTTGTGCAAATGCAATGGGAAATGTCAACGTGGGCTAAACGTTTCTTTAGAAATCCAGGAGGGAAAGCCTATTTGGATTCTGTATTGGAACCTACTTTCACTTTTTGTTTTTTCTCAAAATTAGATCCTTGTTTTCACTTACGCTTTCACTTGCGCTTTCTCCTAGATTTTTAACAATTTTACTTTCTCTTTTACTTTCTTTGGTCCTTTTACTCTTGATTTTTCATAAAGAGAAAGTGCATCAAATTTAAATGCAATTGAAAAGTCAATGAGGGCAGTCAGTTCGAAGTTTGCAGAGGAGAAAGTTGAGAGACTTCCCCACAAATTTTCTCTATTTGTTTTCAGCAGAAACAAAATTGTGATTTAACCTTCCCTTTCTCTTGACTTTCTTCTTGTGCTTAAGGAAGGGATAATTTTCAAATCCAGTAACAGCATGTGTCAGTGAAGGCTCAATATTGCCTGGAAGTTCCCAAAGGAAATTTGAATGGATTTGCTATTGGAATTTACATTCACTGTTTTTTATTTGGAAATAAATCCTTGCTTTCTCTTTCATTTTTACATTTGCTTTTTCTTTGGGAAATCTTCCACTGTAGCATTTGCTTTCACTTTTTGTAGTGATTTTCTCCCGTTTAATTTTTAGTGGGTTCTTACACTGGCTATAAAGACTAAGGAAATTTGCGCATGCAGGAGGAACGCTGACAGTTACTTTAAAGAGATTGAATATTATAATGATTTGCTCTCGCGGTTTTTATGGGATTCAGTTCTATGCCTTCACTCTTGATTTACTCTGCTTTTCCTTGTGCTTCCACTGGAGACTTCTGCTAGGCTCTGGATTAGTGTCGATGGGAAAATTCGCAAATGCAATGGGGAATGTCAACGGAAGCCTCACGTTGTTTCGATCTTATAGAAAGGGGAAGGATGTATGGATTTTCGGTAATTGTAATTGTCTCGGTGGGTTTTTTGGCGTCAAAGTAGGATTCGTGCTTTCACTTTTACTTTCACTTTTACTTTCTCCTGTACTTTCACTTTTTGCTTTCACCCGGCTTTCACTGGGAAATACTTTCTTCAAAAGTGGAACTTTTATGCATGTGGATTTTCCCTCTTGAAATAGTTCCTGCTTCTGGGTTTCGTATCAAGGGCTTGTTTTGTTGAGTCTTATTTCCTTATGGAACTGACATTTTTTTGGAGGTCGCTTTCCCTTCCGTCTTTCTTTGCCTTTTGTGCTGATAGTCCTCTGAGGATTTTTTTCTCGACTGGGACTGCCTGTTTACAATTTTCCGTCCATTTATTTCCCCTTTTATTCAAATGTTTGTCCCCATCATCTGAAGATAGGACGGGTGGAGATAAGAAAGGAAATTTGCCCTGCGATGTTTCTTCGTCAACAAGTGTACACTTTTTTTGGAGTGGAAAACCCTTTTATTTAATTGGTTTTTCGGAGCTTTTAGATTTTCTCCAGTGACAGTTTATCGGGAATGGTCAAAAGCTGTGTAAACAACTGGGCCATTTGGAAAATTGAACGAGTATAGTCCTTAAACACTGGAGGTTCTAAGCAAGTTTAATATACTTCAAGAGAATCCTAACGTCATGATCACGCTAATTTTATTTGTGAACTTTCACTCATGTTTTCTTTTCAATTTTACAAACTTTAACGCCGTTTGAAATATTTGTGGAAGGTATGGAAAGGTTATTTATTCAGCTTAATATGTTCACAAGTTTATTTGTGACCGGTGGAAAACTTAAACTTCACTTGAAACGTTCGAGCCCGACAGGATTTAGTTGAGTTCAAAATTCATTGGGTAATTCGAGTCCTATTACGAGGTTAAAAATTTACAAGGGATTTTTTTATGTCAATGGAATATTTGAGACGCTACAAAATTTATCCTCTGAGAAAATTTCTGGGATTGGTATAATATTAGAGTTTATATATATATATTTTATATCCCCGCTGTTCCAGAAATATTAATCTGAGCCGAAATCCAAGCACAAATGGGCGGCTTCCCTTAAAATATTGACATGTTCGTTCCGCACTGGTCTTGACTAGATTAATAAATTCCCATAGAAAGGACCACGCTGAGAGTTGGAGATTGATATTTTAAGCTACTAAGCGGGCAGGAATTCAAATTGAGGAGATTAGAAAGTGAAACCCCGACCGAGCTCAGTTTCCGCACAGGAGTTATTGTAGCGGAAGAATGTGGATGGAGGACAAAGTCGAGCTAGCTGTAGGAAGCTAGGACAAGAGCGCCTTGCAAAAACAGTCTAGTCCGTTGGGAAAAAATCCTTGAGCCTGACATTGCAGGAGGAGAGACAGCCAAGTACTGTGGATAAGTCCGGAACGGCCTGGTTTTAACCCCAGCACTGGTGAAAGAATGAGAGAGAAAGAGAGAGAGAGAGAGAGAGCACGCGAAATAGAGACCAAACGAAAGACGAGAGAGGAAAGAGAAAGAGAGTGAAAGTCTGCGATGAAAGTTAGGAGTGTGGAGCTCTCTCACTTTCCACGCTTCCCATGTGTTTAGAGACAGGAGCCACTTCACAACACATCGAGTGGAAATTTAAATGCATTTGACAATTAGCCCCAAGTCAATTTTTCCCTTCGAATTACTACATTTTTTCTGTCCTCAAAACAATCCCCAGGAAATTTTGTGTATTTAGTCACTCCAGAGTGCATTTTAAATTTACACATTATTCACTTGTACCTTCCCCTTATTTAAAGACAATGTTGGTTCAAATTTAATTAACACAACACAATTGAATTTTCCCACCAGTTTAAAAATGAATTTAAAAAAAACTTTGACAAGTATTTCCAAAATCAAAATCAAAAATGCAAACCTATGAAATTATTTTGGGAGAATTTTTTGTACATTTTATTTTCAGGGAGAAACAAAGTAAGAAAAGGAGAATTTGTGCAGCCAATCAATTGCCAATGGTCAAGAGTAATAAAAAATTTATTTTTTAAATTCTTAAAATTTTATTCCCTATTAAAAGGTTAAAAATCCTATGAGAATTAAAAATGCTAAGAAACTTAAATTATTAATTTTAATGCAATTTCCTGGAAACCCTTTTTAAGCTGTAACTCAAGAAGTTCCGAGTAAAATGTCGTTGGAAGAAATTGCAGCTCTACAAAGACAATTTTCATAAACCCACTTTAGCTTAGTTTTGAAGGAGCAAAGCTCTAATATTTTCCCGCTGGAATTCGACAATATCCCCGACATTGAGAACGGTTGGGTCGATCTGATGGGAAGGTACTCATAAGAGTCTGTGAGCCTGGAGCTTGTCCTATCCCAGCTCCTCTCGTTTCCCCTCGTTGGTTCAATGTGTAGACGTTTCCCCTTCCTGTCCTTCCATATATTTCCTATACAATTGTATTCCCAGGCCTGCCCGTACATATAACGTACGAGGGAAAGTATAGATAGTGCTATGGATTTATACGCACGAGGTTTATGGAAGCCAAAGGCTCCTTTCTCCAACCTTTATTCTTTACACAGGACCCATATATATCCACGTATGTACATACAGACGGAGGAAATGTACAGGAGACCGGGCGCAAGGCAAGGCAGCAGTCATAAACCTTTCCAGGACTCTTTTCGGATGTGAACGCCCAGTCATAGCCCACTCCAGCCACCTGAGACCTCAAAATCTAACCCGAAAAATCCAACGCACTTTTCCATAACCCTACTAAAAGTATTTTTTCTTTGAGGGGAACCTCGGTGAAGGGGACTCTCGCTGTGAGGGACACCCCCACACAAGGACACTTTTTCTACAGGGGTCCAAACATTTTCGGAGTGCACATATCCATCCATGATATGTCATGTCCCAGTAAGTCCAATGTTAGTTTTGCAATTTGTAATAGCCTTTAAATTTTTATTCCTCCCCCTGCCAGTTGGACTAGACAATTTTTTTATAATGTAAATAACTAAGGGCAATTTCTATATAGCAAACTTGCATTATGCTTCCTTGTAATATACAAATCTGCATGCAAATATCCCTCTGAGATTTCCGTCCTAAATTTGCATTGTTGACTGTCAATAATTTTTTGCGGGGGTCAAATTTTTTGTACCTAATTTTTGAGTGGGTGTGTGTGTAGACTGTGAAAATTCATAAGTTTGAGGAAAAGACAATAAAATATTTAAAAATCCGAGAGCCCTTTGGATGAAGCAGGATATTAAAGTGGAAAAAGTGTTCTCAATGTGTGTAATAGGATATTGCAAAAATGTCAGACGCAAAGGGAGAGAGAAAAAATAATTTTGACAGCGGATGCAGTTGTCAGTGATGGAAATAATAACCTGGAGCTATATGAAAGTCGCATTTCCTCTTTTGCATAAAAACCCATTTCTTAAAAGAGAAGAGCAAGAGATGTAGGGGCATGTTCAGGGGACTCCAAAACTTTTCCCTTCCCCTGGTGCTCATACAAAATTTGACGTAGATATACAAATATTCGGATGAATTAATTCCTACATAACTTATGAGGGCATTTTTGACGGTTTCACGATGTTCCATTCAGATATAAAATAAATGCATTTTTAGTGGATCAAAGTGTGCGAGCTCACGTCAAATTTTGTTTTAAATGTTTTTCAATTTTTAAACGTTTTCTCAAATTTTGCAAATATAACAAATAAGGGGAGGATTTCTACAAAATTTAAATATATTATTTGCTACACTCGCATACAGTATACTTTAATTTGCCTGAATTCTTGAGTATTTTATAAAATTTTGGGTAGAGTAGAAGCGTTTTTTACAAAATGATTTTTATTTTTATTGAGAATTTTCCTCAACCTAACTATTTTATACCTAATTTTAGAGAGGCGAATCTATTACCCAACTGTAGATACATGAAAATAAACCTAATATTTACCCCCTGTTTCAAAATTTTGGATAGTTTTCTAAATTTTTAAATTCTAATCTGGAAAATTTGTCCTGGGATTTCAAAGCTAAATGTCTGCAGTAAACGATTTGATCTTGATTTTTAAATTCAACGACTCAGCCTGTAAATTGTGAAGGATTAAGGCAAGACAAATTTAAAAAATTTCGAAGCAACTTCTAAATTCAAGGGGGAGTCAATACAGTAAGAATTGTTCAAACTGGTTAATTTACTAGAAAAACAACCCATTTTGAGCTGCAAGATATGAAGCGTTTATTGTTTCGTGGATTTAAATCCAAAATTGATGGAATAATTTTAAAACCATAAAATATTGAATACAGGGTGTAGAAATTATGACTGTTGTGTTGAAAATAAAATATTTCTTGGATTTTGAGTGAAAGGAAGAAGGGGCATAAAATATTTTCGTGGGACTTGGTTGGATTTTTTTTCAAAAGATTTTTTGATATCATTAAATTTTCTTGCCAATATCAGTTTTCAAAGGGGTTTTGGTGAGAAAGGGAAAGTGAGAGGAATGAAAGGAAAGAGAAATGGAAAGTTGTGTTTTTTTTTGAAAATGAAAGAAATAGGACAAGGAGAGTGAGGTTTTATTGGAGTGGAGTGAATGGGAAAAAGTGAAGAGTGAGCCACTTAAATGGAAACTTGGTTTACGTTTACTCTCCGGTTTTCTCTCCTTACACAGAGAGGTGAAGCAAATGATTACCTCAAATTCAATTTGCTCCATCATTATGTACGTACACGGGTTCTCCTAATACACACACACACACACATAGACACACACACGCAAGCACCTCCCTGAAACTCCTCCAGGCCTCCAGCATCATTTCCATAACACATTTACATAAACCACAACTTTCAGGGCCTATCATCCTCTCTTTGCCCCACTATCAATGCATAGTCCCTACACAGTCAAATCTCATTATAACAACACCTCATCTCACAGCAGTCTCAGGTAGGCACTTTACACGGTTTAATTTAAGGGTGCCGATTACAAATATATTTTTTGAGCGGTTAAAATGTTTTAAGCTTCAACGCCACTACTAAAATTGATCCGCATACAATTCGAAATTAGCAAAATTTTAATACTGTAATGTACGATCTACTTCGAATGATTCTATCTGGAGGTAAAACATTTTGCTTTCCTTTAACCTGCGAATACCAAAAGTGGTTGGCATTAAATAAGGAACTCATCTAAGCCATTTGGTCCCTTAGCCCAGGAATTATTTAATATAGTTAACATTTATATTTAATTTAAAAATTGGGTAGATAGTAATATTTGGAATTGAATGTAAGAAATTCGAAGGGATTATTTTAATTTTTGGGCATTTGTCAAAAATGTCATTTGGAAGTATGTTCTTGTGTGGAGGTTTACATGCTTGGATGTTTTGAGACGTGTGTGTGTGTGTGTTTGTATGTGTATTTTAGCGGGAAAAAATAGTAAGTTTTGTGTGAGGTTCCGCAGAAGCCATTCGTTATTGGGTTGAAAATGTGAATTAAGAGCACTTGTTTCCAGCGGAGCAGGTGCCCTTGTTCGGTTGAGGGCACGCGAGACGCATATTTGGAGAGGGAAAAGAGGGAAAAGCGAAGGCTTGTTGACAATGTGAAATGTGAGGTTATGCAGTTTCAAGAGGCTTTTGCTCTGTTGGAGTTGAGCACTTGAAAAGTCGTGCGAGTTGAAAATGCTCACTGGATTTCCCCTCTCGCTCTCTTTCGTCCTCTTCCTCAATTTGGACATTATTTGAGGAAATGTTGGCCTGGCTCCAATAACAACCATAATTTACGCTTAATTCAGCTGTTTTTGAAAAGTAATTTTTGTAAAGTTAATAAATAATCCAGTGTTTCCCGTACAGGAATTAATCTGTGTATGTGCACGTCCCGATGTGAAATAGCTCATGGGATGCTCATTTATTGTCTCCAGCGTAAGGAGAGAAAGAGACACATTGGCCAGGAACGGGGCTGGGATAACTTCAAAATTTCAACCGCACTTCAAAAATTTTAAAGCAATTATCTCGTAAGAATTTTTCAAATCTAACAAAATTAATTCAATCATTAAAACGTTTTACATAAAACAAGAAACTTTTGGAATTTTCCTGAATTTTGGATAATTTCATTTTTTAAATCTCAAATTGTCAGAAATGTGTATTTGGGAAATTTATAAAATGACCTTCCGGACAAAAAATGTCTCCGTAATTTATTAAAACATTTGAAAATTATTTTGCCAAATAATTTAATTAGCACGTATTCATTTTACTCTAAAATTCGATGATTTTTAGAATACTGCCTCACAATTTTGGGGTAATGTTTAAAAAATGCGTAAGTAAAAATTGTGTAGAGCAATTCTTTTGTACTTTTGCCAATTAAGGACTTCCCAGGGCTAAAATCCTCCCAATTAAAATTTTCACATATCTATTTTTGGGTATCCCTAAGAATTTGCAAGACATTTCGACAATGTGTACAATTTTCTTACGTGCGTTGTTCTGGAAGGTTATTAAAGATTTCCCTGAAAATACCATATGAGTTATGTTTGTCAAAGGATCCAGCTGAGATGTTTGTGGAGCATTTTCCCAAAGACTTGACTCCAGAGCTCCAGAGATTTTGCCAACCCCACCACCATGGAGACATATATCTACATCTATGACATTCGTTCTAAACGAGAAAATTTTTGGAGCGTGAATTGATACGAGATTCATTCCTGTAGAAAAGACCATCTGAGTTCTAGGATGGAGACTCGAGGCCCAAATCTCTCCATGACGAATTCACAAGCCCTCATTAACTATACACTTCTGACTCTCTCGGAATTCCACTCCTCCCTTCACTTTTTATTCCCGTCATATTTTATCCTCATCAAATTAAACTTATTGGGCAACATGAGTGGGAGATGTTCCGAATGACGGAAAAGACTTTCTAATTTTTTGTCAGGTGCTGTGTTTCCCATTGTTGAATAAATTCCAGGGCCGGATTTTAAGCCCATGCATAAAATTTGAAAATTTCATACTCATAAAATCTCATTTGTTCAAATGGGTCAGGATTAATATTCACCCCTTGACTTCTCCCTGACTTCAATGCCATGTCACATAATTTCCAGAATTCTTCCCATCGGACCCTCTCAAAACTTATTGGAACGGTTTCCATAAATAGTGACTCATTACAAAATCTAACCACATTATTACTTCCACAAATGTTTTCGAACGCACAGGGAAGTGTCTATTTGTTTAAAATAAAATGAAGCTATTTCCAATATAAAAATTTTTTCCACATATTTTAAATATTTTAAGGGTAATTATTTTTGCTTCCTATTCTTTAATTGAGAAAACCCCATTTCATTAGGAATTTGATCTTGCGTCATATGATTGACTAATTATTTCTTTTCCAAAATTTTGTACGCCTTAACTTAACGCATAGGGAACATTTGAAAACATTTACGCGTATATTTAAAAATTTGCATGTATTTTTTTAGACCGTAAATATGCGCAACTTTCCCTTTTACTACTCCATAGCCCCCAAATTGTGTACACACTGTATATATGGGGATGTCTATATTTTATAGGGATCGACCATTTGACCCAAAGAATTGTGCACTCACTTTGAAGTTGTTTATACAAAGTTATAGGAATTTGATTGGGGAGAAAAATAGAGGGGTTTTGGAGGGATACAAAAATATGCTACATAAATAGATAGATATCTATAGATACATGTAGTTGAGTGTTGAAGAAGACATTGGGCAAAATAGATTTGGACTTGGACAAGGATGAAAAATGAATGGTGGAGATGAATAGAGACATTGGAGTGTAGTGGAACTCTGTGTGGAAGGTTTGACTGCTGGATCTCTATACAGAGGACGTACAGAAAAGGAGCCATTTGTCAGCTGTCTCACGGAGTTTGGTTGGAAAGTGGAGTAAATATTTGTTGACAAGGACCTTTTAGCCGATCCATCAAACAGGAAAACAACTTTTACCTGTCTTCCCTTTCACCCACTTCACCTTCCCTTGTCCTTTTAAACCTTCCGATTTATTTCCCAATTTACCCTCCAACAGCCCCTAATTTTTAACCTTCGCTCAGTCAGTCCTCTCAAAATTTTACCAATTTTATTTTTTCCATTAGTGTCACACGATTAAAGAGCGGGCTCAGAAGGGACCAAAAGAGGAAGCAAAACCTTGCTGTAAAGTTTGCCCCTCCCCCACTGCAAAAGTGCATAAAACCTCGTTATACTGTAACAACCCCCTTGAAAATATTTCCTTTAAAATAGAACCATATTTTCCTTAGAAATATTCTGCGAGAATCTTTTTTCGGGCAAAATTTTTTAAAAAATTTCCAGAGCCCACTATATGTATGTATTAGGTGCGCTACATCGCTACATCGTACCGATGCATGCGATTATTTTTCTTATAATTGAAACAATATTTGAATGAAACCTAACTCATTTTTGACTTTGTTCATGTCAATAAGTTTCCCTAACATTTTGACGTTTTTGAATGTTTTTGTACGGAGAGTCTACTGTATAGTTGAGAATGACAGTATATTTGCTAGGAGGGAAATCGCTAATCGATTTAGGAATAATTGATGTGGGTCATTTAGCCAGGGAAAACTCCTGGGAATTGAACTAAATGCTAATCGTCAGCGCTCCATTTGAAAAAAGAAAAAACTCCGACATTTTCCATTGAGAGGGAAAATTCCTATGGAAAAGAGTTGATCAAGTGGAACGACGCATCCATCTCTTCCTTAATTCTTCCGACGTCTCATTTACCTTCTCATTCCCATCGCTCCCAAATTCCTTCCCACAGATAGAATTCCAGTGCTTCTTCTTCCATCCTGCTCCCTCATACTGTCCGGTCCCGCTATAAAAGCATCCCAACGGACGAGACAGGATTTTTAATCTCATTTGATCCACTCCTCCCATAAAAGAAATTTTAAATTTTAACAGTTGGAATTTTGTAACCCGGAAAGCCCCAAATATTTTTGCCCCAAAGAGAAAATTTACTTTGAATAGGCTGTACTCCTTACAGTAACATACAAAACTGTATATCACAAAATGCAGGGAAAAAAACAAATATGGGCCAGAATTAGTAAATTTTTGTATGGACGCTGGAGCAGTTGAAATACAAATGTTTTGCAAACCATGTAAATTTCCTTATGCGAAGTGCGTAATTAATTACAGAAATTTTGAATGCTTCTTATTGGGGTACAAAATCCATTACAAGAAGGGTCTCTTATAGTGAAGTCCAACCTTTCAGTTTTAATAATTTGAAAACCTAATGTTGTGTTAAATGGATTTTTTCCAGGGAATGATGGAATTTTAAAGGGGAAGGTATCCAAAGAATTTTCTTACAGGTAAGTTCTAATTGTCAAAGGGACCGTTATAGCGAGACCCTTCGAGAGAAAAAATATACCTTGAAAAAATAACATTGCACTACTATAAGGAAGGTGTGGGAAAATTTTCATCCCTCAAGAAAAAGTCGTATAATTGGGGCTCCGCTATAACGAGACAATACTTCGTTGTCTAGGAAGCTCATCAAGAGACAAAAAGTAAAAAGCCCTGAACTGACCACACGACTCAGTGAGTTTGTCCAAAGAGATTTTTCAGGATTTCTCACGAGTAGTCCAAAACATGGACTGTGTGTTTGGGACAGAAGAAAGAGGGAGAGAGAGAGAGAGAAGTTCATTGTAGAAAATCTCTCTGAGGTTAATTCATCACTCGGCGAGAATTCCGAGCCAGCCAAATTGATAGCATCTTTCTCATCCATTCCTACAGGGAATTCCATTTCAGGGCTTCCTCTCCAAAAGACTGCATCTACACTGGACTCTCTTTACAAGGGACCTCCTTTCAAATAGTACTCCCTCTATAGGGGCCTAAATATTCCCGCAAATTTTCCGATATTACAAGGACCATTTTGGAAGGATAAAAGTATGTGCATGATTTCACCCTGAGATCTTTAGGATTTGGTGGGGGCCGTTGTAAAGAGACTTCACTGTGAACACTCAATGCATCCGTTCTATAGGCTTACCTTGACTATAGAGAAGAGCTCTCTCAAGTGCTTCTATGCAAGGCCTCTTTCAGCCCAGTCAGCTCCCATTTACGTACAATATGGGTATGAAGAGCACTCTCGCTATAAGGGACTTCCTTATAGGGACGTTTTCGAGTGAAAAAAAAATCCATGTACAATACCTTTCTAAAAAATAAAGTTCTTTTGGGACACACGTATATAGGATTACGAGGGAGGAATTGTGTGGATTGTAAGGGGCTGTCATACAGAGGTTTGACTCTAATACCAGGGAAAATCCATATGAAAAAGCTACACAATTTACGATTGTCTTTCCACCATTTATTCCGCACTTAAACTACACTCTCAACCCTAAATAATTACTTTCCGTCCGATGTTTTCCCCCATAAACTATTTTTCCCGTTTTTGCCAGTCAAGTGGGCAAGGGAGAAAAAACTGCATCATTTTTCCATGCTAATGGGCCGGAGCAAAGGTTTTTTTTAGCATTAGGGGCGAAATGGGTCAAATTTTGAAGCCTTCACTTTTTTTTCAAATAAATTGAAAGAAAAGGAAGGAAATAAAATTGGCAGTTAAAAGGGGCGGGAGGTTCAAATTTAATTTCGGTGAAAACTCGAATACAACTATAATTGGAAAATTTCAAACGGCGGGAAAATTTGAACAGAAATTTTAGATAGCTATTAATTTTGTTTTCTTAAAATTATGGAGGAAATTAAAATCTTGAAGAACAAGTAAAAAAAATAAGAAAAAAAAACAAAAAAAAATTACTCGAAAACTGTCGTACATTTTAAAAAAAAAAACCATTTTAGCGGGAAATTTGAACCTGACAAACATCGGAAATGCAATGCTGCCATAGTTTTTATAACATATTGTTAGGGGATTCCAGAATGGGTTTAATTTGTATGTGACCATTTAGCGGTAAGAAAGTTTTGACGTTTAATATTAACCAAGTTGGAAAACATTTTGAGCCCAGTTTAGAGTAAATTTGATCCCCGGGAAAAGATGAAAAAGCGGAGTTGAGGAGAGCTGATGGGCCAGGAAATGAGTTAGTCCGCACGTTTTGACCATTTACCCGAAAAGTTATTTTGACTGTGGGACAGCTCTCGCAAGGAGAAAAATACCAAGTTTCACATTACACCATTTTTCCCATTGAGCAACCATAAAAGTTTGCCCGGGCTGAAAAAAGGAAAAAAAGGGAGAATGGAGTGGAGCAGTTGATTTTGAGTGGGAAATAGTCAGCTATAACCCTCCGTTCCCATTATTCTCTCATATAACACTTTTGTGAGAGAAAACTGCCGGGAGAAGAAAGGAAGGAAAGCTGAAACACCTTATTTTTTCGCCCCGGCAAAATTTCCCAAGGAAGCATGTTTGGCATTAAGGTAGTCAGTCAGGGTGGCTAAAATAAATCGATTTTCGTTAATAGCAACTTTTTCATCCCACTGAGCCCAAAGAATCAGGACTGGGCGCTCCTTTTCAAATTTCACTTGTATCCTTCCTCATCCCATTCATTTCCATGTCCCACCAAGCACCCATTCCTCAAGGCTCCCCTCAACACAAATCCCCTCTTATGTACATTTTAACTCCAAACACAAATCCTCCCTTCAGAGCCCTCTTCCCGAATTTATCCCAACAATTCAAATCATACCACTAAAATCCAAATCCCTCCGGATTACCTGCAAAATAATTCCCTAAGCTTTATTTACCAGCCGGAATTAAACGGGTATTATAATCTCTCTAATAATTCTGAACGCCCAGCAAGAAAAAACGTTACATCAGTACATTTTTTCAAGGGCCAGATATTTTTTCAAAAAATTTACAAATTTGTTCTTAAATATCAAAAATGATTTCTAGTACTTAAATGTAGTTTGAAAAAACCGTTAAATTTTTTAAAAATGTATTGGAGCTGAAAACATTTCATTATGGGCGTTTACAATAGAGTCGAAAGTGGTGCTTAAAATTGTTAGACGTCGACGCCACACTAGAAGTTTTACTGGGAAATTATGGACACATATACTATAATGTTTTATAGCAGCACTCATATACTGATTTTTACTGATACAATTGGTGTTTTAAGGAAACCGGATTACACTGAAGTATGTTTCAGTATAGACTGAATATTCGTACAAGGATGTTTTTTATGGGTAAATTTCTGTGTACATGCTCGTACGAGGAGAAATCGATCAAACAAGCTACATTGGAAGGTGGAATCGGAGAAATTTAATTTGATGTAGAAATGAGATAATAGAATTGCATGTGAGGGTTGACATTGCATGAGAATAAATCATTGCACTGAGCTTCACAAATCTGTTTGCTGTCGATTAATTCCCTCCAATCAGTGTTATTAATACGACGGAGGTTGGCAACTCGCCAGGGAATTACAGTCATTGACCTTAATTGCCATATCGTGATATTTCTCTCCTTCGTCAAACCTGTCATTATTAATTTGCGTATATACAGGGCCCTCACCAAAATTTCAACGACCACTCCCATCCGGTACAGTTATAACAACAACAACTATTTACAACTATACGAATATTTTACAAATTAGTTTTGCAACTAACAAATGATCCTAGTAAGTTGAAAAAGTAGCATCTCATCAAGAGACCCGTATTTTTTTACAGCTCAAAAATATTTAAAGTGTAACAATCAGCTCATGAAAAATTCTTTCAAATTTTGCACAAATTATGACTAATGAGATAAATATCTTCAATAAGTAAATATTGGCAAGACCCTGTACACATTCCCACAAATGCTACAACACTAATGGCTCCTGTATCTAAATTAAGGGTATTTTAGCTCCGAGAAATATTTCCAGGCTCGAACCTCCTCAAAAATGAATTTCCTCCAAGGGTTTCCGGACTGGTACATAAATGGGTTCAGAGCATGTTGACAATTATGATTACAGGAGCAGTACAAAAATTCACGTCTTCGAAAATAAATTCAATAATTGCTGCACCCCTTTTAAAATTTCAAGAAATACAGGATTTAATTTCCTTCCAAAGGATTCTCCTCGAAAGGACTTTTTGAGGGTGCGTTATAGCAAGGGCCACTTTTTACAGATTCTAGTTTAAGGATTTATTATTGATTGGGTTCCTTATTGGATCGTGTAAACGTGTGTGCTGTGTGCCTGCAATGTGTGCATAGGATTTTGTACACGAAGTTCGTATTTACAAGGTGTGCTCTGACTGTATAGTGGTCCCTTTTTATAACGCCCATAGAATATTAGGGTCCAAAATTTTGAGTAATAATTTTTGCACTACGGGATTTAATTTTTCCCTTGGAAAAGACTGGGATCCCGAGTGGAGAATTTAAGAGTTTTCGAGGGGGGCTGCGAAAGAGGGAGTACACTGCATGTTGCAAGTTTATAAATTGTCTCTACATGTTTTGGTTGTGGGAGAAAGGGAAAGTGTGAATGGTTTGGGAAAATGCGAAAGAAGGGGAATATTGACTAGTGAACTGTGAGAGAGGCCTCGGACGTGTGAGTGGTTCGAACACTTTTTCTTCAAAGTAAATGCTCACAATTTCCCATTCAAAGCACATCCCAGGAATCGTCAAATCTTGCCCTCCACACAAATACACACTTCCATACAGTAGTCTCTCGGTATGAGGGACCCATTTACAAGAGCACCCTCTTTACATAGGGACGAATGTACTTTCAAATTGGGGGGGGGGGGCAAAAAATAGCGACATTCCTTAAAAGAGCATTTTACCTACGAGAGAAAAAAAAGGGCTAATTTTAATACAAATTTGGATTCTTCTCGAAACAAAATGCATGTGTCTTAATTAAACTCTCACTGCACCGGAAGTACTTTTATAATCCCTGGATTTATGAAGAGAAAAAATCTCCACTTTTTCCCATTTACAATAATAATCTCCGGCTAATTGGCACCCTCACATTAGCGTAATTATACATACGAAAATCTTCTATTAACAGCCTCCAGCCCTTTTGTAAGAGCAATCTTTTCAATAAGAAAAAGTAGATAATTGGTTCATTTACTGCAATGTTAATTTGTACACTGGGTAAAAGCATATGCTTTAATATTTCTGAGATGCTCTTATATAGGGACAAAACTGTATATCCCAGTTCTAATGTAGCAATTTATTCCACACACCTTTCCCTACCCTTTTCCCCCCCGCATTGTTCATTAGTTCTGGATTTTTTAACAAAAAAATCAAATTTGGATTTCTCTTTGAAAACCTACGCCTAATGGGCTCCCTTTGTCTCGTTACGACTCAAGTCTTTCTTTCAATGTATTTGGCTTCTAGAGTCCTTCCGCAATCTTTTTTTCAAACCTGGATATTTTCCCGCCCATAAGGCGTCTTGTAAAATGTCAACGCCGACGAAGCTTTGTATCCACTTTACTATGGAAATAATCACTAGATTAGAATTTCTTTAAATTGAAAAAGAAATATGGTCTCAATGTTGTAAACACTCAAGGAAACTTCTTAAACGTTGCTATAACGAGATTTGGTTCTTCTGTAAATACCGTCACGTAAAAATAAACATCACAGAAGCGACTGCCCTTTCAAAGCACTGATCCTAACAAATATTGGAGGGATGCATTTCCGAATTTGACTAGAGTTGAACTTCGTTATAGCGGTTGTCAAGAGTCTCGTTATAACGTCCCTCTTGGGGATATACTAATTTTTCATCGATTCTATAAATTTATGATAGATTCCAGGTTCACGTAAATGGAATAATTCTCGTTACTAAAGAAGAGTGACGTAATAAAAAAACTCTTTATAAAGGTCCCCTTCGATGCGCGCAATATCTCTGCAAATAAGGAATTTCGAATTTCCTCATTATCATATTGTAATAATTCTTCTCGTTATAATGGTAACTATACAGGAGAGCCTTGCTATAATAGCTTCCACCAGATTTTCTGAATAGGGGTGAAAATTGTTTTTGTAAAGTTTGTTTTTGCCTTGGCAAAATCTCTGGATTCTTGGGATACCTTTATACTGAGTATGGACCGCATGGTTCTAAACAAGTGTATAAAATTGTTTTGTGATACAGGGCCTTGAAACATCCCGTTAAAAAGGGGTCCGCGAGGAAAGGTAAAAGGAATAAAATGTAAGGAGGGAAATGCTGGAAATAGGAATGTGTAGATATAAAGTAAATGATGAATGGAGGAAAAGTAAGATTGGTTCTTGTACGTTACATTTGTTCTCTCTTTTTCCTTCGTCCTGGGAAACTACTTGATATTTGAGAGGGAAATCAAATATAGTCAGAAGGAAGAGAATGGCCAAGGTAATGGTGCGTGAATGAGGAATGACCCTTCCACTCCCACCCGAATACCAAACAAATTTTTCCCAATAATCTCCACACACACACACACACACACACACACACACACACACACTTTCCCACGAGTCACAATCATGGAGACCCAATTCACCCAGAACTAAGTCCAGTCTCGATATAACAACCCCTCTTGAAAATCATTTAAAGCATTTTGTTTCAAACCGAAATTAATTTAAATTGGGGGAGGCTATTTTTGCCCCTGCTTTCTTTTGAGCTCTTATAAAACGTATGCGACGAGTTTTGACTGTAATTGATTTTTTATGCACAATAAAATAGAATTATTATCAATTATGACGTTGCTCAAAATTTGGAGCTGGTC
The DNA here is from genome assembly GCA_947179485.1 of Allacma fusca. Classification (NCBI taxonomy): domain Eukaryota; kingdom Metazoa; phylum Arthropoda; class Collembola; order Symphypleona; family Sminthuridae; genus Allacma; species Allacma fusca. The sequence goes on along the minus strand of OX359247.1, from coordinate 58,238,884 downwards.
TTTGCGAGGTTCTTTTCTGTAAAATTATTAAGGTTTCATATTGAAAATAAATTAACGTTGTTTGAGGTAGACACTTTTTCCGAAATTTAATTCCTCGAAGAAAAATTCTTTTCATGGGAATTCCTTACGGAAAGAGCCTACTGTAACCAGGGTGCTGAGAGGAAGTCAATGACAATGCACAAATGCTCATGTATGCAATCTCAACGCATATGTTTTATGAGTTTCAGAATAACATCTTTTCTCCGCATTTTTTAGCGTTTAGTCGTAGTAAGAAATGATACAGGGTGCGATAACATATTTTTATATACAAGGATAAATACCACACAAAGGTGAGAGCTCTTCATCATGTACCCCCAAAGTTTTAGGAAATTGTCCTAAACAAGGTAGATTTAGTAGAAATTTAGAAATTTTTGCACCTTTGTATTGAGGGTTTTTGGGGGAGTGATCGACGATACAAATTCTGATAAATGCAGAAGAAAATTTACTGGAAAATGGTGGAAGAGATGTTTTTAGCTTCGGTTAGATACTTCTATGGGGTAGGGGGAAATGTACTGGAGGATCCTGTACGTACATATGGTTGATGTAATAAGTTGATAAGGACAGAGATTGGAAACACATTGAGACATTGGGAGTGAAAAGTCGTGTGTATTGAGTTGAGGCACGGTTCGGAAAAACAGGAGCAGTCACTGGGAAAGCAAATGGTACGTAACGTTCACTTACACAAGTATAAATCTTTGTTTAATTTTTTTCGGCCCTCTCCCCCATTACCAATGGATTTACAACCGGATTTACAACCCTGTCATGTCAACTCTTTCCAGTTCATGTGAGCAAGCTGAAGCTGCTATTTTACTTCCCGCTTTTCTCTTACACTCCAACTTCCTTAAAATGGCTCTGAATATGAAACTATACATACATGCGTGAGCGAAACATTCAAATCTTGGTTTGAAGCAAAGTCACATTTGAATTGAGCCAACTTACAACTTAAGTCAAAGTAGTATTGACTCAATGAGTTCCTTGTCTCAAATTCATAACTTCATATCAATTTGAACTTTGAATCCAAGTCACACTTGAACCGAACTTAAGTTTAACTTCAGTTTAAAGTTGGCTTGAACTTGACAAAAACTTGACACAAACTTGACACATTTGAACTTGACCCAAACTTGAACTTGACACAAACTTGAATTTGACACAAACTTGAACTTGACACAAACTTGAACTTGACACAAACTTGAATTTGACACAAACTTGAACTTGACACAAACTTGAACTTGACACAAACTTGAATTTGACACAAACTTGAACTTGACACAAACTTGAGCTTCATGATCGTTTACCTCGCTCAAACGCGAAGAAATTAAGTGTAAAAACAGCAGAACCTATTAATGAATAAAACCAAAAATATCTTCGAACAACTACTTTATCCTTATTTTACTCTATAACATATTTTATTTTTTATTCTTGATCTAGAAAATTGCAACCATACTGCCTGCAACACACTTATGTATGTATGAAATCTCAACACTGCTTTTAACATTAAAATGCCTGTAAGAACTAAGGTTACATCGGTCAATACACTGCATTATATAATTACATATATGTACGTTAACCTTCAATCTGCGGCTCAAACTCGAACTCAGTCAAATTTAACTCATATTTGAATTTGTCATTACACTTGAGCGTGACTCAAGACTCAACCTGGACGTACAACAGACAACTATAGACCATATATATCTATACAACTAAGGCGCCGGAGTACATGAAATAATCTTTGAGTGACACTGAAATTACCCAAATTTATTTGACATAAAATTCAAGAACTTATAAAACTAATAAATAATAAATTCTAATCACTAAATTAATTTAACATTAATTCAAAATTTAACGTTATTAAATTAATAATGATTTAAATGAATTCAATATCCAAAAATTTGATTGGCCATTGAGTCCACCAATAGAACGGGCAGCACGATTGGGAAGTATAACTGCTAAGAGTGGAAAATTTTTCTTAATCATGAGACATAATTATTGGTCTACTAATTTTATTCACTATCGTCAAATAAGCATGCATATACCAAAAATATAAAAATAAACATGAAAAATTGTAGGAAAAATGGGCCAACCACATTTAATTATGTGAAATAATCTGATAATTACACATTATAAGCTACCTTTAGCTAAAAATTCCATGCAGAAACTCACATTATATAAATATATGCTGTGACTCTCGTTATAACACGCCTTCTTGAAATAGCCTAACAAAGAAATTTTCTATTTGTAACACAATTTTAAAAAAAAATCGAATGGTCTTAAACCTAATTTTTATTTTTACTCAAATACTACAGATATTACAATAAGTGTCAATCAGAGCTGCGCACAAGTACAAGTAGTACACGAGTATTTCAAGTCAAGTTCGCGTTCGGGTCGTGGTCAAGTAAATAAATTTAAAACCATGAACGGTTCGGGTCGTGTTCAGGTATTTCATGGACTTGACCATGATTTCTTTCCTCAAGTCAAGTTCGTGGTCAAGTATAATTATTTTACTTGAACCCTAATACTTGGTCATGTTCAAGTAAATATTAAGAAGTACTTGACCACGAACTTGAGTTTTTCGTGTACAAGTTCAAGTAATTTTGTTTGTGCAATTCTTCATGGCTGAGGGAGTTTTCAATTCACTTACGATTCACTGTACTAAATGAAAATTAAAACGGCATTTAATACATCACTTTAAGCGGCATTTGTTAATTTGTTCGTGTACGCTAACAAAAGAAAGCTCAACATTCATATGGCTCCGTGGGAATTGATTTAAAAATGTTAGCACCCATGTTAATAATAGTATGTGGCAACAAAACCTAAAAGGAGTTCTAAGTCCCCTAAAATGTCAACTGAGTCACCAGACCTACCCGCTACACGAAATCAGAGTAGATCTGCAGTGTACCATCGTTCTACATTCATTGAAAGGAACGAAAAATACAATTATTATTTTTAGAGGCGGTTGCTCGCAAAATGTTGGGTGAAACCTAGTGTGTTAGAAACCCAGGTTCACTTTTATTATAAATATAAATTCAATAAAATTTAAGTATTTTGATGTCCAATGGATTACTTGAAAGCACTTGAAAGTTCAAGTTCATGGTCAAGTTCGGGTCATGGTCAAGTCAAGTTGAAGTTGGGCCCGAAACGCGCGTATAAAATCATGGTCAAGTAATCTGAGAATTACTTGAAAGCCTGAACTTGTTTCATTCAAGTATTACTTGAAATGAAAATGTCAAGTTCGGGTAATCTTGAAATACGTACCTGAGAAGTCGGGGTCAAGTCAAGTTCGTGGTCGGATCTTTGTAAATACTTGACCCGAGCGCAGCACTAGTGTCAATAACGAACCTATCGTCACACGAGAATAGTCTTTACAGTATCGCAATACATTTTAATTCGTTAAAATGCTAATTTTTCTTCCATTAAAAGCCGAGGCTACTGCAACTGTCTACGTCATAAAAGCGCAATCTCTAATAATTACATAGTGGCCCAAATCCCGTGTAAAATTCTTGACTTCGTTTATAATAAATTCTTATTTGACTTACGCATAAAGGGCTGCCACGAGAATACAAAACGTTATGCGTAATCAGTTACCAGCGTTTAATACAGAATAAAGTTATAATAATTGTTTACATCGAACTAATCGGGATATATCTTTGACAAATTCATAATGCAGGGAAGCAAAGACATTTGCTATGTATATAAAATGTCCAATGTCCAAAAAATTGAATAAATATTGCGAAAATAAGAATTTTGTTACTTCAATTAATTTTAATACCATTGGAAAGAATACAAATGTTTTCTGTTACGAAGCTACAATAGTCCGTATGCTGCATGAAAATCAGTCTAAATTTTTCGATTTTAACTGCATCTGGATGAAAAAAATGTTTTACACAAATTTGACGCAATAACCGTTTGCCCATTTGGTTGTATTTAATGGCGTTCAATTATGCATAAATTTGTTTTGCTAAATTAAAGCATAATTATGCCTAAAACTGGTTTAGATTTTACACTCATGTGCATGAGTACGCGTTGTTAATACCGTTTTATTTTTTCTTTGTGAAATACTGTGACAATATATTAGCATTATCATTTTAAGGTTACAGGGGTGCCTTTATAAAGAAGACGGTTATAACATATATATGTATCTAAAACTGTTGCAACAAGGGAAAAGTGTGAGTGTAGGGAACAGTGATGCGACCGATTACGATTATAATCGAAATGTTCGATTTCGAATACGAACCGAATCGATTAGCCAAGAGCTATCGGTTCGGTTGCGTTAATCCGAACATAATTCGAATGGAATGAACAATCGAAGTTGGTTTATCAAACCGATTAAAGTTCGAACCGATTAGTTAAACTACAAATCCAATTTCGATACCGATTCTGTTTTTAATCGCTTTGTATTCGAAATTGGTTTTTCGAACAATCGAATTCTCGCCAGGGTTTAAATTCCATCAACGAATTATACACCCCACGGCATTCTTATCACGAGGAGAGTAACCACTTGGCTGATGAGGATTGTAGTGAGGAAGTAAGAGTCCCAACCTCAACACTTTGAACGTCTTGAAAATTAATTTTCGTAAATTTAAAATTACATGGAAGCAAATATCATTGATATTGTCACCAGTGACGCTGAAAGCTGTGAGAATACTCCACAACGCCGAAAAAAACCTATCCGTTGCCCACAATCATTTTACGTTAAAAGAAAATCTGCATCATTGCAAATACTTCAAGTAAGATTTTATTGCAAATAAGCTTCCTAAATATTTTGAAATTACTTAATAGACATATATTTATACTGTAACCCTCCACTAGGGCTTCTACTGGGACAATTTTTTGTCCCGGCGACAATTCTGTCCAGTCCCGAAATCCTCCGGACAAAAACGTTCGTCGCCATTCAGTCCGGAAATAAAATGGGGACAAAGATTTTGTCCCGAAACTGTGCCGATCCCGGTCCCGTCCTGAAAACTTCGGGACGTCAGGTCCCGAAAGAAGCCCTAACCTCCTCCATAGTATTCTCAAGGTGTCTAACGTTTAATGGTAGGTATTACGTTTATTTATACATAGATCAAGCTTTGTTAAATTGTCATCCGGGACCACGAGCTAACTTGATTCGTTTAAGAAATAAACACCTAAAAGCAATTAGTTCTTAGTCAATTGTATAAGACAATTGACGCGACAGTTCGGGCCGAAAGAACTTTTCGTTGCTACGTATTCATTTTAAAGAATTGTTAAATCTCAGACTTTGTTATCTAAATAAATTGAGGAATGGATAAACTTAACCGATTAATCGAAAAAACCGATTCGATACCAACTTCGAATCCAAATTCGAATCGATTAATAAAAATCGATACCTAGTTTTGATATTCGATTCGAATAAATTGTTCGAATTCTTGATTTATTCGATTCGGTTTTGTAAAACCAACTTCGATTTGAAGGCATACTTCGAATCGGTAATCTGATTTCGAATACGAACCAACATCGAGTTTTGAAATAATCGGTTCGATCGCATCACTGGTAGGGAATGTGACGCACCTCACATAAAGATTCCATTGGAAGGTTGGACATAAATATGTCGGAAAGTTGACGTTTACAGCAACTTAAGTTATCGCAAATCCACCGTGTGGGTCTATACTTGCATCCTTTTTGTAGTGAACAATTGCTGTAACATCGTCCCTTAAAAACAAATTGTAATGCTATCACCATGTGTAGATAATCTCATGTATCATGTCTCATGTATGTACATAAGCAAAAATAATAAGTTGTAAAAATGGGAATTTTCAAATATTCCCGGTCGTACAAAATATAGAATTCCAAAGGAGGATTTTATCCTTAGGGTAGACTGTATTTACCCTTCTCTTGAATACTGCACTTGGAGCAACACATAGCTATTTTGGCTACTTTTCCTTCCCTAAACGTACTTCTTTCTCCTTCAGCTGATTTCAACATGATGCTCTTCCGCTGATAGGCACCGAAAATCCCCTGACAATGCGCTACATGCATTGGCCAAGTGCGATCAAATCTACTGCACCCCCTCGACCCTATAAAATAAATACAAAGGAAAGCTCGAGCCCGCAAAATGTTTATCTTATCTCAACCCCAATTAAAACAAGTTTTCTAATAAATTTCCTTAAAATTATTGAAATCCGTACGTAATTTTACCAAATCCGATATTCTGCTATATTTTTGTTCAAATTTAAACCAATTTACGGGAGCATTATGAAAAACCAACTTTTGCTAAAATTTAGCTAAAATTCCAAAATTTGTCTAAATTTGCAATATTTTCTTGTAGCAACATTTTTGTTTGGAAACATTTTGATGATTCTGAGAAAAAATTGGAAATTTCCAGAAATATTACTGAAATTTACAGCAGATAATATATTTAGCAGATCGCAAAATTTGGGTGATTAATCGATAATTTTTGGGGGGAAGAGACATTAATTTGAGAGACTTCGTACTTTTTGGGGCAAAATTTGCTTAATTTTGGGAAAAGGTAATTTTTGAGATTCTGGAAATGTATGAGCCGGAGGAGGATGTAAATATTTAACAACACCATGTACACACGTCTGTGTGTAGTGCCCACATAAAAAAGATAGTGTCCATATGGAGGCAACAGTCCAATCTGAAAATGCACGGACCCAAACCAGTACATAAGAAAAAAGGGAACATTTCTCAATTCCTTTCCCCTTCCATTAAATTTAACACCAAGTCTTCACGTCTCATCGATTTACACAACGTGTAAGCCCCAAACCCTACATCAGCATTACAAGACCCTTTTCACTTACTGAATTACATTTTTCTTCCATTCCTTCCATAACCGATTTTTATTGTCCTTAATGAACAAGTTTCCCCGTCAATCCCACCTTTTAATTTTTAAACTCGGATGCCACTTTTTATGAATTTTTAATTTCGTGTATTAGACACTAAAACTACGTCCTTGTATTTTATCGACGGTGTTTCGAGAATCAAAAATACTATTAGAGGCATATTATAGTTTAAATAGAGTAGACCCTCGTTATCAAAGCACTAATACTAAATTTACCAAAAATTTTCTCTCATAGTAGAGAAATGCTATGAGATAGAGTAAGAGTGTGCATAACATTATGTGTCCAAATGCTTTTCCCGAAACATTGCTAACTCAAAAGGGGGCTCCGTCATAAAGGGAGGGCCCATTACTTTGAACTTTTTCCTACACTTATTTGCGTGGAAGGAATGACATGAGAGGACAAGAGCAGGGGAAAAACTGGGTCGGAATTTATATGAATCGGAAAGTGAGAACATTCTTTTGGTGATTTAATGATTTCATAAATCACTTTTCCCCAACAACCTCCGCCTCTTTTTCCCTTGAACATGTGTCAATGCGGGTAAAGTCAGACTTAACCTACACTTCTTCAAAATTCCGCATGACCTTATTTTACTCACTTCCGCTGTCCGTTGAACTCCCAACTCCAGTATTTTCATAGTTTTCAAAAACCCCCAAAAAAAGAATTACAATTTTCCAACAAAAACCGGCACCACACTTTTATTATCATTTTATGGAGCCCTTAAGTTATAAGTTTAATCATGTACATTGTACTCTCGCCATAACGGACTCACTAAATTTCACTGTGATTTTTCCCTTACTGGAAAATAATAGAGTCCCGCTCAGTCAACCTCTTTTTTATGGGCTAGTCTTCATATAAGAAAACATTTCGGAAATTTTCTCGGTTTCCTCAAAATTGTGTTCAGTTTTTAAATTAGTCCCAGCGTATGAACGCATAAAAATGACCCGTAAAATCCTGGTTTCCACATTACGTCAGCACAATATTTTTACAAACTTCAACGCCACTGGGTTTTTTACCAGGAATATCCCGGTCAGTTTATTAAGATGGGTTGAACTGGTTCCTACAAATGTGACACGTATGTATGAGTAATTACATGTACAAGAGCATAGCAAGTGCAGTTAAATTTAATAATTACAACAGATTTTTTTTCCATGGGAAAAAGCAGGCACATTATAATTATGTCGTTTTAATAGATTTACTAATAACACAAGAAAAGTTAATCTATACATGAATTTCTCCACATTCCCGTTTTCTAGCATTAGTCCTTGAGTCCTTGCTAAAGCCTATTCTGGACAAGGTCCTCTAGCCATTAAGGTCTTCTTTGTTTGACCAATCACTCCATAGGACAATTCATCCGAAGATCTCATAAAAATAGTGTAAAACCCACATGGGCGTCAGCATGTGGAAAAATCTGCATGAAATGGCCCTCAAAAAATAATGAATTGGAGGCATTTGGAAAATAAGATAATTCCAAGGAACCGGATTGAGATTGAAGGAAGGTGGATGTTTTTGGGTGTACATAAAAATGAGCGTCCATGGGATATGTACATAACAAGCGTTTGGGTGCGTTGTGAAGTGGTTAAAAGTGAAACCAATAATAAAGGAAGGAATGAAATATGGGACTTGTCAGGATGATTTAAGACAAAAGGAAAAGAGGAATCAGAGAGGATCGCTCGCCTTCCCCCATATTTCTGAGCGCACTGACTGGTCAAGTCACCAACTTTGATAAATGTCCAATATAGCTGCATTCCAAATAAGCTCCATCTCTAAATTGTATCAGCTCCTCTGGCCCTCATTCCATATATCCACTCCCATTTTCCTCTTTTCCTCTTTTATCCCATTAATTCAATCTCCACTCCTCACTTCCTTTTCCAATGGGAACGACCAATTTAATTAAATATTTCTTCCACTCCTTCCCTCCCCTGACGTTTCCTGATTCTATAAAATTTTAAACTTAATCACCCAATTCTTTCATAAGTTCTCCAAATGTATTTTCCCAAATATCTCCACGAACCTTCCGCACACATTTATTGTTCCTCAAAAAAGGTTAGAATAAAGAGACCTCCAAAAATATCAGGACAGTTTTTGTTACAAAATACATGATTTATTTTTTACATTGAGATTTAAAATCCTGGAAAATATATTACTACACCTTTTTCATGGGCTCAAGTAAGAACAGAAAGTGCAAAAGTTATTGGCCCATGAGGGGATCGAACCCGCGACCTTCGCGTTATTAGCACGACGCTCTAACCAACTGAGCTAATGGGCCAGCTTGAGTACAGAAACACCAGAATCCTAAGTTTGTTTCGCTTGGACTCAAGGTCTTCCGATAAAGTGAGCGGGTTATATGTACGTATGAGATTGAGTGGAAGATTACATTGTATTGCCACTACAGGAGCTACTTTTGGCACGGAGTTGTAATTCCATCACTAAATGCTAAATCTCGTTAAAAAATGTGACATTGAATCTTATGCAAAGACTCTGTGCTATTGGTATCAACTTGTTTCCTGTAAGTACACTGTAGCTTGTTTTAAGCCTTCCTCTATGACAATCATGCATTTTTTCCATACAGTAAGTGGTATTTATAACAACACCCCCTTATACAGTATTGTATGAACTTTTATAGGTATTCACAATTGAGAGTTGAGAGATGGATTTTCTGTGGAACAAAAAATGTGTCTCCAGCTTAAGTCCTAAATGTTGGCCAAAATGCTGACCTGTCTGCCAGAGTCAAAACGTTAGCCCAGGTTGTACGCCGTTTGGATTTTTTGAAATTGTATACACGTTTTTTATAATACTAGAAAAAATGCTAGGGTTATACGGAAAGTGTCACCAGTTTCATTGTGTACACATAATTAAATGATTTTAAAACTACTCCCCTGAATTTTAATTACTCATTTTATTGTTGGTTTGAAACTTAAAAAATGGAAACAATTTGCATTCAGCTATAATAAGTGAGACTTGAAACTTAATTCATTATGTATTTATGGGTCTTATTCCGAGGACGAGAGTTTTCTGCATCCTCCGCCAATAAATCTTTGACCATCTGGACAATTCCTGCCTTTTGGAGCGATAACTCGGATCGTTGGTTCTTCCGTGAGTTCGTTTGAACTTTCATCGGATGTGACGGTGGGTGTGGGGGTACTCTTCACTGGTCCAAATATCGAAGGCAAAATTGCAAAAGGATCAAACTCTTGCTCCTGACAACTCAAGGGTTGAATGAAGATGGTGACTGTGGTTAGGAAGGCTAAAGCGATTGTCAGCCGCATCTATCGAACAAATTAAGAATTTATAAAATTTTGAGGTTTTAACGCCATAGAAAACAAATGGGTGCTTGTATTAAACCCGTACTTACGTTGGCTGTAATTTTAAAATTACAAGGAATTATTTACAAAAATAATAGAAACAGACATTATAATAGTTCTGTATAGCAATCGCGTGGACGACAAGAATATTTGAACACATGACCGTTTACAATAATGTTAATTTCCTGCTGTAAAAAGGGGTTTATTAATTGTAGAGAAAGTCCTCTGTAAATAATTATCCCAAAATTTTTGCTCAACATTAATAGCTTACCTTGAATATTTAAATGAGGAAAGTCAGAGGTTAAGATGGTTTAAGACTAATCCCCGACCACAGTTGTGTTTATTGTAAGAATGAACTGTGAAGGTATTAAAATGCCTCTGGAAATCCTGCAGACAGGGTGGAATTAGGAACGGAAAATGTTGAAAGGCATGAGCTGAACTGGACAATCCTGTTTACATTTTATTTATTTTATAGCCAAGACTGGATCATTAAGTGACTAAGGAATGACTCGATATAAGCCCCCCAAGTGCACATCACATTGTATTCCTGCACTGTGAAAATAAACATAGTTTCAAGAGCCACGTGAAGGTGAGCAAGTTCACACGATTTGTGTAAAACCATGTAAAAAAAACTTGGGAAAAGCAATCTTTGAGCAACATAATGTGCTTTTTAGTGATAAAATGAGTAATGGCAACTTTTGGGGAAGTACGTGATGTGTTAAATTTTAAAAGGACTGAGAAAAACTTATTTGTGTCTTTTAAAGGTTTGAGAAAATATACAATTTCCTGCTTCCAAATGCAGTTGTTGTGACTACAATTTCAATTGTCTTATTTCTTTTGAGTGTAAATAGAGACTCATCTACACAGGAGTCGTTTTAAAAGGAACTCAGTTTGGACAGCTGAAAGTGAATGCAATATTTGATGAGGATTGACGTTAACATTGGGTTGACTGGATTTCATTTAACCTTTTTAACAACGAGTGTAAAGATCAGGGCACGTAACTAATTTTATCAATTTTAGGCGTGTTCCTCTAAAACTAACGTGTCTACTGAAATCCTATTATTAAATTCAGGGTTGTAAAAACGGAAAAACTTTTTCGGGCATATTCGGCATTTTCAACTCAATTTTGCCATAACTTTACTACACAAGCATTTTACAGTGAACTTATATAGCAAGACCTTGTCAAAGATCAATTTTAGAAAATTTTAGTGTAATCTTAAATTGTTTTTAAGTGAGTTTAGTAACTATTTGTCAATGGTCGTCAGTTGCTAATATTAGTTTAGTACTAATTTAGTTTCGTGGGGATTAGAAATCACCTCATTCGTACATACTAGTTGCTGTGACAATGCTGTGAATGAATTACGTAATTATAGGAAACACATACATACGATACAAATACTGCGTACATGCAAATGTTGAGGATAGTTTTCATATTTCAAGAGAATCAAATCGACCAATGTCAACAAATAAGCAGACGATATTCAAATGAACGGAGCAAAGATCTGAGATTCACACTAGATTGTGACATATTTTAAAGGCTTCTTTTTATATCAAACATATCATTTCACCGTTCGCAATCTGAGGAGGGATTCTATTCGATTGAATTCTCACGCCTGTTTCTCGACGTAGATACATACCTATGTTGTAGAGGCTCACAAAATATGCTACAAACTAGCTGTAATGTTTTTGAATGAATTTTTATTTTGGCAACGAAAAAGTGAGATCCACATTTTAAAAATAATCCCTAGTTTGCTCTTTAACAGCGATGCCTCTATTTATTGACCTACGTTAATTTGTGTTTTCTTGAAAAATCGGCAAGTAATTTCTGGCTAACAGGGAATTCAAAAACTTGTAATCCAGTCGTAAATTACATTTTATACCGGTGTTTTTTCCATAAATTAAGGCTTTTCTAAAAATTCCTTCCCAAAAGATCGAAATTTTCTGCCGGCCATTTCCAAAATAAGGCATCTAAAGGACATTTTCAACAGTTTCAGGGCATTTTCATCTGAGCATATATAACTTAGGGTATTTTCATATTTATATCCCCGGTTAAATTACCTATTCGAAATGACAGGACAACATTTCCATAAAAATTTTCACATAAAATAAAGCAAACTCAAATTGTACAATTTTAACGCCACTACAATAAATACCTGCGGGATTACAATTTAGTCCCCACGAGTTATTAGATTTGGATGACGTATGAATACTGTAAGTATGGCAAGAAAAGCATGGAAATGAGCAGTTTCATAATATGGGCAAAATATTTTCACGTATACCAATTTATGCCACTGTCAGTTTTTCTCCTTGTAAGAGCAATTCATTATTATAGTGAAACTACGACCCTTTCTTGTTAGTAGTGCTATAATACTGAGAATAAACTAATACTAATTACAAATGATCAGAAGCTCGGTTTAAAAATATATTTTCCATAATTCAAAATTTATGATCTTATAGTGAGTTATTATGGTTGCAATAGAGACGTGATTTATCATTAAATTATTACGTAAATAGTGTACAGGCTGACTCCAAATGAGCAGTCTACATACATATGTAATTATGTACATATATTAAAAGGCACTGACAAAAACACCGGTGTATGCAGCTAACAAGGTTTCCGGTCTTAAGGTATCAGCAGTTGTTGTTGTTACCTTTGCTTTTATGGAAACATTTTGTTTCTAATTATTATTTTATCACGTCAGTTTAATATTATTAAAATAATGTATAATTTTTTATTTTCAGCTTTTAATATGAAGCCAATTTACTACTTCGCGGCTAAATCTTGTTGCACTCTAGAAGCCCCACTGTGTCTAGAAGATTAAGAAGATTGTCTAGAAGCAAATTTGTTACGATTTAGGGGAATTGAACCTTGTTTTTATCGTTGCCCCTTACTTGGGCTTGGCGAGAGAAAATATTTTGAGACATTCTGTATACATACACATTTACAGTAATTATACATATGTAAAATAAATCCAATATTGTTATGAAAGCTACTATTAACGGTAAAAGATGTACGTGTATTTTAGTCCATTTATTTACATGTTCCAGCAGCATTTAATATTATTTAGTACTTTGATTTTCTGTGGTAATTTAAAACTTTTTAACAATTTGTTTTCCAAGATATTATTGCTAATGGTTTCGTTTTGTATGATGTAAATTCCAAACAGTCATTTCAAGGTGTCTTACAATGTCTGAGCACGTCGACTACTTTCTTGTACAACTTTATGGCTCCAAAACACCCCCACCAGTGGAAACTGTCAAAAACGTTTTAGTTATCTGAATATCATAAATTTAATTATGTTTGGACGCTGCTTCTGGATCAGAGCTCCGCACGGGTTCGAGTACCTACACGAGTTTCAAGTACGGAGTCACAACAAATTATGTACTCGTACTCTCGGGTCAAGTAACTCAGTGCGTACTTGTATTTGAGTAATTTTGAACCGAGTAACGTAACAAGTACGAGTCCTCAAAAAGTACTTGAAGCAAGATACGAGTACAAGTACAAGTATTGAATTTGAAATTATTTGGTCCTCGTACTTGAAATGCAAAAAGTACTCGAGTATTTCCACCTAAGCATGCGTAGAAAAGTCATGCCTTAAATCCTGTACCATTGTTTGTTACTCTGATGTGAGCCGATAACCGCCTTGTACAACACATGTACATACGGAAGGTTATACTTCAATGAAACTACTGAAAATACAATGAAGGCATGATATGGTATATAGAACTCTAACCGTTATAGTATTGAAACTTTCATTCACAATCAGTTTACAAGGGTAGACTTCATTGCCGAGGATATTTACGTGTTTGATCTATCACGGTATACGGAAAATTTCATCCTAGATATTTTTAAATTTACTCATTTACCTGATATCACGGTTCAAAAACTAAAGCAATGTCGGCTTTTTAAAATTTCGCATGTTTTTTAGATTATTCAGTGTTTGAAGTACATACAAATAATAAGTTTTAACGCTAGTTGGTCGAAAATTGTGTAGGGTTTTCAGAGAGCCATTCCAAATGTTTATATTGTATATAAGCGATTGTAGCGAATTGCAAACATGTATACAGAAAACACGGGAAACAAGGTTTAAGAAATTATCTTCAATAACGTATTAATTGTAAGAGTTAAAAATATTGCGATTTTAATATCAACATTTTTAATGGTTCTGAAACTATGTCCGTAGCGTCTAGTTGTTGCAAAAATTGCATGGGTAAAACTCAATTAGAGTTAACTACCAAAAGCTTAAGTAAAGAATTGTGAAGATATGCGTACTCTATAAAAGCTAGCAATAATAGCAAAAACAGTAAATAATTGTATTCTGTTAAATTAATAGCGGCTAAGTTATGTAAACTAAAATTTACAAAAGTAATTGAACAACTAATTAAACCTCGAGTACGGTCCAAGTACGAGTTCAAGTACGGGTCGGTCCGGTTTTTAAAAAATACTTGAAAATTTGGTTCGAGTACGAGTATGCCTACATTGTACTTTTACCAGCTCTCAGAGTATCGGATTTTGTACTCGTGCTTGAACGAGCAAGTCCGGATCTGACTCTGATTTTACCCGAAAATTCAAGTACGGTTGCGGTTCAAGTTCGGTATCAAAAATTACTCGACCCGTGCGGAGCTCTGTTCTGGATGTCCTGTACTGATGCTATTAAACATACATTGCTGTAATGAAGGTCAACGGAGTGACTTTGACTTTGTACTTGGTTCTTTTACTCAGCTCTACTCCAAACTTCTCAATGGAATATTAGTGAGTACTACTCTAGGAAAAGTAACTGGTAATTTGTGCCTGTGTGTTTTGTAAAACCGTTTAATTCCATTCATTTAATTGTCCTTCCAATATAAGAACAGTCACAATACATGACATCATGGCTTTGACAAAGCTACTGACAAGTTTAGTAAATACCCTGTAATTGGGTGTAGAGTCTCGGGAAAATGGAAAGTTCGAAATCTTTTGTAGACTCACCTTCCGATAAAAATTTAATAATACTTTTTAAAACCGTTCCCCATGTTTTACCGGCTACTGTAATGTCTTTGATTTTAGAATATTTTAGCGTCCTTTGATGTGCCAAATAGAAAAATAAATACACCCGCCACAATTCTGGTTTAGTTTTGAAATTTACGCTAAAAATATATGCCATCAGAATTTCAGTAATCAGAAATGTTTGTGGGTAATAATTAAGCAAATTTTAAATTTTTAGTTTCGCATTTCAAATCAAGTAATTAAGCTTAAAAAATTTCCATGTAGCAAATCAATTTGTACGCTAGAGCAAGTAATGTAATTATTACATACCCTTACGGAGCCCGATTTCGTATAAGATTTTTGTATCAATATTATTCCATGCGTAGCTTGTGAGCGTTATTCAATTGATGTTTATCCCATGTCATTGTTTCATTGTAAAATTGGAGCATGCCACAATTCTTGAATAGTGACATTCCCATTTTGGAATTATTTCTTTGGCACAGGTATTTCCTAATGCATTTTATCTATGTATTATAAAGCTTTGGCTGCTATGGAAATTCTAAATCAAAATGACGTTATTATTTTTATTTATT
Source organism: Allacma fusca (assembly GCA_947179485.1). Classification (NCBI taxonomy): domain Eukaryota; kingdom Metazoa; phylum Arthropoda; class Collembola; order Symphypleona; family Sminthuridae; genus Allacma; species Allacma fusca. Next base: position 58,223,166 of record OX359247.1, on the reverse strand, counting down.
TCCTGGATTGCAGTTGGCGTAACTTTGGCGGCTTTGCAGCCAACTAACATTAGTAGCCCAATGATCAGTTCCAATGCTACACTAGTAAATAATACGGAGGAAATTGTAAAAAGACGAAACCCAAGGGTGAGATATTTTTAAAGCAGAAATTGTTTTCATCATTTTTATCTGCATCCAAAAATGTTTAATCAATTTTTTTTTCAGAAATTCGGTACTAGTTTTGAACATTTTTGATTTAAATAACTAAAATGCAAGGTAATTCTGGAACATCCCATGATTTTTTCATCAAATGTTCCAGAATGTTTTTTTGGAAAAGACTTCCAAAAATATGCTTCGTATTAGAAATATCCTCAGAAAATGTTTGCACAAATAATATTTGGAAATAATATTATATTTGGAAAAGAATTATGTTAAAATATTGCTAGATTTGGCAAATTTGTATAAAACACTTTCGGGAAAATTTCGAGGTTTTACAGATAACGATTTTACTAAAATATTAGGAAACATTTTAATGCCTGCAGTTATATAAAGTTTTTCTGATTAAATTTTGACAAAACGATGTAAGCGATGTAAACGATCTAACGTATCAAAAAAAATATTTACTAGCATTCTAAGCACCATCATCGGAAACAAGTATCGTTTGAAGATGATACTGAATTGGAAGACTATTTTCAGCATCACCACCATCCATCACCCGCAGATTCAGCAGTTTCCGAGATCAAGCCAAGACGCTACATTTTTATTGAAACGACAACGACAAAATCGAAGATCTTGGTTTCATCATCCCTAGCACCTCCAAAATACACAGCTTCAAAGCAACCTGTCATCCAATTTAAAACGTAAGCTAAAACAATTAATTATTAAAATTTTAAATGTCCTAAATTTATTTTTAAATTGCTAGAATGTAATTATTCATAGTTAAAAAAAAATTTAAAAATACAAAACAGAATTTTAGGAAAAAAATCCAAGCCATCAACTATTCTCTCAAATGAAACAAAACCATCCCTTAATTTTGAAGAAAATTCCCAAAGAAACAAGCCGAAGATATCATCCATCCCTATAAGTGTCAGGGATTCGGACGAAAATGGAAAAAATATGCCAGAAACTGGTCAGAGTGTGACAAATTTCGGAGCAGAAAAAACTGCTGAAGGCGTTCCTTTAAAACGTAAAAATTTGCAGAACTTAATAGAAAATTCCCTGGCTACAAATTTTGATTCCAACCAAGAAAACACCCACTTTCAAAATTTGCCAATCAAAAAGCCGCATCTGGAAAAAAGGTCCGAAGATGGGCATAAATTTCGCACCTCTTCAGACTGTCTCGAAAGTGATAGTAATGAAATCGCCAATGAGGAAACAGATGAAACAGTGATAATGGAGGAAACGAATTTACAGGGAAACAATAACTCTCAAAAAACCAAAAATTTTCGGACCAACCAACCTAAAGGGAATTTTTTGTCCAAAGGAAAAGGATCATTGAAAAACGAAACCATCACAATAGTTGAAATAATAACAGAAACAAAAGACAAGACGCATTCCAATGATCAGACGAATACAAATTTTTCACAAAACTTGAATCATTTTGAAAATATATTGCCCCAGTTATTAGACACCACAAAAAATAAAATCGTTGTTGGGTCGAGCCGAAAGCCCGAAACTAGCAATGCGAAAATTAGTAGCAGTTCCCGAGGCAGTCATATTTTTCCCCATTTACAAAATACGAACGATATGCAGCCGAATCTTTCTGGTACAAATCAAATTAAAAGTCAAATTATTTCTTATGAGTCACTTGGAGCTGAAAGGAAAACGAACACAATTCAAAATTTTTCCACAAATCGTCGGATTTTGCACAATTTTACAGAGCATGTAAACTTGCAGTCAAAACAGCCAGATACAGTCAAACATAATACCCCGACCTTGCTAACTACAAAGAAAACGCCGATAACTGTGAAAACCAAAATTAGTTACACAAATAATGACACCTTGACAAATCACAATCGTGTACAAAGTGAGAAATCACACCGATCAAGTATCTTTAAAAATGAATCAGTTTATAAGTTAATCATAAAAAATGAAACTCGCCCAAAACTTAAGAACAAATCAGTAAATAATAACGTCTCACAATATCCTCAACGTAAGCAAAATATGAATTCAAACTTAGCATTCGATAATGAAAACATTTCTCAGTTATCTGCTAAGCCTATGAAGAAAATTGGAAATTTTCGGAACGTTTTTGAAAATAGTGTTCCTTTACATACTTTGCAACAAGGACAACATTTACAGTCAACAGTGCCTGTAGGATTTGAAAATCAAAATATTCATCAGTCAACAGTGAAGCCCATCAAAAAAATTGGAGATTTTCAGTACGCTTTTGAAACTGAATTTCCTTTGCAAACTTTACTAGGACAAAATTCGCAATCAACACTACCTGAAACATTTCCAAATACAAAAACTCCCCAGGTAGCACTAAAACCAATAAATAAAATTGGAAAACTTCAGAGTGTTCTTGAAAATAGTTTTCCTTTGCAAAATTTGCAACAAGGAGATCATTTGCAACAGGAAAAATATTTACAATATGGACAAAAATTGCAACAGGAAAATATTTCAAAATCAGGACAAATTCAGGAACAAATTTTGCATCTGGTGAAAAATTTTCATCAAGGTCAAAATTTGCAACAAGGACAAGATTCTTTACGTGGACAAGATTTGCATCAAGGTCAAAAAATGTCTCATGAACAAAATTTGCAACAAGTGAACCACTATCAACGGGGACGAAATTTGAAACAAGATCAAAATTTGCTGCAGGGACAAAGTCTGCTATCATCATTTTCCGACGCGTTTGCGAATTCGGGCATTGACAAATTTCCAGCAAAGTCAATGAAGAAAATGGGAGAATATCCGTACGTTTTTGAAAATAGTTTTCCTGTGCAAGAATTGCAGCCAGTAAATGATTTTCAGCAACGTCAAACAAATTTCCACCAACGAAATATTTTCCAAAAAGAACAAAACTTCCATCAGGAGCAATACTTACAACAAGATCAAAATTTACAAGAAGTACCAAATTTTCAACAGGATCAATATTTACATGAAGGGAAATATTTTCAAACGGATCAAAATTTGCAACAAAAACAAAATTTACAACCAGGACAACATTTTTTACGGGGTCATTATTCCCATACAGGTCAAAATTTGCAACAAAGTCAAAATTTCCTATCATCATTGCCTGGAACGTTTGAAAATACAAGCATTGCTCAGGTAACAGTAAAACCAACAAAGAAAACAGAAGAACTTTCGGAAGTTTTCGAAAATAATTACCCTTTGCATAATTCTCAACAAGAGCAAAGCGTGCCATCAAATTGGCCCGGTACATTTAAAAATCCTGCAATTTCAATGCACATAAGAAAATCCTCAACACAAGACGTAAATTATCAGGACCGTTTTGCCCGTAAATATTTTACTCAAAAACTACAACATAACCAAAGATCGACGTCAAAACGACCAAGTTCGTTAGAAAGCGAAACCATTATAAAACTACCGGTACCAGCTGAAAGAAAACATTCAGACAGCCCAAATTTCACAAAGAAAATCTACTCGCCCCGAAATGCTAATCGTATATACAATACAGAGTTAAAAATTCCAAGTACCTTTAAAGATGAAAAGACTGCAGAGCTGAAAAACAAAAGTGAATCCGTTGGAGAAAATGTTGAGGACGTGAATGATTCCTCAACATTGTACTCAAAGCATATTAAAAATGTGCAGTCTAAACGTCCAAGAGCATTCAAAAATGAGGTTATTACCAAAGTAATAATAGAAACTGGTTCAAAAAAGTCCAAAAGGCCAAATGTTTTGGAAAATTTTGAAAGTGATAAAGTTGAAATAAAATCAGGGGCAAAACGAGAAACAAATACAAGCTATTTTACAAATAATCGGTTTTTGAAAAATCCGAAGGTTTTGAAACTTCCACCGTCCAAACATTCACAACTTGAGCCCAATGCTGCATCAAGATTACATACTAAGACTAAGCGTTCGAAAATACAATACGATTTGACAGAAGATACTGTGGAAAATTTTAACCAAAAAAAATTGAAAGAAAAGCACCCAGTTACGTATATTTATAGTCAAAGAGCTTTAACGAGCAAAATAGTGGAAAACAAGATTGTCTCCAACAAAGAGCCAGAGCTGGAAATAGAAAATTCTAATTCAGTGGAGTCAAAAAAGATAAAAACACATAAAAAACATGGACACAAGGGTCACAAAATGCTAAATGTAAACCAACGAGGTCACCATCATCGCCACAAATCCAAAAATAAACGAAAGAGTTCTAGCACCAAAAGGAAGCATAGAAAACGGAAGAAAAAACAAGCAAGGCTAAAAGACAAGGAAAAACATTCCAAGCATGTAAAGCATAAGGAAAAGCATGGGAAGCATAAGCACGTGAAGCACAAGAGGAACAAAACGAAATCCGAAAATCAAGAAAATACAAAAAATTCAGCCAAACTCCGGATTCATGTACATGGTCAAAATTCTGATTTGAATTTTAGAACAGATTACAAAACAAATCAAATTAATTCAAGTGTGCAAGTAGCTTCATCGCAACAAAAAATAAAAGCGTTGAGCACTAATGACACTAAAACATTCAAGAAAAAATTTAAAAAAACCAATTTGAGAACACGCTCGAAGAAACACAGCGCAAAAGTTCCAAACAAAATTCAAACCTCAAAACATGTATACATCAAACAAGCGGTTTTTCAGAACTTTAACGACACCCCGGAATCTCTTCAGTCTGCCGGAAACACAAAAGTTCCAAGATTTAAAATTAGAGCACAAAATTTTGCTACAGTTAAGACCAACAATTCTGTGCGCGCCCATGTAAAGTTCAGAGCTCGCGTCCCCCACTTTCCCACGGAAAGTTCTACTTTGAAAAGGTTAAATCTGGTGATTTCGACAAACACAACAGGGGAAAAATTCAAAAATTTAAAACAAAAGCAATCAAAAATCAAACCAATATCAGTTAAAAAGAAGAAACCCCTAAAATTGAAAACAACTTCAGGCAGAATAAAATTTAAACACAGCGTCAAAATGAAAACTAATATTGTCGACCACAATTTTACGGACGTTGTTCGATTCAAAAATAAAAGCAGCAAAAAGATTACTTTTAAATCAAACCCACAAATAGCATCCCCTAAAACTGAGCTAAAAGCAAAAGTGTCTGAATTTTCCATTGGTCCAAAAACCCCGACACAAAATTTTTTTTTAGAGAATTTAGGAACTTTTCACACTTCAAATTTATCTGCAAATCTACCAACAATCAAAACGCATCCCAATAAATCAGAAAATATTCCTTCCCCCGAATTTTCCATTCTGAAAACCAAAATGCCGGATATTCTAAGTGAAAAAGAGGCAAAAACTGCGTCTACGCGTACCCTGCCCTCCGTATTTTCAGTAGTAGGTCCTGGAGTAGAATTTAATAGGGAACTTTCAGAAGAAAATAACTTTGGGCTTCAAACCCTTTTTGAAACATCAACTGCAAATTCGGTTAAAATATCCCACAGTTTCAAAACCAAAGTGTCAGAAAAAATTTCCCAAAAAAGAAACGGAACGGGTAAAAGATTGAAAAATTCGTATTTCGCTAAAACTGGGCATTCGGTTTCTTTTAAATCCCTCGAAGAATCTGTTCCAACTACAAATACCAATGAAACTGCAGTCATAAAATCAAATTCAAAGGTAAATAGACTGAGCAAAGAGGACCCCAGTATCTTCAAAAGTTTAAATAATTTTACATCACCTCAAAACCATCCCAAAGCTACAAACCCCAAAGCTGATGAAGCAAGCCAAAACGTTTCAATGAAACCTGAAATCAAACAAAATATCCAGATTACGATAATTTTCCAGGGGGGAGATTCAAATAACTCAAAAATTCAAACAAACTTTAATCAAAACGGTACTTTCAATGTGGACGCAACAATTTTGAATGCGATTCTCAAAAATGCTTTACAAGTTCCAGTGCAAACTCAAACGCCTTCGCCAAGAGAACCAACGGGAGAACCAGGCATGAATAAGACGAATTTAACCAATGAGGAAACGATGCGCGGGTCGAGGCCAATCCAAGGTCGAGGGTTCCAATTTTTACAGTCTAGGAGAATTCAAAATTCTAACAATGTAAGTCGTCCAGACAGTAAATTTGCAAATGCGAACGAAACCGCGAATTCAAAGTCTGACTCTGACTCTCCAGCATTGAAAATGGATTTAAAAATCCCAGCATCTACAGAAATTCCTAAATTCCCAAAGACAACAGAAGACTACGGCGCCTTACACCCCGAAAAATCAAATTCAAAAAACGAAACAGGAAGACATCGTTCAAAAATGCAAGAGCTAGTAGAAGCCTATAAAAAAAAGGACTTTTACTCGAAGAAACACACTGCCAAGAAAGGAGCAGAAAAAGCGAAAGGACGTTCCGTACTTCCAGTGAAGCATCCTCCAACTCAAAAACCGAAACGTAATTTCCCGCCACTAGGGCGCTCAGCGGGCGGACCGAAAAGATATCGACTGATAGATTTAATTGAAGAGAATATAAAGAAAGGCTAATGAAATTCAATGGCTGAAATAAAATTAAACATAAAAAAGATAAACTGTTCAGGGTTTCCAACACATGTAGCACTTAGTAATGTCTGTACACATTGGAAAATAATCATAAAATGAGCAGTAAGGAAATAGGGAAGTGGGAAAATTGCGGGAAAAAATGGTTGGTGAGCAGAGTTCTAGAAAGGAAGGGCCACATGTGACACGAAGAGACAACATAACAATTCACATTTCCACTCCATACACACGATTTAGACATCTTTCCTCTCAGCAAGAGAGAATGAGAGACATCCCGCTTTCCGTTAAAACCAGGGTTGGGTAAATTCCGGGGCAACGTGAGCCTAATTCTTCAAGGAAATTTAAACTATAATTATCCAACCAGTCAGCTTCATATCTGGAACTGCAAACAACTTTGAACTGCGAAGTCAAAGATTTTACTGTAAATTAGGTATTTTCATTAAGCTCACAATTACGTCTGCCTATAAAATTAAACAATAAATAATGTTTTCCCCAAAGCTTTACCTATCACATTGAACCATGTTTGTATCCTTGCAAAAATTATTCGCAAAACAATTTAATTACGTGGGTGAAATTTAAACAAAAAATTAAACCGTAATGGATTAAATTTGAGATCAAAATGCTTAAAGATGAACAAAACAGTCACAAATGGTTAACAGACAGTTTTATGATTGAAATTTGAAAATTTATTTCCGTAAATGTTTTTAAAAAATTCTTCTGGATAATTTCGCGAAACAAATCTTGGCATGTTATATGTTCGTAAAAAATCGGAAATGCAAGTGTTTCATTATTTATTTATAGATATTCCTATTAAATAGTAAGGTAAAAAAGTGCTTCTGAGGGAGTTGAAAGTTTTCCCATCCCTTGTAAAGGATGGGCACGATAATCGTTTGGATCGTCTCATAAAGTAAGGAAAAGATTTTCCAAAGGGTTTGCTCATTCCTTTCCATCATTTGCCCATTTTTAACAGTCTGCTTCACCCGCACATAACAATCTCCCCACTCCCTTTTATTACTTCTCACTGGTGTTTAGAAAATGGACAACGCCACATTAGCCAGAGGAAGTGTGTGTAGAAAATATCAAATGTCTTCCTCCCTCACCCACACTTTGTCCCTTCCAAGTGAGAAGATGCGCCAAAAATAAAATGCAAAAATATTCACATTACATTACAATATACAAGTTGTAAAACACGGACGTGCTCCGATTACGCTTCTCATTTTTCTTCTTTCCCTGTTTTTTTTTACTATCGCGTCAATATGCTCTTCAAAGGTTCCCCTTTTAGCCCTATTTTGTCACCACTTTCTCAAAATACGCTGTTTATTGTTTGTGAAAATACAGTACATTCTTTCCTGAAAGGTATCTCTCAAATGTACTGATTGCTTGGGAAATTCAATGATCATGAAAAAATTTAGCGTTGTGGATTTTTGAAACTATTTATCCAGATTATGCTTTTAAAACCCTTTCATTATATTCAGATTTTACGGGTCATCCCCTTAAGAGGAGGAAAGTTCAAACTGGAAAGTTAGGGGAAATGTTGCGAAATTTATTTTAGCATGGTATTTTGGGGGATGATACCTTCTATAATAAGGGTCTGTGTGCCGTTCCTATATAGATAGCCGGGTACAGATGACAAATACGAGAGGATATCCGGATAAATATTATGAGCGGGTTTTTGTATTTTTAAGGAGCATAGTTAATGTGATGCTAACACTTTGAGTGGTACGATAGACTAACCAGTCTCCGAGCGAGATAACCTTCAAGATGGTCACTATCGCCGAGAAAGCTATTTAAACATTATCTTTAGCATTGTACTGGTCTTTTATAGAAACGATATTAAAATAAGAAATTTTTTTGAACTTTGTTCAAATAATCGCTCGGCTTCCATTATTTCCCAAAAGTCTCTCATATAATTATGCGCAGTATTTCCTCAAGAGTATTTGGTGACAAATATACAGTACTGTATTTTTTCTACATGCTTTTCAAAAAGATTGAACTTACATGACATGTACATAGGTCATTTTGATTTAAGTGAGAAACCTCCAGTTTTGCTTTTTACTTATGACATGCTACGATAATAAGAATAAAATTGATATCGTGATAAAAGTTTTAATATATAAAAGGAAATATTTCAGCCCCTGTAGTGATTACAAATAATGATGGGTGGCGCAACACTATTATCTCCCCTCTAGTCCAAATATGGACTTAACTCAGAAAATATTTAATTCATTTAGTTTCTGGTAAACGCATTTCGAGCTTTTCTAAAATGTGATTGATTTCAATCAGTTTTTGCGTTCACAGTGATCATTAAATTTAAGCCTCAAAATTTATAGTAGGACTTGTTTCAAAAATATGTATTCCTTTTGTTTGTCCTGTAATAATTTGATAAAAATAAAAAATTCCTTCAGCTTCGACGCCACTCTTATATAAGTCAGTGATTTGCAGTATTTTAAATTAAAATGATTTAGCGTCACGGCTGGTGTGTTTAGGTTTGTTTTAGTTTTGTTAGAATGCAGTTTAATGGATCCTGTACTGAGACAGTTCAATACTTAAGGGAACGGAAGGCTATCGAATATTGTATATGAAAATATTATTTGAAGGGGGGGGGGTGTTACAAGATGTTGTTGTACCTATCCCTACGCTTCAATATTAGTATTTTGTTAAACCCAAGTTTTCTCAAATGATTTACCCTCCCTTGAAAAAATTCTCTTACAAAAGGCGGTCACATACAGCGTAGGATTGATAGTTCACTTGTAACTTGACAGCCAATGTGAAAATATTGAGATATTTTTGAAAACAGAAAATGTTCTTGCAAGAGTCGAGTCTCTTAAAGCAACAGCCGTTTATACACCCACAGAGCTCAAAATAAAGCAGTAGCTCAATGGGCAATTTCTATTATAATCTTTAAATTTTGTAGCAAATTGAAGGGCTCCAAGAGCTTATTACGGGATTGTTCAACCGATAAATTTAAATAGGAAGCTCATTTGGTTGCATAACTCTGACAATTTTGTCCCTCCCCTTTTGCAGAATGAATAATTAATTGGGAGCATTGAAGAGAGCGAGACCGCAGGTTCCTCCACAGCTGCTCTCTCCCAAGACAAGTCCTCTCTCAAGATGAACAAAAGCATTCAACTGTCACATCATACCAGCAAATCAACACCAAATTCTCACTCCTGTCTCCCTTTACAAGAGTCTCCAAAAATTGTATAATAAATCCCAACAAATTAACTCCCTATGAGGCCCATGTGATTTATTTTCGTCCATCTGCAAAACGATACACGTGCGAAAAAAACTAACATTCGCAAGCCCAAGGCTATGACATAAAAATAGGATACAGGGATCCGCAAAAAGATCCCTGTTAAAAATCGGTTCGCAATTCAAGGAGCACAGTAAATTATTTAATAGTTAAATTTCAACTAACGCTAAATATATCTAATTATGCACATGCTGCCAAATAGAACATGTTAAGAGATTTCTTTCAAAACAGGCATTTTATAGCGGAAGTCACTTGTAAGTCGAGGTTCATAACAAGCATTTATATTACATTCAAAGCATTTTTTTAGGTTTGGAAAATAAAACATTTTTAGTTGGCACAAGAGTTTGGTTCAAAATACCTCAAATTTTCTGGTGATTTGCTTATACTGTAATTAATTGCTGTAAAAGTTGGGTATATTGAAATGCTAAAATGTGGGGCTACTGAATTCAAGCATATGATTAATTCTGCGCATCTTTTAGTGATGAGATTTATTTGTCAAAGTTCTCTCTGGAATCTGCATGTTATTTTTTCTACTTGAGAACTTAATTGTTTTTAAAATTTTAACTTCATTAAAAAAATCTCCAAAATTCTATAACCTTCCGTAATAGGTGTATGCAATTCATTCATAAATTACAATGCTATAGAATTGTCATACATGACCCTGAGTATACTAAATAAAAAATATACTTCTTCTTGGGTTGATTTTATACAATGAGGGTAATCAATTTGTGATGATTAAAATATCCGAAGACCATAATTACGTTAGTGTATGGTGAATTTTCGCGTGAATGGCGTCAAAGTTAACAAATAGCGTCTACTGTATAAGAGCGCCCCCTAAATAAAGCCAGCATTTAAATTTGAGTACGGTTTCCGAATGGAAAAATTAACACTGTCGTAAATGGGATTGCCCCATAATATTTTATTTTGTCAATCAAATGGATGAATAAAGCATCAAATACAGCTGAAAATTTTCCCGCATCCTCGTACATTGGGATAAGCAATAGAAAAATTTATGGGGAAAGGTGTAATTTCACTGTCAGTGTCAATTCGAGGGGAAATTACGGAAAGTTGTGCAGGTGCTGGATTGAAAGAAAAGATTTGCAATTTGTCTTGCCATGAATGGTGAGACATGTATTTAATATCCGTAGTCACGCCTTTACTTTCGTTGCATGTCTCACAGAAAAATTTATTCCAAGGCAAGGGTCTTTGTACCCGAGTTTTCCTTTTATTCCCCGGGAAATCCGCGCACCATTTCTCATTGTAATTCAAACTTGGAGTAACGCAACTATACGCGTTAAATATTCAGATACTTATTCTCTTTCTTTATTTTGACTACATACCTCCAAAAGCGAGTGTGAGTAGTTTTTTGCCATTTTTGAGACTTAAATAAACTCTCATAAATAATTGGACGTTCGTGTAACTCCGGTCAGTACAGGCTTAAGCAGACCGTGCACTCTCGATATAATTGAGTGTCTCTGAGTGAAATTATTTTGATATCAGGGGAACATTCTTACCTCAGACTTCCATTTGCCCCAATGTTAAAATTAGTTCTGAAAATACCAGGAGATTAATAACTTATAGGGATATTGTGGCTGTCTGGGTGCTGGGGGGAAGTTCATGCACTGTATATTTATTTTCATGTAATAGCAAACAGAGATTAGTTGTGTTGTTTATTATGATGATTTATATTCTGACAGGGGAAATTTCTGGGAGGTGTGGTGCTATAATTTACTCCGTATAAATAACATTAGGCTTGTGGCTCAGGTATTGTCCACATTTAATCTCCTCTTTTTTTCGTATTAAGAAATAACTTTCGAAACAAGGTCAAATTCCTGGGAAAGATTCCTGTGACAGAATTGATAAAATATATCGGTCTTCATCCCCGAGAGATTATTCAATCAGGAGCGCTGGAGGTTCGGAAAAGGAAAAACATTTTCGGAGATAATGACACTTGTCCCACTATGGTCAAAATGACGAGTCTCTCTTATATTTCCCCCTTGGAAGATGGGGTCATCAATGGGAAGAGCAAAAAGCAGGAGATTAGGAATCCCGCGGATATTTTCTTGGGCAAGCCAACAATTAATTTTATAGAGACTAAATACAGGAACGTTGTGATCCCTTATACCCCCAATTATGACGATCTCTTTTTTAATCTCCGGATCTTCCTCCTCTTTGGACGGCTCATTGGTTTGGTTCCGATCCAAGGGCTCTTCCAGAGGGATTTTACTGAACTTAATTATGGGTGAGTTTTTTTTAGGATTTAACACAATTTGTTTTTTTTTTGCACTGTCACATCACAGGTCATAAAATCTTGACAAGAAGCCCCTGTCAAGTTCAAAGGATGTCACTGTAAATACAAGTCATTTTTTATTTAGAAATAATTACTCATACCGTAGAATAATTTGCGGAATACAATTTTTAGAAAAACGTTTATTCTCATATGAACTGGAAATTTTCAATTTGTTGTCACTATACAGGTAATTATTGTTATTACAAGGGGGTTTTCTATATATAACTAATCTGCTTACTCTTCTGAGGAGGATTGTTAGTTTAGTATCTAAATACGACTATATAAAAAATCAGTGAAAAAATTTGGTTCACGCAATTCTGTATACATTGGAGAAACAGGACGTTTAGCAGTCAGAATTAATGAACACAACGCATGTAGAAAAGAACGTACAACTAATCTACTGTAGCTAATTATGCACAAAAGACGAAATTGAATGAAACGAGGAGATTCTAAATTTATCTTAAAAGAACCAATGCCATTTTAAAGAGAAGTGAAAGAAGGATTAATAATTCTGTAAAGTAAGCATCCCTTGATGAGAGTCAATAAGTGTAATTTTGGGTTGTATAAAAGTCGTTAACAATAATCCAGTTTTACAATATTTTGTAAAAACATTAATATAATCTACTGGTTTAGGTTTTTGTACAAAAAGTTATTATGATGTAAAAGAAAGTCAATTTTGATAACTTTGACATTTGTAGTTGTAGATAGCCAAAAAAGATGACTACAGTAAAGTTGTTGTTTGAATACTTTCAATATACATAATTATAATAAAGAATGGATTCTGCTGTCACCAATTAAATGTGAGAAATAAAAAGTCCTAGTTTTTTTAACTGCCACCGACAATAGATAAAATGGACACGATTTCCGACATGCCGACTAAAATCAAAACAGATGACATTTAGTTGCATTCCTCTTGGCAGTTCCACAATCCCCCGAGTTGTGTAATTCCGAATTTTAAATAACCACATCTAAAAAGCTACAACTTTCAAAAGTGTTAATTATTATAGGATTTATTCATGTGCACACATGAGGGATATTCATGTGAAAGCTGGAAATACTCGAAATTAAGGCTGCATTATTAATGCACCAAGTGCACTTTTTATATAAACAATTGTACTGATAATATGTTCAGTTTCCCTTGTATCTCCGCAAAGAGGTAATTTTAATATTGCTATATTTCAACGCCATGTAACATTTTCCTCATGCTTACTAAGCATCCTCCCGGAGCTAAATTTCCAAGAACTTAATATCAGTACGTTGTCACATATAGAACCATTGGTGTACAGTATACACTAAACTACGCTGTAATGTAATAGGTAACGTTAACTGGTAGTAATGGTAACACTATCTTACAGAACGAATACATAATTTTACATAGCTGGAAAATAGTACGCTGATTGAATTTTTCTTACGTGGGAATTTATCCGTGATACCTAACCAAGTAGCTATGTATGTAGATACTTTTAATTCAAATAAAATTCAAAATAAATTTAAACTTTCTTCCCTAGAAAATCAAGTTTTCCAGCTCTTCTTTCCGCCGTAATTGCCGGAGCTCTGGGAATTAACGCAATTGTGGGGATCCTATCTCTGGGCAGTGGGGGCGTGGATCATGCGGATGACTATGCCTGGGCTCCAGCCATGTTTATATTTTACGGGACCGGAACTTACATGTACGTATTTACAAATGTTTGCATTGAGTAATTACCTATGAGACTTTTCCTATTGCACAGTGTCCACTCTTGCTTATAAGAGCGCCCACACCAGGTACGAATTTGATTTTTATTAAAGACGCGTGGAAAACAAACATGGTCAGTGTACACAACAATATATTTGAGCAAGAATTGCTTTGATTAGGGTTTCTCGTACAGCACGTTACACACGTACGTACATAAGTATTTACCACCGTGATAGTATTTGTAGAGGTATGTATACCCTTATAAAATACATAGCTGGTATGTGGAAATCCAACCGTGTATTTCCTCACGCTCAATTACACCCCTAAAACGGTATTCTTAAAGCAGTCAAAGATTCTTGGCAAAGGGTACTGTTTTAGCGAGAGTTGCCTGCGTAGTTGTTCTTTTTTTAAAAAAGAAATTGTTGTTTATTAAGACAAATGTACTTACGCTCATACAGGTACACATTCTTCTATCGTCACAGTGAAGAACTAATCAATCTTATTTATAAATGGAATGCTTTACGTCTTCAATTTACAACACCAGACAGGAGTCTATTCAGGAATATTAACGTTGTAGCTGGATTCGTTCTCACTTCCGCCATTTTGGAAAACGCCATCGGCCACCTCAAACTATTTCCTGTTGCTCCACAATCCGAGACTCACGGTAATAATTCTGGTGCTATTTGTGAATTAATTATATTTGTGCGTTTCATTCTTATTGTACGATATTGTAATTCTTTGCTTTTTAGGAAATTTGTTATGCAAATAGGCATTTTTAAATTTTTTGACCATATTTGGCAGGGATTTGACCTTATAGGGAAATAAGTTTATTCTTGTCAGTAGGGATATTTGAAATTGTTGACCATTTTTTGAGCAGGGATTTTTGAAATTGTTGACTATTTTTTGAGCAGGGATTTTTGAAATTGTTGACTATTTTTTGAGCAGGGATTTTTGAAATTGTTGACCATTTTTTGAGCAGGGATTTTTGAAATTGTTGACCATTTTTCGAGCAGGGATTTTTGAAATTGTTGGCCATTTTTTGAGCAGGGATTTTTGAAATTGTTGACCATTTTTCGAGCAGGGATTTTTGAAATTGTTGGCCATTTTTTGAGCAGGGATTTTTGAAATTGTTGGTCATTTTTTGAGCAGGGATTTTTGAAATTGTTGGCCATTTTTTGAGCAGGAATTTTTGAAATTGTTGAGGACCTCCATGCAGGAATATAGGATTAAGCTGGGAACTGTAAAAAAAACATCTTCCAGGAAAATTTGTAAGTTTGAGCTAATGCAAAGCAGATTTTGCAACTTTCAGGGAGCTCTTTTAGAGAGAAAACTCTATATTTTTGATATTATACATAAAATGCCTTTTTACACGAGTTGGTTTAGCAAATGATACTGTGTAAGCTGATTGGCCTGTAAAATTATTTGCGAAGTCGTTTATAAAAATAGTACGCATTTTATTATTACTGGGGATGATCGTATTTACTGTGTGTGAAATCCTTCTTGGAATATTTCCCTTACAAAAGTCCTGATTTTTCTCCAAACAGTTACAACTCAATTGAAGGAGGAGAACAACTCTAGTGCTTGGGAAATTTATTTCATTCGATCCCATGGCCAATGGGCCAACTTTGTTCCTTACCATATTATTTTAGCTCTCTATGTTTTCATCTGTAATAAGTTAGCACTTTATGCTTGGAATTACATGGACGTTCTTATAATCCTACTGGCGCGCGTGGTTTACTTCAAATTCAAAGCAATTTATCTACAAGGGCAGACCCTCCTGCTCAATGGAAATAGCATTTCAGGTAATTACAGTGTTAAATAACCTAAGGATTTTTCCCTTTGAATTTTAAAGGTTTTTTAAACCGCCGGTTATGTATGAAGCGTTAAATTTTTCTCAGATGTTCAAAAATGGCGACAGCTTACGAAGGATCACGAAACATTATGCGGCTTCCTGTACGACCTCAATAAATTTTTATCCCCTTTGATTTTTATCTCCTATGGAAACAATATTTACTACATTTGCTTACAGGTAATTCCTTTATTTCATCCAAACTAACTGATATTGTATGGAGTCATAGGGATCTAATATGATAATATTTTTGAAATAGTACATTCCAAATTGTCTTTTTCGGATTTAAATTTGATTTGCCCAATACTAATTAGACAAATTTTGAGCGATTCGATTGCCCCAAATTTGATTGACTGTTTTTTGTTGACACAGTTTACCTGGCCCAAAATTTAGTTACATATTTTAACCTTTTTTACAGAATGATATTTGACTTTGATTTTGTATACCCTGGTCTATAGCTTTATTACTACAATTGAGTTTTCCCGAATTTTACTAAATTTTACAAATTTTAAGATTTTATTGAGTCAAATTCAATCTTCACAGAATTTTGGAAAAACAAATATTACAATTATGGACAATTAAACACTCTTTGGTCAAAATATGCTGTCTAAAATCATTAATGTTTGAGAACTGACCCAATTAAAATTTCCAGTTAAATTTGGGCTTAAATCCTTCCGGAAACACCAGCTTAATAGCATCGATCTACGCTCTCTGGTCTTTCTTGCATTTGATTGCTCGAGTATATTTAGTCTCAGTGGCGGGTGCAAGAATAAATGAGTGGGCACACAAAATCGGGGATTTATTTCGAAAATGTCCTAACGAAGCCTACATAACGGAGGTAGGATAAATGTTTTCTTACATACACAATGTTTACCCAGAGAGTCTATGTCTATAATAAGAACCATAAATATCCCATTCACTTGCATGCTATGGCGCAACGTTACGCCTTAAGTGATAGGATCTTTATTGACAAATTCCCCATTGGATATTTGGGCAGGTGGAACGAGCTGAGCGTTTCGTGAGTGCTAATACGATTGGCTTAAATGGTTTGGGATGTTTTATCATCACAAAGCCCTTAATTCTTCAAATCGTCGGGGTCGTTTTCACTTTTGAAATAGTCTTGCTGCAAGCCACGCAGACGCCTCTGTTACCTCCGGGAAATTCCACCTTGGGACATAAATGAGAGGAAAGATGGATTCCCATGCGATTGCTATCGGCAAATATTTGCTTTTACTTGTATTTACTTAAACATGCATAGAGATGTCAATCCTATTTTCTCCTATATTTTCCTGCAGAAAAATGCAATTTGAACAGAAGAATAAAAACGGGTTTTGTAAATTGCCTCAATGTTGTTGAGTATATTTTAATGGCAATTTATCTAAAATAAGATATTAAAAACAAACCTGAATAAAACGGAAGAAAATATACTTTGTTTTTTCACTCATTTTTGTCATGATCACGATCGGGACAGGTGTTTCATTATTTCCCCCTGATGTCAAGTTAAGCCATGGACAGACATTGGCGAAGCGTTAGTCAAATGTTGAAGCTTGACATAAGCAGCATTTTTAACATGGACCCAGCCCTTCGACAAAAGCATTGCAATTCCCATAATGCTTTCCAGGCTGGTCCAAATTTGAATCCCTCTTTGAAAAACCATCAAATGGGCTCTGTTCGAAATGCAGGTGAGGATTTGTATTTGTGTATAAGGCCCTTTTTAATCTTCGGGAAATTAATCGGCCTCGTTCCAATTGAGGGCTGTTTTCAGAGGAAATCGGAAAACCTACAGTTTAGGTTTGTTTCAAAAGTAATAATATCAATTCTTTTGTGACTGCCCCAAGGATTCACATTTTTCAGGATTCACACCATTTTTTGATAAATTTTCAGAAAATTTAGCCTCAGCTCCTTAATTACGATTTTAGTCGCCGTAGCAATGTTGGTGAATTCTTGTGTGACTGGCGTTGGAATGTTCCACAGCTCTATCGACAGCGTTAATGACTATGCTTGGACCATCACTACATTCGTTTTTTATGCTTCTAGCGTGTTTTTGTATGTTTTTCACAAAATTTGAAAGCACTGTAGTGTCGACTTGGAACAAGTTTCTCGGAAAAACACTTCAAGATATTTCACCAATCCTTGGGGAAAATATTTCGTAAAGTTGGAGAAGTATTTTACTCTTAAAATTTTGAAAATCCATGACTTAGTTATATTTAATTGTTGAAAGTACCATGAAAGTGATAAAATGCCAAAATTGGGATAAACCATAAAAACATTTATTAGTTTTTGCAGAATTAGAACATTTTCCAAGCAATGACGTGGAAGTAAAATATTTACTGGAATTTTAAACGATTTTGCTGAATTTTACTGAATGAGTGGGAAAATTTGAATTCATTACAAAAAAAATCTCTTAATTTGCATGCAAAATTTTAAATACTCGTTGAAAAGTCTGAAAAATGTTAAGTAATTTTGGAAAAACGATTTATCAACTGTTCGGAAGTTAATGATTTTTTATCGAGAAGATAAACATCTTAGGATAATGAAATGTTAGGAAAATTCTAATAATTACAAGTACGAGAACAAATTACTCCGTTAAAACTTTTTCCATGGTTGCGCACAGTTTTTAACCACTGTAGATAAGATTACTTTATTGTGTACACAATTGTAATTTCTTGGTATGGTTTATTTCATGCAACTCGAATATGAAATAATTGCTAATGTAATATTCTTTTCAGAGCTATATACTTTTATCGCTACAGCACTGAAGCGTTGGATATACTTCGTGAATGGAATCGTATGTACATTTGGTTTTCGAAACCTGACATAACTCTGTCTCACGACGTGAAACTTGTGACGGCCATTGTGATGACGTCAGCTGTGCTAGAAAATGTTGTAGGACATTTGAGCCTATTCCCTATTTTGGTACCTGAAAGTATGAGATTTTGATGGCATTTCAGTCGAAACCTAAAAATTCTTGAAATCTAAAATTTTTTGTGTAGGGTCTTTCAAAGATGCAGTTGTACAGTGTGTTCTAAACGTTTTCCCCTGTCCAGGCATATTTATAAATGCCTTTAGATTACCAAAAAACATATAAATACAAATGGGGTGAAGTATACCCCAAAAACTAGCAAAGACAAATGCTTCAAAGTATAATATATACAGGGATGAAAGCTAATTAATTTGAATTCCTTTAAAAACTTTATTTCAGGAAGCACTCTTCTTTAAAATGAACATTTATTAGAAATAGGGAAATTAAATGTTAAATAATATATCTACTTAAGTCATATTAAGATAATTTTAACCAAAACATTTATCAAAACATCTTAGATGGAGCTGAAAACTCCCCTGCGAGGAATATCAGCGCATGGGAAACTTACTACGTGCGTTCCCATCAATTGTGGGACAACGTGATTCCCTTTAACCTGGCAGTATCCATTTTTGTTTTCGTCAGTAACAAAATTGGACTCTACGCGTGGAACTATATGGACCTGACCATTGTGATTTTAGCGCGAGCTATGTACTTTAAATTCAAGGCCCTTACTCTGGAAGCTGAAGCGTGTTTATTGGCTCCTAGCAATTTGACAGGTTTTAATACGTAGCATTTAAAATATGACCCATGAAAGGAATTTTTGGCACTTGCATAAAATAAATTCCTTTATTTAATTTTTTTCTAGATGTACCTTCCTGGCGCCAATTTACAAAAGACCATGAAACCTTATGCTCCATGCTTAAAACCATCAACCATTTTTTGTCTCCCTTAATATTACTATCGTATGGGAAGAACATCTATTTCATTTGCATTCAAGTAAGTGTTTTTAAAAGTTTATCTTTCCAAATCAAGTTTTTTCCTGAAAATGGGGTCAACCACAAAAATATTTACAACAACAAATTTCACTAAGATTCATTTTGAATATTTGCAGATGCATTTAGGCTTAACCCCGCAAGAAAACACCAGCGCTATTACCACAATTTATGCATTTTGGTCATTCTTGCACCTGATTGCGCGCGTCTATTTGATTAACGAAGCTGGCGCCAGGATACATTTTTGGGCGCATAGATCTACGGAGTTGTTCCGCAAATGTCCCAACGAAGCTTACATTACTGAAGTAATGCAGCTCACATGCTTTATATGTGTGCACCTAAAACGGCAATATTTTGACCTTTTATAGCATTTTCTTGTAGAAATATAAAATTCGATATTGTGGTAGTAAACGTACCAGCGATCTTTGGGTATACTGGAATCTGTTAAAAGGATTGATTTTTCGAAAGGTGGGCAATTAAAGGAAAAATATCCTCACAAAAGCTATAGTTGCTTGTATGTATAGCAGCAACATAGCAGCACATGTATAGTATTAACAACAGCTGTGCAATACAAAAAAAAAGGCAAAATATTCCCAGAATTTTTTATTACAAGTATCTATGCGTTGTGAATTGCCAACATGTTAGTTTTTCTCCTCGCAAGTACCACTATTGAAAAGTTCTAATTTTGTAGCTTTAGTATGCTATTATAAGGGGAAAACGTCCACAATACTAAATCGTGCTTTTATAAAATCCTAACGCTAATCCATAGACTGATGTATTACAATATGATTTTAGGTGGAGAGAGCGGAGAGATTCGTGAGCACAAATACAATTAGCCTTTCGGGCGCGGGTTGTTTCAACATCACAAAACCACTAATTCTTCGAGTTATTGGCATCGTATTCACCTTTGAAGTGGTTTTGCTCCAAGCTTCTCAAACGCCTTTTATGATCAAATCCAGCCCACAAATCCTGCATTAAGTTTGAAATTGCGGGTATTTAATAAAAAATAGGGGGAAATGCCAGAGTCAACCAGATGCATTTCCAAGGGAATTTCTCAGAATATAAAATATACAAATTCTGTAAATTTATTCTGTTATTATGTAAATAATAAAAGGAAATTGGACTGCGCAAATATGCGAGTCATCAGCAATTGAATGACTTTGAAAATAAATGATTAGTTCAATAAAAGCAATTCCAACAACACTTTCCTGGGTAGACAAATAAGATAATCAGTTTATTTTTGAGAAGTTGCTTTTAAAAGCTACGTGCCCAGGTCTGCGTGCATGCCCAAGACTGTCCAGAATCCCTAAAAAAGCAACCTCTATGCTTTCACCCATACCTCAAAAAGTGTCTTTTCCTGATATCTCCTGATCAACTTGATGTAATTCCACTATCAAAAGCTTAAAGTCAATGGGAGATCATTGCGAACCTCCATGAATATTTATGTTCGCGTAACCCTTAAAGTTTAGGAGCCCTTCGCAAAAATAAACAAAAATTGGAGGCAAATGACGAATTTAAGTTGCATGGTGACCGTTCATTTAGCATTGGAAAATATTTGAAGGTGTTCCACTAATCAGAAATGCATGAAATTGTATCGTAAGACGCTTTTCATAACTAGGATGTTGCTATAAAATTTTGGTGCTGTGATCTTTAAGGTATCACCCCTTAAATATTAGTTGAATCCTTAAGTTGGATTACCGGTCACTTATGTACATGACATGTTGAGCATTCCAGTTCTTTTTTTCTTTCAATCGTGCAAAAAAAAATGCGTCGATTTTTATTTTTAAGAATAATATTCTTAAAAATTTGTAATTAAATTTTTTAAGGTTTAAATTTTGCACGAATGCAAGAAAACAATGAATCGCTATTCTTTTTTGTTTACTTGGGCAGGTTTAAATTATAGTAACCAAGTGTTAACACAACTTAGTCCTGTCCAAGTCAACGAAAAATAATGCCGTTTTAGAGTACAAAAAAAGAAAAAACAGAAAGGAAATACCGCGATGCTAAACAAGTTACCAAATGATTAATTCGAATAAATTAACTTTTTTTGTCTACGCCTTTGAATATTTAGTACAGTGTGCTAATACAATCAGTGATCTTTTAACCACCATGATTAAATTCTAACTTTGGGTAAGAGAGTAAGTAAAGTATAAGATTAACTTTGGGGTCCATTAACACATGTCGGATATTAATTAAAATGATCCAGCTATCATACATTAAAGCGCTCTGGATGGTTCAAAAGGTTTTAGCCCTTTCGTGGTTAAAAATCAAGTAAATAATCAATTTTTGTAAGCCAAGTTTGAATGTTCCGCGTAAACAAAAATTAGCCAACAATTACGTACTACACTGGCAAAAATCATTATTGTCTGAAATCTTTCTACTAGGCTGGGAATAGTTTTACAAGTCCAAAAGGTCGAAATAAACTAATAGCTAAAAAAGCTTAAAAACAGAAGTTGCTTTTGCGCCCTCAAAAGCTGAAAACAAGTTTTCTGGTAGATGCTGTCAGAATAAATCCCACTAGTTTATTGAAAGTGATGAAAAATCTTGAAATGACGAAAAGCAACGCCACGACATTATTGTCACTAATGCAGAAATAGCTGTGAAAAAGTTGGTTTGCAATGAATACTGAATTTATCAATTTTGAGATGTAAGTTGGAAATTGTTAATTATTAATACTATTAAAAGAGTACTCAAGGGAAAATTATCCATCGTGGCGTTGCTTTTCGTCATTTCAAGATTTTTCATCACTTTCAATAAACTAGTGGGATTTATTCTGACAGCATCTACCAGAAAACTTGTTTTCAGCTTTTGAGGGCGCAAAAGCAACTTCTGTTTTTAAGCTTTTTTAGCTATTAGTTTTACCCATTAATGTTGAACTTACCATTCGGTAAAGTTTACAGATTGTGAACGTATTTTACATTAAACCTTAGGAATGTTTACATAAACAATATTTTTAATTGTCCCATGTAGAATTACATGTAATCACCTTTGTACAGCATACACATGCTAGACTCATTCTTCACGAGGTATTATTCGTACCTTGAGGCCATCTTT
This sequence comes from Allacma fusca, assembly GCA_947179485.1. Taxonomy (NCBI): domain Eukaryota; kingdom Metazoa; phylum Arthropoda; class Collembola; order Symphypleona; family Sminthuridae; genus Allacma; species Allacma fusca. The sequence goes on along the minus strand of OX359247.1, from coordinate 58,200,656 downwards.
GGGACGAGTTACAACCTCCATCATTACCGTCACATCTTCAGGTTTCTGAACTGACTCAACCTTAAAATTTCGAAATATGTTCGCCAGCACAATTTTTTCTTCCATCATTGCAAATTTCTGACCTGTGTACATATATTCATTGATTTTAATTCATTAGCACAAAAGTCGTATGGTTGTTCTTTCTTCATGGGATAATATCTGTATAAACAGGTAAAATTTCAAATACGAAAGAAATTTTGTTGTAAAATTTTACTATGGCAAAAAATACCTTCGCTGGTAACTTTTATCGAGGGAAAAAATCATTTGAATGCGCATGTACTACTAAAGTAAAAAGAGACAAATCTTGCTCAAAGAGCCCCAAAAGATTAATTATTGTCTTTGTACAAGGGAAATACTCTACAGATTAGCATTATCAAGATGGTCATAATAGTATGGGATTAAGCGTGTCAAATTTTCCTCCTGTGTGATGGGTAATTATTGCAAGAGTGTACAATACAAAACTATAAATTGTTTGCAAAATTAAGGGAATTCGTGTTTGTATAGATACCTATGCAGTTCCTGGGTCCCGCTGAAAAAGGAATATAAGCAAAAGGATTTCTTTGAGTACAATTGTCTGGAAGAAATCTTTCAGGATTAAAATGTTCTGGTTCTGGAAAAACCTCCGCATTTCGATGAATTGACATGGAGAGCAAAACGACGTCCGTACCCTTGGGAATTATGAACTCTTTATCTAAATATGTACACATGAAGAAGCTATGCTTAAAATTCCACGGACTAATAATCATGTGTGTATAAATATGCACTTTACATGTTTGTAATACAAAATTTCTACACTGGCGTAACGTTCCCCTTACCCAATGCAAAATCACTTGTTAAGTATCTGGATATGAAAGGAACGCTGGGATAGAGGCGCAAGGATTCTTTGATACACATTTCTAAGTATTTCATTTCTACCAAATCCGTGGTAGTGATGGGTCGAGTTCGGTCATTACCAAAAATAGTATCCAATTCAGCATGAAGCTTAGCCTGGAATAAAAACTCGGGAATTTTCTATCTCTCCAATTTTCCTGTTTACTCAATTCATGCAAACGGCTAATACACTTGGTTAAAAATATTTTCCTCTTACCTGGTGCTCTGGGTAGCATCCCAACAAAAATGTTGTCCAGACTAAACTAGCTGAGGTTGTGTCATGACCCTAGGATTTTAAGAAGTTCATTTATTTTAAAAGGTATCTCTATAGGTTTACTTGAGCAGGGAGCTATTATGGTAATGAACGCAAGTATTCGTGGAGACAATGGTCTAATTAATGGTTTAATTGCTGTACACACACTTTTCAACCTCAAAAACTGCTATTGAGTTTCTACGGGAATTTACTTTATATTGAATTATAAAAGTGCCAGTTCTCATTATTTAGCCAAAAATATGTGTATAAATTAACATCTGAGTGTGACACATCAAAATTGTTTTCTTTTCAGACATCAGAGGTTCTCATTTAGGGAGGGAAATACCTGATTTTATTTCTTGAGCAGTGTCCTTACCTCAAATAAAAATGTATCCACTTCCTCACGAATGTCCCTATCTGACAAGTTATTTCCAGGGTCTCTTTGAGCCTCCAAAAGCAAGTCCAAGAATGCTAGTCTCCGTTTACCCAGCCAAAAAACATCGTCATCATTGGATTTGGCTTTTGGATTGTACATTGATTTTCTGTCTTGAATTACCTACAAAGTTCAATCATGACAGCAGATTTCAGATTCACAACGAACCGTTTCTTTTTTGACTCAAAAGCCAATTATAAGCTAAAAACCTATTACTCAGGCTACTTTGAGCCCACAGTTTTGATAAAGTTCATTGCATGTAATTACTTATATGTTTCAAACATGAACTTCACACCTTTTTAGTGAACGTATGCAGGGTATTCAGTGCTGAATTGGATTCCCGAGCCATTGGGTTCAGATTAAAAATGGTGTCAATCCAGTACCACGGTCGAAGAGCTCTGAACTGTAAGATTTCGCATGCCCTGAAAATGAAAATCTGGTATCGAAAAATCTAATTGTTGACAGTAATAGAAACTAGAACCCAACTCTTTATTATAAGTCAAGCAAACGTAAGGATAAGGAATCTATCGACACATCTTTAAAAGCACTCAAGTAAATTTGCCGGCTTACTTGTATACGGACTTCACGTAAAGGGTTTCCGGATTTCCCTGGGACTCCAATTTTATGCCCATTGCTGTCTCTAAAATTCCAATCCCAAATTGATTCTTAGAGTTTATTGAGTTAAAAAGTACTAATTTGTGGAATAACAAACAGTTATGATTTGCATTTTTTTTACCACTAATGATGTCCAGAGCGCACCTGGTAATGGGAGGACAAATGTCATTTTCCTGCGCATTTTTGAATTCATCGGCAAGAACCTTCACTAAAACGTTAGACTGTTCGTTGAATATGACCACGAAGTTTTCAAGAATCTTAAAGTGAAAGGCGGGAGTCAGCATTTTTCTCCTGTGTTGCCACTTGCTACCTGGAATTTAATAATTTCAGCTAACTGTCTGGAACAATTGCATTTAAAGGATTACTGTTTTCTGCTTAATAACGCAATGGAAAAATTTTACTTAATTATTTAATTAATTTAATTTAATTTAATTAATTAAATTTTATGTGCTATTCGGCATTTACGTGCATTATTATTATGGCATTTGAATTATTATTAGATTTACCTTTACTTGTCAAAAGCCCATCGCCAAGCCAAGACCAGAATAAATTGTAAGTTATTCCTTTTTGAATAGTTTGTGAAGAGCTTAGTAATTTCTGTAAAGACATCGTACAATATTCCAGCAGTAAGATATTCATGCTTATGTTAAGTATCGTAACTCGTGAGAGTTACTCTCTTCTTTTAGATCTTACTCCTACCTTCCGCTTTACCTATGATAACCGACTGCCTATATAAGGGTAGCTCGGGACTGTCAAGGACAGTCTGTGAATAACCGCCTTACGTGTAACATCATCTAATCTACTCTTAATAAACGATCATATACTATATCAACACAAGCCCTTATTCTTTCGGATTCCCCTCTTGTAGTTCCCCTAAGCTACGTACATACTAGACACTAAGGCTCACAGGCTCATATTGCTAACACAGTTTTAATCCCCCAAATAGCAGTGTTACAATTGGTGGAGGCTCCTTAATCGAACCCATCCGAAAAATAGGACTATTTTTACGTATTTTTGTGTTTATTTTATTTAATTTTTTATACGAAAACCCCAGTGAAAATGGACATTTTATTTTACCTGTAAGCAGAACCAGAACCTTTAACGGTTACACCAGTGCTACATATATAAGTACACGAACAAAGAACACTTACTCTTGTGTAATACATAAGTGATTTTCCACTTCATAAGTTTTGAACACTTGACTTTAAAAACCTACAAACTATTTTTCTACGAACTATAAAAACTATTTTACCCAGTTACTGTGAAATTTTGAACATTTTCATCGAATTTCGACCAAACCCGAACGTTTTCATCCCACTCCCATAAGGCCAACCTGGAAGGACCTACCAACCCAGAGACATGAACGTTGGTTTTCCACCCAGGACTTCGATTTTTCGACCTTTTCGGACTACTGATGACCTTTTGACGAGGATGACCCATTTCCATTTCACCCGTGGGTGATTTTACGACCGAATTTGGACAACCCTTTACCGATTTTTGAACGATTTTACCAGTTTTTGGACCGACATAATTAACGGCTACTACGGATTTTCATCATGACTAGCCAGTCATATCCGTTAATACCATTTATTTTATTTTAATTTCCGCATTAACTTTGGTCCTACCTGCACTTTCTTTCGACCCGCCTTCCCGTCATCTATAATATTCTTGTCAAAATGCCTACTGAAGAGGAACTTCAAGCAGAAATCTCAAAATTAAAGTCAGAATTAATTGAAGCTAAAAATGTGAAAGAAGAACTTGAAAGGCTTAACCAGGCTCAGGTTAGTGACCTACAAGACCAGATTAATTCCATCCAGCAGATCTTACCGGGATTCAAGTTTCTTGGTAAATCCTTTCATGACCAAAATGAAGATAACTTCAAGAAACTGAAGAGTAGATTATCTCCTTACAATGGCATTGATAATGCTAAGGACTACATCCAGACTTTGGATACTCAACGAGAAAATCTCCAGTTACCACCAGAATATTTTCTTCAGGTTTTCCACTACTTCTTTGAAGCCCGACAACATCCCGAAGTTTGAGAATGGTTTTCAACCATACAACCGAAAATCCGACGCAGACAAGAAGCAAAGGATCCAGCAGACAAGACTTGGTCTTATTTTAAGGAATCCTTTCTTCGTCAATACGATGACCTCATACAATGTCGAGATGCCATGGATGCTTATGAGTTTTACACTCACTCCAGGATTATCCGCTCATGACTATTGTCATCAGCTCATTACGGTACAAAATCGAGCCAACTTACTCAACGATCCAGATTGTTGAGAGACTTCGGCGAAAATTACCAGTGGATTTGCTTCACTTTTCCGATGTCAAGCATACCACATTACCAGGATTCGATGCCAGGCTTAAAGAAATTCTCATAGTTGAAAATAAACATGCTGGGCTCCTGGCTCCGGAATCTAAACCAGGAAAGACTACAAAGGAAGCAGCTCCTAAAACAACTAAATCTACCTTCGACATTCCAGCAGTAGTTAAGAATTTAACTCCAAATACATGCCTGTATTGCCAGAAGAAGGGTCACCAGGCAGCCAGTTGTTTCAGACTTCGAGATGGGCTACCACCAATCCACCCAGGACTAGATGGACAGCCACAGCGTCCAAACCAACAACAGAACATCCAGAATGGTCAACGTAATTTCAACCCGAGACTGAATTAACAGAACCATCAAAACCAGCAAGGAAATAAATAGAATAATTTCAGAGGAAATAATTTCCAGCCTCGCTTTAACAACAACCGCCAACAAGGCCAGAATAATGATAATAACAATCGACAACAAAATTTCAGACAGAATAATAATCTGGGACGGCGTTTCAACCAGAATGAAAATCCAAACAACATCAGAGCTTTGGAGAAGGCTGTCATTAATTTAAGCGCACGGCTACCACCACAAGAGCCGGCACAACCACCAGCTCCTCCACAACGACAATTGACTTGGTTTCCTTCGGAAAACGAATAGGTGTGTTTACTCGGGATCAACACACCACAACTTACATCCCACACGATCCAGGGATAATTAATTCAAATCATCCGTTTTCAAGATTTCAAAATTTCTACAATCCAGACCCAGAATTAATTCCGGACTCACAATTAGTTAATATTCAACCGCCAACATTGATTCCGGACTCACAATCAGTCACACATTATGACAATTATCCAGAATTTAATTTAATTCGGAACCAGCCGACAGACTCCCGATCTGTCTACACTTATCAGTCACCATTGGAACTAGCTCAGGAATTTAAGATTCTTGAAGCCAGACAACAGCATTCTACAGATTTCTTTTGCTCAATAAAATTAATTAACAGCCATCACCATTTAAAAGGCTCATTCGACTGTGGTGCCACCATATCCACGATTTATCCAGCACTAGTCCAGGAAATTGAAAGGATAGCACCACAAGCCATCACTGTCAAGAACCATGCAACAAGGGCTCTTGGCCAGTTTGTTCAAAATTCAGTAATATATTATCCAGAACAGCCACTATTTTTTATGAAGCACGAAACAAGTACCACTCTTATGATTTTGCCGTAGTAATACGCGAAGCGACCTTATTAATTATAGGTCTTGACTTTCTTGAATACCACGAATCCTTCTTGGATTTTGGTCAGCGCAGCTATACATTTCAACCAACTTCTGATGCTCATTCCTTTACACATCCAGAAATTATTCAAAATGACATACCAGATATTGACTCACAAACTTATTCAGATTCCAGAACCCAATCTACAAATGCTATTCGAAAATTTTCATGTTATACATCCAGACCATATGAAATTCCAGCGAGAACATTTGAACCAATTTGTATAAAATTTCGAGAAGATTATACTGGATCCGCAGTAATTTTCCCAGATACTTCAAAAATACGAAGGTTATCTATTAGAACTCCCATCGTTAATGTACAAGACAGATGTGCATACCTGCTAATTTTTAATCCACACAGCAGGACAGTTACACTTCCTACGGTTCGAAATATTGCAACTTACGATCCGTTTGAAGCAGATGAAGTATTCTTTCCAGAACCAGATTTGAGTAATTCCAGATCAGAATACCCACCAGTTATTCGACATTCGACTACTCCAGTTCAGCTTACTCCTTTTTCTATGGAGAAAATTAATATGGGACCTAATATGAAACCAGACCAGAAACATTTGCTGCTTCAGAAAATTTATTCATTTCGCGATTGCTTCGCTCGTAATGAAACCGAGCTTGGGAAACTCCGGTATAAATATGTTACCGTGGATACCGGAGACAATTCGCCAATATACAGAGCTCAATATCGAGTCTCAGATTTCGAACACAGTATTATAAAGCGACATACTGACCAGATGTTAGAGGCAGGGATAATATCGCCTTCTACCAGCCCATGGAACTCACCGATACTACTAATAAAGAAACCTAATGGGGACCACCGCTTCTGCATAGATTTGAGGTGGCTTAACAAAATTATAGCAGCCCAGAATACTTGGCCACTGCCCAACATTCCCCACCAATTGGACCGTCTACACGGAGCAAAATGGTTCATCCTGATGGATGCCCTACAAGGTTTTCTCCAGAGGGATGTACATCCAGAAGATTGAAACAAGTTCGCCTTTACTACACCAGATGGGAAATTCGAATTCAATCGACTCCCATTTGGATACATGAACGCTCCAGCTGAATTCCAGAGTATGATGGATGACATACTCGTAAACCTCAAGTACACCCTAGTTTTAGTATATGTAGATGATGTGCTCATCTTTGCAACGACATTTGAAGAACTGCTTACCAGAATGGAATTAGTTCTACTCCGATGCCAGGGTTATGGACTCCGTTCAAAATTTCCAAATGCTATTTTGGATATAATTCAATCAAATACCTTGGTTGGAGAGTAGATATAAATGGAATTAGTGTTCCAGAAGAGAAAATCGACGCAGTCAAGAAATTTCCTGTACCAGCTAATTTAAAGGCAGTTCGCAGTTTCCTTGGATTATGCGAACAGTTCCGCAGATTCATTAAGGATTATGGACAGATAGTCAAACCCATCTCAGACTTAAGACGTAAAGACGCAATTTTTGACTGGATCCAGCTTGTGAAAATTCATTTAACCAACTAAAATCAGCTTTAATTACCAGCCCAGTACTACAAATATACAATCCTACAGCTGAAATCCATATACATACAGATGCGTCAGCCATTGGCGTAGGAGCCATCTGTATGCAAACCATTGATGAAGGAAAAACATTACATCCCATTGAGTATGCTTCCAGATCACTCACTCCAGAGGAACAAAAATATTCTACTCATAAGAGAGAATTATTGGCAATTATTTTCGCGATACGAAAATTCCGACCCTATATTTATGGTAAAAGGGTACATCTTAAGGCATACCATCAAGCATTACAATATTTGCAATCCCTTAAGGATCCACATGGACAACTAGCCCGATGGGCCCTGGAATTTGCAGACCAGGAAATTATAATTAAATACCAGAACGGTGCTAAAATGGCACATGTGGATTGCCTATCCCGATACCCAATCAGAACTCTAAGATATGCAATTACCAGATCTTCACCAGAAGAAGTTGGTCAAGAAGATCAGCTTATTACCCATACAGTTGGTGGAAATATCCAGCTATTTGTCGACAAACAGAGACAAGATCCAAAATTATTCAAAATTATTGAAGATTTGGAAAACAATGGAGACAAAACAGAAAAACCTCACATTTACTCCAAAAATTACTGTCTATTACACGGACTCTTGTATAGGATAGACTCAAACCTGAGTGCTTCTCCCTACAAGTTAGTAGTTCCCTTGCCCTTACGACGCGAAATCCTTAAATTAATGCATGACAACCCAGAAGCAGGACATGCAGGATTTTACAAAACCAGCTCTTTAATTCGTACCAGATACTATTGGCCTAGGATGAATATGGATATATATAAATATATCAAGGCCTGTACGAAATGCCAACAAGAAAATGCCAGAAAAAAATTTCCGCTTGGACAGCGTGAGACAATACCAACCCCAACAATTCCATTTAACACAATCGCTATGGATTATATTGGTCCACTCCAGAAAACACACCGAGGGAACCAGTATGCGATGGTCATTATTGATTATGCCACCAGATACTTAATTATTATCCCAACTAAACGAGCAGACGCTTTTACGTCATGGGAAGTTCTACAAGAACATGTGTTGTTTCATCACGGATGGCCAAAGAAAATCATCACTGATGGTGGGACACACTTTACAGGAGCTTAAAGCTGTGTTAGCAATATGAGTCTGTGAGCCTTAGTGCCTAGTATGTACGTAGCTAAGGGGAACTACGAGAGGGGAATCCGAAAGAATAAGGGCTTGTGTTTATATAGTATATGATTATTTATTAAGAGTAGATTAGTTGATGTTACACGTAAGGCGGTTATTCACAGACTGTCCTTGACAGTCCCGAGTTACCCTTATATAGGTGCTCGGTTTAGCATAGGTAAAGCGGAAGGAAGGAGTAAGATGTTGAAGAAGAGAGTAACTCTCATGAGTTACGGAACTTAACATAAGCATGAATATCTTACTGCTACAATGAAAATAATGTTTATGCAGTTCATTAAAATTGTGATAACATTTATGCAGCTATTGGTTTATAAAACTCGGACTTGAGTTTTAAATGACGTGTCTTAGAACCATAGCTTTGCATTAGAGTGCCGAAAAACAATTTTAAAAAAATATCACAAATTAGTCACACAGGGAGATGAAAAGATTTTTTTAATACTAAATAGAGACATACAGTCAGAACATAAACATCCCCCTGGCCGTAGTAAAATTTTTGGTTCATACAGTTTGTAGCAAAATTGTATAAAAGTTGCTTCATTGACCTAATTCAATATTTGAGGTCACAGGGTCAAGAAACGTCAACCAAAGTAGGATTTTTGGCATTCCTTTTTTTCAGAAACTCTTTATAAAGAAAGAAAAATTCAAAAATTAAGAAACCAAGCCTCGCACTTCTATGTCTTCAGGTTTTGCAAGAACGACCATATCTTTCAATCCAAAATTTAATCTGTACCGATCTCCATACAATTTCCGGAATTTAAACACAAGTCCTGTAAGTTCTGAAAAAAAAAATCAAATTTGAATAAATTCCTCCTACAACTCTAGAACTGCATTTGAGGAATCGATAGCTATTGAAGCGAAGCGCTCGTGTGTAGCTGGTATAAGATTGATTGGTAGTCAATATATTAGTTTTCTGATTGTGTCCGGGGCTGCATGGATGGCATGCATTCTGAAGTAGATGTATACAACAAAGCTCAATATTCTTATACATCATTAAATGGGGAAGGTGGGTTGCCAGGAAAAGGAGATAATTACAAATTTAACAAATAGTTGTGAAAATTACTTTTCACGGCCGCAGTGAACATGGAATTCATTTGTGAAGTCAAATTAAATTTTTATGCAATTATGATTTTTTTTTCTAAATTCTATGAAATTTTGGAAATTGGAAAACTGAAGGCGGGTGACAAAGACCCAAGACGTCGGTTGGTGTTAGTTCTGTCGTTGTAACGCATCCTGTGCGAAAGCCTTAGCTGTCACAAAAAAATACATACATATGTATATCCCCAGCTCTCTTCATGAAAGTCTTATTTCCAGGTCTTTATGTGGAAGGTATTTTATACCTTGTCATCATCGAAATCATTTTGGTGGTATACATAATTATATATATATATATATTCAATGGAACTTAGCAAAGCCTATACTCAATGGAACTTAGCATAGCATATATTTAATGGAACTTAGCATAGCCTATATTCAATGGAACTTAGCATAGCCTATATTTAATGGAACTTAGCATAGCCTATATTCAATGGAACTTAGCATAGCCTATATTCAATGGAACTTAGCATAGCCTATATTTAATGGAACTTAGCATAGCCTATATTCAATGGAACTTAGCATAGCCTATATTCAATGGAACTTAGCATAGCCTATATTCAATGGAACTTAGCATAGCCTATATTCAATGGAACTTAGCATAGCCTATATTCAATGGAACTTAGCATAGCCTATATTCAATGGAACTTAAGATAGAAATTGCCGAGTCACACAATCAACAGTTCTTCCTTGCTTTTCATGAGCGAAGCGATACACTAGGCTGGTTCGATCCGTTGGAGTCGCGTGTTTTCCACTCGAGCCCCCTGCCCAGGGACAACGCAGAGACATGGTAAATACAGGTTTGGGGAGCCCATGGCGTAAATAAGCACAGGCAAATACCAGTTTTTCAAATTTAGAAATTTTGAAAAAAAAAATCAAAATTTTGAAAATAATGGAAAAACTCTATATGCACTCTTGGGGTCACAATGATTCAAGAATAACGTCTCCTGCGGTAATGTTTTCGAAATTTCCAAATTTGGTGAAACTTTCCCCCACAATTTCACTGAACTGGGTCGGTATTTTTGGAGTCGCGTGATTCCTATCGCGTGAGCTCCTCGCCCAGCGACAACGCAGAGACATGGTAAACACATGTTTGGATAGCCCACGGCGTATATATGTGCAGGCAAAAATCAATTTTCCAAATTTCGAAATTTTGAAAATAATGTAAAAACTCTATATACACTTTTGGGGTCACAATGGTTCAAGAATAACGTCTCCAGCCGAAATGTTTGGTTGCAAGGGTCATGCACATGTCAATCGCGTAACCTTCCCCCCAAACGCTTCGCTCATTTAGCTATCGGCTTGCCGACTGGAATTAAGGATTTTTCATATTTAATCGACTTTTGAAAATGAAAACTATGGTGGGATTTCCCGCACAAACCGGTACAAGTTGGTTCACAGCACAAGGTGGTCCGAACTTTTATGCGTGCAGAGGAGAGACAATGGGCCCGGTACCTACTTTTACAAAATCTAAATCCTGAGTTCATCAATCGACAGTTCACCATGTATGCTTGTTTGCAAACATCGTGCAGCGGAGCTTACCACAGCATTTTGCTAACTTGACTTAGATTTGTGCAATGGAACTTAGCTTAGCATTGTCCAATGGAACTTAGCATAATGTTCTGCAATGCAACTTAGTACAGATACAGCGAATTTCCTATATAGTGGTTTCCAAGGGAGTGGCAAATTCCTGCCACTATATAGAGATGCCACTATATGGTATTAATGGCTAACTATATACTATTAATGTTTATAACTAATAACCAGGGACGGGATATCGGAAAAATACCGATTTAAATGTGGATTCGAATACTTTCTAATTTCAATTTCAATTTCAATTATTTTTTTAAATACTTACAAATTTGAATTCCGATACGAATTCCAATATATTTGAATACTTCCTGAATTTGGATTCCGATTCAAATACTTTTCGGATATTCTTACAAAAAATGGGAATTTATTCAAAAGAACAATTGAATCGCAAAAATATAAGCAATACATAACACATTCAGTGTTTTCACGGCAAAATTACCACGCAAATCATTTGTTATAAGCTTGAGCACAGAAAACACATGTTCAGCTGAAATTTGAGTAACTGAAAAAGCCAGGAGTGATCCCATAACATTTCTAAAAAATTGGAGTAATTTGTTAACCTTTCTAACTACTTTTCCGATTAGTTCCTTCTAATAGTATTTGTAAATCGATTTGTTTGATAACACAGCGTAACTGTAATGTACTTGTGAGCAAGATTTAAGAAGTGAGAAACTTGATTCACTTAATAGTTATTAATAGTCCTGTAAGATCGAGACTATGCAGCTATCTCATCCTGTTTGCAGGAATTTTTGCAAAAACGGGCTTCAACGCAATGCCCATTAACAAGCGTACAATTTCGTTTACCAACCGTTCGGAACTTCGCCTTTGGGTTTTATAATTACATGTGCGGCTTTCAAAAACTTCTTCCTATGAACTTTTTCTCACTCGTGGCAATATAAACCCCAATGAAATCGATACTATATTGGAATCGGAATTCATAAAAAATATTCGAATACCGATTCGAATACCCTTGTTTTTATTCTAATCCGATTTTGGATACAAATACATTTGTGAATATTTTTCCGATTTCAATATCGATTCGGATACCCGAACACTTTGAATATAATTCCGATTCTAATTCCGATTCGAATTCGAATTCCCGTACCTGCTAATAACTGGCTAAATATATTTATAAAATAATTTTTGTGTACAGAATGCGTAAAACTATGAGGTATGCAAAGGTCAGTAAGTTTAAAATATTCAGTAAATATAGATACTCTTACACTGGTAATATTGTAAGTAGTAGCAAACTTTTCAACTGCAAGGTCACCATTCCAGACCGATTGGTGGCTACTTGCGAAGAAATCCACATTTTTATGGCAGGTACACTTTCCAAAACATCATCAAAATAAAACAGTGTCCTTCCAGACACCGAATTTTGGCTTCAGATTATGGAAAACGTTTAAATTACGTTAAAAAATAAATAACGAATTGAAACTTATTAGAAGTGGGCCAAGGTAAAAATACCAATGCTTTGTTGTGTAACTGTTCGTTTTACCTTTTAAGTGAATGACTAACTTCAGCTAATCATACATGAGCTTCAGTATACCACAATAAGAATTTCATGGTATGCAGTAACATTTAGAATTAAAATTGAACCAATCGGCACAAACATGATTTACCTCCCGCATGTTTTATAACACCGTGTTATACCATTAACTAGCTAATTTTATGCCAACTGCCATTATAATTTTGCATGGCCGAGCCAGCGTAACACATAATGGTGCCATTATAGAGGGAATACCATTATAGTGGGTGCCACTATATTGTATACCTTTAACATTGCAAACCTCTAGGGAGGGTTTTTTGATGCCACTAAAGAGGAAATGCCATCTAAGAGGAAACCACTATATGGGAAATTCACTGTATTTTCGAAGGAACTTATGATTAATTTTTGTAATTGAACTTAGCGATGTTATTTTCAACGAAATTTAGCATAGAAGTTTTGATTGGAGCTCAACAAAGCTATATTCAACCCAAATTTTCAAAGTATTAAGATAGAATCGCTAGATGGGAAGGTATGAATCCAAACTGCCCTGTTGAGAAGTGAAATGGCATAGTTTTGCTACTGTGTAGCAGTAGTAATTGGTACTGCTATTAGTTTTAATTGAAGAAAGTGAAATTATTTTATTTAGCTATTTTTTGTCATTTCTAAGTTATTTGACAATAGCAAAAGTATTGAATATTACTTTCATAGTAATAAATGTAAGGCAAGCATTATGAAATAGAGTATAGCAAGCTTATGTAATATATTAGTACATTGATCTGGTTAAGATGCAATGATGAATAACGCTTGTAACAGAATGCATTAAGACACGGAACTGTTAACATCTCAATAAATACACTTGTTAATCTTTAGAATAGTAATTCTTGTACTCGGTCAAGTCAATTACTTAAATACATGTGCAATCAGTAACTTTCATAGTAAATCAAACTACATCGGGATTTTACTAGTTATCAGTCACACACACCTCAACATGCCCTTTTGTTGACCGCATTAAGGATCTTAAGTGCAATTGATTTTACGAAGGGCCAGATGTGCAAGTGGCAGGAAGCAAATGTGGCAGTAGTACTTGGGGTAATACGAACACTACAGTGAATTTCCTATATAGTGGTTTCAAAGGGAGTGACAAATTCCTGCCACTATATAGGGATGCCACTATATGTTACTAATGGTTAACTATATACTATTAATGTTTTTAGACAATAACTAACTAAATGCATTTATAAATTTATTTATTTTTACAGAATACTCAAAATTATGAGGTATGCTAAGCTTCATTGAGTTTAAGATGTTCAGTAACTTTAGGTTTCCTCATACTATTAATAATATTAGTCGTAACAAACTTTTCGACTGCAATGTCACCATTCCAGAAACCAAAAACCCGGAATTATGGCAATGGGAATTACTTCCACTGAGCACTCTTTTTCACAATGAGGGTTTTCTTGACTGTCTGTTTAATGTCATTTTGAATCTTCAATATAATAATTCAATTTATTTAAAAAAACCAGCACGAATTGAAACTTATTAGAAATGAGCCAAGGCAAAGATGGCAATGATTTGTGTTCGTTTTAACTTAAGTCACGGATCATATGCCGTAAATCCAGCTAATCATACCAGGGCGTCAGTAAACCACAATAATAATCAAACTGTATTAACATTTGAAATTAAAATTGAACCAACCGACATAAGCATTATTAACCGCCCGCACGTTTTTTAACATCATGTTATACTTTTGTAGCCATTATCTAGCTAATTTTATGCCAACTGCCATTATAATTTTGCATTGTCTGAGCCACCGTAACACCTAATAGTGCCATTATAGAGGGAATACCATTATAGTGGGTGCCACTATACTGTATACCTTTAACATTGCAAACCTCTAGGGAGGGGTTTTTGATGCTACTAAAGAGGGAATGCCATCTAAGAGGAAACGACTATATGGGAAATTCACTGTAGTTGCAGTAGTGTTTGCGGCATTTAAGTTTGACAGTTGTGTTTGCAACAGTTATCCGGGTTGTGACTATGACAGTTTTGGGGTGCCAAGGTGATAATTTTGAATTCAATAACATACAATATTCAGACATTGCATCCAGTTATCGGCCACGTAACCCCATAACGTTAAATAGTGACTAACGTAATTAAATATCTACACGTAAAATAATTAGAAGGATTCGTCACATTTGTGGAAATATATAAAATACGGCTTCACTCCATACTGCTAGTTATAGTGGAAGGGGGGGCAAAACATGGCGGGCTCTTTAGGTCCAGTATGCTGAACAAATTACAGACACCCCAATGGTGTATGTATGTACAGTTTGACCATAGCCATTTTTCCCTTCCCCATATCTAGCCCACACGAGAGGATTGTGACCTCAATTTTAGACCTAGGTCAATAAAACAGATTTTTGAAAATTTGGAAAATAATTTGACCCAAAATGGGGAAATCAAATATTTTGTATAGTTATGGATAAGGGGGAGGGGGGTAGAAAAAGGATGTGAGACGTACGGTATGTCGATTTAAAAATCTCCGGAATTTCGGACATTGTCGTTGCATGCCGAAAAGTGCAGCAGACGGCATATTGGGAGTGGGCATTTTCATTCGAATGCAAATTGGGCATTTTGGTCAAAATCGTGGAGTAAAATAGAACAAATTATGATTCATGTGTTGATAATTAATGTTGTCGAATGCTAATTAAATAACTGTTTGATAAATGCTCTTGGATGTGAAATATCAAATTGGACATTCGAATTTGTGAAGCACCTGTAAATGCTATGGCAATGCTTATATAATTAAATTGTTCTACAAACTATATTTCCAAACTGGATCCCGTAATACTTCATGCACCATTTACGTCTGTTTAACTTGGACCCATACAGTAATTTGTTTGTGCGGTTACATTAAAAATAATTTAACAAAGTGAGTACACCCTAAACATTATTTTAAAAAATGTTCGTTAGCTCATACCATCGTTGGGTACACTTGTCTCCCATGCATTCCCAATCAGTGGGTAAATCTTTGGCCCAGGGAATTTTTGTAAAAGACGTTCAGCCCGATTTCTTTTCAGCACTAGTACAAAGATGACTACAGCAGTCAAAATTGCTAAAGTAATGGATAGGAAAATTTCCAAAATCATGCTTGAATGTAATTAACTACAAAGTGTTTCCTTTCTTATTAAAGTTTGGCCGTGGTGCAATCAAATTCCACTGAATTTATTCTGACACACACTATCTTGTATTCACTTTGTAAAAACTTAATACAACTAAATATAAAAGTATGTATGTACCCCAGATAAAGCTAGTGAATTGGTATTCAAGCTAAGAACTGATGGATCTCCTGGAAAGTTTTACGTAAAGAGTTACGAAAGAGTAAGTATCCAATGAACCCTTATGTTATCTCATCTATTCATTGATACTGAAACATTTCATTGAGATACAGTTGCTCTTAATCAGAAAAAAACTGTTATAGCTGAAAGAATACGTACAAATATGAACTAGCCATTTTCCAAGCCCATGTATGCAAGCTCCCCAAAAACACAAGAATAACATTGTGATAAACAACATGTGTCTGTATTCTGAATTATTGCACCTATACATACTGTCATTATAAATATAAATGCTCCTCTTATGAGAAGGCATCTTACTCCAACAGCGCAGTAGTATAATAAATAACGAATGATTTAGTTCTTTAATCATTCGTTCATGTAATTACAAACTAGCTTAAGACCAATTCGGAAGCAAAAATAGTGACGATTTTAAAATCAATACGGTTACTCTCGCTTGACCCTACAAGTCTGTTTTCTAAACACTATTTTTTGTAAAACAAGAAGATTATATTTGTAGCCATAATCAAGGCTTCTGTGCATCATGAATGAATGTACTTGAGTACAAATGAAAAGGATACAATCTGTACGTGCCCTGGTGGCGCATTACAATTTGTGCCTTCTTAAGTCATAAAATTCTCAGTTTTGTATAAGAATTTTCATATTTCACACAGTGGCATTTTGGCCAGAATTTCAATGTTCACCTTTGGGAAATATGATTTCCTATACCCTGAAAATCTGAACTGAATATAAGTTGCAATGAGTAAAAAGCATAAATAGTTGTCCAACTATGTCGTGACAACATTTTGTTCATTTCATCTAATTAATTGGCAGTAATTACATCTATTTTTAGAAACTCGTAGATACGAATTCTAAAACTTATATATTATACTTATATAAAAATAGACTACGCTTATATAATATACTACATACATAGTTCAATTTCTCATTCAGCAAACTTTATATATTCAGTTTTATCAAGGGCGAAATTATCTGTTGTTGGAGTAGCGTTTTTTGAGTGCACTAAAAAAGTGATTATTATGGATTATATACAGATACATATGTAGTACAACGGTCTTTAATCGATAGTCGGGACCTTACTCAATGTCCAAAGCCGTTCCAATGAGGGAACAACTTTGCATAATTGAATACTGCCGAATGAATTAGATACCCTTTTAACGAAGCATATTATTCAGAAGGTCAGTAATATTTAGTCACATCCCAAGCAACTGAAAACTTAATGCCTCTGCTCTATTTATACTTGAAGTTGATTTTAACAGCATGCTGGTCCTGCCTGTATTTAGTTCTTGTAGAGAGAGTTTGCAATGTCGTGTAAATGTCACCTCAAAGTAGTGAGATAAACTTATGATAAAATGAATGAAGTTTTACATTGTTTTATCTTTCTCGTCATTATAAAGATGCTGATTCAACACTACTCTTTGGGAAAAACTCCCCAGCTTTTGAACCCCGACCTTCATCAGACTAGACGCACTCCAATAAGTTTATTATTTTAGGCCCATCAAGACTACAGTTGGATACATGCAGTTATTAGCTGTAGCTAATAGGGACATCCTTCAAAGGGACAGTATTTCGCAACCATGTTCTGTAAAAATTGGTGACAGAAGAATTTACGCCCTCCTGTATATGTTGTCGATCTCGGGTTGCCAGTCTGCAACAAAAAATGAGCCCATTTTGAAACTTTATAATTCCAAGGTTGTCATCTTCCATAACGGTGGAAATGCAGTAATATTGTTTCAATTGGGGTAATAAATAGTTAGATATACAGCTTTGCAGTTACCGAGTTTAAGTTTCTACGTGCTCTTTTCTAATGATAAGGACTTCCTAGCTCATGGTCGTAGGAACTTTTGCCGTGTATGGTCCTTTCTTATAGATACAAAAGGTTCTCCCGTTTAAGCAGAGACGTTTCAACCTATACATATGCAGATACGTATGTAACTCACTTTTTAAAGCTGTAATGCTAGGATGATGTGCAGTCCAAGTTTAGAATTTGAGATACCTCCTTCACGAATATCTTTCAACCGTACCCCTTTTGTTTAAGGTTCATTTTGACAGTCATAAACCGCAATGACCTATGAGATAGCTTGTTTGAAGACGGGAAATTTGAGCGTGAAATTGAACTTTTTATTTTAACCTTCGATTTGAGTGAACATGAATGAAAGCGAAAATACCTACGTATGAGTTTGAACTGAGCGTGAATGGTATAACCACTAACAATGAACTGAGTTTGATTGAATGATGCGTTGCAGAAAATAAAATGAACTGACCTTGAATTGAACTTTCCCCCAAAGTTGGATGCACGTATAAAACAATATTTAAAACGGTTTTATGATACAATCCCTTCCAAATAATTCGAAAATGCTGCACTGATCATTTTGATTACGCTTCGCAAAACAAATTCATCTTTGAATGTTCATCTGGAAGCTTTCAGAATTCCTTTTGCTTCATAGTATTTTCCTGGATGTTCGCGGTGCAACATCGTTCATCTGGAACAAGAAATGTTGTATAAGGAGAAGATTTTTCCGTATCACAAATTTAATAATAACAAGAAGAAATTGAATGTAGTTTACTTAATTTTGAACTTCGGAAGGCATTTAAACAAACTCTTGTTAATCCCTCATTTTCCCTGCCAGAAATATTTTTTCCTTGGAAAGAATCTCGCCGTCTTCTCACAAAAATCCAACCCCTGCATAACATGACTGTTTCGGCTCAAGTGGACTGTATGAAAGGATAATTCGATTCTCTGCTTCTATGCAAGTTTCAGTTCTCAAACCCAAGATAATATCAGCGGGTGCTAGACTGAAATAATAGTATATTGCAAGGTTTTATTAAAAACAAAAGATACGGCCTTGGAACTAATTATATAAGGGTAAATTGAACCGTAAGGGTAAATTCAGTGTGCTTCCAAGCGTAAGGCTCTGAAATAAACGAAATAACAATTATATCAATAAATAATTTGGAGGCTCTACAGTACAGGCAAACCACTCAAAACGAGTTTGTTTTCTACCTGAAGTGTTAGAAGCAACTGGAGTGATGAAGTAGGACACCTTTTACATGCATCATGGACACACGCTAAAATGATGAAAAGCCAGGCAGCGTCCAAAGCTAGGCGTGGGAATGGGTGGATTCACTTCTAGGTCAGCATTAATATGACCTGGTCACCAGGGAATCCTCAATTTCAAAGTTCATGAACTCCACAAACATAGCCACAACAAATATTACTGCAAACTCATAATTATAGTATTTACAAGTGCACTGCATTATCAGATTAGGTGAATTAGCTAGATAAAGCTGAGGAAGAAAAGAGAACTATTTTTAGCACTTCCCGGGTTGTAGATCGGAATTGGTCAAGGCCTGTCCAACCTATTTTGTACTTATGTGTGTTTACGTAATAAGCACATATTAAATAAATAACACAAATAGAAGAAGTTAATATAATTTGAAGAACGTAGTATATAAACATGTT
Organism: Allacma fusca; assembly: GCA_947179485.1. Classification (NCBI taxonomy): domain Eukaryota; kingdom Metazoa; phylum Arthropoda; class Collembola; order Symphypleona; family Sminthuridae; genus Allacma; species Allacma fusca. The sequence goes on along the minus strand of OX359247.1, from coordinate 58,181,123 downwards.
TAACGAAAATTTCATTTGGATAAAACGATTATACAAAATAAAGTCAAGACCATTTAATAAGTCTAAAAGCCTACAAATCGTTTAATGCTGGAATAGAACCCAGAGCGCAATAATACAGTATTACGGTTTTCTTACTCCGACTAGTTTCAATCAACTTAAATTCTGAATATCTTCTATATTATAAGATTATTATCGTGGTGTATTCACCGCGTAATATTCAACATTGGACGTCACTAAATTTGTTCAACATGGAAGAACGCAGATACCACGTTTTTAATACAAACCCTCCTGTGAATTCTGTGTCCATAAAAATTCACGATGATCTTGACGTTAAAATTGAAAATAACGAACTCTGCGATAGTTTAGCAGAATTTTTAATTTTGGGGAAGTTCGCTGGGCTCATTTTTATGGAAGGAAATATCAGGTTAAACAAATTAATGTTTAGGTGAGTAAAATATAAATAATTCAGTTTCTAAGGATTGCGTACTGTTTCTAAAATACGCTAATACGAGTATTTTCTCTGAAAAACATTTTGGATTCAATTGCATTCATATTCAGTATTATACAAATTTTCTTTCATCTTAAAAATTATAGCTTTATTTGCTGATTTTTAGCTGTCAATGTGTATTTGTTTTTAGGAAAACAAACCTTTCAGTTTTGTTGAACACCGTCAGCATGGTTTGGTTCGTCGGAATTGTATTCGTTCTTGTGGTGAGCAGTTTCCAGAAAACTATAAACACCGTGAACGAGCTTGCAGAACTTACTTTCCAAATTTCCTACCATACCTGTGCGATTTTCTTGTAAGTCAAAAAGAGTCGACTATCCCTGTAATTATGTCCAATCAACATTAAACTTTTATTTCAGTCGGTTATATGATTGCATTGTAACACAACGCAGAGACAAGATGTTCAAGTTAACAGAATTTCATCCCTTATTGACATTGGTAGTTGTATGAATGTAGTATTAAGCATTCTGGAACTGTATGTGCCGATCCTTTAATTCAAAAACTCTCATAATAAGAGCATCCGTTTAGCGAGAACTTATTGTAGTGCGACCTCAATGCGTCTTTAATGTGATGTAATGGCTATATTGAGTTATTAAAAAGTTGTACGCAGTTACAATAATCTTTGTCAACCTGTCCAACCCTTATAATAGAGTGACTATTGAAATGATTACTTCCCTACCTTTGTAGCAAAGATTTTCCGCCTTTTCTAGAACTTACCTCATTGACCAGCGTCAATACTTAAAGTGATAGGGTATTTTGAGAATGTCGATATCTTGAATTTATTACTCTCAGATTTTTTTAGAAAATGTTTCCCAACTGTTTGTAGGAAATTTGATGGACTAATTCAACAGTGATCTACACTGAGAGTTATGAGAATGAAGAAAACGACAGGGAATTTGCTACAAACTGATGGAATCAAATATTCTAAGATCCACATAGGGATTAACTGTGCCAAATGATTACGTTCCCCGTGCATAAAAACATGTACTAAAAGCCAAAATTTGTTCTGGAAAAGGTTAATTAAATTCCAGAGAATTGGCGGGTAAATTCAATATAACCATATTTTAAAACGAGCAAACTGATTTTGTTTTCACAGGTTTCATTACTTCCGCCGAAGCAGAGCTAAATTGCAGGAAATATTTAAGGAGTGGCAACAAATAAAGATGCATTTTTCGGTACCCGACTGTACTCTACGGTTTGAAGTGAATCTCATTGTCGGCGTGATAATGGGAGCAGCGTTGTTGGAAAATATAGGATATAATGATTATTATCATAGAATTTTTCCACCAAATGATGGTTCGATTTAACTTTACCGTATTATTTTTCATAAAATTGCACAAGTCCTTTATTCTTGTAAACCCACAGTTAATTACCAAATCCACATATATATTATTTAAAGATTTCTAGTGCCACTATTGATCTAGATTAAAAATATGTGTCCGATGGGTCATCTAAATGAAAAATTTCTGAATTTGTTTAATGATTTCAAAAAAAGATTTTACATCAATATATATACATTTTTTAATTATAATTGTGGTATCTATATAGATTGGGGTATAACTATATTTGGCACGAGGTTATGAATCATTGTTGTCTACATTTTTAAAGTGTCAGTTTTCCTTCACAACTTTGGCTTATTAAAGGGGATTTCCTATAAAAATTTCCTTTAAAATTTAGTCAACGATTTGTAGAATGCAGAAATCCCTTAGGGGAAGACAAGATATTTCAACAGGACCAGTAAATTCAATAATTTGAAATTTAAAATTGAAAAATAAAAAGGCTGTACGATTTCGTACAGCCTTTGCTTCCGTTTTCCGGTTTTTGAAGCCGAGATTTTTAATTCTATTGATAAATACATTTTCAAAGGTTTCGTCATAAGATCTCTTACAAATTTCAATATTCTCAATATAAGTAAAATATTACAATAATTCTCACTTTTGTAGTTAACACTTGTCTCGGACGCAAAAAAAAACCGTTCGTTTTTCAGCTAAAAATTAATATTTGAAATACTTTCATATATTTGAACTCATTGTATGAAATGTTGCAACAGCTTGTTGCAAAATATTTTCACAAGGACTTTGCCGCAATATAGACAGTATCCCTAGACATCAATTGATTAAGCATGGGACTACAAGTGGCGACATCTATACAATACATTGGATTGAATCCAATTTTTACGTTTACCACATTTTTCAAATCCCAACAGAAATCTAATATATTGTGTAGATGTCACCCAGAGTATCTTCTTGCTAAAGCGATTTAGGTCTAGTTGAACTATCCCCAGTGTGCATGGTGCTGGAGCCATAATACTTTGCAAAACGCTCTTTCAAAATGGCATTTCATAAAATGAATAAACGTATTTCAAATATTTACTTTTAGCTAGAAAAACGATCACCCATTTTTCCGTGTCCGATGACAAGTGTTACCTTTGGAGCAAAATGTTTCCATGAGCCCATAATTTTATATGGAATGTATAAAATTCGTATTAGTATATAGGAAATGATATGTTCTTTAACCATGCATAAAGTATCTTGATTCTGCTGTCGTTTCCAGAGCCAAGTTGTAATTATTCGGTGAGTTTCTTGAACCCGTGGGAAACAAATTATGTCGAGTCTCATCGCTTATGGTCCAATTTAATTCCATTCAGTTTAGTTTCCGGCATTCTTGTGGATATTTCCAACAAACTGGTAGTTTTCACATTTACTTACATGGACCTAACAATTGTAGTTTTCAGTCGAGCTCTGTATTTCAAATTTCTAAAACTGAAAGAATTAGCAGAACAAGCACTGGTGGAATATAACATAAGAAGTAAGTTTAACTGTCCGGTAAATTTTCTTCATATATAATGTAATTTATATTTCCCACTGGGATTAGTATTGTTCGAAAGATTGCATTTCATATTGCTAGTAATTTAATATATTTGACACATTTTGTAGATGCAGATATATGGCACCAATATATCAAAGATTACCAAACTTTATGTCTTATGCTCAAACGAGTCAACGGATTTCTTTCAGTGCTCATCTTTTGCTCCTTTGGGATGAATTCATTTGACCTTTGCAATCAGGTAATTGTCATGTTAAGTAAATATAAAACTTATGTTACACATTTTACTTAAAACCTATGGAACCCACATGTTTTACAAGCGGCCATAACAGGGAGGAAAAATAAACATAGGTTTGATTTTTAATTATGTATGTGCTTAAACTAGAGCCAGATTTACTGACAACATTGTATTGCAGTGCTTGAATGAGTGGTCATTTTAAATTTAAACAACGTTAGGTCACCACCAAGTGATCGCAGGTGTTCCCACTTTTAGTATCTGTACATCAATGAGAAACAAATATGATTATTTTGACTTATTGTTACGGCCGCTCGTAGAACGAGTGGGCTTTAGTGGTATTTTACAAAATAACAGCAAGGGGAAGTCGATTTTTTTAATCTTTATTATTCGTAAAGTTTTTGGACGGAAAATATTGCAATGAATTTCTTAAATGTTACGTTTTACTGCAGGTGCAATTTACCCTTATTCGGCAGCCAGATCCTTCGTATTTACGGAAACTCTACAACATTTGGTCCTTTTTCCTCTTATTAGCCCGACTATATATTGTGAATCAAGCAGGTGCGAAGGTCCATTTATGGGCGAACGCTGCAGTCGAAGTGTTTAGTAAATGTCCACGAGAAATTTATTATGAATTGGAGGTAAGATTCTATTCTCTGAATTAAAAAAACTAAATTATATTAAAATAATCCAACTACTATTCAAAATTGGCGATTATCTTAAACCAAACTACTTTAAATAAGTTTAATATAAAATTTTTAATGTCATTTTTCTGCACAGATAGAAAGAATTGAACGATATGTTTACGTTAATCCCATTGCCCTGAACGGTTTGGGTTGTTTCATTGTAACGAAACCTTTACTACTTCGAATTATCGGGGTAATTTTTACCGTTGTTATCGTTCTGCTTCAAGCCACTCAGCTGCCAAAGACAGTACTAGGTGGTTAACTCAGCTTCTGTTATAAATTAAATGCGCTCAAAGTGGTACATAGCATTGTGTAGTCAAACTATTTAAAAACCATTTTAAGACACGAGGTTTTACCTCTAGCAGTACGAATCTGTGTTTTATCGATAACTTATGTAACAACACGTTAAAGGAGGAAATAAAAAACAAAAAGAATTATGTAATTTTCACATTATGTTTCTTCAATCTCTTCGGGGAGTACTACACCGTGTGCTATGTTTCATTTGAAAATTGCCAGGACACGCAAAAGAGTTCCCTTGTCAGTAACATCATCTTCTAAACAGTTATCAGTTTTTGCCTCACATTTTCAAAGCAAGTGTAGTCACAGTTCAAAACAGAAACGTCTCAAGTCAATCGAATCAACATGGATTCCGTTGCAGAAACCCACATGCAAGATTTCCCAGAAATTCAAAACGTCAATGCAAAAGGAACCATGCTAAAACGTATAAAAATACCCAACCCCATTGTTTTGACCCAATATGGCAGGCTCGAACCACTTTCTCAGAAAATGTTTAACTAGGGTAAAGGACCAGCGCACAGCGCAAACAGTATTGCTGTTTTATTTTAAATTTGAAATATTATTCGTCAGAATTAGGCTAATATCACGTCCGACTTAACAGAGAATTTATAGAAAAAAATGTCAAAAACACTGAAATACGCCTTTCTCTTTGGGCATTTAAAAGTTGACTGGTTTTGATTTTTCTTTTACGCTAAAACGTTGGCATTTTCAGCCAATACTAAAGAACGGAAGTATGGGGGCGCATGAGCACTTTTGATGCTGGAAGTATGAAGTTCATTGAGGGTATTCTGAACTAGTAGATGTTTATTTAATGCTGTCGGCGGCTGAAATTCGTTGGAATAATAAAATAATAAAGATTTTATACAAAATCACGAATGGAATAATCTTGACAGATCAGGAGCTTGAACCTCGTCTGGGAGGACCCAAAACGTATGTATGCAAGTTGTTTTGACAACAGATTCCGTGATCTCGTGAAATTATTTCTTACGACGAATGTCAATTTTGGGAAATATGAACTTGAAGATTAGTAATTCCGAGAGGAGTTTTAAAAAACATGGTCATTTATATTTTAGATTTGTACATATTTGTTAAATAACTAACAATAGCTGAAACCATTAAGCAAAATTATTTTGAGCATTTCGTTGTAATTGTAGAAATAATCTTTCCAATTTGCCGATTCACCTCATCTCAATGAACGTGTGTGGCTAAATGGTGTTCCATTATTTAATGATTCTAAACCCAAGACTTGCAAGAACTGCGACAATTTCGAGTTTATTAATAACCGAAATGGTCCTAATATACACCTCCAAACCACAGACACATGATATCTGTATTTATAAATGTAAATGGTCGAATGTATTGCCGATTTAATTTAACTATACTTCCCATTAAACTCCCCACGATATTTATTCCGCTTGACAAACGATAAGACAGACAACGAAAGTTTGCAACCTAAAGCGAAATCTACCAAAGTACGGACTGATACCTTTTACTATAGATCCGGCTGAAATTAATTTTGTTGTATTTTAATCAGGTACTGGCCTGAAAATTTTACCGGGTCAAAGGTGGTGTAGTCAGCCTTTCCAACCCGCATATTTAATACGTTAATATGTAGTACGTTCATTTGGTTTCACGTATTTTGCAGCTCCTTGTAATATTCAAATACTCAATATTTTCTAATTCCAGTTATTATTGACTTAAAGAGACTGATTGATGTAAGAATGTTTGGTAAAATTGTTTAAAATTTATTTTTATCTGCATCTAATATTTTTTGAGTCGATCCAGGAATAAATTTTCTTCAGTAATTATTCTGTTCTACAATAATTTTATTCCTGATAAATGTTTAAATGTATGTACTTAACATAATGCGGTAAAGGTGTTTTCTCGCAGTGTTCACATGTTCCTTTTGTTGTTATATCCATTTTGATCAGATGTATTGAGTTTAAGTTGGTCAGCTCAATGCTGATACATACTGTCAGGTTGTCAAATCTAAAGTTCTGGACGAATTTTGTAAATGCGCAGCTTCGTTTTTTTACAGACGTTTTCGATCGTTGAATGGATTTTTAGGAATATGTAAGATGGGCATTTGGAGTTAAGCATGTGTTCCTATCAGCAGCTTCTGTGCCAGTTAGGGTATGTCGATTTGAAAATGCCCGGAATTTGGGGCAACTTGCCCGCCAAAAGGGCAGGGCATGTTGGGCATTTTCATTTCAGGGCGAGGGCGGCACAATATGGCATTTTCATTCAAGGGCAATTGGTCATTTTGGGCAGAAGCGAGGAATAAAATAGCACAATTTGTCGATTTGAAAATGTCTTTTCAATTTTGGAGGAAAAGCGTTCGAAAATGTCTTGCCAGCCATTTTCATTGTTGTGGTTTTGGCTTATGTAACGAAGTAAAACGAACTACCTCCATCCAGGAAATATGCATACACCCCTATACAAGTATTTATATTGCTGATGGGGGATCTGAGATACTTTTCTGTTCAGATTTGAGCCCATGCAGTAATTTTGTGTCTACACATTTAAACTATAAAAACAATATTTGGAGGAACTATGTGGAGGATGTGCATTGGTTTTTACTCGAGCCATTTATTCAGTAATTAGGGTCAATTATATTTTTATTCTGCATTCAGGGCGGGCAAATATTGCAGGGCATTTTCAATCGGCATACCCTAGTGCCAGTGCTGTACCAATTTTTCATTACATGAGTTGTACACACAGCTAATAGTCTTTTATTCTACATGAAACATTTAAGTGCAGTGCAATTATCAGGGATATTTATTTCAGGGAAACTATCATAATACATCATCCCTGCAAGAATCAAATTTACAGATTTGCTTCAATAACTATTCCTGAAAATGAATCCATGGGTGATGGGGTACCTCAATATATTTTAAACGTCTAGATAAACCACAAAATGTGTACATTCTTGTACCATGTAATAAATTTGGCCGTTAGGGGCGTGCAATTATAAGTGACAATTACATTCCTTACATACAATTGACTACCAATAAGGCGTTTGTATTCAAGGAATTGTGTAAAGCAGTTTTGAATATAAAGCTGTAGTTTAGCTTGCTCTATTTATAAAAGCACACGTTTTTTTATTCTTATGATGACACGCTCTAATAAGAAAAATTATATACTGGGGTAAGCAACAATTCAAATATTCCTGACCGACTTTTTTTCTACAAAGAGATTTACCACCAGTATTCCAATACACCCGGACAACCATTCCAGAGTACAAAAGGAGTTAATATGCAATAATAAAAGACGAGCAATTTGACGTCTCGCATTTTACTACGATTCTATTGAGTTGCCGGTCAAAGTAATCAAAAAAGATATACATGATGATTTACAATCATATGAAATTGTGTAATTGTCAGTTGTGAATAATTTCACATCACAATTATTTCTTGAAGTGTACCGTCGTACTGCAGTTGGTAGTGACAAAATACCATACCTTGGAAAGTCTTGCTTTATTTATTATGACAGAAAATTTTTGGGTAAACAATATTGACCTTTAGTCACCTTCCTGAAAAGCAGTACTTCATTCAGCAATCACTTCGTTAGGAACGGTGGAATACACTAGCAGTGTTTTTTCCTTATATTTAATTCCAAAGGATAAAACAAGGTATAGCGATTGAAAAACCTTTATGAATTAGACAGTTTTTTTCAATTTTGAAAAGCCTTTAAACATTTTTGATATGAATTCGAATCAAGGAAATAAAAAGTCCAACGACGCCTTTGTTACAAACAGGTCTTTAAAATTAGTTACCATTCAAATAAGCGAGGATTATCGCTCAGTGGAACAGGAAGAAGATAATGTGTCCAAGCAGATCAAACTCATATTGATATTTGGAAAATTTATTGGACTTATTCCCATCGAAGGGATTTTAAAGTCTAACCCCTTGAATCTAAAATTCAGGTTAGAAATATCTAAATATTGTCCAAATGTTTCACACAGAATTCCAGTTCCAGAGTAAAAGTTGTTCAAAGATTATAAGCCACTGTAAAACGATATCGACTTTTTGTATATCATCGTATAACAATGTTAAAATACGCTTTCACTAGGGTTAAACCTTGTACAACAAATATCATAACATTTAATCAGGCTTTAGATTCTACAACGCACACAGAGGCACTTGCAACTTTAAATCTGGTTGGATCTGACCAGACAAAAATTCACATAAGATTCTGCTTGTACATAATCAAGTGGCACAAAAGCATTAGAGTATTCAAGAAACAAAGCAAATAACGAATCATTTTGTTAGAAAACGATTGGAAATTACAAAAATATTTTACAAATAATTTGGATTAATTATATGGCAGCATTGAAATTCTGAAATTGAACATACGATGCATTTTTTTAATTTAAACGTGGTTTAACATGCCTACTTTTCTTCTTTTTTATAGGCATGGAAGTATGAATGCCTTAATAAGCATCGTTGTAATGATAATGGTGGCTGTATATGCAGGAATTTCATTGATCAGCATATTTACAAGGTCAATTTCAAGTGTAAATGAATTGGGTGGGACAATTTCGAAGATGATTTTTTGCTCCATTGGCATTTTTCTGTAAGTTGACCTGAATTATATCAAAATTAAAGGATTTGCTGACTTACTGATTTGTAATACATACTCAAAAGTGTATGTATTAAAGATTAAATTGAATCGGATTTTTTTCAGATATGCTTATTTCTATACAAAAAGCCGGCAATTAATAGAAATTCTTCGCGGTTGGAATAACCTTGATATATATTTTTCAAGGCCTGATATATCCCTATTTCGCGATGCCAACCTCGTCGGGTTTATCATCCTGTCTTCAGCTATTATGGAAAATTTTGTTAACCATTTGACTCTTTTTCCGGTTTTCGTGCCCCCAGATTGTAAATTTGTCTTTATACTTGTCAAAAATTCTTAAAAATATTAACCATTGCCATAAACATCCATTAAACATAATTATGTATTTGTGTTAAAGCAGGTAAAATTCCGTAGCTTAAGTGGTTTGGGAACAAGCCGTAAATATTTGGAAGTTTAAAAAATTCTCAACAAATGTTTTCAGCGCCGGGGAACAACGCATCTGTGAAACCAGTCATATGGGAAACGTATTATGTTCGATCACATAAACTATGGGTGCATGTAATTCCCTTTAACCTGCCCGTGGCCTTGTTTGTGTTTATTTGTAACAAACTGATAGTATACGCCTGGAATTACACGGACGTCATAATCATAGTGCTCGCGCGTGCTTTGTACTTTAAATTTAAGGCATTAACATTGGAGGCTGAAAAAACCCTATTGGATCGTCGAAATATTTATGGTACAATAACTTTGTATAATTGTTTCCCTTTTGATAAAATGGAGTGAATCATGCATTCAGGGCCATCCTAGTTTTGAAAATTTCTTCAAGATTTTCTCAGTCATTATTGTATTCATTTAATTCTACATGTTTTCAAGATAACTCATTTTGACAAATTTATTCGTCTGATGCACAGTTCTATTTTTCAACAGGGTTTATTTTTATAAATTTAAAATAAATAGTTCAATTTTTATAACTCGTACATAAATGTTTTAAAGTTCAGGTGTATTTGTATACCTAATCAAACAGAAACAACATCAGAAGTTAGTACACAGTATTCGCTATACTGATAACTTCATTTGGAAAATTGGAAACGTTTTTGATTTAAATGTAGGATTACAATTCACCCAAATATAGATCTACAGATACATATACAAATTAAGTTATCAAGGTCTTGAAGAAAGCTTTCTACAAAACGGAACTCTTACTATTTCAATATTGACTTGCCTTTACATGGGTCAAATAGTATGACCCATTGTGTATGCATTTATTTCATCCTTAAGTCTGAAACCATTTTTAATTGCTTCCTTTAAATTTTGTAATAGATACCAACCTTTGGCGCCAAAGCACGCAAGATTACTACTCACTAGTCGCGTTTCTGGAAAAAATCAACCGCTTTCTATCACCACTGATATTTTTGTCTTATGCAACAAATACGTACTTCATTTGCAATCAGGTTTGGTATTGATGATTCAAATCTAAACCGATGGATTTTATTGTTATCAACTCATTTAATCAAATTTTGCAACGAGTGTATGAATTCCAATATTTCCAATATTTGTAGCTACATCTGGCATATATTGAAACGGCCAATCGCAATGTTTTTCGCAAGATCTATACTACCTGGTCATTTTTACATCTCATGGTCCGAGAGTATCTGGTTAATGAAGCAGGCTCTAGGATTCATTATTGGGCACATGCTGTCACAGGATTATATTCCAAGTGTCCGGACTCAGCTTATGTTTCTCAAGTAATTTCCATTTTAATGCAATTTTTATGTACAGCAGTTGAAATCACTTATTATTGACGTATCCTAAAAACAACGCTCTCAAATCCAAATAGTTTTGCTATAAATGATGCGGAGCATGGAAATTGTAATCGTTGTTGCAAGATCGATGCACCATAAAATCCAGTCATAAAGAAATTTCGTTGAATGTAATGTTTATTTGACGGTGTAATAGAACATTTACGACAGTAAGGCTCAAGATTTACTCAAAGAATTTAAAATTATTTTGATATTACTCTAGGTGGAAAGAGCGGAACGATATGTGCATGCTAATACGATAGCATTGTCTGGTATTGGCTGCTTTACAATAACAAAACCGTTGATACTTCAAAGTTTCGGTGTTGTTTTTACTGGAGTAATAGTTTTACTTCAAGCAACAAAATTTCCTTCTCAGACTTCGAAAACATAGTTCATTATTTCAATTTTAGCATTAGTTCTGCAAAATATTTTAAAACATAAATAGACTGTATATACACACTTCTCATACAGTGTGTTGAACTCTGCGTTATAATGCAATCCTAGAAATAAAAAAGCTTGGCTTACGCAAATGAAGCAGTAGATTAAATGCCAAAAGCAATAGTTGAAAAGATTTTTTAACACGAGTGTTTGCTCTTAAGGAATTTGCAATCAGCTATGTAGTTACAAAATTTATTTTGTACATGACAAGTATATGTGTAACAATAGCTTTTTATCGTATTTATATTCAAAATATCTCATAAAATGTGTAAAGTAATTTTCTCGAACTGTCACTATGTGTTCTCAGTCTCAGAACATAGATTCAAGAAATTTAGCGTATTGACAAGTTCATTTCACCAACATTTGATTGCATGTGAAACAACCACGAATGACTAATGTGTGGACTTTAAAGAGAGATTGTAAATAGATGATGAGAAATGCGGACACGACCGGAGTATACAGGGAGTTAAGATGTTGAAACTCGGATTCAGGACCCCAATATTATAGAAAACACAGCGTAGACGGAATTTGTGCTATTGTATTTTTTTTTCATGAAAACTCGGCTATTATAAAAATGTTTTATTGTACTGTGCTTGTAGCGTACTTCATAGTATTCCTTTTCATCTCATGTGATCAGTCCACGTCTAATATCGGGTCACAACATCGAAAAATTCAGGCAAATTTTAAGTGTGTAGAACAAATTTATGTGTCCCTGGTGGAAACCTTCTGAAATATCTCATGGCCTTCTCTCACATTTTCGTCGAGGCTTGAATACATTAAAAGAAATCCAGATGAAAGGTTTAACAAACCCAATACATTGAAATATTTTTAAAGAGAATAGAAATTCTTCACTTCATTTTTTTATATTGTTCGTGTAAACACAGTTACTAGTACCTTCAATTCCAACAAGTTTCATTTAGTTCTGGAGTTTACATCGCAAGACCTTGCTTGTCAGTGTGTCGTCAAAAAGCGAGTGTGTATTGCTAGCCTCAAAAGTACCTACAACAACTAAACGTTTTGTTTTCTTGAGGCTGGGATCTGAATTTTGTTTCGAATTTCCGCTGTAATGTCACCAATGCAAACATTCATAGGAAGCCAAATATTTGCAACCCTTCTTTATACTTATCTATAATTAAAAGTAATAAAAGAATCAAGGCAACGTAAATGTTCAAGGCATGCATAGAAGGTTCTCATAAGAATGTCTTCACATAATTGTATTTATGAAACACGAGAAACTTTTCGAGCATTGTTCTACAACAGGCTAAGTTACAGTATGTATTCTGGTATAGATACAGATACATACATACATACATACATACATACATACATACATACATATATACATAAGTATTGAGGTGAATGACATCGCAGAACGCAAGGAAAACCGTTACAGACGATGTTGGTAGTGAACATGATAACATGGATGACATTCCCAAAACACAGACAGAGAAAATGGCAGAATTGTTTAGCTAAGGGACCAATGACGAGGCCGCACCAACGGGCAATGACGAAGGTGCAGCTGTAAATATGTTGTGCAATATCTCCGACGCTCCGACTATAGAATTACCAGGAACTCTGGAGCAGTTGAAGAGAAAGAACGTTCTGGGAATTCATTGCTATATCGTTGAGGGTCAGGTGTTCAAGCCCTTAGGGTGTCAAGCTTACCTCGGAATGCAGTGATAATAATACTGTGACCATTAAATTATGGCAATAGTACTAATTGTTAAGGGCGATCGTTTTGTTCTACGTTTTGTACTACTGGATACGGATAGGATAAATTCATTATCTTATCCGTATCCTATCCTATGCAAAAATTAGACGATATAATTTTTCCAACGGTTCTGCAATTTTGTTCTTTGTCACTCTCCCTAAGCTATTGCAGAGAATATATGGAGATGGCAGTATACCTAAATACTACATAATGTATATGTATTAGTTCGGAAAATTTAATCATGCCAATATGAAAGGAATGCAATCTAAGGGGAAACCAGTAAGTAGAAAATTCAGTGTATTACACAAGAAGTTGTAGGGACGTCATTTGTTATGTGTAGTGCTGTAATGCAGTTGCAGTTTTGTTGTTTAATTTGTTGCAAAAACAGCAACAAAACAACAACAACTTTAAGCTTACAGAGAGTAGGCTTGAAAGGAAATTTAACTTCATTCTACAACGTACAACCACAACTACAACTCAAATGTTACATGCAACAGCAACAAAACAACAACAAAATCCAAGTGCAACAATATAATTACAAACTAAACTCGTTTCGTAAAGATCGCCCACAATAACAAAACTAACAACAAATTACAGCACTTAAAGTTAACTATGCATTATTGTAGAGCTCCGCGAAAAGTTAACAGATCTATTTGTAATGAAAGCAGGAAGAAATACAATTACATACAGAATGGGTCCAAATATCAGCACGTATAGAGGAATTGGGTGCGTAAATAAACATTCGGACAAAGAAGCCCATAGAATGCTCAATTCTTAATAGAAAAACAAGTTTACATCACAAAAGATGCTGTTTTTCAATTCAAAAGAGTACGGGGAAATTTTATTTCCTTTGAAATTTTGCAAAAGAAAGCAAATAAAAAGTACATGTTGTGAATTCTTGCAATTGTGTGATGTTTTTTTATTGTTAAACGTGACTATCTTATTTACCTTTCACCCAATAATCGACTTCAATAAATAGTACCAAAATACATGGGAATAGAATGTAACTACTATTGTAGCGACTTATTTTTATGTACATACACAAGGGCTTTAAATAATAACCATACTCATAATTCCTAAAGCATTTCAACAATCACTACGGCAGTTGATCAGTACGGTTAACGTTACCAGAATCCAATAGAGTTTTACATTTCCTACTTTGAATTTCAATCATTGTTTGTTGATGTCATTCGGTACAATCATTGCTGTTAGGAATAGTCCTTAGCCATTGTCTCATTTCCAAAGGTTGGATTATGGAGTTGCTTCAAGGATACAGAAAATCATCCTATGACGCCTCTGTCGTAACAAATTCTGCAAAGTCGATTTCAATTCATATAAGTGAAGAAAACCATCAAGGAAAAGGAGATGAAGATAACGTGTGCAAGAATATAAAATTCATTTTGCTGTTTGGGAAGCTTATTGGACTTTTACCAATTGAAGGACTTTTTAAGTCCAATTCTGAACGCCTAAAATTCAGGTTGCAGATAAAGTCAACGCAAATTTTTTGGAATAAATAGATACACATTTCACGCTATTTCAGATACTCCTGAAATATTTTAAATACAACACACATTTTATAATTTTACGATTTTTTGAGACCCAAACATTGTATTTGATAATAATGGGACGATACTTTTCTTTTTAATAGGCACAGAAGTATAACTGCAGTATCAAGTGTCATTTTGACAACAATACTAATTGGGTATACAGGTGTGTCATTCGTTGGCATGTTTACAAGTTCAGTCTCAAGTGTTAACGAATTGGGTGGGACAATTTCGAAGATTATTTTTTGCCTTGTTGGAATATTCTTGTAAGTCGGCGTCAAATATAGTGCATTTCTTATGTAGCAGCTCCCAAGGGATAGCGAAATATCAGTACATGCCAGTATATGAATAATGAATCCATGCTAAATTTAACTTTGCCAATATAAAGATATTAGCATCTAACATGGTAACCTTTTGGAGTGGAAAAGTCGGATCGAATTGGAGCTTTGAGCAAATCTTAGACCCAATGTCCAAACACACTCGTGTTTTTGCCAGTTCGAACCGGTTCAGGTGCTAGAGGTCGCGAAATCTGAATTTTCTAAAACAAACAGTTAGGGCCCCCCTGTCTTAACAAAAATGTTGTATGTTAATTTCCATGAGAAGTGAAAATTTTGGGGATTTCCAAAAAAACTTAAATTCTCAATGTGACTCAATGACACAGCTTTGATAGTTATTGCAGTCTAAATGCGCCCCTAGGGGTGGTTATATAGGGAATAATTGCATATAAAGACATTTTCATCCGTTATCTGGACCTGTATACAGGTCGAGGGATAAGAAACCTCCATCCACTCTGAAGAGGGACAGTAACAAGTATTTCATTTTTCCGTGTTTTAGCAAATCTTTTACCAGAATTTCCCAAAATTTGTTTTATACCTTTAGCTCTAAACTCAGGAAGTCTAGATATAGACTTAGAAGTATAGGATATTTTTGAATGTTTAACGTTTCAAAGTTAGAACTTAGTTAGAAACTCCGAAAGGTTCCCAAGTAAGAGAAACCCCAAGCGATGGCAAAATAACTGCCAAAAGATGGAGATTTTTTCATCCCTTTCAAAATTTAATCATGCCAATATAAAGGGAGTGCCATCTAAGAGGAAACCACTGTATAGGAAATTTACTATACTAATTCCGGATTTTCGTTCAGAAGCGTATGCAAAACAACAATAATTTATTATTAT
Source organism: Allacma fusca (assembly GCA_947179485.1). NCBI lineage: Eukaryota > Metazoa > Arthropoda > Collembola > Symphypleona > Sminthuridae > Allacma > Allacma fusca. Next base: position 58,165,327 of record OX359247.1, on the reverse strand, counting down.
TTTCAGATTTGCATACTTTTATGTGAAATGTCAGCAATTAGTGGAAATTCTACATGAATGGAATAAGCTCAATATATTTTTTACAAGGCCTGATACGTTACTATCTAACGATGCTAATTTTGTCGCTGCAATCATTCTCTCGTCTGCAATCCTGGAAAATCTTGCTAATCATTTGACACTTTTCCCAGTTTTTGTGTCGACAGAAGGTACATGCTACAATTTTTTACAAAATATTAAAGCTTTACGTACACGTAAAAATAAAAGTTTTTTTGTAAACTTTCTAAATATCTTCAGGGTCAGCCAGCAATATTTCCGCACAAGAAAGTATTTGGGAAACGTATTACGATAGATCACATAAATTATGGGTGAACGTAATACCGTTTAATATGCCCTCAGCATTGCTTGTGTTCGTTTGCAACAAGCTAATAGTCTATTCCTGGAACTATGCTGACGTCATTATAATTGTGCTAGCGAGGATCATGTATTTCAAGTTTAAGGTGTTAACACTGGAAGTGGGGGAAAGACTCCTGAGTCCTGGCAATATTTGTGGTACAGGCGTTTTTAATTAAAATTACACGTTTTGAACAATATCGTCGCTGAAGAGGCAAAATGGACTAAGTGCAATTTCGATTAAAATCAAAATGGTCTACATGCAGTTTTACTAAATGCAAAATGGAATAGATGCATCAAGTTTTAAAAGCAAAATGGACTACATGCAATTTCGTCTAAAAGCAAAATGGACTACATACAATTTCGTTTTAAAGCAGAATTGCCTTATGAAAGTATACACGCATGTAGACCATTTTGCTTTTAGTGAAAACTGCATGTAGTTCATTTTGCTTTCAGGAAAGCTTGCAACTATTCCGTTTTGCCTTTAAGGAAAAAGGCATGTAGACCATTTTGCTTCTAGTCGAAATTGCACTTAGTCCATTTTGCCTCTTCAGCGACGATATCTGCATTTTTACTGTTGAAAAATACTATATAAAATAAATTCCATGTTACAGATACTACATTGTGGCGTCAAAGCACACTTGATTTTTACAAGTTGTGCGAATTTTTGAAAAAAATTAACGGTTTTCTTTCTCCGTTGATTTTTTTGTCTTTTGCAACAAATACGTACTTCATTTGCAATCAGGTTGGAGTTTGGAAACTTTATTGTCACATTTAAAAATCCCCAAACAATAATAATTAAAAAATGTCTCAGAAAGATTAATTAGCTCTAATGTTGTTATAAACCATAGCTACATCAGGCATACATTGAAACCGCCAGTCAGAATGTATTCCGCAGAATCTATACAACATGGTCATTCTTACACCTTATATTGAGGAAGGCTCTAGTCCACGAAGCCGGCTCCAGAATTCACTTTTGGGCACATGAAATCGCAGAAGTGTTTAGCAAATGTCCGGACTCGGCTTATGTTTCCCAGGTAATGCTAACGTTTTTAAAAATTAATGTGTTAAAATAAAATCTCTTTAAAATGATCTCTCACTACAATTAAGCTAAATGTAAGTATATACTGGAATTGTAAATGTAATTACTATAATTTCAAAATTTACATTTTTTTCAAAATTTGAACTAAAGACACAATTAAATTCATTATATTATTATTATTTATTTATTCATTCTAGGTGGAGAGAGCGGAGCGATATGTGAATTCCAATACCATTGCATTGTCTGGTTTGGGCTGCTTTTTTGTCACAAAACCATTGATTCTTCATAGCTTCGGTGTTGTTTTTACTGGAGTAATAGTTTTACTTCAGGCCACTAAATTTCCTCAGGATGACAAAACATAACTTACTGTATTTTGCGCATGTCTTCACGATATTACCTAAACGTGTTTCTCAGGCATCCTTTAGAAATTTATATAAATTATGATCAAGGGGATTAAAATTTTTGTGTACAAAATTATCACCGAAATTATTTCGAACGAAAGTTGCATTTTAATGCAAACACTTTTGAATAACATTAATTCCCTGTTAGCTACAGAATCCTATAAAAATATATAAAGAGAAAAAGTCCCCTGTTTTTCTGTCAATATAGTAATCAGTGTAATCTCATGCCAAGTGTTCACCCTGAGGGTGAACTATTTAACTATAGTTTCATTAATAAATATTATAATTGGCAAAGAGATTCTTAAAAAAATACAAGGACTGAGTTTGTACTTTTTTTAATGTGCAAATGTGAGGAAAGGCTTTTCCCGGTCATTGTTAGCATTGGTGTTATAACGATGCTGCTAGGTGTATTTTAAGTTAACTAGACCCATTTACAGGTACAAATTTTCATGAATGTCGCCTCAATAAATTTTCTAGGAAGGTCATCGCCCTACTTCAGGCTCGCACTTGGTCTTTATATGAGGACTATACAAAAGCATTAATAATTGCCGCAACAGCCCCCTAATATTACGCAACAGTTTTTAATCACGCACGGTCAACACTACAAATGTGCTAAAACTTTGTAACATTGAAGTTGATGTTTCAATACATTGACACATCAGAGTAGAAACATTTGTTATAAACAAAAAAAAACCGGAGCGGAAATGGACGAATTTGACAGCGCACGCAAAGTCAATTTCAAAACTTTATATTTGGATTTAAAGGACGGGATTGTCAGTGCATAGATCACGGAATAAAATTTTTGTAAAGGTTTCCATTGCTCTAATCCTGTCTAAACGAGTGATAATTACAGTTCTATAACCATAGAGATCTGTGTGAGTCATGTGTGTGAACTTTAATTCTGTTGGAATTAACATCATGAACTGAGCAAGTCAGGGATTTTGGGAATCCTGCCCAGCACAAAGTTTAAAGGGAATCCCTGCTTTAAGTTACATCAATTAGACTTGTTTTGACATTCTTACAAAGCATTTCCCCCAAAACACCGTTCATCATTTCTTTGTGTCCGTTCCGGCGTTTCTGGCTAAAATTTTAAAGGACTTTCCCAGTCTTAGTATTATATAAAACGACCGGTTCGAGGAAACTTTCCTGTTTTAGGCTCTCAGGAACTTGCCATTCGTTGTGATACAATGATCACATCATTTTTGCCTAACTGTTTTTCGAAACAACTTCCAATGGCGTTAAAATTAATCATTTTTACTTGTTTCATTGTCCCCACAGTTTTAGGCAGTGTGGGAAGACCGACCTCAAATCAATCAAAATTTGGAAAAAATAGTTCCAATTTGGAGCCACTGCAAGTTAAAAAGTCTACAAATATTATTGCAGCATCTCCTTATACAACAAGATTGCCGGGGAATGTGAAACCATTAAAATATATCCTTCGGATTAGACCTGTGGTGGAAGACAACGCGGATTTCAAAATTGGAACTGCGCCCGGATCAGTGAAAATCACTTTTTTGGTTCAAAGTGACACTAATTCAGTGGTTTTACATGCACATAACATGACCATTATAAAGGATGAAGTTACAGTAAGAAATCTTTTTTATATTATCTTACTATTATTTTTTAATATTTTTGCTGTAACAGCTCCCTGGTGAGATAATAATTTATCTATGGAATAGAAACAAATTATTTTAAAATTTGTCCATTTTGCAAAATTAAATTCTTATTGTTCCGTTTCTTCCACTCCTTTTGCTGCTGAAACCAAATTCTTCAAACTTGCTTCTTATCTTTGTTGAAATCTCAACGTAAGGCCCTAGTAAAGCCTGTAAAATTTATTACAACGAGCCCCCATAGATATTTAGGAAAATATTTTGGCCACGAGCTAAAAAGGTCCTTAGAAAATCCGGATTTTACTTTTTGTTTTTGAATTTTTATTACGATCCGAACAATTTTCGACCTATCAATCGCCAATAAAAGAAATTTTGGAAAATCTGTGATGGAACTCGATTGAAATTTGGGGAATCGCATATTTTGCATCAATGTCCCAAATGGTTCGTCATACTGCACTGTGTACACACATAGTGCTGTAATATTGTTCGCGTTTTGTTTGTTCTTTTGTTCAGTTCTTGTTTTTTGAACAAAACAAAACAAACAAAATCAGTTTTCGAAAAAACAAAACTAGAACAAAACAAAACCGTGATAAGATAAAACAAAACTATAACAAACAAACCACCACAACAGCGGGTAATAACCTTTTCAAACTTTGAGTTTGAAAAGTGCCCAAAAGTAACATGACCTCAAATTGACCTGACTGAGTCACAAATAGCAACATGACCTCAAATTGACCTGAGTGAGTCACAAATAGCAACATGACCTCAAATTGGCCTGAGTGAGTCACAAATAGCAACATGACCTCAAATTGACCTGAGTGTCACAAATAGCAACATGACCTCAAATTGACCTGAGTGTCACAAATAGCAACATGACCTCAAATTGACCTGAGTGAGTCATAAAAACTTTTATGGCCTCAAATTAACCTCAGTGAGTTACAACAAGTTCCATGACCTCAAATTGACCTAAGTGAGTTACAACAAGTTCCATGACCTCAAATTGACCTCAGTGAGTCACAAGAAATTCCATAACCTTAATTTGACCTCAGTGGGCTACACGAAATTTCATGACCTCAATTTGACCTCAGTGGGCTACAAGAAATTCCATGACCTCAATTTGACCTCGGTGGGTTACAAGAAATTTAATGACCTCAATTTGACCTCAGTAGGCTACAAGGAGTTTCATCATCTCATTTTGTCGATGGGTCACAAGAATTCCCATGACCTTAATTTGACCTTTGCGGGTTATTAGTAGACCCATGACCTTACATACACTATAATGAATCTCAAATAACATCATAATGACCATTAGGAGCTATTGAAGTGCACGGTTTTAGTTACATCTATACACATCATTTATGATGTGAACCGCTGGGCTTAAGTAAGGTCAACAAAATCTTTGCACTATTTACAGATTTATAAGGCCAATCTAAAGTTATTGAACAACGTGAAACTTAGAATGCCTACTTGAGGTCAACGGAGTAATTAATTGTTACCTGCTATGACCATAACCTGTACTGATATTAAATGTTTGAGTACATCGGATATTGCAAACGAGAGCAATTTCTGTTGGACACCAGTACTTATTGTTAGTTGGACAAATGTCACCTCCACTGCTGAAATTCGACTAGTCTGACTGTAAGTTGACAGGAAGACACAGAAATAAAAGAGGCCTAAGCAAACCAAAAAAAAACAATACATGTAATTAATTCAATCAAGGCATCGGGCGAACCCAAACGATGCGTATCGGTAGAACTTAATACTAGGTAAACCCCACCACAATCGTTTGTTGATATATTTATATACGCGGTCATTTCAGGTCTTGTGGATGTATGGAATTACATTACGCCTTACGCTCCTAGAAACTATCAACAAAAGGTTTAATGAGTGTATTAAATAAGAGTTGTAAAGCATATCCGCCAATCAATTTCACAAATTTCTAACATCTTCTACATCGGTAGAACAAAACAATACGGATTGTTTTTTGAACAATACGGATTGTTCAAAAAACAAAACTAAACTAAACTCGGTGAACAAAACAAAACTCAAATTGTTCTACTTTTGTTCATTTCCGAAGAGAACAAAACAAAACAAAACGAACAAATTACAGCACTATACACACAGGTTATACTGTAATATAAATTTTCTTTGATAGAGAGTATGCTCTATAATGTATTTCTCATATAATCTACTGTATAAAGGAATTTCTCATTGTCTACTGTATACAGAGATTTATCATAAGTTCTACTATATAAAGAGTTAAAGCAAAAGCACACTTTGCAAGTAACGCAAAATGCCAATAAATCTGATAAAATTTGCAGCTAAGAAGCCTTGACAAGAATATGGATGTACCAATCAAATCCCTAGAACAGAGTGATCCCCATCAGACGTTTACATTATTAACAGAATCATCTCTTATGACTGGCGAAAACTACGAGCTATATATAACCTTTGTGGGAAATATGCTGGACAAAAGGGTCGGCTTGTACTCTTTTGTTTATCCAGATGCGTCTGAGCCACGAATGAGGTAATTTTTACATCAGATTTTAATGAGGCATTTCAGCATTGAAATCCATAGTGATGCATTTACTGAACAATTGTTTTAATTGATAATAATTAGAATGGCTGCTGGCAGTCAATTTCAACCGTTCCATGCACGCGAGGCGTTTCCATGTTTTGACGAGCCCCAATACAGGTCGGAGTTTCAAGTTGGGATTGGCAGACTGGAAAAATACCAAAGTTTTTCCAATACTAAAATAAACGAAACTGTTCCATGGTCAGTGAGATATGTACTATTCTGTCCTATATTTACATATATAAATGTAGATAGATATAGACAAATGGATGGTTCAATCTAATTCCATGGCTAGAAGTATACTCTTGTGCACACTTGTGTGGTCAATTCTTTGTTCAGTTGTCAGTTTGCAATATTTACTTTAATACTTTTGATGTAAGGAAATATCATTTCATGCATTTTTATTCCCTTAGACGAGGCACACCCAATTTTCCCATTGTTTGTATACGACATTACAATTTACAAGTTGTATGACCAAAGTGTCTGGGAGTGACTGCAAAACTTTCTTCTGATTCTTCTTTCAGTTTTTTGTAAAACGTTTGCTCAAAACGGTCTGTTATAATAATTATACGAAATACTTGATGGAATACGTATGGGAAACATTTCCCAAAGATTTTCCTAAGAATTATAAGGCAAATTAAACTGCAGATGCATTTAAATATTTTATTTACCAAATTTACTACAATTTGTAAAAATGGGTACGACGTATTTTTGGTTGGTTTTGATATTTTATCGCACATTGCTGTTTACTGAATTTTACCAAAACGTTTTGACTTAATTACCTTTTGCATGATTTATTAGCATTGCAATTGTAATGATAAAATCCGCTGACAACTCAGCCGTATAATGTTACAATTTGTGCTTGTATTAACACACTTGAAACTTTTTCAATAATGCATCTTAAACTTTTAGTATAATTTGCTGGGAGTTGTTAGGAAGGATTTGATGCGCTACTGAGCCCATGAATAAAAAAGGGTTTTTGTCATTGATTGTTAGCTCAAAGCCCGGCTGGGTGTGGGATATGTACGAGTGGAGTCCTGCAATGCCTGCAAATTTAGTGAACGTTGTTGTGGTGGATGGCTACAGTTGTGAAGAGGCTGATGCTGCAATTGTGCCTGGGAAGAAAATTCAGGTCAAGCATACTTCCCGTTTGAAAGTTATGGGCAATTTCCCTCTGTGTATCCAAATGGAATGACATTAACTGAACTTGAATGATTTGATAGGTATGGGCTCCGAAGCCCTTGATCGATCAAAAGGCCGGCGTGTATGCTGCCATGCTTACTGCTCATATGATCAAGTACTTTCAAGACTATTTTGATTTCCCGTACGTGCTGAGCAAACTGGATTCCCTCTTGGTTTGGCAAACAGATGGACCCGCAATGGAGCATTGGGGCTCCATTACCTACGGTCTTGGGTAAAGTCTTTTTTATTTTCCCAACGGTCCATTTTCCATACTAAACTGAGCTATTGACAATCTCCCAAATTATATTTAATTTTTCATGGTTGCTTATAAAATATTTATTATTTCACTCCACTTGGTTCTTATCAAACACTGCCAAGTATTCACTCACCATCATTTGCCCCAGTTTTTTTCTCTTGTAGCAATAACGTATTTAACTTTCAAATCCTTCTTTATTGCAAAATATGTTCTTTTATTGCAAAATTTCGACATTATTTTTTTCGAATGCAATTAACTTTGTTTATCCCAAATTGCTAATTAGCCTTTCTTAACTGATTATTCGAAGTTTCGTCAAAGTAAGGTTTATAGAGAAGTATGGTTGGAAAAATGAGGATTTCACCGTTAAAATTTTACATGTGCCGTTGGATATGAGTAGAAACTTTCATGAATTAAAATTACGGTAAACTTTTACCACCAGGCATTAAATGTATACATAGATACATATGTATGATATAAATCTATTAAATTAAAGGGTACAAATAAAATCGTGTTAAAGTTGCAAGAAAGAAATCTCATTGTCGTGGAGTCGATTTTCGCTTTTGATAGGAGTGATCTTATAAAGGGACTACGGTACTCTGTATTGCGAATTCTGACATTGTGTATTTTGTTTCTGTAGTGGTTCCAGTCTTTTATACTTTCCTGGAATGACTCCTGAATGGAAACGATTCAACATAGCTTCTCTCGTTGCTCACGAGGTGCTTCACCAATGGATCGGAAATTTGGTTTCATGCGATTGGTGGTCTGAAATTTGGATACATGAGGGTAAGGTTCTTCTAATTTTTTTTATAGGCTTTTTATAACTTGAGCTACTTTTCTTTTAAATGCAACTTATCACAGGAGACAAACCAAAAATTCTATGCTTTAATCTTGTCACACTAAACTTCATCATTACAGGAGTTTGTGTTCCAAAAGGGTTCAAATATTTTTACATTACCAATTTTTCAATAGGTTTTGCAGATTTCTTTGCTGAAGAAGCTGTTGCTAAGCTTCAGCCGGAGTTTCAATCCGACGTTATTTTTATAAATAGTCATTTCCAGAGGGCTTTGAAATCAGACCAGACTCCCAACACTCATGCCGTCAACCATATCTTTAGCATGACAAAATTTGCGGGGCTAGATGATAATGAAAGTACGGATGCGTTCGATGATATTGCTTACTCCAAAGGAGCTTCACTTGTTCGAATGCTCCGGAATTTTTTAACGGAACCCGTTTTTAAGGAAGGCTTGAGGAATTTTATTAAGATGCAGTAAGTACTAAGTGTGTGTTGCTCTTACTTGTAATTTTGTATGCTTCGCAAATGTCGTATGAAACTATTGCACAATATTTTACGCAGTATCCACAGAAAACTGAGTTGGCTGAGTTTACAGAATAATTTACAATAATTTAAAGGATTGTGACCATTAAAATTTGAAAATCCTCTTAAATTTCTAGCGCCTATATGTCTGTAAATCAAACTCGGCTTTTTGAGTCATTCAATAACGCTACAAATTTACCAGCAACTGTGGCGCAAATCATGGATGCTTGGACATTCCAGCCCGGCTTCCCCCTCGTTAGGGTTAATACTAAGGGGGATAATTCCATTGAACTGGTTCAAGTAATTTAAAATTTTTCAACTATATTTATTAGAAACTATAATACACTCGTTTGATAAGAAAGCCTCTGGAGAATTAATTGACACCCTTACACTATTAGGACAAAAGTCCAATGGATTGCATTAAGTCTGAAGCTTGATTTTGTTTTGGAAATTGTGAAATTCTGAAAGTACAAAAATTTTGTACTCAATGATTTCCTAAACATGCTTTGGAAATAATAAGTTTTTGGCTAGCGGGTTAAAACAAATAAAGAAATCTGATAAAAGATTTGCTAAACATCTGGAAATTGAAACTGTACTGTAGTCCTTTCTTATATGGGCTATGGGGTATTAAGTTTTCAAGACATAATGGGACATTGCAGTCAATAAAATTAATATATTTTACCTGTCCTTCATAGTAGGAGTGCAATGTAAACTGCACAACAACACTTGTATTTTTGCTATAAGACTCCACAAAAACACTTTCTGTGCTTGCCGAATCCCGGTTTACTACAATAATCATTTTTTTGACTAACTTAAGGAATTAATTTTGCTCCTTTTAATAGATCCTTTTGTAAGAAATGTATATTTTTGCTCTCAGCAAAACATTTCTCCTCAAAAGGCTAAACTTAGTCCTTAACCATAAATTTCGTGGAACTTATTGTTTTGCGAACGCACTGGGCTTGATAATTATTTTGTCTTATATAAAATAACCCGTAGGAAAAATTTAGCCCTGGAATGATTGATGAAAATGTTAAAAGCACCCGCTGGTGGATACCTGTGAAAATTTCCACACCAGAAAACCCTACAATGCCTGCAGACCAGCCACGGTTCTGGATAGATCAAGTTGCAGGCTCATTAACCCTGGATAAAAATGTTGACACTACAAAATGGCTAATTGTTAACCCGGATGCTACTGGTAAAAATAAGTTTAATAAATATAGTCAATATTTTTATTTACGGTACTCACTATCAAATCACAAATGAAATACTACTCCTAATTGGATGGAAATTAAGAAACTGGAATTACTCCAAAACATGTCTTGACTAAAATTCTGCCACTTATTGAATTGATTTGATAAAAGCTTCCTTAATAAACCATTGATTTTTCAGGAAGAGTTAGATACAATTAAGGGCTCTGTAAATTTTGTTTGGGCCAAGCAATTTTAAAGTCAGAAAGCAGTTGATCACACAAGAGAGTAAATATTATACATTATAGTAATCGTTTTAACAATTCATTATTCTAATTTTCAAATACAGGATTTTTTAGGGTCCTATACGACAACAATATTTTCAATAAAATTAAGGCACAGCTAGTGGCGGATCATAATGTCTTCAGCCCAGTTACCAGAAGTCAACTCATTGATGATTACTTCACATTAGCTTATAATAGTAAGTGTTTATTTTTTTCTCTCGGCATCAGTTAAATGCGAATCAATCTAAACTCCTCTTGTATTTGTCCACAGAGTATGTTGAACTTGAGGAAGCATTGGATTTAATGTCTTATTTGCATAAGGAAAAGGAACTGGTCGTCTGGGACGCCGTCTTCATGCAATTAAAAACTGCTATTAATATGATCGGGGACCAGTTTGATGGTATCAAGGTATTGCTAATTTTGCATTTCGAAAGTAAAATGTTCAAATGTTTTAAAACTGTTCAATAGCATACTGTCAAAAAAATTTACTTTGGTAATAATATCATGTTTTTGACAAATTTGCAGAACTTTTCCCAGGAATATTTATTTTTAAATAATTGAACTCACAAACTTACTTCCAATTTTTTTTAGAAATATCTGCTTCCAAAAGTTGATGCTGTTCTTTCCATGCCGGCAGTGAACATTACGCAAGACAGTCAGGAAATAGGCATAAATGTGCTCTTACGTATGGAACTTTTAAAACATAGCTGCTTGTTACGCAGTCCCATGTGCGAAAACCACGTGTTAACTCTTATTCAAAACTGGATGGAAAATGAGGATAGAAATTTGTAAGTTTTACGCTACGGACAAGTTCACATTTTTTTGGTGGTCAAAGTTGAGCCTAATGAGAACTGTAATAAAAATCTTCTCCAAGAATCCCATTAGATTTGCAACCAATGGTATACTGCGCAGGCGTTGCTGCCGGGGACAAAGTGGTTTGGGACTTTATAAAAAGAATTCATGATCGTACCCCTCCTTCCGAGCAGAAGATGTTTTTATTCCGCGCTCTCGGTTGCACTAGGGACATTAAAATTTTGACAACGTAAGTTTTCGTTTATAAATGTTTCCAAAAAATTCATTGACAATATAACTGTACATTCTGGGCTTCAAATGAGGCCCCATTGCATGAACTGGTGTAGATAGCCAATCAGATCCAACTTAATGCATAGTTCGTTTTAGTTTGTTAAAGTGCAATTTAATATTACAAATCAACGTTTGTTGCTTCAAATGTAATGATGAATGGTAATAATGAATGCTGGCAATATAAATGTGAAAAATATAAAAAACCACTGCACAATAAATTAAATTCCACAAAAGGTTTCTGGAAGAAAGTTGGCAACCCAGCAGCACTTACAGTGCATTAGATGCTTTAGAAGTCACGGCCGACAATCCTCTGGGAAATAAGATTGTTTTGCAATCTTTGAAGGACAATTTCGACAAAATTCGCCCACTAGATTTTGTTCGAATACTAAGTTTTATGAGTGACTACTGGAGTGATCCGGAGCTTGTAACTGATGTAAGTGTATTAAAAAGTCAAATCAACATCTGCAATAATTAAAACAAATACTCACAAATTACCTTTCTTGAATTTACAGCTGAATAGTTTTGTCAAATCACATGAAGACCTGTTCAAGCCTTTTATGGAGGAGTTGACGAACAGTATTGACAACCAAAAGTCCAATGAAGCATGGATGAAAACCACTGGAAAACAAATGGATGTGTGGTTTAATAGTCATAGTGTCATGTAATATACTTCAAAATCTGCGTCTTCTTATTGTTAGTATAACAATTTGTTTTTTAACTAAATATTTGTGAAAATTAGATAAACATATAATATTTATAAATAAATAATAAATTGAGTTCATTTATTCACAGCAATCTAATTCCAAATTATATGAACCATAATGTCACATTTCCCTTTATAGTATGGGCATTGCTCTCAGTCAGTTCTTTGTGTTTAGAGTCGTGGGTGAAATAAGGCTGTTGATTTTATAAACTGTTTTATGCTGGATTCAAATCTTGTACTAATTTATTAAACAAACAATATTAATTGATTAAAACGGATAAAAAACACAAAAGCTGAACTACTACAACCATGGTCATAATTATTCTTCCCTATTGGGCTGAGCCCCGTTCTGTCGAAGATCTAGCCAAGACATTTGAATGGAAGATTTCGCTAAAAATACCAATGAAAAGAGAAGAATGGGAGTGAGAGAGGTCGTAATTCGTTGGTCTCGATCCTTAGCATTTTCCTTGTTGAGGTCTGAACTGGCTGCTTATTAGCGTGCACCCAACACTCATGTCAAAGTGAATGGATTTACTGATTGTTCGGAATAGTTGTGCCTGTCATAGCTAGACATTGAACCCTCAGTTCGTGGGATATATAATCTCACTACATGTTACCATTCTCTCTTACTTCCGTAGATTAGGCAAATTAGGTTAGGATTTAACGAGCTGCGTCCCAACCAATTAACATTCGATGTAAAAACTGCGAATGTAAGATTGTTATAGTCAGTGTGCTGAAAGACAATAAAGGTGATTATTATTATATTATATATCGTCGCTGAAGAGGCAAAATGATCTACATGCTATGGTTTTTGTACCGCATGTAGATCATTTTGCCTCTTCAACGACGATATAAATCTCAAATAAATAAGCAGACCTCATGATGCACGTTCTTGATATAAAAAATATATTGGATTAGATATATTTGTAGATACAAGATAAGTGATCCAAACGTGAGTGCAACTATTTCCCATTAAACACCAGGGGTGGGATTTTTGTGGGAAGACGGGAAGATTCTTCCAAGTGAAAAATATTTCTATATTTCTGGCAGGGAAAATTACACAGTGAAGGGATTCTATTTTGCAAACAGGGATTTTCAAATTTGCTTGCGAGTTTCAAGGAAATTTGGTATAAAAACAGTGATTTTTAGATTGGTGGACTTTATTTGGCATTTGGCAGGGATTTCAGGTCTTGTAGGGGAAATGTTTTCCCAATAGAGATTTTGAAAATCGTTGAACGTTTCTTCAACAGGGATTTTTGAAATTTTTGAGGACTTCTTCAGAAGGAAATTTCTGAAATTATCTTCTAGCGAGTTTTTGCAAAAATCCGACCCCTGTTAAACACATGAATGCCTCGGCGCACTATAACGTCTTTCACTCAGACAATAATTTTGTCTATCATATTCACATGAAATTAAACGAAATCGATCCTGTGTCCAATTTTACAAGAAAATTCAAAATTTAATAGCAAAATAATGGGCTGAGAATTTCTCAGCACTATTCTTTGTCTAGCATATCAGTGTTTCATTAAATTTAGAGGTGGCACGCATACTGTATGTGTTCTATGCACGTATGTATTTGAATGTTAACTTATCCATGAATGCAACTTCTAATTCTCCTCTTATATACTGTCCTCGTTTGTACAAATGAGTCCCCATGAAATTCATTCCAGTCATTTAAATATTACAAATTACAACCACAATGCTCATAATAAAATGGGAACAGCAGACAATTTTTCTTCTTTCCCGCCCTGCATCATGTTTGTAACTGGCTGAATTTCCTCAATTTTAATACCTATTTTTGCCGATCATGCCCACAATTCCCAACGTGGACAAAACCAATGTGGCACCTTAAAAAACCTATGACTTTTACTAGAAATGGGTATTAAATATCTGAAATCCCTAAATATTCCCGTCGTCGCTTGACGTTTTCGACCACTGTTTCTGCAAACATGTCAACACATTATATCTCAGAAACATTGGGAACGAGTTGGTTGGAAATTGCTAGACCGAATGTTTGTTATTATTTTCGCTTACACTGTGCATATATTCGTGGAAAATGCATCTCGAATGCATCGGAAATGTCATACTGGGCATTTGTAGAGACTTTCTATAATAATTCATTCTTTGGGGTAATACATGTGCATACATTGAACGTTAATAACATACAGTGAATTTCCAATATAGTGGTCCCCAAGGGATGACAAAATACCTGCCAATATAAGGGGATGCCACTATATCTTACAACTATATAGTGTACATGTATTCCTAGGGAAAATTTAAACATACCAATATGCAGTCGACTCTCTTTATAACGACATCAATAAATCTCCCAAAAAATGACGTTATAAGGAAAGGACGTTATAGAGGCACACAAAATAAATGACGGTCTAATTGAAAATGTTTCGTTTTTAGCTAAATTGGACTTATGTCTAGTTTCAATTAAGTAGCACGTACTATATGTCTATGCAGAATGAGAATAATAATAGTTAATATTAATCAATAAATAATCATATTTTTCAAAGCTCCGCACGCCACAAACACCGCCAACAACAAAGGTCAGGATTGAAAAAAGTATTTTCTAAATCTCAATAAGACACTTCTCAGATCATTTACACACGTTTTCAAACAGTGAAAAATTTAATTCAGTTAAAACTATGAATATCAGTTCTTTACTGGATCCAAAAATAAATCTAAAAGCTTGGAAATGTGGATTTTCCTGGATGGGACTTACTCAATGTCGTTAACCACGCATGCACATGTATATTTACAATAATACGTTCCTTCCAGGCTTTTATAGCATCTTTGCATAATACGCCAATGCAATTTTAGTGAAACTGAAGAAGTAAACAAAATTAAAATTACAGCACCGATGTGTTATTTATTTGACGCTTTGTAACGTCAACATGACGTTATAAGGGTACGCTTTTCACACTACGGCTTCAAAAAAAAAGTGGTTTTATAAAGGAACTGACGTTATAACGAGTGACGCTATAAAGGTAGAAATTATCATATACTGTAGATTGGGAGGAACCAAGGATGGCTTTATAGGGAGAGTGATTCTACAGGGAGAGACGCTATAAGGAAAGTCGACTGTAAAGAGAATGCTCTCTAAGAGGAAACCACTACATATATAGGAAATTCACTTTAAATCTATTACAACACTCTCCATTTTTATCCCGTGTAATAAGTTATAAATTATAATAAATTAAAATTGCTGTAACGAATAATTGATCTTCAATTTTGAATATGAGAAATAAACATGCCTCCAGATTCGGATATTGCAATCGTTCGCATTTATTTCAACCAAAAAAAAAATTTACCATAAATGATTGACCCCGTGCAATTTTGTCCAGAAAAAACAGAAATGGACACCAGTTGGCTTATATTCCATTTTCAACTGAACAAAGAAATTACATTGATAAGTTTTACAGTATTCCCTACCAACTATGCTCTTACAGTAGATTACCTCATACAATGTTTGGTGAATAGAATAGCACTGGTAACAATTTATCTATCCACGTTTGTTCAAACCATATACCTCAATCTAATTCCAAAATTATATCAACCATACCGAAATTATCTTTTCTTTAGGACTAACCCCGATTTAATTACAAAGGTTTTCAAATCATAATCCTGAAAAATGCAATCTTGTTTCAAATATTGATGAAGACCTCATGAAGGACATTCCTATATATAAGTAATCCCAACGTAAGCACAATTATTCCCCTTTAAATGCATAAATCCCTGTTCGTATTATCAATTATGGTCTATCCCTCTAACAATATTTGCATCTATCATAGTCGCCCGAAATTATACTTTGATTCTCCATTCCAGAATTTACTTGTGAAAATCCTATTTCAAATAATTACATTACAAGAATTGATTTGAGAACTTTTCAATTTTTTGTTCCATTGCACACCCGTACTTTGATAACTTCAGAGACAATTTCCATGTTTTAATATTCATATTTATTACGGATTGTTTCTGGGCGGCGTCCGTATCATCCACACAATGCAATTAAATTTAGAAATAGAATCAAGAATTATTAAAATTAAAGTTGAAATAATGCATAAAGCTCCTTAGCGAGATAAAATAGAAGGTCATGATTTCCGTGTATTAATGTAAATTATGCAGGATAAAATACTTGAAGTTTCATAATGAACTGGCACTCCGGAACGTCCAAATAAGGGGAGGTGACCATGTTTAGTTACTCACTTTGCAGCTACATACAAACGTATGTATGTACAAACAAGTTTACGCGTGTAATTTTTTTCGTGCAAGCTCATAGTACAGTATAAGCAGTATTGATCCTGCCTTGTTTTGCTGAATTTAAATTGTATGAAGATTGTTTCTGCAAATTAATATAACAGGTTTTCAAAACAACAAACGAAACTCAAATATTAAAAATTTCTGGTTCAAAAATGAAATTCTAGCAAACTTTTATGAGCTTCAAACTGAGATACAATTGAGTCATTGCACTGTTCGTTTAATGGTTCGGGATGTTTTTCGATTTTTGTTGTCGAGTCTGGGCGACGCGAATCACTATTTCATAGATGTGCCACTATCTTCAACCGATGAATGTTCTCTTGCGGATTTACTGTATCAGAAGTGCATGTTCTGGTCCACAAGTCGGTCCAAACCATTTGTAACAAAAATGATGGCTGTGCATTGTTTAACCTAGTATTCCTAGGGTATGTCGATTTGAAAATGCCCGACATTTTGGGAATTTTTATTTCAGGGCGAGGGCGGCATAATAGGACATATTGGGCAAGGGCATTTTGGCCATTTTCATCGAGGACAAATTGGGCATTTTGGGCAGAATCGTGGAATATAATGGAACAATCTATACATTTGACAATGGATTTGAAAATGTTTTTGTAATTTTGGAGAAAAATCGTTCGAAATTACCTTGAAAATGTGAAAAGCCGGTGATGAAATACGTTTGGATACCATAGGTCATATTGAACATTACAATTTGTGAAACACCTGTACACGATACGGCTATAAATCAAATTATTCTAGGAACTATTTTTGCAAACTGCAGAAATAAATAATAAATGTAGAAGAAAATGAATTTCCACCATCCTGGGAATATTCACATACTCGTACATACATGTATATTACTGCGATCAGAAATGTCATTTCGGTTAAAAGTTGAACCCATACAATAATTGTTTTATACACCATAAAACTAGAAATAACAATATTTGGGGACCTGTATGGAGGATGTATATTGGTTTTTTGGAGCCATTTTTGGTTGATCGTTGCAAACTGGAGACAGTAGTGATGCAGAAAAGAATAAGTATAAAATTCAGTTTTATCATCCATTAAAATTTTGACTGATCCCTTACCATCAGATTTTTAATTTAGGAGTTCGTACTTCAAAAGAAAATAATATTTCTGCCCGCAGTGATCAGTGACGCATATGTAAATTTATTTCTTATTAGGGTGTACTCATATAAAGCATGTTTTGTCCGTAAACGTCAATTTTTTTCCTTTACGGAGAGACCTCTCACATAAGTTCAGACCGTATGTAACTGATTGCGGAAGTGTGAATGCGAGATGTCTGTTCGTAAGCGGTTGGAAAGTTGTTTTCGTTTAGTTCCTTCCGTGATGCCGACAAAAATATTTACGGTTACGGAAGGAACATGTTTTATGTGAGTACACCCTTATTGTTTACATATAAATTTATTTTCATAGGAGTGATAAATTATATCACTTCATGTCAATGAAATCAAATTGATTTGGTTGTTTTTGCCATTATAATATATTACGAACAAGCGAATAACCAGACATTCACATTTGTAACGTTTCCTTGGCTGCACTTTCATGCATTTGGATTTATATTCTGAATATATGCTAGTAATCCAATTTTGGTGCCGTGAAAATGCCCAAAATGCCCAATTTGTCCTGCCCAAAATGACCAAAATCAGGGCATTTTCAAAAGCTGCCCACATGCTCAATTTTTGGGCATGTGGGCAGGCATTTTGGGCATTTTCAGCTGGGCGGGCAAATACTGCAGGGCATTTTCAATCGACATACCCTAAGTATTCCTAAGGATTTTTTCGACGCATAAATACCCAGACAATGGCAGGGACAGCTATATGATTTTACATTGCACACTCGCCCGCCCCACCCCGTTCCCACTGCACCCCACCCTATCTCTATCACACAATATTAATATAAAAAATAATAATTAATATTAATGTATGAAATATGTGACAATTATTACTATTGTAATAATTACGTTAAAAATAGTCAGTTAAAATAAAATGACAGAAGAGATATATGTAAGGGTGACCAAAATTAAAACTTAGCTTAGCCAGTATGGAACCGAAAAGGTTTACTGGTCTAATAACGCACTTTCGCTGCACTTGCCATTACTGAATCGTTCCTGGTTGCCTGACATGGGTCATTGTTGTCCAACCCCAAACGTTAGCCAGAAAATCCAAAACACACTGGACCTGTAGTTTTTCCAGAATATTTCTGTTGGTTACTGGGGCTATGCGTGTACCCCTCTTGGGTCTATGCACATGTTACAGTGCACCCCCCTCTACCTCCTTGTGATTGAGCCACAGATATTACATATTATTATATAAGTGCAAAACGTCAAAAAATTGAAATTGACATCTTCAGGCATTAAGTCATGCAACCATTTTTTGTTGTAGACCTACTACCCTGAATACCTGTTTCTGCAAAATAAACTTACTTTTATCTAAAACATACAGTCTCTTGTGTTTATCTGTTTCCTTGAAGATACACGGGTTGGCGATTGTTTTACAGCACCACGGATATCAAAATACATTTTGAGTTTGCATACATTTTCAATCATTGTCTGTTGACTAGTATGACGTGGGAAATGCACTTTATTTTGTGAGATTTTACTGAGAGATAAAGCATAATAAAATCATTATAAAAATTATTTATCGTTTTATTCCCTGTTGTTGCTAGATCACCAATCAATTCTCAGTGAAGATGTTTCAGCTCACGGGATTTGCTGTACTGTGCCTTTCGGTCACTGTTGGATTCGTAACCGTTTTGCTGCTTAAATTTGATTTTAAAATACAACAACGGAAGAAAACGCTGCTTGCGAAAATACCGGGGCCCTACCAATATCCAATCATCGGCTCATTTTTAGAACTGGTTGTTCCTAGGGAAGGTTAATTCATACATGATTTCTATACAGTACATTTGACAAAAGTTTTCACAAAAAGAATTTGTTTGGTTCTTGAAATCATATATGCATTAGAAATATTCCAGTATTCGATTAGGAAGGAAATATTTCCAAATATTTTCATTTATGAAAATTACACTGGATATTTTCAGATTTTTATTTGCTCCAAATGCGGCTGTATGAGAACTACGGGGAAAGATATGTTTTGTACAGTTTTGGTATGTACTTTGTGATCCTTACAAATCCCGATGATGTTGAGGTACAAACAGTTATAATATTTTCTGGCCTTAATAATAATTGTTGCACAATTGACAAATAATTGTTTATAAATTCTGTAATAACAATGATAATTTATTATTATTTGTAAATTAGAAACTCCTCAAGTCGTCAGTTCATATTAGCAAAGGACCAGCTTACCAAAGATTGGAATCATGGATTGGCGAAGGGTTGTTAACAATTAAAAGTGAGCTCTACTGTACGATTGACCAATAGCATAAGTTACATAAGTTACACAATACACGTTATACTTACAACTACAACAACGCTATATTGCCAAAAGAATCAACATTTTAAGAACATTTTTTCTGTAGGCACTGGTGGGCGCCTAGCCTACAAATAAGCTCTACGAACATGCAAGGATGTAGGTAGTCCGAAAAATTAATTCCTACGTGTTTTTATAAAATGCCAAATTAATACGAAATCGGAAATAAGTACGTTCCAAGGGAAATCGAGTTTATATTGCTTTCCGTTTATATTGGCGATACAAAAATCCCCAGGTTTACGTGTACATTATATAATAGTAAGATATAGTGACACCGAAATATATTGGCAGATATTTTACCAAAACTTGAGAACCAATATGTAGGAAGTTTATTGTAGTTAAGTATCTTTGCTTGTAGACAAATAGGCAGAAAAATTTCTACGAAAAATCCTACTTAAAGCGCTCCATGGTTTGATGTCAAACTTTGGCCATCTCGACGGATTTTTATAGTAGTTCATTATTGTCCGCTTGAATGCATAGAAACTTCTTGTTCGAACATCCCGTTTCGTTTTTCTGTCGGTGCAAGTATTGGGAATAACCGAACTTGCAATTACAATTATAATTGATAATGCATGTACCATAGTGATGTTGTAACTGGTACTTGCTAAAATGCGGCAACTAAGTTATGCAAATAACTGAAGTTGAACTTGCAATTAGTTGATGAGTTACTTGCAGTTTGTAAGGCAATTGCAAACACATTTGAATGTAATTGCACCAACAAGTACAATAACAAGTGCAATTGCAAGTTAACTGATATACAGTATTTATAAGTCGTCAGCGAAGGGGCAAAATAATATGTGCATGTTTGATTGGTAGGAAGATGATATACATGCTGTTTCACTAAATTGAACAAAGTGTATTAAATAAAATGATTTAGATGCAATGCATAATGAAACAGAGATGCACAAACAAAATAACGTTCCTGTAAGCCTTCCAAGGCTAAAATATTGTAAAATTTCATCCTTCAACATGTATTACAATCCTCAAAATATTTGACCTATTTTTCTATAATTTTGTGCCAATGTGAACATTTTGATGTTAATCAAATTTCACTTAGATAATTGTGCTTCCTCACCGACGAAGTTGTGTAGTCAGTACAGTAATTACACTCGTTGAGACAATACTAGTGATTATTATGTACATTAGTTATTAGGTCGGAATGGTTTATTGAGGCATTTTGTAGAATTTCAAATTCGAAATGGTTGCAAGTTGCAATTAACTTGATAAGTATTTATATTTACTTTTTGCAGTGCAAGCACTTGTAATTGCAATTGAATGTCTTGCAATTTCAGTTGTGCTTAACAGCTAATTGCGAGTATTTAATGCTTTTGTAATTGCTATTTGCACCGAGGATTACAATTCCCTGGTGTAAAATAACGGTAATTGAACCCAAACTTGCAAGATCAATTAGTAATTGCGGTTAACTTGCAATTGACAAGAAAAATTAATCCCAGTTGTCAGTATTCTCGTACCTATGCACGCGTGTTTACGAAAGTCCTAACAATAGGCCTAGCTTAAAGTACTCGTAAACTAACAATCGACCATTCTAATGTATCCATTCTGGTTTTAGATCAGGTCAGGTCAAATTTGGTCAAATTCTTTGTGTATGTAAACTGTAAGAGTTAAGTTAGGTCTTTTATCTTCAAAGTTGATTTAAACTGGTGCAAAATGTAAATTTGGTGGTTAGACTACGAATCTGGCAGAATTTCATCCCACAAGGCTGCAGTTTAGTATAGTTACGACAGATAAAATTTTACGTTTGATAGCTGGGTGCGGTATAGTCTTGTGCGTATCGTCGATGAAGAGGGGGCTGGATATTTTATGCATTTTCAAATAAAACCTAAATGGTATAAAAGACTTTTTCCTTAAACCTACCTTAATATTAAAATCAAAATGGCATACATGCAGTTTCACTAAAAACAAAATAAACTAGTGGTATCATAATAATAACGTATGTGTATTTTACTGTACGCACAACGCAAGCACGCAGTTCGTTTTTCTTCCAGTGAAAACGGCGTGTAGACAATTTTGCTCTCACTTCACTGACATTGCCTTTGAAGACCGGAACATGTTTTTAACTTTGAACCCCTCCACTAATTGCGTTTTGAACGTTTAGGTAGATAGATAGATTTATTAAGGGTCGATATGGCATTAGCCCTTACAACCCTATTTTGCACATTTATTTATCTTGGTTAGGTTTAGGTAAAAATAACGCATATATTGATACACCTTACATGTATTTCTACTGATTTGTTTTTCTCAGGTAACCAAACTTTTACTACTAGAATAGGTTTAAGGGTATAACAAATCGTTCGCCAAGAATCTATCAACACACCCATGTTAATGTCATTCATTAAAAGCATATCAAATTTTGTTCCTTTTAGAATCTGTATATATTAAAATGTGGTTAAATATAAATACTTTCGAAAGTTGGCACTGTTTCACACGTCATTTATTTGCTTTGGTCAGGTGAAAAATGGTGGCACCGTCGGAGATTGCTAACACCGTGCTTTCATTTCCGAATCTTAGAAGATTTTGTTGCTGTGTTCAATGAACAGTCGCAAGTCTTAGTGGACATTCTTAGCAACGATTTTGGTAATAAGAAGACAAATGACATTTGTCCCTATTTCAGCCGATGCGTCCTGGACATTGCAGCAGGTTAATTATCACAGTACCGTTTGGCGCTGTCAAATTTTATTTTCCAACAATTCCTGTTGCTTAATACTCGTATATACTTTGGCTATGTCAATTGTATTTAATTTTATTTGATCATTATATTATTTTTTACAAATATTGTCGGTATAAAGAAATATCGTATTAGAAGTCAGAATAGATAAAAAATAATTATAATGCTCTAATTTTAAAAATCGTTCTGATACCAAGTAAAATTAGTTATTTTATTTACACCAATTTATTTAGTCTGGAGTGATGGTTTAGCAAAATTGATTTGAGACCAAAACGTTTGGGTTGTACGTACTTGAAGGATACGCATATGCTAGGTTTTGTTTTCTAGTATTGTAAAATGAGTTTTAATTTGCATTTTATTATTTGCAGAAACAATGATGGGGTCTAAATTAGGCACACAACTAGGCGCTGATACAGAGTTTTTTGATGCCGTTACACTGTAATTGTTAAAATTCTGTACAAGTACAATTTGTAATCCCATTAGGATAACCAGTGTAACAAGGAGTAACACTCCATAGAGGGTGTTGAAATGAAAATTTCTTTTCTTCTCTTAAATGATAGAGTTTCCGGAAACCAAAGCTACCGATTTACTGCACCGCATTTATGGAATGATTTTATATTTTTTTTAACACCAATGGGTAGGAAACACAAGGTAGCATTAAAAACCATTCACGGAATTACAGACAAGGTACACGTACAATGAGTTGGGCACAACGTTTTGGTAACCAATTGTAACCAATTAAGGGCATTTTTGTTAAATTAAATTATTGATAATTTCTAGGTAATTAAACAAAGGAAAGCGCTAACTACAAGAAACAATTCACTACACCAAAAAAGTTTGAAGGAGAGAGCCGACACCCGTGACATTTATTGGCACGGGAAGCCCAGGCAGGCATTTTTAGATCTGCTATTGAACACCCAAAAGAACACTGATAATACTTTATCCGATCTGGACATCCGAGATGAAGTGAACACGTTCATATTTGAGGTAGCAATATTTATTATAACATTGTTCGCCTCCTAGTATACAGAAGAAGCCAAGGTGATTCCTTAACTTTCTAGCAAGTTATCTTCCATATTTTTTAAAATTCTAATCCCTTTGCTCAAATACTTACCACTTCAACACGAATATTTGAAATGACCAAAACGATTTTGTGAGACGTTACAATGCGCTCTCACTAATTGAGCATTCTTACATTTGCATTTTCAAGAGATACAAATCAAGCACAGCTTTTGATTGCGAAGTTGATTGGTGAATTGAATTTTTTAATTTGTGGTTGACAGAAAACAATTCAGTTCAATTCGAACTGAACTGTATTGCCAACTGCTTTTAAAACTAAATGAAATTGCGCTTTATAAATATTGAGAATGCATAAATACAAAATTGAGAGAAAGACTTTATTGACACTGCTTGTCAATAGAAGTAGCCCTTATTAACAATTTTCAATTGTTACAATAACTACAATAACAATAGTATATAAATAAAATAATAACAACAATAATATATTACAAGTAACTTATTAGTATAATTTGTCTTATAAAGATGATTATTACAAATTAATGTTCTTAAGAACTATAGATACTATTTCGTCAATCCATTTCATTGGTATCCGGTTATAGTTTCTTTCCTGTTACACGACACCAGGTATATTCCTGGTTCACATGATCTGGTTCGAACTACACCAACTGTCGTTCCTTGCACCAGGAAAAATACCTGGTACTATACCAGTGTACCAGACACTTACTGCACCAGGTATATACTTGGTATCAATTCAGGTTAAACTGGTACTGGGAATGGAAATTCTCGTAAGGTGTACCAGGTATATACTTGGTATCAATTGAGGTTAAACTGGTGCTGATAATGGAAATACCCGTGAGGTTTACCAGGTGTTATCATGTTAAACTGATATTGATAATGAGAAGACTTCCTGACGTGCGCCGACTACACGCTTCGAAATAATTCAGTTCGCACAAAATGGCGGCTTCCACAAAAACTAGGCGTGGAAATCAACATAACGACAACGCAGTACTAATTGTGTCCACACAAGTTTACACAAAATGGTGACTTTCACAAATACTAATCAAGGGAATCAACATGACCGTACCCGAAAACACGTTCTGGAGTATCCGTCCCAACAAAGCAATTCGGCGTACTTGGCACGGGTACGGGGGAAAATTAAAATCGAAAAATTTAATTTAAACATTTTAATTTGTTTCAGGGACACGGGACCATTTCTATCAACTTAAGCTGGACAGTCTTTCTCCTCAGTTGCTATCCACAGTTTCAGGTA
Organism: Allacma fusca; assembly: GCA_947179485.1. Classification (NCBI taxonomy): domain Eukaryota; kingdom Metazoa; phylum Arthropoda; class Collembola; order Symphypleona; family Sminthuridae; genus Allacma; species Allacma fusca. Next base: position 58,140,608 of record OX359247.1, on the reverse strand, counting down.
ATGAGTCTTTGAGCTCTGTAAATTATGGAAAAAGATATGGAAACCGCTCTTGTTTAATCAATAAATAAAGAATAAGTTTGAAATATGTTTTTTGTATATTTTTATATATTTTGTAGTTTAAAAATATGGCCTGATTTTGTAACTGCATTTGTTTAAAAGAAAAGGGTCCATGAAGAGCTTGATGACATTTTCGCGGGTGACAAAACCAGGCCAATTACGCCACAGGATGTAGCTGAGATGACTTTCCTGTCCGCGTGTATTAAGGAATCATTGAGACTATATCCTAGCGTTCCATATTTTTCTCGATTCCTGCATGAGGAATTGGTCCTTGGTAAATTATTGAGTACTTTTTAAAATTTGTTACACAGTATAAGTTTGCTTTGCCTCTTGAAGAGACCTCTGTGTCCTAAATTCAGCATTACAAATAAGTTTTACATACCATGGATTATAACCCCAAATTCTCCATACATTATCTCCAGAAAGGGACGTTCACATATGTTCATTAGTAGTGGCCAAGTTGACTTTCATTTTTAGTTTCTAATAGATTAAAACTTTTCTTAATATTTAAAAAACTAGTAACGGTAGTATAACATAAAATTAGTGTTTTATTATTGGTAGGATTTTTCAGTCCTTTCATGTGAACATTTACTAACTTGTGAATTTCTAAAGTTTGTGACTCTCTGTTTCCACAAAGAACTGCAGTGTACTATATAATATAGATAAATATTGTGAGACATATGTATGTAAATATTTATTGCAGTTAGTTAATTTTTTATACGAATGTGAATGCTATAAATTTATATTCTATACTACAATATACACTATAATATATTCTACAATTCTACACTATAAATTAAACTAACTGCAATATGAACAGTTACGTAGTTACAATTATTCAGGAAATGGAGTAGAGCGAGAGAATGACATAATATTAATAATAATAACAAGAACGAAATAAGATAACTATAATATTAAACTACAGGATAAACAAGTCAAAATTCCATACGAGGATAGGATTAGTAACTGCATACAGTGGGGTGACAAAAGATAGTTCGCTGCTTAACTGCTTTTTTTCGGACGTACAAACCCCAAAAATAGTAAAGTAGTACTTACATATATGTTAAATCCGCTTATTGGAATGAATTTTAGCATCAATAATCAGAATTATTTCAACACTTACGTCAGCTGGTACGACAAAAGATTGTTCGATCCATTGAATTGTTATGTTTAGTGGCGAGTAGCTCCTCCTTTACCTTTAATAATCTCATAAATACGTTTTGGAACGGAATACATGAGATTTTTGGGTTTCGCTGGAGGGTATAGCTGCCCATTATTCCTGTAGAGCTTACTTTAGCGCACATTTATTCTTTGGAGGTTGGTCCCTGTTTTGGGGACATCTGTCTAATTTATCCCACAAAAACTCGATTGGATTCGAGTCGTGTGACTGGGCTGGCCAAGAAAGGACATTGGTTCGGTTGTTTTGGAACCATTCCTTCGTCCACTTCGCGGTGTACTTTTAATTTTTGTCTTTTTGAAATATGAGGTCACTATTAATCTTCAGTTTTGTCGTCGATGAACCCAAATTTTCGGCTAGGATTTTTTTTTCATTTCTGCAGTTGGCGTGCTGGGCACCTTCACTAAATTCCCTACCCAACGAGACGAAAAACAACCACAAACAACTACGGAACCTAAAACTACAGATAGGTTGGAGTTTGAATTATATCTAAAAGAAATCCCCCTTACTTACCTCCGCCGTAGTTAACGGTAGATTTGACAGAGTCGGCCCAAAGGAGCTCAAAAGTTGTGGAGACGGCCAGGAGATGAATTTCGGACCGACTGTGTCAAATTCCCCGTTAAGCACGTCGGAGGTAAGTAAGGGGGATTTCTTGTAGAAATAATCTAAATTCTAAAGTAAATTCTAACTACAACCAGCTGACGTAAGTGTTGAAATAATTCTGATTAGTGATACTAAAATTCGTTCCAATAGGCGGATTTAACATGTATGTAACTAATACTTTACTCTTTCTGGGGTTTGGACGTCCGAAAAAAGCAGTTTTTAAAAAATTATCCAATCGAACTATCGTTTGTCACCCGACTGTATATATGAGAGAGTATAGGGCCCTCTTGTAAAACAGTGCGGAATAGCGTCCGTAAATCCGATGCTTTCATCCTATAGATTTCACGCATATGATCCTAAATATTTCGATTAACGGGGATGTTTACTGTATAGATTACAAATTATGCCTTACACACTATTCCTGTCAATTATCAGTTAAAATTGACAGTCATAAATGGAACTACATTGGTTGAGAAATATGCAAAATGACTGAATGTTGTACCTATACCCATACCCGGATTTATTTTTCCTGTTCCCATACCCGTATTTGTTAGCTATCAATCTCACAAATTTGTATTTATTTGAAACTTCACTCACAAAATGTCTTAAAATAGTTTATATGTTACGCTTCCTATGGGGTTTATTATATTTAATCTCTTGAATTTCTTTTTTGATGAGCTCCGTTGAATAAGTCGGTAAATAGACTGAGAGGCATTATTTCAAGCTTTAGAATGCAACGACCACGAAAGCAAAAATAACCCGAGGTACCGTGGCACCTTCACTATAGCACAAGCATCCGTATTTAAAGGATCAAAGCAGATTTACCTCGAGCTCCTCGTTTGATAGGACTTAGCTACATACTGTAATATGGTAATCCTTCCCAGTACGAATCCATTACGTACTCAAAGTACTCGGGTACAGCATGGATTGGTACATATATTTTACATAGTGATACCCGTATTTATTGGATACTATCCCAAACTGCCACTGAGTGAGTAACCATATCCATTCCCTTACCGTACCTACTGTATTATCTAAAGTCCGAAGTACCCGGGTAGTACCAACGTACTTGAGAGTCGGTAACTTCTGTACCCGGGTTCAATCCGCGCTCGTACCCATTTACTCCAGTATTACCTGTACGAAGTCCCCTGCATGGCGTTCTTTCATTTTCTGGGAAGGGAGCACACTGTAATGTGCAGTTAATTATTAGGGGGAGAGCTGTCGCCACTTTTGTTTGTAATGTATGTACGTCTGTCTACGCAATGGATAACTAAACTATCTGTTGTTAGATGTAGTTGAAATTCGGTACATATAGTTACCAGGTATAAACCTTGATTTTATATATACGAACTCAATCGAAAAATCAGTTGTGTAGATACCCGCAGCGCTGGTACTGTCTCTTCGGATTAGCTCCACATATGGGGTGCCGTAAATTGTTGCGTAGTGACGATTGTTTGATCTTAATTTTCGTGGGTAAAATATTAACTTATCTTGATCTCCATTAGACGAAAATACAAAGATTCCGGTTGGATGCGAGGTTCACATTACCCTGATACCAATTCAGCAAAATGAAAAGTATTTCAAAAATGCGAAAGCATTTTTACCTGATCGTTTCCTCCCAGGAAATGAGGAACAGACCCACTTATTCTCTTACATTCCGTTTTCTGCAGGACCAAGAAATTGTATAGGTAATAAAATGTATACTTTGTGCGTACACGAATAAATATTCGTAATATTTAAATGTATTTAAACTTTACCGTTATATGCACATTCTTAACCAGGTGCTTAACCAAGTTAATTTTTTATCTTGGACTTTTGTAGGTCAAAAATTTGCCATGTTAGAGGAGAAGATCCTATTGGCAAATCTGTTTCGAAATTTTGCAGCCGAAACAGATGAATCTCTCGATGATGTCGTTATTATGCTTGACATGATAACACGACCACGAGATGGCTTCAAGATCCGATTGCTTCCACGCTGAATTAAAATATCGTTAGTTATGTTGTAGTATTTTCCATGGTGTAGAGCAGATCCTCTAGAAAAACAATCTCATAAACCTGTCAAAATTTCGCAGGTCAAGTTAAAACTTACATTTATTGTAAACTTAGTTGTATTCGTTACAAATAAAAGCTTCCAATCAACGGACTTGCCTTGGATGGAATATCCAGGACTATATTGGGTCTTAAATCAAACGTGATGGGATTTCACGTGTAAAAACTATAAAAGCAGATTGTTGGACCAGTTTAAGTTATTGACGTATTATAAATATTTTCACTACAATTACACATAAGTCTCAGTATCTAACACCGGCACAGTGTTATTTGGATTGGAAATATTTCTACGGCCGAATTAAATAATATTTAAAAACTGCAAGCTGTAAGGGGTGAGTCCGAATCGACCATAAATTATACATAGTGTACAATACATGGTACAAATGTTTCCCTTCAATTTTTATTGTCTTCCATGTTAAATTTAAATTGTTTTTACAACTATACTGTTTGTCTCAGCCCCACATTGACGTGATTACAGTTTTCTCACCAATGTTTAAACTTGAAATCTTGTTGATTGTCGTTTGAATGTCAAGCCCCACACCAGCAACGTACTTTATTTTATTTTAAACATCATTTTACTAGTAATACTCCAGGTAACTGGTAGTAAAGGGGATTTAATTAAGATAAATAATCAAAATGGATTCCATTAATATTAGTAAATTAAGATACTTCTACCTCAAAATTAGGACGCTCACCGTACATTGACCCTAAATTACAATAATTCTTCAAATATATTGGTTCCACTTACCTATCAACGGGGTTAATTACATTTTTAAGAGTAAAGGTAAGTTTGAAGTTAACACTGGCATTTCTTGCAATTATTTTGCATTATAATTTGTGGTATGTGTAATTATAAAATTTGGATGCGATTATAATTCTTGGATGCGAAAGCAATTTTGTGTTGACATTACACTTTTGTGTTGTGATTATAGTTTTGTGTTGGGAATATATATACTTTTGTGTAAGATTCTATTCTTAAATTAAACCATTGAAATATCAAGCGTTTAAATCTTAAGAATGTGAAGACAGCCAGAAAATTCAGTAGTGATTATTTCCGCAGGATACAGAAATACCTGATATCCCTGCAAGCTTTTATAAATCTTTAACGATTATTAGCTTATTGTCAGACAATTGTATTCATTCCTTCAACTTTTGGTTTATATAATTTTTTCTAGTTTTTACAGATTCGATAATATTTCAAATTTGGGCGACTTTGAGTACTAAAATACAACATTTAGCAAATTAAATTTACACTTCCGAATAGTCAAAAGACGTCATCTTCTCACAATCAGTAGTCCACGTTATCTATAGTCATCGTTTATAGCCCGTCCCCTGCGATGGGACTATAAAGAGGTTAGACAGTAATTAACATAGGCACAAGTACACCTCCTTCATACCTTCGTGGTAGACATCAAATTTTGATTTGAATTTCCACCTATTCAAAAATTTAACCAGGAAATTTGGAAAAATCACCTGATTCATCCGGACAAATCGTACGAGATGGAGTTTTTAAGATCTTACCGACTGGGATTCAAAATTTTGAAAAAAAATCGATTTTAGAAGCTCAAAGTTTTCGAAAAACTGTATTGACTAATCTCACATGACACACCTCGGTCGATATTAGTTCTTACTACATCGTTCTTACTACTTATTACTAGAGAACAGTGGTCATCATGGGTACAAAAAGTTTGTTCCCGTTCCCGTTCCCACTCAATGGGTACTCCCCTTCCCGTACCCGGACACGTTCCGATGATAGTGGGAACAGTATTTAAACTACCCGTTCCCATGAATTTAATAAAAATTCGTACCCGGACCTATTCCTGTTCCCGTACCCAGAAATTAAAAATGTTCTGGACCCGTTCCCGTTCCCACATCTGATGTTCCCGGTCCCGTTCCTGGGTCCAGGTCGTGTTGTACTTAGGTGTGGTAAACATTATTATCAAGATATTTGTAAATACCAAATCCCTCGTTTGGTAGATAAAATCAATGTGCAGAGCGGCTAAACGCAACCCTATATCAAACGTAACAGCGTAATAACTAATTATTTAATTCTTCAGAGATTATATACCGAGTAGATGAATATCAACACTAAAAGCCATACTGGGAAAGGATGCAACAATGAATGGAGCAGTGATGTTGCTTTTATAACAATAAAATGGAATGTTGACGAGGGTTTCAAAATGGTACTTAATATTTAAGATCATAGATGGCCCATTTATAATTTTCTGCATACACAAAATATCTGCAAAACATAAGGGTTAGCTTCCCTTTGTTAGTCTTATTTGAAAAAACGTGAATTCGAGCAATCAATTTCTCAAGATTAAAACTTGCAACAAAAGAACAAACTAATAATAATTATTTTAATATTTATTGTATTAAATTTGTAGAATTATTATTCTAGGAAATACTTCAATTGTACTGAAAAAGGAGTTCTCACAGTATTATCTTTAAGGCAAGGATATTATGTGTGTAGAAATTGCAGGAAAAAAAGAATACAATGGAATATGCAAATTGAATTGTTTACATAAATACTAATAAGTCTTCCAAGATCAATTTTAAGTGTGTTCCTAGAAGATGGTAAAAGTATCCACTCGATCCCGGGAACAACAGGTATGGGAACGGGATCATGCGTAGACCGTACCCGTTCCCGATGGGAACGGGAACAAATTGAAAATTTATGTTCCTGTTCCCACTCCTGTTCCTGTTCCCGGTGATCGGGTCCACCTGAGTGTGTTCCTGTTCCAGTACCCAAACTTGCTGGGAACAAAATACTTGTTCCCGTACCCGTATACTCGTTCCCGTGACGACCACTGTTTCAGTGCTACGCTTGAAACGCTTAAGTGGCCCTAGCAAATGAATGGAATGGCTGGAAACAGACCCCTTGAAACACTCTGAAAGTCTTCTACAACCCAAAGTCATTATGGAGCTCGTTCGAAGTTTTTATTTGTTCTTCCAGATTCAAGAGGTCAAACTTCATCTTTGCAATGTCATACACCTTAGCTCAACATGCCAACACATTCCCATTTTGTATGAACCCGAGTAGAAATGGTTGGTCAGATGAACGTCTGGATATGGTAACTGACATTAGTTGACGTTAAATTGACTAAACTCAAATTTTCGGTCATATATGGGATGTCACATGAACGTCAATGTGACTATCACAAATATGTACACAATTCGCAACGAAAGAACAGCGTTCATTGAACATCAAGTTCTAACGTTAATTAATAGAACATTCATCACGTTTTGTTAACGTAAAATTATGGGCATATGACGACAGTGACTTTATCGATGGTTATATTTACGTGAGCCTGACGTAAATACCAATAGATTCTAGCACTTGCCTCCTATACACACATTACGTCAAGCCTGATCGTTGTTATAACGTCAAATTTAGGTCAAACATGGTAACCCCGGCACATGCGTATTTACAAACTGGCTGAGAGCGTTGTTTTGATCCAAGTTTATATAAGCTCCAAGTTTAAACTCTAGATGACATGATTCATTTACCATTTTTCTCTAACTTCTAACAGTCAAAGTTGGGAGCTTCGTTCGTAAAATTTTCAGGTAAGCAATATAAATTATCATTTTAAATCAAAATACAAGTCCGGTGTATCGTTTCATCAGCAATTTTTCAACTTACAGTTATTAGAGTTTTAGTTTTAGATATGTACATACTTGTGTATAGAGTATATCAATGGTAACAAGTGAATGTAGATAAGAATGTGCTTGTTGTTAGTTATGAAATTCTAATTTTTAATTATTCTCAATAATAATTATTATAGTTACAAATTGCTGTCAACTTTGAATGTTAATTATACATTTAAGTGGCACCAATACTATCAAGTATATGTATGTACCTACCATTAATCAACTTCTATCCAGTAACCAGTTTCATGCACAAGGGCAAACAAAAAATAATTTGTGAATGAATGCAATTATCTAAAATAATATTTAGTTAACATTTTTTTAAAAGTAGGTAATTAATTGTGGTGCCTTGTTTGAAGTTTCTAATCAGTATATAAATCATAATAGATATTTCTGTTATTTTCAGGTTTAATTTTTTTGTTTGGAGAGGGCAGAAAATGATATCTGGAATCAGGAATTAGGACTGAAGAATACTGATTGGTTACCTGTGAATGATTATCTGGAGAGTAATATGAAATGCACAATTTATTTATTTGTTTGTGGCAGAATTTAATCAGTAAAATATATTTTAACCTACGTGAAATGGAGACCTTAATTTATGTTGCCTAAACAACGATATTTGACGTAAACCAGACGTCCTGTTTCAAAGTAATATTTTCGTAAGTATCTGACGTTCAGCTGTCGTTGTCAAAGCGGACATATTGTATTCAGCTGGACGTCACAACTGGACGTTGTTCGGACCAATTGACGTTAAGGTTTAACGTACTACTAACGGTGCACTGACCAAAATTTCTACTCGGGAACTCCCTTCTGCTGTTCAGCGTGGAGAGTATTAATATAAAATTATGTTAGTCCGACCAAACCGGATTTTCCTATTTTAGCCAGGACACGTTAAAAATTTGAACATCTTGATAATTACAACCATAACTGGTTAATGATTTGAAGCAATAACGATTGATTTAAACACTAATCGCACATCTTCAAAGTGAGCTGCACGCGTTTGTGCAACACAGTATGAACTGGTAACATTAAACGTCTTTTATCTCCAAAAACACACGTTTCTTTAACACAATTCTTTCACATTCGTCACCCACAATCTCATTTTACGCTTTCCATCAAGTTTCGTCCAAACTGCACAATGCTAATTTTGTCATCATTGTCTTTGCAGCACAATACTTGTTTTGGGTTCATTTCGTAGAGTGTACAATTTTAATTTTGTGGTAAAATCTTGTTTAGCGCGGCGTTCAATTTATGAAAAAATCCAAGGCAATCTTCCTTTTGGTGTAGATTCCTCTACAGCTCTAGGTTAATTTTGGGATAAATTCTACAAAACGGGTTACAAAACATGTAAAATTCGGGATGGATTGGAAAAAGGGCAGTGTTAATTTTAAGATAAATTAGCACACCGTGCATTGTTAATTTTGTGATAAATTCCTGCATTGCGTAATGTTACTTTAGGAGTGGATTCCCAAACATCAACAGTTTAATTTTTGACAAATTTTTAGAGAGTACAACGTAAACTTGTAATTAGACCAGAGGACTGGAGTGGAAGGTTTTGCGATAGCTTGTATGTATATACTTGTTTATTTTTCACGTAATTGTTGGTTGAACAAAATTAATATTCACAAGTTTGAAATTTGCATTTTGTTTGTTTTGCAATTATTACGTTTTTTTTAGAATGAGCTCTTAAATAACTACAGTTAGAGGGTGAGGTGTCCAAGTCTCAGGTAATTGTTTCTTCACGGGAAAAAATTGTGACAATTTGGATGAAAGTTTAGTGAATTTTAATTTCCCGCTAAAATGTTTACAAATATTTTGTAATTTTGGTTGAAGTTATTTCAGCCTGTAGGGCATAACAGTACCTTTTAAATTACTACCAGTGACAGAGATACAGCATTTGAGTCAAAACTTGTTGGGATTCTTCGAGAATCTCCAGTAGCCGCAAGATCTGTAGTTTATATCAGTAGTAGCAATTGTGAAGGAGAACCGTTAGAAAATGCCTTGACAGGTACTTTCGTAGTTGTGATTTTGCGTTTGTCGCAACATTAGCTATTGAAAAGAGTCATATGACGTGTTACTTTTTTTGTTTGAATTGTAAATTCACTGCAGATGCACATTGAGATTCTAAAAATTAGTCATACGAGTCAAAATGGAATTATATACAAGGAACAGTTTTTAATAAATTTTACAATATTAATGTCACGATGGTGTCGAATGTCACATTTTACGTTAGAATTTCTGAAACACTTGTGAATGATACGGCTATACTGAAATGAATTTCAAATTTTTTACTTTCTTTCCAAATATTGAAAGTACATTTTGTTGTGATGGTGGTCAATTCTCAAATAATTCGTTCTTCACAAAAATGATGGTGACATTTTGGTAACGTTTATGAATCTTTCAACATTGTTCCTTGAAATTGCTCCCCTCAGGACAAATTGTCTTCCCATGAAATTTTTGAATAAATATAAAAATTTAAAATCCGTGTCTACTGGTGCTGTATCTCGTTCACTGATACCTCATTTAAAAGCTAATTATGTTACACAAGGTGAAACAACGCCAAGCAAAATTTCGAAATCCTTGTGAAATTTTCATAACTTCAAAAAGGAAATTCAAATTTGTATCATTTGTTTGTTCAAAGAAACAATTACCTGCGAAGTGGCCACCCCTCAGGCTATGTGTGGTTACTTAAAAGCTCAATATTTACAAAACGTAATAAATTGTAAAACAAACAAAGCCAAATGTCAAAACGAATTTCAATTTTGGTAGAGTATCCAGTTTACGTAAACCATTATTTGACTTTAACATTATTTAAATTCTTAGCAAATAAATTTTTGTTACACAATTCGCAGCTAGCGTACTTCAAGCTTTTATCATTTTTTTAACACTGCCAATTGTAATTTGAGAATTATTTAGAAGTTGATAAAAGAATGTTTCAAATTCTAAATACGTAGCCAGGTTTGTCGGAGAAATTTTGTTGTAAATTTCAAAATTCCTGTCAAATTATTTTGCTAATAGAAAACAAGTATCTGTCGCAAAACCCACTCCTGTCCTCTGGTCTTAATTCTTTGCTAAACTTTTGTCTGTCCAAGTCGTCGTTATTTTTGTATTTACTAAAACGGCTAATTATGTTTTGTTTCAAACACAAAGATACGGAGAACGATCAAGACAGGAGTTACATAGCAATTCATACAAAGAGATAATTAGAATAACGTCACTCCAAGTACAAAAAGTTTTGTAAAAAATATGCAACGGTAGCAATTATCATCTCAGGATTCTCAACGTTGATTAAACGGGAAAATATTTTCAATTTCAAATTTTTTGATCTATGGGTTAAAGAATCGACGCGATCCCAAATGAATCTCAACGCCAGGGCAGCCAGAACGTGAAGTCATATGAACTCCTGTTGACCTTAACTCATCACAGTTGGTTACATGACCTTATATACACCTTACGGTTCACAAGTAGTTTCAAGACCTCAGATTAACCAAAAATTGACCTCGGAACTGTCATACACATATAACGTACTGGACCACAAATCTACGTCACTAAGCAGGGTTCCAAAACAATTCTTTCAAATTCGTAATTTCGTAAAAAAAACCGCAAAGAGCTATTAAATATGGAAAGCCATGGGGCAAACATGATTTTATAATGAAATTTGATCCAATAAAATATTCTGCCGGATTTGGGATTCGTCACAAAATTAACTTGGGGATAAACTAGGGATTTGTTGGAAAATTTGCATTGTGCTGAAATGGAATTCGTGACAAAATTGATGACATTGCGCATGACTTAATCAAAAATTTACTTATTTTTAAAGAAATATATATTTTCTGCTTAGGACATTACATTTATAAATTGTCACTTTCTCAGCCGTCTTAAGCATGTTTGTATATTTAACAAGTGTTATGTGCAGTAATTCTGCTCTCAGAATTAAATGACTATAGGTTTTCGATTTGACTGATGTTAATAAATATTCAATTCCCTCGTAATTTCCCTAATCTGTTCCACATTTTCCCAATCCCACTGGTTTAAGAACTGATCATGGAAGCGGAACAAAGTCGCTGAAAATAAAAATGAAATTTTCGGTATTTGCAGAGAGTGGCTGAGGGTTCCAGCAGAACTGGCTCACGATCACCTTAATTGCAATCGCTACTACTTTCAATTTCGTAACACAACTGAGTGAATTTATTTTAGGATATTTTGCCCCTACCTTGAATAATGAAAAATGGTAGTTTTGGATATGTTAATTTTTCCCCAACTTCCTATTCGTGTCCGGCATTATCGTCTTTTATCAGGAAATGTAGTCTTTTGGTAGCGACCCAGCTACGAGTAACAATGTAAATGCCTTCATCTTGGTTAATTTTATGCACGTGTTTTCAGTGAGCCTGCCAACTGGTCCACATTCTTTAAAGGATAATCCTTAATACGTAATGCGGAGGAGGAAGTTCATACTCTACAATTATTTCATTGTTTAAGGTTTGTATATAAAATCAAAAAATTGTAAATTCTTGGCACGTAGAAAATCCAATATTTGTTTGCTCTCTTTGTTTCAGGAACTTAATTAAAAATTAAGGGAGATAGAGAAAACGTTTTCAAAATATTAACATCAAACAATATCTTCACATAATTAATTTTCTTACACAAAACTGAGTTTTTCAGCCATAATTTCTGACCTACGTTCATAAAAATGAGTACAATTCAACACTGAGTTTGTTTGAAGTCAGAGCTGCTTTCAGGTAGCAAAAAATCAAGATCCGCACCTGAACCCGACCCGCACCTGAAATATCAGGTTAATTTTTTTCGTCGACCCGAACTTGGCCCTCCGGATCCGAGTTAACATCCGCACCTGTCAGGTATTTTTGGATCAGGTACTTCATGGTTACCCGCACCTGAAAAAATACCTGAGGTGCGGATCTCACAACAAACCCGACCCGAACTTGAACCCGAACCTGAACCCGAACCCGACTTTCAAGTATTTTGTCAGAGCAAACTGACAATCACAAGTTCTATCTTATTACTTTATCAAAGTAAATACCACTTACTCACTGACGCTAAATCCCAAATACGTAAATCTGTAATAATGTTAAGTGACAAGCATCACAAAAAGACTGAAAACAGCCAATTTAACCTACCCAAAGCATTTTCTGAGCAATAGCTTCAGCACGAGATCGGAGATCATCTAGCTTTTTTAATTGTAACCAAGCCTTAAATTAATTAATTTTAAAAATAGTAACCAAGCCTGAAGGCACAAGTATACACCAAATTGATTCCAATTTGTTGATGTGTACTACAATGTTGCTAAAGGCAATGTGCTACAAGGCTATATCATGAAATCAATTAGCAAAGTTTGGCTTAGTGCATCGCATGGGTTCAGGTCGCACCCAGGTATTTGGGTTCAGGTCGCACCCAGGTATTTGGGTTCAGGTCCAGGTCCAGGTTCAGTATGGGTGCATGTATTTTGGACCCAATAATTTTGGGTCCTTTCTGGGTGCAGTATTTTATACCAGTGAAATTGGGTAAAGCTTCTGGTTCAGGTTCAGGTACACAGAAAAACCCGTTTTGCTTTTACCTGTCAGGACCAGGTGTAACAAATGAAAGACCTGAACCTGATCGCAAAAGACCTGAAATGTTTGGATTTACTGATTGAAAGTTAAAAGCCGGAGAATTTCAAGCTTGCAAGATGATTTCCATCGAAAAAGCAATGGCAGGGTGTCCCAGGAACCAGTGAACAGGCATTCTTTTTCATTTTAAATATATTTTGCACTGCAAACACCCAATTGTACTTTTAACACAAGATAAAATAGTAAAAAAGTTCTGATTCTCAAGTACCCAAAACATGCTCAGGTCCGGTCCAAAAATACCCAGGTTCAGGTCGTCTTTTGGGTACTTTTTCGGGTTCAGGTACTAATCAGGTGCGGGTACTACAAAAACGCAATTGGGTCAGGTTCAGGATCGAAAAATTTGAACCTGTAAAATCGGTACATTTTCAGGGACAGGTTCACACTTTTGAGGTACCCAAAGTTTGGGTCCAGGTACAGGTTCGACTGTTTTGAACCCATGCGATGCACTAAGTTTGGCTGCTTGTTAATTTAATTGGTATGGCAGCTCTCATGCATCACTAACTACCACGTGTTCTTCAGCCATGTGAAGCTACATTAACGTTCATTTCTGCTTTTGAGTTTCATTCACGTGAACTTAAAGTTAAATTATTGCGGTAAAAAAATACTTGCTCAATACCTGAAATTGCAAGTTCGGGTTCAGGTATTTTAAATTCGTCGTACCGAACTTGTACCTGACATTGAGCTCAGGTATATTTTTTAAACCCGAACTTGATCGTAACCCGACCTGTAATATCAGGTGCGGATCCTGGATGTACCCTCACTTGACCCGAATCTCAGGTACTTTTTTTTATAGCTGACCCGAACTTGACCCGAACCCGACCCGACGGGTATTTTTCAGGTACTACCTGATACCTGCAAGCAGCTCTGTTTGAAGTCAAGCATTTTGAATTTTGAGACATCGGAGCGAAGTGAGGGAGACATCCCTTCGATGCATGGAAGACATCCATGCGATGTGAGACAGACATCCATGCGATGTGAGGGAGACATCCATGCGATGTGAGACAGACATCCATGCGATGTGAGGGAGACATCCATGCGATGTGAGACAGACATCCATACGATGTGAGACAGACATCCATGTACCATGTAGTCAAGCATTTTGAATTTTGAGACATCGGAGCGAAGTAAGGGAGACATCCATTCGATGCATGGAAGACATCCATGCGATGTGAGACAGACATCCATGCGATGTGAGGGAGACATCCATGCGATGTGAGACAGACATCCATGCGATGTGAGGGAGACATCCATGCGATGTGAGACAGACATCCATGCGATGTGAGACAGACATCCATACGATGTGAGACAGACATCCATACGATGTGAGACAGACATCCATGTACCATGTAGTCAAGCATTTTGAATTTTGAGACATCGGAGCGAAGTAAGGGAGACATCCATGCGATGTGAGACACATCCATGCGATGTGAGACAGACATCCATGCGATGTGAGGGAGACATCCATGCGATGTGAGACAGACATCCATACGATGTGAGACAGACATCCATGTACCATGTAGTCAAGCATTTTGAATTTTGAGACATCGGAGCGAAGTGAGGGAGACATCCCTTCGATGCATGGAAGACATCCATGCGATGTGAGACACATCCATGCGATGTGAGACAGACATCCATGCGATGTGAGACAGACATCCATGCGATGTGAGACAGACATCCATGCGATGTGAGACAGACATCCATACGATGTGAGACAGACATCCATGCGATGTGAGACAGACATCCATGCGATGTGAGACAGACATCCATGCGATGTGAGACAGACATCCATGCGATGTGAGACAGACATCCATACGATGTGAGACAGACATCCATGTACCAGGTAGTCAAGCATTTTGAATTTTGAGACATCGGAGCGAAGTGAGGGAGACATCCATTCGATGCATGGAAGACATCCATGCGATGTGGGATACATCCATGCGATGTGAGACAGACATCTATGCGATGTGAGGGAGACATCTATGCGATGTGAGGGAGACATTCATTATTTAATCTTAATCGTTCTATGACTGCTCTTCTCGCTTCGTCCATTGGTACATTAGTAAATAATGATTCAACATCAAAAGAGACCATAATTGAGCCTTGTGGAATTGAAATATTGCCTAATTTATTTACGAATTCACGAGAGTTTTTGACTGAAGTTGGAATATTCCGATTGCAATATGAAATGAATTCATTTAGTTTACGTGCCAATTTATGATACAACGATCCTCTGTAATCATTGATTGGCCTCAAAGGTGCTCCTTGCTTGTGTATTTTTGGTAAACCAAAGAATTTGGGTATTCGTGGATGATAGTTGTATACCTCTTGAAACAATTCTGGTGACATTTTGTTTTTACTCTTCAATTGCTTGCATAATCGGAGAAACTCAATTTGTAAGTTCTTAGTAGGGTCTTCTTTAAGTAACGTATATGGTCCTGATTGGATCATCGAATCAATTTTGTGTTCGTAATCAGCTCTGTCCATTAGAACCGTAGAATTCCCTTTATCAGCAGGAAGAATAACTAGCTCCTTATTTTCTCTCAATTTCTTCATTGTCCTAAGAATTGTAACATCATTTTTATCACATTGATTATTTCTTATCATGTTGACTATTTTTCTTCGTATAATTTCTCTTTCAACTGGATCAATGTTATCATTAGAAAATTCAGATTCAATGGTTGCAATAAATTTTAATTGAAGATCTTCTTTTTGTTTGTTTGAAGGAGATATAGCAAAATTAAGTCCAAGGCTTAAAACATGTACAGTGCTCGGCCAATAATTTGCATTATAAGCTTGTAGAGATGGTCTCCGGTGGATAACTCCAACGGGACTTGCACTAAACGGCTGAAATTTTTAGAATTCATAAACAGAGGTGTTAAGACGAGTTAGGTAGGGGAAAAGCATAGATTTGGGTGTTTATATCAGTATTAAAAAAAATTGAAAACAAAAAAGGTGAGATTTCCGTGTGACAAAAGTTTGCATTATGGGTAGTGTATCCCAGCTCTTTCTGCACAATTCACGAAAAAAGAGCTCTGGATTAGACCTTATTGTTCGTATTTACAGTACAGAGTGTCGTAATCAAATTAGCTAATTAATTATGATATGGAAAAAAGATTGAAGCCAGGATTGTACAGATTTAAATGCCCGGAGGTGCATTGACGGTGCTTCTATTAAAACACCCTCTAAATTTCTACACGTTTCGTATCCAGCTGCTGAAAAAGTGTTTTTCAGGTGCGTTAGGTACGAAGTAATTAAACGCTATCTCACACTGGCCAACCAGGGGTTACCAGCAAGAGTTTTTACTGTCAAATAATGAAGACAGCCATAAAACATAGGAAGTGGCGACCTAACCTGAACGCTGGCAGCGTAAGAAGCGACGCCAGTGTCAATATTAGGGACCTCACTGTAAGGCGAAGACTCAAGGAAGTCTAATACAATGGAAATATTGCCCGGAAAAAATCTTTGATCACCAAAAAATATGCTGACAAAAGGAGGTAGCAGGGGACGAAAGTTTTCCAAATGTGGAGATAAGTATTGGGCTAAACTACACCGGTCTCGGGATTCCAAAATCTATAGTTTTGATACCAACGGACAGCCAAAAGTGTGGAGAAGCCCAGAAAAATCACTACAGCCAGGGTTCTACAAGTTTACCGTAATTCGAGACGGATATAAACTTGCTTACAACAACCTTAAATAAACCCTACTATAAGCATGGCTTTATCCCATGCTCATTTTCAGATCTCTTGACAGTATGGGGCTGTTTTTCGCCCAATATCGTAGGGAATCTTGTTAGCGTTCATACCACCATGAACAAGGAGATCCTTCAGTCCATATTTGAGAAATAGTTTAAGGAATCTTGCAACAAATTAAAAAATTTTAGGAAATTAATTTTTCACAGGACGAAGGATCAGAAGCGTACATCCAAACCTATGCAACCATGGTTTCAGAAGAGCCACATATATGTCCTGCTGTTAATTACTGAATAGGAAGACCTGAATCCCATTCAAAATTTTTGGGTCGAGCTTCTTCTTACTCTCCGTGGTGGCCCCCACTTGGCCCAGAATAATGGTGAGATACTGCAGATTCTCACTGACGAATGGTACACTATTCCACCCAAAAAGACGCGAAAGTTAGTGTATTCCGTCCCCAAAATAATTCAAGAGCTTATTAAGGCCCGTGGTGGGGATATCCGCTATTAAAACTAAAGGGTGACGGTAATAATGCAAACTTTTGTCACACGGAATTCCACCTTTTTTGTTTTTAAATTTTTTTATACTGATATAAACAACAAAATCTATACTTTTGTTATTCCCTATCTCGTCTAAACACCTCTAATTAAACGTTCTAAAAATTTCAGCCCTCTAGCGCTAGTCGAACTGGAGTTATCCACCGGAGACCATTTGTATTGACTTATAATGCAAATTTGTGGCCACCGAGTGTAGCTCATCGTTTGATGGATGGAAGCTGCTTAGATTGACTACAGTATTACATCTGCTGTCAATAACATGATTGTTTTCTTTTTCTTTTGGCTTCATAGTTGTCCTGTTTCTTAGATTATTCAATTTGTTAATGTGCTTGTCACGAACTTTGTGGAAACGGAAGTTATAATCATATTCGGCGTATTCCAAAATTTTATTGTAGATGTTTTCAGGTAGTTCAGATAATTCTGTTTTGCTTGATTCAACATCACGTTCAATTTTCTTAACTTGTCTATATTTATTCTTGAGATTCTCTTTTAATAGTTTCCGTTCACATTTATTAATAATTTCTTTGGCCTTATGTGTACTAACTATTATCTTAATCTTTAAGAAACTGGGAATAATATTAAATGATTTACACTTCCGCAAAAAGATAATATCATTTTTGATGTGCAGTAATTTCTTATTATTCTTTTCGTAGAGTAATACTTTATGTACATAATTCAAACCAAATTGAATGTGTATATATTCTTTAAGTCCTTTCCATCCACATGTGTAATTATTTTTCACATTTAAATTGGTTTCAGTGGAATCCATTTTTATTATAAATAGCAAGCTTTCGAACAACAACTGTGTTCATCTTCGGGCTATCTACAACTAAATGCTAAACATCTAAACTAGCTTCATTTTCAATTGTACTAATTTTTTTAAAAATTGAAATATTAAATTATATTACTGTTTTTACAAAAATTATTTTTAAATTGTATAATAATAGCTAAAGAATTATATTCAATTTTGGAATAATTGGTTTCCAAGCATCACTTAATATGTAACCCTTATTGACGTTCATTAAGGGATGTTTGCTTTGCTGAATTAGTAATCCTTCTTTAACTTCTCTTAAAAATGGAGCAGGTTCTTTCAGGATAAACTTAGAATCTTTCCATTCAATTCGATGGTTCAATTTCGTTTTATGAATATGGTTAGCTACAGCAGATTTCTTGTAATTATCTTTTTCTACATGTATTTTGTGTTCATTAATTCTAATTAATCATAATTTTAATGAGACATTATTGACCGGGATGCGACATCCAAGTCACACATGAATCCAGTGCTCGGCACGGGTACAAAACATCGGTACTCGTACCCATATCCGTACCCAAAATGCGGGTATTGCAATATCTGGTATCTATACCTGTACCCATACCCGAGTATCCGGGTACAAATTTTTCGTACCCGTACCCGAAATGTAATCTTAATCCATGTACCTGTACCCGCATTGTACCCGTACCCGAAAAATACTCGAAAATTAAACCCATCCCGATGGAAAATCGCATGCATAATTATGTACATAAAAGGACCTGACGGATGTAGGTGTACATAATATGCACAATTATGTCATAACATATTATGTTGAAACACTATGTAAAAATTATGCATAATCAGCACGTGAAATTATTTACTTAAATTACAAATTTAAATGTTTTTATTCACACTCAATCGCATTAGGTAGATACACAATCTGCTCAACATTATTAGAATTCAATATAGAGCTACTTTTGGGATCGGGATACACCCGGGAATTGGGTTCGGGATCGGGAACGGGTTCGAGTTCGGGTGTCTAATTATTGTTCCCAAATACTTTGGGACCAGGTTCAGGAACATGCTCAGCAGACCCGGGATTTCGGGATCGGGACCGGGTTTGGGAACGGGTTCAAGCTTGATGAAGGTATTTGTGTTCCCGTCGGGAACCGGGAACATCTTCGTTCCCACACCCGTTACACGCTTCACGTTCCCGGGAACTACAAAACCATCTAGCGGAGAAAAAATACGAAGCATGCACGGCTTCCCTCGTTAAAATGTTGAGATAATAATTTTACGTAAGCGACGTGAGCCGTTTCGCATATTGTCAGTTGGGATCGCGTAGTAGTGATTTCCGCCTACTCTAACTTGCAAGATGAAAGTCATTGCTAAACTCATAGTGGAAATCGTTTAAGTAGTCTTCCTGGTTCTTTTTCGGCAACGCAGACCAGACGTTTAGTTTGCTGACAATTTGTAATTTTCCTAAATCTATTGTTGCATGCACAAGTATTGTTAAATCAATAAAAATGGGAAGAAAAAAATTGATTTACACTAACTACGCTGGTCCCGGGAACGAGTCCGGGTTCAAGGGATTCGGGATTGGGAGCAAATTTTATCTGATTTCGGGTTCGGGATCGGGATCGGGTTTGAGATCAACGATTAAAGCATATTTAATATCTGGGTTTTTGTGCACCCGATCCCAGTATTTCGGGAACGGGTTTGGGTGTGAGTCCGAAAATATTGATGACCCGATTTTCGGGACCGGGTTCGGGAATGGGATCAAACTTTTTGTTCCCACAAGTAGCTCTAATTCAATAAAGTACAATAAAAAATAACTTCTTCCACGCTGTCAGCATTTATAATGGTGATCTTATTTTCAGATTTTAATTTATAAGCTGAGTAACCTTCGACCAATTTCAGCCTTTTCAGTTTGTAGCAAACTAAAACACACCGACAAATATTATCCGCAAATGTAACTAAAAGAATCTATTTAACAACAAGAAGTTTAAAACCTGATTTAATTACACACATACATTTTTTAGTAGAAATGTTTGCCTGTGTGTTAATATGGACCTTATTAATTAAACTTCTTTTAAAGTATGAGCACGAAATCACATCCTCTTGGTGTCCCAGACATTTAATTAAATGTAATTCATCTTCATTCAATTTGTATTCCTGAGATAATCCCAGTAAAAACATGCAGAATCGACTTTTTGAAAGTTTACTAATCGTTTTCGCTTGGACACTAATTCGTCGTAGAATAACAGTTCTGGGGAATTTTTGAAAACAATTTTTTCAGACGTAAATGTGATTTTTCAATAATATTTCTGCTAATTTGAGCTTCAATACGATAAGAAGCTTTGAAGTACTGAAGTAAAATTCCATTAAAATTTCCAAAATAAAATAGGGACAAGTTCCACAAAGGTCCCCAATCACGAACACAGTCTGGCGCGTGGATGAGTAAATGGACATTGAAAGAACAATATGATTTTGTGTACAGTCCTTCAACACGCAAATTTAAAAAGCAAATTCTTTGCACGTACCAAATCTACTTCATAGATCTGTTTGCCACATAAAATAAACAAGGCCTGTACAAATTTAATAAAATGCTTGTAATATGCTGTTGGTAAAATATTTTTCAAAACAAGAGGAACTAGATATATGTCCAATTTCTCCATTCGCTTGATTTCCAAAATTTTCTTTCTTCAACACTACGTATACACCGATCCGAATTAAAAATAACTCTCCAAGTTTTAAAAATTGCATTGCTATCTTGAATTTTGTTTCCAATGTAGTACATTTTATTGTGATTTGAAGTGTCCAGCAATGCATTTGTAAATGTCCGGGCTACTCCGAGACAAGCTGTATGCATATAATCGAAACAAAAGCCGTTCAAAATATCAAATTTATACAGCAGTAATAATGGACTTACTTTTCTAATTCCATTGTAAGAGTTTATGTTCTTCCCTTGGTTGAGTTTGTCTCGAAGAACTTCCAAGTCACGTACAAAGCTAGCATGTGTTCGATTCGGGGCAGTTTGCGTACAATATATCCATTTATGAGAGGTTTCACTATCCCAATGCGTTTCACCCTTTTCCAAGCAGTACGGGCAACCAAATGCTCCGTTAAATTGTGTAACACCTTGAACACCGCAAATAGCAACAGAATCGGCTGCCATTATAGGAAAATAAATTCGGCTCGCAAATGTAATATTTTCAGCAGCACAATTGAATTTCACATCAGAAATAGCATTTAATTGAGCCCAAATCGGCTTTAAAAAATACTTGAAAACAGGCTTTTCGGTGCCAAACCACATCGCTCAAATTAATGTATGCTTTCGAAGAAGCGGATAACTAAGTTCATTTATTGAAATAAGGAAAGGCCATATTGCGAACTTTGAAGAATTGTAGCACGAAACTCCGTCTGTGTTAAACAATGAAGTTATGTCTTCACTTCCAATATTGAGAGATTTGTACTTTTTCCCGTCATAAATATCTTGGAAAACATTATCTTCGCCCGTCTTTTGTCTTGCTGTTATACGAAGATTCTTGCATAAACCTTTGGCAACTTCGGGGATTTGTAGCATTTCTTTTGATGATTGTTGAATGTCAAACGTCAGAAAATAAGTATTGATTTCCGGGTTTTGTTTTTGGAAGCATGATGTACAAACCTGACGATCATCTAGCAGACTAGAGCTTCCTTCGGGTTTCCGAAATCCCGAAGTTCCGTGTTCGGAAACGGAACGGAACAATTTCGGAACATTCTTTTTGGTTCCGTCATTGAATCGGGACAAAACCGGAACACGAGCACTTGTCCCGATGATATTGGGACCGGGACGGTTCAGAGCATCGGTACGAAAAATGTCTCATATAATTTATGTAATCGGAAAGCGGAATTGTTCTGTTCCGTTCCGAACCGATCCCGGTACAATTTCTGAAGTGTCGCGCCATCGTTCAACTAGAATGGAAACACATTTCTTATCGCTCTGGCTTGTAAGCAGTTTTTGCCAAAATTACGAAATTGGATGAACACGGATTAAAACACAAATGCTCATGAAGCTCGCGAAGCTACAGATATGTATTGTGAGTCTCGTTTTCCATGAAAATTAACAGAATAACTAATTTTGTTTAATAAACATGGCCATGGGCATGGGCGATTTTTCTCGTAATGAAACTTCTGAAATCGAAATTATTAGCATCAATGAAGCAAGCTTGCAGGAAATTAACACTGTTAGGTCCACACGCTACAAATATTTATTGCTAAAAAAATTAATAATTAATATATAATACTGCACAGTAGTTCTTTTTATATGGCCTAATGATTAATAAATATTATTTTATATAATTAAATAATAGCATTCCCTCGCATCCAATCTATTAAAAGTATATCATGTATATTATGTTGCCAGTAATTTGTACACGCATTTCACGTATATGTTGTGAAAAATTCCGGGATATTTCGGAACGGAACGGGTTCGGAACGGAAAAACTAGCATAATACGGAACGGAACACAACCTGTAACGGAAAAATACTTTACTTCTTTGTTCCGAACGGTGTCAGTTCAAATGTTCCGATGTCCCGACAGCCGGAACGGAACCGGAAACAATATTATTTGTAGGTTTCGGAACGGAACGGAATTTCCTACGGAACAAAAACGTTGAACACATTGGAAGCTCTATAGCAGACATTTACACTTTGTACAAACGTAGGGCTAATTAGCACGGTTACAATTAGTCTGGAGCCTCTTGTTTAACAAATAATGACTTTTCGGGAAATCCGTTGCTGGGGAAGCATGAATCTTAGCAAGTCTAGAAGATCTTGTATTCCCTCTCTTGAGAGTTTATGCTTGAGAATTTAAGCAAACACCAAGAAACAACCTTCAGTCATACTCAGATTCCCATTAAGGTTTTCGTCCTAATAATTTTCATAAAATGCATGTAAATGCACCAATTCACAAAACAAAAATAATACAGAAATATTGAAAATAACAAATAAAATTCAAATGACATGCTCACGTACTTCATCGTCAAATTGAATTTTCGGTTCTTCGAGCTCATCGTCCAAATTGTCTTGAAAGGCCGAGCACGAATCAGCAGCGCTTTCTTCGCCATCAGAAATTGCAGGTTGAGGTGCCTGCATAAATAATGTTCTTATTGTATATTTTATTTCGAAAAAACATTAATATTATGACGTGTTTGCCTTGGTACTCCACCTTTTCCAACATTTAAAAATGGATCATTCAAGTATGATTTGTACTTTTAACGTTTCATTTTATAAAAATTAAAGCTCAAAAGACAAAGTGGTAATAATTACTTCACTTTATTTCATGTATTGCTCTAGTACACGTGGCATATTTCATTTGATGTTTGTTATAGGGTGCTCAGAAGTCCTGATTTCAGATATTGTCATTCGAGGACCCTAATCACTAATTTAGTGCTGATTTCATACATACGGCCAAACATGTCAGCATTTACTGTTATTTTGGGTAACACGTTGATAATAATAACATAATTTTGAGTTAGATCATCGACGTCTTATACACCATTTTGCTTCCTACTTCTAATTGTTAGTATGCATGTGAAGGAATTTGTTGCCTTATAAGTCAAATGCAACATTCGAACCTCTGCAATTAATAACGATCGAATTCACTATGCGCCGAGTAGTTCTAGTTTAGATTGACTTGAAGTTACAGTGAATTTCCCATATAGTGGTTTCCTCTTAGATGGCATTTCCTCTTTAGTGGCATCAAAAAACCCTCCCTAGAGGTTTGCAATGTTAAAGGTATACTATATAGTGGCACCCGTTATAATGGTATTCCCTCTATAATGGCACCATTATGTGTTACGGTGGCTCGGACATGCAAAATTATAATGGCAGATGGCATAAAATTAGCTAGTTAATGGTATAACACGGTGTTATAAATAACACGGTGCGGGAGGTAAATAATTTTTGTGTCGATTGGTTCAATTTTAATTCTAAATGTTACTGCATACCATGAAATTCTTATTGTGGTATACTGAAGCTCTAGTATGATTAGCTGAAGTTACGTAATAGTATCATTGACTTAAAAGGTAAAACGAAAAGTTACACAACAAAGCATTGGTATTTTTACCTTGGCCCACTTCTAATACGTTTCAATTCGTTATTTATTTTTTAGCGTAATTTAAACGTTTTCCATAATCTGAAGCCAAAATTCGGTTTCTGGAAGGACGCTGTATTATTTTGATGATGTTTTGGAAAGTGTACATGCCATAAAAATGTGGATTTCTTCACAAGTAGCTCCGACCAATCGATCTGGAATGGTGACCTTGCAGTTGAAAAGTTTGCTACTACTTACAATATTACCAGTGTGAGGGTATCTATAATTATTTACTGAATGCTTTAAACTTACTGACCTTTGCACACCTCATAGTTTTACGCATTCTGTACAAATAAATTATTTTATAAATATATTTAGCTATTTATTAGTTATAAACATTAATAGTATATAGTTAGCCATTAATACCATATAGTGGCATCTCTATATAGTGGCAGGAATTTGTCACTCCCTTGGAAACCACTATATAGGAAACTCACTGTAGTCGCATTCATGAATATATTTTTATTCGGGTTTCACACAACTTACATTTCACTGCGTTTTCACGAACCGCCCGAATTTATAGTTCAAACTGAAGTGAAAGTTTTTGTTCGGTTTTCCCTTTCCCCAAAGTTGAAACAGTTTCAACTTTTTGGAAGTTGAAAATAGAATTAAATTGCGAATTCGTAAAACGAATGGAATTTCAATTTACAGTTATGTCGCAAATTTATTAGAATTAAATATTTAATCTAATAAATATTGAACGGTGCCTTTATTAATACATTCTTTCAAGGACCAAACCATTCCAATTAAAACTTGAGTTACGATTCAAACTTGAGTTCCGATTCAAACTTGAGTTCAGATTCAAACTTGAGTTCAGATTCAAACTTGAGTTCCGATTCAAACTTGAGTTCCGATTCAAACTTGAGTTCCGATTCAAACTTGAGTTCCGATTCAAACTTGAGTTCCGATTCAAACTTGAGTTCCGATTCAAACTTGAGTTCCGATTCAAACTTGAGTTCCGATTCAAAGTTGAGTTCCGATTTAAACTTGAGTTCCGATTCAAACTTGAGTTCCGATTCAAAGTTGAGTTCCGATTCAAAGTTGAGTTCCGATTTAAACTTGAGTTCAGATTCAAACTTGAGTTCCGATTCAAACTTGAGTTCCGATTCAAACTTGAGTTCCGATTCAAACTTGAGTTCCGATTCAAACTTGAGTTCCGATTCAAACTTGAGTTCCGATTCAAACTTGAGTTCCGATTCAAACTTGAGTTCCGATTCAAACTTGAGTTCCGATTCAAACTTGAGTTCAGATTCAAACTTGAGTTCCGATTCAAACTTGAGTTCCGATTCAAACTTGAGTTCCGATTCAAACTTGAGTTCCGATTCAAACTTGAGTTCCGATTCAAACTTGAGTTCCGATTCAAACTTGAGTTCCGATTCAAACTTGAGTTCCGATTCAAACTTGAGTTCCGATTCAAACTTGAGTTCCGATTCAAACTTGAGTTCCGATTCAAAGTTGAGTTCCGATTCAAAGTTGAGTTCCGATTTAAACTTGAGTTCCGATTCAAACTTGAGTTCCGATTCAAAGTTGAGTTCCGATTCAAAGTTGAGTTCCGATTTAAACTTGAGTTCCGATTCAAACTTGAGTTCCGATTCAAACTTGAGTTCCGTTTCAAACTTGAGTCCTGTTTCAAACTTGAGTTCCGATTCAAACTTGAGTTCCGATTCAAACTTGAGTTCCGATTCAAACTTGAGTTCCGTTTCAAACTTGAGTCCTGTTTCAAACTTGAGTTCCGATTCTGACTTGAGTTCCGATTCAAGCTTGCACTATTAAAGTACTACGCACCAGTAAGTACATTTAAGCTCTGACAGAAGCGCTGTCCGAGGTACAACGGTACAAGGACTTTCTTCAAGGATCTAATCTTTTATGCACGTCGTAACAAAGATAATCGAAATAAAGTGGGAGGATATAATAATGAAGGAATTCACATTTTAAAAAGAACTCGACTTTAAACTTAAATTTCCTATCCCCTGGTCAGTAAAATTCATTTCATAAAATTTGGAATTAAATTTCCTGCAATCTTTGGGAATTAGTTTCGTTTCACTCCTTGATGTTGTCTTGTCAGGGGTCTGAGTTGAGTGGAAATAACGTACTATGAATTCAATCAAGTTTACGTTTAGTTCCTCAAATGTTGAAGAGATTTTATTTAACTTTTGACAAATACAAAAATGGAACTTAATATTATCTTTGTTTGATTTTCTAAAATATAAGTTAACACTGAGATTTAATTCTGATTATAAATATTAATTCAAAGAAGACCTTCTCTAAATCTAAATACAAAGTTTATAAAGTTTATAAAGTTCAACTGTAATTTCTATTACGAGTTATCAAAGCGTTACCCGAAAGGCTTCCCAAAATTCCTATCAAAATTCTAAATGTTTTCTCAGAATTTCTCAATACCGTCCACCAGCCTGAAGAGCTGTGGTAAAATCCTTCCTCTTCTGAGAGTAAAGGCTATCTTCCAGAAAAGCTACTAGATTCTGAGAGTCTCTCAAAAAGGAAAGTAAAAACGGAGAAAACCGAAACCCGAGTGCTATACGAAGAGAGAGTCCAAGAGGACAGCGTTACGGATCGGTGTGTTCAGATCGACTGTGTATCTGTAAGATTTTCCTGGGGTATTTATACCCGGCCGTAGCCGCACTCTCAAAATCCAGAAGTTAATTGGATAGTTTTTAAAACCGTACCATCTGGCCGAAACCACGTTCCAACCCCGCCAGCTTGGCGCCGGTTCGAGATTGCTTTACATTTAAAAACATGACAATACATACATAGGCTATCTCAGCCTCAAATACTTTTCAAATTATAAGTCTTATCATAGCTTATATTTATTACGGCCGTAAAGACCGAACCAGTTATTTGAGACATCCAATTATTTAGAAGGAATCTTATAACATTCATAAACTTAGATTTTTGCCTTAGAATCAATCCTTGTTCTCCCTGGGAAAACGTCTTACACTCTACAAGACAATAGTCTGAAGCTTATTACGCACTTATAAATTAAATACTTATACATCTTACGCATGGAGAGATTTCCCTCCTCTTCCCATCCGCTCGGGCTGAGAGGAGAAAAGGGGTAATTTCCACACACACAGAGAAGAGCTTTTCCAACTATGAGTATTTTTATTAAAGCCGACGGTCAGCAAGCTTATACACGTACTACTCACATTTACACATTCCTACGTTCATTATTCCTATTTTTGTTAGTAAGCATTACATTAAATCTTACGCTAATATGAACGTATCAGTCTAGAGGGGCAAGTGATGATGGTCTCCCCGTGCATTCAAATTACACAAAATAAATGCTAGAAAAAATTCATAAATGGGATTTAAATTGAAAATTGTCGGTTTAGTAATAATTCGTTGAAGTCTGTTCAATTTGATTATTTCATTAAGAAATTTTAGCCTAAAATATGCACAGATTTTATCTATTTTCAAAATTAGACTAGCTTCAATGCAAAATTGCAAATAATTGTTTTCGAAATTTGGATTTTTTTCTTTTGATTTGAAAATTCTTATGGGATTTAACAATGAAATTTTATAGAAAGACAGTCCTGTGGTATCGTTTTCAATTTTGAAACTTTGATGACGTGTGCTAAGAGAACGGGGCAAAATGCACTCGAGTTATATGAGTTTTGAAACATACTAGGGGAGTACTAAAACATGAGCTATGCTTTGTTTGAATCCGCGTGTACCATCCCAAAATCTTACCTTGTCAGTGTGCTTTTTCATGTGAGCCAATTCTGTACCTGACGATCGTTTCTATGAAAGAATATTTGTTTCAGTTCTCCGTCGGAAACGTTGAGTTGACCCTCTAGTTGAGGTCTATATGAGGTCATGTAACCAATTGAAATAGTTCGTTAAGGTCAAGAGATGACCATTTGACTACTAAAGAAAAGCATGTCAACCGAACTGTCATAATTATAATCTAAAATTTGGTGAGATATTCAAAATCACCAATTTCAAAATCTTTTTTCGCTAAGAATAAATTATCTAAGACTTGCAAAACCTCTGCACAATTTATGTTTTGATGAAGTTTTAGAAAATTAAATATCAAATTTATGTGTAGACTGGTTCAAAATGTTGAAAAAACTGATTTCTGGGTGCGCTTTAACTAGAATATTATATCTCAAACACGTGCATAACTTGAATACATCATTTAGAAGCTACATATATGTTCTTATAGCTATCGGATTCTGCAAGAACATTTTATAGTTTTTGTTATTCTTTCGTGTTCATGTACATGTTAGTATTTTCACAGGAAATTAAATTACTACAGTGCGGGCACTCGCACGTGATTATATCAATAACAAGACAAAAAGCACTTGTGCTCATATTATTCACGCATAGGAGTATGTAAGTAATTCTTTTGTGCTGTATTTTCAAACGTGCGTGTCAACGTCAGTTAAATTCTTACGATTTTTGTGGGTCATATTGTCAGAAAGCATGGGATTTCTCATATAATTATAAATCTATGTATGTGCTAGAAAAACTCCCACAAGGAAATAGTATCATGAAAACTGTGAAATTGATTCCGCGATTACGAATCAATTTAAACATTTCAGACTGGTTGATGGAGATATTAAATACAAAAAATTAAAGCCGC
This sequence comes from Allacma fusca, assembly GCA_947179485.1. NCBI lineage: Eukaryota > Metazoa > Arthropoda > Collembola > Symphypleona > Sminthuridae > Allacma > Allacma fusca. The sequence continues at coordinate 58,111,711 of OX359247.1, read as the reverse complement.
TTAGAAATGATATTCCCACTGTGTACTATGTAGCTATAGTTGACTATTATTATATGTAAACCGCAAAAGCGTGGAGCATTTTGGTGCCACTTTGGGCGAGGGGGTGTCGCTTGGTATAATTTCCAACGTATGTGCATTCTGGGAGATAGTCCCAGTGTCATTATAATGATATTGATTGATGAGGCAGAAAAACTCTTTTTATCTCATGGTATGTTGTATTTTGACATTTGTTTTCCCATATTCGATATTCCCGACATAAGCAAACGTATATCGTAAAATACAAAAAAAACAGGTAATTATTTAATTTGAATGTTTATTTATTTTTAATATAATTTTACCCAATGAACTTTAAATTTTCGGAATATGGAATAGAAGGTCTAAAAGAATTTCCAAATTTAGAGGAAACAATACGAGAAATTAATTATAAGGATAGACATTCATGATATTTACAGCATTAAACCAGCCATAAACTATTGATATTATTTTTGCTGTATCCTCCAATTAGTGGCATTATACAATATACCTAAAGTAGTGTTATATGCACATGTATGAAGAAACTGTGATCCCGCGTAATAGTATCAAGAGAGACCATAAGCAAAGTGTATGGTTTAATTTTTCTATTTGAAAACTGTGAATTATAAGTATTTATTTAAATATCCCTAACGTGAATCTTCTATCAGGAAATTCATAATGAATCGATATATGTAATGATTCTAAAACAGTCTACTGTATGTGTAATGAACTCATGATTTGACCTCACTCCGTGTTTTTCCCTGGAAAATAGTACCAAAGGTTTTCAAATATAACAATAGTACCTCATTCAAATGTGTTCTCCGTATAATTCCCCGAAGAAAATCAAGTTTTGATACTTTTGAGAGGGTTATAGTTAGAGGGTTATTATTATACAGAAAAAATTCACTGCATCACCATAGTTATCTACTAGGAAGATAATCACATGTACATACGTAATATGTAAGGAAATGGCTGAGGATAAATCCCAGCCTGTGGCAAATAAAAAATACTCTAAAAAACCAGTTTACGTGCAGCAAAACGCTTGTATTAGGACATTGTCTTAATTTCAGCTTATTATTATCGCCCTTAAATGAGCTTAAAATTCATTATCATTTATTCAAGTGTCTATTTAAAAATTGGAGATATTGGATAGACACTGATGCCATGCCACAGTCTCTATTTTAGTAGCTACGGAAGTTTTGGAGTCTGCTAAGGTTTCACAATTATTAGACATCCAGGAAAATGGTTGAGATTTCTGAATTTATTTCACCATTTCTAGGCGTTAGTTTTGCAACTGCGTTTATTTTATTTTTCGCTGTTAATCGAAATCCGAAGCACCGGAGAATATCGGACTTCCTCAAGCTACTTCCAGGACCACGTCGGTACCCAATTATAGGGAGCTGTCTTGAATTGACTATTCCTAGCGAAGGTAAAGCTCAATCAATATTCCTTTTATATTTTCCAATGTAAAATGATTAAAATATTGAAGTCTGTAACAGTGCTATTTTTAATGGACTTTTAATTTTAGATTTCCATCAACTTCAGTTCAAGCAGTATAACCAATACGGTGATAGATTTGTGTTACATAGCTTTGGGTTTACCAACGTGGTAATATCAAATCCTGAGGATATCGAGGTATGATTTTTCCCAAGCTGTGAGTTTAAAACGTTTGCCTGAAACCTGAACATAATTAAGCGTTTTACTCTTTACAGAAACTTCTTACTTCGTCTGTGCACATTAACAAGGGAATTACCTACAAAAATCTTACTCCATGGCTCGGACAGGGTTTACTTACCAGTCGAGGTCCTTCAAGTTTAATTTGTTTCTAAAAATAATTATGTATCTATTCCAAGCTCTAAAGGTTGGAAAGACCGCTAGAAGCCACTGAATCTTTCAGTGACTTGCATAAGAGGAAATTTTGACACTGCATGTTGTACAAAAACATTTTCTAGTATTTTTCACATTCGAGAGAAAATAAGGCCCTGTATGTACCAAGTTTCAAAACTTGGTAGATTGCAAAAATCAGGGAATTAAAACCGTCAATTTCTGAAGACAGTACGGGGATCCTATATGTAATAATTGTATATTTTCTGCTCTTTGCCAATTTGGGAAGTGAGATCTGAATTACTTGAGGAAATCAGTATTTCAAACATAAATCGTAGTAATAAAATTCTACTCGGCTTACTTTCCAAGATCTATTATTGGAATTTAGTTACAGTCAAGAAGCACTTTCTTGTTTTAAAACTTTCGACAACCCTCCAAAAATCAACTTTTTTAAAAATTGAACTCCAAGTTTTGGTCTGCAAAAGTCAGCAATTGTAAATCTAGGAGATCTGAAGCAAACTCTGCAATTATTGGAAATTAATACTTAGAAAACTGTTTACAACATTTATTATGTGAAAATTAAAGGGCACTGAATCTATATGTAGATAAGAATTTCTGTAATTATTTTTGTTAATTAGAGTTTCGTTCAAAACTTGGCCCTTTATAGACTATGTATTGTAAACCACATACTGTAAACCATGATTTAACATTTGATGTTTTCTTCTTCTTGTTTTGCAGATGAAAGATGGCACAAGCATCGAAAAATGCTGACACCTTCCTTTCATTTCCGAATTCTGGAAGACTTCATTGTGGTATTTAATGAGCAGGCCCAAGTTCTGGTTAACATTCTAACCACAGAATTTGCCAATGGTCAGGCGAAAGATATTTGTCAGTTCATTACAAGATGTACTCTTGACATCATTGGAGGTTTGCAATCTTCTACTAACTACTACTGTAGGCTTTCTCTGAAACTGACTTTAAACAATTTGTAGCTTTCTCTAACGGCATGATCTAACAATAATTTGCAAAACTATCATTGATGTAAATGGGAATGTGTTAACATTTAGTAGAAACTACTCACTATAAAATACAGCAACATTTTTAAGCACTTTTTCAAGACAGATCAGTTTTTTGGAGGCACTAAAACTTCAAAAATGCTAAATTATTTCGTTTTTAATTTCTACGCAGAAACAATACTGGGCACTAAATTTGGGACACAGCACACCATGACCACGCCGTATTTCCAAGCCGTGAAAATGTAAACTTTTTTAATATCGTAGACAAAAAATATTTTACAATGAAGAGTCTGTTTAGCCTATAACCCCTTTTGAACTCGCTCTTACAACTTGTAATTTATTTTCATATTTGTAAACATCTAAGTGACGTCCCTGTCAGAAAAAGCAACATTTTATGGAACCTTTAGGGCTTTTACAAGGACGTTCTGAAACATAGAACGTAAATTAAGTACAAATAAGTAACTGTTTCCCTTTTGTTAGGGCGTTAAAAATTCAAACACGTCGGACCGTTTCACCAATATTGTGGCCCAAGAGTATATTTTGGCGTTCGAAATTGGGGCGTGATTACAAAGCTGCTTTAGAAATCCTCCATGGGTTTACCGATAAGGTAAATTCTTTGAAACAAACACCATATCAATTTAGTTCATTTACAGCAATCTACAGATAATCTGCAGCGGATAGATTCCTTAAAGTTGTATTCTTACAAGAATCTTTTTACCCTTTGAAATGTACAGATCATCCAAGAGAGGAAAGTCTTTAACGCGAATATAAGTCCGAAGAACGAAGGTTTGGTCGAGGACTCCAGCACTCCCGATATCTATTGGAAGGGGAAACGAAGGTTGGCATTTCTTGATTTGCTTTTGGATGCCCAAAAAAATCCCGCAAATGAACTAACTGACTTGGATATTCGACAGGAGGTGGACACGTTTATGTTTGAGGTAATATTCTTGCACAAATCTCCATCACATGGTGTATGGAAATCTGTTTCAATTCCGGATGCAATTTACAATTCTGTGTAATATCACAACAAGAGACTCCTTTATAAGCGAATGGTTCATAGTATAGGGGTTAAATTAATTATTTCCGCGTAGTCCAACTTCCCACAATATTAAATGACACGCACTCCATGTAAGCTCATGCCTGTATGAATGTCAGATCTTTATTGAGATACGTTACAGACACAGTACTCGTAACATTCTTGTTATAACTAACCTCCTACATAAACCCAGCATGCATCTTGTTAATATTTTAGGAATAAATAAATATAATAGAGGTTATTTGAGGGAAAACGGAATACGGTAAAAATTAAATCTAGTTACTAGTTACTCACATGTGAAAAAACTTTATAATCAAAGGTGCTTTGATATGTAATTATTTTTTAATTATTGTTGATTCCAGGGCCATGATACCACATCTTCAGCCTTAGGCTGGACAATATTTCTTCTCAGTTGCCACCCACAATATCAGGTAACCTTATTAAAGTCATGTTTATTTGATCTCACAGCAGATAATAAAACCACAGTAAAAAAAATTAAAAACAAAAAAACAACAAGAATAAGCGTTAAGCTGATAAATTTTTGTATACTAAAATGATACTAGCTGCGAGGGTGGTACTCGCATTTAAACACTGATGACATTATTCAGTCATAAATGGTATTCACAATTAGTTTAAACCATTGGTTGTTATTTCATGTACTAGTCCAAAGTTCACAAAGAACTAGACATTATTTTCGGTGAGGATAAAACCCGGGATATGACGTCCAAGGATTTGGTGGAAATGAAATATCTTTCAGCTTGTATAAAAGAAGCTTTAAGACTTTATCCAAGTGTTCCATTCTTGGCCAGATACTTGACAAAAGATTTGGTATTGCGTAAGTTTCATTTGTTTATTTATGTAGATGTGAATGCTATAAAATTATTATAATTTTGATCCGAAAAAGTTCCCCAGGAAAATTGTGGGCGGCATCTAAAAGCTTACCAGAACAATTGTTTTTGCCTAATTAGATGACGGATTGACAGTGCCAGCGGGATGTGAAGTTGACCTTTGCGTATCCGTTATTCACCGGAACGAAAAATATTTTCCCAATCCGAATGAATTTTTACCAGATCGTTTCCTCCCCGAGTACTCCCCAAAACGACATCTCTTTTCTTACATCCCTTTCTCTGCTGGGCCAAGGAATTGCATAGGTGAGGAACTTTCATTCCCTGAGTAATATTATTAGTCTCAAGGCAAAACAAATATTTTCCGTATTAAAAATTGTTTCCTTATTTAAATCATTTTAAATTTAAATCCTTACTTACGAGTTAATATGTTAACGTATAATAATTCCTTTGCAGGACAAAAATTCGCTATGATGGAACAGAAGATTGTGCTCGCAAATTTGTTTCGAAATTTTAAAGCAACAGCAGCTGAAGCTCTTGAAGATGTTATCGTTATGGTGGATATCATAACTCGATCAAAAAATGGTCTCAAAATTAAACTATCCCCTCGCTAATGTCAGTTTGGATAAATTCTAATACTATCTTTTAATTTTGTAAAATTTTCATTTGTCATAACTGTTTTGACTGGTGTATAGAAATAAAACCATTTCAAATTCAGAGCAACTTATCCCACATACAAGCAAGGTCTTACGATGTAAAATGCAGAACTAAATGAAACTTGGTGGAATTGAAGACACTACTAATAGTGTTCATATACAAACCACAAAATTCATACCATCGGGCATCAGAAAGTTTCTTTTTGTTTTGAAAGTTTGACATCTTACTCACTTGAATTTTTGCATGTTAAATCCCATAAGAAAAATCAATTTTCGCAACTCGAGCAAAATCCAAACCAATCTTCAGGCATTTGATTTTTCTTGTGGGATTTAACATGCAAAAATTCAAGTAAGGGTCCCTCCTGCCAACCTTTCAAAAAAAATCAAACTGTCCTACTGCCGGAACCAAGAGAAGATTGGATGAAGTTTGTGGTTTGTATGAACATGCATGCAACAAGCCATTCAATGAACTAGTTCGTTAACTGAATATTTCTGAAATATTTCAAGATTTGAGTGAACTTGGGTGATCTCAAAACTTATCAATTTATGTTATGAATGAGTTTGAATCGAACTGTTTGGCAAATGCAACGAACGGGAATGAACGTGAATGTCTCGGTATGATTAAGAGGTCTGAATAGAACTGAATGTGAAAATACGTAAATATTACTGAACTCAGATTTATCGTATGTGTTCCTAATGCTTAAAGTGATCCAAACTAGGAAATAACTAAATATTTTCGACAGATGTCCATGAAAAATCCTAATTTTCATTTAAAAATAAGATTTAAGATCAAAACAGTAACTTTAAATTAAATATTCATGATTGAACTGATTGAATTGACGAGACGGACATTCTGAACGCGAATTGAACTTTTTATTTTCAAGTTCAATTTGAGTGAACGTGACTGAACGCAAAAATACCTACGTATGAGTTGAACTGAGTGTGGCTGGTAATTTTGTGTTTCTTGTCAATTGCAAGCTAACTGCAATTACTAATTGAACTTGCAAGTTCGGTTCCATTGCGGTTATTTTACACCAGGGAATTGCTATTGTCGGTGAAAGTGCAATTTCTGAGTACTTAAATTGCATTTACAAAAGCATTAAATACTTGCAATTACTGGTTAAGCACAACTGAAATGGAAAGAAATGCAATTGCAATTACAAGTGCTTGCACTGCAAAAAGTTGCAATTTAAAAAACACTTATCAAGTTAATTGCAACTTGCTACCGTTTCGAATTTGAGCGCAAAATTCCACAAAATGCCTCAATGTCATTCTGCTCTAATAACCAATGTACATAATAATCTCAACAAGTGTAATTACTGTACTGAAGTCAGTGACAACGATTTCGTCGGTGAGGAGATTGATCTAAGTGAATTTTCTATTAGCATCAAAATGTTACCATTTGCACAAAATTATAGAAAAAAGGCAACATTTGATTTTAAGGATTGTAAAGATATATGTTGAAGGATGAAGTTTTACAATATTTTAGCTTTGGAAGTCTTAAAGAAAGAAGTCATTTGTTTCATTATCAATAGCATCTAGATCGTTTTATTTAATACACTTTGTTCAATTGAGTGAAAGATAACGTATATCATCTTGCCACAAATCAAAAATAGCACTGATCATTTAAGCCTTTTTTTCACCTTTTAGGCCTCTTCGTCGACGATTTATACTGCATATCAGTTAACTTGCAATTACAAATTGCAATTGCACTTGCAATTGTACTTATCGGTGCAATTACATCCAAATGTTTTTGCAATTGCCTTACCAACTTCAAGTAACTGATGAACTAATTGCAAATTCAACCTCGGTTATTTGCATGATTTAATTGCCGCATTTTAGCAAGTACCAGTTACGGCATTACTAGTACTTGCATTATCAATTATAATTGTAATTGTAAGTGCGGTTATTGCCAATACTACTTGCACCGACAGAAACACTAGATGATATAACCAGTAACAATGAACTGACAATGAGTATGAGTGAACGCTGCGGGGAGGAACCTAAAATGAAATGAACTTGAATATAATTGAACTTTTCCACAAAGTTGCATGCATGTATATTAAAACTATTAGTAGTGTCTAAAATTCCACCAAGTTTCATTTAGTTCGACATTTTACATCGGACGACATTGCTTGTTAGAGTTGTTCACTATATAGCAGTTAGTTTGCCAGAGTGCTTTAAATTTAGTTTTTTAATAATGGTAAATGTTAGTAATCTAAAAGTAGCACCACACCTTGTGTTTCTGAGGATAACATGACCCTCCTCACAGACGCATGCATTTAACCATAAACAATTTCGCAAATTTTTGTTTAGCATATTGACAACTAAGTACAATGTAATGTTACGATAAGATTAAATTGTTATTCGGGATGGGGGATTGAGTGTAGACAGTGTATGTATGTATGTACTTATTAGAGGGGATGGGGCTCGTTGGCTGTGAGAGGGTACGTGATCAAATGATGTACTGTATGTGAGAGATGAGGCTAACGCTCATCTCTCCGTAGCTTGTTCTCATTCAAGAGTTAGCTTTATTATCTCGGATCTGATTCTTAATTCTTCCTCATACAAGTTCTCTCTCGTTTATATATAATTCTAATAATGCAGAGTCAGCTTAATCTTACTTACATGATTACACAATATCAGATGTCTCATAATAAATACTATTTGTTTATCATGCACATTACAAAGAGTGACTTCATGTCAGTGTCTCAATAGAGTTATGTCGTAACATTCCCCTCCGACAGTAAATAATGTCCGCATCATTTCAAATCATATAACAAACAATAGGAAAATCTCATAACATTTCAATTTGCACAGAATCATTAATATAATTACATACTAAATTTCGTATAAGTAATATTAAACAAATAATTTTACACATGAATCATTCAATGCATATCTCTCTGTATTTAAAAAATTGTCGTCCCGACAAAACTATAAACAAGGGGTAAAATTACATTGTTGTGCATGGGCAAAACTGTTGACACTAAAAATTCAATTTAAGGTCGTTGTCAGCATACCAGGTCGTGGACATTGGATTTGAATAGGGAATGATGAAATTCTTGAAACTTAACACGGGGCTTCGTCCTCAGCAATTTACGAGGGGAATCACATGCAATGATTCCAATGTCAGGAATTTTCATAGGATGACACAATCTTGCATGCTCATTGGGGTGATTCATCCTGGAGCTCTTGAATGTATGATGAACATTTTTGCCAAAAACTTGACTTACATTTACTGGACCTTTTCTGGCATAAGGGCGCTTCCAATTCTTACGTGACGAGATGACCTTTTTAGCTGCTTTACATGGATGGCTGCAATTTTTCTGAGATGTGGACGTACCTTGGGTGTGACTTTTCTTAGTTTCTGGACCGACTTTGGCTGCTTCTGTAAAACTGGGTTGCATTGTCGCTTCGGCTGGACAATTTTCTTGGACGGTTCAATACGTGCATGAGTCGCATCTTCTGTGCTGGCACTCACAGTATTCGTTACATCTGTAGATACTTCATCTGGTAATTCGGAGAGTCGGTTCTTTTCATTAGAATTTTCACACACAATTTCGTCGGTACTCCCAAAAGTGTCGTGGTATGTTAAAATCCAATCACGTAAAGATTCGTAGTTAGGCGTGGTGTGGCACTGCTTAACAATTTCATGGTATTCACTAAAGATCTGGTCAAATTCACTAAATCGGGCGAAAGTTTTTTTCAAGAAATCCGAGTTTGGCTGAAGCACTGAGGTTGTAGGTAGCACAAAACTTGTCAATTCCGCGGATACGTGTTTGAATCAACCTGGGTAACTGGTCTTCTTTGATACCGAAGATACGGCAATAAGATAGTTTGGTGGTTATTTCGATATTTTATAACTTTTTCGTAAATTATAATACGGCTGGACTGATAGAAAGTCCAGGAACCCCAGCTCCACCATGTTAAGATATGATGTACTGTATGTGAGAGATGAGGCTAACGCTCATCTCTCCGTAGCTTGTTCTCATTCAAGAGTTAGCTTTATTATCTCGGATCTGATTCTTAATTCTTCCTCATACAAGTTCTCTCTCGTTTATATATAATTCTAATAATGCAGAGTCAGCTTAATCTTACTTACATGATTACACAATATCAGATGTCTCATACTAAATACTATTTGTTTATCATGCACATTACAAAGAGTGACTTCATGTCAGTGTCTCAATAGAGTTATGTCGTAACAGTAATTACTAGAAATAAATATGGAAAATAAGTAGATACTGTCCTTAAAGTAGTTCTTGAAAAAGCTCATCCCATTTACCACGAAATTGCATTTCATTCCCTTTGCCAGATTTAAAATTAATTACAGCCAACTCTCCTGTTAACGACACCGTATTGGAATACAATTTTCCATCGCTATGACATGTGGCTTTATAAATGTTTGATTAAGTTCTTCAACTACAATAATTTGAGATGTTCTCTGTTTATTAAAACAGGGTTGGCGTTACATTTAGTTGAGTTGATCCAAACCATTCTTATAACTTCGTACCAGATTTTATTGCTCATGAATAGTTTCCTTGTTGATGTTAATGTTTCTTGAGAATAATTCAAGTCAACCTGAAGTATTTATGTTTTATCTTGAAAGTGGAAATATAAATATGTTTACGATAAAATTAACAAATATCCTTTTTTTAAAAACGAGTAAAACTAATGTTAAAAAAAACTAATTATAAATTTATTTGACAAATTTTTTACTTGTACTGAAAATGTTTTTCGATCTAGTGTTTAGTAAGGATTTTCATTTTTCAGCTAACATTCTTATAAAATCAAACTTGGTTCATCAGTTACTGTTAATTATAGTGCAATGCAATTTATTATATCGTATTGTAACTTGTAACATCCATGTGTTTTTGTACTCTAAAGACATCCAATATTGAAGATACACGGTTGAATCTCCAAAATTACAAAAAAGGTAATATCGCATGATAATTGATTACCATATTTTATTAGTCTACATGTGACGTAACATCTGAATGAGTACTTATGCCCAATAATTGCATAAATAAATTGACGCATATCCTCTCAAATACGTCACAGTCCTTAGCTGATTTTTTGTCTAAGATAAGAGATTACATAGTCATGCAGAACATATTAATGCGTGTTTTAGTTTAGGGTCTAATTGTCAATACTACTGTATTCACAGGTGCATATTTGTATATATGCATGTGTTAAAATACCATGAAATATTTGAAGACATATAAAAAGGGTAGTTGCTAAACATGTAATTTGTAAGGGCCCTTTATTTTTTAAATTGCAGATCTCGGTAATTAAATATTTTTTACTTGCATTGAGCAATATTGCATGTTGCAATTCGTAAGTTTTCTGTTCCCTAACTTGAGGCTTTATATAAACCCCAAGTTATTTTTTTTTTCGATTTATTTTTGATACAAATAATTGTAATCACATGCATGACTCATTAAAACTAGGTTTTTCTCATTAATGAAGTGTAACTAAGTTGCCTGCTATTAAAAATAAAGGTTTTGTAGGAATGATGCAAAGCACAAATTCTCATTTCACTGGATTTTATGGGAATGTAAAACAGAGGGAAAACCAATCCTGGCCTGCACATGCAATCTAAATAATCATTTAGTGCACATTAAATTTTTCATAATTACAGCTGTAAAATACAGCATTATTATTTCAAAGCAAGCAAACATATATTTAAAGCCTGCAGTAAAATTTACCAAACCCTCGTTTCCCATTTTCCTTGCTTAACTTTATGCACACCAAATGTTTACGAAATTCTTTAATTATCAGGTAGTTAAATGATTTTATAAAGCAGGTTGGGTTGCTCCTGTATGTATTTCAGCATTTGTACACACACAAAAATCTTAAACACGATTTTAGCATTCAGCAAGGGAAGTCAAATTACAAAAATTGTCAGTAAAATTGTAACTAATTACTTAAAAATCTCATTAGGAAAAATTTGCAAGGGGCCCAGGTTTTTAGTCTCTTTTATAAGCTACGCATTACGTAGCTTTGTAAACAACCTGCAAAATGGATACTTTACAAGTACACTGAAACAAGTTTGTTGCGGGGGAATAATTTAAATGATTTGTGCTTATTATTATTTGTTATGCCTTTATGTATTTGAAAAAACGAATGTTTCTATTGGCTAACAATAAGAGAAAATGAAAAACAACAGACAAATAGAGTATACGAGGTTGGTTGTTAGATTCGATCAAAACAGACGCATTTTAACTTTGCTCCTCATTTTGCATGACTGTCCTTTACTTGAAATAAATTCATTTACTTAAATTTATTTTCATTCCGAAGCATCACATTATTTTCCCAATAAGCTATCAAGGGAAGCAGGGACTCTGCAAAAACCCTCCGTTACAATTGGATGCATAAATTGATGAGTAAAATCAATATTTCAGTCTCCAAATTGTCCTCAGTGCTAGACCTATCAACATCTGATTACAATGAGGGATTTTACATACCTCAATGGAAGTCAACAACTCTTAAGTGTTGCTTCACCTTTGAGCATTAAAAACTGTATCGTCTCCTTATGATCTTCACATCTCCAATAACAAAAACTTGCGGAGTTTTTATAGCCTGGACGTGTTAAATGAGCTTCAAGTAACTTCTCTGGTATTTGATGTTTTCTCCGTTTTTACAGACGGCATTTGTAAGAGTTAGGAAAATTACTAAACATATTTATGAGCAAATTAATCATACTTTAAGATTACAGAAACAATCTCACTTCCAATATTTGTCATATTTCACCTTGATCCTACATAATAAGTTTTTACCGCAGATTTGTATCCCAGGTTCACAAGAATTCCTAGATTATTACAGACTCCGGCACTTAGTTTTATGTTGCAACGTAAAGTTACAGACCTAAAAACCTGGTTGAATGACTGAGATTAATTGTCAATAAAATCCATAAAAGCAACTGAAGTGGCTCACAGCCCAATAGACCTCTCTATTATTCCAGTGAAGTTAGAAGATTCTTAAGTGAGGAGCTGAAGCAATGATAGTTCCATTCTTGTTGTTGTTTATATCAATTTTTCTACTTTTTTTGTCGTTGAGAAATCCCGGTGAGAAAAATGAATTTTTTCGAAAAATCCCTGGACCAAATCAATGGCCCATTATCGGCTCAGTGCTGGATGTCAACATCCCTCTAGAAAGTAAAACAATTTTATTCAATGTTGATATACATAATTACGTTTATTATGTATTTAATTTTTACCCACTGGTTTTACGGTTAGTGAATTCACTCTGTAAAACGAAATGTGGGAACTATTGATTTTAGATTTTTTTTAAATCTGCTCTAAGGAAAAACTCCACAACATGATATGTATCGCTTCTCAATATCATGTTAGAGTCGTTTGAAAATCTCGAGTGAAGGTTCAGTTTCCCTTGCATGTGTGGTGAGAAGGCCTTAAAAGCGTTTGGGCATGACGTTCCATCATTGTCCTATCTTTGATTTATAATAACCTGAATCTGTTCAATATTCTCATACTTTGATATCTTTCCTTATATAGAGTACTATCAATGGGCAATAAGTCTCCACAAACGATTTGGAAATCGCTGTGTCCTCAGGACTTTCGGGATGAATTTCGTGATTCTAAGTGACCCGGACGACATTGAGGTAATTAGATATAATTGCCTATATTTCAAAGAGTCTTTACAATAAAATTATTTAATTCAGGGACACCAACTTAAAACGCTTGTTGTTCTTAAGTCATTGTCATTTTTGCTTCTATTGCATTCCGAATAACTAGAGCACTGGTAGTTTCTTTATAAATACTTATTATTACTACAAGTCACAGAAATTAACAATAGCTTTACACCTCTTTCACTTTACTAGAAACTACTCACATCATCCTCTCACATTCAGAAGGGAACAACATACAAATTTCTCCTTCCGTGGTTAGGAACTGGATTGATAACAAGTCAAGGTAACTTTTTTCAACTTGTTACGTTTCTCATAAATACTCGGGACATTTTCAAAACTTTTGTAACTGTTTTCTCAAATGCAAAGGACAAAAATGGCAAAAACGACGAAAAATGCTTACATCCGCATTCCACTTCAGGATCCTGGAAGACTTTCTGGTTATATTTGATGAACATGCAAATATCTTTGTGGACGTTCTCAGAAAAGATTTTTCCGATGGGAAGGAGAGAAATATATCCCCTTACATCTCCTGCTTGGGAATTGATATTATTGGAGGTAATATTTATTCTATACTTCCTCAAGTTTACTCTCGCAATACAAATTCATAAATTTCAAAACGTATGTTTTATAGGGAAAATAATTACTATTAGGTTCAATGGAAGTTGACTTTGGAGACAAATGAAAATTGTATTGTTCCCATAAATGAAATGATTTTATTACGGAGATAGTACATAGATAATACACCGATTTGTCACTGTAACTGACTTGATGTAACATTTACTAGGATTGTAAGTACAAACTCACTTGACATTGTTTAATATTACTCAGAAACCGCCATGGGAAAATCCTTCAACTCCCAACGAACCAAAGATACCTCTTATCTGCAAGCAGTGGAGAAGTAAGAAATATTCTTTGGGCTTTGTTCTACTGGGAGTAAGAAAAAAAACTTTAACGCAGTACGTTTACATATTTTAGGGCTTGCGAAGTAGCGATGTACCGGGCCTTTAGGCCTCACTTCTGGTTGGATACAATTTTTAATATTACTCCGTATGGACAGCTATACAAGGCGAATTTGAAAACTCTTCATGATTTCACTGATCAGGTATAATTACATGGTGTAACAGATATATAGAATATTTGTATATTTTTTATATGCAGTGCGAGTGCAAAAATTGGTCGGCTTCCATATTTTCTAGAGACGATTTTTTAAACTGCAAACATTGACCTAGACCATCAAAGAATAAACGTTGCAGTTGTTGATTGATTGAAGCAACTCAGGATATTTTGTAGAAAACATCTTCCCGAAAAACAAAACAAAATCACTGGAATTTCAAAACCGTGGTACTAATTGGGCGGATTATTGAAATGAGATTATTTTTCAAACGAAATCTCAATTATTGATTATCGTGTAACAAACTTTTCAAAATTGGTCCATATGGAGCTAAAAAATTCTGTTCAAAACTTTGACAGAGCATTGAATATATACACCATCTGAACGTTGAGATAGGCAGGAAACAAGCTACCAACTGGTTTGATTTCTTATGCAAATATTTTATCGAATTTATCTCGAATATCCAAGCCAAATATTTTCTGAAAAAGAATAATATAATTGCTTAACATAAATATAATACGATTGCATTTCGTTAACTCTAAGAGATAGTTTTTAAAAATTGGGGAAATTGAAAATTCTGCAGGTTAATCAAAAACTGTTGTACCAAATAATATTTTACTAATGTCCAAAAATCAAGTTATTATACAAGTGGTGTAGAAAACGAATCTTGTATAGTAATAATAATTGTATTTAAAAATTGCGGTCGATTAGAGATCGAGGGGATAAATTTGAAACACATACATACGTAGATAAAATTTAGACTCGATTGTATCTTCCAACTAATCTGGCAATGGGGAACTATACTTAAGGTTATAGAGGCAAGAAAGGAAACTAAAGGAAAGAGACTTGTAAGAAAGCTGTCCCGAACGAACTCTGAAGAGGTTTATTGGCATGGTAGAAGACGCATGGCTTTTCTGGATTTGTTACTGGAAGCGCAGAAGAATCCTGAAAATGAACTCACTGATGCAGATATTCGTGAGGAAGTGGACACATTCATGTTTGCGGTAAATGACAGATATATTAAGAAATCTCTTTATGAAAACCATGTACAAGAAAGTTAATAATGATTAACATATTTGGTTAAATTTTCATTTATCATAAATGCAAATTTACCACGTTTTAAGGGTACTCCAGCAATGACAATGTAATTAATCTAGATATGCCTATAACGGTTCTAATTATCTCAAAAGGATATACATACTTCAAAAAGTGGAGAGATTAACATTGGTTTAAATTAGAATGTGTGCAAATATGTTTAAACTAATTATATTCGGTAAGATGCTCACATAAAGACTTAGAATTGTCTGTAGAGAAGATCCAAGTCTTTTTCTGCCTAAAGTGTGCTCCTATAAGGTTTGTAGACTGTATTTTAATTTTTAATGATGATGATTTGTTTAGGGACAGGATACGAGTGCCACATGTATGAGTTGGACAATATTTCTATTGGGCCTTTATCCGCATTGCCAGGTAATTAATTTTCAAGTTTCTGAACTTCGATTGGCCAATTATTAAAACTCGTCATGCAGAATTTAAATAGTGAACAAAACTACTCTACAAGCCATTTTTTAACTCACAATCAGTGCAACATGTCCGCAAGTGTATAGAGAAAGATAGAACGGACCCGAAATTATTTTTGAGTGAGCTAGAGTTAAAAGCCGTTTTTCAACAGTCTTACAGATTCGCTACAACGTCAAGCCACGGTTATGGCACTAGTTCACGCACAGGAAAAAAATATTTCTCTCTCCTACTTTATAGAAACCTTTTACAGCGAATACTTGTCGTGAACAAAGGCAGGGTATTTCACAGTAAAATATTAATTCCTTCATTTTGTTATTCTGACAAAAAATTACAGCATTTAAGGTAGATATTTCATAGATCGGGAATTGTGGACATGACCGGAAACGATGTTTGTTGGTGTTATCATATTATCATGAAAGACCGAGTCACTGTAATAATACTGCTATCACTAATACTGCTGACATCTTTAAAACAATCCTCCTGTTGCTTGGCATTTTTAAACCTTGCACTGTATCCGCAAATATGGAACTCATTTTAGAAAGTCTGGAAAAGAAAATTGTTAAAACTTTTTGAGTCGTGTTTTTGGTAAAATATTTGCTTATAAAGTACATATATAATTACTTGGAGGTAAATATTTTGTGGCACTGTCACTCGTAGAAATTACCGAATACAATTTTTGATAGACGTTAATAATATAAATCTTTTGATTAAAAAATGTAAAACTTGAAGGAAAAAGTCTTGGATGAAATGGACGCCATCTTTGGAGAGGATAGAACAAGACCCACGACGTCGAAGGACCTCGCGGAGATGAAGTATCTAGAAATGTGTATCAAAGAGTCCTTGCGTCTTTTCCCAATTGTTGCAGGTTTTACTAGAAGAACCACAACTGACCTGGCTTTAGGTTCGCTCAATTTTTCAAACATTTCAGTTTCATATAACTATTTATTAAAAATTAAAACTCTGCTGATTACTTGATCTTCTACTTTGAAGATGATGAAGTTACCATTCCTCCTGGAACGGATGTTGCAGTCGCTCCCCTTATGGTTCATCGAAATGAAATACTGTACCCAGAACCCGAAAAATATGACCCTGACCGATTCCTTCCAGAAAACACTAGAAATCGACATCCATTGGCATACATTCCCTTTTCAGCTGGACAAAGAAATTGTATCGGTAAGTTACAGTATTCAACACCAATGATGTTTTCACATCAGAAGAAACTCTTAAAAGTATGATAGATTCCATATCTTTGGCTTATGTGGTTAACTTTATTGAACAAGCGAAATTATAAGTAAGCTTTCGACATCCAATAGACTGTCATCCTCAGGCATTAACAAGCAAGTGATAGGTAAATTTGTGCAATATTTTTATAAAATCATCTTTATAAAAAACATTATTATAAAAAGTTTGTTTCATAGATTTAAATTATTTTTCAAGCTATTAGCATGTGCAAGTATGCATACATCAATACCATGGTATTGAAATTTGATCAATTATTAATCTTGTCCAGATTTTTATCCACGAAAATAACAGTGGATTTTTTAAAATACATTCGGGATTTCAAAGTTATTCGTTTGTCTCTAACAAGTAAACATTTTTTGGTGCCCCCCTCCAGATTTTCGAAATTCCACCAAAACTAGTTTGCTCATACCCTGAGTACAACTTTAAGTCACACCTGCCACCTGAAAAATCCTTTGTAGTTTTTTTTTAAATTTGGCGCGAAGTCAATTTTTCTCGTTCAAAACTGCAAATTTTAAATGGCATTTAACATGGGAAATTACAAGTTTCACGTACCCCGACGCATTTAGCTGATTATATTATTGGCAGAAAAATAACAGAGTACTGGGGTACGGAAAACCGTTTGACAAAAAAAAAATCAACTTTTTGAAGGTCGAGGTACGTGAAACTTGTAATTTCCCATGTTAAATGCCATTTAAAATTTGCAGTTTTGAATTTCGAGAAAAATTGACTTCACGCCAAATTTAAAAAAAAATACTACGAAGGATTTTTCAGGTGGCAGGTGTGACTTAAAGTTGTACTCAGGGTATGAGCAAACTAGTGTTGGTGGAATTTCGAAAATCTGGAGGGGGCACGAAAACATTTTTACTTGTAAGAATACAAATAAGGAATACAAGCTTAAAACTTGTACTTAGGAATTTCGAATGACAGGCATGCTTACAAAATTTCCAAATCCGAAGAAAGACTACTAGGCTCGTTAATAATATTAGCGAATTAGATTAATCACAGATTAATGTAATCCAGCTTTGCCCATTACAATTCCATGCAGTATTTTATCCACTTCTCCAATGCAATATGAACACATTGAATCCCTTAATTACATTTTTACTATTTTGATTATAGGTCAGAAGTTTGCCATGATGGAAATGAAAGTAATACTGTCAAATTTGTTCAGACATTTTAAAGTAGAAGCTGCGGAACGAATTGAAGATATGACAATACTTATCGAAGTTACAATGAAACCAAAGGATGGGCATAAGGTTCGCTTGATACCGCGTTAATTCATTTGTAATTGCACCAGAGCCGTAACGTACTGGTGCAAGGTGTGGTAATGGCATTGTTTTTCCCAAATAAAAAATATCGTATAGCGATGTCTTTCCATTCCGATACGGTATCATTTCCTAAGCACCGATGAGCCAATTTTCGACAGGAGGAGCCGTGGGTATCATTTACTAACATGACATGCAAAACGTTTCTGTGATTCTTCAATACATACATAGCAGCTTGGTGTGATGGCTACACTCATTGCTTTGAGACCACAAATTTAGTCTGTGCGTATTGTTTTACTAATTACACTTTTACTTATTTACAAATAAATCGTAAATTATACATTGTTCTTATAGGTATCTACTTCTATACATTGTTATTTGCGAAGATACCTGAGACTTAAAATTTCGTATTCAATCTTTGAACTTATCAAATTATCATAGAAAACGCATAATATTTATGATTGAGTTAAATCTGAAGTCACTAAAGGGTTTAGGTGTAAAATAAATCGTACTACTGATTACATCGGTGTCGCAGGTTCCGTAGTTCTAATAAGTTACAGTGAAACATGTATGTAAGCGTTTAAAAGCATACTATCGATTTAAAAGTTTCATCTAGAGCATATGTATATATGTATGTATGTGCATAGGTTTAATTTCCCTACTAGCACAGGTGTCGGCCAGGCGCAATAAACTAGCATGATGAGCCGGATATGAGCATGTGCAGAAATCCAAGCGCAAGTAAAAGCTATATTAAGCGCATTTTTAAAGCGCCTGTATCATGAATGGTAAAATGCGCGTTTTTTGAAGAAACCTGTGTATGCATTTTCAGCTAAACCTTTTGGGCGCATAAAACGCGCAGAAAAAAGAATCCGTGCGGGCACTTTGCACGTCTACCACAACGGTCATGCGCAATGGGATTCACTGTGCTCCGATAAATTATCTCTAGATTGGTTGCAGCCATTCTTCAACACACGAAGCACGCTGTCCTAACTTAGTCGAATTCAGTTATTACATTTCGAATAGTTTATAATCATTCATTTTTTACTAACATTTAACACATACTTATCCGGTTAGTGTCAACGGTAAATAAATGTCGGTTGTTATTCCTGACGAAACATTTTGGGTAGTGGAATTCACGGACGAAAAAACCGTTGAAATTGTTCCGTACACGTGGGTTAATTCTTCAACGAAAAAAAGCTATTCTCCGGTGAGTTTTACAACTGCAATAAGAAGAAAGGTCGCAAATTTGGCTCCTCACAACAAGGAATGGAAAGACTACCCAATTAAAATCTGGCAAAAATGTTGTAAGGTTTTTTATTGAACTAGATACTGAAATTTAGAATTTTTATTCGTAATTTATTATTGTTTTGTTTTTAAGCAAATTCTTGCAAGGAATTAAATACCATTGCTACCCAACATCTTCATGTAAATATAATAATAGTATTCGTGGTACGCATAGATAACTCAATTTGTTCACTACTTCGATTTCAGTCAGCTACGATTCAGCTAAATCATGTGTGCAAATTCTACAAGATAAATCGGACCTTGACAGTTTGAGCTGGTTGGGAGTACTGAAAGTATTTGCGATTCAAGAAGTTCATCAGAGCCATGCGAAAGTGAGAATGCAAATGAGGATACTCATGGAATTTCTACAATATGTCCCGGTGTAACAAATAGTGGAACAATCCTTTCCCCAGTAAAAGCATCAACGTCTAAATCAGCGCATCTCTTTACAACTGGTAAGCTAATAACATTTCTTAGATTTTCATCCGAAACTTAAGATTATTAGTTTAGGAGACTCGAAAACACTTACACACGAGGTACAGGTTTGTCGAATCAGATATACTAACTTTTAGAAAATTATTTGAATGTGGTTTACTAAGAAAATCACACGGAAAAGGAAACAAGTCATTCTGTCCGTGGATTTGCATTTGTGCAAAAGGCTCAGATAATCCCAACTGGAAAAGCGTTGGCCCTTTTAAAAATTCATCTTCGCAAAACTGACTAAGCATTTTTAAAGTACCGTGTTAGAAAAGGGCACCGGTTTTAAAAAACTCTCTAAAAGCCAGGAATTTGTTTATGCTGGGGAGAACCTTTGCGTTTTCTAACAATTATCCAAAATCCGGAATTTCCATTAAATTGTTATTATTTTGTACTTACTTATTTTAGGACGTTCAATATATATCAATCTATGTATATTAATGTGTATCTTGATTGCAGCTTTGGAAACAACTCCTGAAGTTGGTTCCACCAGCGAATGGATAAAGAAAATTGAAGACCGAAATACAAGTAAAGTTATTACAATCTTCATTTTTTGTACATATGTACACATTTAGTTCAGTACTAATGTTCTAGTAAAAATAGTAGAAACTAAAGTTTACTACAAACATTATTGATTATATTCAAACATTAGAAGCATGACTGAATTCCTTTTTTCAGAGTTTTACAAAATAGTACTGACTAAGCTCACTGCTATTGAAAAGGACATTGCAGAAATCAAGCGGTTTCAGTTGAGTGCAGAATGCTATTCGGATTTAGAAGACGACAGTTGTCCGGCGCTTCCAATGCAAACTAAGGAAGATGTAAAATTAGCGGAAGATTGGCTTACAGTTCCAACGAATCGCCTCAAGCTGGTAGTTGCATAACATAATTTATTAAAAGAAATGGGATAAAAAACCCCAACTCCAATAAGAAATATATTTAAATATATCGTAGTTGCGTTTGGTAAAATTAATTGATTTTAGCTCACAAGACTTTCCCGGCTTGGTGGAAACACAGGTGATCAAGCCGTCAGACTTTGCCTGGGGAAACTAATTTCACCAGTGTTAGCTCGTTGTATTAATTATACCGGAGGTGGATCTAATAATAAGCTAGAATTTCGAGGCCTGAAGCTGGAATCTCTAATTTTAGGTAACCTATGTTAGAAACTTGTATAAGTGCGGGAGAAAAAATTTGTAAACAATAGAATATTAATTACTAATATATGGTATTTGTTTAAAATTTTAGATTCAGTACGGAAAGGTAAACTTTTCCAGGATTACACTGACGCTGCTGGAAAGAAGGCTTTCATTAATTACTTCCGAAATTCAAAAGATCTTTCGGGAGGCCGGGAAGCAAGACGACAGAATGGAATGTAAGAAAACCAGGCAACGAAAAATTCAAAAAGTTGTCAGCGCACTTATGCGTTCAATAGAAGATGGTTCTGCTGTGCAAGATGACAACATAGAAATTGCAAACGTCGAATACGATATTAAAATTAATGAACCTGCTGAATTCGATTTAACTGGTCACCATGAGTTAATAAGTAATAGTACTAACAGTGATTATATGTATGATTTCACCAGTGATGAAGAAGTAGAGTCACGTTTAAGTCCCGAGTTGCCTAGTTTAGAGTCAGAATTAGCAGCTTGGTCAATAGATTATAATATCAGTCATGAGGCCGTAAATAGTTTATTAAAAATTTTGAAACCCCGCGTTAGTCAGGTTTTACACACTGATGCCAGGACTATTCTTAAAACTAAAAGAAAAATTGAAGTACATCAGCAATTTGGTGGGACTTATTACTACTTTGGTATAAAAAGTAATTTATTCAAGTCACTCGAATTTTTAAAACAAATTAATCCCAACGTCTTGAGATGTATATGCATTAGTCTTACAGTTGGAATAGATGGAGTTCCATTAACAAAAGTAGTACACAACAGTTTTGGCCTATTCTCGGATATGTGCAGCAAGAATCTAAGTTTCCTTTTATCATAGCAATATTTTGTGGGCTAAGTAAACCGAGCAATTCGCATGAATTTCTCGAAGATTTTGTAAACGAGTGTGTGAGTTTGAACGAAAATGGTATCGATTATTTAGGTCAACACTTTGATTTCAGATTGCGTTGTATTGTTGCAGATGCACCTGCCCGTGCATTTATCAAAAACACATTCAGGGTATAATAGTTGTGACAAATGTATTGTTAAAGGCGAATGGCATGGCCGTATAACATTCCTGGAAGCACATTGTTGCTTACGACAAGACCTTGACTTCACTGCTTTACCCGGTAATAATTATCATTTAGGCCCTTGTATTCTTTCCAATCTAACTTTCGGCGTAGTAACAGGTATCCCGTTAGATTACTTACATTTAATTTTACTTGGCGTTACCAAACGATTATTGAAAATATGGACGGGACACGAAAAATGCTTTAGAAACCATCGAATTTCTTAAACTCAAATAAATGTGGCTTCTGAATTTTTAGAGGAACTAAAATTGTATATTCCTAGTGAATTATTAAGCGCTAAGGCTGGAACGGAAGAATTTAATGAATTCGCTAAGAAGTTTTTAGTGGAATTTGTGCAAAAATGTAAAATTATTTACGGCCCTGAACTCCTTGTGTACAACTTTCATTCACTGATTCATATTGCCGATGATTGTAAACTATTTGGTAGCATGGACAGTTTTAGTTCATTTCCTTTCGAAAATTACCTTCAAATATTGCAAAAGATATTGAGAAAGAAAAATAAGTGCGTTGAGCAGGTAATAAAGCGAATAAGTGAACAGGACAATTTTAAACATTTCAGACATTCTCCGGCTGTATGTGGGAACAGGTTTATAACTAAAAATAAGTATTTGTACAAAAATGTAATTGTAAGTTCTTTATGGGGTGATAATTGTTTTTATACTAAAACCAATAAGTTAGTCAAAATTATTGAGATTTTTTGTTGTGATTCGCACATAAGAATTAAATTTCAGCATTTTACCAGCTTAGATAAATTAGATGGGTATCCCTTAGACAGTAGACAGCTCAATATTGTAAAGGTCAAATACATACTGTCTCACGTATCTGAGAGTGACATCAGTATTTTACATCAAAAGTGTGTATTGCTGCCTGTAAGTTCGAGCTGTGAAAATTTCGTATGTGTTCCGTATACATCAATTCTGAGCTAATTGTTATGATTTCGTTATTAATAAATTAGAAAAATGTAACATGTTTGGTTGGTGTTCGTTAATAAATTTACTATTTACATTAAATCACAACAGAAGCATTGAATACATAAAAGCTGCCTGTAACAGAAGCATCTTGTCTGCGCATGAAGCCATGCAAAAATACGGCGCCGTGATTCCACCGGAACAATTTTCATGTTGCGCGCATAAAGCGCTCTTGCTGTCGTGCGCCCGGCTGCACTAGCACAAATATTGCATGGTCCGAGAGGAAAAGTCCGGCGCTTGTCCGACTCATTGCCTCTGCAGCAAATTTGCGCCTGGCCAGCTTCACTGTGCTGGTAGGGTTAGTTCTTCCAAGTTCAAGGAGATTCGTCTGTACTGTAACTACAGGTAGAATACTCCAATAAAAATTCTGTGAAGCTTACTGCTCCTAAGTTACTGCACTGACGGGATTTTTCCTTGAGGACTAGAGTTCACATGAAGTGATTACAGTATTTTCACATAAGCAGTATGAATGATTTACTGTATTTAACTTTTACGCCTCTACTTGAAAACCAAGTTACTGAACCAATTTTTATTTGAATTCTTTTTGTACTAATTTTTGTCAAATCGCAGTGCGGTTAAAAATCTGAAAGATGCCCAAGTGTCTCAGCTGATGTTGAACAGAACAACTAACATCAAGAATTAGTGAGCATAATTAATTTTAAAGTATGCTCAATAAGTGTGATGACTTTATTTTCTGCAATATAAATTTGTGCATACATTATAATACCCCAAAAATAATATAGAGTTCACTATAAAAAAACATTTGCTGGTAAAGTTCCTGAACCATTCAGTTTTCTACATATTATTTCATAATACAGATTTATATAGTAATCAAAATTACCTGTTGCCGAGAAAACGTATTTAGTCAAAAATAATTAGTAAACGAATTGAACTTTGCTTAACACTTTTTTCAAAATCAAAATTTAAGCTAATCAGAAAAATGCCAGATTGTTGACGGAGTTACAATGTCATAAACTTCCCGTCTTCCAAATAGGTACAGACCTGAAAAAATTATCACAAACTTTAGTTTCAAGTTAAGGAAGACTAAATTAACGCTTGAATTTGAAAAATTGTTTGGCCCTTTTCAGGTGACTCTATAGAGCTTATTTAATTAACGTTACATAGGGTTGCATCGAAATTTAAGCAGAAAATTGGTGTTACAGCTCCTTGTCTTGAAAATAACTTACACTGGCAATAGTGTCCAACACACATTTTTCAAATGGTCGGAACTCTGAACATTTTGGATCAAATTTGGGAGGAAATTTCGTCAGCTTTTCGCATTCCGCAAATTTAGTTGACACAGCTGATCGCACATCATCGGGGAACAGTTCGTAAAACTTCCTGAATTCCGGGATGTTGAATGAGTTGTCGGGGTTTATCTACAATGATATTATTTCAATTCAATAATGTCCATCTGAACTGATCTTATTATATTTCTGGCTCTATAAAAATAAAGTGACTCAAATTGCTCTTATTGTTAGTTATATAATTACATACATATCCAATCTTCCTTTTGATGCATGCCAAATAGCACGTTCTATTGTTTGCTTCGTCTCCTTCACAAGATTTTTGAACCGCACGAAGTATGTCGGTAGGGAACGAGACCATGCCGGAACCGCATTTGAACAGATCTGCAGAATCCTGCAATTGATGTTGATATTTCAAAGCTAGCTTGTTTCGGTAAATTGGCTTAGAATTTAATATTTACTTACCACGTGAGCGCAAATCCCTAGTAGTGAAATGAGAAAAAATGATTTTCCAATCCACATGTTGGAACTTTTCGTTTGGTTCCGATTCAAATCCCACATAAATTTGTTTAATAATTACATATATGATTATATCTTCCCAAAATGATTATTGAGCTACCGTGGTGTTTGAGCAGCAGATGCTGTAACTGAAAGGATTAAATGGCTAGATTATTTGGGAACTCAACTCTTTTATGAAACCACAGCTTCCTCGTTGCGTGCATTTTAGGAACGTGTTGCTGACTTACATGCTTATTTTAAATGGAACGTGTTACGCATTAAAACTGATGGACTGATACATTTCAGGAACAATTATCGGGTTAAAGGATTAATTAAATTGAGCGGTCCAAATGTATCCTACAATAAAATGGTGTTTGTGTGATACTCATTATAGTATCGTTGATATTTTTCGGTCAGCCATACTCGTATTTGTGGCTTCCTATTTATCTATCCATCTATTTGTATCTATACAAACGTACATATTCTTACAATATGTATTTAGGAATATAACTAAAATATTTTCTGCCTTCCAATGTCCAAGCTGGCAGTACGTATGTGCACCTTATTTCAGCTGCAAGTTTCAGAGTCTAGCATATTGGTCTAGTCCGGAATTGATTTACTGGGTTCGTTCTGTTTTATATCTTGCATCATTTAATCATTTCATTAAAGAGCACTCAATAAAGTAATAAATAATTTTATTGGCTTTCTCTGGATCAAGTTTTTTATTAGCTCTCCGCAGTTTCCTGACATCAAAAAGCTACACTATGAAAGTACTTCCAATGTCAAGGATAATCACTTCCGTTTCCTCTTCAAAAAAATAATCAAATTATTGTCCAACAAGCCCAGCCCATATTTTTGTTTTATAACTGACAGCTGTTGAATCATGTGAATCATTCTGAGGCAGGAAAAGGCACGAAGTAATCCTGGAAGTACATAGGTACGATTGATATTGTTTTAACTTTATTAAAGTATATCAAAGAGTCAATATAAGATATTGTTTCACACTTGAAACTGTCATGTCATTCGCAAAAAGAAACATACAAACCAATGTGCGCACATCTCTCAAGTGAATAATTTTGCAAAATGGAATTATTAAATGCAAGAATCACCTGTTTGTACCAGGATGTACTTAATTAACAGTTGCTCGAATGTAATGTGTACGCAGACACGCATATCCGGGAAGACGCTTGAAGTTGGTTCTATTGTTCTACATACACATACACGCATATTGTCTTTATTGCAGAATAACAGCCTTATAGCCCTGGTGAAGGACAAAATAGACTCAGAACAACGATGATAAGTTTGATGAGACCAAAGCATCAACATATATTACTTTTCCTGCCGTACGCATATATCTGTAATGCACAGGTGAAACATCTTTTCTCTGTTGTAAGTGATACGCTCAGATAGGTAATATTTGCATAAACAGTGAGGCGTTATTGCGTTTTTATTATTACGATTGCATTCTCAGCAGGAACTTACCCAATTTAAATGGAGTTAAGTCAGTTTTGACCTTGCAGAAATTGCTCCATAACAGTGTACAACAATTTAGGTGGTACTAGTACCAAGGAATCTAAGAATAGTACAGTCTGGTATGCTGTTTTCCCTGCTGTGCACTACATGCTTACCCGGGTAATGATTTTGGGGTGCAAATTCGGGGAATCATAATGCGCGGCAGCCTAAATGCCAGTTTACTAAGTTCATTGACCTGGTTGTGACGGGATGATATGAAATGGTATCAGTAGTAAATGAGTACAAAAAATACAAAGTTGGTGAAATTGAGTTAAAGGGCAGATGTGCAGGGCTACCGGATATCCCTAGCACTCATGTTTGGTTAACTACTTTGTAATATATTTCCATCTGCTGAATGCCCAGGTATACATATATCTTGATTTAGAAATTTATTACAGTTTTGCCAATTTACACGGGTAGAAATTGGGGCATCGGTGTTAGATTAGTAAATTTTCAAAGTGGAACTTTAACGGAATGTACTCAAAAAAGACCCCAGGAGTTTCTCCGATTGGTTTGCGTTAGTAACCCCAACCTACCTGAAACCACGGTAAAATACTTAAGATAGGGGTGCAATTATCCAAACACAGATTCCCACCAATTTTTGACACGTTATCATAAAAGTCCTACCAGCAACAGTTAAGGTAACCTGGACGAATTTCTAGGTTACGGGGTCAATTCGGGAGAAAATGGCCAAATATTTCAAAATTTTTAAAGTTCATGCAGCATCAATTGTGCAATTTACTACAATGTTTACCTTTTCTGCATTTGAAGGCATGGCTGTATCAAAGTCAAATATTGTACATTTTAAGGATTATTCAAACTTCAAACTTATGTTATTATGATAACTTTGTTGTCATGTGACTATTTATGTTGGCTCGAAATGTTTGTAATTTATTTTATTACGAACGTTTTAATTTATGAAATTATGAATACTGTTAGAACTAAAATTATAACATTTTTGTATCTAATGGATAGTCATGCAATCTGTAAGGAGGTACTAGGAGAGAGCAAAAAATACAATTGCTCAATGACATTCATGCTATCTAGACGTACAATAAATATTTCTGATTTAAACCCTTGTATTTGCCAATCGTCACCTTCATTACCTAGTGCACATTTTCCATTAAACTATTTATCCAGAGCCAACAGGGGTGCTCTTATTGAAGAGTGTTCTGCCTTGTTTACCCAGGCAAGCATGCATAATTATGTAGTTGGATGTGAGAAGTTTACTCGGTTATTCACTCGCTGTCATGCTGCAATGCTTTCGACATTTTTTTCATGCGCCTGGGAATTTCGTTGCGAAAATGTGTTGTCTTGTCCATGAGTTGTTTTTCCTGTAATTTAATATTTTTCCTCTTATGTACATACGCTATGCAAACAACGTCATTGTAAGTTAAGCCTGATGCCTGAAGCAAATAAAATGGAATGGAGCACTACAAGAATGCACGTGTAGGAGGGAATTCGTGAAACTGCAAAGTTAATTTCTGAAGGGGGGTAAATGAGCGTAAAACGTATATACCCATGTCACAAAAGGATGTTGTCGTAACATGCCATGGTTTTTCTCACAATATTTCATGTCAGTTTTTTAGTTTTCCTTGAGTGTTGAGTGACACTCGTTGTGTGTTTCTTCAGAACTAAAGGAAGATATGCTTCCTAAAGCAACACTAAGAAATCCATGAGATATGCAATAGGAAATCCAATGTGTAGCCTAAATGTGCAGCAATCAGTTCCGCGGGTATCAAAACACAACTACAAAATCCCGGGCGTATAACATGGAGCCAAGTTAATTTTCTGTTCTTTATTAACACCATAATTGAACTCCAAAAAAGTGTTAAATAAAAGTGACAAGCTTTGAATGTGAGTACCAGAGAAAAAGAATAATATTGTTATAAACGGTTTTGTGCTTAAAATTTAATCCTGAATAAGGAAACGTACTTAAGAACACCAAAACCTCTAATTTGTAGGACCAAAAACATTTTGTCACATACATTATAAAATTTTCTGTTTGACTACTTTGGGTTTTGATTTTCCAGGAATTTTTTCTAGGGGACAGGAATTTTATTAAAGTAATGACTCACACATATTGTAAGAGGATTTGCTGCCGAATGATGACTACTAAATTGTAAAAAATGTATTTCAAAATATTTAGTGTTTTCTCATTTCTCCTAGATTGAGTCAACTCACTTGTATTCTTGAAGTAAAAAAATATTTGTAATTGCGTAAATACTTACAAACAACTTATTATGAAACAACCTGGCTTTCCAATATTGTGTTGAGCATTAGTGCACTCTTGCTAGGGCAATTAAGACATTTCCATAAAGGACGAGCGTGTGTATATGACGGAATAATATCCCTAGTGACAGCAAAAATATTTTGACTCATTGCAGTTGACTGAAATGTTGTATGTAAAGGCCACAGCATTGCGCGAGAGTCAAACTGACAATTAGCTATTTTAAGGGTGCTTTTACTTTAAAAAGACATGGTTCAGTGAATTAAGCAAAATCATTTTTATATTCAATGTAATTATTTCATGTAATTACGACTCCCTATTAAACCCCATAGCATTAAATAAATCCTTTATAAAAGAACGTGATAATTTCAAACTTTGCAATATTGTACAAGTAGGATCGATGTCAGCGGCAAAACCCCATAAAAGAGAAGGCTACATGTCAGCGATTTTTCGGAGGCTTATTACAATACTTCCAGTTTTTTCGATATATTTACTCGAATTTTTGCTGATACTAATCTTTTTACCTGGAATTTTAATAATCAACACTGGCAAAAAATACTTTCAAAAACATAAAATCTATATGTTAAAACTTCTACGTTATTTTGCTGCCAGGGGACCTGAAGATTTACGGCTTCATGTAATTGGATCTATCACAATTGAAGAAGATTTGAACATTAAGAGTTTGAAATATGTCATTGACAGGTTAATCAATAGCTCAGACAAAAATGGCCAGAGAATATTTAATCGTTTCCGAGAATACTCCAAACAGTATATGGGCTACACAAATTGGAGACAAGATGAAAATTTTAATTTGGATAACCACATTCGGGGTTTATCTCTTGAGGAGGAAGAAATAAACAACCGGCAAAAAATGTTAACGCAAATTTTCGAGCCAAAAAATTCCATTGAAGATTGGCCAGAGAAACAAAGCCGTTGGGAAATTTTACTTGTGAAAAATTCTAAGACTGAAAATTCCAGCAACACAATTTTAGGCTTTTGCTTTCATTGTTCCCTAATTACTGGTAATATTATTAAGCAGTTTTTGGCGAAATCTTGCGAAGATGGTGATACATTGTCTGAACACAAAAGCCAAGGATTAATTTTCTACCTGAAATTACCGACATCTATTTTTTACGATTTTTGCATACCGCTTAATAAATTGAGTTCAATTTATTTTTATGCGCCCTTTGACCCGAATGCACAAAAGCAGAAACAAAACAAATACACCATGAGTTTTGCAAAGTCCGTGTCAATGCACGGGGTAAGGGCTGTGGGGGCAAGATTTGGGGTGGAATTTGATGTGGTTTTAAACTCAGCCGCCGGAGGGACTTTTAACGAAATAATGAAGACAAGTACAATTCCCATTGGGCAAAACATTCCTTGCAGCATTATAACACAAACTCGGAGCTTCTCACTGTTTCCTAAAGTCCATTTGTAAGTAATTGTTTTGTTTATTCAAATTGTAAAAATTTCTTTTGGTTTCAATCAACCAGTTTCATTTTCCTGCAGCTCATGTTTTCACGTCTATTTTATTTGAAACGGTTACATTTCACCAGGGTTTCTCTTGTGGAGATGGATTTTTATGTCATGAGGATAGTTGCATAAAATAATGTTTTCTTTTAAATTTGTTATTTACAGCCCAGTCAAAAAAATACAACTCCCCATTGAGAACGTATCTATAGAAGAACGCTTACACATGACCAAATTGAACATTGGATATGTTTTAAAAGAAAACATACTTTGCCAGCCTCAGGAAATGCTGACATCCAGAATCCTCCGATGTGCCTCAGAATGGTGTGTAGCTAAGGGAAAACAGATGCATCCTTTTGCCTTTCCGCCTTGTAATAATTTGGACACACTTAGCCCCGGGATTTCAACTGAATTCGCTAGTGTAAAGACAGAGTTTCAAAATTACGGTAATATTTCATTAACATTTTATTGTTACTTGACAAAAATAGTTCCGAGTTCCTGCTTCCTCCAGTAATTAATTCCTCTTAAATCTTCCCAAGAAAAAATTCTTGACCCTGTGGAATCTAGATAATGCATCGAATTTTTAACAAGATTGCTAGAACTGACACTTCGCAGTATCACCCCTTGAGGACTCCCATTTTTTTTGTTGCGAATCGATGGTTTTTTTAGCATAAGCACGCATGACCACATCCACAAAAGCGACTATTGTTTCATTTTATCCATAAAAAGCGCGTGCTAAAATTCAGATATGTAGAAAATATTTGTACTTCTAAATACTAAATAAAATATTGATGGTTCAAAGTTTAAACTCCCAATTACAAGTAAAAAAAAATGTAGCAAATTGTTTTTTAAAATTAAATACTGGGAATAGTTGCATTCACAAGAATTTCCTTAAATTATTAAATTTTGTTGCATCTAAGACACAAGTTAAGTGATCTTCCTGGTATTTCACTTTGCCAAATAGGAATCTTTTGTTACATTATACGTAATTATGTATTTATTAATATATAAGATTTTTTAATGGAGACGAAAATATTATTTAATTTCCCGATTTCTGTACCAATATCTATTGTTGTACGCTTAAATGAAATGGCGAAATTTTGTTACAGGAATTGCTGTAATTTTCATCCAAGTAGCGGAAAATGTGAAGACTCTTTTACTTATTAATGAAGACTTCGCACCTCCGACAATATCTCTGAATGCTGGGAAGATATTTTCTAAACAGATTAACGACTTAATTCATAAAGCATGTTTTTAAGCTTATTTACATTGTCAATTGAATTGTATTTACTGAACGTAACTAATTATGTACATATACCAATAATAATTTTATTCTCAAATATTTTCTGGTCAATTAATGAACTACTATTAGCGTGTGATTTCTGAATTCATCCTTAGAGACGGGTGTCCGTCATGTTATCCAGAAAGAAGCAAAGCCAAAATTATAGAATTAAATTATTGAATAGAGTTTTTAAATTTTACTAACAGAACTGATCATTGCAATGAGTTATAGCCTCCTTTAAAGTAGCCAAATAAATGCTTTAAATCTCCAACTGTAATGGCGAATCCTAGAAACCCCGACTTCAAAATTAAATAGCCCTATTTGTATGATTTCATACTAGCATACAGGTATAGAGGTTCTGGAGGATTGAGAGAGCTCTAGAGATTTATTAAAAATCTTTGAGCAGGTTCGGGTGGACAATATCACACGCTTCATCAATGAAGTGTTGATGTAATGCATGTTTTTATTATTATTAATAAATACATATACATAGATGCTTTACTGGCTTTCTTGGGAAAAATTGCTCACTCGATATTCTGGAATATGGCTTGGGAGAGAAATGATGGCCATGCAGCAAGATACCAAGGCGAAGCCCAGGACAACACTTTTATTTCATAAGTTACAATGAGTTTCATATCACTGACCTTTGAGCCAACTTTTAGCTGATAAGTCTTTGCATGCCCTTTTGCAACGTATTTTGATTCAAAACTCTTGACCCACCCTTCTCATCGCGAAACCAAAATATGGGCATGATATAAGCATATATCAGTACTTTGATTAAATTGTCAATTTCACCATGAGATAAGGATAGCATAATACGTCCACTGACTTCTGTCAAAGTTAATCGCAACATTTCAAATCTATTGACAATTTACTGATCTGGAAATATCATTTTTGCTTGATCAGAACGGATTGTTGTTCCTTCATTTTATTTCATAAGTTCATTTTATTTGCAATGATGTTAGATCCTTTTGATATAACACAACTCAGTTTTGCAGTCGTGGTATCAATTGTATTAATATTATTTATACGTCGAAATGGAGATCGAAGGAAAGCTCTCTTCAGTAAAATCTCTGGACCCTTTAGAGTTCCAATCCTTGGAACAGCTCTGGAATTTTTCAATGTACCCAATGAAGGTGTGTGTAAAACTACGTGTACATATACTGCATTTTTTCTGTAAATAGTAGCAGCAGCTAAATAGCAGAAGATTTGTATGTAAATGAACTTTCTTAACAAACAATAAGTAGGGAAGACAGTTTACAGTATAACTTATTCGCACACCCGGGAACCTGGTTACTTGGCAAAAGAGCCCAGAAAGTTGACAAACGTTGGGTGATGGGTGAGTTGGAAAATTTTTGGATTAGGGCTTCGGTAAGGTAGTTGACAAATACCAAAGGAGTTGACAAACGTTGGGTGAGTTGTCAATTTTTTGGAATAGGGGTCCGGCAGGGATCGGATTTTTGTAGGAAGACAGGAAGAATCTTCCCAGGGAAAAAATATGTCTGGCAGGCAAAATCTCATAGTGAATCGTTGACCTTTTTTTTGGAAGGGATTTTCAAATTTGTTGACGGGTTTCAGGGATTTGTTAAGCAAACAGGGATGTTTGGCTTGATTGGCCAAAGTTGGCAGGGATTTCACGTCTTGTAAGGGATTTTGAAAATCGTTGACCTTTTTTTCAGCAGGGATTTTTGAAATTGTTGAGAACCTACCAGCAGGGAAATTCAGAGATAATCTTCAAGGGAGATTTACAAAAATCCGACCCCTGGGCTTCGGTAAGGTAGTTGACAAATCCCAACATAGTTGACAAACATTGGGTGAGTTGGCAATTTTTTGAAATAGGGCTCCGGTAAGGTAGTTGACAAATCCCAACGTAGTTGACAAACGTTGGGTGAGTTGGAAAATTTTCGGAATTGGGCTCCGGTGAGGTAGTTGACAAAACTCAACCTATAGTTGACAAACGTTGGGTGAGTTGGAAAATTTTTGGAATAGGGTTCCGGTGGGGAAGTCGACAAAATCAGAAAAGTTGACAAAAATTTTGGGATTTTTCTCCGCCTAGGTAGTCGACAAAATCAGAAAAGTTGACAAAAGTTTTGGGATTTATCCTGGCGGGGTAGTTGACAAAATCTGAAAAGTTGACAAAAAGTTTTAGGATTTTTCCTGGCCGAGTAGTTGACAAAATCAAAAAAGTTGACAAAAAGTTTTAGGATTTTTCCTGGCGGTGTAGTTGACAAAAATTTAGGGATTTGTCTCCGGCGCGGTAGTTGACCAACTGGGACACAGTTGACATTTCGGTCAAAAATTGGTTACTTGCCAGTTTGGATCTTTTTCCACCCCCGATTCGCACTCACTAACATTAAGGGGTAATTTTTGTAATAATCGAATATTTTTAGGATGCTCCTGATGGCTTTGTATTTAATTTGTAAAATTCATGGCTACAAAATATTGGCTTTTTTCGTCACGTAATATCCCATCTACAATCTTAACTCTATTTTCGTTCCAAGACAGTTTGCTTTAGCTAATGTAGGTATATAATTATTGGAGATATATACGCTGAGTGTAACACGAGAATGCACTGAAGTTACACAGAGTTGTAATAATAAAATGTTTACATCACATGGTAAAACTAGCTACTCTTTATTTCAAGTGCATTTATGTATGAATACATATGAAATAAATTAGTACTAATTTTTAAACTTAATTTATACAGGCTACTATCCCTTACAGTTCAAGTTACGGGACAAATTCGGAGATCGCTATATAACGTACACCTGCGGCTTCTATTATATTGTACTTTCGAATCCCGATGATATTGAGGTAGTAATATTTCACATAAAACTATACATGGAATTATCTCAATTTAGAACAATCTTACTACCAATGATTTCCGAAATCTGCAAAGCGAACTCAAAATATTTCTAAATTTTTTGCTTTAGAAACTTCTAACATCTTCTGTTCACATAACTAAAGGGCAGACTTATAGTATGGTCACTCCGTGGTTGGGGGATGGATTGCTGACTAGTACAGGTTTGCTTTGGGATGAATGTGAAAACAGTCCACAGGGCATTCTGTGCACAGGCGATACTAAACTTTTTTGATTTGAGATTTTCAACCTAAAAATGCTTAATTTTTGCACCTGAAAATGGTAAATTTTTAAACCTAAAAATGGTAAATTTTTAAACCTAAAAATGGTAAATTTTTAAACCTAAAAATGGTAAATTTTTAAACCTAAAAATGGTAAATTTTTAAACCTAAAAATGGTAAATTTTTAAACCTAAAAATGTTAAATTTTGAACCTAAAAATGTTGAATTTTTAAACCTAAAAATGTTGAATTTTTAAACCTAAAAATGTTGAATTTTTAAACCTAAAAATGTTAAATTTTGAACCTAAAAACGTTGAATTTTTAAACCACAAAATTTTATATTTTGAACCCAAAAATTTTAATAGCGACACACACACATGTGTCAAATAATACCGTCGCGTTAAAGAGGCATGCATTCAAATGCTGCGCTTTCAAATTCTATTAGTACTTAGAAGAAAACGTTCTTTTGAAAGAGTATCTTGTGACGACAGTACACTGTGAATCGTTTTACGAATATTTTCATATTATCAGGATGTTTACAACATTACTGAAAACTCCTTTCTAAATTTCATTTATGTGCAGGAGCCAAATGGCAAACTAGACGGAAATTATTAACTCCGTCCTTCCATTTCCGAATCCTTGAGGATTTTCTTACAACCTTCAATGAGCAAGCTGAAATTCTAATTGACATACTTCGGACAGATTTCAAGAATAAACAAGAAAAGGATATTTGTCAGTACATCACACGATGTACGCTTGATATTATTGCAGGTCTGGAATTTTTCACATGACATGTTCTAACTTTACATTTTACTAACTTATAGAAGTAAATATACTTTTATAATTCCCCAAAATGTATGTACAAAATAATTTCACACAGACACCGCAATGGGGAAAAAATTGAATGCTCAGAGGGATATTGACTCGGCATATGTGAAAGCTGTAAACAAGTAAATTATTTCTTTAAATTGTCTATAATTTCTGTAAAATATGAAATGAATAGATGGTACATATCTATTTTACACAAGTGTGGGTACTGAACGTTCAATAGAATTTTCAAAATGTATTTTCAGAGCTTGCGTAATACAAGCATATCGAGGGACAAGGCCACTACTTTGGCCGGATTTTATTTTTTATCTAACATCATCCGGTCGTGAGTATAATTCTGCGTTAAAAACCCTTCATGCTTTTACAGATAACGTAAGTACAATGCATTTTGGTTATGCACGTCTCCTTTACAGTATAACATTCTATTCTCTTTTATATTCTACTATATTCCTGGTGGTAGAGTGAAGCTATTCTAACACCGTGTATTCCAGGGAAGGAAAT
The DNA here is from genome assembly GCA_947179485.1 of Allacma fusca. Classification (NCBI taxonomy): domain Eukaryota; kingdom Metazoa; phylum Arthropoda; class Collembola; order Symphypleona; family Sminthuridae; genus Allacma; species Allacma fusca. The sequence continues at coordinate 58,075,913 of OX359247.1, read as the reverse complement.
TCTGGCATTATAAGGGAGTATGTATGTCTATAAAATTTTAATGTCGAGCTATAACGAGCTATAAAGCAAAGTCTTTCTTCAGAACATTTTTAGAACTAGTAGCATTTTTGAAGAAATAGACCAGAATAGAAAATATTATGGTTTTAAACAGAAATTTTTTATTCTTTAAAGGATTCACATGTGGCGAGATTAAATCGTCGATGAAGAGGCAAAATGGTCTAAGTTATGTACGAAATCATGCGCCTAGTTCATTTTGCCTCTTCATCGACGAAATAGTCATAAAGATATACCTTTGGGAATATTTCCGACATTTTCATTTCAGGTAGTGCTCGTTCAATGGGGCAAGCAGCATCCAGAGGTGAATTTTAGAGTTTTGTCAAAGACATGGTGTAGATATCAATCATTCAGACGCAAGACTCTCTGTGCACTGAACTGATCCAGTCCGATCACTAAATTTTGAATATAATTTTCCAAATATCCAAATATCTGAAGAATTGAAACTACTTCTACGGGTTTTAGAAACATGTTATCCTTAAGCTGACATAATATTATGCGTCCAGGTTATACGAGAAATTAAAGCATCCAGAAACAATAGCCACGAAGAAAAACCTTTATCGGATTCTGATGAACTGTATTGGCACGGTAAGAAGAGACGAGCTTTTCTGGATTTACTACTTGATGCTCAAGAAAATTCCGAAGAAATCAAACTGTCGGATTTGGACATTCGGGAAGAAGTGGATACATTTATGTTTGAGGTTAGGTGATTCGTTTAAAACCATCTGGGATTGACACTACGTGCTAAAAAGTTACCTTCGCCCCTAGGCAGTGATATTGTCAGAAGTCAGAATCGGAATGAAATTTGGTGTGAGCTTTGATACCCGACCCAATGTCCCAGCGTGCCAAAAAGTTCGAACCGTCTCCTCCTGGTTTGCGCGGGGAATCTTGCCGAAGTTTTAAATTCTAATTCGTCGGCCCAGCACTGGTGCCCTAGTCTAGTCCGACTTGACTAGGAAAATAGGGAATAGACTCGACTAGTGGTTAAGGCGGAGCGAAAAGAATAGACCAAAAAGACTAGCGGTAGGCGAGATTTAGAAGGACTAGACTAGACTAGTCAGGTATTTAAATCACATTGAATAGAATAGACTTGACTAGGCACTAATGCAATATTTCAATAGTAGATTACGAAACTGAAAAACAATGGTCAGCAAGTCTAGTTTCCAAGATATAAAGGTTTAAAGGTCACATTCGCTACTAAATCATAATTTTGGGATTTAACTTCGCAAAACCTGACCTGACCGTCAAAACGTGAACAACTACGTGGTGTGATCCGTGATTAAAGTTAAAAGCCTAACCAGCAATAGGAAAACTTTGAAGTGATTAGTCAGTGAAAAAGGTATTAATAGGTAAATATTGTGGTTGAACAAGTAGGCGTGCTAAAGGAACTGAAGTTCTACTACTGTCAATCCACTACTGAAATATTGCATGTGTACCAATTAATTAAAAACTGGACATACTACAGTAAACTTAAGCTATTATTTTCAGTTATCATAGTTTTAGTTACTTGTATTCATTTCTGGGCTACACAAGTGAGTACACTCAAACCGGTGACTGCCAGGAGTGTTGAAAGAATTTTAAATGTTTTATTTGTGATAATTAGTCGTTAATTTTTATGTTAAAAATAACAGTGCGATCCTTCTTTGAAAAGAGTGCAATGCAAGCACTCGCTATTGTTTTAGTTCATGCGTGCTTGTCGTGGTACTTGCACATATTTCTTCACTGCACTGGTAAGTGCACTGATCCAGGGAGTATCCCAGCAGTACTGAAGAAATCTAATGTTGTATTTATGAGGATCTGTTGTTAGTTTGGTTCACTAAATATTGGGGGTACTTTTTGTTACAAATTGTAATGATTTACTGGGAGCATATACCGTCTTCCCGTCTCTGATTATATCACCTTATCCAGCAATCTGGCAGATCCTGCATTATATCTCCTTGTCACGATATATCCCTCATTTAGCCATGAAATTCTGAGTCCAAGACCAGGATCAGGGCATTCCCTCGTCCAATACATTCGATCAATTCCTGGATTGTTTTAGTTTTAGTCTTGAATTGGACTAGACTAGACAAGTGCGACGAAAATCGTATAAGAATAGACTAGAATTGAATAGGTACGGCCAATCCTCCGAAAAAATAGAATAAAGTAGATTAGTCAAGCTCGTGGGCACCAGTGGTCCAGAGTTTTCCCTGACCAGCTTACATTTTCCAATGTTAAATCGCATACAAAATTTTTATTTTCAAAACCGATGAATTAAGGAAATTTTTCCGAATATTTTTATCATAAGTGGAACCGTGGCTCAAATGAGAACTATAATTGGTAACAACTGTATTCTTGCCCCAGACTGAGCCATTTTGGTCACAGCAGATTTTTTGGCCTCATATTGGCTAATCTTGCTCTAATGTAATTTATGTAATTACATATGTAACAACAAATCCGATGGGATTTACTGCCCAGTGTCTACATATGCGTAGTTGCACTTGAATCGCGTGACCTCACTCAATATTTTGAGGTCACACGGATGACCTAATCTCTTCAAACACAATATAGACTTGTCAATAACTCAATAATCAACTCACAATACAAATATTGTCCGGACTAGTGGTCCCAATCTTTCAATTCAATTCAAAAAATTCGTTTTGATTCAATTCAAATTATGAATTGAATGAAATTCAATGATTCGATTCAATTCACGATTCACAGGATTCACTTTGATTCATTTCTGCGTGCTGAATTGAATCGAATGATGATTCAAATCATTCAGAAAGTAAAAGGTGGTAACATAAACATTTTATTTAAGTATTTTATAATGACTACATAAAACCGCGAAAGATTATAATTCAAAAAATTTCACTATCACTAAAATTGTCAATACAGTGTACTCTCGCTATAAGGGATACCCTTATAAGGGATTATTTGATATAAGGGATTGGGATTTCCAGTCCCGATTCCCATTTACACAACGTATAACACTATGGTCAGAAGGGACAAATTTTGCAAATTGAGCATCGATTATAACGATAGTTGACTGTAACTTTAGCAATTCGAGTTGCATATCCTGCTAATTAATTCTCACATTATGGTCTAATTTGGACGGTTAGTAAATGCTGTAATAATAAATTATAATAATTGATGCATTTCATGTATAAAAATTATTATTTATAAAGTAATTGGTAAGTCGGTTTCCCAACAAAAATCAAAAATGTCTCCCAGAAACACGTTCGAAATTTTTAATGTGATGCGTTACTAGCTGCATTTTTAGCGGGATATGCAAACAAATTCGTTGCAAGTGAATCATTTGAATCGTGATTCAAGGCATTTCGCGAGATTTCATTCATGAAGTGAATTGAATGAAATGATTCAATTCATACTTTGAATTGAATCGAAAAATGATGAATCAGAATTGAATTGAATCGAATCGAATCGAGTTTTTTTGATTCAGAATTGAAAGATCGGGACCACTAGTCCGGACAGACAATCAAAAAAACAGACACCATAGCATCCAAAATAGAGATGTAAGCTTTCTTAAAATGTGGCCGAAAAAAACTTGAAAAATTCGTTTATTTCGGTAGGGACATGACACAACTTCGGCAAGTTTGAGCTGGACAACATTTCTTTTGGCTTGTAATCCTGAGTGTCAGGTAAAGTACAAGAAGTTTGTTTTATAATAACATCAATGGTTAACTGCACAAAAAGTACCAAGTGCATTTCCAAAACAATATTTGTATGACGGATGCCTAAACATAAAGGTATTCGGATTTTAGGCAAAAGTGCACCAAGAGCTCGATGGAATTTTTGATGCAGATAAAACCAGACCGATAACGTCAAAGGATGTTGCAGAGATGAAATATTTGGAAATGTGTATTAAAGAAGCCTTACGTATATTTCCAAGCGTTCCATTTATATCCAGGTCAATAACCAGCGACTTCATTCTAGGTATGCCATCTTTTCTCAGCACTCAAATTTCCTCAAAAAATGCCATAATACTGGTACCCGTAATCCGGAAACATATACTATATATTCTAAACATATTTTAAATCTTATGCAGATGATGATGTTACGATTCCGGCTGGTTGTGATATCATTTTATTGACAATGCCAATCCATCGGAATGAAAGTATATTTCCAGACCCCCTTGCTTTCCAGCCAGATCGATTCCTTCCGGAAAATACCGTCAGCCGACATCCCTTTTCATACATACCTTTCTCTGCTGGACCAAGAAATTGTATCGGTAAGGAAAGAAGGAATTAACTATAATTTAGTATAAGAATTTGTGTGTATTTCTACATATCGTCGGCTAAACTTCCTAACCGGCTAAAATAAAAAATGCTTAGAATGCAGACCGGCTATTTAGCGCTGTCGCTCAAAATTCAAACCAGCCATAATTCCCCGATTCTCCCCAACTGGCCCACACCTTCCGCTCCCCTTACACTACTCCACCCGTGCGACCTCTCTACTTCCCATTAGATTATTTCCCCTCCACCTCCCACCATCTCCCTCAAATTCCGTCATTTCCCTCTACTTCCCTCCAATTCAATACATTTCCCATAATTCCCTCCACCTCCCTCCGCTTCACTCCATTTCCCCACAATTCCCTCCACTTCCCCACAATTCCCTCCAAATCCCCACAATACCCTCCACTTCCCCACAATTCTGTCCACGAATTAAGTGGAGGGAAGTTGAGGGAAGTTGAGGGAAGTTGAGGGAAGTGAAAATAAGTGGAAGGAATTCTGGGGTAGTGGAGGGAATTGTGGGGAAGTGGAGGGAATTGTGGGTAATTGTAGGAAAATGGAGGGAATTGCGGTGAAGTAGAGGGAATTGCAGTTAAATGAAGGGAATTGCAGTTAAATGGAGGGAATTGTGGGGAAGTAGAGGGAATTGCAGTTAAATGGAGGGAAGTTGGGGGAATTGTGGTGAAGTAGAGGGAATTGCAGTTAAATGGAGGGAATTGTGAGGAAGTAGAGGGAATTGCAATTAAATGGAGGGAATTGTGGGGAAGTAGAGGGAATTGCAATTAAATGGAGGGAATTGTGGGGAAGTAGAGGGAATTGCAGTTAAATGGAGGGAATTGTGGGGAAGTAGAGGGAATTGCAGTTAGATGGAGGGAATTGTGGGGAGGTGGAGGGAAGTGGAGGGAATTATGTGGAAGTGGAGGGAATTATGTGGAAGTGGAGGGAATTATGTGGAAGCGGAGGGAATTATGGGGAAGTGGAGGGAATTATGCGGAAGTGGAGGGAATTATGTGGAAGCGGAGGGAATTATGTGGAAGTGGAGGGAATTATGTGGAAGTGGAGAGAATTATGTGGAAGCGGAGGGAATTATGTGGAAGTGGAGGGAATTATGTGGAAGCGGAGGGAATTATGTGGAAGCGGAGGGAATTATGTGGAAGTGGAGGGAATTATGTGGAAGTGGAGGGAATTATGTGGAAGTGGAGGGAATTATGTGGAAGCGGAGGGAATTATGTGGAAGTGGAGGGAATTATGTGGAAGCGGAGGGAATTATGTGGAAGTGGAGGGAATTATGTGGAAGCGGAGGGAATTATGTGGAAGTGGAGGGAATTATGTGGAAGCGGAGGGAATTATGTGGAAGTGGAGGGAAGTATGTGGAAGTGGAGGGAAGTGGAAGGAACTGGAGGGAAGTGGAGGGAAGTGGAGGTCTACTTTACTCCACTTACATGATGTACTGCAAATGTGAATTATGGGCGGGTTTCACTTTAGAGTTTGTTGCGAAATCATAATAGCCGGTCTTCATTCTAAGCAATTTTTATTTTAGCCGGTTAGCATGTTTAGCCGACGATATGAATGATTAAATGCATTTCAAATCCGTTACTAGGGAAGGTAAATAAAATATAATAATATTATAAAATAACATTGCTCATTTTTAAAAAAATTTCAGGCCAAAAATTTGCCTTAATGGAGGAGAAAGTAATTCTTGGAAATATATTCCGAAACTTCATTATCGAGCCAGCAGAGCCTCTCGAAGATGTTGTAGTGATGATGGAAGTAGTAACGCGACCAAGGGATGGGCTTAAAATTCGTTTGCTGCCCCGATAAAAATGTTGTTCTCTCTCCCTCTAAGAGAACATTTAGAGATATTCAAAAACATTGTTATGAGGCATACACAAACGTTGTAACTAATTATTATTTAAATAAATTCCTTACATTAACGATTATAAAGATGATGTTTATTTTTGGTGGAGCTTTGTTCGCCTGATATCATTACTTTGCTTTGTCAACGATTTTGGAAGTTAAAATTTTTAACAAAAAATCATATATTGTCTGGATTTACAGCTTCTGCCGGGGACAGGGACATCCCGTCGGGACACTGGACGGACCGGGACGGGACGTCCCCGGGGACCAAATAATTGTCCCGGTGTCGTATTCGGGACGGGACGGGGACAAAAAAATGTGTCCCCATTATATTCGGGACGGGACGGGGACAAAAAAAATGTGTCCCCATTATATTCGGGACGGGACGGGGACAAAAAAAAGTTGTCCCGATTATATTCGGAACGGGAGATGCTTTTTGGTCGTGTATATAACGGGACGGGACGAGCAAGCATAGCAGAACAAGGATAACGTTTCAGTTTTAATGCTCATGAGTAAGCTATTTAACCGAATCTAAGACATTCGATTTTAGGTTGTAGAAAATGAGGCTTGTTGCTCAAAAAGTTAAGGAAGAATCTTGAAGCTACGATTCTATAAATGTATTTTTTATGTTTGTGGTACAAATATTTTTTGTACGAAATTTTCCTCATGTTCCGATTTTCGGTATGAGAATGTCGACAACTGTTTTTAGTATTTATCGGGACGGTACAGGAATTTTGTTCACATGCCCCGATTTTCAGGCCCGGGGACAACGCTTTTTAAAAATGTTGGGGACGGGACAGAGTCAAGGCTTTTGTCCCCATGTCCCGACTTTCGGGACGGGACCGGGGACAACGTTGTTTTTAATTTTTGGAGACGGGACGGGGACATGGTTTTTGTCACCGTGTCCCGATTGTTGAGACGGGACTGGGGACAAAGGTTTTGAAAAAATATCGGGACGGGACAAGAATTTTGTCCCCAACAGAAGCTTTAGTCTGGATGTATACCTTTGCGTCTCTAAATTTATATCTGATTGAGCTGGCGATATTTCCATCGAAGCTGTTAGGTCTTTAATGTACTCCTGATTTGGCCTTTCTTAATAACAGCATCTGTCAATAGTGGTCGGATTGATTCAATTTGATTCGAATTTTTCAATTTGATTCAATTTGAAGCTTGAATTGAATCGAAAAACCAATTTTCGATTCAATTTGCCCCAAAGCAATTCAATTCGATTCGATTCACTCCGTGAATCGAATTGAATCACAAATCAAACGATTCAAGCAGGAAAGCAGTGTCATATGTATTACTATACAATGTAGTATATACATATTATAAAGCGTATAGTAAAAGCTACGCTAAAATAACAAACGTTGTGGTAAACGTAGTATTTGGACTTTGAATATGTGGAAAAAAAGTTACACGTGCCCAGCCGAAGCGGTTTTATTGAATTGTTTGAATTGCAATTCACATGATATGATTCGATTCAGTTCAATACCAAAATCGAATCATTCGATTTGGCTTTGCTGAAAATCGAATCGAAATACTACTGAATCGAATTGAATCGAATTGAATCGAATCGAAAACTTCCAATTCTGAATTGAATTGGTCCGACCACTATCTGTCAATAATTCGTCTCTTTGAAACATTTTGAGCAAGCCAATGCATTTCTTGGAATGTCATTTATTTTTCCTACCGCAAATTAGTTGCGATGATGTGATGGATGTCATAATGATCATTAAGTTCATCGTCAATTATAATCCCAATCAAATGCTTCTTGAAACAAGTGCAGTCTTCCAGGATTAAGCTTCCATTCCATTTGATGGAAGTCTGCACCGAGCTTTAAAATTGATACAAAATGCTGAAAATGTTACCAAATTTAAAGAGTATTAAAATTTAAGTACACAATTTTCAATTTCATCGTTTTATCACAAGTTGGTTGCTGCATACATAAAAACATGTAAACATAACATATGTATTTAAAAGTTATTATTAATTATATCTATGGGTTAGCTCTATTTACAAAATAGATAAGCCCACTCCGAGTATTGAGTAAAATAGAGCTATAAAATACGAATCCATAATTCTTGCATAAATAAATGAAAATACCTACCTCAATATAATTCAAATGCAAGCAAAACTTTTTTTTTGTGAATAACATCTTGAACATGAATTTGGTCTTCCTGGCAATTACAGGATGTATCTCACATTTCCACATTTCGATTTTAAGTAGTTCCATGTATTAATCACGATACCTCCTACAAACATTTTTCTCACTGGTTGAATATTATATTACATTTTCCTTCAATAACATTCATTTTTCCCTTCGTATTTGCAAAGTTTTAGGGGTCAAATTAGTTTGTCGTCGTCCAATATCTGTATTAGATAGATTGCAGTACTGAGTTAAGTTGCCCTTCAACAATTTAAGTTTTTCATCATAGTATTTTCATTAGCGTAATTACTTGCTGTAGCTAAATTGCCAGTTAATGTTTTTCTGCCAACGATTCAATGAACTGCTGATTATGAATTATCTTTCAATCATTCATACCAAATGTCACTTTTATTTATGTTAGGATGATACTTTAAGGTCACTATCAAGCATAGGAAAAAGTGATTTCTACATGTGGGATTTATTCCTGTAGAAACGTCCTAAATATCCAGAGGCCAGGGACCGACAGTAGTATTGGATTGAGCTTCCAAAACATCCGCACAAAATAAATTAAATCAAGAGAACTTTTCTACATACAGAAGACTTGAGCTATAATGAAATCTTTTATTGAAATTCCACTGTATTTGTATAATGATATTCTCTTATGTCCGTGTCCGTATTTTCCTGTTCAATTAACACACAGCTATGTAAATACATCTCTTCAATCTAGAGCTTCCAATGTGTTCAACATTTTTGTTCCGTAGGAAATTCCGTTCCGTTCCGAAACCTACAAATAATATTGGTCCCGGTTCCGTTCCGGCTGTCGGGACATCGGAACATGTGAACTGACACCGTTCGGAACACAGGAGTAAGGTATTTTTTCCGTTACAGGTTATGTTCCGTTCCGTTTTATGCTAGTTTTTCCGTTCCGAACCCGTTCCGTTCCGAAATATCCCGGAATTGTTCACAACATATACGTGAAATGCGTGTACAAATTACTGGCAACTTAATATACAGGATATACTTTTAATAGATTGGATGCTAGGGAATGCTATTATTTAATTATATAAAATAATATTTAATAATAATTACGCCATATAAAAAGAACCACTGTGCAGTATTATATAATTATTATTAATTATTTTTTAGCAATAAATATTTGTAGCGTGTGGATTTCAATGGCCTAACAGTGTTAATTTCCTGCAAGCTTGCTTCATTACTGCTAATAATTTCGATTTCAGAATTTTCATTTCGAGAAAAATCGCTAATGCCCATGTTTATTAAATAAAATTAGTTGTTCTGTTGATTTTCATGGAAAACGATACTCGCATTACATATAAGCATTTGCGTAAATTAAATCTGTGTTCATCCAATTTCGTTACTTTGGCAAAAAACTGGTTACAAGCCAGTGCGATAAGAAATGTGTTTTCATTCTAGTTGAACGATGGCGCGACACTTCAGAAATTGTACCGGGATCGGTTCGGAACGGAACAGAACTATTCCGCTTTCCGATGGCATAAATTATATGGGACATTTTTCGTACCGATGCTCTGAACCGTCCCGGTCCCAATATTATCGGTACAAGTGCTCATGTTCCGGTTTTGTCCCGATTCTATGACGGAAAAGAAGATAATGTTCCGAAATTGTTCCGTTCCGTTTCCGAACACGGAACTTCGGGATTCCGGAAACCCGAAGGAAGCTCTACTTCAATCACACAAAAATTTATGCTACTCTATCATCACTCCTACATGTGTACCCTCACGAAAGGGTTACTTTCATTCATTACAATAAGATAAGAACGGCATGGAAAGATGATGATTAACATTTGTTCCCGGTCAACCAAATCTATTTGGGGAATGCACGCAAAACACAAACTACATTATTTTGAAAGCTGGTAGAGAACTGACTTATTTTAATTTTATTTCAAAGAGATCTTATTGACAATGATTTTAGATCCGTTTGATTTAACACAATTGAGTTTTGCAGTGGTGGTGTCAATAGTATTCATACTATTTATACGTAGTAAAAGTGACCGAAGGAAAGCTCTCTTCAAAAAGATTCCGGGACCATATAGGTATCCGTTCTTTGGAACATCCGTGGAATTAAATCTTCCAAATGAAGGTGTGTGCAAGTCCATTGTGACTACAAAACATACACTATATCATATCAAAGCAGACATACTACATATATATGTATACATATATACATACACACAGTATTACAAGAAAAACATTCAAATTGGAATAAAGATATTAAATGGATTGTTGTATTTGATGTATATAGGCAGCACATACTAATCAGCACAAAATATTTTAAGTGTAATAATTTCAAAAAAATTCCTGTTTTTCACAGGGCAAATTGCTTTGGTTATAAGAGCAATTAGGATGAATCGTCAATTTTTATGTGTCTGTGTATTGTTGTCCAACGACTTGTTTAATTTACCTGGACTTATGTTCAGTAAATAAATTGCAGGCATTACTAATTTTGCGGACTAAATTCTTACAGCCTACTACCCTTTAATATTCAAGTTAAAGGAAACCTTTGGAGATCGGTACATTCTGTACGCTTGCGGATTCTGCTATGTGGTGCTTTCGAATCCCGATGATATTGAGGTATATTTTTACATTTTCATAATACCCCTCAATTTCACCCCAAAATTTGACTTTTTACCTTTATATATAACATTCGAATATTGCTCTTTCAGAAACTTCTAACATCTTCAATCCACATAACCAAAGGGCAAACTTATAATATGATCTCCCCATGGTTAGGCGAAGGATTGCTGACCAGTACAGGTGATTTGTATGAAGATAATAAAGTACACTGAATTTTCTGTAGTAGAGCACATTAAAAATAGCAAACTGACTATCTGCTAATGATATGACTTTATACATATGGAGAAACGACGTTGTTTTAAAAGGGAATTGTTCCAAATAATTGTAACCTAAACAAAAGTAATAGGTCATAATGGACTGCCTGCAATCGAATTTTATTGTACCAGCAAAACATTAACAGACAACAGAGATAAATTTTTTCACTAATAATAAAATTTTCATGCAAAGATGCTATCATGCCCAAAAATCAAAACAAAAGTGTTCCTCGATTTGCACTTACAGGGACGTTGCTTATAACCCGAGTACACTGCAATTTCTGTATAGGAGAGCCCTTGAGAAGAGCAAGATTCTTGTAGCCTGTTGTAAAGATGTGTTATTATTAGGAGGAAATTTGAAATTTTGGTAACTGGAAGTATGCCTTTATTTTTGCCATTATACAGAAAGACAACATACATATTATTTCTAAGAAACCGAAATTTCACTGTATACTCAAGATGCACATGTTCAATGATATAACATTTCCCTATAATATTAATTTACATATAGGAGCCAAATGGCAAGCAAGACGTAAATTGCTAACTCCATCGTTCCATTTCCGAATCCTGGAGGATTTTCTAATAACTTTCAATGAGCAAGCGGAGATTTTAATTGACATCCTTCGGACAGATCTCAGGGATAAACAAGAAAAGGACATTTGCAAATACATCACCCGATGTACACTTGATATTATCGGAGGTTTGTTTAAAAATGAATCTCAAAACTAATATAAAAGTAAAGTTTTGACCATTTACACTCAATTCACGGGGAAATAATAATAATTGCATTTAGAAACCGCAATGGGGAAAAAATTGAATAGTCAGCGAGAGATTGACTCAGCCTATGTGAAAGCCGTAAACAAGTGATTTTTTAATTTGAATTGTCTGCACTTCAATGGGAATTATGAAATGCATATTTTAAACGAGCTGTTTATAGAATGTTCTATTAAATTTTGGTGAATGATTTTTAGGGCTTGTGAAATTCAATTTCATCGGACCGTGAAACCACTTATTTGGCCTGATTTCATTTTTTATTTGACTCCGTATGGTCGGAAGTACAAGGCTGCTTTGAAAGCCCTTCACGATTTTACGGACAATGTAAGTAAGGTTAACTATTACTGTGATGAACATAACTTATATCTAGAAATTATTGTACGTAATTATGTTTTCCAAAATTTGAGAATATTTGAACAAATTCCAGTATTTATACCAGAATGAATTATGCTTTCATTATATTAGCATACGTAATTACATATGTGGAGAATCGTACGCTTATTGTAAAATTTTGTAATACTAATATCGGGCCATGGGCGAAAGCCTATAGGGCCTTAAATAAATAAATACAAAAAATACAAAAATATTAGTATACGTACAATCGTAAGAGTGAACTTCAACACGAGCAGAAATAACAAATGACGATGAGATAAAATCTGATTGCGTTTTTCAGGGAAAATTATTTCCCTGTAAGAAGTAAAGCAACGCGTCAAGACGAAATTCATTGTGTGTACAAATAATCATGCATTATTTTCTCAGGTAATCCGAGAAAAGAAAGCATCCCGAAATATGGTAGCTGATCAAGAGAAACCGTTGTCAGATTCCGATGAAATATATTGGCATGGTAAAAGAAGACTGGCATTTCTGGATTTGTTACTCGATGCTCAAGACAATTCAGACGATGTCAAAATGTCGGATTTAGACATTCGGGAAGAAGTGGATACGTTTATGTTTGAGGTGAACCATTGAATTCCATTACCTTTAGAATCAAACAAAACTGTAGAGAATGATATGTTTTGTTATTCTTTAAAGATAAAAATTTATATATTTTTTAGGGGCATGATACAACTTCAGCTAGTTTGAATTGGACAATATTTCTTTTGGCTTGTAATCCTGAGTGTCAGGTAAAACAATTAAATAATCCTTGAATAATGCCCCGTTCACATTGCACCTTCTGCAAGTGTGAAATTTAAAGTCACCTCTGCAAATAATTTCGTAAAATGTGCTTTGCTTACGCTCAAGTAATGTAACTTGAGGACCGTTCCTTCAGAAAGCTAAGCTTGTTGGCAAAAATAATTAGCAGTGTAATGGAAACAATATATAAGATGAAAGGTTAATCACATAATGAGAACCAGGTGCATTTTCAAAACAGCCCGAGTTAAAAAAAAATATTTAGCAATGTTATGATTTTAGGCAAAAGTGCACCAAGAGCTCGATGGAATTTTTGGTGGAGACAAAACCAGATCAGTTACCTCAAAAGATCTGGCAGAGATGAAATATTTGGAAATGTGTATTAAAGAAGCCTTGCGTATATTTCCAAGCGTTCCATTTATATCCAGGTCAATAACCAGCGATTTTATTTTAGGTATGCAATCTCCTGGCACATCTTAAATTCTCTCAAAAAATTCGATGACCCTGGTACTTGTAATCCGGGAACGATCTTTTGATATGCAAATATGTTATGTATCTATATATATTTTCAACCATTTGCAGATGATGATGTTACGATTCCGGCTGGTTGTGACATCATTTTATTGACAATGCCAATCCATCGGAATGAAAGTATTTATCCAGACCCCCTTGCTTTCCAGCCAGATCGATTCCTTCCGGAAAATACCGTCAGCCGACATCCCTTTTCATACATACCTTTCTCTGCAGGACCAAGAAATTGTATCGGTAAGGAATGAAGGAATTAACTATAATTTAGTATAAAAATTAATGTTTATGTATTTCTACATATGAATGATTAAATGCATTTCAAACATTACTGGGGATGGTAAATAAAATATTAATATTATAAAATAACATTGCTCTTGTTTTAAAAAAAAACTAAAAAAAATAGGCAAAAAATTTGCCTTAATGGAGGAGAAAGTAATTCTTGGGAACATATTCCGAAACTTCATTATCGAGCCAGCAGAGTCTCTCGAAGATGTTGTGGTGATGATGGAAGTAGTAACGCGACCAAGGGATGGGCTGAAAATTTGTTTGGTGCCTCGATAAAAATGTTGTTCTCTCTCCCTCTAAGAGAACATTTAGAGACATTCAAAAACATTGTTATGAGGCATACACAAATGCTGTAATTAATTTTTATTAATTAAATTCCCTACATTGACGAGAATAAAGATGATGCTTTAGAATTTTTTGCAGCATTGTATGACTGATTTCATTATTATGTATTGTCAATGGTTTTGAAAGATAAAATTTCTGTCAAAAAATCATATATTGTATACAAACAATGTTTGGAAATATAGGTTTGCGTCTCTAATTGTACATCTGATTGAGCTAGAGATATTTACATTGGAACTGTTCGATCTTTAATGCACCCTTGATTCGACACATCTTGATAGCATCATCTGTCAGTAATCAATATAGCAGTCCTGTGTGTATCTAAATTTTTGCTTAGTATTTTTTTAACCAGTATTTTGCAACCAGATTATATTTTATATAATACTATATATACCACTATCTAAACGCCATTTAGGCCTATTTTTAGGGCGGCGTCAACCCCCTTATGTAGAAGATAGTGTTGTCCGTGGGTCCGTGGGTCCGTGGGTCCGTCTGTCCCGAAGTTTTCCTACTTGAAGAAACTACTTGACCGATTTCGTTCAATTTTTGTGCTAACATTTTTTAGGTCGAAAACTCGTATGTATTTGTTATTGATTGAAATCGGTCGGCGTGTTCGTGCGTAAAAAAATAAAATCTGTACTTCCTGCATAATTTAAAAACTGTATTAATTCATTTAAAATAATAATTAGTTACTGTATTACGGAACATGTTAGAATATATTACGGTGTGTGCGGGCAATTATCATCGGGATATTAGTTGTAAATAAAGCAATTACTTTCTCACACAATGTTATGTTCTATCAGCTTTTCTCAAATGCAGACAATAATACGCAGATACAATTTAATTTGTAAATGACTATCCTGCATGCAAAACATTCTGGCCCTGCAAGTGATAAATGCCAGTTTGTATTTATTTTGCGAGGTGTGAATATTATACTTGAGATTCCTTAAAGGAGAAGATTATCACTGCAAATGGTGTAAAAATGATTGCATCGGATATGAAACTGGCTAAACCCCTAGTTCTTTGAACTAGCAAACAAGATGGAGAGTATTACGTACCGAATTGTTGCATTTGGTAAAAATACTTTTGAAAAAATGGCCTCTACCTATAGTGGTTCATTTCTCATTTGGCCTTCCTTGAACCAGTTCGTATTTCTCCATCAAAAAACGTGGGTATGTTTTTATGTATCCAATAAATTAAAGTTTTTTTTGAAATACTTAGGATAGAAAGCACAACAAGGTCTGTCCTTCAAAGTGGAGAACTTCTTAGCATACAGTCAATTCAATTCAAAATTAATCGTCACAAAAAATACATTGACTAAGGTCGGAATACAACTCGTTTTGAGTATATTAAATAAGCACAGAGGTACATAGCGTTTATCAGTATAGAAGAAACTTGAAGCGGGATTTTTTTGTCGATACTCTCGTCCAAGACACGATTATGCGGAGGTATCACTATAAACCAGTTGAACTGAAAATAAAGACATGCACTGGAGCTTCTACAGCAGATAATTACGTAAACAGATAAATAAGCAGTCATGCCCAGATGTCGAGGCCAACAGTCCTACGATAAACAACTTAAATGATATTGAAATCCCTAACAAGAAAATCTGTTATTATAAGCAGGATTTAATTCGCAAAACATATTCTCAGTATACCGGCACTATTCGTATGGACACTATGGGGCAGAAAATGATTTCGGAAATCTTTCAGTCATTTCCTATGGTACCTTTTATTATCATTGTGATTACTTTGGTCCTTTACAAACTCAAACATTCCAGTCGAGCGGAGGTATTTTTGAGTAAGATTCCTGGGCCTTTGTACCCTTTGATTGGCAGCGCTTGGGATTTAAACCTCCCCAATGATGGTAAGGCAATTAGAGGAATATTCTTCAATAAAAGTTGATGTGAATGAATACTGATAACTTAAATACCTTTATTTTAGCGGAACAACAAAAAGAGCAAAGTTTTCATTGTCTACTCTTAAAGGAGAAAATTAAGATACTGTAATAAACTGGGATTTGAACAAATATTTTCAATATACAAAATGCTCTGATGGTGTCCCAATAAGCGAGAATGTATTGTAGTGGCATTTTATATTATATTAAGGTTATGCAAAAATTTGTATACTCACATTTACATTAAAATTGCAGTACTTACTGAGGTGGCATTCTCGTTCAGAAGGATCTACGGTGAAAGGTTCAGAATTAAACTTGGACCAGTGAATTTTATTTTCCTTGCAAATCCAGATGACGTTGAAGTAATTAAGTCTTTAATTTGTCTTGATAGAGTACTGTTTTTAGCGCTTTGCTTACCTTTTGGAGCTAAAAGTAATAAGCTGGAATTTGTAATTAATTTGTGAAAGAAGATATTTGAGGTTAGAATTTGAGTAGTAAACTTCTAAACCCCATATCAGCAATAGTAAACAGGTAATTAATTATAATCTTGAACTTACAGACAGTTCACAAGTCATTTATACCGCTGTAGCTCCCACAAGGGAAAAATTAGCTTTATAAAATATTCTAGCACAGCTTTATTAGAATCATATTTATATTACGATATTATGCAACAATCGCAGTTATTTTTCATAAGTAAAGGAAGCATGCCTGTAAATGCGTATAAATATACTTTGTGCGTATGTAATCCACTTCAAATATTTTTAGCAAGTTGCATAGTAATGTATCGTTTTAGAAACTACTAACCTCTTCAAAGCACACTGAAAAAGGAATTATGTATTCTTTCCTTATGCCATGGTTGGGAACTGGCCTGTTGACAAGTAAAGGTATGTACAATACTAGCTATTTACAAATATTTTATGCAATGAACATTCACTTCAAGTGACTGAATGCAATTTGATAAAGAGTAAACTTGTCACCATATTTTATAATTCTCGTCATTTTAGTCAAAACTGCATGGAGAATTTTACTCAACGAAAATGAAAGGATTTCATTTTCCAACCTCCCTCACGATACTGTAATTTTCCTGCGCAGGAGTAAAATTAACAAACATATGCCCATTTGATTGCCAATTTTTAATTTCTCCTTAAATTTTTGCCCCTTTTAGGTGTGCCTTGTAAAATAGTAATAGTCAGAGGTGGAGTAATAAAATATTTTTTACTCTGGCCCTATAGGCCTCAAAACTGATAAGGGGCATTTCCGCAGGCAATTTGAGTGCCTTTATAAATTTACCCTGGCCCTAAAAATGTTTACCCTGGCCCGGCCAGAGTGGGCCACTCCATAAATCTACCCCTGTTAATAGTTTATGTAAAATGTGTTCCATGCTTTGCTGAAATGCTCATACATGGTCATCGTGAGGTTTTTATCACTATTTATAACAGATTTTTATTAACTAGTAAAAGTCTTAGATTGTGGTGAATGGCGATTGCGTCCAAATTTATATTGACTTTAGAGCATTGGAAAAATAGTTTTATAATAGGGGTTTGATTGAGTATGTCCTTGAATTGCAGGTAGCAATAGATTGATAGTAGCATTCCAGGCTACCATGTAAATGGAAATAATATATTATTTACAGGTGAACGCTGGCATAGTCGAAGGAAACTGCTGACACCATCATTCCATTTTAAAATCCTGGAGGATTTTGTTGTGATTTTCAATGAGCAGTCGAAAATCCTGGTGGATATTTTGCGCGAGGATTTTAAAGATCATGAAGAAAGGGATATATGCAAATATTTGACTACTTGTGCTCTTGACATTATTGGAGGTAATTGCCATTGCAAAATTCTAATGACTAATTTTTCCAAAAATACTTTTATTGGCATATTATGAAAAAAGCCTTCACGTTTTCATATGAAATTCATAGAAGCGGCAATGGACATAAAATTTAACTCTCAACGGAACCAGGACATCCCATATGTGAAATCAGTTTACAAGTAAAACCTGTTTATTGTAATGCTTTTGTTGTGTTTATTGTTAACAAGGTTTTTCTTAAATCCGTAGAGCTTGTGAGGTTGTTCAGTACCAAATTCTGAGACCTCATCTTTGGTTGAATTTCATTTTCAAGCTGACACGAGCGGGTCGTGAATACACCACTGCTATCAAAATCCTTCACGATTTTACAACTGAAGTGAGTGGGGAATACAAATGTTTTGTAGACATAATTATATAAATAAATTATTTCATGAATAATGCAAATTAAAATATTTACTTCATATGTTTTCATTTTTGAAAGGTGATCAAAGCAAGAAAGTCTGCTCCAGCAATTATGAATAAGGAAGCTGAGAAAAATACTAGTAATGACGATATTTACTGGCACGGGAAACGGAGACTCGCATTTCTAGATATGCTGATAGAAGCTCAGAAAAATCCAGAAAACAACTTTTCTGATACAGACATTCGTGAAGAAGTGGATACATTCATGTTTGAGGTAATACATGCATATACAAACATTCAAGGTGACTAATTGTACAAATAAGTTTAGAAAAGCCCTCACCCATTGAAACATTCCCGGCACAAATGTCACGCAATTTTATAAAAAAACATGCCTTCTTAAAAGTGAAATTAACATCAAATGACAAGCAGAAATGTTCAAAGTTCAAATATTTTAGAGCTTTTACATTACAATGAAATGTCATGGAAATCTCTTGTAGCAAGAGGGCAGGATGTGCACTAACCAGAATACTACGTCAAAATGTTTTGCCCTTATATAATTAGAGAAAGTGTAGGTACTTATAAGGTCAAAGTTGGAACATTCTGACAACAGTACGTTAGATACAGCAATTGCTTCAATAAGTAATAATACATCTCTCAGAGAGAGTACACATTGTGCAATATTTTTGTCTTAAAATCTTGAAGATTTCTATTTGTATTTTTTCAGGGACATGATACAACTTCAGCAAGCTTGTTTTGGACGACGTTCCTTTTGGGCTGTAATCCAATACACCAGGTACTGTTTTTATTTTTCTTAAAAAAATTGTAAGTAAGTCAAACTTCAATCATTATATCTACTGCTGACTAACAATTGTTTCATGTATGCTTTTATTTGCATGTGCGAATATTAATTTTATTTCCAATGATAATTCAATTAAAGTGGGCAATTTTAAAAACTTTAGGAACAATTTAATTGAAAATTTTCAATAGCTGATATTATAATATAAATCTTACAAATATGTACACACTTAAAATAGTCCACGCAAAGTGTCACTCTCAGGTAATTGATTTTAATTTGAAGTACATGAATCGAGGTTTATTAAGTAATAAGCTTGCTCTGTTCAAAAGCATTTTTTGTTTGATGAATTCTTCTGCCCAATTTGATCTTGGGATCTACGATTTATCATATGAACTGTATGCATAATTATATCATTATATCGAAGCCCAGTTATTCCACTATTCTACAGACAGACATCATTGTAACGGAAGACAACATATTGGATATTTGTTTATTTGTAGTGGGCTGAATTACAGTACTTACTCAGTACTTACGTGCAGTAGTTATTAATTTTTAAGCATATAGCGGATAAAAATGCCCCCCCCCCACTAATAGCAACAATAGTAATTTTTCTGCTTTGTAAATTTTAATGTATACTATTTTATGTAATTATTAAAATATATTTTAATTGCCTTAATAAGACAAAAGTTCACGAGGAACTAGATAGAGTTTTTGGTGATGACCGAGACCGCCCCATAACAACAAAGGATTTGGTTGGATTGAAGTACCTGGAGATGTGCATTAAGGAATCTTTGCGACTTTACCCTAGCGTTCCAATTTTTACGAGAAATATAACAACAGATTTAATTTTGGGTGAGATAAATGCATTTACTTTAGGTTTTATATAGACACCAGGGAATTTTTGTAAAAATTATGTATGTAGCTGTTTCTCAGCTGATTATGCGTGTTATCTCTATAGATGATGAAATAACATTACCGGCGGGATCAAACGCCTGTTTCCTAACTATGAATATCCATCGAAACGAGAAGATTTATCCAGACCCTGAAAAATTTGATCCAGACAGGTTTCTCCCTGAGAAAGTTGCTGCACGTCATCCGTTTGCTTACGTCCCATTCTCAGCTGGGCCTAGAAATTGCATCGGTAAAGAATTAACTACGTCAATTGTGTTCTAAACATATTTTCCCGTTGATTAAACAGCAATTGTTTTAATTTTTAATGAGATTCTTCCTCTTCTATGTACATCTATCATCACAGGTCAAAAATTCGCCATGATAGAAGAAAAAGTTATTCTTGCAAACCTATTTCGGAACTTCAAGGTTGAAGCGGCGGAAAGAATTGAGGATGTTACTGTGATGATGGAAATTATTACTCGGCCGAAGAACGGGCTTAGAGTCCGTTTAATCTCTCGATAAAATGCGTGGTTCTAATTACTTTTGAATTTAACCCTTTTACAGTAGTAGTTACCCAAATGAGTAGTCAAAACAAGTCAGGACTGTAATACTGGCTACATTCGTTTTGAAGATAGTTTTTGTATCATTGCAACTCATTTTTTTACAAGAGCTTTATCACAAGGATCTTTAAATAATGTATTATGTTGGAGCAGGAATTCTGCAATAAAAATATGAGCAATGGCTTTAACTCCCGTTTTTCTTACCCGCTTAACTGATGTTAATGTTCGATAAGCATAAATTATGACTCAAGATATTGATTGGATATTTCCGTGTGCATAACACTTTAAAATTTTTAACCTCGTTAGAGGTCACTTGATTCAGATAACGGTCGCACGATAACTATATTTGAATATAGGGAGGAGGATTATCTCAAAATACTTGACTATGAACTGTCATTTCACACTACATCAACAACAAATTGGGTTCCCGCGATAATTATCATTGTGTTTTGGAATGAATTAAAGGATGGTAAAACCATGACAGCTCTATTTGTGAATATTTTGTGATGCGGAAAACATGTAAATACACGTATATCAACATTTAAAATAAAATTGTTAGATTACATTAGCTCCGTTAAGAGCTGCACAATACAGTGCGATATCTCTGTTGACGAATTTATTTTTTAAGTGTGGACATAATTGTTTACTTTAAGGAAGGAAAACAAATCATTTGGGTACAAGTCAATAATTACGTCAAAATATACGACCCTACAGTAAAGGATATATAATACAGCGTGTCGAGATTAGAGTTTTAACAATGCTTCAAACTTTCAAATAACTATTTTTTCCGGCAAGTATCAGTAATAACAAGTAGGCTCCGACAATTTAAAGACTTTAGGTGTTGAATTAAAGGTGTTTTTCCAAGACTCCTGTGAGCACAGTAATTGCAATTATTCTGGTTTCACTGTACCAGACGTCAAAATAATTTCTAAAAAAAATTTCCTGAAATATATAATTTCATCCAATTAAATTGTCAGAAATGTCGGTGGAAATATTTCAATCATGTCCTTTGATTGCATCATGTGTTTTCATCGTTTCTGCTATTTGGTTTATCAAACTCTGCTTTCCAAATCGGAATGCACAACTTTTGGATAAATTTCCTGCGCCATACAGACTTCCATTGATTGATCACGCCTGGATGGCGAATACCCACTATGATGGTATTTCTAAATGAGGAATTTTGAATATATTTTTCTTATCAGTGCAGTTTTAAAGAATTTAGTATTTCTTTGCAGATATTGTGAAGATGGCATTTAGTTT
Organism: Allacma fusca; assembly: GCA_947179485.1. Lineage (NCBI taxonomy): Eukaryota > Metazoa > Arthropoda > Collembola > Symphypleona > Sminthuridae > Allacma > Allacma fusca. The sequence continues at coordinate 58,054,084 of OX359247.1, read as the reverse complement.
TTGGAAAACGTATGGCGAACGGTACAGATTAAAGTTTGGGCCCCATAATTTCATCTTGCTTGCAAAACCTGATGACGCAGAAGTGAATTTCTACATTTTGAATTTCTACTATTTACAAGATCATAACAATGCCCAGGAATTAACTCGTTTTGGAAAATTTTCCAAACGAAAAAAAAATGCTCTTCACGCGTCTGATTTTTTTACACAACACTGCCTGAATTACAATATATCGCTTCGTGTTTTGTTTTTTTCAGAAGCTCCTAACATCTTCAATAAATATTGAAAAGGGTCAAACGTACTCCTTCCTTTTGCCATGGCTTGGAGAGGGGCTGTTGACTAGTAAAGGTTGTGTTTACATTTTTTAATGGAAAATTATTTACCAGGGGTCGGATTTTTGTGAGAAGACGAAGATTCTTACCAGGCAAAAAATAATTCTGGCAGGAAAAATCACAAAGTGAAGAAATTATATTTTGCGAACAGGGATTTTCAAATTTGTTGGCGTGTTTCAGGGAAATTTGTTGGTCAAATATGGATTTTTAGATTGGTTGACCTTATTTGACAGGGATTTTAGGCTAAATTGGGGATTTTGGACTATATTGTGGATTTTGAGCTAATTTAGGGATTTTGGGCTAAACTGTGGATTTTAGACAAGATTGGGGATTTTGGGCTAAACTGTGGATTTTAGACAAGATTGGGGATTTTGGGCTAAACTGTGGATTTTAGACAAGATTGGGGATTTTGGGCTAAACTGTGGATTTTAGACAAGATTGGGGATTTTGGGCTAAACTGTGGATTTTAGACAAGATTGGGGATTTTGGGCTAAACTGTGGATTTTAGACAAGATTGGGGATTTTGGGCTAAACTGTGGATTTTAGACAAGATTGGGGATTTTGGGCTAAACTGTGGATTTTAGACAAGATTGGGGATTTTGGGCTAAACTGTGGATTTTAGACAAGATTGGGGATTTTGGGCTAAACTGTGGATTTTAGACAAGATTGGGGATTTTGGACAAAATTGGGGATTTTTAACAAAATTGGGGATTTTTAACAAAATTGGGGATTTTTAACAAAATTGGGGATTTTTAACAAAATTGGGGATTTTTAACAAAATTGGGGATTTTTAACAAAATTGGGGATTTTTAACAAAATTGGGGATTTTTAACAAAATTGGGGATTTTTAACAAAATTGGGGATTTTTAACAAAATTGGGGATTTTTAACAAAATTGGGGATTTTTAACAAAATTGGGGATTTTTAACAAAATTGGGGATTTTTAACAAAATTGGGGATTTTTAACAAAATTGGATGTTTTGGACAAAATTGGGGATTTTGCGCTAAATTAGGGATCCCCGTCTCGCATTTTTGAAATCGTTGAGGACCTCCCATCAGGGACATTTGACTCAGCAGGGAAATTCAGAAATGATCTTCCAGGGAGATTTACAAACATCCGACCCCTACTATTTACATATGTTATATTCTTAATATTAAAATATAATCCAAATTTTAGCGTTAATTTATTATTCCAGCTTTTCTAAGAGTAGCTACGTATTACTACATGGGTTGAGAGCGATGTTGTTAACAAAATACTGAATTAATTTGTAGGCACTAAATGGCAAACAAGGCGTAAAATGCTTACACCATCTTTCCATTTCAAGATTCTTGAGGATTTTGTAAAGACCTTCAATGAGCAGTCAAACATTTTGGTGGATATATTACGTGAGGAATTCAAGGACAGACAAGCAAAGAACATTTGCAGATACATAACCAGATGTGCTCTTGACATTGTTGGAGGTAATTACATGCAAACGACACCTGATACTGCGTAGACACATGAATTTCATGCACCAGCTCAATATGTTCTCAGGGGGAAAAAATTCATTTCTAATATTGCAGAGACAGCAATGGATATTAAATTCGATTCTCAGACGAAAGAGGACACCCCATATGTCAAAGCAATAAATAAGTAAACAATTGGATGAGTTCATGCGAATGTATAATATTTATATTGTGCTTATAAGACACTGAACTTTACACGACGTTCTTGACTAAATTCCTCGGTTTGTAGAGCATGTGAGGTTGTACAGTTCAAGGCAATCCGGCCTTGGCATTGGATATATTTCATTTCAAGACTCACCCCCGTTGGATTTCAGTTCAATGCAGCGCTAAAAACAATTCATAATTTCACCGACCAAGTTAGCTTTTTACAGCAAATATTGAAATATATAAATACAGTCACTTTTGACAAAATGGATTTCTTGAGCATAAATGTTGATTTTTGATGACATTTTTACGTACTTTAAAATTTGGCCAGGTTATTAAAGACCGAAAGTCAGAGAGTAGTAAACATAATGAGGCCAATACTGGGGTTGATGAAATTTATTGGAATGGGAAACGGAAACTAGCTTTCTTAGATTTGCTTCTGGAAGCTCAGAAAAATCCGGAAAATAACTTGTCAGATTTGGACCTTCGTGAGGAAGTGAATACATTCTTGTTTGAGGTACGACTTTGTCAATATAATTGATATAGAAATGTCGCAATGTTACGCGAAATGGTTTGCGTAAAACCGGAAATATTAACTTGCAGGGTCACGATACCGTTTCTGCTAGTCTAGGCTGGACTACATTTCTTCTGGCCAGTTACCCTGAGTGCCAGGTGAGATTTTGTTTTGGTAAACATTTAGCTGCTCAACACCATAAAGTAGGGTAGGTTTAATTGCAAACCAGAAAGATATTCAACTACATTGTTCAATAATCAACTAAATCCGAGTATATATATTTAGATGCTCATATTTATTCTCCCGTAAGAACACACAGTTGTTAAATTGGTATATTGTTACCTGTAGTGTAGATCTTGTAAAAATTTTTTCATTGTTGTTGCTATTTGTCGCATCTCGCGTGAAGCAAAAGGGAAGCTTTAAGGGTTTTCAAATTGTCTGCATAAACGTTCGTAGCGCACAAGGAACATGTTATACAAATAATATTGCTTAAATTTTTTTTAAGGAAAAAGTCCACGAAGAACTCGATAGAATTTTTGGAGACGATCGGACTCGATTCATTACTACAAAAGATTTGACTGAATTGAAGTATTTGGAGATGTGTATAAAAGAATCCTTAAGACTTTATCCAAGCGTTCCATTTTTTTCAAGAACACTGACAACTGATTTAGTTCTGGGTTGGTTTTATGTTTCTGTATTCTAATTTCAAAACAGTGGAGTTATTGTTACTCAAACTGGTTGTCCACAAATTTAAACTGATTCTCACAGAAGTATTCGTTATTTACAGATGACGAATATACAGTGCCTGCGGGTACTAATGCGTGTTTGGTAACTTCAATCATTCATCGAAATGAAGAGATATTTCCAGATTCAGAAACTTTTAATCCTGACCGGTTCCTCCAAGAGAATTCTGCTACAAGACATCCCTTTGCTTACATACCATTTTCAGCTGGACCCAGAAATTGTATTGGTAATGGAATAGTGTTTGTGCACCTAGAAAGAAATATGAATCAGGCTATAGATTTATTTTAATTTATTGTAACCCAATCCTGTGTATAGGTCAAAAATTTGCGATGATGGAAGAGAAGGTAGTCTTGGCAAATTTATTTCGAAACTTCAAAGTTGAAGCTGCTGAGAGACTAGAGGATATAATAGTATTGGTTCAAATGGTTACCCGCCCGAGAGATGGACTCACTGTCAGGTTAATTCCTCGTTCATGAAAGATCACTGGCTGAAGAAACAAAATTTAAAAAACAAATTTCAGGTGATACTAGACATCAATGAATACGATTATATGTAGCCTTTACTGGAAACAATAAGCTCAAACGTTCGTTATAATCCTGCCATTCTATATAAATCCATGTAAATATAATTGTTATTACAGCACTTTTATGTTTATCACGAACTAAGCCCCAATCTTGTCCGTTGACTATTTAATATGTAACGAACTCGCAATAAGGGTGTTCACCTCCGCGACAATATGTATGTGCTAGGTGAACATGATATGATGTTGCCTGCTGTTTTTATACAAGTATTTATAGTCTGGACTTGTAAAAGTTGGAAGTGGATATTTATGCTAATTATAAATTGGTGGCTTGACCTTAGCTCTTATCTTTAACTTTATTTAGGTAAAGGAGCCTCCATGTGCAGGTCGCCTCGGAGCTCCATTTTTTTTGCTGACCTGCATTTTTCTTCTAAAAATAAGTTACTGCTCAGAAGAGCGGTGTTTTTTAATTGTAAGAAAAATAATGACAAGTGGCTTTGCAGAACTGAACCTGTAACCTCTCTACTAAATTTGTAATTAAATTGCAACTATTTTGACGCTTCACTAACTTATTAATTTTGGTTCAACTAAAATCTGAATTCAGAGTGCTCATTTGTTTTTTCCCTCACTTTCCCATCATTTCACAACTCTTCAACCAAAGCATCTATTCCACTAACATCACAGTCGAAATTCAAAGGGATAACCTTGTGAGGGAATTTTAGTTACAAAGAGTGGGATTTGCAGTCCCAATGACCATTTATACAATGTATGTAAAAGACTATCCCTTGAAAGGAATAATGTTTATAGGGAACCAAGTTCGTCGATCCCATGATCATCCTTTATAGCAAGAGTTGACTGCATTAAAATCATGAGCATCTCGTAAACTACTTAGCTTCTAGCTATTTATTTGTAAGGAATTCTCCGCACAAAAGAATGCGGGTTGTGTCAGCGTGTTGTTGTAACACCGAAGTTCACAGCATTCAAGGCACCTGCCATCTCCAGATCTATTTTTGGGGAATTATCTTGAAACACGTTTACGTAATCCATTCATTGATTTAATCGTAAAAGTCCACATCAGGTTCTATTTGCCATTGTACTTGAGGATTCTAACTTTAAATATTTGAGATTAAGTGGAACATCATTTAACTACTATGGGGATACATTAAAATCATTGGTATGGTCCAAAGTTTATCAATGTTAAAATTATTCTCGAAATACTTTGTCCTTACCTTTAACATTCTGTCTTAAGCAAATGAATACATCGATGAAAATGAAAAGTAATTATATTGGGACGGAAGTGCTTACAACATCCAATTTTGTCAGAAATGTAGATAATATTGTTTTCATATGTGAAAAATATTTTAGTATAACTGATCTGAAGCCTGTTTGGAATTTAAAGAAAATTGTTTTAACATGATCCATATGTTACTTACGGAAATATACGACTAGTGATTTTGTGAACGTCGTTGTTTCATAAATATAACACATGAAGGGGTAATAATTTTTAGACTTTATTGGTCAAAGTGTCAAAGGAGTCAAAACAAGTTTTGGTTTTCAACTCAGATTTAGGATTCAAAGTCCATAATTAGCAATGTCACATAATACATATCGAATACAAAATACGATAATACGAGTAAGGTATGTCAGATTGCCAATTCAAATAACTTCATAATTACGTGAGGTTAGTAAAAGTCAATTAGCATATTTTATGAAACTATAATTGAACTCTAAACAATCACGTTAACAAAAACATGCTCAGGATCTCTACGAGCTATCAGTTACTCTCGTGTTTGCACAAACCTTAAAAGAGGTTACTTGCATGAAAAATATAATGTACTATCTGTCCTTATAAACAATTCAGTAGGTTGTCCTGTCGGACGCGTTATGACGAACTTTATGAAAATTGATTTCATTTGCGAAATAGTTTTACGTATCAATAGGAAGGTGCATGGGTCAAGACTACACGGTAGATTTTCGCCACCCACAAATTCTGCTCAGATTGTTTGGTAATTTACGAAAGCAAGAAATTCTTTCAACAATGGAAGAGACGTCATCTTTTGTACCGTGCCTGTTGGCACCTATTATTTTGATTTCCGAGGATGGTACCAATCATAAAATTACATCGTAGCAACGATATCGAAAGCATCTGAAGAAGTCATCAACAATCAGAATTGCTATTGTCGAAGAAACAAATCTTGTTTTTAGAAGTTTCTTTAAGTGTTTTATAAAACGCTTCGATCAAACCTCATTTGTCGTTAAGCATAATTGCCACAACTTATAAATACAACTACAATTTCATTTAAAGCATTCGTTTGTAAGTATATTGATTGGACACTTCTTTTGCACTGTACGCTTGATTTTGTTACTACAATAATGAAAATTGAAAACAATTAATTTCTTCCAGAATTAGATTGCAAAATGAACTTCAAGGATATTTACAGGCTTCATTGAACATAACGAGCATGCTATAGCTTGAATCGAGTATTCATTACAATGTGACTATGTACATGTATACTTTCATATCATTCGATTTTCACCTGGTTCTCCTTCATGGATTGACCTGTTCACTCAGACCAAAAATTCTGGCACTCTGATCGCTCTAGCAGGACGCACCTTCTGTTGTATATACAGCACCCTATTACGCTAACCGATTAATTTTTACTTGTCTATTCTCAGTCTATTAACTCATTATGTTCAATTAACTTTAAATGGGAATTCCAACTTTAACAAATTGAACATTTCCGTATAAACAGATAAAAACCATGGAAAATACAATGAAATCTCACCTTTAACCTGAAATGCTCCAAAGTTGTTTATACTATGACGCAAGAAAAGTAATTACATAAACATCGTTTCAGCAAAAAAGAGCTGGCGCTAACTTCCTTTGCTACTCTTGTATTAACTATGTTGTATGAGTACACCGTACTCATTATATAATTACCTCATTATTTTCTTATCATCATTCTCTTAGAGAGTACGTGAAACGAAAAGAAAATGAAAGGTTGCTGTTTTGTTGGTACCTCCTACATTTGAACCCCGGCGTTAAGGTGTAATCGAAAGGCCAGAAAGCATTTCGGCACTCCTTTGTGTCCATTAAATACTAAAATAAAAGGGATAAGAAAACCCTAATCCAGCAGCAACCCGAAGTACTCAATGTCAGTTTGACAACTTACTTCGCAAAAATTTAGTCTCTGAGTTGCAATGAAACTAGTTCGGAATGAGTATGACTTATCATTATTAAGTGTGAAGATGTAAGTATTCTACATGAAACTAGCATGCAGGGTTATACCTAATGATGTTGAGTAATGAGTAAACCTGACGAATGCGTGGAAAATTCAGAAGTCAAGGTAAAGTAATTCTTTTTCAATTCCTATAAAAAACTTCCGCATATACAAACATATAATTATTGGAGCCGTAAATAAAGATTTATTTTGAACTTGTTTCGCACACTTCAAAAGATACTGAAAAACAAAAACAAGCACGTAAGACAATTAAGAATTTCATGCTTGTAATTGAAGTAATGAAAACATTTTAGCCATATTGAAATATTGACAACTTTCCTAAGTAGATTCAATATTTCTTAGCACATGGACGAACTTTAAAGGGAAAATTATGTACCTTTGCCACATTGTGATAGAATGCTACAGTATTAGGATGGAATAGTGTGAGCTTTCAATGGAGTTTATTTTTATTAAATATTCTATATTTGTAAGATGCAGCCTTGCTTAAATGTATATCATGAACCTGTTTCTTAAATTTTTTTATTATAGATTCTTACATACACACAAGCTTTTATTTAATATAATGATTTTTTTGCACGACCTTCAGACACTGACAGGATCAAATCTTCATGTATCTAATGTGCAAGGTAGTTTTCATTGGGCTTATGAGAGCAATTTATTGTAGTTCTGATCTTACTCCGACACTTACTGTCAGTTATAACAACTTCTTCCCAACGGTTATAATTAGCATTACCCGGTAGCAATGTCTTCAGAAATTCTTCAAGCTTTTCCGTTAGCTGCATTATTTGTATCCGTTGTTACTATATTTTGGATTATCAAACTCAAATTTCCTAATCGGAAAACACAACTTTTGGATAAATTCCCTTCGCCATTAAGATTTCCATTGATTGACCATGCATGGATGGCAAATGTCCACTACGATGGTATGGCAAAATAAGAATTACATATTATATTTTTGAAACTATATTTTTCTTGTGAGTGTAATTTTGAAGAAGACTAATTTCCATTTTCCTACAGATATTTTGAACATGGCATTCACCTTTCGTAAAAAGTATGGTGAGCGATACAGATTAAAGTTTGGACCCCACAATTATATTTTGCTTGCGAAACCTGATGATGCAGAAGTGAGTTTTAGAATAAACATTCGTGCAATTTACAAATTCACAATAATACCCATCCATACGTTATGTTTGAGTAACAAACATTAAATCCTTCAAACAGAAATATGCTCTTCATCCGTCTGATTTCTTCCGTACAGTACTGCCCCAATTATTATATCATTTTCTGGTTTTCTTTTTTCAGAAACTCCTTACATCTTCGACAAATATTGAAAAGGGTCAAACGTACTCGTTCCTTTTGCCATGGCTTGGAGAGGGGCTGTTGACTAGTAAAGGTTAAGGATACTTAGTTACACTTGTTGTAAACTAGCTTTACATGCGTGCTCTGTACGACGTTAAAAGTATATATTTTAAACGCATCTCTAATAATTCCCCCGAGGTTCATTTGATTCTTCGTATAAGCATATCATTATAATCACAAAATTTTGCAGAATATGTTGGGATTTCATTTGGGATATCCAACGATCAGTACTTGCTGCTTACTGTGGCAGGCTTTAACTTTGCAAGAAGATACTTTATAAGTGTAAAATTTCAGGAGAGGAACAATATTTTGACACTTACCAGTTTAAATAAAAAAATAAAAATAATGCATATTTTTGATATTATAAGATTAGCATTGTTAGGATGCACGCATAGAGAAATGAACTACGTTTTTTATTCCACATTTTCTAAAACCTAATTTATTTCAGCTAACAAGTACAAGATATACTTGGGGTGAAGTGGATTGAAAGTGGTGTTATTATTTTTTAGGCGCAAAATGGCAAACACGGCGTAAAATGCTTACACCATCTTTCCATTTCAAGATTCTCGAGGATTTCGTAATTACCTTCAATGAGCAGTCAAACATTTTCGTGGAGATATTACGAGAGGAATTCAAGGACAGGCAGGCAAAGAACATTTGTAGATACATAACCAGATGTGCTCTTGACATTGTCGGAGGTAATTACATACAAGCTACGCTTGATACACAGGTCACATTCATTTCAGACAACAACTGCAGCATTACATGTATGTCGATTCACAAAAACAAATGGATTTGTTCTATCATTGCAGAGACAGCAATGGATATTAAATTTGATTCTCAGACAAAAGAGGACACCCCATACGTCAAAGCTATAAACAAGTAAGCTAATGTCATTTGTTTGATTTCATGTATGTAAATTATATTTAATGTGTGTATAAGATACTTAACTTAACACAACGTTGCTGGAAAATTCCTCGGTTTGTAGAGCATGTGAGATTGTACAGTTCAAGGCAATCCGACCTTGGCATTGGATATATTTCATTTCAAGATTGACCCCAGTTGGGATCCAGTTCGATGCTGCGCTAAAGACAATTCATAATTTCACAGACCAAGTAAGCTAATTTTTGAAATTTTTAAATACATGTCACTTATGATACATTGACTTACAAATACTTGAATAAAAATGTGTGCTGGCATTTTGATACAAATTTGCAAAACTGGACAGGTTATCAAAAACAGAAAATTAGAGTCAGATAGAAGCAAAAATAATGAGACAAACACTGGGGTTGATGAAATTTATTGGAATGGGAAACGGAAACTAGCTTTCTTAGACTTGCTTCTGGAAGCTCAGAAAAATCCGGAAAATAACTTGTCGGATTTGGACCTTCGTGAGGAAGTGGATACATTCTTGTTTGAGGTACAATTAGATACTATGTATCAGTACATTTGGTATTAAAAATGCGTTATTTTGTGACTTTCAAAAATTACAGGGTCACGATACGATTTCTGCAAATCTAGGTTGGACTGCATTTCTACTCGCCAGTTACCCTGAGTGCCAGGTGAGGGTATTTTTCTTTATAAACCATTAGCTGCTCAATTCCTTAAAAGAGGGCAGCTTTAATTATTATAAGCTATTGTTGTTTGTTTTCTTCTGTAAATCTTGGCCAGCAAATGTGAAAGTTGGGTTTCCTATAAAACGCGTACGCCATTGCAGAAACAGCAAAATGAGTTTAGATTTGTCTAGTGCAATTTTCGCATAGCACTTTCTAAATCATTTTTAAATGTTTAAATTCAGCCTTATTTGAATTATACAATAACAATCGTGTAAATGAAATGTACGTTGCATCTACCACCACACGGATGATTATATGAAGAAGTGAGATGCAAACTGGCATAACTTTGTTTTCAACAATTTACGCGAGAAAAGAAAAACTTTGCAATACATAGCTATGTATGTATATATTACTATATTATTATCAAACCATTAACCAAATGATTAAACCCATTTCCGATGACCTTTGACCCTTAGGATGTTACCCATGGATGACCCTTGCTATAGAGTTCTTTATTATGACATGAAGCGAATTTCGAAAAAAAATTACTTACGCTAGTTTCCATCTCACCTCCTCATATGGCTCATATGTCATATGCATATCGTTGGCTAAATTCTAAAAAGTACCATTTTCATTTGCGAACCCATTTAAAAAGCATAGGTTATGAAATGAAAATGGTACTTTTTAGAATTTAGCCAACGATATGTTCCATCTCTCGTTAAATAAAAGCAGCCATTTAAGGGTTTCCAAATTGTCCTTGTAAACGTCCATAGTGAACATTTTATGAAAATAATAATGCTTACTTTTTTTTTAAGGAAAAACTTCACGAAGAACTCGATCGAATTTTTGGAGACGATCGGACTCGAGTTATTAATACAAAAGATTTGACTGAATTGAAGTATTTGGAGATGTGTATAAAAGAATCCTTAAGACTTTACCCAAGCGTTCCATTTTTTTCAAGAACACTGACAACTGATTTAGTTCTGGGTTAGTTTTATGTTTCTATACTCTAATTTCAAAACAGTGGAGTTATTGTTACTCAAACTGGTTGTCCACAAATTTAATCAGAAGTATTCATTCTTTACAGATGACGAATATACAGTGCCTGCGGGTACTAATGCGTGTTTGGTAACTTCAATCATTCATCGAAATGAAGAGATATTTCCAGATCCAGAAACTTTTAATCCCGACCGGTTCCTCCAAGAGAACTCTTCTACAAGACATCCCTTTGCTTATATACCATTTTCAGCTGGACCCAGAAATTGCATTGGTAATGGAATATTGTTTGTGTACCTAAAGAAATATAAACCGGGTCATTGAATTATTTTAATTTCATGTGACTAAATTCCATGTATAGGTCAAAAATTTGCGATGATGGAAGAGAAGGTAGTCTTGGCAAATTTATTTCGTAACTTCAAGGTTGAAGCTGCAGAGAGACTAGAGGATGTAATAGTATTGGTTCAAATGATAACCCGCCCGAGGGATGGATTCTCTGTGCGCTTAGTTCCTCGTTGAACAGGAGCGCTGATCTAAGAATGTTAGGAATATATTATAAAGTGTTGTTCACCGTTCCTTATTTAACCAAAAATATTCCTAATAACTGATTTATTTGAAAAAATAACTTGTGGAAGTGTTCTATTTCTTAAAATCTGCATTTAAGTTAATCAATATCAATAGTTGACTACTAAAATTTAAAATAACATATTGCGCGGATTGAACTGAAAAGTAAACCTTAATTGATGCACCCTCCAGATTTTCTAAATTCCTTTAAAACTAATTTGCCCATGCCCTGATTGTGGGTACTACTTTAAGTCACACCTGAGACCTTGAAAATCCTTTGCAAATTTAAAAAAATTGGCACGACGTCGATTTGGTTCGAAATTCAAAACTGGAAATTTTAAATACCATTTAACATGGACGTGGAGACAACTACAAGCAGGCCTTCAAAAAGTCGAAGTTTTTTGTGAAACGGGTTTCCGTTTCCCAGTATTATGTAACTTCTTCTGTCAAAATCGGACGTAGTCAGAGAAATGTTTTCATCTGTATTAAAGACATAGAAGTTAACAATGAACAATTATTTGACCACTGTACAAATTAAAGAACGTTTATTTTGATAGCAACTCATTTTGAGACCACCGTTTTATGCGTCATCAAATCTCAGGAGTTTATGTATTATGTTTTCAAACCTTAGATGTTTTTTTATTGATCAAAGTGTCCCATATTTCCCCATGAATTTTTGCTATTGTTTTCTAGACAGAGACAGTAAGTTCATAATTTTCCAGGTTTTATTGGAAATTAAAGTTTCTAGTGTTGCAACCTCCCCATTATTAAAATATTCGTTCAAGACATCAAGTCCAAAATTATGACTTCAAAATCAAAATTTTGGACGATAAAGTTTTGAAAAAAATTACATTTGCTTCAATCTATTCAACAGAGCCATAATTTTCTTTGTCAGCAATAATGTTCCCAAGTCGGGTGGAATTTCTCTCATTGTCAGCTTTGTTCCACATTCCTTTACCTATGGACCTAATCAAATGGTGTCTCAAAGCTCGTGAAATTTTCTAGAAATACGCGTTAATTAAATATTTATTGCTAAAATAAAAGATTATTAAATTTGAATTTCTATAACGATCGAGTTAGCGTTACTAGCATCACCTTAGCGACCTCAATTATTGACCTTGGTTAAAGATAATAATCTTAAAATTTGCTACAATCTAAGCGAACTGAAATTTTTACTCTTGAAAATCATAATTTTGGACTGGAAGATTTCTTGCCAACAAACATTTCATAAAATTATCACTACATTTTTGTCCCTAACCAGATTACCTCCTTCTTTGAACTGTACTATAATTAATTACATCTTATGTTACATTTCATATATTCTTTATCAGGGTACGCCAAGTGATTTATTTGGATTTGGGCAACTGTGACACCACTGGGGAAGCACTACCGGGCAGGGTTTTTCCTGTCTTATATTGCTCGTTGTGATTGAGGATGACGTTTTATGACAACTCCTTGCTACTGAAACTACGGCAGAAGTAAGTTGACCTACTATGTTGAGCGACTCAACTGTTAGTATGTGACCAGTCTGACCATGTTTTGTGAACATATGATTCACAAAAATCCAGGGAGGCTTAGGGTTACATACTGCAACGGATTGAATTCAGCTATTTATTTATAATGAATTAATTTCTTAATTGTTTCAGCTGGCTAGCTTGCCTTGATCCTCTTACATTGAGCACTCGCCCTATCAAGCACTCTATTTTTAGAGCTTGTTTTCTACACAAGCTTTTTTTCTGTGTCTGTGTCAATGTTATAAAATCTTTCTCCCTTAAAGCAGACATGAAATGAAAAGAAGATGAAAGTATGCCCTTCTGCAGGGATCTCCTAAAAGACCCCGTGTTATAATGAAATCGGAAGGAGAGTAATCCTTATCACATTCCTTTTTTAACCGATACTGAAATAAAACGAGTTTTAAGCCTATCTTCCAGCATCAAACTAGAATATTCATTGTCAGTTTTACAAACTACTTCGCAAAAGTGGAGCTTCGAGCTGTATATTGAAACCAGTTTGGAATAAGCGAATGACTATTCATATGTAATTATACTATCCGTATTTTATGTGTATAATAAGTGTGAAGGTGTGTGTTTTCTTCATTAAAATGGCATGCAGTGGTATGCACGTAACACATGAGAGTAAACTTGAATGACCGCTTGAAGCAATCAGAAGTCAGGGTGAGCGAGTATTTTTCTAGTTCCTATAAAAAAACGTGGTTATTATGTACGTGTATTGCATTGGTACTGCGAATAATATGTTTTTTATAAAAAGGCTGAAAACAAAAATGACTAGTTCAGAGAATTAGTAAAAAATTTCCTGTGTGCAATTGAAGTCGAATGATAATTTGAATAATATTAAACTATTGAGATCTACTCCAAGCGAATTCAATATGTGCTAACACGTGGATCCCCAATTAAGGCTATAATTGTATATTTTTGTTTCAACATGAGCAAACGCTGGAGTACAGAATAAGGGCCGGTTAGTGCAATGTTTAAAACGAGTGGCATTTTTATAATATTCTGTATTGCAAGTTGTAAGAAGTTTTCCTGCGTATGTATCATCAACCCAAAGCTGGGCACATATCCTACATTTATGCATAAATATACGCAGTTTTTTATGTATGTTCGCACATTTTCCGAATATTTGTATGTATTTTATGTAGGCTGCGTGTTTCCACTAAAAAAATGTATGATATATGTATGGCATGAATACTGTATTTACGAGTATGTATGTTTAAAAGGCCGGGGAGATTTAGGTATGTATTATGTATGCACCGTGTATGTTCAGCGAGCTCCATCTGTATTTTCTTGGCACGGTCTGTGTTTATTGGTGTATTCGCATTTATTATTTCCTGCTGCAATGCAAACGATTTCTATACGTTGTGACTGAAACCTACGAAACTAGAAATTAACAATTTTAAACTTAACTAATTAACAATATACACGCGCGAAGCGATGCTTCATTAGTTTTTATAAAGGTTCAGAATGTTCTACATGCGTTTTTATAGGCACGTGTACATATATTTATACATAAATTTATTTATATGATGAATATATGTATGATTACATTTCGGGACAAATTAATGTATGCATATATGTATGATTGCATTTCTGGACAAATTTATGTATGCATATATGTATGATTGCATTTCTGAACAAATTTATGTATGCATATATGTATGCTCTTCGTAAACTATAAAATGTATGTAGGATTTAGGATACGCAATCTTTTTGCCCAGCTTTGCATCAACCTGTGTTCATATATATGTATCTACCTATAGCTATTTATTCTTGTAACGACGTCACCTCTCCTACCTGCAGCTTCCCTCAAATGTCTTCAATGCCTTCAACTAATCACAATGAGCTTTAATGAGTGAAGTATTCATTGGATATATTTTTGTAATAAATGCTAGCACTCAAACCAGCCGTATAACCACACAATTTTTATATGGACATTAAGGCATACAATTTACACAAATGCAGACAAATGTAAATTTAACCCAATAGAGAATATGATCTTATTTTAGGACTTATGAAGCAAAATGGTTACAAGTCTCCAACCAGTATAATTATTTTTTTCAAGACCTTCAAATCTTGCCAAGATCAAATCTCCAGGAATTTATAGTTCAAAGTAGTTTCCATCCCGTCTGTGAGTGCAACTGCAATTATTCAAGTTTCACTCCGACACTTACTGTCATCAGTCTTACAAGCTTCTTTCCAACAGTTGAAATTAACATTACCTGCTAGCAATGTCTTTAGAAATTATCCAAGCATTTCCTTTAGTTACATTATTTCTATCACTAGTTGCTACGTTTTGGATTTTCAAGCTCAGTTATTCCAGTCGAAAAACTAAACTTTTGGATAAATTCCCTTCACCATTGAAATTTCCATTGATTGACCACGCCTGGATGGCAAATGTCCACTGTGATGGTATGACGGATTATATTAAAATTATCATTCTTTTGCCAGTGTTCATTCTAAAGCTACTATGGCTGATGTTTCCCTTGCAGATTTATTAAACAAAGCAATGAGTTTACGCAGACAGCATGGTGAGCGTTACAGACTAAAATTTGGACCTCATAACTACATTTTGCTCGCAAATCCTGATGACGTGGAAGTGAGTTTTCGGTTGATAAATTCCTAGAATTCAGTAGTTTATATATTCATAATAATCGTTCCAGCCCCAAGCTGTTTAAACGAAAATGTATAAGCTTCAAGACTTGGATTCCCTATTTATTGTTTAAATTACGTTACCTGGTGCTATCTTTCCAGAAACTCCTAACATCTACAACAAATATAGAAAAAGGCCAAACATATTCTTTCATTGTCCCATGGCTTGGAGACGGACTTTTAACTAGTAAAGGTGGGAAGCTCAATTTTTTATAGGCTAGCTGTCAATTACACTGTGTACAATATAGTGCTGGGGCTGCTTCGGTCCATACCAAATATTCTGGTACGGTCTGGTTAGAAGCTTTGCACCAATAAGTCCTCCAAATTGAATTAGTGGTCTATATTTATGCCGGACCCGTAAGTCTGTTCCCAAATTTCGGACCAGATCATCAGGACTGCCCCTATATAAGGAACATACTTGGACTTTGGTCAGACAAAATTACAAACTCGATGGGTTCTTCGAGCCGATTTGCTCCTGCAGCAGCAATGTTTGACTTGCACTTTTCGTATTAAACGCAAATGAATCTCCATAAAATTTGCTACAAGGCCAGAAGTATTTTGCAACGGTCACTGCCAGGAAAAAAATGACAAGCAAAAATTCTTACCTTTTCGGATCTGTCTAAGATTCGATTCTTCTGTAAAACTCAAGTTCTCCCAACCTGGTTTACATTGATTACGGCGCAGTCGCATGACGGCAATTCTCAATGCATATACATGTGAAAAGGAACGTAAAAAATCATACAAACAAACTGTAAAACTTAACGTGAAAAAACTTTGTCATAAACAAATATTGAATCCAAAACTCGTAACATAATCTGAATTCGTTTCAAGTTCGTGACCTCTCAAATATGCATTATGGTTAGTGAAACATTATACAACAACTTAACAAGTATGCAATAAATTAAAAATTATTTTGTAGGTTCAAAGTGGCAATTTAGACGCAAAATGCTAACACCTTCATTCCATTTCAAGATACTGGAGGATTTTTTGATCATATTTAACGAACAGTCGAACATTTTAGTGAACATTTTACGTGAGGAATTTAAGGACAAGCAGGCAAAGGACATTTGCAGATACATAACCAGATGCGCCCTTGACATTGTTGGCGGTAATTACTTAGACTTGATTAAATCGTTTGTACTTTTATTTGTGAATTTGTGTCGATTTGGAAAAACCAAAAACATCTGTTGTGCTATTGCAGAGACAGCAATGGACATAAAATTTAATACTCAAACGAAGGAGGACAATCCGTACGTAAAAGCAATTTACAAGTAAGACCAATCAATTCAAACATGTACTATGTATTTTATGGGGTTTTAAGGGCTGCTTCATTCACCAAACGTTTTTATATGTAGGGCCTGTGAGATTGTGCAATTTAAAGCCATTCGTCCTTGGCATTGGGTATATTCCATTTCAAGTTTGACCCCTATTGGTCGAGAGTTCAATCATGCAATAAATTTCATTCATGGCTTCACGGACCAAGTAAGTTGGATTTTGGTATACTTCGGAATTGAGCATAGTATCGTCAAATCTGCTTTACCTCTCTCCGTAGCCTAAATGTGTATGCGATATCCCGATATTTTTGCAAATTTGGTTTTAGATTTCATTTTTACCACAGTAACTTTAGTTATATATGTGCGGTCTCACAATGAGACTGCACACGTCATGAATACGTATGTTGTCAATAATTTGCATAATTGCATATAATTTGTATACTAGGTTATTTTTAATTCTGTTGCAAGTTTTTCTAATAAGTAATTTTAGGTTTTATTAAGCGTCACTTGCAAACGCCTAAATGTGTTTACTAGGTAATTCAAGCCAGGAAATCAGAGCAAGGCAAAGAGATAAAGCAGGATAAAATTACAGACGTAGACGAAATCTATTGGCATGGGAAACGGAGACTTGCTTTTCTAGATTTACTACTCGACGCGCAAAAAAATCCGGAAAATGACTTGTCGGATTTGGACCTTCGTGAAGAAGTGGATACATTTCTTTTTGAGGTTTGTTCATATAACCACCACGTACATTGAAAGAATGCATGGAGCAACTTCTAAACTACGCTGAATATTTTGATGCTGGTATAACTTAACTATTTTATGACTTAAGGGTCATGATACCGTTTCAGCAAGTTTAGGTTGGACGACATTCCTTCTGGGCTGTCACCCAGATTACCAGGCAAGATTTCACTAATTTTTTGCTACTTTATTTTGAATAATTGCATAATTGTTAATGCAGGCAACTGAGAGGTTCATATTATTTGTCGCCATCTTTATTAACGCTTTATCAATAACAAATGTTTATTTACACACAATTATTTTAGTCCATTTTGCTTCAATTAACAAGGTAAAATTTGCTCTGTTGGGTACTAGTTTATTCTCTCCAAGTGGCTACATTCATTTGTCATGTTGTTGCTAGAGACCAGATTTTTATAGATATATTACACTGCTTACATTTTTCATGGGTGGATAGGGTCGATTAAAATAAGGTTGAATTATAGGATTGAGATTTGTATTTTCTTGCATACGTGTTGGTTATGAAGTAATTAATGCGGGGTAAATAAAATGCAAAATTACGTTATTTTAATTAAAGGAAAAAGTTCATGAAGAACTTGATGGAATTTTTGGAGATGATAGGACTCGGTTCATTACTTCAAAAGATTTAACTGAAATGAAGTATTTGGAGATGTGCATAAAAGAATCTTTAAGACTTTACCCAAGCGTTCCATTCTTTTCCAGAACTCTATCAACCGATATGGTACTGGGTTAGTAAAAATATATAATTATTTTTGGGTTTGTGCCAGCTTATATTTTACTAATTTTAAAGGACTTGCGTGTTTACTTTACTTGTGTAATTACATTATTACTCAAGCTTCCTTTACAGACCAGAATTTTTTTTACAACAGATGACGAATTCACAGTGCCTGCAGGAACAAACGCATGTTTGCTTACTGCAATTGTGCATCGCAATGAAAGGGTTTTCCAAGATCCAGAAACATTTGATCCTGACAGGTTTCTCCCTGAGAATTCATCTAAAAGACATCCCTTTGCTTATATTCCGTTTTCAGCCGGACCCAGAAATTGCATTGGTAAAGGAACAAGTGCAATAAACTCCTAAAATGATTATTAAATCTTCAATACGCTTTAATACAACGTAATATTACTGACGCAGGTCAAAAATTTGCAATGATGGAACAAAAACTTGTTATGGCAAATTTATTTCGGAACTTCAAAGTTGAAGCTGCGGAGAAACTAGAGGATGTTGTCGTATTGATTCAAGCGGTAACCCGCCCGAGAGATGGACTCACTGTCCGTTTAATTCCTCGTTCATGAAAGATCACTGGCTGAAAAAACATGATTTCAAAAACAATTTCAATGTGATGCTGAACATCAAGTGAACTCACTGCGTTTAATTCCTAGTGAAGCATAAACTCAGAACTCTTGTTATAAGAAATATTTTCAAAATAGTCCCAACAAAGTAATACCTGTATCCCCGCAACCGGCTCTCATACATCCTAAAATGGAGCTATGTATATATTTGCCAAATTAAATGAATAAATAAGGTTTTTAAATTGTCTACTTTAATGCCCTGTAATAAAAATGACGAAAATAATAATGTTGAACTTCATGTTGTTTTTCACAAATTTGATAAAATTGCAGAAGAAGTAGATTTTATAGTTGACATGTTTACAATTTTGCCTGATTGTAATGAAACGTATACTTGAACTCTGAAGTAATTTTTCTTGGAAAACCGAATTCAAACTGAGTTGAACTGGGACACCTTATAATTTTGTAGGTGTCTTAGCTGTGGGTGCTAAAAATAATATTTTTTGGAGTGTTTTTTCAAACAGGGTGCTTTTTATGGTCACAAGTAAATATTTCAGCATTATTATGACACAGAACCTTGCTTTACAAACTCATATACAGAATTGTCGTTATGATCCATGAACAATAAAATACTCGTTTATTATTATCTGAATTTACGAGCTGGTCCATGGATTACAATATGTCTAGACATAATAGTGATTAACTCACTCATTAACAGGTAACTGTTAGACGGAAACTTAAATCTCGGAATAATCAAACCCACATTATATACAGGTGCATTGATACTAAACAGCTCTTGATACTCAATTATACTTTATTTTCAATTCGTGCATATGAAGCTAATGAGATTTGCCACATTCTATCATTGTATAAATTATTTTACGTGGTTCATACTTACAGATTAGATACACTCGTTAGATAATTTTAGTGCTGTCAATTTCAATATACACACGTCGTGCAAAAGTATCACTGCAAAAGTACCCCTACAGCAGAAGAAAGTTTTGCTTCTACAAATGTAACAACAAACTAGCAACAAGAATCTGCAGTGAGATTACTACTTATCTCGACATAAGGTTCCTTTATAAGAGCATTTACTCTAATAATTATCATAGACCCAGAAATATTTGCACACACTGCTATTTACTAAACTTATTATTTATTCCATTTCATTATTCCATTTCATTCCAGGAGCCAGATTTGAAAATTTTGAAGGTCTTTTAATACAGAAATTGGGTTGCATAAAATTTTGTGGGCGATTCCGTCCTACCAGAATATACAACAAAAGGAATACTTCAAATTTTCTATTGATAGAATTACTCATTTTGCATGACCTTTGCGCGATGATAAGATAAAAATGCAAGTATTGAAAGTACAGAGTAAAAAATATTCATTACTTCTGTGAGTGTAAACTCTGTCAATCGTCTAGACTTATTTTACAAAGGGTGTAAACGAATTTACCTGCTAGCAATGTCTTTAGAAATCTTGGTATCATTTCCTTTGATTACATCAATTGTATTCATCGTTTCCGCCTTTTGGATTATCAAACTCATTCTTCCTAATCGAAAAACGAAACTTTTGGATAAATTCCCTTCGCCGTTCAGATTTCCATTGATTGATCACGCATGGATGTCAAATGTCCACGCTGACGGTATGACTATAATATTTCATTATTACAGTATGCGTAATTATTAACATAAAAATCTCAACTCAAAAACATTGTAATATTAAATTATGTTGACAACACACATTTTGAGGTGTTGCATATACGGATTTGCAACCACTAAGGTCAGGATATTAAAACGTTACAAAAAAATCCGTTTACATCTTTCTTATTCGTTTCCCCAACTTGAAACTTTTTCTTAACATTTTCTACACTTTTTTAATTTATTATAACCAGGATTCCCAATTTAGTTAGTGAACTAACAGGAAGCTCATTCGGAAATTATTTGTGTGATAATATGTATAATTAATAGAGTTGGTAACAAAATAAGAGCTAAATATTTTACAATTCCTCCCCACAAGAGTTACAAGGCGAATGTAGATGTTGTTAAATTCCTTGCAGATGTGTTAAAAAAGGCAACTAGTTTACACAAACAGCATGGCGACCGGTACAGATTTAAAATTGGTCCAAATAATTTTATTATGATGGCGAAACCTGATGATATTGAAGTGAGTTTCCAGAGTTAAAGACATATGTAATTCAATAAAAGTCGTATTATTAATTGCCAATAGTATTTTTTGGCATGCAAGAACCTCAATCAAAAAGCGGGGCAAGCGAAACGCTTTTCTCAGATATATTTCTTCAGAATAGTCTCTTTAACACTTGATGGCTTTATTTTTTAGAAACTCCTAACATCCACAACAAATATCGAAAAAGGTCAAACATATTCTTTCCTTGTGCCATGGCTTGGAGATGGACTTCTGACTAGCAAAGGTTGAGATCAAGTTGTACTGTTTCTACAACATAGCTTTCAATGTGTGCATTTTGTAATTAATTTGGGGTATCAAGATTTTAATAATTACGTAATTACGGTTGCATGCTTTTAATAAAACTGCAAACATGCTCTGAGTTTGGGTGTTTATATGTCACAGTACAATATACTCTTGAAATGAGTACCCCTCAATGGAGGTAGATTTAACAATTTTGGTTGTATAATTGAGAAAATTTTGAACACACTTGACGTTAGCAAAAAATATTTTGTAGGTTTAAAATGGCAATCCAGGCGTAAAATGCTAACACCATCATTCCATTTCAAGATTCTGGAGGATTTTTTGATCATATTTAACGAACAGTCGAACATTTTCGTGGACATTTTACGTGAGGAATTTAAGGACAAGCAGGCAAAGGACATGTGCAGATACATAACCAGATGCGCCCTTGACATTGTTGGCGGTAATTACTTAATCTTGAATGCGATTTTGGCAACTTTATTCGTAAATAGAAAATGAAATACTTCATATAATTATGTTACTGCAGAGACAGCAATGGACATCAAATTGTATGCCCAAACAAAGGAGGACAACCCATACGTGAAAGCAATTTACAAGTATTACCCAATAACTAAATTCTATATGATATTTAATACTGCTTTCTTAATGATGGTTTATGTTTGTAGAGCATGTGAGATTGTGCAGTTCAAGGCCATTCGACCATGGCATTGGGTGTATTTTATTTCAAGTCTTACCCCTATCGGTCGAGAGTTCAATGCTGCAATAAAATATATTCATGGTTTCACCGATCAAGTAAGCTGAACATTAAAGTATTTGGGAAATTGAGTACGCGTGTCTGCCTTTAACAACAATAATAATATTTTGGCATTTAATCAGTGAAAAATGTATTTGCCAGGTAATTAAAGCTAGGAAGTCAGAACAGGGCAAAGAGAAACGGCAGGATAAAATCACAGACGTAGACGAAATATATTGGCATGGGAAACGTAGACTTGCATTCTTAGATCTACTACTAGATGCTCAAAAAAATCCGGAAAACAATTTGTCAGATTTGGATCTTCGTGAGGAAGTGGATACATTCTTATTTGAGGTAGACAATCTTACAGAAATTGGAAAGTACAAGTGATTCTCAGCAGGAGTTAATAAACTACGTGAAATATTTATATTGTTCAGATATTTCGAAAAATAATTTTCATTTCGTTAATTAAGGGCCATGACACAGTTTCAGCAAGTTTAAGTTGGACGACATTTCTCCTTGGCTGTCATCCAGAGTACCAGGTGAGATTTCGCTTAATGCACGAATTTGAGTTTGAGTGTGTTAAATTAGGTTATAACAGTGACAAGAAAATGAAATGAATTTTATTATTTAAATATTTAAAGCAAACTGGAATAATTACATGGTAGAAGAAATATTGCGTAATTTTAATTCCAGGAAAAAGTCCATGAAGAACTGGATAAAATATTTGGAGATGATAGAACTCGATTCATTACTTCAAAAGATTTAACTGAAATGAAGTATTTGGAGATGTGCATAAAAGAATCGCTAAGACTTTACCCAAGCGTTCCATTTTTTTCTAGAACTTTAACAACTGATATGGTACTGGGTTAGTAAAAAATACAATTTTTACGATTTTAAAACTGCCATCAATGAGAAGCGTATGCTAGTAAATGTAATCATTATTCACAGATGACGAATTTACGATACCTGCGGGTACCAATGCTTGTCTAATAACTGCAATCATTCATCGTAATGAAAAGA
Source organism: Allacma fusca (assembly GCA_947179485.1). Taxonomy (NCBI): domain Eukaryota; kingdom Metazoa; phylum Arthropoda; class Collembola; order Symphypleona; family Sminthuridae; genus Allacma; species Allacma fusca. Next base: position 58,030,915 of record OX359247.1, on the reverse strand, counting down.
TATTCCCAGATCCAGAAACCTATGATCCCGAGCGGTTTCTTCCTGAAAATTCGGTCAAGAGGCATCCCTTTGCTTATGTTCCCTTTTCAGCTGGACCGAGAAATTGCATCGGTAGAGCAACGGGCATTGTCCATTGATCCCATTGAAATCAAAATCTAAAGTGCATAGGTATCTATATTAATTTATTTTGTATATTGGTACTTTCAGGTCAAAAATTTGCAATGATGGAAGAGAAGGCGTTGCTGGCAAATTTATTTCGGAACTTTAAAGTTGAAGCTGCAGAGAAACTTGAAGATGTAGTTGTGTTGATTCAAGCGGTTACACGCCCTAAAAATGGACTCAAGGTACGATTAGTTCCTCGTTAAACAATAACACTGATTTAACAACGTGAAAAATAATTCTAAAAATTCTAAATGTTTGGCGTTCATTATTTAACCGGAATTATTCCTAATAAGTGATTTATTTCAAAAAATATTTGGACATCTTCGTTGTCTCAAAATCTGCGTTTAAGTAAATAAATATCAATTTATTAAATTATCATATATAAAATATCATAATTTCGAAGATTGCTCTGATTGTAAGTGCAGCGGATAGAATACACATAATTGGCCAATCATGTTATTTATGTACATATCTATGTTTATTGTGTTTATGATAGGTTCATACAAAAGTATCCAATTAGGTAATTATATATACAAAATTCAGAATGACAGTTGCACTTTTACCCTTAAAATTACACATTATAGATTGTGTTTTAATTTCGGTAAATTAAATACAAGTTACGTCTGAAATTTTGCCTACGTAGCACTTTTGTGGTGGATTGTTTGCGCATTACATGAAAGAATTCATATGAAGCCAAAGGTGCAAAACTGATTTTACCTATCCTAAATCCTACCTTTACATTTAGTCTAGTAGGGGCCTTCCTTCTCGCATATTTGTGCAATTGCTAGGGTCTATATCCTTGCCTACAAGTAGGAATTTTTGCTGCCTACATTTCTGCCAACATAGGGCAGCGGAAAGTGTTAGCTCCTTCCTACATGAAATCCTTCCGTATACTGTAGAAATAAATTATATTTTTATTACAATTCATAGTTAAATTTTACCGTTTTTATTTTAGAAATTTTTTTAAACATGTAACATTAGTTCAGATACAATTTAGACTAAGCCCTCGTATGCAACAATTACTCAGCAAACACTCGCAATATATTGTTATTATCATATGTAGTCATATTTCCAAACAAGCTGATTGTGAGTACTTCTACGAAATTAACGGTACTCATGAATTATGTGAGAACTCCTGTTGTACGTTGCGGTAAGTATGAGACATCGAGCTATCCCAATACAGATACACATATGTACATACTTACAATTACCTCTATATGAATATTATTTTGAATGGGAAATCTCAGATGTCCCTGCTGTAGCCTGGTCTTCGTTTTGGTTTGCATTGAGAAAAAACTTCCATAGTGTGGAAATATTGTTAAAACCGTTGTATATTCCCAATATTTTGCGTTAGATGCCAGCACACTACATAATATTTTCTATGTACCTATATACATCCTATATATTTCCCGTCATACAAAGCGTGTTCTCGTGCTGCCTACATGTATGCTCAGAGATGCGCAAAGGAAATAACCTTCCTTCAAGCCTTTGAAGGCGAAAATTCAATAAAAATTCCCCCTTCAACATGTCCTAGAATGAAGCCCTCTAAAAAATCTACCTTCCTTCACCCTTCATTCTAAAATACATACACTCGTTTTTGCCTTCAGCCTTCTTCTCAAAATAGCCTTCCTTCAATTTTACAACTACAACCCGCTTAAAAACGTTTTGCACCAGCAGGATTCAGTGCAATGAAGACAGCGGGCACACATTGTCAGTTGTGAGTTCACAAATTGGCTGTATTGTTGTGCTGGCAGCAAAACGTCGTTGCATATTCTATGCTTTCACGTTATAGATATTTCGTGTACCTGGAAGCCTTCATGGCCTTAGAGGGCTAATATTTGGGAACCCTCCCTTCACAATCCTTCATTGCTAGTTTTTGTGAAGGCTTCCTTCAGCCTTCAGAAAAAAGTATCCCCATCCTTCCATTCCTTCTGCAACGTTAAGAAAGTTACCTTTCCGCCTTCAAGGAAGCCTTCTTGGAAGGCTAGCCTTCTAAGGCTGCGCATCTCTGTGTATGCTTATATGACCGCATGTATGCAGGCGTTCGTTTACTATTTTACAGGATTTTTTTCTGCGAAAACCAGTGCACCCTATTTTTCCGATAATGTTTTCTGAAAATAGCTCGCACCCTACAAATAGGCCTACATGCTGGATGGGCTAGTGCGTTTGTATAAAGTATTTAACACTGTTGACTCCCTTGAGCATAGCAATTCCTGGCTGAAACTTTCTAGCCAAAGAAATTATATTTTCACAAAGGACCAGCACTTTAAGTGCAATTTTAAAATGTAACTTTAATTCCCACACACAGCCTTTACTCAGTGTTGTTTTCCCACTGTCGCTAAACAGTGAATGAATGCTTCCTGGATTTATTCCAGTTAAGCTTTGTTAGTACTCGCAAATATTTAATTGGGTACATAATATTACTCTGCATCATTTGGGTACGTAAATATTTGTATTCCGTTAAGTTATTAGAAGGTTGTGTTGATGTGAAGAAGTTGCAGTGGGTTATATAATTATATATAATTATATATATATAATTATATATATACACAAGTGATATATGTGCAGATCGGTATAAGCCTACAGGGTGTCCGTAAAAATATGCTTCCCTTCTTGTCCCCACTAGGGAGTGACACAATAAATTCCTGATTCCTCCAGTTTGTAGCAAATTCTCTTCCAGATTTTGTAAAATTTACTTTATTATTCAGCGTCCTTATTTGAGGTCACGGGAAAAAGGAAAGTTATACTAAGTCAGATTTCTTTCAGAACGTGAATTTCTGCGTTTTGTGTATTTTTGTAGAAGTATTTTTTCAGAAAATATTTTCACACACACTTGTTGGAAAGGTTTGGCTTTTTCAGGGGGCTATTTGACAGGTCTAAACGATGAGATTTGCGAACATGGAAGAGACCCAGAGCAAGGTTGGAAAAATTCGGCTGCCAGAGCAAAAGTTTGGATTTGGAAGGTGAGGGTAAAAGGGATTTCTGAAATAGCCAATTTTTCATACGTGGTCCGGTATTCATGAAACTCTTTCGGAGAGCTGTGTTTGCAGCATATTTCATGAGGATTCAGTTGAGCCTAACATAATCTTCGCAAGTCAATAATTGCGATCTCAAAACTCAAAAATGGGATTGGCATAAATTTAAAAAAATATTTTTATTGCAACTTTTTAAAACATTTTTAGGCTCAGATACCGCAATTATTGACCTAGGAGCATAAAATTTTATTTGTTCATCATCCACGTCTTTAAAAGGGGTAACTTAAAACATATACATATGAACAAATATCTTTAAAATGTTCTATTGGACACTACAGTTTTGACTGCATGTTTAAATGAACACATCTATTTAATAAATTCTCACCGAAGTAATAATAGTTTAAGAACAAAGTTTTAAATGATTTTAGGGTTTAAAAAACGACGCATATTTGATCCGCTTCTTATAAAATTTTACATATTTGGCAAATTTTAAACAATTATTCCAGTTTTTAAAGTACACATTATTTAGCCCTAGATATTATATGTATATAGTTCGCAATTTATATTACAGAAAAGAGGAGCAATACGGGGATTAATTTCAGAGCAATATTGAATGCGAGTGTTTGCCGCCCTTAATTTTTACAAGCTACACATGAGATCTGAAGTTGAATAGGAATATATTTGATGTTTGTTCCATTTTTTGTTTGCTGGGGTAAGCGGATTTGTCGACTAGATATCCTAGAACCATGTTAAAAGAATGTTGCTTTCTGATAGATGATACTGAACTTTATTTTGAGTAAAATTTTTTGAAGCCAATCATATGCGTCATTTATTTACCTGTAGCTCAAATATAATTACTTACAATAAAACATACCTTGTTTCGTAAATAGGTATTTGGCTGAAGCAGTAGTGGCTAATTTCCATATTATACTGGGGGAGTTTTTCAGCACTAATATGCTCTATTATTAGAGCTATTTCGAGCTCTTGAAAGAGCCAATTCTTACATATCGAACTCTTATAGTTTACGATAGACGTACAGTATTGATATTGAATCATTATCTAAATATTTGTCAATAAAGCTTTTGATCAAAACAGAAAAGTGGATTGAGTCAAGGTCGTACTGTACTTTAACAAAATTTTGCCATTAATTTTGCGACTGCAACCTTATTCAATAGAATATTTATACTTGTTTTAATGAATCTATCAAGAGATTTATTTATGCAACAACTAATCACATGAACGGTATCAAAGGTCATTTTTTCAGACAGAGATTAGAGTTTACACAATGACCAGAGTCAAAATGAAGCATGTTGCAATACACAAATAACGCTACATGTAAACTTGACTCGGACAGATGGTTGTGCAGCGGATAGTGTAGACTTTAGATTTATTATTTCGAGATTTGACTCCAGGATGCTTGTAATGCTTTTGCCATGTGCACAGTGTATATCTATGTAAACGCATCAAAGGGAGAGTTTCTACACCAGTAGCTATCGTGGGAGGACAGAAGGATTTGCAACTCCTGCAAAAATGTTTTTCTCTGTTTTAGAAAGTATTCCCCCTGTTTCATGGATAATACTCGGGGCTATTTTATTTCTGTATTTGAAGAAACCTGACCGGAAGAAGTCTAATTTACGCAACTTTCCCGGTCCTTATCAATATCCAATTCTCGGTTGTGCCTTGGAGTTTAATATACCTAATGAGGGTAAATCAGTCGTTTTCAATTTACAGAAAATACGATAAGAAATTGAGCTCTAAAAAATGTGGTATCCCCACGTACCCTGATTTGGTGCATATAAGAAAACGCAGCAATGATGGGTGTTAATAAGCCTGGATAAGTTTCGGTTTGTTTCTCATTTCTGACATATGTATGTATTAGAATATGCGACACTGGCACAGAAGTACTTGGATACGTATGGGCCTCGTTACGTTGCTAAGATCGGACCCGTGAATATGGTTATTCTCACTGGAGCAGAAGATGTTGAGGTAAAAAGAAATATTTTTTCTATACGCCCACACCAAGTAAACAGTAAACATCGCTAAAAGAATTTGCCTTTAGATCTTATCAGTCACATGCGCATAGAAAAAAAATAACACGACGGTAAAAGGGAATATTTTCAACTATACTGACCTCTGGAGAAATTGCTCGTGTATGTGTTTTTTAGAGAGAGTATACCCTGTGGTATACAAACAAATGACGGAAGATATTTGTGAATATTTTTTTCTGCAGATGAGACACGTTTTTTATACTCTCATTTTACCCTTTACATTTTAGAAGCTTCTAACTTCTACGGATTACATTGAAAAAGGCGACACCTATACCCATTTCATGCCATGGTTGGGAACTGGACTTCTTGTTAGTCAAGGTACGTTACACAACACTTGGCCATATTTACTTTAGCATATCACTTGGCGTTTAGGTTATTGGCCTCAGAAAAATACATGAAGCCACAGTAAAACATATAAATACATCAGCACAAAAGGAGATTGTGGTGTGAAGGATGCGTTACGCAGCACAGGGTTTATTATTTCAAGTTACATTTTTATAGAAGTTTTTATTGAACTGGAAACCTTTAAATGTTGTCTATGTAATTTTTCCAAATTTTCACCCAAATTCCAGCATTCCAAACCCAATTATTTGTATACTAAATCCAATGTTTACTTGAACCATATTTTGAACAACCGAATAGCAAACCGACATGTTGCAATAGATGCCACCTCGTTTAGCCCAATGCTTAAGGAATGGTTAAGGAATGCTTAAGGAACTTATGACCAGTGGAGATATGCACAGTGATGTAGACCTAGCGTAGCAAAACATGAGTTACGTTTACGCATGGCATTTTATAAAATAAATTATTTAGGAAATTCATTTTAAGCCGAAAAAGAGAGTTTTTTAGCTGTAGGGCATAGAGATGAGAAAAGTTTCTAATCTGGAACAAAATTTTGTTCAACAAGGAGAAATTGAATACTTTTTGACGTTTAGCACTTAATGAGCTGAAGGGGGGAGGGGCACCCTTAAAGTACAGATTTTTAATAATAAACATTAATTTTCTTAGGGAAAAAATGGCATTCCAGAAGAAAACTGCTGACGCCCTCTTTTCACTTTCGAATCCTTGAGGACTTCCTCGTGGTGTTTAACGAACAATCAAATATATTCGTTGAAATGATTCGCAAAGATTTTGGGGATGTGCGAGGGAACGATATTTTTCCATATATTTCCAGGTGCACCTTGGACATTATGGGAGGTAGCTGTCTTCACTACGGTTTTTATCTTCTTATTATACAATATTACTATTAGAAAATTTTAAGAATTTTTTGATATAATAAATATAAAGCTTCTGCATTATATAAATGTAAATTTTGTAGCAACCGCAATGGATCAGAAATTCGATTCCCAGCGGAAGAAGGACACCCCATATCTAAGAGATGTATCTAAGTGTGTGAAATTTGCTGAATACATTTTCGAATCAAATTTTTTCCATACTTCATGTATCATGCTACACTGTATGTAAATAATTTGATTGTACGTACTTCAATTCTGGGTCTAAAAATTATTACTCTCAATTGTTTTAGAACTTGTGAAATTATTCAATTTCGAGCTGTAAGGCCTTGGCTGTGGCCTGACTTTATCTTTCACTTGACGTTCACTGGACAAAAGTTCAAATCACTCATGACCACTCTCCACAATTTCACCGACTCGGTAAAGGAATAAATTCACAGCATGTTATCTTTACAGTGTGTCCCTACAAGTCTAAAAATCGAAATTCTGTACTCTTTTAAGTATGTATCTACAGATAATTACAATGAAGTGGAAATGTTCTCACTTCCTGTGTAAATATTATGGAGTCCTTGCTTTTAGAAACAAATTGTCGCACACACCTAACTACATAATAATTCCACAACTAGTGCAATTTCGATGCCTCAGAGTCAATAATTACTTGTACCTGTGTAAATGCCTGAAATGATTATTTTGTACGTAATAAAAAAGAGGAAGACAATGAGCCCTGTTTTAGATAACGATACTGCAAGTGGTTCCGTGGACGAAATCTATTGGCATGGGAAGCGAAGGCTGGCATTTTTGGATTTACTCCTTACTGCCCAACAGAACCCAGAAAATAATTTGACAGACGCTGATATTCGTGAGGAAGTCGATACATTTATGTTTGAGGTAAGGACGCGCGTGCACTTATAAGAATAGTTATTATTTGACAAAATTCAATTACAACCGATATCTTACAACGAAAATTTACGTCCATTTTTTTAAACATATTATTGCATGTCACCCCTTTGAAACTAGGGTCACGATACAACTTCTGCTAGCTTGGGCTGGACAACATATCTTTTGGGACGTCACCCACAGTACCAGGTATCAATTTTAACTCGTAAAATGTAGCGCCAATAAAGAAATAATTACAGTTAGAACTTTTATGCATTACTTATTGATATCAGATTATTTCCAGTGCCAACATATGTATGTACGTCTAAAAATAAAATTTTACTCACCAGGTAAAAGTACATGAAGAATTGGACAGAATATTTAAGGGTGATAAAAGACGCGCCGTGACTACAAAGGATTTATCGGAAATGAAGTATTTGGAAATGTGCATTAAAGAGGCTTTAAGACTCTTCCCCAGCGTTCCATACTTTTCTAGAAAAATTTCAACGGACTTGGTTCTTGGTAAGATTGTATTTTAATGACAATTTGTGTAGATTTTCATTACCGTGGCACTTCTCCTAAATAGGGAAGAAATTGGTTAGTTTAATTTTTTAATTTAATTTAATTTAATTCTTTATTCAGGAATCTTTTCGGGCTGAGCCCATATCATCCGTACATTGCAAATGTATTTGTGTTTGTAACAATCATATACCTTAATTTACTTAATTTAAGGAGGTGAGAGAGCAAGGTAACATAGAAGGAGAATATATCCCACGACGAACTGAAGGAGCACAAGCCTTGTGTTTGCAGGTAAGCACAGGTCCAGTAGAGCCGAAGCAACCGTAATACCACTCACTCGGTTGAGTGAGCGTTAGTGCGCCCTGTATCCAGCCGCAACATCCCCCAGAACCCAACATCCATCTCTCTCACTACTCACACCTCCGCAGCAGCAGGGGCACTGGGCTTTGCAGCCATTCCTCAACGATGGTAGTTGAGTACATTCAGTGCTGGACTACACCTGCTGCCCGGCATAGCTATAGAGTGAGAATGAAATGTAAAGCTACAGATAGAGAGGGAAGATATGCAGACAAGGGAGGGGTCAAGGGCCGCCTCCAAACCTCATTTGCATACCGATAGTGTATAGGGAAAGATAGAAAGGACCTGAAATTATTTTGGGGTGAGCTAGAGTCGAAAGCCGGCTCTTCTGCAACCTTACAGATTCGCTACACCACCAGACCGCAGGCTCGGTAGAAATTGGTTAGTACATACATATATACACTTGCGTATCAGCTGAAAATAAGAATTTCTTCGCTGAAGAGTCAAATTATCTGCGTGTGCATGGTTTCGTACATCACTTACAATTAGAACATTTTGCCTCTTCAGAAACGATTTTTACCATTAGTTAAATGAAATGTTTTTAATTTTTTACGAAGAAAATAATGCCCGTAAAACCTTGTTTCTTATTATATATTTTGATTAATAGTAAACCGCACTTCTTCCTCTGCGCTAGTATGTGTCACTAGCTTCCAATTGTTTAACGTGCACAATTGTATTCAAACCTTAAATTTATAAATCCAACGATTTCTAAATACAGAGTTCTTTCTAAAACAGAGATAAATTGTAGGAGCATTATTCCTATTAATTCATAATTTTCGCAATTTTCCCATTCGTTATTCGTATTTATTTTTTTATACGAAAAAGACATAACAAGACACAAATCTCTTTAAGAAGTGCACCGCGGTCCATTATTCCGCCACTGTTCAACCCGTTATTTTTTTCTTCTGTACAAGCAAACATTTCAAAGAGTTTATTTTTACTTCATTTAGTTCTCTTTTAGAGATATTACACTACCATCCTCCAGAGATGCTAAACTGATTTTGCCTATCCTACATCCTACCTATACATTCAGTTTAGGAGGGGCCTGCCTTCTCGCCTATTTGTGCAATTGCTGGGCCTATATCCTTGCCTACAAGTAGGCATTTGCCACTGCCTACATTTCTGCCTATATAGGGTAACGGAAAGTGTTAGCCCCTTCCTACATGGGACCCTATACTGTAGAATTAAATTCTATTTTGACTAAAATTCATAATTACATTTTGCTGTCTTTATTTTAGCAAATTTATTATGGACATATAGGATTAGTTTAAAAAACAAATAGGCTATCCCTCATATGCAACAATTATTCCGCAAACACTCACAATTGTTTGTTACTTTCTTATGTATCATATTTTTAAACAAACTGATTGTGAGTACTTCTTCAAAATTAATGTTAATCATGCATTATGTGAAAACTCCTATTGATTGGTCGTATTGCACGTAACAGTAAGTATATAAGCATCGAGCAATCTAATACAATATATGTATATGTACTTAGTTATGTATGGATATTATTTTGAATGGGAAATCTCACATGCCCCTGCCCTACAGTAGCCTGATATTCCAACGTTCAAGAATCGTTTTGGTTAGCATTGAGATAACTTATTCCATAATGAGAAAATAGTTATGTATATATGTACATCCTACATATTTGCCTTCATACAAGCGCGTTTTTGTGCTGCCTACATATATGCCTATATGACCGCGTGTATGCAGGCGTTCATTCCTATTTTATAGGCATTTTTTCTGCGAAAATCAGTGCACCCTATTTTGCCTATAATTTTTTCTGCAAAGAGCTCGCACCCTATAAATAGGCCTACATGTAGGCCTACATGTAGGATAGGCTAGCATCTTTGCCATCCTCTATATTTTGTAGATGAAACACACACAATACCTGCTGGATCGAACGTGGTGATCACACTGATGCCAATGCACAGAAATCCAACCACTTTTCCCGATCCAGAAACGTACCTTCCAGATCGATTTCTTTCAGAAAATGCAGCAAAGCGCCATCCGATGGCTTATATTCCATTCTCCGCTGGTCCAAGAAATTGTATTGGTATGGATTTCATTTCAAAATTTTAACGGAATTTAAAATTAATTATGCATAAACTATAGTATAGTATTCTTAACAAATTTTCTTTTGAAGGTCAAAAATTTGCCTTGATGGAAGAGAAAGTCATATTAGCAAACTTATTTCGCAATTTTAAAGTGGAAGCGTTGGATTCTCTCGACAAAATTACTGTCATGACGGAAGTAGTTACTCGCCCAAAAAATGGCTTCAGGGTTCGATTAATCGAGCGATAAAATTTAAATAATCATAAAAAAGCTATTGCCCAATTCCATACTCTCTTGACAATTTTTACAAATGAGGAAATAATTGTTAACTGGGTCAAATAAAAAAAATCAAAGTTAATCGGAATACCTAACCTTATGGGAGTCTCGTAAATTTCAGGCGTTTTCCATTATTGAGTAAGAAATCTACGAACTACTAAAATAAAATGCATGGAGCGTTTGACCGTTCGCCACAATTTTTCCTTTTTTTAATTGGAGCAATAATTTTTAATTAATGATAGGGTATAGATTTTTACAGTACTGCGGCAGAATCCAATTTTTAGGCTACGAAAAGGAGCCTGTTTTTTGGCTACTGTATCGTTAACTATCTGTAGGTCGTCGTTAACCGACCAAATAATCGCTGAACGTTCAATAATAACTGTTACCATTATTTAAAATTCTTATTGAATGCTCACATCACATATTAAAAAATAATTGGTTCTTCGCCCATATCCTTCTCCAGTTCAGCAATAATTTGGATAATTTTTGGTTATGTTGTTTCTAACGATAAAGAACTATTTTCAGCCGTTTTGGCAGAACATACTGTTTTGCGCAATTGTTTTGAGATTTTTGATGGTTCATATAGTATTTATATTCAAGTTTTGTAAGGAAAACACACACGCGTTGGAATAATATTTAATATTAGAGGTGGCCCGGCGCCTCGGTGGTGTAGCGTGTCTGTACGGTTGCAGAGGAGTCGGCTTCGACTCCAGCTCACCCCGCATAACTTCCTGGGTATTTTTCTATCTCTCTCTATCCACTTGGCTTTGTGTGAAAGGTGCATGTACCTGCTATAAGCAGGGGATGGACATATGGTCCCACTAATTGCACACAGCTACATAACAAGTGTAAACCGATGAGGTCCGGTATATGACTCTCACTTGTAAGAGAATTGTACGCATTAATGTAATTTCGATGTACTATGGTGTGCCAAGAAGTACTTAATAAATACATACATACAATATTTAATATTCACAATGTAACTTTAGTTAGATTTATAATAAATATCAGTGACTAATTACTATAACCTCCAAGTGTAGGTACATACACGTAAATGATCAACACGAGAATATAATAATCCGTGTACGAATACTTGTCATTTCGAATTAATAACGGGTCATGTTTGAAAACACGCAATGAAATAAATAAGAATTACAAAGATATCCTCAAAATCCGAATTCCAATTTCATACGTAGCTTATTTCTTATCAATTTTCTGAAATTGTTTTCAATGACCCAAGTCAATAATTGGGGTCATACTGAAGTAGTCATAAATGTGGAACCTAGTTTGAATTTTGTACGCTTTCAATATCTTTCATCACCTTCCAAGTTTTGTCAAAATACGTGTATTTTACGCTAGTTTACTAAAACAATGAAGTTGTTGCGGGCTAGGAGTTTTGCACTAATATTTCTCCTGGGACCATTATAGAAGTAGTGCTATTATTTTTGTCATAATTCAGAGATGGAGCAAGCTCGTACTTGACCCATGGCGTAATCTATAAATTATAATTGTCCGGACGATTAATTTAACCTAACTTAGGGAAACATTGGCTAGAGCCAAATATACCGCTTCCAGGAGGAATCTGAAAATTATTCTATTCACAATTTGTCTCTCATGCTGGCACAATCTTTTTATTAAGTGGTATTACGAATAATTCATTCGAAGTATTTATTCCTTTTGGTATCCAAATATACATACACATATGTATATACACTACTCGCAAACAACCCGTTTAACAATTTAGAGAACAAATCATTGCATAATTGGCCCTTCAGGGGTTTATTCAATATTATTTCTGAAAGAACTGTCGTACATAAATCCAGATAGTTCGCACTATACTTGTAGCAAATCTGAGTAGTAAACTGTTATTAGTCTATTATTTTTACTACTATCACTAACATCTTCCAAATATAGCGTTAGATATAGTTGTGTGGTTTGTCAGAATTTAGTCCATCGCACACTGACTTGCAAAAGGTATGTAACCTACATACAGTAGAAGCTTTTACGTTGTGGTCCGCGTACAATGCGCAGATTTTTGCATACGCTGAACTCAGCGTACGAGCGCAGTCACTGCAGTACTCTACGCGAGAAACCCCGTACATAGTTAGAATTTGCCTTTACGCGGGTGGCAGCGTATAAGCGCAGAATCTGGTACACTGCTAGGGATGATGAAGTTTAAAAGGTATTGCACCGCTCTCTCAAATCGTTAACCTGTTTATAATAATTTGTACTATACTGTACATAAAGTTAAACGAATTCTTCAACTAGGTTTCAAAATTAATTTAATCAAGGTGTAATAATCGTCGTCTACTTCTATAAAAACATATATTTTGTCAAACATGTAAAATTTTTTCATTTAAAAGTAGTTTCATTTGCGAAGGAAAATCTTTCATCTTGGTGAAACATTTTTGCTTCAGTTCATGTACAAGTTTTCCAATGTCGCCAATTATTTGAATAGGAATTATTTTATATGTGATTCATTTGCTCATTCTATAAAAAATATAAAATTTTTATGATAAATTCTCCTAAACGTTTATAAATGCTAATATTTCATTTCGGTCGAAAAATCTTATTGGCACAGTTGACTGGTAAAGATTAACATTATTATGTATAAATTAACATTTCAATTTTCTCGGCATAATTATTTTGACTGGCATATATAAATAGCCTAACCTTGGTGTAGTTTTAGTTAGCAATAATACATTAGCACATTGCACACGAACCCCACGGTGAAATTTAAATCTGCACGGTGAGTTTGTTCAGTTTTTCAAGTGCTTTTCAACGATGATATAAAATTCTTTGTCGGAGTTAAAATCGTACTGCCGCCAAGTTTTAAAAACTTGTAAATAAATTATATGTGAATACATATTGTACGTTGTAACTTGCGTACGAAATTCATTGGAGCACGTTGAGGACAGCGTACAGTCAGTACAGACGTAATTACGCTGAACACGGCGTATAGTACTGCAGTGACTGCGCTCGTACGCTGAGTTCAGCGTATGAGAAAATCTGAGCATTGTACGCGGACCACAACGTAAAATCTTCTACTGACATATATGTATGTACCACGCGTTTAATACAGCAATCAGTATTTACCCCTAAAACGCGAAATCTGGCAGCTACAGTATCCTTCCTGTACAGTGCAGAGTAAATCAGCACATGTAATCGGAGTTGTTTTCCCGAAGTCCTGCTTCAATCACTTGTCTCATACAGCTCAAAAATGTTTACCAAGAATACACACAAGGCATTTGAGAATTTTTTTCGCATTGGGTCATTTGTAACCGCAATACCGTTTGAATGGGACTATTCAAAACAGCAACTTACTGGAAAGATAAGAAAATGGAAAGAAATTATTTGGCGGCTAAATGTATTTTATATCTTCTTTCAACAATTTTTCATCCTCCGTTGCTTTATCACCGGTTACTATACCGATCGAAGCGTTGTAAAATTATCCATGGATCTACTTTACTTATTTTTGTACTGGTGCTTTTTCTTCTTCCAATTAAATTTAGGCTTGAAGAGGAGAGAAATAGCTGGGTTTTTGAACGCATTGCTTGGTTTAGACAAAATATTAACTCGTAAGCAATTATTAATTTTATGAAATTTATTTTCTTCCTTCCCCAAGTTAAGTCTTGATCAATTTGGTTACCAAACAGGCTCTATGTTTTAAAAAATTTCAAAATCCGTTTCCACTGAGCAATAAACAGTTTCGTCATGCTGCGACATTAGTAATTGAAATCTTTAGGAAATACTTACATTTCAGTATTTATCAATTTCAGTTTTCATTGAATCCGAAATGAAAGTCGGTGTAACCGGAAACAAATAATTACAAGACTGCATATAAAATATTTTACCAGACCCAATAAAATATCCTGCCTAAAAGAAAACATAGATCTGTAGAAATAATATAAAAGGTTGTTTAATTCTAACCTTCGTTACTGTGACATTAAAAACTAGCACAGATACTAAAACTTTTGATTATTTTAATAACAGAAAAATGGCACTCAGCCAGGAAAGCACCAAGATTTGACGGTATTGACATCTTAATTAACTATTTCATTGTCTCCACGTTTTGCATTTTGGGTGTAGTCACCTTGTTATTTGTGATTGAATCTGAGGATCCCCGCTGGGTGTACACGCTCTTTCCAAAAGACACTCGTCCTTGGTACATATGGCCAACGTTTTTCTTGATTGAAGTGCATCTATATTTTTTTACCAACTATTCTGTATTTGCAACCAACACTATCGTACTGATTTACGTGTTCTTCAATAATTACTGGATGAAGCAATTTAAACTGTAAGTATACCGGATTAAGGTACATATGGGGGAATCTATGTATTATGCATAAATGGTCATTAGTATATGTGCACTATGCAGAACATAAAATTCAAACGAAAGGAGGCATTGCAAAAATAATTTTCTTAAATTTTATGCTCAGGAAAAACATGAAAACAATGTCCGGGGATGCTCATCCACAATTAGCTGTTAACACTTTCCGAATTTTTAAGCAACTCAACGAACACTTTAATCAATGCACATCAGCATTACTAATGCCTGTGTACAAAATATTTTTTGTATTTGGGCATTCCTTGAGTCTTTTTGTTGCGATAAAATTTCACGGCAGAATTCCAATTCCGCAATACCTGCTCTTCCCTCTTTTGTCAATTACTTACACTGTCATGGAAGCCCCAATTTTTACATGGATGGGCCAGGTCGAGTCACTTTCAATTGAATTTTTGCATTCCTGGCGACATCAAGCCAATAAAGTTTGGGCAAGGGAGTTCCAATCATTACGGCACATGCAAGTTCGAGTTGGCTCGGTCTACTTCATTCAAAATGTTACTTACCTTGTAGTTCTACTAATTGTATCAAACTTGACCACCAACGCATTACTCATTATTATTTAAATTGATTCCCATTTTACCATTCCTATTACTGCCATATTTTAATAAAACAATGGGAGAATGGCAAGGGAACCTTGTTATTTGAGCATTTATAAATGATGGTAATAAAACGGGAAGACACATTTAGAAAAGCTTTAGCAATTTCTAGTCCACGTGCTCCGCGTTACTAAGTTTAGAAGATTATAGCGTTTCCGGGCAACAATAAAATATTTCATTGAACTCTCAAGTCAATTTTATTGGCGAACTCTGAGTGCAGAACAACCAGTAAATTGTAATTGAGCAAGTTAACTAATACTGTAGTTATGCTATTAACTGTATTGAAGCCATCCCTGGTTGTTAAGGAAGTTAGTATTTTGTGATAAAGTTGTAAATAAACTGTTTCTGTTAGTGCAATAAACAACTGCAAATTAAAACCACGGAAGCTAAAATAAGCATGGGTTTTATTAGAACAAATAGAAAATTAGAGCAGAATAATTAACTGAACCTATTCCAAACACACTCCTACAATTATTTTCATATACTTGAGAAAGATAATTATTTTAATATTGATTATTTCAGCGTCTCATACATGTTTTCTGAAATTGTTTAAAATTCTCAGGTTAAAATAGTTATAGTTGTGGGTGCAATTACAAAAAATGAATTCAAGTTCTAATATATAATCAGTCATTTATGCCCATAGTGTCTGTTGATACTATTAGGAATAAAGAGGTATTAGTCACTTGAGGAATGCCATTTATGTACATATCAGGTAGCAGCACATGATCCAATTTCAAGCTTTTACAATTCGTTGAAATTTCACGTTTTTGAAAATGTACTAGATTTTAATCACGTATATACATACGTTCAAAATTAGATGCCTTTAAAGTTATTATTTAATCCATTCGCTAAAATTTAAATTGTATCCAACTTTAGTTGATAATTATGAATTTTATTTTGATTTTATGGACATTTTTAACTTTTTATTTCGGAGATTTAACACATTTTGATGACAAAATGAGATCCCCAAGATGCGGGATGCGAGGAATATGAAATAATTTATCCTTATTTGTTTAATTGCAAATACTGTAAATTGGTTTTGTAATAAATGAATATTTTTCTAATACATTTTAATTGTTATTATTAGCTAACGGACTTTGTAGTCCGCATTCAATGCTGAAAAATTGCTTTATTACAATTACAACCAGAATAATTCTTTGATAAAATTGGCATTACTCCTTTTACACCCTGGCTGTAAATATCAATCCTTTAATAATTATGAGGAACGAGTCGATGGAAATACATTTAAACAAACTTACAAACGAACTTACAGTCCTTTAGTCTGATCGTAATTTTGGGCATGAAAACTGGTCCAGAATAATTTCCCCCCCCCCCCGATTCCCTCACTTATTATTTCCATTACAAAATTATTCTTTGACGTATGATGAAATTTTGTTCATTTGATGAGAGAGCCAGTAACAAAAAGTTGATTATAGATAGTATGCTTCTAACGGAGCGTTTAGCTTTAAACATTTTGTAATCCGTTTAATTAATACGGACAGTATTGATTCATAGATGAGAACCATTTCGAATAATTAATCATTGCCCAACTGCAGAAGCTTATCAAAACAGTTTTATGTTTCCTATGGCTTGCATGTATTCCTTTTTATCTTTTGGAAGCGTGTATCTTGACCGATAGTTTCCAAAATTGCAGACAATTGCTGGAATATCATTTGCTAGAGTATTTATAGATATGTGCATATCAAAACCCCTGTTATATATAATTATTACAGTGAACTTCCTATATATGTAGTGGTTTCCTATTTGATAGGATATACATATGTATATGTATGTGTATCCTTAGGATTATATTTATATTATGGAGTATACATATAATGGCATTTCCACATAATGGTAATTTGTCATCCCTCGGGAACCACTATAAAGCAAATTTGCGGTAGTAGTTATTTAGGGAACTCGCTTGGAATTGAATGACATTATGAAAATTTCAATTTAAAATAAATGGCAGTAAATACCTACCTTGCCTTCTTTCTTATTCCAGTTGAGCTTCAGTATTTAGATTGATTGAACACTTCCAAATAAGTACTAGAAATTTTGAAAATATTTAAATAAAATTCAGCATGTTTACCAAACATACATATAGCGCCTACAAATATTTTTTTCAAATTGGCTCACTTCTAACCGCAGTACCATTTGGGTGGGATTCGTCGGGATTAAAGTTGACAACTAAAATTGGAAAATGGAAAATGTTGTTGTGGTGGTTGAATTTATTTTACGTATTTTTTCAACATTTTTTCATCCTCCATTGCTTTTTTTCCGGCTTGAATTCCGATCGCAGTATTGTAAGGCTCTGTTTGGATATTATCTACATTTTTATGTACTGGTGCTTTTTCTTCTTCCAACTAAACTTTGGAGTTAATGGGTACGAAATAGTGGATTTATTGAACGCAATTTTTGCACTGGATAAAGTTCTAACAAGTAAGTTTTATGCCTATGTTTATTTTTACCCAAATTATTGTACTTAAAATTTGTTTAATCTATAAACACAGATAAAACGAAGAGGATATTCTTTAATGATTTTGCTGGTAGTGATGTTGAGAATCTCATTATTAAAGCTTTCATGAAATCCCTTCATTGTGAATTTCAATATTTATTTTGGTTCAAACTTTTCGTGTTGCCAGCCCACTAGGTGTAGGAATGGGCATTAGTTTGGGGCACACATACAAACATGCGCAGACTTGCGCTTTAATGCCCATGTTGCATTTCTGGTACAACATTTTATGAAAATTCTCTCGAAAATTTCAAGGTTTTGAAAACATTTTTCCACTGCAGTTACATTTGTTTTATTAGATTCTTAAGTATTGGTGAGGCTTATCAAGATATTTTGTGAAAAATGTGAGACAATGTTCAAATATTTCCAAAACCTGAAGATGGACTACTTTCCTTCGATTCGAGATATGAGCTCTCAGGTTTTTTCTTCCGGATAAAAATATCGCTGGAGAAAAGGCAAAATGCATCATATGCTACATAAAGTTTTTTCTAAAATCATTACTGACAACGAGCATCACACACATGTTTTGATATATGCCATGAATATATGTAGGTCATTGTGCTTTTAGTGAAAACTGCTTGTACATCATTTTGATTTCAGGGTAGTTTCAGGGTAGTTTATTTTGCGTTTAGCTAAAGTACTGTTGACCATTTATCATTTATACCTTTTACAGTGAATTTCGTATATAGTGGTTCCCAAGGGATGATAAAGTTACTCGCCAATATATGGGGATGCTACTATATCTTACTACATAATGTAAATGTAATGCTGGGGAAAATTTGAACACGCCAATATAAAGGGAATGTTGTCTAAGAGGTAACCACTATGTAGGAAATTCACTGTAATTGGTAATGCATTTACATCATTCTCCCTGCCCCAATATGGTTGAGAGCCTTCAGTCCAATGCCTAAGAATTAGTACTATAGAATAGTTCGAAAATTTCACATGTCTTGTTAGTGAATGATTCATTACCCACGGCTCCTATCGTCGAAAATTGACTCGTCCATCCGCGCGAAAATCGCTTAACGAAACTAATTTTAAAATGTTAATGAAACCTAAAGTTTAAAACATTCAGCACAAATTTTAAAACAATTAACACAAATTTTAAAACATTTAGCACACATTTTAAAACATTTAGCACACATTTTAAAACATTTAGAACACATTTTAAAACATTTAGCACAAATTTTAAAACGTTTAGCACACATTTTAAAACATTTAGCACACAGTTTAAAACATTTAGCACATATTTTAAAAAACTAGCACGCATTTTAAACAAATTGTAAACGCATAATTTCGAAGAAATTAAAACAATTTAGACAAATCAGAACAAAGTATATACAATATTGCCGAGAATTTTCAAATGATTTTGATGAATACCTTTACCTCGTGTTATGTTTTCAGATAAATGGCACAATGGCCGGAAAGTCAAGCAATTCGATGGTATTGACATTTTAATTTGGTATTTCACCATCTCAACGTTTGGTATTGTGTTGATACTCTCGCTGCTATTTATAATCGAATCTGAGGATCCCCGTTGGCTATACACAGTTTTTTCAGCAGAAACACGTCCTTTCTATGTGTGGCCTTTATTTTACCTATTGGAGCTGCGAATGCAGCTCTTTGCCAATTATTCAGTATTTGCAAGCAACACATTTATATTGATTTATGTTTTCTTCCATAACTACTGGATGAAGCAATTCAGACAGTAAGAATCCTATTTTATTCTATCAAATAACATTGAAGCGTAATTTTATTATTAAACTTTGGTTACATGATGAAAACCTACAGTTACCTGTGGATGTTTGCTCTTAAATATACCAGCAACTCATTTAAGGCTAAACTAGGTGAGAATAATAGCTTTCTATTTGTTGGTTTACAGGGAAAATATGGAAAACATTAGAAGAAGTACGAACCCACAAATTGCCTTAGGCATTTTCAGAATTTTTAAGAAACTCAACGATCGGTTCCTACAGTGCACGTCAACATTGTTGATGCCCGTGTACAAAATTTTCTTCATATTTGGACATTCTCTTAGTCTGGTTGTGGCAATAAAATTTCACAGTAGCATATCCCTGCCACAGTATTTGCTGTTCCCACTTTTGTCTATAACTTATGTTGTCATGGAAGCCCCAATTTTTACATGGATGGGCCAGGTAGAGTCACTTTCAACCGAGTTCCTGTATTCCTGGCGTCATCAAGCGGATAAAGTTTGGACAAGAGAGTTCCAATCATTACGGCACATGCAAATTCGAGTTGGCTCCATCTACTGCATTCAAAGTTTCACGTATCTTATAGTTCTACTGGCAGTTTCCAATTTGACCATTAACTCATTATTAATTGTTTAAAACCCTGATGTTATGGTAATGCATCGGGGGTACTACAACCGCTGCGGAAGTTTCTATATCACTAAAACTTTTATGCAGGTTTCGCAAAATTGAAATATTACCTGCCTACAATTTGTACACACTGAAATCCTCCCCTATAGAACATTTTCTCGATGGAAGTAAAAATCTATTGTTCTTCGTTGCAATGCTAATGTTATGCTGCCTGGGAGTACATAATGTAGATACAGTAACACTTTAAATTCACATTTTGTTTGCTTTATAAGTACTCTTACATACGTTTAAATACAATGTGTTTGCAACACTCAAGTTGCTAATCTTAATCTGCTAGTTTGTCTAAATATTACTGTATTGTTTAGAATTCCCTTGGCGGTTTTATCCTGAATGAATCCCTGCTGTTTTCCTATCTCAACACCGACTTTATTTCCCAAATCCATTTTATTTCCTATTGTATTTATTGACATATTCCTTGAACTTACGTAAGACTACAATATTGTTATGAAACTATGTATGTACATACAGTAAAATCTCTTTATAACGGCCGCTTTATAACGGAATTCTCATTATACCGGACACATTTGTTCGTCCCCACCAAAAGTAATTGTGTAAATATATAATGTCCGCTATAATCATATAACGGAATACTGTTTATACCGGACAAAAATCCAAGCTCCCATTTTTAGGTGATACTACCTGTAAGTCTAGTAACTTTTTTGGAGGCACCCATATAATAATTATTTTCTTAACTATGTACAGAATTAAATGTTTTATTCAATGAGCAATATATAGTAGTAGATATTAAGTTACACAAAAACACGAAGTTTCACGAATATTCTGTATAGACAATTGTTAATGGTATTCATCCAATGTCACATAGCTAGAGACACTCTGATAGGCTGTTGCCCTTTGTTCTAGAGCTAATTTTCTACTGTGTGAAAAATTTAAACTTTTACCAGACCTCCCGCTAACAGTTTCCTGCTACAATCCCACAAGTTCTGTCAGCTTTTTTAAATATTGTAACATAATACTTCCTACAGAAAAACGCAAAGGGTTCTCATTCGGAAAGCAGAGGAATTTCGGAAACCTGTTGGCAGGTTAACAGTTACTAAGGGAGCGTTGTGCAATTCTGTTCAATTCCGTGTGACACCAATCATTTCATTAATTAAACTAATATTAACTGATGGAATAATGGCTGGTTATGAATGATATATAATTATCACGTGAAAAGAACATTCAAGGGTTTACATATGTATATGCATAATAACAGTCTGACTACAAGGTATTAGTGGATATGGTTTCCGGTATGGGGACATTCCTATCATTATACTGACCGTTTATGTAAAACAATAATAGTGCACGTTGCGAAACTATATTATGGGCGATTGTGGTACAATTACTCGAACTAAATTGGTGTCATTACGTTTGTAAGTATGTATATTCCTCAAAGATTTTCTGTAAGGGTTTAGAAGAACAGATAAGAAGCTGATACAACAGCACCCCAACTCAACTAATAGTACTAGTAATTATACTTCAAATAGTAATAATTACCATTATATTATTATTTATTACTAGTAATTATACTTATTCTTAGAAAACAAGCATTGTGTTAAAGGAGATAGTGTCTAAATATATTTGCTCTAACAGATAAAATTAAGGTCGTCTCATAAAGGTAGCTTTTCTTATAAAAAGCCACAGTTCAATGTTATATTCTAGTCCTCCAATTTTCCAGCGAATTCTGAAGAAATTTCCTGGAGAGTTGTAACTTTCAGAAACATGATCACATTTCCTTGTTTTTACATTTGATATTTTTGATCGTAAACTTTTGACGTATTGCTACAAATTTAAATTAAAAAGTTGGAAAGTTCAAGCAATAACATTTCCTGGTATTACGGGAATTCGGGCTTTCCTGTATTGTACACTGATAATGAGCTGCACTAGTTAACAATCAAGACATATTTTATTAATCCAAGCTTAATCGTTGGAAAATTACTTATATAACCGTCCGTTTTGTTAGAATTTCAGAGCAGTTTAATATTTTATTAATTTCAAGTTTTCCTTCAAACGATCTTTTCCCATTTCAGAATTGACTCATAAAAAAGCAAGATGTTTACAAAATACACTTACAAAGGTTGTGAAACTTTTTTTAGAATCGGCTGTATGCTTAACGCTCTACCAATTGACTGGGACCCAGTGGGAAAAAAATTTACTGAAAAAATTCAAATCAGATGTCAGGCACTCTGGCTAACAAATGCATTGTATTTATTTATACAAATTTTTTTCATCTTGCAGTGCTTTATGTCCGGCTTGCAATCCAATCGGAGCCTTTCAAAACTATTATCAGATTTTATGTTCATATTTTATTACTCTTGCTTTTTCTTCATTCAACTAAACATCGGTTTACATAGGCATAACATTGTAGGGCTATTAAATTCAACTTTGGCTCTTGACAAAATTTTAACACGTAAATAACTTTGGCGTTCTCATAGTTTTTATGAAATTATTAGAAATTTGTATTAATCCAATGTTATGTAAATAGATATTAAATGCCATTAGTTGTTGAAACCTTTTTTAATGAAATATTTATGTATTTTTTACAAAATTTAGGAAATTATAGTCAGAGGAACATTCCTAGGAAATTTGATGGTGTGGATATTTTGGTATGGTACTTTACCACGTCTTTATTTTCCCTTGTTTCCTTACTTGTGTTACAATTTTTAATCGAATCAGAGGATCCACGTTGGTTTTACACAATATTCCCGAGAGATGGTCGTCCGAGGTTTATTTGGCCAGTGTTTTTCGTGCTTGAAATTTTCCTATATACATTTGGTATTTATGGCATATTTGCTAGCAACACTATTCTAATGATTCACACATTCTTCTGCAACCATTGGATGCAACATTTTAATCAGTAAGCAAAGTTGATATTTATTACTTTATTTTGAAGCTGTAACATATTTTATTTTGAGTAAGAGTGTTTTTAAGAATTCCAAAAAATGCAATCACGAATGGCTCCCTTATTTATCTCAGATTTTATATATATGTATATTTATATTTCAAGGAACATTCAATTTAACATTTTTGTTTTTTTGTTTCAGTAAAAATCTTATGCATGCTACCCTGTGCGTCCACCCACAAAAACTATTGAATATATTCACGAGTTTTAAGCGGCTGAATAATGGGTTCATTCATTGCACATCATCCCTACTTATGCCAGTGTACAAAATTTTCTTCGTCTTTGGTCATTCCCTGAGTCTTTTTGTAACAATCAAATGTCATAACCAAATTCCATTGCCACAATATCTCCTCTTCCCGGTTCTCTCCTTAACGTTCACAATTGTGGAAGGGCCAATTTTTACAACCATGGGTCAAATCAGGTCTAATTCGAAGGACAGTTTTAAATCTTGGGAGTACCAAACCTCAAAGGGTTGGACAAAGGCGTTTAAGAGCTTGCAACCTCTTCAATTGCGTGTAGGATCTGTCTATGTGATTCAAAAATACACATACCTTGTCGTGGTCCTGTCTGTCTCCAATCTTACAATAAATGCTTTGCTTATTAATTAAATTATTTTTGTTAGAGAGTTTTGTTGTTATGAGAGCATTTTCTTTCTACAAGCGAGAATATTAAGCGAATTTTCAGTGCAATGCTAGTTGCTAATAATATTATGAATAAAATTTTTTATCCCATATAATTAAGTGCATATGAGAAAATTCTACTAGTAAAGGATGGAAATTTTGTTGTTTTCTGGGGTAAGTGCATGCAAAGAGAAAGATGAGTGGCTACTCAGAAAGGGCGGAGAAGCAATGACCTATGTATCTGTAATAAGATTACAAAAGTAATTAATTGTTCATGTTGCCAGAATATAAATTATTCCTCCTTGGTTGAAAGTCATAATTGGTCCATCACAGTGCGTATTAAGTAGCATAAATTTACAGCAAGCATCAAGATTGCACACCTACAACGTTACTCTCTTAGAAGCAAAAAACATTAGCGATGTGAATTACGGCAAATTTGAAGTAATAATATCTATAAGTAAATAATAATTCGTGCTTATACAGATAGAGGAGACTAATTTATAGAGAGGTCCTTTGAAGTGAGTTTGCATTGCATGCACGTAATTATTCACCTCTGAAAAAAACGTGACTCCACAAAGGCAAGTGATTAACTGGGAATAAAGCATTTACTTACTTAGATAAATTAAATTAATTGTTATTGAATTGTGGATTATGAAAAAGGAAAGGTTATTTTAGCCGCGTTCTCTACAGGGATACCAATGTACTGGTCTGATTTCGATTTTTGAAACCGTTCTGGTCAAAGCTTAACCTAGTCATTGTTTCACTCAAAAATTTTTTTTTTCAGATTTCCCATTTTTTTTAATGTTTCCTCAAATTATTATTAAATTTCTTGCTGAAGATCTATGTTGGAGATCGAAAGATTGGCAAATAAATTGATTCTAAGCATTATCCATGTATCCCAATTATTTAACCCTCGTTGATATTTTTTCTTAAATTATTAAAATATCGTGTTTGGAAGCTTGGCATAATAAAAGTGATTCTAAGCAATTACCACGTATTCCAATAAAATTATTAAAATGGTTGAATATATAATTAAAATCGTTTGTTTTACATAGATATGTAATTACGTTTAGACCAATGTTCCTGTTGTCTAGTCTGGTGCTGGATATTGGACAAGTTACTTCTGGTTTGGTCCAAATGTTGGACTAGACCGGGCCAGGTCATTAAAATCTAGGACCAGACCGGACAAGAACCAGTACTAAGACATTTTAAATAGTCCGGACCAAACCACTGACATTTAAAGTGATCTACTTAATAGAAGTCATTATGTGTACAATTATATCAGGTGTGTATACAGCCATTTTGGCCGTTATCCTGTATATTTTTATACTGGTTAATATTAGCATAATAGCATAATAATTTGTTTTTATAATACTTCTTGCGAAAACCCGAAGAAATTGAGGTGGGACAAGATACTCTTTTTCGTCAGTTGAAATAATTGTAAGCCCGCAAATCTTGTATACTTCAAGAAAAAACGCAATATTGAGACTTCGCAGAATACATTATTTTTCAGAATTCATCCTTTGGATATCTTTTGTGCTGAATAAATTATACCAGCCTTAGTTTATTAGCATGTTTTCAAAATTTACATTTCAGGGATTGAAAATATTTTTTAACCCTGGTTCGTTTATAAACACGCATCCTTTTGTTTGGGATTCATTCACGCACCGAGTCTCCGTAAATGCAAGAACTCTGAAACAGTTTCTGTATATATTCAGCATCGCATATTTGATTTTCCAGTTCACATTTACTCTTCATTGCTTTGTTGCCGGGATTGTGTCCGAAAACCGAACAGCAGCTAAACTTACACTGGACTTTTGTTTCGCATTTTTTTATTTTTGCTTTTCTCTCCTTCATCTGAGCGTTTATGCCAGACGACACGAAATTGCGTCGGTTTTCACTGAAATTTTTTTCCTAGATAAGCATTTGTCAGGTAATTATCTAAAACTACTCTCAAATTCAAGTTATTTTCAAGGACGTTTCCAGTTTTTCGAGCGACTTGAAACGCGGAAAAGAATAGTTGTATGAGGCATTTAAAAGTGTTTCGATATTTAAACACTGCTAGCTCACCCCACCCCTCCCGCTTATAAATTCCCTCATAATTGTAGTGCGATAATGCAAAAATCAGGCATATCATTAACGATTACATTCTCAGGCATTATAATAGTAAAGATTGACCAAGCATCAGGGAAGTTACAGTGTCTGACGCGCTTAAAGGAGTGTGGGAAAAGAATTACACTTATGTATCTGTATACAAGTGTCAAAAGAATGCTTATAGCTATTCATGTGCTTTAAATAATTAATTAGTAGTCTTGTATTATAATACAGAGACAAAGATTTTCAATTTTATTGTAACTTACTACTTGACGTCAATTTTGGTATAATATGTTGATGTCTATAAAGGTAGAGAGGTTTCATTAAATGTGTACAAAAACGATATGTTGAAGAGATTTTAAGAAAAGAGAGTTGTAAGAATTTCGGCTGAGTATTGATGTTTTTTCAATTCCAGAAAAGTTCTCCCGGCACGAAGCTCATCAAAACAGAAAATCAGACGGAATCGATTTTTTTATTTGCTACATAGCATTTTTGGCATACCCAATATCAGTTCTGCTCTCAATTTTATTTTTCATCGATACACAAGACCTTCGATATGTCTATTCCGTCATCCCCAAAGGTTATCGGACCTGGTATGTGTCACTAGCTTGGTTTACATTGGAGATGTTAGTCTATCAGACCTGCGGCTCTGCGGTTATCCTAACCACTATTTTCCTCCTAATTTACGTTTTCTTTAGTAATTACTGGCTTAAAAGTTTGAAAAGGCAAGTGTTTATTTTTACTTGAATTTTATACAATTCAATATATAGGAATGGTTATCACATGATTTGATTTTGACTTAATTTTACAGAAGCATAGTCCAGCAGATGTTTAGGGAAATGAGTCCAGAAATTGCTTTGAATCTGTACAAAATATTTTTGCGACTTAACCTGAAATTCAAGGAATGCACATCATTTCTAACGATGCCAGTCTACAAATTCTTTATTATTGGCGGTCACTCCATTTGTGTTTTTGTCGCAATCAAACTCCACGACCATATCCCAATGCCGCCTTATGCGCTATTTCCTTTGCTGTCCATAACGTATATTGTGATGGAGGCATTTCTGTTTACACCTATGGGCAAAGTAAATTCAATTTCTTCTGAATTCCTCTGGTCATTTAAGTTTGGTGCGAGTAAACTGCACCGAAGAGAGTTCCAATCACTTCCTCTGTTGAGGGTGACTGTAGGCTCCATATATAGAGTGCATAAGACAACGCTGCTCAATCTACTGCTAGTAGTGTCCAATGTTACAATAAACTCATTGCTAATCTTATAAAAATAGTTATTACACATATAGTGCTACATATGTATATATGTACTACCATGTTATAAGATTTCATTGCAAGTATAGCAGGGATTAGAAAAATGCGACGTTATATATCAGTAGGGTGCCCAGATAATTCCATTCTCAAATCAGGACTGCTAATTGTATGTTTTACTATATTCCAGTTTAGATGATTACGAAATAAAAATCGTCGCTACATGATAGTTTGAGGCCGTCAGTTGCCGCCGTCAAAGTAGGATGAATTTCGAGATTTTTTCGAAATTTCAGATTCTTTTTCAAAAAATCTATCGGGGTAAATTCAACTACATCAGCAATATTTAAAAAATCTTTGAAATCGATTCAATAGTTTTGGTGGTAACTGTCACGTGACATGAATTTCAAGAATTGTTTTCTCAAATCTACCCTGTCATATGCAGTAAAGCGAAAAAGTCAACCAAATGAGAATTCAGGCGTATTTCATTGAAATGAGTCCTTGAAAAAGTTCTTGCGATATCGTGGGGAAGGACACTCGGGCGTACCTACAAGGATATTTTACTAGAGGTTTGACGCCACCCTACATACTTATCTGTAATTTCAAAAAGGAACTAATAAAAGCATTTTACTTGCAAGGCAACATTTAATTTCTTGTATATGTTTACTATTTGTTACTATAGTACTATTGGAGCACAGTGACTTACGTAAGTAACGACAAATTTAAGTCACTTTGCCCCGAAATGCAACATATTGTTATTTTTGTCTCCAAGTGTGAAATCAGGACTAAATTCAAGCTCATCAGGTCATCAGGTGACCCTGGGTCAAATCAGGACAATCCTGATCAAATCAGGACTTGTGGGCACCCTGTATATAAGGCATAAGTGTCGTTATTACGAGTGTCTTTACATGGGTCTATTTTAACGTAAAAATTCTCGGGTGGATCTTTATGGTGACGATACAGTATTGGGAGAGTGTAGCTATAAGGAGAGTCGTTATAGACAGAGTCTACTGTGCTCATTTCGTTATAATTATCAAATTACTTTTGACGGAAATATGTACATGTATTAAATTGTTCTTATTGTTAGAGTTAGAGCCCTTTTTTAAATGATCGAATACATTCTCTTGAATACTAACACACAGATAGCAAACTGGAGTTCTCATGTGTTCTTGAATTTCAATTAAAGCTCTTTATTTTGCTTTTATAAGTTTTTAAAAAACTCAACAAATATCATTTTGGCAACTGCTGATAAAAAATTGAATTTCATGTGAGCAGGTACGAAATGATCCGAACATAAATTTAGGATAGTTATTTTCAAGCGTAAATTATGCAGCAATTAATCAAACTGTGATTTTAGGCCATGTCTAACGAGATATTTATTCAGTTTTATAGGATAACGACATATACAGTGACGTTTAAGAAAGTCTTGAGTAGACAGTTATACTGTAATCTCTCTTTTCTTGCAAATTGCATGCATGTAATATGTAAATATGTACGTACATATGTACGTGGTGTAATAATCAGCTATTGTCCAGTCCCTGATCCATTTAAGTAGCAAAAAAATAGTAAGTCGTAAGCTTTTGTATCCCCGAATTTTAAAGAGAAATTGCATGTCTGCATCTAGTGAAACTACCCATTTTTGAAAATGCAGCATTTAGCAAAGTAAATACACTATCGATCAAATCAAGACGGTCAAATGAGTTCAGCATAGCTGGATTTTGTCTTACTTATCTTCTTTCTAAATTGTTATTTACTTTTTAATTTTTCATAGGTTGGCATAAGTTCGAATAAAATTATATAGGCTTTAAAAATTGATATCATAGTGGTCAAAGCGCTGTTCTTACAGGTTACAGGAGATTCAAACGTGTAGCAAATATTGAAAGTGAGATGTGCACAGAGCAAGTGCAAATATTTGACCAATATTTTTAATTTTCTCCATAGAAAGACTGAACATCTCAGCGCTTTGTTTTTGATGCATAAATATTCTCTTAAAATAAGAGAGTTTGATATACATATGTACATATCTGCCTATATCTATGTGTGGCCTATTAGATAATCACTCCATTATATAGCTTCGCTCATAAAAATTGATTTGTTATCATCATTACGTACATACACATGTAGTTTCCATAAACACAGAATTTTGCAGCTGTACATGTTTTTAAAACTTTAAATTTAAAATTTAATCGATGTAGTCCGAAAGAGTAATCCTTCAAATGCTACTATTTTCCACCAAGTATTTAGAACCATTTGGCAATCTAAATTACGTTTTAACTATCGACTTTTCCATTATTTGCGGAGACGATTGGAAATAAAAATTAAATTCTTGCTGTTAAAGTAAATTATTTTAATTGGTTTAAAGCAAACAATTGACATCTTTAAATATAAAGCATACAAATTTAGGTAATAACCTAACATATGAATACTATTTTATTCTTTTGTTCACGAACGGTTTTCACCAGTATTGCATTACTAAGACTTTCTCCCAGAAACTCAAAATAAAATCAAAACTATTTTCAGATCTTAAATTTTCTGCTGGCACGTTTTAGGAAAAAAAATTACTACGAAGGACATGCTCACCAAATATACTTTCTCAGGCCTGAAAACCTTTTTTCAGTTTTCCAAATATTGTCCTTCCTTACCATTTGTTTGGCTCCCAAAATCGCGAAGTATGAGTTGGGAACACGTGAGTTTATGCAGACGCATAGTGTGGGGGCTGGGTGTGGTTAATATGGGCTCTCAATCCATTCACATGGCCGTAAGTTTTCTGAGCGGTTTCCGCAATGGGACCAGAAGTGTTAGCAATTTGGTTCTGGATTTTGTCTTCTCCCAGGCATACATATTCTTTACAATTTTTCAAATTAACTTCTTCATTTATCGGAAAGAAATCGTTCAATTTGTCAACTCCGTCCTCTATTCTGACAATGTTTTACAAGGTATAGAGTATAAATAATTATATTTTAGTCTTACGCATATGAAGCTTCTTATAAAAGCATTTTTACGCTTGAGGCAAACATATTTGGGGGTATTTCCGTTTTGCAGGTCTTATTTTTCTTCCATTACTACTCGCATAGTAAAGTTTTGTTCTTACCATCTGTAGTAATATACATATGCTTTTATAAAGAGAATTCTGTGTGTACGTTTTTTAGCGAAACAAAAATGTAAAATGATTTCCCTTTTACATCATGCTTTTCAGCGAGGTATAAACATACGCTGAAAAAGATTACTCTGGATGGGTGTGATTTCGTTATTGGGTCCACAAACGCGTCAATACCTTTCATTGCACTACTCGTAATTGCTCTTGAAATCGCGCAACTCAATGACACTCGTTACTGGCTTTCAAGGGTTCCAGATGAGTGGAAATCTCCACCGGTTGTTGTACTATTCTTAATTTTGGACTTAAACCTCTTCATCATGGCACCAATATCCGTCTCTTTCTGCCTTTACATGACAGTTCTCTATGCAACAGTTAACAGGTTCTGGATGATGAAGTTTATCAGGTAAGACCTTGAGATATTTTGCTATATTGTTCTACGCATTATTACTGTAGTTTTATTACATGATTAATCTTTGTAATTAGATCATCATATCTGGCATTAGAAGGCAATCCTTCTTCAAGAAGTGTCGTGAAGCTGTACAGAATATTCCAAATTTTGTGCATCCATTTCAATTACATTACATCTTCTATAATGTGGCCAGCGTATAAGTTGTTCAACGTGGTTTCACAGTCAATGGTCATATTTGTCGTTATCAAGCTCCATGGAGTTGTGCCGATGCCAGCCTTCGGGGTGTTTCCAATAATGAATGTATATTTCATAATTAGTGATACCTTTATTTATACTTTATTAGGGCAAGTTAATTCTATTTCCTTGAAATTTATTGCATCATGGAAATATGGGTTACATGGGAAATCACACCAAATATTTGAGAAACGGTTGCGATCTTTGAAGTGTATGGGCATCCATGTTGCAAATACCTACACGTTTGAAAGGAGCATGTTTTTAACATTCATTGTGGTGATTTCGAATGTCACTATTAACATGCTTCTGATTGTAGAGTGACAACAGTAAATATTTTACATGGGAACTATTTGTTTAAGATTTCATTCGCCTTTTGCACCAATTTAGATTTTCTTGTAAAAAAATCTATAATTATTGTTTAGTTACTGATAGAGTTAGCAAAATTATGCCTGGTTTAGTATTTCAGTATTTTTGAAGTTCAATGAACTTTACGTTGTAAAAATTAACAATTTTACACTGAAATGGGCATTGAGCTCCGTAAATATGTGGAAAAAATTATTTTTATTCAACCAGAAACAAAAGCGACACAGCCAGTTTGATGTAATTATTGAGTTCTTTTTGAGGTCATTGAGCATGTCAGTTGGACACTTAAGCAGATTCCCATGGAATTTATGTACCATTATTAACCCGCTGGTGGTTTTAAGTTACTCTATTAATGCCCTTCAGTTGACGTGAATATCATATAGTTTGTAATATTTTACAAATAGAAACACATACATACATACGTAGCACTATTCACAGTCAGTTATACTTTAGGTACAACTTATGTGGGGAAGCATATACAAATATAGTAAATGCAAAATGGACCAGTGGACAAGTGGCAAATTTGTTGGCCAAGCAGTTATTTTAAAAATAGTATTACAACACAACGCAGTGCTTCCTAAATGTAATTGAATGAATACGTAACTGTAATTTGTAAATAGAAGTTAATGCATGAGGCGTACATTAACACAATTGTTTGTGCTAGAAACTAAAAAATTCCATTGTTTCTTGATAGTTTGTTACTTATTGATATCAAGATATTCCTAGCAGTGAAATGATAATTGTTAATTATTGTAGTTAACAAAATCTCGTGCTACGAATCACTCAAATTGACTAAATATTTTAAATTGATGTCAATACAATCTAAGGTTATTTGGAAGTCTATAGTAATTACAATAGTGACATCAAAAGGTACGTGGATTCAAATTGGCCAAACGATTTAAATAATTTTGTTTTGCGTTACTTGCTATCTTTTCAAGTTAACTGCTATGAGTTTAAATTGATTGATCGACCTAATCGTAGTACATAATTATTTAATTGTTGTACATCTCCAGTTCATTTAAAGCAGCTTGAGACGAACAAAGAACATGTGCACATATGTATGTACATAATTGAATTCTCTGCAAGGGACAACTAAAATTCGATCCTATATTGATACAACAAACTCACATGCTTTAGTCATTAGAGTTTTGGTCACAAGTGCTGCTGCTGAATTTATAAGGAACACACTTGGAGAATTACCGTTGAAAATTGGCACAAATCCATTTTGCAAAGTGCTTCAAAGAAGTGGAAAACAGTGTAATCTCAAACCGTTGACCGTTGAGGAGAATAATCTACAACAATTATTATAACTAATTCTTTATTGTCGTATCGTCCTTGGTTGAGATCTCGGTCAAATCCTTTAACGGCGAAAAAAATTCTCGTTTTTATGACATCTGACTTAATCTTGTTTGCATCAAAAAGTGTATGGCCGTATGTTGTTATGCTTTTGCGAGCAATTAGTAACGTAAGTCAAGTTAGCTTTTGCCATGCTTATAATTAGTTGAAATTGAAAAAAAAAGTTTTAATTTGTCAACAATACCTGTTCAAATCGAGAACCGAGAACCAACTATTTTTTACTTCGTAACAAGAACTATGGTCATTCCGTTTAGCATCAAACTTTATTAATTTATTCTGCTTTGGATCTTTCGCAGTATAGACTTTTTATGCTTATTCTCACTTCCATTGGCTTACGACGACCTTTAGGGTTTAGTTGATACAAAATTCATTACATAGGCACAAACTTCATAATGCCACCCAGTTATATACCTACTAATTCATAATTGAAGTTCCCCTTCTATAGGTAACACAGGAATATTTGTATATCTATGAGTGGAACACATGAGTGCTGAGCAAAACTTGTCTTGACAATAGTTTCTTCTGAACAACCGATTTGAAACATTGAAAATTTGTCCACAGGAAAACCAAATCTTTGAGAATGCTAACAAACAAAATGTACTTGGGTGTAGAAATGCTCTTCCAATTCTCTAAATATTTCCCAGCTCTGCCATTCATTTGGATCCACGAATTCCGCAGGTTGAGCTGGAGACACGCAAACCTGCTCCGTCTCATAATTTGGGCACTCACTGTAACTTACATGGCATTTCAATCCTTCTACATGGCAATAAACTTAATAAATGGGATTCATAAAGGTAACAGAAGTGCTGACATTTTCGTCCTGGACATCTTCTATTTGATGGGGTACTTTTCTTTCACAATTTTTGAACTGAATTTCTTTCTTCATCGGAACGAGATCGTTCAATTCGTCAATTGCTTACTGCATTCAGATGAGGGTTTACAAGGTAATTATGCTTATGCATACAATATCTACTACATTCCTTTTGAGGGCATCCCTTAACGCACCAAAACTTGAATCTTATAATGTAAGTATATATTTTGTGAGGTCCTGTGTATGCAATTAAATACAAGAATTTACATTGGATGTATTTTTGCAGACAGATATGGCCAAAAGTTGAAGAAGCCTCCGTGGGACGGTTGTGCTATTGTAGTTTGGTGTTTAAAGGCATCCATGCCCGTCATGGCTTTACTACTATTTGCCCTGGAAGTGACACATCTTGATGACTCCCGGTATTGGCAGTCGGACCTCCGGGAGGCTTGGAATTGTTCCGGATTTTTCTGGCTATCATTGATTTTAGATCTGAATGCTATGGTCGTGGCATTACTTTCATTAAGCTTCGGCTGCACCCTCACTCTCCTGTACGTAACAGTTAATAGACTTTGGATGATGCAGTTTGCCAGGTATGGAGATCTTTAAATGCATGCACTTTAAATACAGTGCACTCTCTGTACAATAACAACTCGAAGAGTAACACATTTGTACTTTAAACACATGCTCTTATAACGAGAAAAATTAAAGTGGGAGAAATTCGGAATGTGATTAAATGCTGTCTTCTGTAGAGGATCAGCTATTGAATCTGTGTAATATATACATATTTCCAACACAGCAGTGTACTTTGTATTCTCGATCTTCTGAGACTCCACCCTGGATCATTCTCTCTGTAGGGGACAGACATATTTTGAGTTTTTTAATTTTATTCTTACTGAGCTCTGCCTGTCCGTTGATTTGAATCTCCGCTAAGCCCTTTGGCTTTAAATTTGTACACACATAAAACCACCCACCCCCAAAATACTAGCCCCTTTGAAGAACTGGATTTTTACTAATGGTATTGTAAGATCCAAATTGTGATCCTGGCAAGGATGTTCTTATAAACAGCGTGAACTGCACTTTCGCTCTCAATGGAAGATTTCCTAGTGCGGACATTTTTTCTATGAGGGAAAATTAAATTAGTGAAAAGAAATCCACATACACTAATATGCGCATGTGGGTGTGATTGTACGATCTAGGAAAATGTTATATATTTTTTTGACTTAATAAAATAAGCTATGTGCATGAAGCTTTCACCACAAGAAAAATGAACTAATAGATGCCACTGGTATCGATCATTTTGCTGTTTTTTCGAAATTACATCCAGTTTATTTTAACTTCGGCAGTGTAATTACACAACCTATAATTTATGTAGTGTGTTACTTATCAAATGCTTACATGTTGTGATCGTATTGTGAACCTATTCGGGCCTAGTGGTCTGGTCTGTTCTGTTCCGGTCTGGTCCGAGTTATTTTGAGGAACAGAACACATGTTTCTATACCAGCAATCTGTATGGACCAGATGGTTCCGGTCCTACAGTCTAAAAGACCTTATGGTCCTGGTCCTACACTGAGAAGAGAACAGATAAAATGGTCTGGTCCAGCCTCAAGGACCAGACCATTCCAAGAAATCCTGGAACATTCCGGAACAGTCTCACAAAAATTTTCGTCTAGTCTGGACCAGACTAGACGAAAATTTTTGGAACTGATCATAACATTACCAGTAGTAAAAATAAGTATCCACTGCATGAAGACACATTGATAATAAAGAAATAACATAGACTAGTTCCTATACATATGTGTTTATACTCTACTGCTGTAAAAGATATGATTCAACGGATCAGTTAAGAATAATTGCTCAAATTTTGCTTCTAGCTGTTTGTATAAATATTAGGTAATTTTGCATTTATTGGGAAATCCGTGTAGCTTTATTTTGTTTCCGTTAAAAACTGGATGTGTTTACTTTGGAGCGTTCTCTCGTGATACATCATATTGCACAATATAACATTTATCGGAGATATTTTTGGAACCGTCAAGGCAAACACCAACAGAAATTGCAGATGAAGTAAAACGCAAGTGCTCATTACATACATACGTCTGTGTTTTCCAGATTCTGGTTATCACAATTTCACATGGAATAAAAGAATATAAGGTCAAAAGGATTGTTTGCCTTGCAACTTCTTATTGGAATAATTACATACACTATTACCTATATTACAATTTTGTTGTATCATATCATTATCATCCCTTATTATATTATCATTACATTTGAGCTGAATGGTATTCACGGATCGCGTGTAAGCAGGAAAAATGATAATTAATTTCAACTCTGCACAATCTCTACCTGAGCTCAAGTAAAGTCGACAAAATGTGACTCTTATAGGTACTTGTATAATCTTACGAGCAGAGGTGTCCATTTGAAATCACCTTCGTTCATCCTTCAGAAGGGGGGCCGTTTCCAATTACCCGTTCCTTCATCGTTCCGTAAAATGAAGCCTTCCGTATATTTACCCTTCCTTCGCCCTTCCTTCATTCAAATCCTGCTGTAATCCTTCCTTCAGTCTTCAAAAAATATTTAATGCCCTTCATGCGTTACCTTCCTTCCATGTTCATTTATTTATCACAAATCTTTTAACACAAGTCACAAAGTCAGAGCTTTAAACTTCCAACTGCTTACCGCTGAGAAACTAATAATTAGTTTGCAATTAATTGCAATTATTGCAGATTATCAGTATGCACTTATGTACAGTGAAGGGAATAAAATGCTCACATGCTCCGGGTAGCATGCCTCCATTGTGAGGCAAATGTTTCTATTGTTAAGGCTAAACTTACGTCATGACAAACAATCATATGAGAGCATCCAAGTACAGGTGTACCGAGAGTGGGCCTGACTTCCGTCTTCAAGAGCGCCTATGAGAACTCTTTTAAACAGACGCTCATCTCAGCCCACCACTAAAAGATCAACAGGGATCTCTCAAGCTCCCCACAAACCTAGAACCTGTACTAAAGGTAGCCAAATTAAGAAGGTGAGATCTCCAAGAGGAGGAGAACTTGAAGCCCTATATAAACATCTTCCAACACGGAGAGCAGAGTTCGCCAGCACGGAACTCGACTTTACCGAGTCCATCTTCTAACAATCTTCTATACAGCCCTCACTCCATGTGCTATTTTCTACAAAGTTCCAATCTCATAATTTCGAGATAAGTGTAAAATAAAGACTCTGAATATTTTACACTTAAAAACTCAAGTTGCCCCATCATGTGCTGAGAGTCCATACAAACTTTACATCTATAAAGAGACACTGCTATTTTCAACATGAAAAGGAAGGAGAGATACAAGCCCGACCACCGCATGTGTTCCCCTTCGTGAAGTTCACTCTCTCTCAAAATAAGACCCTTTTACACAACTCACAAGTGTGCGGCCTATAACTTACATGAAGATACATTCGTCACCCCTGCTCATCGCTGCCTCTTCAGTTCCCCTTTTCCCAACCTCACGCGACTTGGCTGTGTGACTGCCCGGTATGTCTATGTAAAGTTATTATGTTGTGCCTGTAAATTAATGTACATTCTTTCTTTTACTTTTGTTTTCACTGTAGTTAAACCCATAGGTTTGAGGTCTTCCTCCTCACAATTCAATTCAATTTATGTTAAGTGATTTGGGGAAGGTCTCCACTATGGATGACCATTGCATGTAACTAAACCACGAATAGCGGTAAGAGTCAGTTAGGTTAAATTGCTTGTTTAACATTTTAATATATGGAATATTTGCAGTACGCTATTCTAGAACATCCAGAATACTATTGTCTGCGGACATTATTAACAGTTTTCATACCTACAATTTACACTATATTTTCTGTAGTTAATCAGAGTACATTTGTCTAGATTTAAGAAGGGAATCCTACCTCCCTCTCAAAGGTAGAGACAGTTTAATATTCAGATTGGAACCTAGAATAATTATGAAGGTTTAAGTAATGGAATTCAATAAAGTAATGTCGTGTTAAAAGGATATGAACAGAATCATTTACAATAATTCCTTTCATCCATTTTATTTATATCATTCTTAGAATAACTCTCATTTACAAATCACTCATTTGTGTTCCTGGTTACGGATTCGACGGATGCCTCAACCTTGCCCGTGCTCATGTTTTCCCAAAATCCACTACACACTTTATTTTGTTTCCCCATTTTCATAAGCTTGTTTCCATTTTAGATCCGTCTGGTTGATTATTTCTTGAGGCGAGGTAGTCAAGTCAACATGGTGTTTCCGC
Source organism: Allacma fusca (assembly GCA_947179485.1). NCBI lineage: Eukaryota > Metazoa > Arthropoda > Collembola > Symphypleona > Sminthuridae > Allacma > Allacma fusca. The sequence continues at coordinate 57,993,154 of OX359247.1, read as the reverse complement.
CCGGGAACACTATAAATGAGAGAGTAAATGAGAATTAAAAATAAGAATAGTATTTTATTTTTACTTGATAAAAATTCGAAATTTTTATAAACCACTATTACGAACCATTGGTGCCTTACTTGAATACATTCCACTACACTAGTACTAATGCTTCTTAAACGTAGAAAATTTTTTCCGAGGGCAATTTAACAATTTATTATTAGTAACTTTATTTTTAATAGAGGGTTTAAGCTGGCAGTGAAGGTAAAATTTCTGTTTTCACTTTGTCGCCCCCAAAACCCTGCCAAAATTTTTCAAAATTTTAAACACATTATACCTTGTTAATTGAACAATAAGAATAGGATTCAACATGGTAATTCCAAATTTCAAAAGCGACGGTAAAATTTCTGTTTTCACTTTGTCGCCCCCAAATCCTGTCCAAATTTTTCCAAAATTCTAGACACTTTGAATTTTTACAAATTCAGAGTAATAGAAGATTCTACATGGTAATTTCAATATTTTAAAAGCGACGGTAAAATTTCTGTTTTCACCTTGTCGCCCCCAAACCCTGTCAATTTTTTTCAAAATTCTTAAACACATTGAAATTTTATAAATATAGTATAAAGGTTTATTCAACATGGTGAGCCCAGAAACTTATAAAATAATAAGGTAACTTTCTGTTTTCACTTTGTCGCCCACGGGTCACGCCAAAAATTTTTAATATTACATTCAACATGGAGTAAAAATATTGTTTCACATTACCCCATGTACACAAAAAGTGATCCAATTCCTTTCAAACTTTAAAGGATGACGAACAATAGTATTGTCCATCATTCCTCCAAATTACAGAATTTTCCAACCAACTTTTTCAAAATTTTCAAAATTTTGGAAAATTTCAAAAATCTTTAAGAGCCCAATTCAAATTGTACTAAACTGAGTTATTACAATTGCCTTCGAGTATCAAACTATATTTTTAGTAAAGAGCCGCTTCAAAAAGTCTTAAAATTATAGGAGTAAAATAATTTCAAACTTTTAACATGAGTAAAGGTGCACGCTAGAGTTATGCCGTGTAGCGCCCTTAAACAGAATAATTGTAGGGATAGAGCTCTCCAATTATTCGAGACTGCGAGTCTCCATTCCAAAAGCGTGTTGGACGTTTATAAATTAAAGGATAAAATTATAAATAAGTGAAACGCTTAAAAATAAGCATGCTATATTTAATGCCGCTAGCGCTTATCAAAAAATATTAAGAGTCAAAACCTCGTAGTTAAGCTAAGACGACTTTAAAGGCATTTTTGAGTGTGAGACAATACAAAATCCTTAAAAGTTTAAGTTATTTTCTTTTAAAGCGAAAAGAATTACTAACAGTCTGCTTAAACATCGTAGTAATAGAAAAACCTTATGTCTATTCGGAAATTCATAATTTTTGATAGATTTTCTTGAGCGTAAAATATATTTCCCCCATAGAGAGATAGATGGGATAAGAAAGGCTTGAAATATTGCCGAGTACCAGGAAATTATTTTAGTATGGAAAATAAATTATGAAAACAAGCCACTTGACTCGCGGAGTTAAACCTTGTCATGTAAGGTTCCTATTTTACCATATTTGTTAGGATCATCATACAAATATATGGAGTAGTATTTCCAATGTAAAAATACCCCGTCTTTGAATAATTACGGAGCTGAGTAAAAATTGAGAATTTTTACAAGGCTGAAAATCATTATGAAGTGAAAACCTTCATCACGACAGAGCGCCGTATGAGGAGAAGTGTGAGACTCCCCTCTCTGATTCGTGACATGGTTTGTCTACTTTACCCCAAGCTGTGGTGTGTATCACACAGCCTGAGAAAGAGACCTGAAATGTATGTATACTCAGATTATACGCTGAAAACCCGTACCCAAGGAGTTATAGCTACCAAGTTAGCTGTGAGTAAGCTTATAGTAAGAACATACATGGTTAGTTGGATACCCAAGTAAAAATATTCTCGAGGCCTGATCAGCCAACAGAAAATCTTTACTTTGAAAAATCCTTCTGGTTTTCACAGTTTAACCAAAGTTCTAGCCGTTGGAGACTGAAAGGACCCCAACGCCTGGAAAACAATAAACATGTCAAGTTGACAGATTTATGGGATTTGTACAGGCACTCTCCAGTTACAGCAGTAATCATGAGAGGAACATCGCTTATAGTGTTCAACCTGTCAGCTCATAAATTCTACCACTTTTTGGCTCTCAACCAACTTTGAGTCAACTCATTTTACGCCACTTATGGTATTAGAATAAATGCAGAATGAACACACAATGGGTGAGCCAATGTGTAAAGATTTCAAATGAGGTAGGAAATGTTCGTTTTATTTTAATACCATTGTAAAGGAAAGAGAGAAAATTTTCTTTACAAATGGAGAAGTAAGAACTCCATGTGTGCACTACAGATCGGAGAAAGGAGCGAGGCTCAATAAGCTTGTAGTACACACACACAAATCATGAGAACCCCACCAGGCGAGATGACAGCCTACTCATTGTAATACAGATCGGAGATAAGAGCGAGGCTCAAGCTTGTATTTACAATCAACAAGTTATCATGAATGAAAAACAACATTCATACTACATACTTAGTGAGAAGGAGCGTGTGGCTCTGGAAACTCTGTGTGTAGTGAAAAGAAAAGTTATGACTAGCTAAGTAAAGACTTAACTCGACAGGAGGAGTAAACCTGTCAAGATAAGTTTACTAGAAGTGCCAAACATTGAACTTACCACACAATCTAATATGAGACTGTGCGGTGATGCGTAAAGTAAACTAATCCTTTCAGTAGTTTCAGTAATAGATAACGATGCCTCACAAAAGGTGAAAGAGGTACCCCGTGTATTTACCCTACGGGACTCCAAGACAAATAATAACTCTGTCTAACGCACACCATAGAACCACATCACCCTCAATGGATGACAGCAGGGGTAATAAATTTTCACCACCACTTAACATTACCTCCGGAAGCTAACCACTTGCTAATGGTTCCGGGTTACTCTTTTACACACAAAGGAAAAATAACATCCTAATCCCTTGTAAAGAGGAACGTCTAAATGCAAACAAAAGCCCAGCTACTATCAGTTAATGGTAGACTGAAGCCACACAAAAGGATGAAAATAATCTCATTATTTTTAAGAAGTTACTTTCAGACTCATAGGCACTAGACAAAGGCCAGTCAGGAAACACATGTCAGAAAGTTAACAATTTATGACTTTGTTTTCACAGCTAATCTGAGTACACGTGCGTGAGTGACGCGTACTCAGGGTAAAAATCCCAGAGCTTCGGTTAACTTAAAATTGTAAGTAAATTCAAAGGAGTGGATATTATTTGCATGTTACAAATAGGATTTTTTAGCCCTTTTTAGCATCAACACGTGTGAAGAGGTGGAGCATAGAAAGACGCTATCGCTCTTTGAGCCAACCAACAAGAGGAGACTAAATCTTAGCACACGAAGAATAATCCCCCTCACCTGGCTCACCTCAACCCTAGATGAAGCGTAAGTAAAGCTTATGAGAGGTGCAACCTGAGAGAAATCACTAATCCTAGAGCAACTACGATTACATCCCTTATTCATCTTTCATTTTATTTTTACCTTTCAACTTCTTCACTTCTCACTGAACACTCTTGTTCAAACTTCAAAATTTTAAATTTTATTTTTCAATTTTTTAACACTTTCTACAAATTGTGAGAATCTTCTTAAACAGTGTACTCGTACTACTACCCTCTACCAACAGGTCAGTCTTTATTTTAATTTTAAATGGCATGTATTTGTTTTACAACAAATGGTGAAATTCCTACCGGAAATTTATTAACAGTGGTGCTGGTACTATTCATAGCGCTTCTTGTTTATTTCAATATTTCCCTTCTGAGAAATTTAAACGATAGGAATGGATACAGAAATAATTCAGGTTACAATTAGAAATGAATCTCTTAAAATATTCTTTTTACACAAAGCTTAGTGAAATCAAAACTTCACCTTGCAACCCTTATGTCTCAGCCTTTCTCAGTCTTCAAGCTGAAGAATTTGACCAAGCTCCCAACCTAAGAGAACTTTCAGATCCAGTCTTTAAGAAAATTTTGAAGCAACAAATTTTCCAGTTTCAAACTAAACAACGACTCTTATGGAAAATATTTCCACAACAAAAGGGCAAGAATTTGAAATTATAACAGAATATGACTGAACTTCGAAAGAATTTTTATTTCCAGCTTTCACAAATAGCTTATGCTAAGCCACAAATTGCCCACACTGAATTAATAATTAAAATAGCTGAAAATTCTAGACAGGCAGTTAACCTTTCAAATTTTCTATATAGAAAGAACGAAGTTCTGAACTCTCAAAATCCATATTGGGTTATGTATGATGCAATCACTAGAGCTGAACGAAAAGACTCTAGTACCCAGACAGGACAATACGTTCCTTTTCGAAACCAACCCCCAATTATTAGAATTAGACGCTGAACTTTTAAATAGAATTCTTCCATTTTTAGGACAGCTGTACAATATTAGAAACAGCCAGTTTAGATTTCAACGCTTTTTAACAATTTTTCTTTTCAAACAAAAACGAAATCTCACTCCTAACCTGCAACATTATAGATATTTCCATTCAAACCAATACATAGTGCCTTTAGAATATAGATACAAGGTAGTACACAACTTAGAAGAAATTAAGAGAGGGACACTAGTAAGATCTTATGAATGTTAAGCCGGAATTGAGAAAAATTCAATATGACTCCGCTTACTTTACTTCAACTCGTACTTCTATCCTTCTTTTATATGTTTTGTCAATGCATCATTTTAATAATTTTATTTTATGGCATTTATACTACATGCGCTTAAAAGCAACTATGAGCCAACAACCCACCCCAGCCGCTAATATCCATCCTACACATCCTCAAACATCATATCATCATCTAATGGGAAATCAACCGTACGATGTGATTTTAGTTGGGCATGGTTGGATTAAAGCGTGTCATCGTGTAGTACTAGAAGCTCAAACTTCTCTAATACCAACTCCAAACACATTACAGAAAATTGGAAATTATTGGCTTCTACCTATTCCAGAAGCTGATGTGATTGAAGCAACAATTTTCTTTGCCAACGTGTACTATGGATGCGTACCTGCCAACCCTCACGTAGCATCCCAGATACATCAGAAGTTTAAACTGCTTCACTCACCAGCCCTTGTGTTTAATGCCCCTGAATTGGACCTCAACCCCAACGACTTCCTCTGAAGTCCAGGTCTTAAACAATTTGACAATTTTCTTACTTCTTGTTTACACTCTTTACTTAATCTTTAAATCTTTACTAAATATAAGACAATAAGTCACTCTTAGTCCCTTCATATGACCAAGAGGAGACTTCCCTACAACGGTGTATATACAGTCAGTCGTAGACGCTTAGTCCCAGTAGCAAGCACAAATATTTTACATACCAACGGACCAAAAATATGTGAAGGTCTTTTAGTCATTCTCGTGCCACTCATAGCTATCCTCATTTTAGGAAACCTCATTTTATGGTTCATACTATACCAACTCCCCAAATAAGTATATATGTCGGATGAAACAGAACTCTTCTCAGATGCAGACGATACACCTCTGGAAGAGAAAGACACTGCACCCAATACCCCACTATATAGTGAAAGGCCTTTAACCCCCACAGCCATCAAAAGAAGTAGAATAGAAAAGGAATTCCTAATTTCAGACGAAAGACAGAAGATATTAAAGGAAAGCCTCCACGCTACTATCTTTCCACTGTACGACGAACACATCAAGGTTTTAAAGAAATATTTCTATTCCCCAAGCATCACCATCAAATGCATAGGTATACCATTCTTTGAATACATTGCAGCAGATAGCAAAAGCCATAAGGGTAGACTTAATTGGAGAAACTATTTTCTGAAACACTATGCCCATAATTTTATACTGGATCAAAGAAGAAACCCTACTGATACCGAAATATTAGGAATCGGAGAACATTTTGTTTTACTAGATGAAATAGTATACAATTTTACATCCCCTGAAAATATAGCCTATTTACTCCAATTAGGGTCTTTAGAATTTCTAGAACCTGGAGAGGACACACCATTCAATTTCCCCCCTTTACTGACAAAAGGCAATGTTACAGAACCCCTTGTCAAATCTATAGATAAAATTCTAATATCAGCTTTCACCTATGATATTTCACAACACCCTAACCCAGCAGCAAGAGAGTATGAAAGAAACATCCAACATCTAGAAAAATTTTATTTCTCTAAGACCAGTTTTACTTTGGATGTAATTACCAATGTACTCAATGATGTTAAACTTAGGGTAGCCGAAAGTAAAAAAAGAATTAAAGGAAAAATATTACCTTTAAAAATAGAAAAGCCCTATAAGGAGACAGTACGGTTATTTGATATAGACTCTGAAAAATACGTCAGTTGTACTGTTGACTATATCTCATACTTCCAGTACAAGGTCCAAACCTTCTTAAAAATTCGGACTTGTGACCCTCTCCAGATTTTACAAGTTATACGACAATTAGCCCAATCCACATTCAATGCATTCTGTAGTAGCGGAATTCCTCAAGATTGGTTAATAGATTCTATTCGAAGACGAACTCTTAAGGTCACCTCCGAAACTCCAATACGTTCTCGTTTCATCCATTTAACACCCGCAGCAGCGGAAAAATTGAAGAGACGAGAATATATCGAAAATCACAAGGTAGAGTGGGAATGTTTTAAACTTAGAGTAGAGGAACAAATAATTTCCCATAATTTCACTCCCCCAGAGATACCCAATCAATACTTAGAGGTAAGAGGAAGAGAAGAAGACGTTTTGGAAATATATCATATATATTCAAAGCGTACTTATTGGTTAACCCCTGTCATAGACACAGCATGGCCTCATGTCATTAAAGAAAGATTCCTGAAAGAGATAAAGGACCCAGTATATGAGCTTAGCGAAGACGATCATACTCAATTAGAGTGGACGCTACAAGACTTTGACGTAAACCCCAACCTTAACTATTTTACCACCGAATATCTTGAGTTTTTAATAAACAAGCAATATCTAATCTTATTGGATAAAGCAGGTTTTACTAAAGAACTTAGACAAGTTTACTCCCCAGCACCATCAGACGATAGTGATTCAGAAGACTCAGAAGACAAAATGAATGTCTTAAGTCAAATCCCAAAATTTAAGGATGGTGACAATCCTGAACAGTATATTAGAAAGATCGACATGGGATTAAATCTCATGAGAACTGGAACAGGAGGATTACAGGAGGAACAGAAAATAGAATGCTTTATAATGCAACTCCAAGGACCCTTCCAAGCATGGGCCGAAGGCAAGTTTGCCGCTCAAGGAAGAAAGGGTACATGGACGGCATTTAAGCAAGATTTCACAGATAGGTATAAATTAAACAACCATCAGTTAAAGACACTTATGGAAAATAGACGTCAGGGAGACAATGAGAAAGGACACCACTACATCAGTGAGAAATTAAATCTCATAAACCAGTATGATGTAGACTCAAAGATAAGCCCAGAAGACCGAGTAGAATTAGTACTAAGAGGATTATCTAGACCCCTCCTCAAACTCATTGCCCCCAATAAAGCTCCAAATGACACCACCGAATCTATTTACAATAAGGTGAAACAAATAGAGGAGTACGATCTAAGCTACGGACAAAGTATTATTAAACGTCCAATGGAGGAACAATTAGCTAAACTCACTGACCACATGCAGAGAATCGAAACCAACACTAATCAAGCCCTAAAGGCTATTAGTGAAGCTAAGAAAGACCCTCCTAAAGATAGCACAGAGAAAAAGTACCCTCCACGTCAACCCAGACCACGTTCTAAGACTCCTGAACGAAAGGAGTATAAGAAAAATTATGATGACTTACCCAGCTTGCCAGAATTAACTCAAATGTTAATGAAGTACGGTTATAGAGCCATTGCTGACCAGCAACCACACAAGTGTCAATGCACTTGTACAAAGGGTACCCAAAATAACCCTAATAGCAATAGTGGCAGCTATAACCAGAACAATAGGCAACAAAGCCGGAACCGATCTAATTCTAGAGGCCGATCGCCAGCACCTAGAAATAGATCGAGAACTCCAGATCCTAAAGTACCCATCAAAACTTATGAGAGGCCCAAACGCTCATATAGCAAAGATAACGTAGCAGAAGTTATCAATTCAGTCGCTGAAGGTAACGATTCCTCCAATGACATTGAATGCTATACTTGTCATAAAAAGGGTCATATGTCCAGAGACTGTCCCTCGAAGGAATGCTATAATTGTAAGGGTATAGGACACATCAGTGCCGAATGCCCTTCACCTAAAGCAAACCAACAATAGGACTTACGGGAGTCCTCAGGGCTCCCAAGTATCACGGAAGAAGAACAAATCGCAGAGATATACTCTATGAGTAACGACTATACCTCTGTTGTTATGATTCCCGCATTAGTATATAACTGTAAGCTTTCAGCACTTATTGATACAGGAGCCAGTAGAAGTTTCATTCATTTTAAGCTTCTACCCCCAAATACCAAATTAGACCCTCCACCGACCAACTTAAAAATACGAACAGCCACTGGCCACATAACAACTCCACTTGGGATGATGGAAATAGAATGCAAGCTAGGAATAAACCCTGTTAAACTGACAGTGTGTGTATTAGAAAATTTAGAGCCCCTTTTTATCATAGGGAATGATTTCATGAGACAAGCAGAACTTAACATCAACTTTAAACATGGGAAAGTTACAGGAAAATATTTACATCCCATACAGATGCAAGGGATAGAAAACTCTTTTGGCCGAGAAAAGCCATCACATGACTTTTCTCAGCTAAGATCAATTTTTAGTTTCAAATCAGCGAAACCTGAGAAGCACAGGGCAATAAAGCTCAAAAAGAATATTATATTGCCTGCATATGCTCACACTACGGTAGAAATAGATATTCCCCCTTGCAAGGACAAAACATTTTTGTTTGAACCTTCAAGATTATTTTACCAGAGACAACGAGTATTAGGGACTAGATCTATTATTCCTACAAAAAATCCTGTAGTTTACCTATGTAACCCCAGCCATGAACCCATACGACTATATGCAACTACCACCGTAGGGCATATAGAGTATGAGGACTCATTCGAGATATTAACAGATTATAGGCGTAGCACTAAAGATGTAGATAAACGCCTAACAGACGAACAACTTGACACCCTAGATATAAACCCTGACTTACCCATAGAATTCCAAGCCAGATTTAGGGATTTACTTAGCAGATACCCAGAATGTTTTTATTTTGACCAAGAAGAATTGCCTATAGCTAAAGTCCCACCTCATCATTTAAACACAGGAGACGCGGCTCCAGTCAAAGAGCCCCCCTATAGAGCCTCTCCTGCTGAAAGAAAGCATATCATGGAGGAGGTTAAGAAACTAGTAAAGAAAGGAATACTCAAGCCTTGTATTAGTGAATGGGCTTCACCCTTATTTCTTATAAGGAAAAAGGATGGAACCTTTCGAACAGTAGTAAATTACAGAAAATTAAACAAGGTCGTAAAACATCGAGTATATCCTATGCCCAGAGTTGACGACATATTGGACCAATTTCATGGAAAAAAATATTTTGTCACTATGGATCTCGTCGCGGGATTTCACCAAATCCCTGTAACCAAATCCACAGGCAAGAAACTAGCCGTAGTCACCCAAGACGGTATGTGGTGTACATTGAGAATGCAAATGGGAGACACAGATGCCCCAGCAGCTTTTCAATGCACCCTAGACCATATACTAGCCTCCCAAAAATTCAGAAGCGCCATGGTATACATAGATGATATTATTTGTTATGCAGCTGATGAGGAAGGTATTTTATACGCTTTAGAAGAATTTCTGTTAAGACTGAGTAAAGCAGAGTTTGTAGTCAAGCCCAACAAATGTAAATTTGGATATCAGAGTATAGAAATATTAGGTTTTCTTATTACGCCTGAAGGAACAATGCCACTTAAAGACAAGCTTAAGGCCATCGAGCATGTTCCCATACCCAAAACAGAAAAACAAGCTAGAAGTTTCTTTGGTATATGCTCTTTTTATAGAAAATATATTAAGGACTTTGCCAGTATAGCTGGCCCTATATCTGCTTGTTGGAAGGGAAGTAAAGGCAGCAAAGCTAAGAAAACCAGAATTAGTATGTTTAAATGGACCCCAGAGGCTACATATGCATTTCATAAATTAAAGAAAGCATTAATAACTGCTCCAGTACTTAGGCACTTCAATCCTGACCTACCAAAAATACTTCATTGCGATGCTAGTAGGAGAGGATTAGGTGCTTCCTTATTACAAAAATATCCCACAGGCGAACACCCCGTAGGCTATGCCTCGAGAGGATTACTACCTGCAGAGAAAAATTCTTTTTCAGTAACTGAACTCGAACTTTCCGCTGTAGTATTTGGTTGTAGGAAATTCCGACCCTATCTATATTTGTCGAAATTTCTTATACGTAGTGACCATCACGCCCTATGTAATTTGAAGGTACGAGCACAAAATACCAACAATAGCTCGAGACTAAATCGCTTTTTGTTTAAATTATTGGATTATGATTATGAGGTTCAATATATCAGTGGTAAGAAACACCTAGACGCTGACTTCCTGTCAAGATGTCCACTCCCTGTTGATGAAACAGACGAGCAAGACCTTGAGGATAAACTCCCTCATGACATACTTTTGACAGAAGACAAGCTGAAACCCAAACAGGCTCGTAAAGTCTTACGACCTGTCAATCAAAATATTCCCACTGCTATAGCAGCAGCTCTCATTGAGGAAAAGGACAATTATCAGCCTTTTAGAGTACTCAATGAGGGAGAAATAATAACAGAAGCTAAACCTCCACTCCCCTCCAATAACATTAGAGAAATGCAAGCCACTGATCCCACTATACAAACTATACTAGATAAAATTAAGCTTCTTCCTAATAACAAGAAAATAGCTAATTATCATATTGACTCAGATGGTATTTTATACCATAAGAAAAATAACCATTATAAGCTTTTCATACCTAAATGCTTAGTAGAATTTATTCTGAAAACTGCCCATGATGACACATTTTCAGGACACTTAGGTTTTGCCAAAACACTCGGCAGAATCAAAGATAGATATATATGGAAAAGCATGACTAAGGATATAGCTGAATATGTCCTCAGCTGTGAGACTTGCGGTGCTAGTAAACACACGACCACTAGACCCGTAGGCCTACTACACAGTATAAAAGTAGGTGAGATATTTGACCTAATAGGCGCAGACTTGATGGGACCATTCCCGGAAAGCATAGAAGGATTTAAATATATCATTGTAGCTACTGAATACAGCACTAGGTATGTATTTACCAAATGCCTAAAAAGCAAAGAGGCTAAAGAAATAGCTAGCTTCTTCGTCAATGATATTATTTGTGTACATGGATGCTTTAAGGTATTACTGACAGACCAAGGTACCGAATTTAACAATTGCCTCCTTAATAATATTATGATATTATTAGGAAGTAAGAAAGAGTTCAGCACTCCATATCATCCACAAACCAATGGATTGACAGAACGGGCCAATCAGACTTTTGCAAGAATGATTTCTCATTTTGTCAATAATAAGCAAGATGGGCTTGAAGCTCAAAAGCTATGGAGCCTATATGTACCACAAGTAACCTTTGCTTACAATACTGCCGTACATGCAACTACTAGAGAATCCCCCTTCTTACTCTTTTACAAGCGCGAAGCCAACCGTCCCCTAGACTTCATTATAAACCTAGATATTCTAAAAACTCAACGTACCCCCGCCGAGCTGGAAAATATACTTTTGAAAGCTCGCAATAGAATTACCAAGAGTCAGGAGTATAGCGCTAAGGTTTATAATACACGTAGAAATAAGCCCCGATATGAAGTAGGAGATTTAGTGAGAGTGTTTACACCATCGAGAAAAGTAGGCTTCGCTGAGAAATTCTTAGCCAGATACGCCGGTCCTTATAAAGTAATCGCAAAAGATCAAAGGGATAACTTTTCATTATCCCTAATGTCAAACCCGTCAAAAATAATCCTAGTTCACGCTGATAGATTAAAGTATTATCGTAATCGAGACGGTTTCTTTGCCTTCGACTTCGCCATAGAAGAGCCTATAGTGGAAAGTGCTTCGGACCCAAATACTCATGAGTGTGACCCACCGAGAGCCGATATTAAACAGGCTACTCTCGTGCCTTTGTGGCCATCAACCGACCTCACCCGAGAGCACTCACCTGAGCCCTCCTCCACTTCCACCAAGAAACGTGTGCGGTTCGCGACCCCCCTCAGACAGAGAGGAAAGATTCCCAAGAGCAAAAGGACAACAGGCTCAATCATTGAACCAGAAGTCCCAGTCATCACTGTTAAAAAGGCAAGGCGAGGCCGTCCGAAGAAAATCAAGGAAAGTGATCCCACCTACACTTATAGAAGTCCCGGAGCCAGAAGTCTCGAAGAAACAGAATATCATCGCATGACTAGAGGTCAACAGCATGGAGAAAAGACGAAGACCAACCGTAGAAGGCCCACGAGCCCGGACTACAGACTTCGCAGACCCCTATCATCGCCGATGCTATAGTGCAGTACATGAAAGAGTCGAATTATGTGCATTTCTCCCCATTAATCAAACAGTGCGATTGTGTTTTTACAATTCCAACGGAGATATACTCCCACACTCAACCACGTATCATCCATGGTCCGGTGTCGGAGCCCGCCACATAAGTTACGAGAAATGGACTGAAGGAGGACTACCCACTAATTTCACCAACACAGTAAGAGACGAAATTAATTTCAAAATAGAGCTTATTAAGGAAAATGCTCGCATATTCAGTCAGAAACAAAGTGAGCAGGTTCAACCTACTCCCTTGCGGCACGTGCCATGCACACCAGCCCCCATGTTTACTCACCTTCCTATGAATATGGCTACTACTATAACTCCCATTTTTCCTTCTTCCACTCATACAAATCCTTCAGCCCAACATATCACACAGGAGCATACTTATGCAACTCCTTATTCTCACTCCACCCAAACCATATATGAATTTGTTCCTGACAATGGGAATAATTACCAACAGCAGGAGGTAACTCAAAATATTCCGGTAATGCATATACCTGATAGGGATATGGCCTCCACTCACTCTTCATTATCTCTCAGCAGGGTAGGAGCTAATCTATCTGAAACTTCAGACCTTTCCTCAATTCCTACTTCCTCTATCAGTCACCCTTCCCGAATAAGTCAGACTTATTTCAGGCAACGAACTGACAGTGGATGTCCATTAGATCCATCCTCAAATACCTATCCTACCATAGCCATTGTTAACAATCAAGTTACAACAGGCCCCACTACGATAGAAACCATCACTGAAGAAGACGAGAACGCTGAAATAAACCAAATTCCCATTAATGAAGTAATTAACACCATTGACTCAGAATATGCAGATAATTCGAGAAGTACTGAAAATATTGACGTAGTCAATACAGACAACAGTAACACACTAGAGGAAGAATTCAAAATCCTTCTAGAACAATTATTTCAAGCAGCTCAAGAAGCCACAAGAACTTACAATAAGTTGACTACGGACCATAATACTTTGTTACAAGCAGGAGACATTGTAAAGGCCAACGCTCTTCTCCCCAAGATTAAAGTTTGCGAAGAATTTCATATTAAGACTTGGGCAAACTTCAAGAGGAGAGAAATTGAATACCGACGCATATATCCCGGAAAGAAACTCACATTTGACCACAGCCTTGTATCTTTCCGACAGCAAGGAGCTCAACATCAACAGCAACTTCCTATAAACACTCGCACAAGGTTCATTAACCTAGACGAGTATAATAGACTCCTCAACATCCCAGAAACACCCTTAAAACTTTTGCCTATCACTCAGCAGGAAATAGAGATTACCCTTGTTAGAGAGTTTAGACCCTCCGAAATAAACAATCTACATTTCCCAGCAGGCTATAAAACTACTATACCCCTTAAGCAAAAGTTTGAGAAATTCATTGCAGACAATGGAGCCCCTGTTTTTGTTCAACAAAATCTTAATGTAGAGAGGAAACTACTAGCCCAGCTCACAACATATGCATTAGGGAATGAATTATCCCCCTGTAGACTTGCATCAGTATCATGCTTAGAAGACGTGCAGATATGTACGATACAAGAGCTATATCAAGTCATTGATATACACTTTTTCCACCAGTACAAACATATATTTGCACCTCACGTGGACTTAGACGCCCACCGGCTGCGAGTTATTAATAGACAGCCCACGCAAATAAACTTTAAGCACAGTAGGCATCAGACTATCAGACGCACCAACACGGCTATAGAATTAGCTAAAGCTCAACGAAACTTACCCCCTACCACAGCTAAAGCCACAGGTGACACGATGGAAATAGATTCAAACCCTTCAACAACAGGTTCAGGAGGAGGCTCCAACCTAGGAATAATCCCCTTACTTTCAATGTGTACTATTGTTAGCCTCACATTGCAAGGTTCAGCTGAAAATACTCCAGCACTACCCTTCATGCTGCCAGTACTTTCTAATCCCTCCGCTAAGAAGTTTATTTCCACCCATACGCAGTCAGGAATAGACCAGATTTTTAACATGGACTTTAGTAAGTTTAGAATCGCCAGTAAGACCCCCGCTGACTCAACTACTACCACTCCCCTTCTAAAAGAAAAGGAATCCTCCACCACCCGAGGTTCGAGTACCCGAAGCAGCATTGCTTACAATGCAGCCGACTCCAACTCCCCTTTTCTAACACGAGTCTTTAGGTACTTTCGTACGCTACTTGGTCCCTCCAATGAGAAGCGAGCAGACTCACCCTCTCACTCCCTTCTCGAGTATAAATATTCGGAGAGCGACTGAAGGAACCATCAGTTCGCTTGAGCTGATCAACCCTCCAACACTATTCGAACTTCTCTCTTGCTCTTCAAATTCAATTTTTATTTTTACTTCAGTCTTAAACACTTAGAGATTCTCTCTGAATTTTACTTTGAATACTTCTTAAACTTTACTTTAAAGTTTACATATTTATTAAGAAATCAAGTTTATTTTAACTTCTATCTATATTGAGTGCAAGTATATAAAACCAAGTATATCATTATCATTAGCTAAGTGCCTACATAAATCTAAAACGATTTATTCTAAACTGTTACTTCTCTGTTGACAGCTATGTCTCAATAATCGGAACGATTAGTTCCCCTCTCCTAATACTCGAGACTTGCTCTTTATTAGTTTCCTATAGCTACTTCTGTCTGCTCATGCAGGAATATCCTCCCTCTCTCCTTCGAATATAACTTTAAAGCTTGCGGAACTGGTTTGAAGAAGCGTTCTTTATTCCTTTCCGAACTGTGTTCAGGAGAACGACATTTCTTTTTCTCTTGTGTGTGAATTAGCGATTTGAACCCTTTACGAGTTCCACGTTAAAGTGCTTTGCCTTTGAAGAACGACAATCTGTCTTTTAAGGAGAAGGAAGATCACAAGATCACAAGTTTTACAAGGAAGAAACCCCAGGGAAGAAATTCTACTAAAAATATCAAGGAAGACGACCAAATCACGGAAATTTCTTACTTCAGTCTTCAAGTGAGACGAGCCCGGAATTTGCAAGCAGCTTTTGACACGGATCACCATCACCTTTACTCCTACATCGTAAGAAGCCGCATGTTCCACAAGAATTCTCAGTGACGTGACCTAAACGTTTGTGTAAAATCATCCCACATCAGATTCCCTGATTCCCGAAGATCAAGTTCCAACACCAAAGCGAGTGATCAAGCAAAGTGTCGCACAAAAACAGTAACTTTCCAGGAAAATCTAAAGGATTTCTCACTGTAAGATCGTATCTTTTCATTTTTCATTCTTATTTCAATTTTGCTCGAGTTATTAGGGGCAAAATTCTCATTCTTCCTTTACTTCCCTATATACTTTCAGGGAAACAGAATTATTCTTCACCTCTAGTATATTAAAATATCGAATGAAAGTATATCATTAAAATGAATGTATAACATAAATATGTGTGTCTAAAAGTGCAAAACTAACATTGTGAATGTTTGTTGTATGGTTATGGGATTAGAATATTTGTTTGTATATGTCTTATGAATGTTTTGTCTCAACACTCCCCATAAACTAGATTCCCTTATCTATAAGAATTTGGTATGGTAAAAGACGGGAAATAAGTGTCTATAACGCTTCTATTTAATTTCCCTCTAAAGGTATCTTAACACTCCCCATTATTTCTCCTTCAAAAAGTTGTAACTTTCCTATCCACCCAAAACCTCTTAACGCTTTTTCTTGTATTATCCAAAATGTGTATTGGAGTATAACACTCCGGATGTAAGCCATGTATTGAAGTCTCACTCCTCGTCAACCATTAAAACCCTCACCCAAAATTCCTGTGTAACATAAAAATTAATATTCTTAATATAACAATCGCATATTAACTTACAATTAAGATATTGATCGCATGAAGCATAATAGGACTAGCAACATTTTATAACTTTGCTGTATCAACATCAGTTGACGGGTAATTTTAATAAGTAGCTTCACAATACATGAACCATCAATAGAGCAAGAACAAAATCAAGAAACTGTAGTAAAAACTCAGTCTCTGAAATATCTTTCTCGCGACCCTAATTTCATATCGACATTTATGACTAAGGAAAAACTTATTTTCAAATTCAGTCAGAATTTTAAGAAATATCTACCTTCAGCTTAGTCATTTGTCTGCTCAGTCGTTCAAGATCTTTTTCCAATTTCCCAACTTGACACTGTCAAAGGGAAAATTGTCTTCCAATTTTTATGACTGTTGTTAATATTCAAACAACTCAGAATATTCCACAAGAATTTTTCCAGTTGAACTTTTTAGCATCAATCAACAAAGAAAATTCAAGGGATTTGGAATTGATGATTAGCTCAAATTCCAGTTTGAATTTATGGGATTTGTGTATGTAAGGATACAGTGAAATATCAGGCGAGTGATATTCCCTGAGTCTTTAAGGTAAAAACTATGAAAGGCCAGTAAAGCAATGCATTTTGGGACTGGAATTTCTGAATCAGTTTTGGAATCCCGATCCTCAGGAATGTATTTTCAATTATAATTGTCTTCCTGAAAATAGCAATTGAATAGCTCCCTGATAGGTTAGCTGTTTCACTTAGCAATAGAGCTATATATTTTTGTTGATTACAACTGATAAATTCTGGATGTCTTTTCCAAAAAGAAATACAACAAACAGGAAGAAACAAATTTTTATTTCGACAAGATTTGAATTCTGGATGGTTGTCAAGTTCTATTACATTTTACATCCGTTTTGAAAACTCAATCTTGAGTACCGCACTCCAGACCCTGGCTCTTGCCTTGGAAATACCCATGTGTCCCGCATAAACACGTCATACCAAGTTAAGAAATTGTGTGCATTAAAGTTTGACCACTCTAATAAGTCAGATTTCAGGAGACAAATTCTAACAAAATTCGTTCTCGTTACGACCGTAAATTTCGGAATTTTGAGAGAGTCCCACTACATTATTTACATCCGTTTTGAAAACTCGGTCCTCAGGGTGAGTGGTCAATTCTATAAGTATCGGGAAAAATAGAGGAGTAGGAACTAGCAATTTCCCCTCTCATTTTTGTAGAGTTATAAATATTATTCCGAGAGCTCGTGGTTGGTTACGAAGTTCGAATTATTGTCAGGAACGATTATTTTGAGTTTATGATTCAGAAATAATAGGCGTATGCGAATCATCACCAATTAATTTTCTGACACCCCAACAAGAATCAATAGAAGTAAATGTAAGCTTGATTAAGACCAAAGCATTCATTGCGCCCTAATAGAGGCTGCCTAAGACCTATGGCAACAAAAAGAACCAAGTCCCTTCCGAATTCTATAATGCTTTCCGAAACTTATATCCCAATTTGGTTTCGTAACACGTAACTTTTCCCACCCAGGACAAGTTTATTATTTTTAACATCTGTTACAAATTTATTAAAGAAAATCATCACATCATAGGAGAATTCTGATAATTTTTCGGAGGAGATTTTGGAAGAAGGATAGGTTGATTTATCAAAAAGGAAAGCTTCATGTTTTGAAAATTTTTCAATGTGGTCGCCTGCTGATAATAATTTAGCGGTTGAAGCAACACTTTGTTTACTCTCAAAAACAACACGAATTGTTCTTTCAACGGCAAACAAGCATTACATTACAATTAGTGAATACGACGCCCCAGACACACATATCTGTAAGTTAAATGTTATTAAGGATAATACTCTCCATCAGAAAGTCTTTGATACTATTGGAGAATTATATCTCTTTATGTTAACTACCCCTAACGTACATCTCGGTAATCAAATGGAGTTAAACACCACTCATGCCCCAATAGTCCACTTCATGGGCTAGGACAATAATACTTTATTTTTAGTGCGTGGATTAGATACACTTAGTTTATCTCCTGCAGATACACTCGCTGGAGTTCGATTAAGTTTCCCTCAAAATTTCTCTTTCATCCGCATGAATATCACCGCCGGACGAAAATATAGGTTAGACGGTGACCCCAACAATTACGTAAAATTTGATATCCGGTATACCACTATTTTTCCCCTTCCAGACTATATTTTGACAGTCAAAAGAAATTCTCAAATTTTTCAGAAAACCTTCCCCAACTGGGAAGAATTATTGATTTTTACACTACGAACTCCCAATGTCAATTTAGGAAATAAAATGACTAGAGTCACATAAGAACATTCTTTCATTACATTTCCATGGCTTATCTAGAAAAACAGCCAGGCATTGTTACTAGTTTCGAAATCCCAGCATCAGATAACCCCATTTTCTGTACAGACTGCATAGAATTTGAACAAATTCTGAGAGCAGACGGTACTACTTTCCATCTATTAAGAGTTAGAAGAGGAGCACAAGTCTTCCACAAACAATTTACAACTCACCAAAAACTTATAAATTTTTTGTGTACAACCCCTAATGTTTCACGTGGTTTTAATATGTCAGAAGTATAAATGAGTAACTTCCGACCCGGAATTGCTTACGAGTTTGAAATTCCCCTCAACGAAATTACTATTTCTCCCAACTATCCCATCGCCACTTCTGAACTTTTACAAAATATAAATAACTATGTGTACATTTTAAGAATACGAAAAGGGAGCGAAATTGGAGAAAATTATTTTAATTCTCACCAAGATTTAATCAATTTTCTTTCAAATAGTCCCCATCTAAGCTTTTCCCCTCCAGCCAATGAGGAATAATTTACCTGGCATACAGGAATATTTAAAAATTCCTCTAGAAGATAATGACTGTGCTGAGTATGAGCTGATTCGACTGTATGACGACTCCCTCATACACCGCCTCACTCTAACGGTAAAAGCTAAGCAATTCGAAAGAGACTTTACTTCTATCACACTCCTCCTCAAATTTATCTACTCCCACCCTAACTTATTTAAAGGTTATTGGATGCTAGAAATATGAGAATCAATACTCTATTCTATTATAAACACCCATTAGTTTACCCCATCACCCGAAAATCAGACTACATAGCTTATGAAATTTATGGATCAGACCTTAACTGCGCGATACATATTTTAACTCTACAATACCAAGAGAATAAATTTCAACGACAGTTTCCTTCTTATAAAGCCCTTATGAAATTTGTAAGAATAACTCCGAATGTAACCACAGGTCAAGGAATGAACCCAGCCTAAAAACAAATTCTTATCCGTACTTTTATGTAAGGTTTATGCGCGCCATCTAGTGATAAAATATAGTACTCACTCAACTACTTGAATTTCTATATTTATATGCTTTCAATAATTTCCCCTTATTTTCTTTTTCAGTTTTTTTTGTTTTTACATGATTTTTCGTTTATTACATCAATTTTTAAGAACTTTTGCTCACAATTTATCTTCGCTTCAAGGATCAATCCATCTTCCACATGGTAGCGTAACTAAAGTAAAACACTACATAAGTCTAGGTTAAAATCACAAAAGTAAAATTACTTGGCAAAATAGTATTAACAACTAGCTCTAACAAGAACCTGAACGCGCGGGAAAACGTTTGTTTTGTTTTTTTCTTGGATATATATTTAGGCATAATCTATTAACGAGTCAGTAGCTTCCCACAACATCGTGAAGTAGTAATAAGTAGTATATGGTATATATTTTTAAGGAGTATCCAGTTATAATTACCTTTAAACTATAAGTATCTGACATCAAGGGTATATGTAGGGAACACACAAATACAAATACCATTTTCTCACTAGAATATGAACAAAGGAACTATACACACCTACGATTAGCGGATAAGGTATTTTAGGACTACACATAACATAATCGAGTTGGTTACTTCCATATATAACGTTGATTCTTTACAAGTATTTCATTCTTCAAAACTCTTTCGATAATGACATAAAGGTATAATAACTTCAAGTTTTAAATATATGGTCATAAGTAGGAATATGTCGTGCTACTGCTGAATTTAGGCTAATGTATTAACATTTCATACAAAATTTACCCTAATTTTTAGGACAATTATATGTATTTCCTTCGAAGTTTTTAAGAACAGTGTTACCCGAACTGAGTGCATCTAAGATCGAAGAGGTTTCAGTAACAGAGATTCTAGGAATCACCCGGTCTTCCTTCAGGTCCAACTATTAATAGTTATCGCCTGGTTTTGTATATAAAAATTGTTTCAAAACATTTATTTAACATTGATGGAAAACACAAACTACTAATAATTCCTCGTTTCATTTTTTGTATTATAATAATTATTGACCCCAATACTGTCTGGAGTATTATACAACAATTGATACCTTAAAACTGAATGTAAACATATCATATGTACAAAGTCACAAACTTTGAGTGTATAAATAGTGCAAGCAACATGAGTGCGCGTCCTACGAGTAGTCACCAGTCTATCCCCAATCCTCCACCACAACCACCGAAGAATGTTCCAGACAAAATAGGAGACATCGGTCCTTCAGCAATTCAGCTCCTCCGGTTACAGCTAGATATTCAAAAGACCATTGAAAACATCACTCCTTTCGAACAAACACTCCCATACCAGAACATTCTAATCAACCGATTACTAATAGACTGTGTAAAATTTATTCTTTCAGCCAATGGTTTGATCAGAGCTCATTACACTGACAATTTTGAGATTTATGCCCAAACTATGAATAATATTTTGCACCTGCTCGAGACAATCAATCCCGATTTCCCATATTGCGAGTGCCTTCCGTGGCAAGTAGCCAAATACCAAGCCACCCCACCCACTCACCCACCAGCGCCCCCGCAGCTATAAGTCCGTTCCAGCGCCAAGCATACACGAATATGACCACAATATTTTTCACCCATCCCATTGTGCATCGACTACTTAACTCAGAATCCACAATGTCAATTCTGTACATTATATTCATAGTATTGCCCTATTCAGTAATTGGATTCTCAATCTTCTTTGTGATTTGCAAGTTTTGTGTCCACCCATATCTCCAGCGCCGACTGTTCCGTCAATCTCCAGTGTGGACACCTTCCGGTCATTTCACTCCCGAACCATCTCAGTATGATTTTTGTCCACCTCCAATAACTACAGTATAAGCTGGTTGAGGACAACCAGTAGCCAAGAAAAGCCATGTTAAGGCTAAACTTACGTCATGACAAACAATCATATGAGAGCATCCAAGTACAGGTGTACCGAGAGTGGGCCTGACTTCCGTCTTCAAGAGCGCCTATGAGAACTCTTTTAAACAGACGCTCATCTCAGCCCACCACTAAAAGATCAACAGGGATCTCTCAAGCTCCCCACAAACCTAGAACCTGTACTAAAGGTAGCCAAATTAAGAAGGTGAGATCTCCAAGAGGAGGAGAACTTGAAGCCCTATATAAACATCTTCCAACACGGAGAGCAGAGTTCGCCAGCACGGAACTCGACTTTACCGAGTCCATCTTCTAACAATCTTCTATACAGCCCTCACTCCATGTGCTATTTTCTACAAAGTTCCAATCTCATAATTTCGAGATAAGTGTAAAATAAAGACTCTGAATATTTTACACTTAAAAACTCAAGTTGCCCCATCATGTGCTGAGAGTCCATACAAACTTTACATCTATAAAGAGACACTGCTATTTTCAACATGAAAAGGAAGGAGAGATACAAGCCCGACCACCGCATGTGTTCCCCTTCGTGAAGTTCACTCTCTCTCAAAATAAGACCCTTTTACACAACTCACAAGTGTGCGGCCTATAACTTACATGAAGATACATTCGTCACCCCTGCTCATCGCTGCCTCTTCAGTTCCCCTTTTCCCAACCTCACGCGACTTGGCTGTGTGACTGCCCGGTATGTCTATGTAAAGTTATTATGTTGTGCCTGTAAATTAATGTACATTCTTTCTTTTACTTTTGTTTTCACTGTAGTTAAACCCATAGGTTTGAGGTCTTCCTCCTCACAATTCAATTCAATTTATGTTAAGTGATTTGGGGAAGGTCTCCACTATGGATGACCATTGCATGTAACTAAACCACGAATAGCGGTAAGAGTCAGTTAGGTTAAATTGCTTGTTTAACATTTTAATATATGGAATATTTGCAGTACGCTATTCTAGAACATCCAGAATACTATTGTCTGCGGACATTATTAACAGTTTTCATACCTACAATTTACACTATATTTTCTGTAGTTAATCAGAGTACATTTGTCTAGATTTAAGAAGGGAATCCTACCTCCCTCTCAAAGGTAGAGACAGTTTAATATTCAGATTGGAACCTAGAATAATTATGAAGGTTTAAGTAATGGAATTCAATAAAGTAATGTCGTGTTAAAAGGATATGAACAGAATCATTTACAATAATTCCTTTCATCCATTTTATTTATATCATTCTTAGAATAACTCTCATTTACAAATCACTCATTTGTGTTCCTGGTTACGGATTCGACGGATGCCTCAACCTTGCCCGTGCTCATGTTTTCCCAAAATCCACTACACACTTTATTTTGTTTCCCCATTTTCATAAGCTTGTTTCCATTTTAGATCCGTCTGGTTGATTATTTCTTGAGGCGAGGTAGTCAAGTCAACACTATAATAATAATTTAATTTTAATAATATTAAGCTGGCCCGCCAGAAAAATGTTTTTCCAGTTAAGTAACGGTGTACGTACGTACATGAACATTAGTTACGGATGGATTTTGCCTAAAATATAGTACATGGGATTGCAAGTTCCAACGGCGTTCGAGGGCTGTAAAATTAACATGTTCCTTCACATTCCATTATTTTTGCAAAGAGCAGAGGCCTTCGTTCAACCTTCGTTTCCTTTCCAGCCTTCCTTCCGCTCCCTTCATAATTGCCAAAGCCAACGCTTAATTCGTTCAAAGAAGCCTTCTTTGAAGGAAATCCTTCGAAGGATGGACACCTCTGCTTACGAGGTGAAAGACTTGCACTATGATAAACAGCAAATATTTTCGTTTTCAAAAAGACACAGCCTCTCATTAAAGATAATAATTCCCATACTCAGTATTGGCATTGATGAAATAAGTGGTTGAAGAGTTACTGCTGCAATAATCAGTGAATATTTATTTCCCATGCATGATTCTACTCATCGTAACGTAAACTAATATACATAAATGAAAATAAATTGTGAGCTTACAGACTAGGTGGAATGAAGTCACCCCTGTTATGTGTTCCTACGTCACGGAGTCTTCAAAGGCAAAGATTCCATGAGTTCAAAAACGTGATTTAGTAGACTTTAAAACGAGTGACGAATTTTTCAGAAGTGTTACCCCCCAAAATACAACCTTCAACAACGTGTCTATAATTCCGGCGCACCCCTGGTAAAATAACAATTCTTGGGCCCAATAGCTCCTTTTGTATAGTTCTGCAGTTAGATTGTGTGAAAGTAAACATTGACAACTTCGAGATTCGGTATATGAGCAATCAAAACTATTTTTCATTCACGTACGCGTACGAACAATCAACATTTTGATTATTTCTGAAAGATCGTTTATTCCATTCACTCAAAAATAACACTTAGAATTTTGCATTGGATCCCAAAACAATAGAAAAGCCCTTTCAATATAATATTGCTGACGTATTTCTGTATAATTTACATTTTCTGGTAATAATGGCAAATTCGGCGAACAAACATTGCTCAGAATTATCAATTTTTCAAGAATTATTTACTGGGAAGAGGGTATTGATAACTGGAGCTGGAAAAGGTAATAATTATCATTTAGATTATGTTACCTTTAAAACTAATCAACACTTCATTTCATGCAGTTAGTTAGAAAATTACATGCATATGTACATACGGTTCATTTTCTTGGTCTTACGTACATATAACATGTGCACGGTGTTTTATATCCTTTCCCCCTAGCCCACATAAGGAAATAATTTATAGAATTTTTATCCATAGTTTGTAGAAAATAATCTTCTAGATTTTCCAAAATTTATTTTATTGACCTGGGTTAATGTTTGGGGTCTCATATGTGGACCAAAAGAGGAATTTTTCACAGGTTTAAATGTTGCACAAAATTCTTTTTAAATATTTTTTTACGTTTGCTTATAAGAAAGTTTAAGATAAAAAAGTGTTAGGATAAGTTAATAAATTGCTTCAAACATGTTTTTACTGTTACAATCTTGCCTCACATTCTTAAGACAGCAATTTTTGATTTTGATGGAAGACTGTCGTTGATTTAATGGAACGATCCTACCTTCGATAGCGCTTGATGGTGGAGAACAAACTGTAACATTAGAATTTGCTGATATTGTAGGCTAATATTTTAATATGATAGGATCTTTGGCGGATGCAATAATTATCCACTAGGTCACTTTATTACTTCTACATATTACTTCGATACTTCTTATAGGAACATTTCTGTCAGATATCACAACTCATTTGTTTAAAACTATAATAATAACAATAATATTTAATTTGGAGATTATTAATTAGCGATTGATCAGGATAGTAATTATAATTGACTTTCAGGTAGACTTAGAAGGAAATACAATAAATATCTCTGATTTAATTTCAATGGTTTCGTTTGGTTTCGGAGCAAGTATCGGGCACGTCTGTACTCCTTCAGGTCTCGATCCAACTCTTTTTTCTGAAATCATTCGCGTCTCCTTGAGCCCATTCCAGGCTCCCTCATCTCCCATTGGTCGGCCATTTTCTTCCCTTTCGGCTACCTGCTCTGGGATTGGCTGCTCCTGTGCTTCACGTTCTTGCTCCACTTCGTCAGCCATCTTCACCCTAACGTTTCGTTGCTGGCAATTCCCAGCTGTCTCGATCGTCCTGACACCAAATACCTGAGTCAGTTTTGGTAACGATGGTAATTCAGGAATAACTTCTGACGTTACTTGCACCTGGCTTGTAGCCCCAGCAATGTTGCTATTTTCGTCGTTGTTGGAACCAAGGATGGGAATCGGAATCGGTATCCAAATCGGAATCGGAATTATATTCGAAAATTTTAGGATTTTAATTCATATTGGAATCCCAAATAATTCCCAGGAAGTATTTTAATTCAAAATTACATTCAAAAAATTGTTGGAATCGGAATTGGTATTCAAATATTTTTTACTGAATTCCGATTAAAATAAAGTATTGTTGTCAATGGCACATTCTTATTTTTCAGGGTACATACTTAAATATAAATTTAAAACTGTCGCAATTTTTGCTTACAACGTAATGCTAATCAAAGAGCATTAGCGAACGTTTTCATCATCCGAAATGAACATGCTCCTACAAGTTAATTACTCAAGTAATTTACATCGTTGATACTAAAGATTTTTTAGGTAAGTACAAATGGGCCGAAAGACAATTAGTAATTTTGGAGTTCAAGTATCAGTTGAACGTATTTTTCAACACTTAAATTGATATTTAATGACCTGCGGGGGACTTCCCAAAACATTAATGATACAGTCATCTCTCACTATAAAGTCATCCTGGGTTCCTCCCAAGCTACATTATATGATATTTTCTACCTTTATAGCGTCACTCGTTATAACGTCAGTTCCTTTATAAAGTCACTTTTTTTGTAGCCGTAGGGTTAAAAGTGCACCCTTATTACGTCATGTTGACGTTACAAAGCGTCATATCTAGCTAAATAACGTATCGGTGCTGTCATTTTAAGTTTTTTACTCTTCAGTTTCACTAAAAATACATTGATTTATTATTCAGCAACGTTATAAACGACTGGAAGGAACGTATTATTGTAAATACATACATGTGCCTGCGTGGTTAACGACATTGAATAGGTCCCATCCAGAAAAATCCACATTTCCTAGCTTTTAGATTTATTTCCGGATCCAGTAAAGAACTGATATTTATAGTTTTAACGGAATTACATTTTTCACTGGCGTGGGAAGCTTTGAAAAATATTATTATTTAATAATTAATATCTTTATTCTCATTCTGCATAGACATGTAGTATGTGTTAATTAAATGAAACGAGAGGTGAGTCCAATTTAACTGAAAACGGAAAATTTGCAATTAAACCGTTATTTTATGTACCTCTATAACGTCGTTCCCTTATAATGTCACTTTTTGGGAGATTTATTGATGTCGTTATAAAGAGAGTCGACTGTATCATGTTTCTAAGGTTAAATTTTTTCCGTAATTAAATTCTTTGTATTTTCAGTATACAAACATTGTTCAAATAAATATTCAAATCGGAATTCATAATGAATGAATACTCGAGGATATTTAAATCCGTATTAGAATTCATATTTTTCAGTAATTTCTATAAGTATTTTAAATCGGAATTCTTCGCCTTGAATATTTTAATTCGAATTAAAATTCATATTTTTTCGATTTCCCATCCTTGGTTGGAACCTTATTTAGCTCCTCTATGACTCCATTTTTCCTCGACGACGAAGACGGCAGTTAAACTCAAATGACCCCACACAATTTTAACTACACTTAAAACATTTTTAAATATTTCTACGTCCGCCTGGACTTCCATGAAAAATGTCAATATCAGAAAATATGTTTCCAACAACTTTGTCGCTTTCGTTCCAGACATTAACTCTCCCCAAACTTTCTCTGTGTTCTTACGGATCATTCCCACAATATTAAATTCGAGACCAGTGTGATAGCTCCTTGGAAAGGTCATAAATTTCCTAGAAATTCGCGTCAGAAAATATCTACGAAAAATTCTGTGATGAAATAAACAACTCCTGAATTCAAAATCTGCACAATTTGGTTCACACCTTATGTCACCCCTGTGATTGCAAAAATTGAATAACATGAATGCGACTAACTTTTAAAAACCTGTAGAACAATTCATTATAACGGAGGGAAATCAAATATTATAATAAAAGCTACTCCCTTATGTGGAGTAAGGAGCGAAAAGAGATATGAAACACCTTGTATGTGTGTATTCCAGGCCTGGGATATGCCCTTGCTAAGGAACTGCATGCGCTGGAAGCCACCGTGTACGCAGTCTCTAGGACGCAAGCGGACCTAGAGGCATTGAAGGGCGAGTGTCCAGGCATCCAACCAGTTCTATTAGATATTGCTGATTGGACAAAAACACGAGAAACCCTGGATACTATTGTAACGGAACCTGTCGACATTTTGATCAACAATGCCGCCATTCCGGGTCCTCTGAAATTTATGGAAATCACAAGCGGCGACTTTGACGAGTGAGCACTGTAAATTCTCAAACCCAATAATACTTTAAACTACTATTTCCACGCTTAAATGAAACCGTACATATGTTGCTGGTTTCACATTCGTTTGATCACAAGAGTTATAGTTACAAAAGTATTTCCAGATTTTTTTTTTCAATTATGCTTTTTGTGAATTTTTTGGCAGAGTCACAAACATTAACTTGAAGTCCGTTGTAAACATCAGCCAGATTTGCGCAGGAAAAATGATCACAACTGGAAGACGGGGCAGCATTATAAACATCTCTTCGATGGTTAGTTGAAAAGTTTATATACATATCTATGTATATATGTAATTTTCAGAGAGACATGTATGGGACATACACTATGTCCCTAAATGTTTTGACTACACATACAATAAGAGTTTGATGTCCGAATTTTTCAGTTTAGTATTCTAGCTTTGATGATCTGGGGATTATACCTAGTTAATTAAATAATTATTGTTATTTAAGTACGCCATAAGGCCTCAATCCCGTGTTGCCATGTACTCATCCCTGAAAGCTGCTCTGGATGCATTAACAAAAACAATGTCTGTGGAACTGGGACCTCATAATATCCGGGTTGTTTCCATGAATTTCGGCTATATGTGGACCTCAATGCTTACCCGAAGGTTACCTACTGAACAGGACAGACAAAATTTTTTGGCAAGGGAATCCCCTAAGTTCCCTTCTGGAAATGTTTATGTGCCTATAAAAGAAGCCGTCAATAGCATTCTATTCGTCACTTCGGGGTTGGTTGACTCCATGACCGGTTGTGGTGTCCTTGTTGACGGTGGTTACTGCGCAGCATGATCACTTTCTTTCGAAGCTTTTATGAATAGAACTTAAATCTAAATATTAATTCAAAACTGGGTGTAACTCATTAAAAAGGATTGCTCTTTTATTTTTAAAGAGACAGAGAGAGAAGTAAGCTGTATTTACAACTGATATCCCAATATTTCTTCCTAACGACACAGTACATAAGTTGCAATTCTGTTTTGCGTTATAGCGATGGATTCCCTTATCCAGTTTTATGCTGCATTATTATTCTGCTCTACAACCGACATATTTATTATTCCACATGAACCTCTAATACTCCTTAGGTATATCTTTGTGTTTAGATTTTGACAATTATGATAATAACTCCTGTGAGTGCCTGATGATGAGTCTGTTGGATATCAAAAGCTTGCATATAAATTAGATTGTTTAATAAATTTAATCACTTAAGCTAATTACAGATATGAAATATATTGTCATTTTAAGCCTTTCATGAAATTGTGACAAAATTTTGAAAAAGAAATCAACAGGCTCCAACTCAAAATCATGTCATTTCTGCAAGTATATTTGTATATTGTCAATGTTTTAATTTCCGCTGAAGTGTAAGTAACTTATTTACACGAATCGTTAATTACAAATGTCTCTTGTGTACTTTCATTGTTGGACTCAGAGCTGCGTTCAAGTCAAGTTATTTTAGAATTCTTGAGAATTCTCTTCTTCTAGAGTGTGTTTCTTTGAAAACGAAAATATTTGTTATTTGTCGTAGCACTAGTTTCTCACCTCGTAGGATTTTACAAGGGTACATAAAAGTCACATTTTGTCGACTTTAAGTGTGCTTCGGTAGATATTATGCAGAGTAGCAATTAACTATCATTTTCCAAGCTTACACGCGATGCGTGATTACAATCCAGCTCAAATGTAATGATAATATAATAATGGATGATAATGATATGACACAACAGAATTGCAATATATTTATGAACGTATGTAATTGTTTTGCAAGTTGCAAGGCAAAAAAGCTTTTTGGCATTATATTCTTTTGTTTCATGTGAAACTGTGATATCCAGAATCTGGAAAACACGTTCACAAGTATGTAATGAGCACTTGTGTTTTACTTCATCTGCAATTTCTGTTGTTGTTTGACTTGACGGTTCCAAATATATTCCTGATAAATGTTATATTGGATGTTATGCAACATCAGTGAGCGCTCAAAATTACACACTTCTTCCAAGGCTCTACACTCTCGGACTAACTAAGGAACAAGGTCCAGTGGATTTCCAGGTCTGGTCCACTCGTCGGACCAGACCAGACCATTTGGAACAGCTACTATAGACGAAAAATTATTTGAAGTAAAATAGCCACCAATTAGCATTTATTCGTTGCATAAATGTTATATTGCATATGATGTATCAGCAGTGAAGTCTTACAATATTAACCACATGCAGTTTTCATTGGAAGCCAAAATGAACTACATGATATTTCACTACAAATGCAAACTGGACGAAATATTTATATAAAAAGCTAGAATCAAAATATGTGCGTAACTATTCTTAATGCGAAATCAACTAATCATAAGCCATGCTCTGTAATCTCACATGAGAAGCTTTGGTCTGTGAATGCTAAAAATGAGTGTTTTAAGCTATACACTACAAACTACTACAGAATACATACTACATCAAATAATAACTGATAAAAATCGAATACTCAATTGTAATGTTAAAAATCCTCCTTGAATAAACCCATGTAACTATCAAAAAAACTAATCAATTGAATCATATCTTTTACAGCAGTTGAGTATAAAACATATAGGTATAAGGTCCTAGACAATTTTATCTGTTTATTATAGATGTGGTTCTATACAATTGACACTTATTGTTAATACTGGGAATATATTGTAAGAATGTAAAATGTAAGAGTGAAATAGTGTAGGGTGGCTCAGTGGTAGAGTGGTAAAGATAGGTCAAGTTATGCCAAGAGCTAAACCAGGAATGACCTCCCTTAATTTATTCAACCGAATAGATGGTAGTCGTTTAGTTAGGTAAGCATCGTGTAATAAGCATTGATTAATATCTTTCGTAATATTATAAATTCATTATTTCTAAAACTAGTAATAATTGTTTGACTCAATAATAACAACTATGGTTATTCTAATAATGTCGTGACACTTCTCCTTCCCGGGGTGGGGTGTTTTGAGACTGGGACATTCTCCTTCCCGGGGTGGGGTGTTTTGAGACTGGGACATCTCTCCGTCATGGGGGTGTTATAGGTCAATCACTTATCACTGTAGGTTTCTGGTCATAGCAATGGATTCGAAATTAACTAATTGACGTTTATTCTAGTAGTAGTCATGGTGTTCTTGATTGCATTGTTATCCATTGTCTGAAGGCAGAGCAGTCACGTAGTTTGTGATTGCCAGTATTACAGAATGAACAAGTTGGTGGTAATGTTGTGTTTGAGGCATTTGGTGAATTGGAGGTAGGGTAATTCTTGTTTTCTGTACAGTGGTTGCTAAAGTGTCTTCGTTGCTGTAAGTCCTTTCTTGGGAAACTGACATGTCTTTTATTGCAGTTGTTCTTATGATGGTATTTATGTTGGCTATTCCATCTCAGTTGTTTGCTCAGTTCTCTGAAACTATTTGTTTGGGCAAGACTGCATAAATTATTGGGAGATGAGGAGTAATTAATTATTCGCTTGCTGGATTTTGCATTTTTGAATGCTGTGCGGGGTAGTGTGGGAATTTTGATCATTTTTCGGTGTAGATCTTCTAGAACAGGCATTTGATGTTGGGAGTTAGACATGTTTTTCTTGGTAGTGGAATGAATTCGGTGGTGTCGTGGATCAGATCCTTGTCGCGGGAAGTAACGGGGATAATCTGGGGTATATGGAGCGTTGGGGAACGTTTTGGGAATAAGGGATAACGAAGGTGGATGTTTCCGTTTTCGTGGCGGAGTGGGAGGACTATTAAATACAATTGACATTAATGGGACGAGCTTTGGGTTGGTTTTGGAATTGTTGATACGGTGGGAGGTTTCCGGGATGACTTGTGTAGCCTGATGATCTCCCTTCTTCACCAGGCTATTTAGTTTTCCGATCGCCAGTATTGGTCCTCGTTTGAAGGGTAGTGGTCACTGATTGAATCGTAGATTGTATTTAGATGATTAAGTTGATGTAGGCTGCGATTAGGAAATTGTTGTTCGAGTTGTCCAAATTGTTGTTGAGTTGTAGGGTCGTTTCGTCTTTGATAGTTATTATTTGGGTTGCTGGTAACGATATTAATCTCATTTAGCCAACGTTTGAAAGATCGACAATCTCGTAGCGTGTGGGTGTTTGTATTGCAGAATGAGCAAGTATGGGCTGTGGTTGCTGTTGTTTGGAAAGATGTGTTTGGAATTTGATTTGATGTATTCGGTGTTGGTAGTAGAGGTTGGTTGACATTTGTCATTGGGTATTCATAAAGTTTCGTTATGGGCATTGAAGATTGTTGTTGTGGGGGTTGAGAGTGTTGAGATTGTAATTTGGAAGTATAGAACTCCAGCTGTTTCTGGAACTGGTCGATGGTACCATCAGCTCCAAGTTTCAGTTGGATATTCCAGGTTAGTTCCTGAGGTAGTCCTTGGTATAGATAATCAAGTTTACAAGAGTCAGTCATTGTGGGGTCCATACGTTTGAATATACTTAATTTCTTGTAGATATAATCACGAGCGTGTTCAGTTTCAGCATGAAATATAGTGGTTGAATTTTCCGCTGTAGCAATGGCTTTATCGTCTTTTTCTGAAAATGCATTCTGGATTTGTTCTTCAAATTCCTTGAAACGTAGTTGGGAGTTAGCAATATTCAGATTTTCTAGGAATACATCATTAGAAAAGGTCCACCAATGTAAAGCGGATCCTTGTAATATAGAATCCATGTTTTCAAATTTCCATTTGTCAGTTAGTTTGAAGTGGGTACATCGGTAGTTCAGGGATTTGAGCCAAGCTTTGCATGATGATTGTCCATCGTAGGTTGGAATGTTGGAGAATATTTCATTAGGTAAGAATGAAGTCATGGTTAATATCTACTCTTGTCTGTCAGGGTTATATTGATGAGGACTATGGGGGTTGGCAGTGAGAGATTTTCCGGTCGCGGCGACTTCCACACTAGTTCTCTAAGTGTTTATAAATTTTGAAAAAATTGGGCAGGGGTTCCCCCTAAATTTGCACTTTTTGTTTTTTTTGTTTATGTTTTTGTTTTGTTTTTGTTTTTTTTTTTTTATAACCCGGAATAATCCGAAGATTCACCGTAGGTTAATAATAATATCCCGGAAAGTCAGGTGACAAACCGTAGGATATTCACTGTAAAAAAAATAACCCGGAAAGTCTAGAGACCTACCGTAGGTTATAAAAGAAATATGTAGTAGGAGTAATTTCCCGGTAAAAGTTTTTAAACTCAACCGTAGAAAATCACAGAAAATAAAAAAAATCAATAATCCGGAAAGTCGTTAAGACCTACCGTAGATTATGAAAAAATATCACTTTACGATATTCCGGTAAAGGTTGTTAAACCCAACCGTAGAATATCACACTAAATAGCACACTAAATAACACACTAAATAATTTTCACAACCCGGAAAGTCGTACTGACCTACCGTAGGTTGAGGGGAAAGGATAGTATACGGGGAGGTAAATGTATTGACAAAATGGTACTCGTGATGAGTGGTGTGAATAAATTTTGGTTACACTTGTGTATTTTTGTTGTATTTGTAAAATGTGATTGTGTAAAAAAAAATGTATAAATAATGTAGTTCGACTCTGTCTGAGGTGTGTGAAATGACACTTGAAGCCAGAAAAATAAATAAATACCGCGAAAGAGGTCAGGTCACTAAAAACCGGCGCCTTGTAATGGTAGGAGGTAGCGTAGTTCAGACTTATAAGATAGTGTAGGGTGGCTCAGTGGTAGAGTGGTAAAGATAGGTCAAGTTATGCCAAGAGCTAAACCAGGAATGACCTCCCTTAATTTATTCAACCGAATAGATGGTAGTCGTTTAGTTAGGTAAGCATCGTGTAATAAGCATTGATTAATATCTTTCGTAATATTATAAATTCATTATTTCTAAAACTAGTAATAATTGTTTGACTCAATAATAACAACTATGGTTATTCTAATAATGTCGTGACAATATACTGGGAGAGTTCACAAATAAAGTTTGCACACACTTGGGCATAACTGTATGTGTTCATTACATAAATTAGCATTCGCACTTCATTACATAAGAATGATGCTTCCAAGAGTGGAGCGTGAGAAGTCCCTCGTCAGGGATTCTTCTCCTCTCTCTAGACGCAACTAGAGAGCTGTCCTTTAACAATCATTACAATTTTATAGCTTATCATAAAATCACTTCTTAAAATTATTTGCAAGCTACACTTCTTACAACTATGTAACTATACCTAACAATATCACTGAAATAATCTTATTTCGTAGATGTCTTTAGGACGTTTATATTCTTTTCTTCTAACCTATCCAAATACCAATTGAGTTTATAATTTGATCAGGTCTGGTCCTTATACAGGAACAGTTCAAATGAAAACCATTTTGGAACAGGTTCGTTGATCCGGCAGATTTTTGGAACAGATCATTTGAAATGGTCCAAACCTTGCATATACATATATGACTGGACCAGAACACAATTCTTGGACCCGACCATTTGTCCCAGTACTAATAGCCAATCACTAAAAATATTACAAATAAATACAAAACACGTATAAAGCAAAACATTGCAGATTACGTATAATGAAATCTTTTTGTGTTGTTTGTAAAAAAACACTAACAAATTTCTTTGTACACTTAATACTAATATTTTTATGTTATTTGTTAAAAAGGCCAGATCTTACAATTGTCTGCGAGCTGCTTTCATGAATATGTTTTGTAATTTATACCTCTAGCAAAAGCATGTTAATCGTAACCGTAGAAACCACCACCAAATATTCTAAAAGGATTCCCCTGTCGAACTTGTAAATCTGTCCAACTTTGACGCTCATGTACATGAAAGACCTCAATTGCCTCTCAAAAATTCGGTTTCTTCTTTTAGACCCAGAATATTTCCAAGAAGAGATGAAACGCAAGGAAAGTGTATGAACTTGTCCTAAAAGTGTGTAAATGATGATTGAGCTTGATAAGAAAAATACACATGTTATTGGGAAAGCGTCAAAGACTGGCATAGGCATTGTAAGATGAAGCTTCACAATGACGTATATAACCGTTGATTGGTTGATGACAGTGAGTGATTTGTAGGTCGGCCACATAATTGACGACGTCACGCAGTTGAAATGAATGCAGAGAATTTGGAAAATGTGGTACAACTTAACCACCTTTGGAAAACTAGAACTCGGGTCCAAATCCTGGTAGGCTGTTCTGTGTTACAAATCAGAGAAAGAACCGGTTGTCAAGAGCAGTTTAATTCGAAAAAGAAATGTGTTTTAAGTAAAATTTGTTTTAAATGTTCTATAATTGAATAACAATTTGCATATAAAAGAGTGTGAATACCTAATTATTTGTTCTCAAAAATGTATTTATTAAACACAAGGTTTCGAGCTACCCTCCTCAAGAGTGACCCGGCCTGGGTACAAATAATAACGACCAGGGTCCTATTTCATAAATATTACAACTCGGCAATGACAATTTTACAAGTACAAACGTAAAAAAAACAATTAGCAATGAAGGACCACGTATATGCTTTCACATATGACTGACGTGTTTACGAAACCAAATGTATAATGACAATTTACAATTTGTCACTTTTTACTTGTAATTGTCGGATTGTAAAGTTTACGAAATAGGGCCCAGGCGGATGTGGAAAACGTTTCAGATGCCCAACTATTCTAAAATTTGTAGTTGCCCAACTAACCCGCCAGAACAAATGGCCAAAACCCCTCCGGCAAGTTTGCCCAACTACCCAGGTAGCCCAATTTTTTTTCGCCCAACTGCCTAAGTAGGCTAATTTGTTTTTTCCCAACTACCCAGGTAGCCCAAATTCTTTTTGCCCAACTGCCTGAGTAGGCCAATTTATTTTTGCCCAACTACCTGGGTAGCCCAAATTTGCTTTGCCCAACTACTTGGGTAGGCTAAATTTGTTTTGCCCAACTACCTGGGTAGGCCCAAATTTTTTTTACCCAACTGCCTGAGTAGGCCAATTTGTTTTTGCCCAACTAACTGGGTAACTCAATTTTTGTTTGCCCAACTACCTGGGTAGCCCAAATATTTTTTGCCCAACTACTTGGGTTGGCTAAATTTGTTTTGCCCAACTACCTGGGTAGGTCAAATATTTTTTGCCCAACTACCTGTGTAGGCCCAAATTTTTTTGCCCAACTACCTGTGTAGACCCCAATTTTTTTTGCCCAACTACTTGGGTAGGCTAAATTTGTTTTGCCCAACTACCTGGGTAGGTCAAATATTTTTTGCCAACTACCTGTGTTGGCCCAAATTTGTTTTGCCCAACTACCTGGGTAGCCCAAATTTTGTTTGCCCAACTACTTGGGTAGGCTAAATTTGTTTTGCCCAACTACCTGGGTACGCCAAATTTGTTTTGCCCAACTACCTGGGTAGTGCAAATATTTTTTGCCCAACTACCAGGGTAGCCCAGTAAAATTCTGCCCAACCACTTTAACCATGTGCCCAACTAGTCGGGTTCGCAGAATAGGGCACTTTTTTCACATCCGGGCCCAGGTAAGTATTAATTCTGACAGGTTTTCTTTTAATTACGTCCCTAGATGAATGCAAAACGGTCTCCTCCGCCTATTTTGTTAATTCAAAATTTAAATGCTATATTTTAACTTGTTTTAAACATTCGAGTAGCAGAATACCCTACCAGGTATCGACAACTTCGACACGCTTGCCAGCCTTTTTTATTGGTCGCATTTAATCGGATAAAATTTACTTTTACGTCAGCACTAATACATACTACACAACACTACATGTCGTACAAATATGCCTTTAAAGAACTCCATACCTAGTAAACTGCGTCATCCAAAGTCTATTAACTGTTACGTACAGGAGAGTGAGGGTACAGCAGAAGCTTAATGAAAGTAATGCCACGACCATGGCATTCAAATCTAAAATTAATGATAGCCAGAAAATTCCGGAACAATTCCAAGTCTTCGGAAGGCCCGATTGCCAATATCGGGAGTCATCCAGGTTTGTAACTTCCAGAGCAAATAGTAGCAAAGCCATGATGGGCATGGTCGTATTTAAGCACCAAACTACAATATCACAACCGTCCCACCGAGGCTTCTTCATCTTTTGACCATACCTGTCTGCACAAATACATCCAATGTACTTCCTTGAATTTAATTGCATACACAGATGCTCTCACAAAAGATATTTATTAGCCATTATAGCATTCAAGTTTTGGTGCGTTAAGGGATGCCCTCAAAAGGAATGTAGTAGATATTGTAAGCATAAGCATAATTACCTTGTAAAAGCTCATCTGAATGCAGTAAGCAATTGACGAGTTGAACGATCTCGTTCCGATGAAGAAAGAAATTCAGTTCAAAAATTGTGAAAGAAAAGTACCCCATCAAATAGAAGAGGTCTAGGACCAAAATATCAGCACTTCTGTTACCTTTATGAATCCCATTTATTAAGTTTATTGCTATGTAAAAGGATTGAAATGCCATATAAGAAACAGTGAGTGCCCACGTTACGAGTCGGAGCATGTTTACTTGTTTCCAGCTCAGTTCGTGTAGGTCATGGATCCAAATGAATGGCAGCCCTGGGAAATATTTAGTGAAATGGAAGAGCATTTCTATACCCGAATACGTTTTATTTGTTAGCATTTTCAAAGAGTTAGTTTTCCTGTGGACTAATTTTCAATGTTTCAAATCGGTTGCTCAGAAGAAACTATTGTCAAGATAAGTTTTGCTGTAGAATAATGTTCCACCCGTAGCTATACAAACATTCCTGTGCTACCTGTAGAAGGGCAATTATTTCAATTATGAATTACAGTAGTAGGTAGGTAGCTGTGACATGATGAAGCCTGCATGGAAAAATGAATAAGTCAGTTTTAGCGACATGTGTTTTATGCCTATCTTTACAGTGATGTTTGTATCAACTACACTGTGTCAGGAACAAGTTGGTACAAAATTTGGTGCTACACGGCATGACCACAGTACTTGTTATTAAGTTTCCCTAAAATATTTGATTTTCGATGTGGACAGGTATTAATAAGATAAATTATAACTTTAATTAAATTTTTTTATATTTCAAATAATGATTATATTCATGACACTATTACTTGACGTTATTACTTGCTCGTAAAAGCATTACATCATACGGTCATACGCTTTTTGATGCAAAACAGAAAAAGTTAGATGCTGGAAAACACAGGAATTTTCATCACTGTTAAATTAAAGGATTTGGTGGAGATCCCAAGCAAGGACAATATGACAAAGGATTTGTGCCATTTTTCATCTGTAATAATTCTCGTAATTTTTTAATCTGTAAGTTTGTACCTTATGATTCCAGCAGCAGCAATTGTGACTAAAGCAATAATGTCTAAAGGACATATATTTGTTGTAACAATGTGGGAATGAATTATACTTGTTGTAGTATTCCATTGCAGAGAATTCAAATATGTACACATGCTCTTGTTTCAGGCAGCTTCAAAGGCTCAATTAAATAATTATGTACAACTACTAGGTCGATCAGTCATTAAAAATCGTAGCAGTTAACTTTTAAAACTAAAAGCCAACATACAACAAAATTATCTATATTGTTGACCAATTTGAATCCATGTACGATTAGATGCCACTAATGTGATTACATTAAACTTCCTAATTACCTTAGCTTCTATTGACATAAATTTAAAATAAGTAGTCAATTTCAGAATGATTGGTAGCACGGGATTTCGTTTACTATAATTAACAATTACCATTTGACTACCAGGAATAAGCGACCTAACAATAAGTAACAAACTAGCGAAAACAATGGAATTTTATCACAAACAACCAGAGATGTGGAATATTTTGAAATATTGTATTTGAAATAGTATTTGAAATATATTTAGTATTTCGTATTTGGTATTTTTCTAGCCGTAAATTGTTTAAGGTATTTTGTATTTCTTATTTTTTCAGCACCAACCTGTCTACTGTATTTTGTATTTCGTATTTTGAAGATTGCGAACGTGATAGTTATTTGTATTTACTTAGCTTCTAAAATTTACCCAGCCAGTATTTCAAATACAAAATAGAGTTTTAAAATACAAGACTGGCAATTGTTAAGG
The DNA here is from genome assembly GCA_947179485.1 of Allacma fusca. Taxonomy (NCBI): domain Eukaryota; kingdom Metazoa; phylum Arthropoda; class Collembola; order Symphypleona; family Sminthuridae; genus Allacma; species Allacma fusca. The sequence goes on along the minus strand of OX359247.1, from coordinate 57,954,462 downwards.
GCGTCTCTAAAACATGCTCAAATAAATATTTTAAATGTAAAAGCACTAAATTAAAACATTTTTAAACCAGTTTTTGAAACTTGTTTGACGGGTTTGAAGAAATTATACTATATAAATACATAAAATTCAATGTATCTGAGAACTATAAAGCTAGCTAAATTAGTGACGCAAATATAAATAAATTACCCATGAGTTATAAGATTTTTTGTTTAAAGGAAAAATATTCTGTACCTACGGTCATGTTAATTTACTTTGATACACACAGGTGCACAACTCTAAAGTCAATTACATGCAGTTACCTTACTTAAGTTGATCCATTTTTTAATATCGTATTATTTGGCCGAATTATACAAAATACTTTGAGAGAATAAACATTAGATACATCGCAGATATGTACTTTGAGATAAATTTGAGAGTATTTCAATGTGTATTTCGTATTTCAAATTCGGTATTTTTATTTCATATTCCCAGTCAAAACAAATTGCCTGGGATGCCCATAGGATTGGGCTAAGTGGGAATATATTGGAAAAATCCCATGAAAGACTGTAGGATCTTAAAGGACATTTCGTAGCATGAGAAATGTTTGAGTTCATCTTATGAGAAAATATAACATAGGAATTATGTGCAACAATCCCATTTGGACTTGGGAATTGTTTTTTAGTCCGCATACTAACTATTGCAGGTGATTATTTTCAAAGTAAAAAAGTAATACAATCAACACGACAGCCAAAATGTAATTAAAATTTACACGTTACAATTTCAGATAAAATTAATGTATGTATTTATTACTCAGCAAAATAATTATTCATGCTCGATTACATTAGGTAGCTGTATGAAATACTCACATTCCCCGAGTTTAACTGTCATGAATTTAATTGCTTTAAATTCTGCCAGTACTCTCAATACGATCTGGCTCTGAGCGTTTTGTCTCCTTTTAAATATGTAGCTTGTACCACCAAACCGCTTAGTTGTAAAAGTTTCAATCAAAACAAAATCACGCGTGCATGTGCAAATGCTTAGTGCACAGGTGCAAGTGGCCTTAAAAAAACAAAGAATTTTCCCTAGAATACGAGTTTTAACCAACACGATACTATTCGTGCGTTTTTTCGTGTCGAAGGCTTTGAATTTATGATGATCAATAAGGGCTTGAGAGCTTTTTTTAATTGATTGGATTTTGGGATTTTGATTGATAAGTGTACTACAAAAATTACAATTTTCGGCACAGTCTGAAAATGGTCCCAATACTTGATACTTCTCACGTTCAGGTTGGTAAAAACTACTTGGTCTGGTCTTGCCGGATTGACGTTCATTAGCTTGTGTTAAATTTTGTTCAAAATTCTGAAATTCCAAACGCATCAAAAATTTTCTAGCAATTTGCAATCCGATGCCATTGGGACTTTTCACCCATTTTTTCATGACCCCATTTAGATCCTCAAACACAAAACAAGAATTATCATAAATGGGGCCCCAATTGCGGGCACAATTAATTATATGAGATAAGAGGTGAACATTGTAAACACAATATTCGACCCCGTAGAGAATTTCAACCTGAGATATAAAATTTGTCAAGTCTTCCTGCAGAGACGCAAGAGAAATGGCAGCTTCCAGTGGTTGAAGTAACTTGTGCATAAAATTACTGAGTATAGTAAAATGCTTCAGATATGTTTCCTCCAAAATATCCTCAAGAATAAGTGGGAGTACTAATAACCATATCTTGAATTCTGACGCTTTCCAATATTTTGCTTCGAATAATGAACGTGGAAGGCGGGATATTTCTTCGGGAACTTTTACACGTAGGTATCTCTCATCAATATCCGATTTCTTGTTTCCGATATAGTAACGTTTGCCAGTACTTTTTGTCCAAGTAAACAAAAAGGTTCTCACAATCCCAAGCATTACACAATGCATGTAGTCAACTCGAAAACCGTCAACAATGTCAAAATTCTTGAGCAATAAAAGTGGCGAAGCTGTCTGTATTCCAGTTGTAAAATCGTTATTCATTATTTTTGATACATACGATGAATGATTTCGAAGGACATTTTCTTGATGCGTATAGACTCGTGTGTGTCCATCACCCTTTTTCACAACCAATCCTTCGTGCTCGCAGAATGTACATCCAAATTTCCCATTAAATTGCGTGTGGCCCTGAAGAATACATCGTGCCACGGTATCGACGGAACAATTGGTAACAACAATGTAAGATGACATCATTTTGCCCCTGGAGTACCATATGATGGGAATTTCTTGAAGGGTATTTAAGCCGCTCACAACTTCGGGTAAAACAAGAAATGGGTCGAATTTTTTCTTACCAATCCACACAGCTCCCAAAATAGCGTTTGATTTCTTGAAATAAAAAGGCAACTCATTTATCACAAATAACACAGGCCAAAATGAATTTCCGGACGATCGAAAAAGAGGCACGCCATCAGTATTTACACATAGTGTAATATCATATTCTCGGAGTCGAAGCTTTTTAATTTTTTCTCCACCAGTATTCTGTCTCTGAAAAATTCCCTTTTCTAACGCGGAGCATACGTTGGGTGATGTAAGGATTAGTTCCAGTTGCTTGCGAACATCGAGAATCAAAAACATTTTTTCGTTTCGAAGCTCTTCGGTATTGTCGTACAACTTTAGGCATTTAGGACATTTAAAATTTTGGAGCTGTTTGCAGCAGGTTTTACAAAAATAACACTTTTTCATCCAACCAGTTTTTGAGGATAAATATTTCTGCGCTTGGGCTATTGTGGCCGGATACGTCGCGGATTTGGGGAAGTGCATTTTGAGAAGTTGCAATACACTTTCTAATGCGGAATTGGTCCAGTTGTTTTTTGTACATGCGGCGAAAACCAAACTAACACTTTCGGATACCGTTAATGAGCAACCGTCATAAATCTGGAACAAAATTATTGCTTAAAATTCGACTAAATTGTGTATTTATATAAATTTAAACGAATATATTTGGTTGTGAACCTTGTCTAATTCTTGAGAAATATTTTTAACATGACATTCGCGCAACCAGTTTGTGTTTTCATCCGAATTTTCATAATTAAAATCTTCATCGAAGGAATCAACGTCAAGTTCGCTTTCCTCCTGTGAGCTGATACTGGATAGCTCCCAGTTTTCCGGATCTACAACAGTGGATTTTAGGACAAAGCTCCATAATCGGTGTAATGTTTAATTAAATGCATTAATCGATTTTATTGTTTAAATTGAATTACCTCCAACCAAGATTGCTCCATCGTCAATTGGTTCGTTCACTGTTACGCCCTTTTGAAAATTCATTTGTCGCCGGTGGGCCTATTTTATATATATGTACAAAATTATCTCATACTACTGACAGGCTGGGCGCAAAAAATATTATTAAAATAGCACATTCCGAACATAACTCGTTCGGAAAATAACTACTTGTAAAGAACACTTACCCTTGTTTTCCGACTCCATAAAGTTTGCCTCGGAGTTGCTGAAATCAATTTCAACCTTTTAGACATATTTCAATAACGGCGTAAAATCTGAAAGTGATTCAGAAACATTCATGCGATGGATGAAGGATTTAGTTTCAGATTCTGAATAACAACATGACCGGGCTGCATTCAGAAATTCTGACCGAAAATTTCGAATTTTCGAGCCTCCTAATCACGCTTAGCTGTACTGTTCTGCAATTTGCATTTAACCCGCGCGAGGCAAAGTATACTGTTGTCTGGGTAGGTACGTACGTATCTAACGGCCCACGTTCTCCGACCACGTTAGTTCAGTCAAGTTGCCTCATTATTCGATTTGTCTTTAAACTACAATCAAATTTTTTGAACCACTTCGGAGTAATTATTAAAATGAAAAAACAACAGGTCTACGCGTGTATTTACTACATCGTTGATAAAAGTTATTCTTCTGTGAAAGCACAAAAAATAGCTTTCGACACTAAACAATTTCCGACTGTTCGAGACACGATTGGATCGGAGCTTCCGGTCGTGTGGGATGATACAGGAGAAGAATACCAGGCTACAATTATTGATATAGGTAGGTATATATTTTGTGAAATTTTAGGTCATACACTCAAAGAACACTAATAATAAAAGTTGTTATTTCTTTTAGGAAGGAAGTCTGATATGGCTCGACTGGCTGCTGAACTTGCAAAAGTAGCATGTGACCAGTCATTTTTTGAGAAAGAAGCGACTGGAACAAAGCGAGCACGCTTACCAAGACAAGTGGATGACGATGAATGTCAAACGGTACTTAATTATTAAAAAACTTTTTTTCTAATTTACGTAAATGAGTAATAAGTTCCAGTTATGTACTCAGATTGTTACTTAAAGGTGGTGGCTTTATATACTTGATATAATTAGCTTGATTACTATGAATTTGTAATAATTTTAGTTGTTCTATTTTCAGGTCGCAAAGAGCTCTAATAATCAGCGTTTTAAAAAAAGGAAGACTGCGGCTTGCGGAAGTGAGGTAAAAGCACACAAATTATATTCCAATTAAACGAATTATAATATGATTATGTTGACAGTGGTCCATTAGCAGTTTTATTTGCGTAATTTCAGGTCCGAGATGAAGCATCATCTATTATCCTTGTATTAAAAGAACGCCAAAATGAAAATATTTTGATTGACGAAGCATCATCATCGATGAGTTTCAGTTCTCATTCCGAAGTATTGTCATTTTTATTTTCTTAATAGCAATAATGCGTTTTAAGTACATTATCAAATTAGGTAACAAAATTATTTATAAAATTTAGGAACCTGTGACACCAGAATTCAATGGCGCGTCCCAGGCTGTTCTGGCTACAGTTATACAGGAGAAGGACAAGGAAATAGAAGATCTGCGAAAGCAACTGCTACGTGAGAAAAACAAGGTCTTGAATTTACAAAGTAAGCAAAACATAAAAATAATTCTTACTTGCATTATAAAATTATTTTAGTTTATAGTTTTGCAACATGAAATAAAATTGTTTTGCCTATCCGTTCGTTTATTTATAGAAGATCGAATTACCGATAATGATGAGCTCCTTGACTTTGGAAATGAACTCCACATTTCTAAGAAACTCGTTGAAAGCATTCGGGATCGTTACCGAGGAAGTCCTTCTCAATTCCTAAGAGCGTTGATGGAGCAGACTGGTGTGTTTACTTTGGAGGAAATTTCAAAGCACTCTGTTTATGGCAGAAAGTCATCGTCTTCCCCTGAAAACCTCCGACCTGCTCTTCCTCCAAAGTTCATCTCATTGAAAGGTACTCCTGATTTATTATTATCAATAGTCGAACTAACCATTATTTGTAAACTGTATACGGTAATTGAATTCCATAGTTTTTATATAGCGTTGGCTGTTTTTATTTTAGACTACGTGGTGCGTGAGAGTGGACTTTGTCGGGGATCGGCTTCTTTTATAAAATTTGAATTAAGCGTTCGAGGAATTTGCTCGGACGCTCGGAAGCGTTTGAAGAAGCAGAAGTCTTATAAGACCAAAGAAACAATTATCAGCGATTAGCAAGTTATGTTTCACGAATTGATGTTACAGATTTTTTGAATGAATTAATCTTATGCACTTTTAAATAAATTTGATCATTTCATTTGCAAATGCAATTTTACTGTTTGCATAATCATTCCCATGGGATTGCTGCACTTAAGTGTAACTGTAGGATAGCTCCTATACGAACTTGAAACACAATTTCCTACAGAAGAGGAGTGTGTATTTCCCAATCAGACGCAGGAATTTGAACTATAGGAAAGCATAGGATCCTGTGAGATAATGTGTTGGGATACCGTCCGCATATCCGATACATTTTTCCTATAGCTTTCTCACATGGGATCCTATGCTTTCCACGCGCCTGGGTTTTCTCTTTTTGTTGGAAGCAAAGTACTTTATTTTGTATCTTACCCAAATGACTCCGGATATTTGTATTTTATTTTGTATCTTAACTAAGTTACACCTGGTATTTGTAGTTTATATTTGTATTTTAATTTTTCTGAAAATGTATTTGTATTTTGTATTTCAATAATAAATTTCATGTATTTTCCATACCTCTGCAAACAACACATAACAACCCCCATACAAAAACATCTTTACAACTCAACGTCAACCATTACAAATAATATGATATCGGTGTCACCTGAAGACAATTAATAGAGAAAGTTCAAACCACCAAAGGGGTAATCAATGGTACATGAGAACATGTATAAGTCCAACGGTCATGCTCATAAAGAACTCAATAATTGCCTCTAACTGAAGGTGTCGGTTGAATAAAAATAAACATTTCCACATATTTATGCAGCTCAATGCCCATTTCAGGGTAAAATTTTTAATTTTAACAATGTAAAGTTCATTGAACTTTGAAAATATACTAAACCAGGCATAATTTGACCAATTCTATGATTAACTGAACATTATAAATGTTTTTACAAGAAAATATAACTAGGTGCAAAAGGCCAATAAAATCTTAAACGAATAATTCCTAGTAAAATGCTTACTGCTGTCACTTTACAATGAGAAGCATGTTAATAGTGACATTCGAAATCACCACAACGAATGTTAAAAACATGTTTCTTTCAAACGTGTAGGTATTTGCAACATGGATGCCCATACACTTCAAAGATCGCAATCGTCTCTCAAACACTTGGTGTGGTTTTCCATTTAACCCATATTTCCATGAGGAAATAAATTTCAAGGAAATAGAATGAACCTGTCCTAATAAAGTGTAAATAAAGGTATCACTAATTATGAAATATACATTCATTATTGGAAAAACTCCGAAGGCTGGCATCGGCACAACTCCATTGAGCTTGATAACGACAAATATGACCATTGACTGTGAAATCACGTTGAACAGTTTATACGCTGGCCACATTATAGAAGATGTAATGTTATTGAAATGGATGCACAAAATTTGGAATATTCTGTACAGCTTCACAACACTTCTTAAAGAAGGATTGCCTTCTAATGCCAGATACGAGGATCTAATTACAAAGATTAATCATGTAATAAAACTACAGTAATAATGCGTAGAACAATATAGCAAAATATCTCAAGGTCTTACCTGATAAATTTCGTCATCTAGAACCTGTTAACGGTTGCATAGAGAACTGTCATGTAAAGGCAGAAAGAGACGGACATTGGTGCCATGATGAAGAGGTTTAAGTCCCAAATTAAAAATAGTACAACAACCGGTGGAGATTTCCACTCATCTGGAACCCTTGAAAGCCAGTAACGAGTGTCATTGAGTTGCGCGATTTCCAGAGCAATTACGAGTAGTGCAATGAAAGGTATTGACGCGTTTGTGGACCCAATAACGAAATCACACCCATCCAGAGTAATCTTTTTCAACATATGTTTATATTTTGCTAAAAAGCATAATGTAAAAGTCAAATCATTTTGCATTTTTGTTTCGCCAAAAAATGTGCACACGGAATTCTCTTTATAAAAGCATATATTACTATTAAACTAAGAACAAAACTTTAATATAAGAGTAGTAACTCACATGAAAGAAAAAAGGACCTGGAAAATGGAAATGCGCCCAAATATTTTTCCCTCAAACGTAAAAATGCTTTTATAAGAACCTTCGTATACGTAAGACTAAAGCGTATTTTATGCTATACCTTGTAAAACATTGTCAGAATAGAGAACGGAGTTGACAAATTGAACTATTTCTTTCCGATAAAAGAAGAAATTAATTTGAAAAATTGTAAAGAACATGTTTGCCTGGGCAAATGCAATAACCAAAACCAAATTGCTAGCACTTCTGGTCTCACTGCGGAAACCACTAAGAAAACTGACGGCCATGTGTATGGATTGAGAGGCCATATTAATCTTAACCTAGTCCCCACGCTATGCGTCTGAGTATACTCACGAGTTCCCAACTCATACTTCGCGATTTTGACAGCCAAACAAACGGCAAGGAAGGACAATATTTGGAATACTCAATTAAGGTTTTCAGGCCTGATGCTAGGTTTATAGTCGCTCCTTTTTTTCATTTCACTCAATGATTCGCACGTTTTCACGTATGGTTCACATTTACAGTTGCTTTCGTGAAACTTTTTTCATTCGAGTTTCACGCGGCATTCATTTCACGACAGTTTCATGATTTCCGCGCATTTATAGTCCCCAGAATCGTGAAAAGTTTCATTCGCTTTTCAGTTTTATCAAAGTTGAAACTGTTTCAACTTTTTAAAGCGTGAAAGAAGAATGAAAAGTCCAAAACTAGTGAACGCTCCATAATTTGCAATCAAAATGTCCCGAAAAAGAACTGCCAGGGCCAGTAAAGCTGAGTTTGAGCAAAAAATTCCCCACATAATACCCCAATATATTTTTAATGTAAATAATACCCCTTTATGATAGCCCAAATAACATTTGTAACTTAACGGTAGTATTTGTGGTGGTACATGGGATCATCCGCAAGTTCACGAACTAAACTTATTTCCCCTTGGACATTGCGTCTCTTCAAAATCGGTCTAATATTCATTGACTGAAACCGTTTCTTGTCCCGATTAGTTATCTTCCATGCAAGAAATTTTTTTATTAGTTTACGTTTATTCACTGCTGGCATTTTAATGGCAGGTCAAAGATCAATGACCTAGAATTGACAACTGGAGGTTTCTAGTTTTTCGTCAATAAAAATGCAGCGAAAATGAACGAAAATATTATAGGAGTTTTCGCGCGTGAAACTTTGGAACTATAAATCATCGGAAGTATACCTGCGTGAAAGTTACGTGAAAAAGATTGCTCAGTGAAAAGTCAATGAAAAATCAAAGCGACTATAAACAAGGCATGAGAAAGTATATTCTGTGAGCATGTCGTTCGTAATATATTTTCTAAAACTTGTCAGCATAAAATTTAGAAACAATATCTGAAAACCAGTTTTTTTTAGTCTCTGGGGAAATGTTCCAGTAATGCATTCCTGGTAATAACCGTTATAGAACATAAAGAGTCTGAATATTGCATTCTTTCTTAAATCATAAAGCATTTGCAGGCCTACAATTATACGAAATGGCGAAAGAGAGTATCGTGTGCGAACTAAATTTCTTCACGTTCTCGGGAATTTCGCAAGCAGTCCCGAAAAAACTTAATATGGTAACTAATAATAACCATTATAGGAACAAAAACGGCTGAATGCATATATACTTGAGACAATTGCACAACTAACACCTACACACTTATAGTTAGTACCTTATTTGAAATTTCAGTGATCTGGTCTCGACTCCGGACAGTTTGAAATGTCCTACAGTAGTATTGGCCTGGTCCTAGAATTTAATGATCTGGTCCGGTCTGGTCTACTACTTGAACCAAACCGGAATTAACTGGTCCAATATCAGGACCAGTTTAGACAACAGGAACATGTGCCTAAATGTACATATGTTTGCAAAGCAAACGATTTTTATAATTTAAAAAAAATGTATCAACCAGGGTTAAATAATTGAGATGCATACGTGGATAATGTTTAGAATAAATTTATTTTTCAATCTTTCGATCTCAAACATACATATGTAGATCTTCACCGGAAAATGTGATAATAATTTTAGGAAATATTCAGGAAAAATGGAAAATCTGAAAAAATCATTTTTGATGGCATGCCAAAGTTGACCAGAACGGTTTAAAAGTCTGAATCAGACGAGTACATTGGTACCCCTGTACATTACAAACCTTATATTGGCATTACTGTTTCGTAATTCAGAATTCAATAGCAATTAATTTAATTTAACTAAGTAAGTAAATATGTGCCTTGTTCCAAGCTAATCGCTCGGTTTATACGCAACCTGAGGGTTTAGATATTGATCCGCAGTAAGTTTCGTATTATTTATTCAGTAAGTATTTCATAAGATGTCTCATTCGAAACCCATTAGGTTTCAGGCAACAAAACGGCATTCAGAATATCGTCATTCATTTTCACTTATTTGTGACGAATTAAACGATCTCGTTCCGATGAAGAAAGAAATTCAGTTCAAAAATAATGAAAGAAAAGTATCGCATCAAATAGAAGAGAAAATACTGTAGTAGTATTGTAATGAAAGTCAAAGGCACATTTAATATGTGTAATATATTAATTGTAATACAACCGTCTCACCTAAGCATTTGAAGCTAATAGGATATACCTGCCTCCATATCCGATCTAATGTAAATCCTCAAACTTATTGAGTATACAGATACTCTCACCAAAAATATTTAAGTGCCATTCTCAGATTCAAGTTTTGCTACGTTTTTGTACATTTACATATAATTTAAGCATAAGCGCTAAACGCCTTTCTCATTTTTAAAGCGAAGCGCTTTTGTAAAATTGCTCATTTTTGATTTTGTCCTTCTAAAGGCTCCCGCACGGGACGAGATACAACGATCGGACCAGCGGCAAACGACCTGTTGGGTCCTGGACTTGGGCATAACGCCTTTACTTTTTCAATTTTCGAAATTTCATGAAATTTCATGAAATTTGAAAATTCCCCGAAGTTACGTAAAAATCTGTTTTAACCGCACAAACGAATTCGTTGATCACTAAAGTCGTGGAAAATACCTTTCCCACCCCAAATTTCATGAAATTTCGAAAATAATCAGAATTTACGTAAAAATCTGATTTAACCGCACAAACGAATTCCTTGATCACTATAATCGTGGAGAATACCTTCCCGAATTGTGATGAAATTTTTTCGAAAAAATCATGAAAAAGTTCCCCTACCCATAGCCATAACAACGGACCGACAATCAGGGTTCTACAGTCTTGGACTCACGGGAAAGACTGGGTAGATCATACTACTGACTGAAGACTGCGACTGACTGGGACTGATACAGAGTCTTATTTTTAAGACTGAGACTGACTGAGACTGATGGATTTCATAGCCAAAACTGACTGGGACTGTTATGATCACTGATATTGAGTGCAAGTATTGAACTGAGCTTTCAAAATCACATGGACAAAGCAAAGTGGCAGTATTTCCGATACGTTCCTTCCAGCTATATACTATGGCTTCAATCTGTCGTTATTGTTTTCTAAAGATATTGTGTCAGTTGGCCTGTACCACATTGTACGAATCAGTTGAGTTTCCACGTTCTGGTGCATTATTCATAATGAATAATGATCAATTACAATTAGTTGGGCCACGTTACAATTATAACTCTATGAGTGCAGTGTGAGTGTATCAGTGTACGTGTGTGATGCGCTGATGTGACTTTTAATAGAGCTAAAGGTTGGACACATATTCAAAAATAAAATAAGCTTCTAATAAACTGTTTTTTATCCATCTGATGTAATCGTGCTTCACAGACCATTCTGTTCCTGAAGTATCAATTTACAATTATTTGTCGTATGTTGTAAATACTCACTGGAAATCTGTTTGAATTTGCTACAAAGAGAGCCAAATTATTGTTTTAAAAGTTTATTATATTGTAATTAATTTTATAATTTCATTTTTCCAAATAACCATCACCATTTGCCCCTTTCATGGCCTCTATATTTAATTTTTGTACCGAACAAAATTTAAAAAATCTGGAGAATTTGATGGCTATTAATATTTGGGTTCATTATTTTTCCAAATTAATGAACCCAAACCTGTTTAACTGTAATGGATAGGTTGGAAAATTACGAAATAAAATAATTTTAATTAGTGGGGATTTACTTACTGAGGAAATAATTTTATAGTTATCGAAAATCAGCGTTTTCAATGTGTTCTCAACGTTATGGAGCTTTGGGTGTCTTAAATACACTAATATACAGTTGTGGACTGACTGAGACTTTTGGCAAGGACTTTTAGCAGGACTGAGACCGATAGGGACTGATAGATCTGGGATACAAAACTGACTGGGACTGATTGACAGTATGAGACGTGGGACTGATGGAGGACTCGGACTGATCAAACCAAAGACTGTAGAACCCTGCCGACAATGACTTCTGCCTGTCTCAATTATACCTAACACATGAAGTTTCAATTGAGACGGAACACAGGAGTGGGAAACATATAGTTGGCTAAATTCTATTAATGGCTTCGTTTTTATGGCTACGTACTAAATTCTACTAATAGCCATGTTCAATGGAGATTCCATTTAAGAAGCATGTGTTACGAAATTGAAATGGTACGTTTTAAAATTTAGCCGACGATATGTACATGCACGCATAGTATTATAGTCGGGACCAAAGGTGTCCGACTATCCTAAGTGTATTATATTTGTAGGGTGCAAGGAATTTAAAAAACAATTAGTTGGCAAAATAGGGAGTATGGATATATGCTAAAACCTAGCCTACAAAATAGGTAAGCGCGGCCGTCGTAGAATTATAGGCATATCGTCGCTGAAGAGGCAAAATGGAATGTGTGCGCATGGTTTTGTACATTTGGCCTCTTCAGCGACGATACATAAAGGCTGCTGAATCAAGTCATGATACATGACACAATCATTTAATGGCATTTATAACGGATAAAATTAGAATGACAGAACAATCGTCACGTGGTACCTCCTGGTATGAGTTAAGGCGCAAATCAGGCGCGACAAGTTTGTGCGGGTTCACATTGATTTGCGCAGGAAACCTCACCATTTATAATAATAATAATGTTTATTAGCCATTAAAAGCATACACACAACTAGCACCTTTACAAATGATATGGTCATAAGGTAGCTAGCATGAAGATAGCAATGACGTACTATTAAAATCTTGAATATTAAATTAACCTACGACAAAAAGAACTTAATTCATACCTCATATTCAGAAAATCTTTTTCAATCAGATCTAGTTTGTTTAGTTCCCTAGTCAGATAAGGAACAGTTGAGTCAAAATATCTTACATTTTTGCAACTTTTTTCAACTAACAGACAATTTTTCCTAGTTTTTTAATTTCAATCACATGTGGCCTAAGGATATACCTAAATCTAGGGGATTTGAACAATGATTTCCCAAACTTTAAACATTGATTTTTCATACGGGTTAAAATAGGTTCTAGTTTTAATGTATGAATGGTATGGCTGTAGTTGTGCCTATTTACAATTTTGCCAGTGATTATGCTTAAGCATCTCTTTTCGAAACGAGTTATTCTAGTTTTTTCCTTATTTTTGAGACCAGAGTACCATACCGGAGAACCATATTCTACAATGACTCTTATATAGGCCTTATACACAATTATTAATTCTCTTTGGTTGAAATTAAAGTACTTTAATTTCCTTAACATGAACAACCGTTTACTTGCTTTTTGAAGGGATAGATTAATATGGGTATTCCATTTGACATTTTTGGATATATGTACACCAAGTAGTTTACTATCGTCACATTTCGGTATAATTTCATCATTAATAGTAAAGTCTTGATTGGAGAATTTCTTGTTTCTACTTAAGTCTATAGTTAACTGTACACACTTTTTGGGATTCAGTACCATTTTGGATTCATTAAACCATTTATTTACCTCATCAAGCAAGCTTTGCATTTTGGGAACGCTGCCATATTTAACAACTTCAGCAAGTGCCACATCATCAACGAATATTGTAGTCAAGTTCGATGTGCTTTCATTGAATTTCGAATTAAGTTTTTGGAGGATTGAATTTATCAAAATTACAAATAGTAACGGCTCTAATTTGGTCCCTTGTGGGGTACCATTAAAAATTGGATACTTATTAGATATTCACATATAGACTTCTAAATATTCACTAAACTCAGCCATATGAGTGCAAATTCGAATTTGAAACAATTCAAATTTAAAACAGGATTCACTATGAGATACATATATTGTCAGCTAGACAATACACGTCTGTGGGTAGTGAAAAGTATCAGGAATGTAGAAGGGGTGTAGAATAAATTGAGTTACATACTTTGCCAAAAAATGTACATGCTTATTAATTAAAAACTAGCGTGGCCTGCGGCCAACGCCATCCATATGAAATAGAGGTGGGATTCGGGCTTGACTTTAGGCCTGAACCCGGAAGAAACCCGAAAAAGACTATTAGCTCGACCCGGCCCGCCAACGGGCTAAATATTTAATATTCAACCCGGCCCGTTTTATTGTTTATGCACCTTAAATTTTATGAAGGCCAAACCCGTTAAAAACCCGGTCTACAAAATTCTTTACGACCCGAACCCGCTAAAACTCTGATCATTAAATGGTTTTAAAACCCAATGAAAACCCGGCTTTTTAGTAACAATTGAATCCGCTGTGAAACCTTTGTTTACATATTCTATTCTCTTTACATATAATATCCATCCCAACTCACCACATTCAATAAACGTGCACTCACGGAGCAATATTTATTATTGGCTCCGAAAATTTTCAGTCATAAACTATCCAGCGGAATGGATGAGTTTAAAATGTTTAAGCATGCATACGTATTAAACATAATGAATGACTCTTTAGCATGCATATGAATAACATACGACCTAACTGTTTCAAATTCTATTCTAGTAGGATTGACCGGTCATTTGTAATTTCTGGCCCGCCCGAAACCCGAACTAAAAATTAAATGCAGGCTCAACCCCGACCATAACCCGGCTTTATTGTTTTAGTGCAGCAGGAACCCGGTCGTAGCCCGACCTAAGTTCGTTTTTACAACCCGAACCCGGCCAAAGACCCGGTCGGGTAGGGCTCGGGCCGGCCGCAAACAATCTTTCGTATATTACAATAAAAACTATACCTGAAATCCGTCTATGGTCGATTTTTCGTAAATCTCCTTGCAAGATCGTTTTTAAATTTCCCCGTTGAATCTTACGTTCCTGCAAGGAAGTCGTCAACGATTTCGAAAATCCTTGATGAAAAAAAGGTCAGTTATTTTCGAGATCCTTGTTAACAAAACAATTTTTCCTAAAAGACCACAATAATTTTGAAAATCTCTGCCAAAATAAGGTCAACGAAATCAAAAAATCACTGTTCACAAATTCCTTCCCATGCCAATTTTCCCTGCCAGAAATTGTTTTACACTGAAAAGAATCTTCCGCTCCTCCCACACAAACCGACCGCAATTTACTTTTGAAGGACCTCATCTACGTTGTTCGCTTGATTATATAGAGCTTTGGTCGTTAGAACTTTAACGATGCCTCAGTCGTGACCATTCCACATAAAACTGGTTAGGTGCGAACACTGGTGGGTCTAACAGTAGTCCCATGTTATTCAGTGTCTGTCCCTGAGTTTTCCCGAAATTGTTTAGAACGGTTAGGAATTTACTAGAACGTTCAGGAATTTAATATAACGTTTAGGGATTTTGTAGAACGTTAGTCGTGTTTATGCTTGCGTTTTGAAACCATAATCTAAACTATGTTTATACTATTTTTTTAAAAATATAATTACTTAGTCAGTGATAGTACCTAACAGCGTTCGTAAATCATTTCAAAATCCATGTTTTCATTTTAAAAAAATGGTTGTCGTCAATAAGATTTGAACCCGTAACCCGTGGTGGCATGTTCAACACTTTACGCATTGCGCTACAGAAGGAATTTTCCTACAAAGTTTTTAATTTTTTCACGCCACGGCAGGTAATAGTTTTTTGCATGTAGAGTAGTTGTGATCTGACATCTGACCCACCGATTGGTGCGGGTTTGAATTCCGTGACATCATTTTAAAGAGAAGCTGTCCATTTAAGCCCATGTATTTTGGCCTGGACGCACAGTTTACTGAATTATTATATTAATTAGTAATAGAGTAATAGTATTAGATAATAGAAGATTGGCTCTCAATATAGGAAGGAAGTAGGTAGGCTGATCAACTCGGCCGTTAAAATGTAGACGTATTTATATGATCGGTCCTACAGGGAGTAATTTGGAAAAGGTAGAGAGATTTAGAGGCGGTGGAGAGCGAGTTTGGAAACAGAAGACGGGGGTAAACGGAGACGGAGTGGGAATCCGTGTAGACGGTGAGAGGTTTAGAAGAGACCGAGACAGTGACTTTTAGGAGACGGAGAAATAATTTTTAAGTGTCTTAAAGTTCGAGATATGTTACAAAAGGGTTTGGTTCATAAGAAATTCTTTTCTACCCGTAGAGGAATATAGTCAAGGTCTCTTCAGTATTATTTCAGAATAATAGAGAAGAACCAATTCGTAACATACCGGTGGAGTATTCATAAAATACGTGTAAAATAAATCGAGAATAAGTCTTTGAAAACGAAATAGAAAATGACCCTAGATCTACTGTTACTGCGTCAAAAAAAAAGAAGCATTGACAGTTGAAAAATCGCATCGCTTAATAAATGATAAAGAAAGGCAAAATGTTTCACACTCAAACGAGACCACCAAAAGACGAAATTATAGGCTTAACAAAATAAAAGATAATTTCTTAAATTTCCTTGAAGTAACACAGCATTAATTTCACTTTTAATTTATTTAGAAATTATTTCAACTGACTGTACAAATATAATATTTCGATCGTACAGTCAGAATTAAGTACCTCTGTACATGTTATTACAATGTCATCGGAATTATATTTTTCATAGCCAGTTTCAACAAGGACACGACTATTCGGAAAAACGGCAGAAAAATAATAAACCAGAGGCTATATCATGTATTATAGCCAGTATTTATCCCTGCATACATTGACGAACATGTGTGGAATTTTTCACTGCTTGTGCTAACAGTCTGTGGGAGGTTGAGGAGGATAATGATACTGGGAATGTAAGAGATACTCATACAAAATAAATTACCATTTATAATATTAGATTATTATTGTATTTTATATATTATTATATTTTTGATTATAGCTACATAGATATAAACAATATTCTAAACGAAAACGAAGGAATCTACACCGCAGATTCTACAGTTCTTTTACATAGGTATGTATATATAAGATATCCACCTCAAAAAAACTATTTTCTACAATAGATAAATGCGGCGTTGCTAAAGTTTACAAACTGGAACATACATAAAAGCAGGTTTAAATGTATAACGCATTATAAGGTACTTACATTTTCCCATAATTAATATGTGCGTTTAAAAGGCATATAACAATTGTATAACACCTGCAGTGCATATCATTTCATCAGCACCACATTTCATAAATAAATGTTGCAGATGAATGCAACATGTAGATACTAGCATACACACAAATATTACATGATACATTAACTGTATAAGACAAAACGTTTACAAAATGCCAGATTTGTACACTATAGGCTGCGACCATGTGGTAATTGCTATGAACTATTGAACCATTAATTGATTGACCTGCGAGAATGGTATAAATGTTAGCTTGGCTTAATTCCAAAATATGCACCCACCTTATCACTTTTAAATGGTCAATGATACCATTTAACTTTAAAATCTTATTAAATAGTAAATGTACACTTATTTAACTCATCACTATTTTGGTATTTAAATAGCATTTATGTATTTGCTAATCAACTTGTAATGTAATGTATGACTTTACGTTTTATCAGACTTTGACGTTCATAGGAATTCCTTCCATTCAACTATGGATTGCTACATTATTGATACATAGTGACAGAGACAAGTCTAGATTTACAGCTAGTTTGATAAAAAACATAGCCTCGTAATCGATGACCTGTAATATTACGCAAAATGGCAAACTAGATTACGTTCTAGTTTGCAAAGGATACGGTCAGAGTACGGTTTAACAGAATATTAATTGTTTGGGCTCATTTGCTGTGAGTTTGCAAAAATTTTCGTTCAAAATAAAACGTAAAAACAGAGCTGACCCTTTTAAGGCAGATATTTCCAGATTTGTCAATTAGATGTAATGTTGTGCAAGTTTTATCACACCAACTAACTTTCTAAGTGGTACTTTTAAGGATTATGTTTTTTGCGATTAAATTCTTCCACATCATTACTATCGTCATCCTCATCCTCATATTCCTCCACATGTTCGTCATCACCTAACAGTCTAGTATAACTGCCACTTTCACTTCTGAGGTCATCTAGCGTTTCCGGTAGCTTCTTGTTCAAAGTCTCAGGTAATGTAAGATTTAGTAAGCCGGAAGAGATGGCCAGGATGCCCAACGAGATAACTTGCCACTGGTTATTCTATTAAAAAATTCTGCGTCATTACCACTTCCTATTGTACAATATTGAAGCAATCGATGCTTACAGTATAATTTTTATTTATTAAATTATTTTTCTTACCGAGGCTCCCACAAAAGCCGAAGCAACCACCCCTCCGATTCGAGCAAAGCTTGAACAGAGACCGACCCCGCTGTTGCGTACCACGGTAGGAAATAGCTCACTGGTGTGAATATAAATAATACTGAACCCTGCTGCAATACACATTTTCCCTAACAGACCAACGTATAAATTTCCATTGGTGAACACCAGCACAATACAACTCACTCCAGCAATAACCATTGCCACGACCAACGGAATGCGGCGACCGATCCTACATAACAAACAATTAATTAATCAAAGAATTAGTATAGAATTGGTAACACTCAAACTGTTACAAACGGTCACATAGTGTTGCATTACTTGACCATATCCAACTCATTTCAATTTCCCGAACTTGACTTTTAACTTCCTATAACTAAGTGTATTCCTATAACCCAGGCGGAGTTTGAATCTGAATCGATTTCATAATAGCATTAGTGGCTGCAATATTTACAAAATACCTACTTCTCAATAACAATCGTGGTGATCATGTAGGCTGGTACTTCCACTAGACCGCTCAGACATGTTGACACGTAAATATTTCCACCCAGCTGGTGAGCACTTAGAGTCAGTGCATAGTAGACAACGGAGTTTGTAAACCTGAAATGTGTTAATTAAGTACTTGGAAATAAATTATACATAAGCGTGAGAAGAGCACAAACAATTACTTTATTTTAACAATGGTTAGTAGTTTAAAAGTTATTACCAGGAAATGACCTGCGTCAGGACCAACATAAATTTTAGCTTGAGCATCTTAAACATCGTCAGTTTTTCTACATGATGCGTTGCTGTGGGTCCCTGGATCTCAACATCATTAGCCACATCGCCAGTTAGCCTTTTGAGTGTAGCTCGACCCTTACTAGCTTGGGCATTAGCGTACAACCAGCGAGGAGATTCCGGCACGCACATTGCAATGAAGATAAGGGGAACACCGATCAGAGCACACGCCAAACTGAGCATTCTCCAGTTATTATGAATTACAAATGCCAACCCAGAAAAACCGACGATTCCCACAGCAAAGCTGGTCTGTGATGGTTAAATAGAAAGCAGAAGTTACAAGTGTTCGTTCTGCACAACTTAATTTAATCATTTCTATTTGCTACTACCTGAAACACATTGCCACAGAATCCCCGAACACTTGGGCCCACAAGCTCCGAAGACAGGACAAAGCTAGAGATCATGCATCCTGCAGAACAAATCCCGACGAAGGACCGAAGAATAGAGTAGAGAATCAAGGCCGGGGCGTAGCTAGAGGCACATCCAAAGGCCACCATCCCAATCAGAGTTGCTATCATAACTGGCTTTCTGCCCACAGCATCCGAAACAGGCCCAAGGGTCAGAGCACCGAACATCACCCCAAGCATGAAGGCCATTTGAACTATTTGAGCAACTTCGGTATTACAAGGCGAGGAGGACCACTAGTAGAGTTATACACATTTAATTCACATGTTCCATTTAATATTTAACCGATAAAAATTAAAAACTCGGGCTTCAATCAATGTTCTATTCCTAAATGTTAAATGCTAATTGCAAATCAGGCTGATTTAATCGAGATGAAAAATTTGCATTTTCTCATGCATATGTTTCCTTTCAAAGTGATTCCCTTACCGTCGTAACAAAGGAGTCCGGATAATCCGGGTCAAACATTATCGAATCACATGACTCTCCAGGACCTCCACAAGAATCCACGAAAGTCTGATTTCCGATTGTGCAGTTGAATTTGGGAGGAGGACCTGTACACATACGAAAAGTATAAATTGGGTATACAGAACAGTAAAGATTATTATAACTGAACACTGGTCGCTTCGAGTTCACAGAATAAACAATTATAACCAATTATTATTTATGAAAATTCCATATCATGCATTACATAATTTCTCAACTACAATAAATTACACTGTCAAGTATAAAACTTCCTGACTCACCTGTGAATACTACTTGAATCAGGTGGAAAGGGGCATAAAAGTTGAAGCACGTCAATGCAAAGAACCAAAACTTCTGTTGCCGATTGAACTGATTCTTGGTCTTGACATAAAACTCATCTATGTCCATTTTCCTTGCCTACACAGTTCCAAATTATTTGAATCCCAATAAAACAAAATAAATGTTTGCCTTCCGACGATTTCCTCATTAAGCAGGAAAAACTTGTCCTTTCTTCGACTACGCTGAGGAAGAATCTGTTAAATAACCCAAGTACTAATAATTAGGATTCAATATTAAATAGTGCTTAATAATTCCTAATTGTGATAGTAGCTTAATAATTATGCAAAAATTTATAATCCAGGAGCTCAAAACTTTCCTTGCACTAAACTCGAAGGAGTAGAGAGGATTAATATAATCTTGAAGTCAATGCATTCCACATAGTCTTCCGATAAACTAATTTGTGCAAACTCATTTTTTATTTACATTAAACTGTAATCATATCAATTAAAGTTGATTGCAGAGCGTGTGCACTTACTAAGTATGAAATAAAAAGAATTTAATTCATCTTCAGCCCATCAGTGCGCTTAAAAACGTGACATCTGCTCCTCAAATCGTCTGTGCCTGGGAGATTACACCTTTGACTCTTCACTTTGGAATCCTATCTAAAAATGTCATAAAAAAGGAAGATAACATGAGAGTACAGTATTGAATCCAATATCACTTTCTTAGAATCACCAAATATCCCCATTTACCATTTGTTGACATGATGTTCATACTTTTTCTTTATCAGTCCATTAAATAATCATTTTGTCAATTTTGTACAGGAAAGTTTCCATTTTAGGGATTAACTTGTAATTAAATAATACCAAGACTTTTTATGTTAACTTTCCCCATGTCACTAATTATATCTCTTAATCGCTTGACAAACATGTCTATTGGACATTAAGTCATAAATAAAACAAATATACACATCCTATTTAAATAATATGAAAGTCTCAAAGCAGGTAGTTAGTTATGTATCTATCAATAAGTACTAACATATTATTTCCATCAGCTACTATCAAAAACTGCTCAACTCTTAAATTAAATTACCTTCATTGATTCCTTCCGACTCAAGATATTTCGGCGGTTCAATAACTATTTTATTACCACTCTACAAATTAATCATTAATCAAAGTAGTATTAGACCAAGTTAATAATAATTGCTACATGTCTGTTGAACACAATCAATATTACGTACGTCCTACTCCTCAAGCATCAATTTTAGCATTATCACAATTTATACAGCAGCTGTCAACAGTAACCAAATTAAAGCGTGGCTAAATTGCCTGCCAAATAATCATTTTGAATAAAAATACGATGTCAACTTTGACCTTTACATTACTGTAATTCTGCAATGACACTGACACTGAAAGTTGCACGGAATAATAAAATTACAGATTAATTAATTACAGACCTCATTCATACTGCCATGTATTTAGTGAGCCTCATTACAACCTTTTAAATACTGTCAGTAACACAAAAGCTGGAATCGCTGTAATACAGGTTCCTTTTTGAAATCAACTTGCAATGGAACCTTGTCCGCGTTCTTTACACCCGCAAATAAGGACTAACAGTGAACATTTTTTGTACTTAAATCATTTAAATTATTTTATGAAAGTACGTACCTAATTTTGCAGAAATTAAAATAAATTGACAAGGCCTTGAGGAAAGTGAGTCAGAATCTTGTACAAAATGTAGAGTGCAGAGCGAAGTTATATGTTTTCTGTGGAGTCGAATCCAATGTCTACTAATTTTAACCTTCCGTGCTGACTGTTAAACATAACTTTAGAATATAATTATTACGCTTCATACGTAAATACTAACTACAGTGATATTTTAAGCTGGTAAGCTTTTGTTTGTGCTTATTTTTAGTAATACATAATTATTACTGCAGGTAGATAGACTATAGAACTGATACGAACTGTGCTTGAGCGTGTAGTGTTGTTGAGTAGCTGAACTGACAATGCATGTTACTCTCACAATCAGCTGTGTGAGGTCAGAGTCAAAATAGTATGTGTTGTTGCTGCATCCCACAACTATGCTTACAATATGGTACATTTACACACTATTTACAACCCAACGCAACAGCACTGACTGAACTGACACTGACAGTTTCTATTCTACTGTTGTTTACCTATTTCATTCCCTCTGGCTTTTATTACGGCATGTTGCAATGGTAATAGTAAAAGGGAAGGAAATTGAAACCAAACCAATGAAACAGAGTATCTAAGATGTAAGTCCTAGTGACACCGACGTACGTTACACAAACTATAGAATAGCGACATGTTTTTTTAAGTAAATATGTTTTAATGTAATTTTTTAAAAATTCATTATAAAATATAAAAACGACTGGATCTAATTGAGAGAAACAGAGAAACATTAATGTTGAATTATAATGAGATGTGGCTGGTGTATCAATTATTGTTAATGTACTCATGTGCGTAAGTGTATTTATATGTTTGTATGAAATAAGGTGTGATACGGTTAGTTATTATAATTTATAATTGAAACTAATCTAATCAATCCAAGAAATTCCGCTGGTCTACTCTTTGTTGGCTAATCTTCTCAACTTAAATATCACAGTTTTCTTCACTAAGTACTCTTCAATGGCAGTGACAAACATCTTAACTCCATGATGCTCCACAAATTCAAAGCTTCCAGCTTGGAGTTTATCCCCAGATTTGAGGAAAAGCTGACACTTGCTAACGGTTGACAAAATCCTGGGCTCTTGATTGCAAGCTTCGTAAATGTCCTTTAAGCGTCGCTCCACTTGCACCAAGGTTTCACTTCCGCATCTCAAATCCTCAGTTAAAACAGCTAGTCGGATTAGTGCTATAACTCGGAACATGTAATTATTATTAGCAGTGTTTTCTAAGGAAAATAATTCCGGACAGAATCGTTTCACTACGAAATGTACACACTCCGCCGTCAACACATAATCCGTGTAATGAGCCTCTTCCAGAAAACAAATGTCTTTTATGTCTTCCGTCTTCGTCAGCAAATCCAGAACGTTCCAGGCAGCCTCGAAGAACATATAGTTGGTGGAATGAAGCCTTCTCAGCCTATTTTCCGTTTTAAGGATTGCATTTAGATAGAATAAACTGTTCCGAGAGCGGTAGACTCGAGATTGAAAATCTATTTGGAAGTCCCGTAATTGCTGGGGCGTGTAAGCATTTTTGCAGGATGAACAGTAGTACCTTTCCCTACCTCTCCGATTACTATGTATGAAACTCACTGGCTGCCAGATGGAGGGATGGAGGTCAACCTTTGCATTGCCTGGCAAAACCTTATCTGAACACGCAGGGGACCAACAGGGAAATAAGGAAAAATAAGTGCCAAATTCAGTATCGTCTATACACCGAGAACACGTGCACCAAAAATTGTAACAGTCAAACAATCGTTTCATTCTTTCTGATTTCGGGCTAAAAACCGATGCTACATCATAAGAAAATGTTAGCAAGTCCCCTTGCTTTACTGGTCTCATCACTACCCACTTGTAGGGATCTGTCTGGCTGTACCTTCTCAAATTAGGGTGACAGCTGTGGGCAAAAGAGGTCTCCAAAATCATTGGCTGCACTTCGCTAAAAAACAAACAATTGAAAACATGATCAATTATATAGCTCTAGTTTTTAAATCACTATAAATAATGCGTGCCGATTTCGGAGAAGTAATTTTTAAATGTACTTACTTCATCAAATCCCCTTGTCCCACAAATGGCTTAATCTTCCAAAGAACAATTTGACCGATTTTGACCAACTCCTCATGACAGATAATATCGGCGATCGTCGGAAACCAGTGAGTTGCCACGTCAACAATCTCGTCTGAGTTGAAACTTGCTTGAGGCAATGTGTCCAACGGAAAGTTACGGTGCATCAAACTTTCGAACAACTTTGGTTCCTGGACTTTCAGCAGCGCAAATCGAACAACCCACAAATAAAGGTACATCGTTGGATCCCCATTCCAAATGAAGCCGATGCATCCGGCGCTGTACAGTGTTGAGCACTCCATTGAAGTATGAGAATTTCTCTAAAACAAATTCCTGTTTATGCTTGACATTTGCGAATCAAACCTTTGAACTACCCAAATCGTCCTAAACCATTGAGAACAACTTTTATTTTTTTCTTAA
The DNA here is from genome assembly GCA_947179485.1 of Allacma fusca. NCBI lineage: Eukaryota > Metazoa > Arthropoda > Collembola > Symphypleona > Sminthuridae > Allacma > Allacma fusca. The sequence goes on along the minus strand of OX359247.1, from coordinate 57,930,343 downwards.
AAAATTATTGACTTCCAAATATCTCACCACTATTCCATCCTCGAAGTCACACCCATTCTCACAAGACGGCCAGTGACAAATTATGCAAGTGTTCTGGTCTTTCCATCCTCGAACAGCCACTTCCAGAACCTTGCCGCAATTAATGCACACTGGTGTCACAGTCGAGGTCGGCAGATTTGGTAAGTACACCATGGACTCTTTCTCGGAAAAGATTATTTGACCTGCTTCCAAGCCACAAGATGACCTACAGTATGACACCTCTGTTTCGGAATCCTCAGAAATCTCATAGTTGCTACTGTGACAAGACATAAAAAGAAAATACGCATAGAGTAATATGAACTGTACATACTCCCATGTTCCATAATGAATAAACTTAAACATTATCCTCGGTCCACGCAATGAAAATAAATTACAATTATTCATTAACTCACACACTACAAATATCTGAATTTGGTCTTAACCGGTCACCCATTTCTTCTCTAAAATAGTCGTCTTCCCGGTAAACCGAAAGTTCCGACCCAATTGTGAAAGCCGCTTTGAACTTCGGCATCTAAAATAATTTTGATTCAAATTGGAACCCATACACAGCATCAAAACAAAAAATCTGGAATCCTTAAATTAAACAAAAATTTAGCAGAAAGTACAAGTACATATGGTTTAACTGATAACTACTACTGTTACGTAATTCTAACAAATCCTAATTATTTATTTCATACAAACACTGATTTCTACTTCTACTGTACATTTTTCCTGACTTAAGAACATAACCTGTCAGCATTTTAACAAATCCATTATTGTCTAAAATCAGTAAAAGCAAAATTAAATGGATTATGAGCTCATGTATGTAATTAATTATTATGAATTGAATATAATAACTTCTAGTTTCATTAATTCTTTTAATTCATTTTACATTAATTTTAATTTAGTAGAAAGTAGTTCCTGTCGATTATAATACAATAATTATTAAAGCCATCTACACAACTGGTGGAATATGGTCAAGACTCAAGACACTATCTTGCTGGGATAGTGTCTTCAGCAGTATTTATCCACGAATCCCAGGGTAATAATTCGAAACGGTCTTCACATTTTTGTACTTTAATAGGGTTTTCACTAAAATTAGAATAATCTAGATGCAATTCATCATAAAAGCTAATTGAGGTAGGTACAATTTATAATAAAAAGGCAATACGTGAATTACTTTATAAACCTGCACTGAAGTTAAAATTGAGTTCCAACTCGAAGTTGAAGATATAATTGAGATTAAACTGAAGTTTAGAGTATACATAAATTCCACTCGAGTAAAATTTGAATTTCAAGTTGAACTAGAGTTAAAATCTAGTAGAAATATAATTTCAAGGCACACTTGTGTCTAAGTCCTAGTTTCATGTTGCACACGAGTGCATTGTTACCCTCAAATTCGAATTTTAATTTCAAGTTGTGCTTAAGTTAAACTCGAGTTCAAACACGAATTTGAGCATTTGAGTTTCAAGTTACACTGAAATTCTATCTGGAATTTCCTTTGAAAATCGAGATCAAACTAATTTCATCTTTGCAAGAGTTACAGGTCCTCACCATATTCCACCAGTCTCGTGTAGTTCAGCCTCCATCTCAAAATCTCAACCAGTAAACAAATCCCAGGCATCAATCATAATAATAATAATAATAATTACCAAACTTACCATTTCGTCATGTAAGTAATGTTAAACGGAGATTATGCACTTGAGCTTAATTTTATTACTAAAGGAGATTAAATGCAAATTATAATCCAGGGACAAATTCATTAGCAGTAATTCAGGAAATTATTCAGGAAATGCACCACTCACTAACAACTTCTAGTAATAATATCTAAACGAATTCAGAATTTTATTCTTACGCACCTGCGAGAATAATTAATTACTTATAATTAGTTAAACTACTGGTTTGAAAAATTCAACATATTGCTTCGCTACTTCAAATGCATGTTCAAAGTCTATGTTGGATGACCCACGGCGTGTTACGGCAAGCCCGATTCCGACGTGACTGCTGGTGAAAGAACGAAACAAAATGAAGGTTTAAGCAAGCACTATCAACAATACGCGCAGTATGTATGTACTTCCAAGTATTTTAACATTTCATATTTTTCCCCATTCCAAGCACCTTGTTCAAGTTATTTAGCATCAGCCAAGTATGAGCATCTGAAATATTCTACCCTGCTTTGCTTCTGTATGTTTCCTTAGACCTGATTTATGATAGCAATAAATCCCATTTTGTTCCAATTTTTAAACCCAAGTTTGTTTTGATGGGAAGTGAAATCCCGGATATTTATGCTCGTTAATGTTTTTATGGTTGTGCTAAAGATTTATTGCAATACTTTAACACATTACAGAAACCTGTTAAACGAATAATGTCAGGAACGATGTATAATTTCAATCATGCTGGTGTTTTATTTTTTGTTTTAAATTCGTCTGCGGAGAGAAAATGGATGTGCGCATCCAGAGCATCACACTCGCATTCAAACCCATGAAAAGTAATGAAAACGGATGTTGCATATCGTTGACCAAATTCTAAAAAGTACCATTTTCATTGGAGATCCCATTTAAAAAGCATTGGGTACGAAATGAAAATGGTACCTTTTAAAATTTAGCCAACGATATATTATATATTTAATGATAATAGTGTTGCAGTGGTGCCCAACAGATACATATGAAATGCTATGAATAATTATTAGCTCCATGCAGTGTGTATGTAGTTCTTGCGTATACCACAACCCTTCAAAAATATCTTATACAAATAGTAAGAGACTCCGCATTCATGAAGTTAAGCAGTTACTGTATCGTGAACCTCTGATGCTCGTAGTGTAACCATTGAACGTTCTGAAAAAAAAATTGTAGTTTATGAATTCATGTGAGTTTATAATATTTTTGTTACACATGAACTTGTTGTACACAGCTTGACCCTTAGCCATAAAAAATTCTCTTTCAAGAAGATTCAGCGTACACCGTTGACATCTTTGCGTGGTGGTCCCACGGCTAGTATTCAACTTTGCTTTGCTTCCGTTTTACCACATCTCCAGGACATATCACATTCCCCATTTTCGCGTACAAAGACGATGAGGGTCAATAATACATAATTACATAAGCTCATGCTATTACGAAATCGAAACAAGCAATTACAAATATTGACAACAGGCAACTACATATGTATACAATTATTGTAATTCGGAATCCGCAGCAATCATCGCAGAACATTCTGACTTCATTTCATCTGTATAAAGGGTTATTCTCGCTTGTGGTTCCGTATGCAAAATATGCAAATTTCATTCTTCATGCTAGTTTTATTGCGAGAAATTTTAAATAAATGACTTGGTTTTATACGTATACAGTATACGTATACAGTTTATACGTATACGTTTTTACATGCAATAACTTATGGGAGGATAAGCTTTTATATGCAATAATTTGTGGACTTATTAGGCTTTCAGAATTCTGATAGCAAAGATTTATTTTCAAATATTAGTACTTATTCAAGCTAGGAACTTGAATCACTTTTGGATGAATTTTGAATTCGGGGAAGCTAGAAAGTCAGAGTTTTATGAATTTACGTAAATTGTACCGACTTTGTAATAAGATCTTTGACTTTCCATCTAACAGTGACATGGGCAATATTTGAACTTCGGTAGGCCGTTGATGATTCGTACAGAAGAATTTGAAAGAAAAAACCTTAGCCAATATTTAATAAACGTGGTGATGATTCCCAAACATGTATAAAGAGACTATTTTATAAACCCATGCATCATAAACCTAATTTACAATTCCAAGTTCGGCCCTTAAATTAACTTGCAGTTCACGTGGACGCCAACCACGATTTTCCCCTTGACCTCCTCTAAATCTTCCCCAAAATTGACCTCGGTGTGGATTCCCCATGAAGCCATTTTTCCTTGAGAGATTTTCAAGGCGCACTGAAATCATAAATTCGTCACCTTTTGTTATAGTGATACACTATGGGTATTTGTACTCAAGTCTCAAATGTATGAAAAATAAGTATTTATTCACTTTGGTGATACCGGCCTCTTTCCGCATCAATAGCGATGCCAATTCTACTGAAACCTCGTCCACGACCAGCACGAATCCCTGAAACTAGTATACCCCAATTTTATTCTCGACGTAATATTCGCTGAGCAGAATCTTTAAAAAAAAATTTCAGTCCTAGCCTCGAAAACGTATAATTTCGGAGTTTCTGTATATTGTTTAGTGATGGCAGTAATTAATCGCATTTCAAGGTACTTTGTAGGAACAGATCGCAGAAATAAGGGAACAGATTATTTCGTAACCACAAAAGGTACATTTCTCCAAGTTTTTTTTGACATACTAACTTACAAAACGTGTTTCTTCCGCTCCCTCGACCTCGACTGCGCGTCCCATTATCAGAACCATTTTTGTCAATGGCACTAATGTCCTTGGAGATCTGCACAATTAAAAAAGTAGCATGCATATTAAATATGCTATCACCTTCTTGGTTTGTACCTAAAATTGTGATTCAATAAAGTTGAAGCATGACAAAAATAAATACATAATTAGGATTCACAGCTACATCAGTGCAAGTATAAGTCTCCTTCTCATCCGTTGTATCGACATTGTTTTTAATAGTGGTCTTCAGTGGGGTGTCAGCATCACAATCATAATCTAACCAACAAAATAACGTTTTCAGAAGTGAAATAATTATTAATAAGTAATGGCATGCAATCACTACACATGTGTAAAGCCACCTTCATAGAGTCGCTTCCACACTACGAACTGAGAACTCGCCAGAGCGCAGCACAAAATTCTCAATGCTCAACCGGACTTTCTAGACTGTTCACAATTTTATGTTCAATTCCTCCTGCATTTTGCCGGTTAAGTAATGCACACAGTGAAAACCGTTATTAAGTGTACTCTCAGTGCGCGGTAAGCTGTGCCTTCATAAGAGCCTTTAGTTAAACGAAGCACATATTTTAAAGATATTAAAATCCATTCTTATTAACTCCTCGTTAGAGTATTTTAGAAACTAAATTTTTCAGCTTTCATGGAACACTAGAGATTTCACCACAATTACCAGAACCAAACTAAAGAAGACCTGCATTTTGTTTTGATTTTTGCAGTGAGTCAGTGTCATCATCTACTTTTATTCGTCTATAAACAACCGTTTGATTTAATTAATTATTTGAATTATTATTTTATCAATGTACCCGAACCATTACTTTTTGGGATAACATGTGTATACACAGGTCGGGCTCCAATAATGTATCGGTACCATCTTCAATGAAATACTTTGATGTTGTAAAATCGCTGTATATAATTTTATTACTTGTACTGCACTGAAATATGTAATCAATTATGTACTAATTGATATGTATCAATCACTACTGAATTGCTTACTGCTACAATGTTGAATGTGATTTGATTGGAACAACAATTCTTGATTTATTGAAAAGTATTAAGATCAAAATAGTAGAAATCACGAATCGAAGCATTGTTCAAGTATTTTTTTATCAAAGAGCCAACTAATGCTTTCACCGTGGGATGGTTTTACGGGGTGGCCCACCCTGGCATAATTATAATTAAACTAATTATATGATTGCAAAATATTTTGAAGCTACTGAATAACACTTTTGTTTATGCGATGCCTTTAATAGCGATACTTAAAAATGTAGTTCGGAAGAACTCACAACCGTTCAAACATAGCCTATATGTAATTATTCATACTTCAATCGAGATGCAGATATGTGAAAAAAATCAATATTTTATGCGAATAAATTCAATCTGGTTCATAAGCGAATAGAAAAAAATTGAATGGCTGTGATTGCAGCATAAAGACTTAGAAAGTATACTTCCTTTAAGCTTGATAATAATTTCAAAAGCAATCAAAGCTACAGCTGAGTACAGATGTATATAGAAGCATGGAAAATTGAATGAAATAATCAGAAAATTGTAATCTGTTTCAAGTACTTGTTTTATTTGTTGTCTCATTAAAACAAAGTTCCTCAGGAGGATTGCTCATATGTTGATATTCCGACTGGAGTAAATCCAGGTAGTCCTAAAGAGGCAGTTAAGAAAAGTTATTTACTTATGGTTATTTACCGGAAAACATTTTCGTCATAGGAAGGGCAAATAACCCCATTATTACAGAACTACATATATAAATAATTTCAAATCATTTAATAGAGCACCTGATTGGAAACATCAGCCAAGACCCCTTCAAACTTTTCCTTGAGTTTAAAAAACTTGGGTCTTCCACGAAGGTCTTCATTCCAGCATTCAAGCATCAGTTCATATCTGTGGGAAAGAATTTTATATGTATGAAGTTTTACTCAACAGCAATATTTAAAAATTCCATTCCTTGTGGTATTTCCTACATAGTATCTGTAGCATAGGTAGGCTTGACCAATCGTTTGCCTGCAACCAGGTCATTAAGGAACTCATGGCTCCAATTTTGTCCGGGATAAGGTACTTCACCAAGAGAAAATGTCTCCCATAGTAACACTCCATAAGACCAAACATCTGATTGGATGGAGAAATGCATGTCCTTGAGTGACTCAATTGCCATCCATTTCCAAGGTAACGGACACTAAAAAAAGAAATTATATAACAATATGTTGAAATCAGAGATCCGATAAGATCCAGTAATTTACACTTCCGAACAATGTGAAAACTGAGGCAATAATTAGTATTTAATGAATCTAGAATAATATTGTAATATACAAAGGTGGAAGACAAAACAGCGAAAGTTCTTCCGTAAATTTTCGAACGTTAAAAACAATAACTGTAAGGCCGATATTTGGCGATCAGGTCGTAAGGCTACAATTCTATAATCAACATTTGTGTACCTGATGTTTCTTGACATAATTGGAATAGTCCATAAGTTGTCTTGATAATCCAAAGTCACTAATCTTAGCAACAAGGCTTTCGGTTAAAAGGATATTTCTACAGGCTAGGTCTGCGTGAATTATCTGGAACATTAAAAATACAATTCAGTGTATACAAAAATTCAACAAAGTTGCGACTAATTGAGCTGCAAACATGATTACATTCTTGCTCGATAGAAAATCCATTCCATTCGCGATTTCGCAGGACCAGCGGATCAAATCTCTGGTACAAATTGCGCCCTCTACAATTGATTCCAACGGTTGAAGCTTCCCATCTTCAATTTGGTTCTTAAATCCTTCACGACTCTTCCTCAAAAAATCCCGGAGGTTGCCTTTCCGACAGTACTCAACTGCCAATAGAATCTCACCTGCCACAAATCTTAAAAAGTTAAAGTACCAATGGATACACGCATTTCCCTGACATTTTCCCACAAGTCATGTTTCCATATTGCTTACTTTTTCTTATGTCTTTTGTGCATGCTCCGACAATGTTGACGATATGGGGATGGCGCCCAATACACGTCATCACTTTGACTTCAGATAGGAGAGCTCGGAAATATTGAAGGTCCACATTTGGACGAACTGTTTTCACTGCAACTTGAATCATCCTGCCATCTTGCGGAAGTTGAATGGCGCCTTCAACCACAATGCCGAACTCACCGCTCCCGAGGACAAGATGGTTGTCTATTGAATGTTTAATGTTTAATACAGTGACTATCGTCTCTATTTCCACTGGTCATGTGCAAGATTGTATTAATAGCAAAGCAAAGACATTGTTGATATGTACACGTACAAACAAAGAAATGTTTTCGAGGGATTTCATATTTAGAGTTGTACGGCTGCGCTTGAATCAATACTTGGGCACTGCCAATGTAATCCTCAGAATTGTTAATAATTTTTTCGTCTCCCTCCCGGAATTCCTGGACTTCTTCCTTTGAAATGTGCTTGAGGGCTTGGTGGTGTCGAGTATTTTTGAGTTTTAAATGGATTAGGAGCATAACCATAATAATGAAGACCGCTGCGGCAATCACACTGACCACAATTGTCATTGCATTTGAAACTTCTACGTACGTTTAAAATAAATAAGAGTAATTACGTTTACATATTTGCACTTGCATTTAAACGTATAGATTGTTAAGTCATTCATATCTTACCGTCAACTATTACGTGATAAAAACGTTTCGAGGAACCTTCGTCATTCGTGGCCACGCAGTAGTAATGACCTGAAAAGAGGCAATAAAGAGCAACTCCGTTCCGGTTATTGATTTACAAAAGGATATTCTGGAACTGAAACAAAATTCATTTATTTAATTATTTCACATTTTCAGGTAAATAAATAATTTAAGGTTTTTCAGTTTATCGATTTTTTTACCGTGTAGAAATGGTAGCTTTGAATACCTTCTAAAATCTATCAACCTCATACGTCTTTGGCATTCAATCCAAATGAATTTTTCAAATTAAATTAAGCAAATTAGTATATGTATATTTGTTACAACGTCGGCCCAACTTGTAAAAACTTGTGAAACTCAACTGTAACTCAGTTAAAAAGCTTAACTGAAGATATGTACGTATGTAGTGTATTCGTAGTAATTTAATTAAATTATGAAAACCGAATTTAGTCGAAATTGTTCTATTTAGCAAATCGTCGGCAAAATTTTAATTTTGGTAACTGGGAGCAATGTTTTTTAAACTGGGAAGATGGGATAAGTGATACCTTTCACTGTCAGTTTATCAAAGAAATGCATATCATTGGAATACCTTAGTTTTTCTAACCTTCCAAACCAAAATCCACTTTAAGAAAAACGATTTCACTCCATCCTGCAGCTCGATCTTCTCTAGCAGGAATCATTTTCTGTAATAAATTACATTGTTGCTGTTGATGTCATCATTGCAAAAATATTTCAGACTTTTCCGAATGTCATACTTCAATGTACAGTCAAATCTTGTCATAACGACTTTCTCTGTAGCGATATACTGTGATTCTCCCACGAGTGTGAGTTTGTATGTTCAATTTTACTCAGGATTATACCATTGAAATTGTCATGGTATTTTGGGCATCTACGGCACTTTTGGGCATATTCAGCGTAGAGCAGGCATTTTACAGTAGGTATATTCGCCCCGATTTTTTCAATATGTAGCTTAGCTTACTGTTAGTCTTCCGTACTGAATCGCAAGGCAGTATGTTCCAAGTTGAAATAGATATCTTAATGAACGATTTATGTATAAACAGTTTATAATTTGTTGTAAGAATCCTTGTGCAAGCTTAGTGTACCAATTATTAGACTTTTAGCAAACATATTCTTGCAAAACTGAAATGCATAAGATTACAAAAATGACAAGAACACTACAGTTTGAGTTTCAAACTCGTCATCATCAAAAGATAATTTTTCCATAGTCATATTTTTGACTCCTGGGATCACCATGTAGGATCAAAATGTTTTACTTGGGCTGGTCAAATACAATTTTCAAATCCTCACAAAATTTGCTACACAAGCTCCAAGTTTTAAATTATTTTGTAACCTCTGCATCTTAAGTATAATGAAATACATCGTTGTAAAATCTGAAATTCATTCAGTGAATCTTCATTTTTTATAGAAAGTTTTGTTTTGTATCTTTTTACTAGTCAAAATTTCGAACGTGCACAAGCACTGCTCAAATTGGTCATTTAAAAATCACTAAAATTTCCTACAGCATAGCGTTGAATATTTGCAACTTCGTTGCGGTGTTGTATAACGATTTTTTAAATCTTTAGAAAAAAAAAAGTTTTTTAAACCCGTGGCCATAAAAGTAATAAATTAGGGCAATTGAAAATATTTTAGATAATCAACAGTAAACACGGATGAGGTTTTACATTATGGGAATCTCCGTTATGAATACTAGAGGAGAAATAGTGGTCATAGTTTACTTGTTTCTGTCAAAATACTACTGTAACTGGAAATCAATCCATCACTGAACTGATTCAGTAATACAGTCATTACCATTACAATTGCTGTCAAAATGCCAGAAATACTTTGTTTATAGTTGGTGTTTTTTTTCACTTCACTAGACAATTCTTGCATTTTCACGAATGTCTCGTGTTTATAATCGCATTTGTGAAAATGTTTTTCTTCGAGTTTCACGCCACTTTCATTTCACTGCGTTTCCACTAACAGCTAAAATTTATTGTCCAAATTCCAAATTAACATGAAACGGTGAAACTATAAATTGACTGGAAAAAGAATACAGTTATGTCCCAAATTAATTAGTATTAAATAATTAATATACCAAGTATTGAATGATGCCATTATTTATACATTCTTTGAATTTAAATTCACCAAAATGTATTTTTTTTCCTGATCAAAATTATGACCCGATTATTAGTGCACGATGACGCAAGCCATAAGTGCACGTAATAATGCTGTCATTAAAATTTCCGGGGTGGACTATAAACAAGGCATAAGGCATTTTCAGGAGAACCGACATAAATCCCATGGAGTTTTCATTTATGCAAGCCTGCGATTATACGTACGGGAAGTCCTTTTTAACGGCACAAAATGAATCGTTGATGAAGTCGTTACACCCATGGTCGACTGCAGGCACTCCGGAATAAGGGGGGACCGGAGGGGTCATTTTTCCTCCCAAAAAACGTCAGGGAGGGACAGGCTATACTGCTGTCCCCCCCACTTTTAAGAATCAAATTAGCCATTTCTTATTTTTTTGATGTCAAAAATCCTATGAAGCTTCATTTTTTTTAAATCCTCCACAAACTGCTGTTAGTTGTATTTAAAAAACTCGCAACAAACTATCTCTTCTAAACAAAAATTTTTACTCAAATGATAAACATCTTTTTCATCCTGGTATAAGCATGCATGTTAAGATCGGCTCAGGTAACTACCAAAGAGTAGTGAAAGTAGTGGGTCATACTGCAGTCCGAATTAGATTGTTTAAAGCTACCGTTTTCATCCTTGACTTCCCCTTACCAGATTGATACCGAATTAATGCCAGACCAATAAATCTGTTCCAAAATGTCGTACCAGACAGATAATACCATTCCTATTTTAGGAGCTTAACGGAAAATTTTCTAGGAGCAATTTATAAACTCAATATGTTTTAGCGCGCCAATATTATTGAAAATAATGCAACTGAGTATTAAAACGTCCCCCAAGGAGTTTATCTCAGGATATTAATAATTAACATGAAAATTGTTGTTTGGTGAAACATTTACAACAAAAAATTCACTGACACAAAATTTGGTCTGTTCCAACGGATGGAAAGGCCATGCACTTCTAAACTAGTAAATCTACTGGAGAATGTTCGTTGGACGAAAATTGTGGAACAGATCTGGAGGAATGGTTCTACACTTGGACCATGGTAGACCAAAATTTAAAGAACAGATTGAACGATTCCCGGAAATAGATCGCCAATCAGTTCAATGATTCTTTGATATCTCTATTTGAAATCAGTAAAATTGTGATAGTACTTAGTGCGTGTAAGAAAATGTTTCTAATATATGAGATTTAGTTGGTGTCTTCTATGAAAACTTGTTCTTTAAAAAAAATATTGGAACAAAAATTAAAAGTTCTATATTTTGCATGCTTCTATGAGCTAACTAACGAAAAATAATGTGTAACCCTATGCATATGTACATACATACGTTTGTATGTGTCCAATAGCAAAGTAACGAAAACTAATTTTAACCCCCACTTTCTTGGACGTTCCGGAGTGCCTGGTCGACTGTATACGTACATGATCACTTACGTGGCCTTCCTGCTTGTACCACAGTATCTGCGGCATTGGTGCACCTGTGGCCTCACATCGTAAAACTTTGTGGGGTTCCCCGACACGCCAGTGAACCGTCGAATTCTTCTCAGGCTCCTTCCCGGGACCGATTATTTTTGGTGGGGAATATTTTTCACGAAATTCTGTAAATTGAAAAATCAATTAGCCGGAAAGGTAATCTTAAGGTAGCTCTTCATAAACAGAGAGCAATCTTTTATAAGAGACGTCCTTACAAAGCAAAAGCACTATTTCTCAATACAAGCATAATACTTACATATTTTAGCACACTCCCATTTACCCCAATTGTTTTCATCAGACATTCAGAAACCTTCAGAGTCAAATTTTAAACTTTTACGGGTGCGCTCTTACAATATACAATATTGTTTCAAGTTATTTAATCATTTTTTCCCAGCTTATTTTTATTTAGTTATTGGTCAACATTACTGTAAGTTTTACGAGTGCTCTATTTCAGAAATTTTTCTGCAGCTTTATTTATGCTGCAAAGTTGCAACACGGGATGATATCGAAAAAAATTCATTTTAAATTGTATTCTCTTTTATAAAACACCCCCTATCAAATTATCTCCATACAAAGGTGTAGAATAACTGGAAACCTATCACTTTTCAATTATGCTAAATTTTCCACTCATAAGAGCACGCACGATTCTAATTTTTCTCTTTCTTGAGGAGCTGCTATATTGAAATATCGTATTTATTTACAGCACGTTTAAATTACGACTATGCATTAGAGATTTAATTGTATAGCATAAAAACCGATTGCGGTTAGCTGAATGATCGCTGTAAACACGCTTTTAGATTTTACCTTTGTCCCTTTCTGGTTTAATTAAGGTTCTATTAGAGTCATAGCTAGGAGCAAAGCCGTAGTCACCTGGAGCTGCCACTGCTCTAGAAATGACACTTAGAATTACACAGATGCTTATTAAAACCGGAATCGGTCCCATGATAACGGGCACCATGCTTTTGCAATTAAAGTTTCCTCGAATAATAGTCCGGGTTAAAAAAAATATGTGCTTCTAAAGTACGGTTGAATGTTGAGAAAGAACTTTTGTTGAGGCGCTCTCGCAGGCGAAAAGTAGCAGCAATGGAGCACACAGAGATTTCCCGAGCGAGAAAGACTTTATGGCTCTTGTGATATATTTTGCCAACTGAATACACGGCATAATCATTAAGAGGCGTGAATTAATTTCAGTGAAAATTTAAGTAGTTACATTACATAAATATTTTTGCAAGTCATATATTTCCTTCAAGTAAACGTAATGTGTCTGGATCCAACTTCCACTGATCTTTCCTCTGCTTCAGCTTAATAGTAAACCACAACCTGTAATTATTACCATCGTGTCTACATACCCTCCACGTTGAATGCCCCGACAATAAGATGTGTTTTATATTGTGAAAGCACATTGTCATGTACTTAACTACATAAACATATAGGTACTGAACTTACAACAAGACAAATGTAGACTCGAGTTTGCGTTAGTGGGGAGCAATTTGAATAGCAATTATAAAGCTGCAGTGCTTCAGGCAGTTATTCCAGCCCGTACAATCGTTTCTCGCTATAAGAGACTCCCTTGTCAGGGCATTTTCTGTTTCGAGTAAAAAATATATTTGCACAATCCCATTGCATACAATCATATTATGAGTCAAATTTAGTTTCTTTGGAAGAAGCTCGAAGAGAGAGAATTCACTGCAATAAATTTAGTGGTCGTCACATACTCACTCACTGATTGTAGTCGTGTCTCATAAACAATTACTCATATTGTTGGATAAGAAGCAAAAGCGAAATATGTCTGCCTTATTTATTTTACAGAATTTGTGTTTATTTTAGTTTAATTTATGTGATGTATTTATATACTTGTTTGTTATTTTCCCTGCATTATATATACATATATTATGTAAGATGTACAAAGTCCAAAGACAAAGTTAATTTTTATAAAATGATGCCAATAGTCTATTATCTTTAAGACAACTGTTACCTTATTCTTGAAAAACGAAAGTGTTAACCCACTGACAATTTTATTAGATTTTCAACAATTTCAGCTGACTTCTTCTTGATACTCATGACCAGTTACTAATGTTTGCCTCTTAACCAACGGAAGTATTTGAAAATAAAATACCAACAGCAAGTATCCTAAGGCAAAATGATTCACCCTTCTTACTATAAATGTTAAGGACACCGAGCATCCCTTCAGTGAATAAAGTCATAGCTTAATGTCACAAAATATAACTTTACCAAGTACGAAGTATATACAATATATACAGGAGGCTTTGAGCTGGGCATAACGGAGGATGAAATTTGTAATTAGCAATTAGAATTGTAAATATTCGTAATGAATTCTTGAGCACAAAAAAATAATATTCAGCTTGCGACTACGTTATATGTACATATGTACATATGTGGCAATGGAAAACCGAATTAGTACACAACTTAGTATGTAGTACAATAAATCCTTTATAGTGGTGAAAAAGATTCTCTGGGTATACATTGACGTGAGAGCATTTTACTACCAGTTTCACTTGCTACATGGCTACATAGCATGCACATACGTGTATAGGCATATGTTTAATAACATGTTCGCCAAAATACTAAACTCCCTACTTATCCCATAACCGTTCTCAAATGTTTATGCGTTGAGACTGGAAGGGTGCAAATACGCTTAATTAAATATATGTACGAATTGATTGTGATAATGTATATATCCATATTAACTTCAGTAATTCAAAGCAGAGATACTTAATTAACTACCGGAAGAATTACATGGCTCTTGTTTCAAAATATCACATGAGCTTAAGTATTAACCCCAACAAGAAATAGGTATACTTCATGCTCTACATGATAAAATGACAAACTTAAGTATTGTCCGATCTCATAATAAAGTACAAATTAAATCTACATGACGTCTTGCAATAAGACGCCAAAGTTCTTTTACCTCACCCAAAGAACTTTCCAGTATCGTCGCTTCAAAAACGCTTTTGCATATTTCACAACTTATGATTAATTATACACTGATGTACTAATCATTACCTACATTACCTCATAAAAATCATCGCTTTGAGGCTTCGCGTAGGGTGGCGTCAGCCACCGCGACCAGTGCTCGGCACGGGTACGAAAAATCGGTACCCGTACCCGTATCCGTACTCGAAGTGCGGGTATTTCAATAACTGGTATCTATACCCGTACCCATACCCGAGTATCCGGGTACAAATTTTTCGTACCCGTACCCGCAATGTTATCTCAATCCATGTACCTGTACCCGTATTGTACCCGTACCCGAAAATACTCGAAAATAGTACCCATACTCGGGTTTCTCAGTGTCATACCCGCACTCGTACCCGGGTACTTTATCCAGATTTGTTGTAATGTAATACATAGTACGTTATATGTAATAATGTATGACACCTGAGTGGGTAATTTGGACTAGCTAGAGAGGTATTTGACATTCTATATTTTTATTGAAGAGTAGAAAACTATAAGCGTTTTTGATTAGAAGTAAAATTATCCCCATTTGATTGTTTATGGGCTGATGGGCGAAGTATTTTATAGCACCCAGTCCATATGTACATAAATTTTTGGCTTGGGACTTGGCGACTCGATTTTTCCCTTCTTGATTTATTCGGCCTTTTACATTAATTTTCTCATCTCAGTAGCTCTGTGTACATGTAACTCATTAATATCTTGTTACAAATATCCGCCTTTTCCTAATCAACTACCAATTACAAAAAATATCTTGCCATCCAACTCATCGGAACTCTAATTTTTACGAAGATGCTTTTTTACGGATTCGCAAAAATTAGAATTTTCAACTTTTGAAAAAAATTCGTTTTCGTAAAAAACGCAAAGCGTAGATATGCACTTACCCCTCCCTTGAAAAAAAAAGATTTGAGGATAACTTCTACACCCTTTGACCAAATCCGAATATTAAGGGCTTAAAGTCAATAACAGAATTTGTACAACGTCCAATGCTTAACGTACATCTTCAGAATGTATAGTTAACGAGATCTGAAGCTGTTTATACCTAAGTTTTTCCTTGAGTCTACGGAATTGCCTATCCTAATACATTGCAGTTTTTTTAAAGGCCTTCCCCCACAACAACTTTGATAAGAATTTGCACATATGTCTCCCTAATTATTGCAAGTTAGTGTGCAAAATCTTATGATGTGCGACCAAGGGCTTGGGCCCTTAAAAATTAATTGTTTAAAAATACGAATTACGGTTGTCATAATCATAACCTTCAATATTCTAGACGTAACTTGAAGTCTTTCCAGTATTAACAACTAATTAAATTATTTGAACTTCATGAAAATTTTAATAATTTATTACTATTATAATGGTCTCATAATATATTATTATCAAGAAAGTTTTGAAAACAATTGAATAAAAAATGGGGTTTTAAAAAAACCAAAACGAAGATGCTTTCACGGCTCTAAAATGTGAAAAACTAGCATTTGATATGAGAAAAATTAGAGCAATAATGAACGAAACAAAGCATCTCGGGTGCTAACACATACATAAACATAATATATTACTCGATAGCACCTGAGATGCTTTGTTTCGTTCATTATTGCTCTAATTTTTCTCATATCAAATGCTACATTTTCACATTTTAGAGCCGTGAAAGCATCTTCGTTTTGGTTTTTTTAAAACCCCATTTTTTATTAAATTGTATTCATTGTGGCTAATGAAGTATCATGTGCATACGTGTCAATCAGACTATTTATGCAATTAGTAACAAATTACTACATTATGAAGACGTTTTGTATAAAATTTCGTTGAAACCTATTCTCCACTTCTATTTTGATATTATTCCTCGTCTGTTTAATAATTATTCTTCCTAAAACCTGTTTCCATAAAAATATATATTATAGATATAAATATATATTTTAGCAACACAGTCTGAAATACAGTTACTGCATGTTGTAAGGTTAAAAGGGTATTGACAATAAGCTATATGTATTCAGAATTACTAAAAATACCGACAGAATTTTCCAACGGAAGTTCCATTATTTTCATAAAATTCATCAAAGTGTGTCAAATCTCAACATATCCAAATACTCGGGTACAATGGTCGCGGGTACGGGTAAATGACACCATTATACCCGTACCCGGTGGGTATATACCCATTTTGAAATCCTTGTACCCGTATCCATACCCGTATCCGTACCCGAAATTTTGAGCCGACCAAAGTGTACCCGGGTAGTACCCGGAATTGTTCGGGTACACAAAATCCGTACCCGGGTAGTACCCATACCCGTACCCATACCCGTTTACCCGAGTATTACCCATACCCGTGCCGAGCACTGACCGCGACCGCCGTCAAAGTAGGATAAATTTTCGTTTTTTTCGAAATTTCAAGAATTTTTTTCGAAAAAACTATCGGACTGATTTCAACGACATATACAGTAGTCATTACTACTTACATAAGCAATATTCACAAAAAGTTTCATTGAAATCGATTCAGTAGTTTTAGAGATAACAGTCATTTGACATAAAGTCCAAAATTTCAAGATTTTTTTTCGGAAAAACTATTCGGCCGATTTCAACCAAATACGAACTCAGCCTTACTTTTGATACAAGTAATCATAAAAAATTTCATTGAAATCAGTTGAGTAGTTTTTGCGTAATCGTGCGGAGGGACGTACGGACGTACGGACGTACAGACAAGGCTATTTTACTAGGGGGCTGACGCCACCCTAAAAAAGGCACATAGAGGGATCTGGTCCTTTCAAGAGTAGCAAACAAAACGCTGTGGTCATTAGTACGTCATCTGTCTTTTGATTAAGAACTTATGTATCTGTAAGTAAGCCCCTTTTAACATCTAAAGTCGCATTGTTCCAGTTTTCATGTGACAAATACAGTTGTCTTCAATTTTAGAATTTAAACTCCCAACACTTAAAAACACCTCGTTCAAATTAGTAGCATATGTTAGATAATAGTAAAATAATTTCACATGTGAATTCGATAAAAAACGTAATGTATTTCGATTTATCAACGTTTCGAACTTCGCTGTTCTTCACAGTCTATAGAAAAGTCAATTGTGCTATTCACTACTTTACCTCCCCCTCTTTTGACTCCGTGGTTTCGGATGTAATAGGAAAACATTACCTCAAAGATCCTGAGGGAAAATAAAGACAATTAAATCCATCACAAATTATTATTATTTGCAATACAATACAGTTCAAATACATATAGTATCTATTTCAATATGATTTTGTATTTATCATCAGCACCCTAAAATCTGTCACGTTACAAAGTAAACAGCTGGGAAGGCAAGAACTACAGTATAATTTGATCTGGTTTGTCACTGATATCTCACAGCTTGGTCCAAGTACTTGGGAATGTACGCAAGCATATACACATGTATACTTTTAAGTACTGTAACACAATTTTTACTGTTTTCGTCACGGAATTGATGTCCAGCTAAAGTTATTTTAGCTTGTTACTTTAATTGTAACTACATTTAAATGTACATAATTGTAAATGGTTTGTTGGCCGAAGTTCATGGACCAATCAAACCATATTCTGAATAGCATACAAGGGCAGCAGTCCGTTGGAGGAGTTAGTCTCTCTCAAGAGTCGGATCCACCCAGACTTAAAGGGACTTATGTGTTTAGGACGGGGAAGCCCTGTCCAAACTCATGCTATATTGTATTATGTAAATGATTGAAATAAAGCGTTGTACATGTTGTACCTACGAAGTAAAGACCGTGTTCGGATATATTCCCTCGTCGGAGGGAATATATTCTAACTCCGTAAAGACAGCTTTGAGCATCTTTTTACGAAGATGCTTTTTTACTCATTTGCAAAAATTAGAATTTTCAACTTTTGAAAAAATTCGTTTTCGTAAAAAACGCAAAGCGTAGATATGCACTTACAAAAAACCCTTGAAAAAAAAATGTAAGGATAACTTCTACACCCTTTGACCAAATCCGAATATTAAAGGCTTAAAGTCAATGACAGAATTTGTACAACCTCCAATGTTTAACTCACCTCTTCAGCATGTATGTATAGTTTACGAGATCTGAAGCTGTTCATACCCAAGTTTTCCCTTGAGTCTACTTTGAGGCCCTTTAACAACTTTGATAAAAACTCGCACACATGACTGTCTAATTATTGCAAACTAGTGTACAAAATCTTATAATGTGCGAAAAGGGCTTGGACCCTTAAAAATTAATTACTTAAAAATGCGAATTATTATGGTTGTCATAATCATAACGTTCAGTATTCGAGACGTAACTTGAAGTCTTTCCAATATTAATAACTAATTAAATTATTTGAGCTTCATGAAAATTTTAATAACGAATTACTATTATATGGACTCATTAAGTCATGAAAATTTTGAAAACAATTGAATAAAAAATGAGGTTTTAAAAAACCAAAACGAAGATGCTTTTACGACTCTAAAAAGTGAAAAACTAGCATTATTTGGTATGGGAGGAATTAGAGCAATAATGAACGAAACAAAGCATCTCGGGTGCTACCGAATAATATATTATGTATACGTATGTGTTTGCACCCGAGATGCTTTGTTTCGTTCATTATTGCTCTAATTCCTCCCATACCAAATAATGCTAGTTCTTCACTTTTTAGAGTCGTAAAAGCATCTTCGTTTTGGTTTTTTAAAACCTCATTTTTTAATACATTTCTCAACCGTAAAGAACCTAATAGTTTTTTATGAAAACGTAAGTATATATATTTTGGATTATTTTGCAAATACAAACAAATTTAATGCCAGATTGTTTTTGAAATTAAAATAAAAAAGTGAACTTTAAATTAATATTCATACAAACAAATCTATGCCAAAAATATTTTGCAAATGAAGAAGTAAATTCAGAATTGTTTAACTCAACAAAATCTATGCCAAAATTTCTTCAAAATTCAATTCATTTAAAAGTTTTGAGTGAACAATACTGAAGGTAGTGA
The DNA here is from genome assembly GCA_947179485.1 of Allacma fusca. Classification (NCBI taxonomy): domain Eukaryota; kingdom Metazoa; phylum Arthropoda; class Collembola; order Symphypleona; family Sminthuridae; genus Allacma; species Allacma fusca. The sequence goes on along the minus strand of OX359247.1, from coordinate 57,910,767 downwards.
TTCATTTATTTTTATAAGGTCAATGCAAACTAGACGTGGTAGTGATATTATAGCCAGCGGTAAAAATGATATCAATATCCAATTGGAGAGGTTTCCATTAATAGTGAAGCTGGAAGTACTAATGGTAGGGACCAGCAACCACAATTTATGGAGCAGATAACTTTATTATTGAATAATAAATTATATACTTTCTATACTCTAGATTTTTAAATTTTCATTATTTCTGTATGATAAATGCAATTAGTGAAAAACTCAAGTCTACATTACTGTTAAAAAAAGAAATTAAATGCTGGTACGGACTTGGCTCCATGAAGCAAAGTTTTAAAAATGGTAATATGAAGTCCAAGATTTAAAATTATATTCTGTTGCTATAAGTGCATATTGTTTCAATTCAAACAGTGAGTAACCCCAACATCTTTTTCTGGTCTGTACTGCTGAAAATCATTTGTATGGAACTGTATGTAGAGCGGAAACAAGAAATTATGGGTTAATGTTATGTTATAACTTAATAATAGTCTAACTTTAATTGCTGTTATTAACAAAGGAGGATTTTTAAAAATTGCTATCAATGCCTTACACTATTGTAGTGTCAGCGAAGCGACGCTGGTACAACTCCTAAAAAAGATATCGAAATGGAAATTGTTTAAACGTTACGTCTGATTCTCCATCTTATTACATTTTCCCTTTAATCAATTCAGTAACAGCTGATCTTATTTCCATAACCGAACAATCTTCCATGAAATTTAGACTTTCATTGGCATCATTAAACAATAAAGACAATGTCTCATTCTTTACATTAACCGCAGGTTGCACTCCTTTCCCGAGACTGAATTTCTCGGAATTTTATCTCTATTTTTGGTGTCTACATACAAAAGTCTCGAAGAACAGACCAACCAGAAAATGACTCAATGGGTCATTAGGGCCAAATGTAATTATGATACATACAGGTCTGTTCGGGGTCAATTAAATGTCATGCTAATAAATGCTTCCACAAATCTATATGCTTTTATAAGAAGAAAAATAATGCTAATTGTGATAAATGGGAATCATCCAAAAAACATGCCCTTTCAGAGAGTATCTTTTGCGAGAGAGTCTATTATCAAGAGTGTACATAGAATGCATCATTTTAAATGTCCGCAAACAGCAATGGTAAGGCTGATGACTACTACATTGCTAAAATTTAAATCTCATTACGAAAAGTAGGTTCTAATGTTCCTGATAATGTCATATTTTGCCACTATTTACACACGCGCTGTCTTCACCCTTATATTGTCTATGCATCCTATCTATGCAAAACGATATAACGGAAATCTGGAAAACTGCACTATAAAAATATTTTCCAGGAAGATCAACGCTACAAATATACACTTCACATTTACCATTACAGGACACTTTCGTTATTACGTATAGTACACAATTCCAAAACGAATCAACTTTGACTGTGGGGGAAGCTGTTATAAGGGCAAAAATTCAACTGTTCCTTTTCTGGTAAATATGATATTGAGTAGTATAACAACACCTCTCTTACAACGATACCAACGTTCATGCTTGTAGAGAGTCGACGTCCTGAGAATCGACTGTACTGTTTTTATTTACAAATGGATTCAGGCTTATATTACAGAAAAAACTTTGATTGTGAGATACGGACCAGTGTAGGTGTAGTGGTGTGTTATTTTATGTAGATAGGATTTATTTTCGGACCCTCCATAAATAAGATATGAGGTGTCTAGTTATATCTGATTGTGAGCTGGCGTTGGGGGAAATGGTGAAAAATAGAATATGCATTAACTGTAAGTGATCCCCTTAAAATGTATTTTCTCTCCGGGACCAAAACATTTTAAGAGCGTACCCTTTTAGCAGAGTATTAATTTGTATCTTTATAAAAGCCTGTCACCATATAAGAATTAAACTTTGTAACTCCTAGAGGTGCTGTTAAAATAGGAGAGTGGACCGTATAAACTACAAAAATGTTAGGGGAATCGTTGCGTGAAATTTAATTCAAAGAGGGGAAGAGTGACAAAAAAAATAGGCAGATTATAAAGATAGTTGACTGTACTGCAATTTACACAAAGTGCTTATATGTACAATCCACTCCCTTTATAAGAGCATCCCTCAAAGCAGCGGGGTTAAACTTTAATACTCATATTATTCGCAACTGATAAGCTTTTATCAGGAGAAAAATTAACACTGCGGTAAACGGGAATGTGCTCGGATATTTGTATCCCGGAAAAGACAACACTCGAACAAAAGGGGTTTCTTACAGCGAGAGTATACTTTACAATTCTGACAATGACAACCTGAGAGCAGCCCAGAGGAAGGACGATGACTAAATATTTAAAAGGAGATATGAATCCAGTTCTCTTTCCGTTGCATGCGTGTGTGTCATTTGGGATGGGATGTCCCAGTTCTGTTTTCATTCAGCCCACGTCTTTTTCAGCTTTTTAAGCACGCCGAACCAGTGTTTTTTCCAACTATTTTATTCCCCCACATGTATTCCTTGTCACGGCCAATTTTAAAGCTACTTTATTAAAGCTTGACATTTGAGAATGGAAATCCAATGCTCGTGACGCTCGCTTTTACTCGTTTGGTTCCGTGCCGACTTAAGGAAAGTTTCACAGGCTGTAATTTTCTCACAGTTTGATATTTTAAGGGTAAGTCATTTCATCATTTCAAGCAGTATAGTAGCACACCCTACTCCCACGATGTCCGATGAAATTTCATTGGAAGCTATACAACCAGTAAATCTGTATTTATTTTGTTTACCCATCCTTTATGTAATTACTTGAGATTATATTTTCAAAAAATTACACCCTGTCATGTCATTCGTAAGCAAGTCAAACCCTATTTCTCACAGCAGTCTTGCAAGTAGCACTGCAAAAGTGTAATGAAAGTAGCAAATTAGGTGGGCATTAGAAAGCACTTTTTGGTGAGAAAGCAAAGCAGGAAAAGTTTTAGGAAATTTTCTATATTTTATGCTAAAACTATCCTAACCAATAGATACTCAAAAATCGTGGCTTGAAATATTTACTAGTTGCGATTCTGTGGTATGAGCATATAAATACTAAAGTCAGAAATGTATTTCAACATATTGTACATAAAATTTTTGGTTCATTTCCTATCATAATTTAAATTAAGATTAAAGTTTTTTAAGATGGCTAGTAGACCCAATTTTGTCTAGCAAAGTTTGAATACTCGGCAAAAATTACTATATTCGTTTATTCACTTTTAAATTATGAAAACTTAGCAATTGGAGCTACAAATGTTTTCCTGAAACTTTCTCATGCAGAACAAATGTTTGAACGTGGTTGATGGTTGTACTAGTACTTACGTAAAGTATGAAACATTGTGTGTAATCTGGGGTACACTGAAGCAATGCAAACATGAAAAACTGGAAATAACATTTCACAGTTGTTACATAAATGCATTTGTAACTTTTGGCTGTTGATCTGCGGTTGATAAATTGAGTTCCCCATAATTACATACGTTGACAAAACTGCATTTAATAACAAAGTTTATGCAAATACAACAGGTGTGAACGCGAGAAGCTTTGGTCGTGCTGCAGACCTCAGGGACTAGATTTAACGCTTCGGAGCTAAAAAAATTTTTTGTCATCCGTCCCCATACGCTGCTTGTTACTATTAAAGTGCGTGAGCCATGACTCTGACAGGAAATAAAATTCACCCAGATTTTCCGTATGGTTCTACTCCGCATTCATTTTTATAATTAGCAGGACTTGCATGCGTTTTCATTAAAATGAATATAAGTACTACTGTAGAACCTTCATTTCATATGAAGCACACAAAATATCCAGGTCTTAAATAACGATGATAAAACAATGATGCGCGCGTACCCGACATATCAAATGTGAAACAATTCATCGCTTTAATTAACGGGAATATTATTTGATTAATACAGAATTTAGTAGTCTATATGTCATGCAAAAGAAAAGAATCAAAATTCTATTTTCATTTGCAAGGTTGGGTGACTAGAATGACTCGCTGGGTTATTAATGCAAAATGTAAAACTTATATCGGAATCAAAATCTTGTAAGGAGACAAATAATGGCATAAATTTTACTGGTGACTAAAATCTTAAGTAACTTAAGCATAATTCCTAAGCTAGGGTAGCAGTACAGCTTTGGCAAACTTCAGGGGTGGTTTTACGGGATGGCCCACCCTGGCCAGGCCAAGGGAAACAAAATTTTGTGCCAGGGTAAAATGATTAACGAAGGCCCTTAAATTGCATGCGGAAAGGCTCATCCGTCTATTTTGAGGCTAAACAATATTTTATTAGTCCACCCCTGATAAACTTCAATATTATTGTACGCCCTGAGTTTTGCGGTATGTTAAAGGGATTAGTTTCGCCTACAGGTTAACAATAACTTCCCCTTTTTTCTAATGCGCTCGTTACTTAACATGCTCACAAACCCAAGGATCAGCTGTTTCCCGCGTCAAAGGCTCATGTGGAAAACGAAAAGCCCGGTTGAAAGTGTTTGAAAGTATTGGACACCAACAAACAATAATCAAACAACTACTGCATTGCCCCTGTGCCCACGACTGTTAAATCAGGTTTGTCCGATTGCCTACCCTGTGTCTCATGGTTTCATAGCAGTTGTCGAAATTAAAAAAAAATATATTGGAACCTTTATCCTTTCGGTTTATAGCGTCTGCAAAGATAACTAAAATCATTTCTTCTACAATTATCGAATTCAGACACTCAGGAAATTTCATAATAATTAATATGATCAAATGATTTGACTTTATTTTTTATACAATTTCAACCCTAAATATTATGCAATCCCGTTTGAACCCATATCTCTGCATATATAAAAACCTCACGGCATAATAATTCAGTGGCATGTAAGTGATTATCTTTCCGAGCATTAAAATAAACATTATGTACCTAAATTGTTACTCACGTAAATTTCTCGATGAACCAATGTATTATTTTAATCCGAAAAATCGTAACGTTTTTCCATTTCTCCCCTTTACCCCTCTCTGGTAGTTACGGGGGTACAACAACTGCAAAAAGCTTGACAGCTGCTGTTGTGTCTATAAAACACGATGTGTATGTTACAAACATAGTCTCACATTTTACAAAGTTTAGCCATATCCAAATGTCTCTACTCTTGAACTTCCAAAAAAGGAATATTACAATAAAAGGGAAATTCACGCAGTTCCAAGTGTGTGAAAGGAATATGTTTATTTCTGAAATTCGTATTAAATGTTTTTAGAATCGAAAATGAATATGCCTCCTACCGCTCATTACAATACAATATGAGCGATCTAACCCAGAAATCTTAGCAAAAATTATAAAGCTCATGAAAAATAATATCCAAAATCCTTTCAAAATTTCCAAGCTTCAGCAAATTCACCTTGGGCTGCTAAAACGACTTCATTCACCCTGTTGTTTGTATGTTTGAATAATTTGTTTGGATCATTGGTTTTCGAAAAAATCCCTGTTTTTAAAAATCAAATTCCTGTGTTGTCGATTTATTAAACACAACTTTCCGAAAAACTAGTTCCAGGGACGGTCCGGGAGTTTTGTGAACAAACGGGCTAAATTTTCGATAAAATCCGTATTTAAAATTATTCCTGATTTTCTGAAGAAAAATTCAAAAATTTCTAAAAAAATACCCAGAGGGAGGGACATATTCCCTGGGACCTGGGTCATACAGTAGGCTAGAGGGAGACTTCTGGTTTTAAAGAAATACATTGTGGAGACCTTGTGAGTTCTGATGGAATATTGCCATAGTGAATAGTTGAGTTGGGGTTTTGGAGGAGTTGTTGGTATTTGGTATATACTCCGTGCACCGTACCGTCTCCCTGCCACTTACTAACTGCCCGCCCGGTATCGTTTCCTCCGTCTCTCGAGAGCAGGTTCTCTTGCAGGCTTAAAAGAGCAGCGTCAATCCTGGCTTTTTCTCCAATTGGGTCGGGCAATCTCCAGAAAGTGTTTTCAGTCTCTCGCAACATCCACGTCCGACGGGCCACCAACTTTCTGTAACTTCTTTTTTTCCCACCCTTCAAATACCCTTTTCAATAATTGAAATTACTTCTCCTTCTTCTCAAATAATTCAAGTCTGACAGCATTATTCTTAGTTTAATTTCAAATAGTTCCCATATAAAAACATTTCTTCCTTTTATTCTCGACTTGAACACTGCCAGTCTCCCAAGAACAAATGCGGCTCCGTGGGTCAAATTCCAAATTATTTAATCAACACTTGCTCAAATACTAGAAACCTACAGTGATTTATTGACGACTGAAGAATTTTAGTTTGTAGTTGTTAAAGGTATGGGATTATTTGTTTTTTCAAAAATTATTTAAATATAAATGTTTACAACTATTAGGATGTTCAGATCCGCCTGTGTTAAGTACATACGTTCTGTTTTTTCGTTGAGATTATTGTTGAACTTCTCAAAAGGGTGGATATGTATGTACTTAAATTGGTAGTATTTATTATCTTTGTAAATACAAAGGGTTGTTAAAAAGGGGGTAATTTTTTATATGCACAAACTTATAAGTAGGTATTATTCTTCCAGTTCAGACGTGTAATATTGTTTGCAGGGAAATAATCATCAATATGTGTCAGAACTGGTTGATCATTGCTTTAGTTTAATAATATGTAATTTCTGTATTTTTTTGAAGATTTATTTTTGAAGTGCAATCATTTGTAAACAAATAATTCTTTGAGGGAATTTCGGATGACAGGAAAAATCAGTATGGTCATATTTGATTGATAATAGGTTGTATTAATGAATATTACTGTTGGGTTTGTGCAACATTGGTCAAGGTCAATGTTTTTTGTTTACCGTGGAATTCAATTGTTGGTATCCTAAAAAGAATTTCTTAGATGATGCGCTTTGAATTTGTTGATAATAAGGTTGCTAATTGTAAGTGTTGATTTCAGTCATTAAGATATGGAAGCCCGGTACAGAGGAAGGCAGTCGGATCTCGGCTTTGAGCTACCAAGTCACAACTTTGACACGAACAGATCTCGAAGACCTCCACCTCGTGTTCATAGAGATGTTTTGTTTCCTAAGAATTATACCCTGCCCATTGTTGTTTCCCTGATTGTCCTCTCGTATGCCTTTTGCAAGTATATGGACTACCGCCTGCCCACGCCTTTAACTGCTGAGGATATTTCAGACAATCCGTCGAGGTAGTGATTACTAATTTGGATTAATAGTTACATTAAAATTGTTATTTTTACTATAGATATATGTCATCACTAATGGTATTAACTATTAACTATCGGTAGACCTGTGTTTGAATGATCTTTAAATAATTTGTTCATTTTTACCACGGAAGAAACTGCCAACCTTATTGGCATTTCATACTTTTGTTTGACAATCTTTTGCCCACATATCCGTAGTAACGACTTGTTAAATCTATGATTAATTTCTGCGGAAATGATTTACTACACAAAAATTCCATGGGAGCATTGATAAATATTAATGTGGAAACGGTATTTTGAGTAATTATGCCCTTAATGGTTTAGTTTTATAGAAGAGCGAGCCCGGAATGACTTGGTTGTGTTCACAGCACTCGGTCCTCGAGTGTGCGGAAGTCACGCTAATGACATTGCTGCTGTGGAATTGCTGATGAAAACTTTACGGGAAATCGATCGAGTGAAGCTGCCCGTCCATAATATGGAAATTGACATTCAGAAGCCCACTGGTGCCTTCTCCATGGGATTTCAGGAAGGTTTGACTTCCTCCTATGCTTCGGTAATTATGTATTTGGAACTTTATATACTTGATTTTAAAACTGTAAAAATGGTAGATGATACCCATTGTGTTTTTGTCTGTGACAAATTGAGACTGATTATTTTCTGTGTATCCTTTTGTACATGCAGGTTCCGGTGGTGATCGTAAAACTGGAGCCGGCATCAGCCCCAGTAAATCATTCAGTCCTCATAAACTGTCATTTTGACTCAGTGCCAGGAAGTCCAGGTGCAAGTGACGATATGATAAGCTGTGTCACTATGCTGGAGATCCTCCGTGTCCTGACTCGGCAGGACACGCCGTTGCGGAACACGATCGTGTTTCTATTTAATGGAGCGGAGGAAAATGGCATGCAGGGATCTCATGCTTTCGTCGCAGGTCGACAGGCTAATAGCTCACAAATGGGTCATCGCTGGGCCCACAATTTACGCACCTTCGTCAATCTGGAAGCCTCGGGTGCCGGTGGGAGAGAGGTTTTGTTCCAAACCGGGCCTGGTAATGGCTGGATTTTAAATTCATACGCTAAAGCTCCTTATCCTTATGGCTCTGTGGTGGGCGAGGAGATTTTCCAACGGGGACTCATCCCTTCTGATACGGACTACCGCGTGTTTCGGGATCATGCGAAAATACCCGGTCTGGACATGGCCTTCATTAAGAATGGATGGGTTTACCACACGAAGTTCGATAACATTGACAATATCTCTCCTGGCAGCATTCAGCATATGGGAGCCAATGTCCTGGCCATTTTACAGCATTTGGGTAACCTGGATTTCAACCAAGTTCAGTACACTACCGAAAAGATGGTTTACTATGATGTCTTCGGTCTATTTGTCATTATTTACTCGGAAACAACATCCGTTATTGTCAATCTCATTGTCGGCATTGCAGCAGTGTATTTCGCTTGGCGAGAAGGTATGTGTGTACGAAATCCATCGTGGAGTTAGCTAATACATTATTTTCCCCAGTAGTTAATTACTTTTTGTTATCATTTCTAAAAGATTTCATTTTTGTATCGTTTTATATGGTTATTTTAAATATTGAAGTTCGTTTCACCATGAAGTGATAACCGATGACAAAAACTATGCGATTTTTATTCTGCAGCTAATGGTGAGGGCTCGACGATACTTGTCCACGTTCTAACTACTGTAATGGCCTGGGTGGCAGGAGTCGCTAGCGCGGCACTTGTAGCAGCAGTGCTGAATTTTGCAAAATATTACGCGCCTTTTCATTCCTATCCTTCCCTGGCACTCATTCTGTTCGGCATCCCGGCGGTTTGTGCTCAAGTCTTGGTTTTCTCAGTAATGTTCGCTGGCCGGGAGGATGATACTTGGATTGCGACTAAAACTACTCTCGCGTTTTTACTATTAGCTTGCTCATTCACCTCACGAGCTTTGTTCACGGTTACGATTAACCTAGGATTTGGTTTGATTGCGTGGATTACGGCGAGAAAACTGTTTAAAGGTAGGAATTGAATTAAAACGTTGAGGATCCACTTGTTTTTCCCTGGATGAACACTGTACTGTCTGTTTTTTACATAGCGTTTTAAACCATTCCCCTGAAGTCCATAGAAACAGGCGTGTTGACAATTTTTTTCAGATTTTCCAAAAATGCAAACATAGACGTAGGCCAAAATATAAGGTCACTCTTCAATTCAGTGAGCCAACTCAAGATTTAAATGTAAAAGTTTTTGAAATAATTTTGCTAACCATGACGTCACGTTTTCACATGATTCCACTATATTTCTATATTTGACTTGGGCTGTTAACATTGGGTGACAAAGAAATTTGTTACAAGCTTTGCAATTTCAGCAATTTGTGTAGCCCGTAAGTTTGTAAAAATTGTAATGCCTGAACCTACTCATGCTTAGTAACATCGAGTAGGAATTAGCTCTTAATTTTTCTTTCCACGCCATAATTTTTATTCGGATATACCTCTCAAATAGCGGTTTCAAAAACCAACAGAATTCTGTATAAACTAACTAGTATCAGTTAAAAAATGTGTAGGATTTAAAAATTGCAAATCAGGAAATCCTAGAATGATCCAAATTGTTCTTCACTAAATTGAAGGGCGTTATCGTACGTGTTCACGTACTTTAATGTTTGTATTTTTGAAAAATTACAAAAAATTCTGTACGTAATGGAGAATAAAAAAGATTTCAATCGCCAGCTTGTATGGGCTAGGGGGGAGTGACTTCCAGTATCGTGTTTATGAAATGTGGGATCAAATTATTTTATTTTCTGTTCATTAAATTTAATATAGAACATGTAAAATATTTGCTTTTAGCAGTTGTTCGACATAGTTGATGAAACTGGTAAATTATCAAATTATTATTTATGTGCAGATCCTCAGAGAAAGCTTCTTTATTACTTGGCACTGGGCGAAGTGTTCCCCTTGACAATGTCACTCTACCTTGTCAACAACTTCGTAGATGTGTTCGTGCCTATCATGGGTCGGTCAGGGACGGAAACTAATCCAAACCTCTTCGTGGCTATTTTGACAGCCGTCGTGATTTCTGTGCCCACACTCACTGGTCTCATTCCCATTTTTGTATTTTTCAAGAAAACTTTCCTAAAACTGTCGGCTCTCTTTTTTGTACTCATCCTCGCCATCATTGTTATCGTTGTGGGAAGAGTTCCGTATGGAGAAACCACGCCTATGCGACTTCACCTTGTTGTAAGTGCTCGAGTGAAACTTCAAATGCCTCTTAATTATAAGAAAATGTCGATACAAAGTAGCATGGAGCTGTTGAAATGTAGGACTTCGTTGCTTCCTGTGCGTAATACGTAGGAAATAATAAATAATGGTTGACATAATCTAAGTAATTTACTGGATATACGTATCTCGATGGAATTTTAAATGCGTTTGTTGTTTGTAAAAATTAGGAAGTAGATCGCACCTGGTTCGATTCGGATTTAACAACTGTGCGAAAAACAGAGACAGGGTTTTGGTTCTTTAATCTCGATCCGAATTTAAGGTCTTTCTTCCCAGTCTTTGAGGAGAGCGTTCCTGAGATCAAGAATGCGATTGATATGCAAACGGATACTTGTGAGGATTTGTACTGTGGACTTCCCTATTATTTTCCAGTGGCGAAGCTCATCAGGTTAGTCTTGATTCGAGCATTGTTTTCAGAGGCTAAACAAAGTATGTCAAACTGGGAGGCACAAAGGCACAAAAATTATACCGAGGGTGGTCGTACCATTTCTTTCGTCTATTCCACATACGGGAGTGATTAATACAGTACAATCTGATTCCCTCCGTGTATACAAAACTCTTTTGTAGATTTTCTAACATGTTGTACATAGAGTTGGGTCAATTTTTGGCGTGGAAAGGTTCAGAAGTGTGAAGCAAAGTCGAAACTTACTACTACTTCTACTCAAGTTTTTATCAAAATGTCTGTGCCGTTTCTTTAGGACATATTGGGTCATTATAAAAAAATTTAAGACATTAGGCTTATATGTAGTCATCCTATTAAGCATTGAGGCGGCAGGAACCAGATTTGTGAGGCGAAATAGAGCAAAATATGTTATAATATTGTATGTAGGTGGGACAACTTGTTGAAACTATTTGATTTTGATTTGATTTATTGTCTGTAATGCATACGCAACACTAAAACTCTATTCACCTGGAACTAACCTGTGAAGTGATTAGTGTTGAAGGCAGATGACATATATGTAGTTACAATTATTTAGAGAGATTGCATTAAGGACCTAATCTCATAACTCAGGTTTAGTTTGTTATATTCGGTTTCATCTAGGTCATTAAGCTGCCTTATTAGAAACGGGGCTGTAGAATTAAAATACCTATCACGTTTACATAATATTGCATAAATGCTGTTACCACTTCTAGTTTTATTGTAATTCGAAAATTTTAATTTTAGTAAGCTACTAAACCTGGGGGACCTAAACATAGACTTCGTTACGTCTTTCTAACTTAACACATTGGTCATTAAGACGACTTAATATTGGTCGGAGTTTTAACTCATTAAGTGTTTTCAAATAATTGAATCTTTTAATAACCCTGTGAAACATCTGTAGCTCAAATTTTTTCCACTGGATACTTAGATAGATGTAAAAGAATGCTCATAAATTTTCCCAGAAGTCTAGTATACAGTTTTCGAAAGCTGTTTGCAACAACTAGTTCTTACATGAAAACATGACCCAATCAGAAATTCGTCCTTCTTCGAGATTTCTCAGACTGCATGTTCTAGTGGTGGTTATTCTACAGTGTTTTTGATTTACAGTGCATTTGATACAATTTGTGTACGAAATACGCATTTCATTGTAAAATAAATAGTATACGACATTTTCTTGTAAAGGTACAAGTTCAGGGCTCCCTGGGAAAAAATGAATGACTACACTGTAGCATCCAAAGGTTTATTTTTTAACCCCTGATTATCTTTTTTCTATTTCATTCATTTTACAATATTATTTGATTCACTTTATTTTTACTTAAGCAAAAATATAGGTTAGCAATTCGTTGTTTTCATTTTTAAAGCAATAATTTTTCTGATAATTTTAGAAAGACTCAGTGGCTACCAAAACCCGTAGGGTTGTCTTTGGATCTGAAAGGCCGTGTCCGAATGGATCTGATACATGATTCCTTCATCTCTCCAACAGTCAGAAGGCTTACACTATCTTTTATAGGACCCGACCACATGACGATTGTGTTGAGTCCAACGGAGAACTACGAGCTAATTAAATGGTCCTTGACTAATGAAGTGCCGGAAGGGAATGTGAACTACAAGAATCGTCCTACGTACTTTATTTATCACGGCAGAGGTATCACATTTGAGCGGTTTGAAGTCACACTGGATCTTCGTCGGAAGATAGCCCAAGACGTCTCAGAGAATGTTCGCGGTGCATTAGATATCACTTTCTCAGGATTTTGGCTTCATGGAGATGAAATGAAGAGTCAGCAGATGAAAGAAATTATTAGTCGATTTCCTAGTTGGACTTACGGTCTAGGTTTTAGTGCAGCAACCCATGTCTATTCTATTCCTTAAGTTAAGCAATAAGCAATGATACATTAAGTTCCTCGTATTTCACAAGTTCAAGTGTTTTAGAAGTTAAAATTTCTCTGTAGATTTCGATCTTTTGTGAAAGAACAGGGTGAATTTGTTATAATTTCAGTATTTTCTATATACTGGGCATATACCAAAAATTTATTATTATGATAAATAGTCGTCATAATAATTGTGAGTCATTATTACCGGAAGCATGTTTGGATGAATGAAAAATCACAAATACAAAGTTTGCTTGTAGTTGGGACAAACACGCTAGGCTAAAGGATGTGAACAGTTTTATTAGGAACTCGTTGCAATAATACACTGGTGCGAAATGTATAGTTAAGAGCTGGTAGTTTAGTGCAACAACAAGGAAGACATTACTAGCCAATCTAGAAGTATAAATATTAGTTTAAATTTAAAAGTGACTGGAATTTCAGATGAGTAATCCTAACTGTTATGTGTTTACTGTTTATGTATTTTTGTTGTTGTAAAAAACCTACTATTACTGTGGTTTCATGTATTGACTGATTTATTGTCTATTTGCTGTACGGTGATGAAGTATCTTAAATTCAGTAATAATTTGCTGTCAGGAATGATACCAGACTTAATGTCTGATGACATACTATATCTGATAATAATGCACTTGTGCAAAAACTATAAAACCCTGTATGGTAAATATTGTAATTGTTTAAAACCAACCAGCACAATGTTATTTGAAACTTGACATAATACTTATTGATGGAAGAAGCAACAAATATCACAAAAAAATTAAATCTGGTGTTTTAATTACAAAATCAAAACTCTTGCCTTACGCTTATGAATTATATTGCTTATTAAGGCTATTGAAGTGAACAAATAAACCAAAGGTCCGCTATAATTATAAAGAATCGCTTAAAACTACGTAGAGTAATAAATTCGCAATGCCTTAGAATGAAAAAAAATTAACTTACTGCCAAATTCACCGCGAATATTATTTGCAACACTATACTAATACTAACTAATTGACAAATACTTACATGGTACTAAAACTAAAATCACAACATGCAACACAACAAATTATATTATACAATATTGTACGAACTATGAAAAATGTAGCAAAATGGCAGTGAATCCTCATGTACAGGACAAAAAATAAATTCACTTTAGTATAACAAAAAGAAATTAATTCTAATAATTATTTTTTCACCTTCACCAGCATTTTTATATCAATAAAACCTAAACTGCACCGAAGTACATTCAGGTTTAGTAGGCCCATAATCAAATACGCTGTTAACTGAACATTTTAGTTCAAATCTTTAGACATTGGAGTGGAATGCAGTTCTGGTTAAATTAGAAATCTGAATAGGTACTGTTTAAGTGATCCCAAATTTTTGTTCTCAAATTTTTCATTTCAAGGAGGAATTAGTTGTTATCCTTCTCAAATTCAATAAGCCACTTCTTCGCATCATTCCCTCCCGCATAATTTCCCAGAGTTCCATCCGACCGAATAATTCGGTGGCAAGGAATGATTAAAAGGATCGGATTGTCCTTTAGTGCATTTCCCACTGCTCGGCTGGCGCCTGTTAAAGTCACAATTATATTATTATTATTATTATTCGACTTTATTCAGTGTCAAAGGAGTCAATATAAGATATTGGTTTTCACCCCAGACACAAAGTATCAATTCCATAAAAGAGGTTACAGTCATATTAGGGAAGGCCTGGTTATTAATGAAACAAATTTACATTTTTGTTTCGTCACGGTAAACAAGTACATGCTTAATAAGCAATTTGTTAAAAGTTGTTAGTTGACAATCACGCATTTTCAAAAGGCTAGGAAGATTATTCCACAGTTTTGTACACATATACATGATATTTTTTTCAGCTATTTTCAGCTTGGTCACAGGTTGGTATAATACAATATGATGTGCCGAGCGTAGACGGTCAGAGGAAAGCTTAACCACTAGCAAGCCGTTGATATAATTCACACAATGTCCATAGTGCACCAAAGAGAACATAAACTTATTACTATAATACACCAAGCGTTCAGATATATTCAAGAGATTATAGTACTCATAAATATTAGCAAGTGAGTATGGCTTTCCTGTCCGTCGTTTTATGTGCAAAGACAAAAGGAATTTATCCAATTTATATTGTAGTGTTTCCATTTTTGACTTACATATGCTTCCCCATACAAGCAGGCAGTAGTCAATATGAGAGAGCACAAAACAGTTTATTAGTAATCTCTTTGTGCTCTCATTTAGGAGTCGACGGACACGAAAAACTACACCCATCATTCTGGTGACCTTATTAAGTACATACTCATAGTGGTCCTTAAAACTGAGTTTATCATCTATGAATATACCCAAGTACTTAAAACTCCGAACTCGTTCTATTGGTTCATTGTCAATGAGTAGATTACATTGAGTCTCAATGTTAGCAGCCTTGTGGAATATCATATACATAGTTTTTGACGTACTAATAGTAAGTGAATTTTCTTTGATCCAAATATTCAACTTGTCTAACCATAACTGCATTTTAGTGAATAGAGTATTGACACAAGTATCATACATGAATAGGACAATATCATCTGCATAACACACATAGTCTATTGTCAGTAACGTGCTTATGTCTGCAAAAAACATAATGAAAAGATATGGGCCGAGTATTGACCCTTGAGGCACGCCATTGACATCCAAGTACTTCTCTGACACCGTATTGTTCACAATAATCCTGAAACTCCGGTTGTGCAAATAGTCGGATAGTAATATTAACATTCTGGGATCACACTTAAAGTTATGACGTATCTTATTTAACAAAAGAAGTCTCGAAACCGAGTTGAAGGCCTTCTTTAAGTCAACAAACACCGCAAGGACCTTAACCGTAGGAATATGTAGATACGTACAAAGCTTATGTATGAATACAAGAGTAGCAGTAAAGCAAGAGCGGCCCCTTCTAAACCCATGCTGATTCTCATCCATGCTTCTTTCGCAATCAGCACGTAGACGGTTGTATACAATTTTCTCAAAAAGCTTGTTCAAGAAAGGCAGATTATGGATAGGGCGATACGAGTCAGGACAGTTCTTGCTACCTTTACCTTTATATATGGGCATAATAGTTGCAGTCTTAAAGTATGTGGGAATTTTACAAGTTGACAACATTATATTGAATAACAATAATACAGGGGTTACAATACTGGCCCTGGCAAACACATTATGACTAATTACATCATACCTACTGTTTTTTGTCTTCAAACCCCGATAGGCATTCCAGATTTCATTGCTATTTACATAATTAAAATCAGCATAGCATGTCAATGAGTTTTTAAAATTAAGTATGTCCTTGTCAGTGTAGTCACAAGGTACTGTAAAAGCCTTCGCAAGTTCATTGCTAACTTCGTTGGGCTCAGTTATATCAACATTATCCACACACAATTTATCTATAACAGTTCCAGCCTTTCTATTAATACCTACAACTTCGTCAACCACGTCCCAAATACCACGGGGGCTTGCTAGATTTTTATTTAGCTGGGATTCAAAGTACATGCGCTTAGCCGCATGTATTTCCCTTTTAACTTTTGAGCGAAGTTGCTTGTACAGGTTCCAGTGTGGTAATGAGTTATAAGTACTTGCATAATGTTTACATCTATCCCGTTTAACTATATCACTGCGTATGTCTTTGTTTATCCAACATTTTGAGGTAGATTTGACTCTTTTACATTTTAACGTGGCAAAATCATACAAAATTTCACGGATAGTTGTGCTGACTACATTATAGATAAAGTCAATATCATAGGACTCATTATTCAAAAAGGCCCAGTCGATTTTACAAAGCTCTATGTTCAACTGGTTCCAATCCATATTTTTATAGCTACGATAAGTAATTTGTTTGACAGTATGTGAGGTAGCCTTTTTAAAGCTATAGTCAAAACATACATAGTCATGATCTGATAGCCCAGTCGTACAAGTATACCAATCTATACTAATGTTATCAGGTACATATATATGGTCAATCAATGAACTAGAAGCTCTTTTTCCTAGTACTGTTCGTGTCTTTATGTTGATTACCTGTTTGTAATTGTACATATTCAAGCTAGAGATTAGCCTCACTGAGTCAGAACTTACACTTGACAAATCAATGTTAATGTCACCAACTATAACACAGGTAGATTTGATTTGGGAAAGATATTTAAACAGAGCATCCAGAAACAAAAGAAACTTTTCAACCTGCGCTGAAGGTGGGCGGTAAATAATCACTAATACAGTGGACATAAATTCGTTAACTCCAATTTTGCATGCAAGAATCTCAACTCCAGAGTTATACGTATCAATATTTAATTCAATAATTTTATACCTAATACGCTTATGAAAATACATGAGAATCCCCCCACCTTTTTTATGAGATCTATTCTTAGTAATCAGTTCATATCCTGGGATTCTATACAAATTTAAGTTGGTTTCAGAATTAAAAAAGGTTTCAACACATGTAAAAACATCAATTGTCTTTTCAAAAATAATAGACTTTACCTCTTCAAATTTATAACTCGCAAAATTATTGATATTAAGATAAAGAGCTTTCACCAGCTTACGTTGTAAAGTGTGTGCACTCAGCAGACAAGGAGACTCAAATGGGTCAGTTATGTTAAGATCTATGTTTAATAGGCTACTATTGATAGCAATATTTTCAGTATCACCTCCAGAGATACATGAAGTACAGTGCCATAGATCCTCAATAATTTGTCTATAAGCTGGTAAACTTAAATTCAAACATTTCCTATGGTACTTGTTAGAACAGATTGCACAACGAAGAGTAAGTACTAGATTTCTAAGCTTAAGCTTACACATAGCACATGATTCACTATTTTTAGCCATATTATATAAAAAGCCGTAGTGGGCAGTCACAAGATCAGCAAGCGTCCAGAGATTTATAATGCAGACCGGTGAGTTGAAAAGATCCAACGATGCTACAGATGGACCTTTAGCAAAGGTCGTGACTTAAAGGGCGTCAGGATACCCAGCAGCAGTACAGCTGGAATAACCTAAGTTATTCGTGGCTTTAAGGCAGCCAGGAACCTGAACGCAGGACAGTAGACAAGACAAACCACACTGCTCTGCAGTCAGTGTGAGAGTATGAATATACACAGTTACTGTACAGGTGTAATCCAAATGCTGTATGTACAACACATTTTTCTTTTATTTTCAAATAACCTTCGAACTAAAATACATAATTTACAGATCCCCCCATTCCCCATATCGTCTGTTCCCCTTTAAATTTTACCAGCAGTATAGGTATAAGGCAATTTTAAGAAGTTTCAACCCCAATGATATTAAGCTCAACCATGCTCCCAGGAACGCAAGGGGTCAAGTCAAGTTCAAATCTACCCAGTTTTGCTCCAATTATTTGAACTCCCTCTACCAAATGTATCTCCACTAAAACCCCGAACTTCCCAATTTAATTTAGCTTTTTGCATATCCCTTGATCATTCTTTAAAAACTTTAATTACCCGGTTTCCCCATCAACTTCGCCAAGTCCACATAAGCAACAGTATCTCCATGCTTAACTTTCTCCGTCAAAGTTTTGAGAACAGCTTCTGTGAATTCGGTCTTCTCAATTCCTTCCCAGCAAATTGGAGGGTACTTCGCAGGATCCTTGAAAGAGTCGACTTGACCCGGCTGAGGCTGGAAATAATTCTGCAACCAGGTCAATGTCTGATAAGCAACCCCGGACGGATCCAAATCCTTTAAATCTGGCCTGGAATTGAGAGCATAAATTCTTTCATTTAAAATTAAAAAAATAATCAACCTGATTATTATCTGGAAATTTATTTTCTTATTACTATATTCAAATATTATTATACGTTATAAACGCAGGAATTATAAGACTTTTTGTAACAAAATGGAAATACACTTACTGCTC
Source organism: Allacma fusca (assembly GCA_947179485.1). NCBI lineage: Eukaryota > Metazoa > Arthropoda > Collembola > Symphypleona > Sminthuridae > Allacma > Allacma fusca. The sequence continues at coordinate 57,892,141 of OX359247.1, read as the reverse complement.
TTCAGGATTTAAATTCTTAGAAGACTCAAATATCCGAATTTCGTGGACTCCAGCCTCACAGGTCTGAATGGTGACCAATCCCACTGGAGTTTCCATACTTTGCTTCAAAATCTTATGCATTCTTGGAATTTTCATATTCACTATTGGAATAGGGATTTTGGACGGCTTGAGTGAACCCAAAATAGGACAGAGTTTAATTTTGTACGCTGAGCCTCCTGAACCGGAACAATTCATTGAATAAATGGAGTTTTAGTAAAGTAACTTTAGTGTGACCAGAGTTGCTCCGGGGACTAATTCTAATGCCCGGGTCAAAGGTCTATTAGATCTGGTGCTAGCTCTAATCTACAGTGTCCCGGATAAATTTCGTCTCTAACTCTCAAATGCAGAATTCAGCGAGCAACTGAGACAGAGAGCTTATCAGTCAATGTTCCCTCCCGGTGTTGTCGTTGGCCTTCCACACTCTTTAAACTGGAGATGCATCATTATTGACATGGCAAGGATAAAGCTTAGACATGGAAATCCATACTTACAAGAACAGTGCACCCCGCACATAACCCTAACCCCTCCCTTATAGATTAGAGTTAGAGGTAGAAAAAACAACTGTGAGCAACTCCTGTTGCCTACCTTCATTTCAATTACAATTAAAATAATTTAATACTTTAACTCCTTTTGAATACACGATCAACTGCCTAAATTGTAAGTCATCATTTACGTTATTGAGAGGCAGGAATGTGAGCAAAGTTTGTGAATTTGTTTAAAGGGTTTCAAATAAAAGAAATTGTTTTTTCTATCTTGCCTCATATCCCTGATTCCCACGGGCACAAACCTTAATAAATAGGAAGTGGGTCAAATAATTATGCTGTGGAAGGTGAAAAAAGAATTCCTATACTGTAGACTCTACAATTCATTCCAGGGGTGGATTAATAAAATAATTTTTACCCTGGCCCTAACCCTCACAATAGATTTGTGGGCCTTTACACATGATATCTGCAATCTGAGGGCCGTAGTCAACATTTTTTACCCTGGAACTAAATTTTTTACCCTGGCCGGGCCAGGGTGGGCCACCCCGTAAATCTACCCCTGATTCATTCTACTAAATACTCCTAAATAATGATTTTAAATTTCAATTTTCATTTTGTTCAATTATAATAAATACAGATATAAGAACTTGTAATAATATTCGAAACTTTAATCTTCGCTTGTTGGCGAAAGTATACGTTAAAAAGTTTTGTGGTTCATTATCCACTTTGTACTAAATACTCGGGTTTTAATTGCCGACAATTGGACCGGCATTTTCAGATTTTGGGACGGGTGAACTCGTGAACTGTCGATGTTAGCGGCTTAAAGAAATCAAACGTTTGGGAATGAGAAGCTTTCCGTCTCTCCTTTTTGAGAAATTGACTTCTGTTGTTTTGCATCTACACTCCTCGTCATTATCATGTTTGGCATTTGGTTATCACAATGTAACATTTTTAAGCACCACACGTGTTGGTAGATCTTGTTCCTGCTGAAAGATTCAACGCCCCCGAAAACCAGGGCATTGCGTGGGTTCAGTGGGTTGAGGTTGAGAGATCCAATTTGTTGCCTGAATGAATAAAAAGCTTTAAAAAATTATCAAGCATAATAATGTGTCTACCCCCGAAAACCCTTTATACCCCAAATTGAACGTAGTCTATCGCCTCGTAATAAACTCAATTTATGCATCCAGATATACATATATGTATATTCATGGTGTTATGTTTTTATACACATATTAATTCTGACTTTCAGTGTAGATAGCTCTCGCTATGACGTACTCTACGGGGACACTTGTTTTCTGTTTGCTATAAAACCTACTCGTAACCACCAGTTGTTAGGTCGCTAGAAACAGGAAAAGCAGTGCAACATAGCAAAATATCCGGTTTACAGCAATCGGTTATAGTGAGATTGGCGTGCACATACTACTTTTTTTTTACTTCTTTGCTCTCGAAGGGATAAATTAGAATTTCTGAAAGTTGTTCATGTGCGCAGGTTTGGTTATTTGTCCTACTAAACTGGCATTGGAATTGCTCGACATTTAAGCTGGTATAACGTTCCTTTGATTCTTGTAAATAATGTAGAAGCAAAGGCGTCATATTTAAAGAGCCGGCATGACACCGCATTCAAAGTTATGCTAACAATCAAATTTACAAAATATGTTTACTTGCAAAAGAAAGCCGAACGTGCCTCTTCTTTAATATGAAACTGATTGTTATTAATAACACGTTAACAAAGTCGTCCCCAAGAAACCCAATTGGGCTGAATACTTCAAATTATTTAGAACTTCATTTACAAAAATAAAATTAAAGGCACCCAGGAATGATCCTCAGAAGCTAATTCTTGTTTTCAAAATCGATCAACCATTTCTTCATGTCATTCCTAGTACCTCCAGAGTAATTACCGCTGGTGCCGTCAGATTTAATGATACGATGACACGGGATGATAATCCAAACTGGGTTGTTTTTCAATGCAGTCCCAGCAGCTCTGCTCGCTCCTGGCAAAACCCCAAATTTAATACGCTAATTAATTAAATCCATTAAGACAATAATTACATCAAAATTAGCCCCCAGTCTTAATCACCGCAAAAATATACATGGCGTTTCCGGAGAATTTGTCAGCATGTACAGCACTTGCCTGGATTACCCGCCAAAGCCGCAAGTTCCGAGTATGACACTGTTTTTCCATATTTGACCTTTTCTAAAGCAGTTTTCAGAAGTTGAGTTCCAAAGTCTGATTTGCTAAGACCTGACCAGCATATCGGCGGATACTTCGCGGGATTTGTTAGGATTTCCTTCGACTTGGGTTTAATTTGAAAATATTCTTCGAGCCATTCAACTGTTTGTTTACCAATTATTCCAGAATTATTGATCTTTGACTCCACCGATTTTCCTGTGTCGTTCCTTGTATAATAAAAAAAGGTATTCAAAAAATTTATATTTTTTAACACCCATGCAGGGTTCCACAGCTCATTTTTTAAAAACAGAGGATCGTTCTGGTTTCGATCCATGAAAGAGTAGCAAACTACAAAAATAATATTAATACAAAATAAAATAAATTTATTATTACGTCTCAGTCTCTGAAGACAAGGGGGCCATTTTAATCCAATGGATGCCCCGGTCACATGTGGAAATAGTTGCCAATCCAACCGGCGTTTGTAAATATTGTTCATGGGTTTTGTGGATGTCAGGGTCATTTCTTTTAGGACTCATAGTTACGAAGGCTTTCCTATCAGATTAAGAGAGTTAACGCGAAATATCTAATAAGAATTTTAGTCAAGATATAAATTATGCTTTCGAATCAGTTGTGTTTTGAGAGACATACCTTATATAAGTTCTGGAAGAAATGGTTTGAAATTATTCTTTGTCTCCTTGCATTTGCTAGAGTAAACAGAATCAACGTGGTACTGATTTTGAGTAACTAGTAAAAGCCCCGTGCTTCGCACAGGAGCAATTACTTGTGTAAATAAATAGTGTAAATAATAAAAGTGTAAATGGCAATAGATCTCGTATCAAGGCCTGTCGAGAAGGCTTAATATTAATATCCCGCTTCGCCAGGCAAAGTAATCTCATAAAATACGTGAAGTATTAACTGTAAGACTAACAATTCGTTTCATATAGGTAGTTGGCAATTCATCATCAAAATATTATGGGACAAAAAGCTTTCGGCCCACTAAAGTTTTCTCCCAAACTCAATATTTGGCTATACACGTGGAATTTAACTAACCGCTTGATCAATTTAATACCAACGTCGTTATTAAATCTTGCTGTTGCATCACTGTATGGTGCTTCACTCCTTATTGTTAGTGGATCAGCACACCGTGCTGATCAAATATGAGTTTTTATGTTATTATAATTTGTATATAAATCCGTTGTACCGCAATATTGTAACTGAAGCCTCAGACACTGGACGCACTGATTATTTAATTTTTCCTAGTAAGAATCCCACACTAATGTGAACAAAGCTCAGTCATTACAATTCTCCTCTTATCAAATTATTCTGTACTGTAACCGAACGTAGTTTTTCTCACTACCAGTCTTAATTTAATCCAAATTATTGATGATTTATGTCTAATGTTTATATAATAATTATGATTAGCGCTTTTAAGTGATATAAAATGGCGTAATATTGAGAGCTTCCCTTCCAGTAGGCTGCAAGCAGTTGGTACATATATGATTAGCCGAGAAGAAAAGCGAGCTGAGCGAGCTGAAAAAGCTCTCCTCCTCCTCTGCGACAGAGTCTCAGCTTCCAGCCCGCTGTGCTTCTCGGCTTGTTGTATATACCACCGACTCGCTTGGCTTAAGCCGGGATGGTTTGAATTCGTGAAATAAGCCGCGAAGGTTTAAATCAAAGGACAGGTCGAGAGCAATAAGTTTTGAGTAATAGATCCGCCACGAACAACAAATGAAGCACTGTCTGGAAACCGTAACAAACGTAACACACGACAACCAAAGATCATATATGATAGCGTGAGCAATTTAGTGTAATACTTTCCCGCCACACAGTAATAAATACAAGGATGGGAACAGGCCGGGCAACGAGCCACGTATAATAAAAACCCCAATCAAACGGCTTGAACAACGGTGTAATAACAGGAGCTTCGTAAAATACTAACCCCTCCTCCCTAGCCCATATAAGAAATGATAACACAAAAAACATATTCGACATATTTTCAAGCTCGTCATCTAAATTTTTTTCATTTTACATAGTTTAAGAATATGTTCACTAAAGCACAAAGCAAAGTCGAGGTATTTGAGGAATTTCAGTACCATTTGTGCAAATGTTTATTGCCGATCACAATTTTTCTGAAATAAATTTTTACGCTATAGTTTGTAGGAAATTTGATGGTCTTTCCAGGGAGCTACCCAACATGTCCCTAATCCAATTGTAATGTGAGAATAAAATTTTATTCAGGGCCCGTAAAAATATAACAAGGGTGGTGAAACTCACAATCAGTTTCGCTAGCGAAAGTTAGAAAGTTGAGCTAAAGAAGGAACTTCGAATGTAGCCAATTTTTGATGGATGGTCTGCCGTTGGTTTAAATATTTCAGAATGTTGTTTTTTAAGCAAATTTCGTGAGGATTTATTTTAGTATATATCGTCTTCCTAAGTTAAAAATGGTGGTCTCAGGAGCTTAAATGTGAGGAATGAACCAAGCAAAGAAAAAATATAAATTTTTATTGCAACTCTTCAAAAGAATAAGTCATAAACTTTGCATTGTATTTGAACTCAAACCGCATATGACTCTAAGTACATTATGTGCTCTCTATGATAGCAGTTTTAATAAAATGTTTTCATAAATGTTTGTTCCGTAAATGCGTTCACATTTACGGAGTCAAAATATTATGGGCGTGTAAGTGCACTCAATTGTTAGAATCCCTGTCCTGGATAAAAACGCCAATTGGTTTCACGGATTGTTTTTTTTTTGCAATGAGTGTGCACTATACTTCAAAACTAACCCCAGTCATATGAAATTTTGTAATTACAATAAACAGTTTTTTGATACACTGTGCTCTTCGTGGTTGTTGGATCTCGGGAACGAGATAATTATGAACAGGAAAATTCTTTGGCCTATGTATATCTATATGCTATTAATAAGGGTAAATACTTAAAGAACTTTGGGATTTCAGTGGAATAATGTGAACCTTTAAATATTATTAGCGGCTTTCATAAAAAATATAAATCACAGCTTGCATCTTTTAATTACGAAAGTGCATGCTAGATGAATTGCGCTCTCAATCTCACCTGCATAAGAGAAGCATATAATAAAGATCGCAATTAAGGTGATTTCATGTACTAAAATATCGTGCATTGCTATCCCTGACTCGTCAATTCAACAAACAAAAGGTATACGGCAGTAGGAGTCGTGCGTGTGAAGAAATTAATAAAAACTGTTAAATTAACACTAACAGTGATCTGGGATTGGATTTACAGTTACGTCCAAATTGAATTTTGATATAGAAGTTTAAAATGCTATTTTAACAGACATGCTAAATTTCAATTTATAGCATTAGCCTGTGTGACGAGTCGCGCATATCCCCGTTAAAATTATTTAAAAAACAATTCTCCCAACGTTAATGATTGGCAGACCGAAATGTCAGATTTATCTTTCACTGTCTACAGATTTATTAAATTAGTGTATGAATAATAATTATTGCAGCAGCTCTATCAATTACGTATAAATTTATTTTATGCCAAAACCACATCAATCCATTTTTTTGATCTCTCCGAGCAGTATTCAACTTGCGAGAATTTTTGAACCTCTGTTTCGTATCTAAAATTTAGAGAGACATGAACGAGTTAATTCACGATTGCTGGTAGATCTAAAACTAAATGCTCCAAGTTATAAAACATTACGGCAAAATACAAATCCTATTTTGACTCCTCTGAATCTGTCCACGTTTAGTGAGCCAATCTTCCACCTGAGAGTCCAAAGCGTCTCCAATAGACTTGTACAAGTTCACATCAAGTAGAAACAACGTACACAGCAATTCAAAAATGTTAAAAATTCCCTTGGATTCCTAAGTAAAAACAAAAATTCAGAATTGGGAAAAATAAATCCTTTCGTTTGAACAACAATATAAAACTGAAACGTTTCATGGAATTTGGGATGTCGTTACATATGCATAATTACATATTTACACATATGTCACATATACCATATCATTTTGCGCCATCTCTAAAATTACTTTACTGTTGCAAATGGCCGAAAGAAACTCAAGACTGCGTTGTGCGATGCGGACAAACGTATCAATGAAATTTTTATCCTCTGACAGCAATTTCCCCAATTCCGGAATTTGTACTACTCGGGTGCAGCATTATTTTGGAGCAGAAACCCATTATATTAACTAAATGAGATAATTACTACTGGAAATGAAAGGATTTTTGATTAAGCGTTTTACCACAAAAATACGAACACCAATGCGTTAAAAAATCCTGGAGTAGAAGTTCATCCCCAATTTGAAGTGATTGGGTGAAAAGATTCATTTCAGTGGTGGAAAAAAACTGTTGGAAGAAGAACATCCTTTGATGATCGTGGATATGGTCTGTGATCCTCCGCTGAAAGTTTGAATACATTGAAAATGTATGTCTTGAGGTTTAAAATACAAAACTGTGTTTATGTACCATCATAAAATTTGCCCACACTCTGGTTCAAGAACAGGAATGTCGTTTAAAACATTTAAGAAACCCTTGTTGCTGGAAATTCGGAAATTCTTTCTGCATTTTTAATGCAGAAAGAAGGAATTGTGAGGGTCGGCAAAAATAAAAAACAAATTCAGGATTACGGAAGGAATTAACAACAAAATAATAAAAACAATTTTCGATATATTTCTTCAAGCTTTTCAGGACTTTTCAGCAAGGTATGTGAAGACTCTAATTTAGCACACTGTTATACGTTTCCTCCTTACAAGAACTTCCCGATACAGTCGGTTTCAATTATCGATGCTCTCACACAGTGTGTATAATAATTTTGTGAATACATTTAAGTATCTACTTAATCTCAATCAATGTAGATGGGTTTTTCTTTACCACGTCCTCCCAGAGTTTTCCCCGTTCCTGCTCGGCAGTACAAGCAAAGACTTTCCGAATACATTTTTGATCCAGGGAGGTGTCACGGGTGTCCCCATACTGGAACAAAATTCGAAGGATACCAAAATACCAGCGAATGTTTTGTCGGCAGCATAAATAATTTTTGACCAGCCAATCCGAAAGACTCTCAGTACCATAGTATGTCTGCAATGTTATACAAATACACAAGTACATAGGATCGTCAAAACTGGTTCCAAGGGATTTGCCAGCGTCCGACGATTTATACCCATCAAAAAATTAAAATCATTGTGTAAATGTTTGTCGTGATAGACGACAAATATATCGTCGCTGATGAGGCAAAATGGTCTAATTGCTGTAAAAAAGAATGCGCGCGTAAACCATTTTACCTCTTCAGCGACGATATATTATATTATGTTTAATTTGATCCCCTGCTTACCTTTTGCAAATGTTTGGGGATTTTCATGAATAACTCAGCACACAGTACAATAATCCAATATTTACTGGAATGTTCTTGAGAAATGGCCAGGATTGACCGCCGAATGTCGTTGACTGTAATCCTGTCATAATTGGACTCCCCATATGATTCTAGAATAATCTGCATCAAATGCAAAAGAATTGATTCATCTCTACTTAATTCCTTAGTTCCCAGAAAGTCTTTCAGCCGTCTAAACCAATTTAATCTGTCTTTGTACAGACCATTATATCGGTAAGCAAACATAAGCAGCGAAGATGTTTCAATTTGAAAAAAATCATTTTCCACCAAAAACTCCCATATATTAACCCTAAAGTTCCTGACCCCTGGACAAATTGTCCCCAAGCTCAATTTTTGACCAATTTTAATTTATTGCTTCGAAACTATTAAGCCCTACTAACTGAATGTTTTTTTAATCGTTCCCCAACATGTTCTACACTATTTAGCGAAATTACAGGATAAAAGGTTCGGTAGTTTCGTCTCAAAAAATTTCGAAAGAAAAACATTCTTCTACTCGGCAGCCATGTCCAATGTTAAATAAATGGCTCATATAAGCCCATTGGGGCCCGCAATATATTACGAAAACAAATTTTTCGCTATCAACATAATTACGGCGATACATACTTGCTTTTAAATGTAGTTTAAAGTCTAGGTTGAAGTGTGGGTTCAAGTTTAGGTTGAAGTGTGAGTTCAAGTTTAGGTTGAGGTGTGAGTTTACGTTTAGGTTGAAGTGTGAGTTTACGGTTAGGATAAAGTGTGAGTTTACGGTTAGGATAAAGTGTGAGTTTACGGTTAGGATAAAGTGTGGGTTCAAGTTTGGGTTCAAGTTTGGGCTCAAGTGTGGGTTCAAGTTTGGGTTCAAGTGTGGGTTCAAGTGTGGGTTCAAGTTTGGGTTCAAGTGTGGGCTCAAGTGTGGGTTCAAGTTTGGGTTCAAGTGTGGGCTCAAGTGTGGGTTCAAGTTTAGATTCAATTTTAGGTTCACGTTTAGGTTCAAGTATAGGTTCAAATTTAGGTTCAAATTTAGGTTCAAGTTTAGGTTCAAGTTTAGGTTCAAATTTAGGTTCAAGTTTAGGTTCAAGTTTATTTTCAAATTTAGGTTCAAGTTTAGGTTCAAGTTTAGGTTCAAGTTTAGGTTCAAGTTTAGGTTCAAGTTTAGGTTCAAGTTTAGGTTCAAGTTTAGGTTCAAATTTAGCTTCAAGTTTAGCTTCAAGTTTAGGTTCAAATTTAGATTAACGTTTAGGTTGAAGTTTGGGTTTAGGTTCAAAAGTGGCTTTAATTTTGGGTTCAAATGTGGGATCACGTTTAGGCTCAAGTTTAAGTTCAGCTAAGGTTCAAAAATATTCGAGTAAAGTTTACGTACAGTTCAAGTGCAAGTTCTGTATTAAGCATGACCTTTTGCTCTTAAAATATCGATGACTATTTATTACGAAAGTGTAATCCTTGTGTGTAGTAAAAGAAGGAAGTTTCTTGAAACAGTTGTAACAGTAATTAATTAAGATGTACTGGCCATGAATTAGAATTCAAGTAATAAAAATTAACACACAACTGTTATCAATATATAATGTTGCGACATAGTCAAAAACCATGCCAATGAAAATACCCAAGTCATTTTCTAAACCTGCCTCCAAAATGGCCAAGAGATTTTCTAACCTAACTCCAAACCGTATAAATGTTTCTTTTTTAATTGATGATTTTGCGCAATTTGTCAAATTTACCCTCGAATGAAAATGCCCAAAATGCCAGGGAATAGTACGAGGACAAGTTGCCCAAAATGGCGGACATTCAATCGTTCAAATCAGTTCAAATAATATGCTAAACTGAAACTAGATTTTCGATTCAATTCAGCAAAAACCTATCTAATTCAGTTCAGTGCAACATTTTGAATTGAATTGAGTGGAATTCAATTTCATAAACCATGTTGGGTATACTTCAATTAATCCAGCACATGTATACAGATACGCTGTGCCGCAAAAAGAATGAGAATATACATTGTTTTTAATACGTGGCTTGGTTGTAACAATGACGCATACTTGCACTATCACTATAAATAGCATAATAAAAAAGCAACAAATAACGTAATGGTATATTTTGCAAATTATTGTAAACAATGCGTAGACGAAATGCGGCTTTACAGCGTAATGAAATAAGAACTATTATACACTGATAATATTCTAATTCGCTTAATTTCTTCGAGTTTCTATAGATATAATGTAACTGTGGAATATATTTCATATATTCATTATAAAGCACCTTACTGTATTTTTTAATGACCCTTTACATATTATCTCATCTTTCGTTTGGACACCTCTTCTCATTTTGATCGGATTTTGACACGATGCAAATATAAATATTCACCGAGACGCTACAACTATTGTAGTTATTAATTAGGCATATACTAGAATTTACTAAACGGTGTTCCATACTTGTTGTTAAAAAATTTTAGAGACACGGGTGATGGTAGTTGAGTAAATTCGTTATATTTTATGGAAAACTTACATTTTGTTTTTGAATTTTTACTCTGTGCTTATTACTTTAAGCATTGTTTACACTTATATATTTTTTATTTTATAATTTGTATTTTAAAATTTTGTTTGGAATACTATTTCACGCTCGCTTGTAGGAAATTTCATTGGCTTTCAGTAGGTATTCTTGAATTCCCACGTAGGGAATTGTGAGCCTGATATATGAGGACTGACACTAATTTCGGGGAAATGTATCTTTAGGAGCTATGATTGGGAGAAACCGTGTTTCTTGAACCGTCTCACAAAAATATTTCGAAACATTTTGATTGCAGCTAATTTTATAGCATAAGATTAGAGTGAATATCATTTTTCTGGGTTATTCGTTCGATTATCGGGACTTAAGAATCTTAAGGCGGGTATGAAAAACGTTCCCGATCCTGCGTTCCGGGATCGTTGACAAAATGGGCCAAAGTAGTTGGGCAACATTGAGGGACCCAAAATGTGTCTGTCCTTTATCGTCAGGTTTGTAGTCCACCATAATTTCAAGTCAAGCTCAGTAATGGGTAATGCTTGGATTGCAATCAGATAATGACTTCGTGAATTTTCATTACCAGTATGTACAGACGAAAGGCTATACACACAAACTGATATACAGACATACGGACATACGGACGTACAGACATACGGACATACGGACATACAAGCAAATCGACATACGGACATACAGACAAACTGGAATACATACAAGCTGGCATACAAATAAAATAACACACAGACAAAAGGCCATACAAATAAACTAGGCAACAGACATACATACAAACGGGCATAAGGTCTAGCTGCCATAGAGACAGGTGGGCATAAAGACTAACGGTCAAACACACATACATACAAACTGATTGGCGGGAATATGGAGGCATAGATACACTAGTATTCAAGGTTTATAGAAACATCACTGTGATTGCATTGGTTGAAATATGCTTATGGTCCCCAATGAAATAATAACATGGGACAGTTTGTCCATACGTTGGGAGCCCATGCAACATGAAAACTACAGGAACTATAGGGTTAAGAACATGAGTACCAAACGTATAACAGGTTAAGAAAAAATCATCAGTATTTGGAATTAAAATATTTAGTTCGAAAAACTGAAACGATCCTATTTCTTGCACATTGCTGAAGAAGCCCATGCATTCTGATCATGTCGTACTCGTGAACCTGTTCGTAGTCTTTGTAAATATCCCGATATTTTTGGGTCTCCAATCGTACTAAAGAGTTCGCCTGTAATATTTTCAAGCCTACTTTTACACGGGTATCAGCGTCGGCAATTCCAAAACGTGTGTTGAAAATACCTTCCGGCACGTAATTTTTCCGCAAAATATACCATTGATAAAACCAACAGAGATATCGTAATGAGATAAGAGGGTCACAATGTTTAATAATTCTATTGCAAATTTTACATCGTCTGAAGCTTCCAAATTTTTGAAGGTTTCATTGAAAATGATTTGCAATCTTGCCTCATACTTCATCTGCTCTGACAAGTCCTCGATACACTGATTTTGCAAGAGTTCGATGTAGCTATTTACTCTGGACTGGATAACATCGAAATGAATTCTGTCACCCTTCTCAGCCGTTTTAATACCCAGTAAAGACATACCCAATGGATGCCCTTCAACTAATGAGACCAAGGATGACACAGTGAACTTCAAACGTTCTGGGAGTTCTTGATCTTCGATTCCCAGATATTTAATAATGCAAGCTCGGGAGTAGGGGTGAGTATCTCGTTGGTTTTAAAATTCTCGTTTGTCTCGTTCTCGTTTCTGAAAAAAATACGAGAACGAGATATTTTAAGAACGAGAGTAGCGAGAGTAAGCAACGCACGAGACAAACGAGACAGGGCAAAAACATGGTTTTTCTGTTGAAATATATGCAATTTATTTGTAGACTGCACAAATTCTGGTGAAAGAACATACAAATTTATTTAATTTCACAATTCGGAACAATCCCAAGGCGCTAAATATTTATTTTTGGGTTTGGACCATAAAATGTGAAAACATGGAAGCCTTGAAAAGAATTAATGAAAACCTAACGCAATAAAAGCGAGCACCAAGAACTGCAAAATGTTTTAATTGACAACATGGTATAAAAAACACCCCATTTTTCAGTTTGATATGGGCTTCAACAAGATTTAATTGCAAATGATATTCTCGTTAAATAAAGCGAGATGTCTCGTACTGTCTCGTTGATAAATAAAGAGCGAGATAAACGAGATTCTCGTCTCGTTGTCTCGTTATACTCACCCCTACTCGGGAGTGCTTGTCAGAAAGTGGGTTTAATGGAATGCACTTGATTCTCGTTCTCACGTCGCCCCAGGGATTCCGAGAGGTCACGATAAACAACGGGTTTTGACACTGAACTTTGGGCTGGAGGTATTTTTCGATTCCAAATTTGTCACCGTCAATCTTTAGTGCTTGTGCATCGTCAAATATGAATATTCCATTCTTGGCATGCTTGGAAAGGTAGCGATAAATCTTGGAAAGATGGGAAACTGATCCGAATTCCATGTTCAGATCCACCGCTAATCCCTCAAAATCACGATTCAAACTTGCTTGAGTTTCTGCATTAAACCAGTAAATGTAGTCGTATTGCGATTTTAACCTGCTCAACAGCACGGTTACAGTTTAATGAACTATTTTAATGGCTCAATGAATAGTTGGTCACTCAGAATAGTGGTGGAAAATCAAGTTTGACTCCAGAACCAAGAATGTGTTTATTTGTTGAATGTCAGTAAAGGAGTGACGGACAGAGTCAGACGACATTATAGAATTATAATTGCGAATAAACTGATTGGTCACAATAATATTGAGTTATTTACTCATAAATATAGAAATACATGGATGAACTGCTGACTGAGGCTGGATTGCCAACACAACAGTTATAGCTAAATAGTAACGAATAAAATATTCGTTACCCTCGATAGTTATGTTTCAATTTTTCTGAATCCATTTCAAGCAGATATAAGGGGTAAGCCACCCGTAGTACACAGCACGTATGTACATATATGAAGCTTTTTTGCTACGTACACAGCAGGCGGACTACAGCCTGCCTGTCCCTAATTGGCAGACTGCAAGTAGTTCGTGCCCCGACAATACAGATTTCATTTGTTTTTATTTTTTTAAGCCCGATTTCTAACAATAAAGAACTCATAGCACAGCCGAGCTTTTAGCCGAAACAATGTTAACAACAATTTTGACAAAATCTGTTGAGTAATTTCGAAGTAAAAGTGTTGGACAAACAGACCTACGTACCTATGGACTTTTAGGGGCGCTCAAGCCGCCCTAAAAAATTGGGTTCAACAAACAGAAGCGAAATATTTGAAAATAAAACATTATGATTTAACGCTGGACTATGAACAGTGTGAAACGGATATCATTAGCTGCCTTTTTCGCAGCTTTCAGGAATTTTATTTCTGATAAAATACAACATTTCCTGTTAAATCTGGATAGCTTCATAAAATTCCAGTATTAATTTCTCGTATTTTAAAAGCTACTGAGCTTGTTTTTTGTCTCCCATGGTTTACCTATCAAAAGCATGCGTGCTTACTGTGTACATTTAGATACGTACAGATCGTCATAGTAATTACAACCAAGGATCAAGCTCACAAAAGTTCAAGTTAGTTGTAACCCTTAAAAATGGCTTGCCTTGCATCACGTGCTAACATCTGTTATCGAAAAATGTACCCAGATCAATGATAATAAATTGCACACAATAGCATTACAATTTACGACAACCAGAAATCAAGTACTGAATGTGCTTTTGGAAGCATTACGTTAATTTTAATAAATCAAATCACGAATAAAAGATATTTAAAAGAGTATCGAAATAGGTATGTATGATTATGTAAAGAAAGGACCGACACTGAATCAATTGTCTTCACTCGAACCAGCATGAAATTTATTATGATAATTTATAAAACTATAAACAATTTCAGAAGCTCTTTCAATTTGACAAAATCACTTCAATCCATTTTTTCGTTCTGTCCGAGCAGTATTGCACTTGTGAGAATTTCCTGAGGGATGTTTTTGTCCTAGATTATACAGAGAACTCGTTAATATATATTGCTGGTAGCTCGAAAATAAAATTCACTTTGTATAAAATATTACGACGTGAGATTCATTCTCCTTGGTATCTTCGGACTATGGCCACGTTTAGCTAGCCAATCTTCCACCTGAGAATCCAATTTGTCCCCGACAGATTTGTATAAGTTCACATCATGTAGAAATAAGGTGAACAATAGTTCAAAAATACAAAAAATACCCCTGGTTTCCTAATCAAAAACAAAATTCCAGAATTGGAAAAATTATACTATCCTGTTTGGGCAATATTTCCTTTTCAAAGACACATAAACTAAAAACCTAATCATATTTGGGATATCGTAACTTGAATGCATACAACATATAAATACCATATCAGCTTGCGCCACTTCTGAAATTACGTTGCTGGTGTAGACCGAGGAAAGAAATTCCAGGCTGAGATATGTGATGCTGAGAAGTGTATCAATGAAATCTGTATTATCGAACAGCAATTTCTTCAAGTCTGGAAATTCTACAAGTTGGGTGCTGCATTCTTTTGAAACATTAAATCACTTAGATTAGCTTAAATCAACTAATACTATTTTTAAATGCGTTTTTGATAAAGCCCTTTACCACAGAAATAGCAACACCAGTTCAATAAAAAATTCTGGAGCAGAAGTTCATCCAGAAATTGAAGTGTCTGCTTAAAAAGATTAATTTCTGTGACAGCGAAAAAATGTTGCAAGAATTCCTTCCTTTGATTCCCATGGAGATGGCGTAAGATCATCCACTGAAAGTATATTTAGAAAACTTAAGTATTGACGTGTCAATTTTAAGTATATATTTCCAGGGTACATGTCAAAGGGATGTAATACACAGTGTTTCATCCTAATACGACCACCTGATCGTTTTTATTCACAACGATGGTTAAGGTCAGAGCTGCTTTCAGGTAGCAAAAAATTAGGATCCGCACCTGAACCCGACCCGCACCTGAAATATCAGGTTAATTTTTTTCGTCGACCCGAACTTGTCACTCAGAAGCCGAGGTAATATCCGCACCTGTCAGGTATTTTTGAATCAGGTATTGCTTGGCTACCCGCACCTGAAAAAATACCTGATGTGCGGATCCCAAAACCAACCCGACCCGAACTTGAACCCGCACCTGAACCCGAACCTGACTTTCACGTATTTTTCAGAGCTAACTTATAAAGATACGTTCTATCCTAATACTTGATCCAAGTAAATACTACTCACTCACAAAATACGATAAGTTATGAATGCGTAAATTTTTATTAATTCTAAGTCACAAGCAGTACAAAAATAATGCAAAAAGCAAGTTTAAGCTTCCCCAAGCATTCTCTGAGCGATAGCTTCAGCACGAGACCGCAGATAGTCATCACGTTTTTCGAACTGCAACCAAGCCTTCAGGCACAAGCATACGCGAATTGTTTCCGCTAGCATCGACAGTCGTTTCGGAGTCAAAAGATCCGTTCCCATACAAAATAAGCACTCGATGGGCACTCCAGTTGCTGATACACCTAAGAAGTCCCGTGCCATTTTACAGAGATTGGGATACATAGACGAATGCTCCTGTAATAGAGTATAGAAACACTTTATTAACACCCAGGTATAATAAATTCAGCCCAAATTCTAAAAACTAGTAACATTAAAGAAGATATCGGAAACCTTCCACCAAGTTAAGACTCCATTGGGTAAATCCGACGATTTTATTGGGGGTAAGGATAAATATTTCTCCAGCTCATCTTTGCAATCATACTTTGCTCGCTTCATTTGCCGTTCAAAGATGTCCGCTGTTGCCGGTTCTTCGGCGCCCATTTCTTGAACTGGCTTGTAGAACTTTTGCCAATACTTTGTAATAGTACTAAAATAATAAAAATAGTATATGAACAAGCAAACAAGACATGCAACTGAACAATAAAGTACAGGATTACGTTTTATAACCTTGTACCAGCGACTTGAATCCAACGGATCGGTGCCACTCCAACTTGCAGCGAGGATCTAAAACTAAATAAAATTTGAAGCCTGCTGTAACGAAAATCAAATATTTTTTTCAATTCAGTAAAAAATGGACCAATACCAATTCCTGCCAAGTAAACGAAACCATCTGATTTAGGGTAATACTCATTCAACTTTTCGCAAGCTAGTTTTGCTGCAGCAAGAATGTTGGGATGAAACTCGGTCTTTCCCTGCAATCATTAACGAATTTGACATTTGAATGGTAAAAAACAAAACATTTATATTGTAAGTAATGGGTTATTAAAATTTTAATATATAAACGTTACGTTGAATGATTCTAAATGGTTATATAAATCAATATAACTTGCAGCTGTCAACGACATCAGAGGCTCATATTGCTTGGACATCCTTTCAGTAATCTTGCTAAAAGGCTAAAATTATAAACTTGTCTTAATAAATTTAAAATTAAAAGCTTCGCGATTATTTACGCCTGTTGCGTAGGGCGGCGTAAGCCACTGCCATCTCTCCTTACCACATTAATAGTATTGATTCGAGCTCTTTTTAAAAATAAAAACGAAACAATCTAAATATTTGGAAAGAATAAAAGTAGTAGCGCTGGTATGCGTAAATTAAACTTCATTAATATCAGTGGAACAGTTCGGGAAAAAATACAGATTTTATTATTTTTATATTTTTCCGTACGAACACGCCTACCGATTTCAACCAGTAACGAACTCAACTGCAAAAGTAGTATTCACAAATCATTTGAACAAAATTGGAAGAAAACGGCGGAACAGACCGGCCCACGGACCCACGGACAATACTATTTCAACACTGACTGACGCTTCCTTAAAATGGGTTACTTTTTTAAGAGAGCAAAATAGGAAACTCACAGTTAGTAATTCAACCATATCTGCGACAACTTTCCAATCCCATTCCGACAAAACAAGGGAACGAAGCGTCAACTCGCTCATCATAGTGGCATCGAGGGCCTGCAAAAATGGTTTGTCTAGATTTAGTAAACAATTTTATAAACTCAAAATGATGATTATTTGTAACTTACTTTTCTCAAAGTAAGGCAACGTTGTAACATTTTGAGCGTTGAGTTCCACCTGACTTTCATGTCCTGTAAAAGCTGGAGTTTTGGAATTTTAAAAGTTTCACAGAAATGGTCCATTGAATCCCTCAGAATGCTAGACTTACGAATTTTCCCAATGGATCTTTTTAGCTAAAAACATTTTCAATTGCATAAATCCACATATTATAATTTAACTATAACGTGCTAGAAACCAATCTGGATTATAACTAATTAATTATGGTAAATATTTTGAGTGGCCCATATTTTTCATTGCAAGGGGAAACAGAATAGGTTTAATAGGAATCACGAGGCATTAAATGCATGCCATGATAAAGGTATGCTTTAATGTCGCTTATGCCATGTATTTCACGAGAGGTAAGTACGTCAACATGGGACTTTTAAGTTCTTAAGTGTACAAACAAGATTAATTACCCTATCATATATGGACACATTTCTTGCTCCATTAGAACGAGTTGGCTCTTCCTCAGAATCCAGATCATCTGACTCTTCTTCCGTGTCCAATGATGAAAGGGTTTCGGAGGTTACTTGTTTTTTGTCAGTTTCTTTTAAAATTTTGAGGGCGGCTTGACATGCTAAGTTTATTATGTGCGCCAAGCATCGCACCCTTTGGTCCTCGCAATTCAGATTGACCTCCTTGTGGTGAATTCATAGTAAAAAATACATTAATTACAAACATTAAATAGACATTTTAGTCTTCGCATAATTAAGCAAAATTCTTGTACTTACCGGTTGAAGCAGTTTTCCAAGCTCTGCAAACATAGTGTTCATGTTTGAAGCATTATCGCTAGTAATTGCAAGTAATCTACTAGTTATATCATATTCGCATAGAACATCATGGACAGATTTAGCTAGATTTTTCCCTTTGTGCGATCCTCTTAAAATATCAAAATCGAGAATTAATTGCTGGAAATTCCAATCTGAATCGATGAAGGTCGCTAGTATCCCATGAAATGACTTTCCAGACCTCGAAGACCAGCAGTCCACGACTAAGGAAATTTTTCCTGAATGAGCCTGATATCAAGTGCAGCAAATTTATTAATTATTATTAATTCAGGAATAAAATTTATACTATTTTCATTGGTCTTGCGACTGAGTATATAACTGAAATAATTTACCTGTAATTTTGCTTTAATTCCTTCTTTCTTTTCAAGATACATAGATTGAATTTTTCCCTTAATGGTTTCTCGTTGGGGGATATGCAGCGAGTATTGTTTACCCAATAACATCAATGCTCTGAATGATTCCTCTTCAACAATACTGAAGGGCTGATTGGTCATAATTATGAACTCCCCGAGGAGTCGCAATAAATCTTTATCGCATGATGTCTGTAAAAAATAATAATTAGTCCTATCAGTCCTCCTTGTTATCTAATTAGCTACTACGATTAGAATATCCTATCTCAAGAGAATGCCAATATTTTAATATAAATGCCTTGCTAAATGCCACTGGTAGCGGCCCCTTCAAAGCAAGATGATCATTGTTGGTCACATTTAATTTATTAGCATGTTTTGTTTTTAAATGCTTCATCAAATTTCCAGTACTGGATCTCGGTTCCCTTTTGAAGGATTTCCTGTAACATTAGTCGAGATGTAAAAATTCTACCATTTAGTATTTTAACATACCAAAAGCAATTAATAAGCAAATAATATATACGTAAAAATGTTTATAATAATATTTAATAATTTACTTAAAGACTTACTTGCAATTTTTACAGATGTACTTGTTGCTTTCTTCGTTGAATGTAAAATGCTGGTGAACTATTGACTTCTTTTGTGAATTGTGAGGTATGACGGGGTCATCGGTACTTTCATCTAAGTCTTCGCCAATTTCCAAAGCTCCACCTTCACTCATTATAGCACTACTTTTTGGAGAACAAATAAGCACTACCAAAGTAAAATAATGATTCTACTGTGAATTTATTATGCTCGAAAAAGATCCAAATGTGATGATGTCTGCTATAGCGTTAATACTATATCCTGAAATTAATTAGAAAAGTTTGGTTGTTTGTAAATTTAATTGATATGGAAGTTCTAATCACTAGCTCCCACGTGCTCTTCGGCCATGTGAAGCTACATTAACGTTGCGTTGAGCTTGAGTTTCATTCACGTGAACTTACAGTTAAATTATTGCGGGAAAAAAACTTGCATACCTGAAATTGCAAGTTCGGGTTCAGGTATTTTGAATTCGTCGAACCGAACTTGTACCTGACATTGATCTCAGGTATATTTTTTAAACCCGAACTTGGTCGTAACCCGACCTGTACTTTCAGGTGCGGATCCTTGATGTACCCGCACTTGACCCGAACCTCAGGTACTTTTTTTTGTAGCTGACCCGAACTTGACCCGAACCCGACCCGGCGGGTATTTTTCAGGTACTACCTGATACCTGCAAGCAGCTCTGGTTAAGGTTAGAAAACAATGCGAAAATGAAATAATGAAACAACAATTTTGGACATTTAGTCTAACAATATGGGTTTTAAAGTTTAAGTGGTCATATTGGCGTTTTCCAAAAGCGAAACTTCACACAGAAGCTTAGTGAGTGAAGTTAAAAATCTAAACTTAGATTTTTTTTTTTAAGTTTATTATTTCATACAAACCATACTGGCCACCCTACTACGTGTGGTTAGTTAAGAGCTCATTGTAAATTAAAATATTTGCAAAACAATAAAAATTGACAACATTATATCTTAGTTAAATTTTGACGGGATACTCAAAAGATCAATTTTGTAGGGAATTTGTACGTATTGATTATGACAGAAATATGTGTTGCCAAAAATGCAAAGCACTTTGGGATTTTGAAAGGAATTAAGAATTAATAATTTCTTTAACGCTATGCAGGGCTTTTAATAAGATGCTAGTCTATAAAACCCCATAATTATTGCATACTTTCCAATATAAAATTAAACAGCGTTGTAATTTTTCACCTTTTGAAGTACCATTCCATACAATCGGTCTCAAATATCGATGCTCTCACATAGTGTACATAATAGTTTTTTTTACATTTTGAGTACTTAATGATGTTAATAAAATAATATCAATCGTTGAAGATTGGTTTGCTATACCATATCCTCCCAGAATTTCCCCCGTTCCTGCTCGGCAGTACAAGCAAAAACTTTCCAAATGAATTTCTGGTCAAGTGTAGTGTCGCGGTCAGGGGTGTCCCAATATTGGAATACAATTCTAAGGATGCCAGAATAACCGCGCATATTCTGTCGGCAGCATAAATAATTTTTGACCAGCCAATCAGGAAGACCCTCAAATCGAATAGTCTGCAATGTTACACATATAAATTCTGCATTTACAAGGATTCGGGTAAATTACCTGTTATAAAATTGGAATTGCGTAAATGGATGGTGTGACGCATTAAATGCGACCCGGTGTAGGTTTAAAACCTGTAAAAACCGCTTCGTTATTATTGCAATACGAACAAAAATATACAAACCCAATGCGACAGCATTTACTTTTGCCGCTGTAAGAGTTAGCTATTAAAAATATGAAATTATTCTGTAAATTTATTCCCTGTTTACCTTATCCAAGTATTCTGGGATTTTCACGAATAACTCAGCACAGAGCACAATAACCCAATATTTGCTGGAATGTTCATGAGAAAGAGCCAGGATTGACCGTCGAATTTCATTCACCTGAAAACGGTCATATCTGAACTCCCACAATGATTCTTGACAAATACGCAACTGTACCAAACGCAGAAGAAGTGCTTCATCCCTAGTTAATCCCCTAGTTCTCAGAAAGTCCTGCAGCTTTTTAAACAGATTGGGTCTATCTCCGTAAAAGTCGTTCAGTCGGTAAGCAAACATAAGTAGCGAAGATGTTTCAATTTTAACATAACTGTTTGCTTCCAGAAATTTCCAAATATAAAAAATATGAATACCAAACGTATACTCCGTTATAAAAAGGTCCTTCAAATTTGGAATGAAAATATTTAGTTCAAAAAATTGAAACAGTTTTTTGAGCACTTGGGGCAAATTGACATCGGTGACAATCCTATTTCTTGCACATTGCTGAAGAAGCCCGTGGATCCCGATCATATCGTATTCGTGAACCTGTACGTTCCCTTTGTAAAAATCCCGATATTTGTGAGTTTCCAATCGTACTAAAGAGTTCGCCTGTAATATTTTCAATCCAACTTTTACACGGGTATCAGCGTCGGCAATTCCAAAACGTGCATTGAAAACACCTTCCGGTACGTAATTTTTCCCGCAAATTATACCATTGATAAAGCCAACAGAGATATGGCCTTGGCATAAGAGCGCCGAAATATTTAATAGTTCGATTACAATTTTTACATCGTCTGAAGCTTCCAAATTTTTGAAGGTTTCATTGAAAATGATTTGCAATCTGGCCTCATATTTCATTTGCTCTGACAAGTCCTCGATACGCTGATCTTGCAAGAGTTCGATGTAGCTATTTACTCTAGACTCGATACCACCGAAACAAATTTGTTCGCCCTTCTCAGCCATTTTGATACCGAGTAGGGACATACCCAATGGATGCCCTTCAACTAATGCAACCAAGGATGACACAGCCAACTTTAAGCATTCGGGGAGTATTTGATCTTCGATTCCCAGATATTTAAGAATACAAGCTCGGGAGTCCTTGTCAGAGAGTGGGTTTAATGGAATGCACTTGATTTTTGTTCTCACGTCGCCCCAGGGATTCCGAGAGGTCACGATAAATAATGGCTTTCCGCACTGAGCATTGGGTTGGAGGTATTCTTCGATTCCGAAATTGTCACCGTCGGACTTCAATGCTGGTGCATCGTCAAATATAAATATACCATTCTTGTCATGCTTGGCCAGGTGGCGGTATATGTTCAAAAGATCAGAAACTGATACAAATTCCATGTTAAGATCCGCCGCTAATCCCTCAAAATCACGATTCAAACTTGCTTCAGATTCTGCATTAAACCAGTAAATGTAGTCGTATTGGGATTTTAATCTGCTCAACAGCACGGTCACCATTTCACTCTTTCCCATTCCACCTAATCCAGTTATTGCAATCACTCGCTTATAAATATTTTCTTCATATTGGCATGACCTCAATGCTTCCTCAATTTCCTGGAGTGTATCCTCGCGCCCATAAAAATTGTCATTTGTTGGTGGAAATTTGTAGAGCGGGAATGAGGACCCTTTTGTGCTTGATGAGGATTCAACAATTACTGTACTGTAGACAGTTCCAAGGTTCTGGTAATTGTTGGCAATGATTCCTGCAGCTGCACCAGTTCCAATAGTTATGGCAGCTACCGCAGGTGGGATCGTTGTCGTAGCGTCCTGTTCATTAAGCGTTGTAGCAGCACCGAGTACAATTGTTGCTGCAGAAGAATCAAGTCCAGGTGTTGAGATCTTCGTACGTTGGGAGCCGACCTTTTCTGAAATATTTTCGGAAACTATTTCACGGGGCTGGTTTTGAGTTTTGGCTGGTGTCTTAGTGGTGGGAACTGTAAGTGGGACATCTGTATCTCCAGGAGCTTTCTTAAATACGCACTGCCAACACATTATGGACTATTGTAGGATAAAAGAAAATATTGTCGCACTCATAATATTCTTAATGTATACATCAGTGTTGCCAATTAATTTCCTAACATTTTGGTTTCGCGAAAAAATGATCCATTTCCACGATTCTAAGTTAACTACGACATTAATATGGGTAACTTATAACATGCGAATGCATAATAAGTGTAACCAGCGATTTACCCAAATTTTAACAAATTGTTAATATATACTGATACATGTGCATCTTATTTTACGGTTTCCTGTTTCCTCTTGTAGCTATCGTTTCCTTTATAAAGATAGTACGGTGTGGTTGAAGACTCCTCAGAGTTGTATAAGCAGTATATATTGTGTGATTATGTATAGTGGGAAGTGGTAACTCTAAGTATATACATATTGCAGATGTTTTGTCATCCAGTTCAGCTTAAACCAGTTCGTATACAGAAAATTTACTGTACAGGAAAATATTTTCTACATAAAACAAATAATTGTTTCTTGCAAGTCCCTTACTACGAGATTTACTACAGAATCACCTAGCAATAGTTTGGCTAATTGTAAGATATTAATATCATACTCAAGCGAACAGAAGAAAATTTATTACTGTGTTAATGTAAATAGGCATACCGTGATAAGTCCAAATATTTGTGCAGCTCACAGTCAGTGCAAAAAAACTCTTATAAATGGGCTCCTTATAGATAAATCACAGTATTTTAAAGCTCTTGTTGCAGCACAATTTACGATTGTTGTGAGTCCAAATCCTCTAAACCTATTCAATAAATAAGACGCTCGTGTTAAGGGTGCCCTAGTGGTCAGCAGCCGCCTTATAAAGTAGGTACAATAGCACTTCGTAATTTGACTTCCGATTAAATAACTATACTTTCAAAGCTCGTGGGTGTCCCAAAGTTTATTATCAGCTATTTCGCATATCTCCTGTTATCTCTCCAACTGGTTTCCTTTCCTTTATTGTGTGGCCCGCCCGCAGCTTATTTACACGAAATCAAAATACAGAAGTGAATATCATATTAATTTTCGTGTACTCAGAAACCCAGGGACCAGAGGTTCTGTTTACAATGAAAATTTCCCCTTAAATGCAGTTTATTTAGCACTGTGAAAACTGAAGCGGGCTCAAGAAAATTCGTCTTTAGAACTTGCTCAATATTTGAGTGGAGTATCTCTGAATTTTTTTATAAGCAGATACGAAGAGGGCCTGGGATATGAATTTCAACAGTAAAAATGTAAACAACCACATTTCAGCCAACCACTACGGCAGTATTTCATTGCATGGGATTGCGTTGTAATGTTAAGTGTAATAATTACATAATTATAAAATATTGATGGTAAATAATTTTGAGAAAACAGTTTATTAGGATTCGACGGATCTATTCTACGAATAAACTCCTAAACTTTATTGCGAATGACCTCCATCTCAGATCATTCAGTTCATTCAAATGTTTAGTTTATTTACAATTTTGTGAGTTACTACAACTTATAATAAAAATATATCTACAATGAAATGCAAGATAACGGTTCGGTTGTTTTTGTTGTAAGACTCACTTTATCCGTTGCTAGCCAGTCAATAAAATTTTGGAGCAAAGGCTTTGGAGCTACACGTATACATATATCGTACAGGTTAATGACATTACAAATACTTTAATTTATTCGTTTATACTTTTACACATCTGCTAGTACAAAATTGAAGATTTGGATCCAATTCATTTGTGTAATTATTTAGTTTTCTTAGTAATTAGTGTGTCAGCATTTACGGGATTTCATAATACAATGGATAATCAGCGCCCAAACGTAGCCGCATAGTATTAATAAATATTTTAAATAAAATAAATTCAGAATCCTGAGGTCGTACCCTTAGCTATAGAAGGAAATTGTTTAATAACGGATATTAGTTCTAAAAAATGGAAACCAAACAATTGAAACCACAGTACTTATTTTTATTTTGACGGATCATTTATAATTCCTAATGCATAAATACACACATGTGTACTATTGTGCAATACCTAAGGACTTGTAGTGTACATCATACAAAACCCCCAATTATTATCGTCTGAAATGTCGCCATTCCCATCAGGTGAAAGTTCCCAATCATTAAAATGCACTTGAAGAATCCAGGGCTGAGATGTTGCTGTAAGAACGTTCATAATTAATGTAATTTTGAGAATTTACCTACCTAAAATTTTACAAGCTTCGCGAGCTGAATTTTAGACACGCAGGATGTACATATGTACAATTGACTACATTTTAGAAAGTACCATTTACAGCCAATGTTTTTCAAATGGGATCTCCCGTGCAAATTGTACTTTTTAAAATTTAGCCAACGCACGGTGTACTAGAATCGAAAAAAACGGTCATTTCAATTTCAAGTAGTGATTTCGAAAAAGTAATACAAATTTTCAGAATTGCTGTACTATGCCATTGGACATCCTTTTGCTAAATATTACCGACACAAATGTACTGCACTAGTCAAATTGGAAGAATATGTCAATTCTCTCAACGACTTAAAATTGTACAAATTAAATCCCAAAATAAAATTGCGTTTTTGAAAGTTGACACAAATATTTAAGTAAAATTAAAGCATGCTGAATGGCTATAAATACACACCATTTGACACATTCATGGACGTAGACGACAATGGTGGATGAAAAAAAATCGTACAGATTTTGAAACCATTCTTTAAATCGTCAATTTTTCAGAAAATATTTTCTTCCCAATTAAAAGGATAACAAATGTATATAACTTATTCAAAATCCCTACTTTGAGTTATGTCGAAAATTGAAATGTTCATTTTTATCCAAGGAAGAATTTTAAATTATGATTTTGATAAACTTGAAATCGAATTTTTGTAAAACTATTCCTTCACATGCTGCAGTATAACAAACTTGTTTCAATTTAAGTACAACAATTTACTTACATGTCACTGGACCGTCGAAAGTGTTTCCGCAATATTTGTTCGCTCCCAAAATCATGACCCAGTCATACATGCAGTCATTTCCACTGACGGGATTTGTAATGGGTGGAAAGTCGGTTCCTGGTGGTGGAGCAATGGCTCCGGTTCCAGTTATGAAAAAGTCATTTAGTCCTCCGCAAGAGTTCCACTAACAAAATGAATCATCCATTTTACAGTCGGCCTCAACTTAATAAAGGAACTACTGTATAGGAGGATACATAAATATATATATGTATACGGTATAATTAGACACGATTATAAAAGTACTGTCTCGAAAGATGCAAAGGATTTGAAAATATTTAACATATACTATATTTGACACATTTGCTATTATAAGCTGTAAATTTGGTTCCTCTTGTTAAGGTGCTTTTATAAACATAGTCATATATCTCACTCACAGTGATCTTAGTCATTCCGGGCTGAGATTTGATGCAAACTGTGTAGTCCTCATTATTCAGCTGCTGCATCCCATTGAAGTTAAAGGACTTGACAGTGCCTGAAGGATCTGTGTAATACTGTAAACATCCCGGAGGAGCTGCAAACAATTCACACTTTATGAATCATACACAAAACAATTGTGCGTTATGTTAAACAAGGGAGTAGAGCATACAATGGCAACAACTCCTATGACAGTAAAATGCTAATCCTAAGAAACTACGACAAAAGTACACCTTTGTCCGGAGAGTCACACTTAATGTAAGTGACTTTAATGTCCCAGGTTTGTCCCATGGCCTGAGAAATGTAATTGAAGAGACTTATTGTGTTGCTATTTCCATAGTCCAGATAAACTAGGGATCAAATATCCCAAAATATTATTCACACGACGTCACGTATTAAATATTCGATAAAATGGTAATACAGGAATATGAAAATCAAGGTTTGTTTTTTATAAGCACAAATAATTTGTACCATGTTGCCCCGTTAAGTTCCCGCAGAGAGGGCCTAAATATTTCGTATTGTCAGCCCCCACAATGTTAAAGGTGTCCGTTTGACAATCCCCCACAAAGGGCTGATCCCCAAGGGACGTGTTGAAATTGTTGAAGTCCAAACGAACTTGACACACTCCGGGGGGTCTCGGCAACTGAAATTCGCAGCTCGTTTGGTTCTTTAAATTGGACGGGTTGACCAGGTGTGTCCCATTGGCTTTGACTACTTCTGGACTAGTAGCGCAGTTGAGAGTCACTGTCATAATTATTTGTTAGGTTGTAGGACAGGAATTTAATATTTGAATTGCATGCTGTAAAATTTTGGACTTGTATTTTTGGCTTTGTGTAAGAGTGGTGTTGTAAATGGACTATGCACGACATTAGACCTATGACTGGCAAATTACCATTAGCATTTCTGTCTGCCTGAGATTTAAATGTGGACTTAATCCCCACGAAGAAACTTACAAACGTGAGCCAGGATCATGAAAAGAATTCTACATGTCATAAAATGGTTTCATTAAATATAGTGGAATAATTTGGGTGAAAATCGTTTAGCAAATTTTAAAGCTAGGTGGCTAAATTTATGTGAGGCGATCAAGCGAGTACGGTAAAAAAGTAACTTGAATTGTTTCCCCGAAACGAGCACACCTGGAATTAACTTTTGAATATTAAGGTGCATACCCAGACTTAGGAATTCTTAGCACCATTGTTGTAAAATATTACAAAGTCAAGTCGTAGAGCAACGGGTACCTCTTGCTAAGTACAATACAATCTTCACGGTCAAATTTCCATACAATGATTGCTAATAGTGATATGAACCGTATCCGCATACTGGATAACAAATTATGTACATATGGGATAGGCATTAATTAAGTAATTTTGTCCTCGTATCAAAAACCATCAGGGTGTTCCTTACAGGAACAGTGTATAAAATTTAGAACAATATGTGGTCTGCACTAAATACAATAAAAACAATTTGTAAATTGGCTCTAAATATTTTACAATCGAATACGGAAGAGTTTACGATTTTTTGAACATACCCAAACAGCAAATTCCATATCCCATAGCACAGGTTCCGGACTCAGTTCCATTTAAGCGCGTGCAGGCTCGGTTGCTGTACAATAACAAGGGAAGTTATGTATTTTATTTTAAATTACAAAACGCCCATAGCGGTTGTCTGGCTATATAAAAGTATGACAAATTAAATCTCACCTTGCCACACAAACTCCGGACGTCCGTAGATACTCTGAATCGCACGTCCCGCTCGGGATTTTCACCAGCACATAAAATGGTACTAAAAGCCCAAAAATCCAAAATAATCCACAAACGTAAGTACAAAATTAATTTGGAAAAAAATAAAACTTAAGTTATAAACATTAAAAAACCCAGTACGTTACAAATTGACGAAAATACACAAGCTCGAAAATTTTCCGACACAATACCAATTTGTGAAAACTTTATTTAGAAAATATTGTAACAACTTTGAAAGCCAAATTGCTTGAATATTTACGTAGAAATAATTCAAAATCCCAAAGTATGCTTCAAAATTAATTGAAAAAGTCAAAACAATTAGAGCATAATGCCCAGGGTTTCAAATTTGAAGGAAAGAAAATGCTATTTTGATGTCCACTACAACACTCACATTTTGTCTTCCCTTTGCTGTAATATTTTGCACTAGCATGTTGATCCAGTGCGTAAAAACTTAAAAATATTAAGAAAGTTAGGAACCGTAACATTTTTAAAAGAAAAAGAACTTGAAACAGATCTGAAGGAACAATTAACCGGTCCTGCCACCGACACCTCCGAGGTACACACTGACAAGTATATTTGGTCTGTGGAATTGGGAAATGTCCATGTATAGAGTTTCTGCAACATTTAGGAGATTATCGGACCCTTGCTAATTTCAGTACTGCTACCGCCAACCACTTAGCGTACGTCCACAGTAGTTAAAGGAGTAAATCTTTCTAGGTGAGATACTTTTGTGTTATTTTTCCCTTCCTTATACTTTTTATGTAATTACATACAGGCATACATTACGGGTACAAATGCCACTCCAATAAACAATGTTGCTCTTACGGTACTTACGCCTCAAACAATGACCATGTGAATTGCCAGAATTTACCAGTTGTCATGATCTTGGTCGGTACAGTTGCCCCTTGTTTCCATGGGAGTGACATAAGAATATTGTTGTTCTTTTATCCCTGGTCTTCCCACCCATATAATAAAATGTATTACAAAGGGAAGGTGTTTATATATCTAATGGAATATAAGAATGCTCTTGACAGGGTTTCCCTTATACAATAAAGACTTGTCATAGTGGCGCTCATCGAAGTAGTTAAATTTGAATTTCAGCTCATACCTCCTTCCAAGTAAAAAAAAATCAAATTAAGGTAAACAAATAATTGTCACAACATTTTGTATCTATTTCATATCAGGTCTAATTGTCTATTCCTGTTCGTGCTTCTGAATAAGTACAATCGAGATGCCATTAGACTCATTCGAGGAATTGATTCTTTGTCTGGTCGGACCCTGTCCTAGATTTTAATGAGCTGGTCGAAAACTTGGGCCAGATCAGGTACAATAAATTAGTCCAAAATCAGGACCAATGTCATTGTAGCAGTATGCGAAATGCAAATTGTTTGTTTAACAAAATCCCGAGAAACACGTTAAAAACGTCATTTTTGGTGATTATTAAATTTAACTCCATGGTTTTATATGGGCCATGGTCGTTGATCTGGTCTGGGTCAGACGTTCGGACCAAACAATGCCATTGACATTCGAATGAACAAATACAGTAACATCTAACTCTTCAATTTAAAATATTTTGAAGTTGTAAAATTTACTGATAAAGTAGCTATATTTAACAGTTACTTTATTCCAAGAAAGCCAGTACTGTGTAGTATTACTTGATGGTTCTATAAATATCAAGGTCATGCCGAAAGTGAATTCTGGGCAACATTTTGTAGATTTCTGGAAATTTCTGAATACTTGAGGATTTGAATTTTCTGTTTAAATCCTTAGCCACTGAAACTCTCGGGTCAAGGAGAGAAAGAAAGGCAGCGAAGGGCCTGCAAGGCAAAAATCCTTGCTCTCTTGTGTTTTTCTTTAAAAATGTCAACATAGATATTCGTGATCTGAATCCATAGTGGCCTCATGAACCGATCTTTATTTTAAAGCATGTGCCAAAATTTTGTAGTTTATGATTTTCACACTGTATTTCGTTTTACTCATGTGAATCCAATTGTATAGTACTGAAACAGAAAAAGCACGTTAAAAAAATCATGAATGACTCTTAAAGGTTATACATTGTCAACGAAACTGGCAAAATTAAAACCATTATTTTCTATTCAGTTGGTTTGAAACGTAACTATGGGGTCATAATCTTATTATCATTGTAGGCAGCGCTGGCCATTCTTCTCGGGTGGCGTTTAGCTTAAAAAAGAAATAAAACTACGAAAAATATCCTGTTATTGACTTTTAACGGCTAAAGATGAAGGTACAAACGCTTCAAAAGTGTGTCCCTGGCAGTAACAGGTACACCTACAAAAATATTTACATCCGTGTATCTGATAGAAAATACCTAACATAGTTTGAGGTACTTTCATGACAGTGTGGATTTTTGCACCCCTGCGGAGGACGCGGAGATGCGTTTTGGTATATTTTTGGGAGTAGGTTGACTGAACCCTTATCAGCTCTCATTTCATTACCCTTATCTTTTGCTTAATCCTGACTTGCTTTGCTTTGATGTACAGTAGTCCTTGTCCTCCTGTTAAAATCCTCTCGATGTGCCTCCAGCTAAGAACTGCGGCTGGGATTAATTAATTTAAAAACGAAAATAGTTGTGTTGGAGTAGCTGGTCTCTTGTTTGTTCCGTGTCAATTTCGCACTGTGGATGCTTCGGTTGGTCCAATTTTCATAGGGCAGAGGCAGACTATAGGCAAGGCAGGAGCATTAACATATCGGATGAGTAAATAAAAATACAGATAGCTCGTTCCATTAGTTCACCCTGCATACCACTATCCGTAGAACAAAACCTGTAATTTTCCTTACGTATCTAGGCGTAAGCAATAAGTCCAAGGAGGACTTCCGCTGCATCTAATGATTGCTGCACAACCACATGCCGTAGGAAAATATGGAGACCAATAGTTCTATTCGATTCAAGATGCTTTCGTGTCATTGGCTAAGTAAGTTGTAAAGCAGATTTATTTGATTGCTTAGATATTATCTCACAAGAGAACGTTCCCCACTGCTCCAGAGGCTTACTTTGCTAGCAACAATAAAAATTTTAGTACAAACAGTATATATTTGTATATACCTATGTATGTATATGTACGTACAGGCAAGTGCCTTTAGTATAGTACAGTATTTGTTGCTTTCTTGGTAATAAAATTTTGAATTCAATATTTTTCATGCGACGTTTGGGTTGTACTAAATTTTTCAGAGATAATACCAGAAAAAACACGTTTTTTTA
The DNA here is from genome assembly GCA_947179485.1 of Allacma fusca. Classification (NCBI taxonomy): domain Eukaryota; kingdom Metazoa; phylum Arthropoda; class Collembola; order Symphypleona; family Sminthuridae; genus Allacma; species Allacma fusca. Next base: position 57,860,633 of record OX359247.1, on the reverse strand, counting down.
ATCTTGTCGCAATTTGGGCTCCCGGATGCCCGTAATTTTTAATGTAGGAACTTGCCAGATAACTCTTTGAGAAGCCCGTGAATTTTCCTACAAAAAGGACAAAAATTATTTGGAAACAAATTGGGAGGGAAAAATGTATTTCTTATGTTTCTATTTACTAGTTACGTCAAATCATTAAATATAGGAGTAAATTATGTCAAGACATAGAAATAAAATCCACCCGGTGCAAAATAACGTGTTAAAAATTAGAAACGCTTTCATGTTCAGGTGTGGAAAGAGCTAATCTCAACAGAAAAAAGTACCAAAGTATCCTGAGATGTACATACATGGAAATGCCCAGCATAGATAAAATTTTAATTTTATGCCGAAACATTGAACCATGACATCTTCAAGTATATCTGTATACTAAAGCATTTAGCTCGCAGGATTGTTGTTCTAAAGTATTTTGACTGTGCACATATACTTCACCTTTAACAATAGAATGTTTGAAGGTTCACAAATTTGATGGTCCAACATGTTGTAGTAATTACCTATACATATAAATGGAGGTGTTTGTAAATTGTGTTGCCACTGTATTTAAGAAATGTTTTTATAACGAAGTATTTTATGACAAGACGCCACTTTATACTAACTTCATGTACGAGCTGAACGTTACTTTATTATCTTAATTTTCATTAATCGAACAAAGGAAGAAATAGTGGAACGCGGTAGCTCTAATTACTCATTAGGACTCATTGACACGTTGTTAGCAGTTGAAAAATTGAGGCTAATGTTCTGTCTGCGAGTGCTGCCTTCTGCGAAAAGGAAACCTTCGTCAACTTTAAGTTCGTAAAATAAATTATTTGTGCAATGTGCATCCACGCATGCACAGGTCGCAGCAAAACAATCGGTCCTCCTCTACTGCCCACATAAGAAATTGACTCACTATTTGACCCCCTGTTTTATAAAGAATTGTTTTCCAAGAATTTTTAAGCAAATCCGGAAAATAATTTGCTACAAACTGGGGGACTCAAATATTGAATGTTTACTCCCCTATGTAGCCTTGCTAAATTTCATGCCACTGCTAAATGTTTTCCTAAAAACTTCAAAAATTTGATCCCTACCAGTAAACAAAATTTCAGAAAAACTAACAGGAAATCTGCTGTCCCAATCCATCAGGGACATTAAAAGTTGTAAACTTCTTTAATCCCGGATAGGGAGCCTGACAGGGAGTACAATTTATCCTTTAGCACTTAAAATTAGGAATAATTATTCCAGTAGATACTCACTGAGCATCTTTAGGTTTTTGAAGGAGTTGTGAAGCCAAATTTAGATATAAATAATTAGAAAAATTAACCTTGTAAATTAAAGTGTCAACTGATCCTGTAGCACTACTGCTCTCATATCAAGGGATCTCTCATACCCAGAAAACACTCTTATAAAACATGCATTGTTGTACAAACAGTTACATCTGTAGCTGGGAAATCCTTAAATACCGGTTACGAAAAAATTACAAACATGCTCATAAAAAATATACTAATTATTCTAAACGGCGTGAAAATAATGTAAAAAACAAGAGAGAAAAATTCTTTGAGAATTAAATAATTTGTTTGGATTTTTATTCATAGCGATAGAACATTAACATTACAACGGGACTCTCAACAACCCCTCTTTAATTAGTTCGGCGTCCAAAAATGGAGTCCAGAACTGTATTCGCGACACTCCTCACATTCTCGTTCCTGGTGAACATAAAGGAGCCTCTTAAGATTTGATCCAAGCTCCCCTGACCCACCCCGTTCAAGATGGTACTCACTCCGCGATTGATCTGCTCAATCCTTTGAGGAGGAACGGCCGTGACTGGGTACGAGGGAATGGGCTTGTAGCTCGGGAGATTGTCCAAATTACCAATATCACCCAGGGACTGGGACGTCGACTGACTTGAGGCCTGTTGACTCTGTCCTAGGATTTTCCTGATTTGGTCAGGGGAGGAAAAACTGCCGGAATTGTAATTTTTTGTGTTGTAACTCTGAGACTGGGGCCTTTGACCCAGGAATTCTGTGGTCTGGACGTCGGACGTGGAGGTGATTGGGGCTGAGCTGGTGGCGGTGTTGGGACTGTTACTGATCGCCGCCTGACTATCATCGTTGTAGTAATTCTGGTAGCGGTCACGTCTTCGCAACTGCTTCAGTAGTCTGATCAATGGGGTGTACCGGTCATCCTCATCACTGTGGTGAGGGCTGGCAATCTGTGACAGAACAGGTTGATAACAAAAATGAGCAATCATGAGCGATTAACTTAAAATGTAGAATGCATTTTTGCGAATGTCAAATCTGGGGATAAGGGAATTTCTATAAATTCTATAAATTCTAAACATTTTCTTTTTAAGGGCAAAGATATTTCTAAACACGTTATGGGCACCAGATGTATTTGACAAAATATTATTTTCCCATATACGCTCATACAATATTAGGTAAATATTTGTTTTTCAGGTTGATCTAATATCCAGAGTTCATTCTATAGGAGACTGTATCTTGTAACAGCAGTTTCTGTCCTGGATCAAAAATATTCGATGACATTAATATTTGACAGAACGCAGCGTAATAATTTTTTTCCTTTAATAACACTATTAGGGACAAATTTTACAGCTTTTAGGGCAGCTATTATAAACTGAGTGCACTGTATAAGTCATGCCGAGTCATTGCTTCCCAATCAACATTTGTGATTTTATTTTTTTCATTTCGATAAGGCATTATGTGTATAATATAACTCGGGATAGACGTAACAAATAGTTTAAGCGGCGTTGAAATAAGAAAATTTTGCGGTAAAACTTTTCCGCTCCTAATGCTTATAAGTTGGAATAAAATCCAGAAATTTACTCAATTTTCAAAATATTAAAATACGGTGTTCATTTAATTATGCAAACAAAAAAACATTTCCAACAATATTTCCAATGTTTTAAGAAAAAATTCAAATTTTTTAGTACTTTCTCAATTTTGATTCAATTAAAACATTCGGAATCCCGTATTTAAATTAAAAGGTTTGAGTCAAATCCTAAAAACAGAATCCAAAACTTACCGCACTAGCGACTGTGATGAGTCCAATAAGCAAAATTGCTGACATGTTCATTTTGCCCCTGAAATTCCAAAACGAGTGAACTTTCCGAAGTTTTGTAACAGAACGTAAATATATTTGAGCAATAATGGCTTGAGATGTGCAAGAGAGGAGACCCAAATGGAAACTAGTTTGGAAAGGTCAGGATTGACGATCTCATAAATATTTTGTTGTGCACAATTTTAAATGTCAGCCCATAAGACGACTCTTTATGAACTCAAAGTGGTTTGTTGTCCTTACGTCTGTATTATTTATTTGAGTATGATAAATATCTTGTAGAAATCCAAGATGCAGATCACGCCCCTCTTCAAAAACAAATACGAATCACGAAAACAACAATTGGAAGTTTAACAGGACTCTTGTTGACTTGTCTAACTCGAATCCACCATCTGTACTGCTTCGTCCGTGTTGACTGCAACAACTTTTTATATTATTTTACTTTCGCTGTGGGATCATTCAATGAAGAGGTATAACTCCTCAAACTCCAACTTTTTATTTTTTTACCTTAACATTTCTTTCCAAGTACTTTGGAAATTTAGAGGCTGAGAAGCCCTGAAGCTTGGGAATTGTTTTTGTTCCAATTTTTATTCTCTTACATAATATATGTATTCACATATGTGTAATTCCATACGGCGTGGAATAATGAATCATCCAAAATTAAGGATACTGATGCCCTTTTGTTTCTCACTCCCTCAGTCTCAAGACATTGTTTAATGCGCAGATAAAATTGCACGCAAACTTTCCTGAGAGGTGAGGGAATTTAATCCTTCCTTTTTTCCATTGTTTTGATTTTGTAGGATATTATCAGGAATAATAATAATTACAAGTCTGGCTTTTCTTTCCAGCTATTCATTTACAGTCCGTCATCGCTACAAGGGATCCAATACTTTAAACATTTTCTTTCCAGACCCAAAATTAATTAAACACCTTCCCATTCAACCCAATGTTAATTTTTTCTCCTTTAAGCAAATACATTGTAAGAGCAAAATTTAGAGCAGCCCTTATATGGAGGCTTCACTCTAATTGAAATTCCACCATTCAAGGCACGATTGCCGTGTCAACTATACTCAGAGCTGCTTCTTAACAATCTTTTAACAATATTTCAATTTTTGCTTCTTATACATTTTTCAGGAATTAAATTTTGCACCTCAAAATATTTTACGGGTTTAATTTTGACCCCTAAAATTTTTAAGGATTAAATTTGACTTTGGTACAAAATTGACCAGGAAATTCTAATTTTGCTTCTTCATATGTACGTCCCGACGTTTAATTATTCTTGCATCTGAAAAACCTTGCAGAATTTTTCCATCTTGAGGAATTTTGTGTAAGATATTTTATCCCAATTATAAGACAAGAAATATGATAGCGGTCTTAAAAATTTATGTAGGAATTCTTAACCCCAGGACGAGATCACGGATGCGTACTGCAGATAATAGTACACCACAGAGCAATTATGTGTGTTTGTAAGATGAGATAAGGTAAAATTTAAGTGCATGTCCTTTCTGTATGGGAACAAAAGCCCATAATGGAAAAGCTTAGCTTTTGTTTATGTTTAAATTAAATGTGACTTTACTACTATTATTGTAATTACACTGCTTATAAAATTATTTGAGATAACATTTGTCCTTGACAGAGAGCTCAATTCCTGCAGTAGCTTCTGATTTCCATTTTGATGGGACTGAGATTTGATTAAAATAGCTGTTTTTGCTGGTGGTATTTTTTTATATATTTTATCACTCATGAATTTTTCCATTAAATCCTTTTTTTCCTTCTTTAACACTTGTTACACTGATTTGATCAGAAGTTGGGTTAATCTTCTACAAAATGATTTGACAGAAGAAATAAAAAATCACATGGTACACACAGGTCCAATACCACCCAAAGTCTCAAACGGCGCCTAATTCCATCAAATAATTACGTGCAGAAATACTTTTTTAAAAGTTGGTGTATAATAGCAAGGGTATTCTATATATGGATATTTGTATATAGACGTGATTTATGTACACATATTGAAAGTTATTAAACTCCACTGGGAAGACTCCCATGTGAAATTCCTTGAAGGGTGCATTGAATTATGAAATGCATTGAAGAAAAGCACGTGAATACATTTTCCTGTGGTAATAATTTTGGGGCGGTAAATTTTTCCCACCTAAATATTTTTCTCATTAGCATTTTTATGGGAAGTGAGCGGGAACGAAATGAGGTCAATGGTTTGCATGTAAATTTTCAATCTTATTTTGAATAGAAAGTGTTTAATTTTTGACACTTTTAGGGTTGACACATTTTTAGCAATAATTAAAATAATGGGGATTCATTTTCGATTCTTTTTGGCGTCTTTGTTTTATTTCCTATTTGAATCCTTAAGGGGTTTCACACCTTTAGAATTGTGAATCCTCATTAAAATTCAAGGATACGGTCACAGGCTTGAGTCTGAACAAAAGGGTGACTTTGCATATAATATAATCTATGTAAATGTATTGTGTACAGTTTCCTAAGGTTAATCTACAGATATTTGCTGATTCTAAAAAAATAAAATAAAGAGATGAAAATTATAAAAAAATGCTTGACTTCCAGGAATGAACCTGTGAAAATTCCCTTACAAGTTTTGCAATAAAAGTTTGTTGCAAAGAATTATCGTATATATTATTTAAGCTTTGAAAACCATATGTTGAAAGGAATTTATATACCTGTGTACTACCTGGTTGAGACTATTTTTTTTTGCTATTTTCTATTAAATTTCCCCAGTATCAGAGACTGGGTTCAGGGAGTGAGCAGGTTTTGCAGTCTGGTTTTCCCAATCACGTCTCTCAATAACGTAGTACTTTGATTAAGCCTGCGGAAATGCAAATGGATTTTTTCATGATTTTACATTAGTCACTCAAAACTACTTGTCAGAGCTAGAGCTCAGTTCATGTAAAGGTTAGGGTTGGCTTGAATTAATTTCTAGGTCAATTGTCAATGACACAAATAGGTTTACAATTAGTCTAAATTATTTGTTCCGTCAACGACAGGTTCAACTCACATCTAACATAACAATTCGTCAGCTCCGGGATTTATCAAATTAAGTAAAATTGGACTTATATTCAGATAAAATTGGTGTCGTATTTCAGACAAATTTGTGAACCATTTGCGTAAAATTTGATGGGGACATAAGTGCACATATTGGAATAAAATTGTCCCCTGTTGCGGTAAAATTTTGACCCAAGTCGTGTAAATATTTCCTCAAATATTGGTACGATTTTTTTATAATCGTGAAGCTTGGTTGATATTTTGACGTTGATTTGAAAAGTAAATAGATTATCATAAGGGTGTCCCATTTGAAACTTTCGAGATGATTTGCAAAATATAGGTTGAAGTTGGGTCTAAAAAAGCGTTCAATTTGCGTCAAATGCCTCCGAAGGTTTAGCATAGTTTTAAAAGAAGCAAAGCCCAGGTTCTGGCAAATTCTGCAAAAATCCTTACTAAATATTTTCCAATTGGGAATACAATTCTGATAATTTTTACAATAATTATGAGTCAAAAATCCGCAAGCTCAGGTCAATTTCGGGTCAAATTGAGATTAAGTTTGCATTCAATTTAAATCAGGTTTCGACAAGTTTTGCTAGTATTTGGATCAAATATTTGGGGTCAAATTTTGATAAAATTTGGCCTAATTTAGCAGAAAACCAGGGTGAATTTTTTGAAAACGACATGTCACTTTTCGGTGAAATTCGGGATTAACCTTTGATAAAATTTGGCGCTAAGGCTGTGGGGAATGGGGTAAAAATGGTAGGAAAATTGGTGAAACTTTAAATTTAAGGTCTGCAAAATAGGACTCGAACGATGCACTACCGAGGGCAAGATTACTAACAGATGCTAAAGAAAACATACAGACGCAAAGTCCACACTTGACAAGGGATTCGATTAGGATTGACGTTAGGCTGGTCAAGTAGGTGATGACTCATCTCAAAATGAGACTCCAAAGGGATTGTTGTATGTACTTGAGTCCAATTCATTAATGTTTTAATTTGTCTTTGTCTCACTTATTCTAAGTGTCTCTCAAAATCTAGCACTCAATGTAATTTAACCTACTCACATTCCCTTAACATTTATTTATAATTGCACTAATGGGACGTTACATTCGCGTATGTATGTATGTCCACATGAAATTGGACACTATAGGGGAAGCTGACTATTAAATGAAAAATGTTTTTGTAATGCACTAAATCAAAGCATGACAAAAGAAATGCTCTCAAACGTCCCAACAGTTTGGGCTCCTACAGTAGGGCTTTTGGCCTTGACTTGGACATGATCCAACGTAGTGTATAGTCACTTTTGTATGCCGAAACATGCACGTCTCACTCTACACACAGTCTCTCCCTGCAGAATAAAGAAAGGAGCTGGCGACGAAACCTCTCGCAAATTTTGCAACCCCCAATTATTTCCTTCTCAGAGGTGACTCACACAAGTAATATGACATGAGATTAGAACGCTATGTGGGAGCAAAGCGTTGATGAGAAATTGTAATTTAAAACCATTTTCCTCCAATTTGTCAGATCGTGGTGCAGCTCCGCACATAGTAAACTCAGAGATAAATAACACATGTGTGTATAAGTAATTACATGTACGAGGTGTATGAAAACCTTCGTCTCTCTCAAACGCATTCAAGCACAGCATCAAATTAACACCCTCGGAAATTTTATCCCAGAATTTAATAGAACCATCGACCCAGGTTTGTTTGAAGGGTCAGAGAGGTCAAAGTTAGGAGTTAGTTACAAAAACATTAAGCAATTTGTGGTCTCAAATATTATAGGCAGACAAAAAGAGGCAGCGTAAAATAGGATAATTTTCAATGCTGGACATTGGCGGTTAAAAATTGAAGAAAATTCCAAGAATTCCGGGGCTAGAAAGAAGCTTTAGACAAATTTTGAGAAAAACTTGGGTATCCACAGTTGGGTACAATTGAAGCGTTGAGTTAATGTTGTAATTCAAAATAAGATTTGCAAAATAATTTAATAGAAACTGCAATGTGTTCAAATGCAAAAAACCATTTTTTGAAACCTTTTATGTACGTATTTTGCAAAAGGCACTATTATGTACAAGGCTATGAAAATATTTTATGAGGTCCTGTAAATTTCGCAGCGCGCATTAAAACCAGTAATTTTTTATCCACTCGTGAACAACACTACAAAGTAAAATTTTCCACGTTTTTATATGTACATAGCATGGGAGTAAAATTGCAATGTTTTGTGTTTGCACCTGAGTACGTCAAAATTTCCTAATTTTTACTCATTGAAAAAAGTTGATGGTTTTGTATAAAAAACTGGATTTTTATAATGACTCTCCATAGGTATATGAGACATTCTATAATGTTACATTCGAGTGCAATTTTGCGGTTGAGGGTAACCTTTAACCATTGCTCTAATAATCTCGTAATAATGAAAAACTCACAAAGCTTCTTCATGCAAGGTTCCGGCTTAATGACACTATTTTTTTTATCTTTTCCCACTCTACAGTTATAATTTTCTAGGCTGGGAATTTTTTTTGCGGCATATTTGTCCAAGCAGGGAGATTTTCTGGAAAGATAATTCTTTTCATGTAGCCATTTAATTGTGAGTATGCATGACCTTCTTAAAAAATTAATTATTTATTTGGACTATCTTATTTAAGGAATTATTCACGTTTGAAACCATGGGAATTTCTAAGGTTATTGGGGCAGATGATTTGCCACGTCAAATTTTCCAGCTTTTGCGGGCTACCTCATTAAGAGAATGTACTGCAAATTGAACCATTATTTTTAGTGTAAACAAGCATGTGAAGGCATTCACAAATTGCATGCGTACATGAACTTTCAATTTGCTATACTAGTTTTTAATCAGCCACTATTTTTTACGCAAACATTCTGCATCCGTGCTAAATCAACGTGAATATTTCACCATGTGCCCTTGGTCCTTAAAAAATGCAAAATCAATTAAAATTACACCTATTCTTACGCAAAAGGAACTGCGCAATGATGCGGGCACTGTTAATAAATTTGATGAAATTACGTTACGCAATGTACAGCGATTATTTTCTTTTTTTCAGATTAACCCTGAAATTTCCTCCAGAAATTTGTATTACTTCCAATGGAAAAAATATTTTCCCCGAATTTTCCAGTCAAATCTGTGACGCCGATAGGCATTAAATCAGAATGCAATATGTTATTGATGGAATGTTTGGTTCAAGTCAAAACCATGCAGTGGGAAATTTAAATGGTAAACGGGGAAAGAGTTTCAATTTTGGGGCAATTTATTTGTAAAAATTTTGGTCGTTCAAATTGATTCCAGTATTAGATTTGGGTGTGGACTCTGAAGGAAGTCCGTCTCACCGTCTCCAGAATGAGGGTGTCTCTACACATATATGTACATACATATGTAATAATCATATGGTAATATATAGTCAGAACAATAGTTTCAAGTTAATTGATATATACACCATATTTTACAGATCTCCTAAAATTCCTCCAGTTGTAATTATTATTATATTTACTCCCGTGTACAATAGTGTAGAATATTTGATTAAATTTTCATATTTCATTAAAATTATTCACACCTTAGATAATTCCTCTACATTTATAACGTACGTATAATAATTATTAACGTATATGGTTTCCTATAATTATTATAGATATTTACACAATACTTGCAAATACGCACTCAATAGACGCGCATGCACATGAATGTACATAATATGTATATTTATATATATAAGATTAGTGGTATGAAATTAGGATTATTTTCTAGATTTTTAATTTTTTCCGTAAAATTCTCGCACCTTCATGAGCCGACGCTCAAAGTGTACAATAATATTTATCAGAGCTGCTCATTTCAAAGATACCCAGAGGATTTTGGTTGGACATTAAATGGGACTTTCTCATACATTTTACTCTTGACCTATAAAATAATTAAATGTAAAATAAAAATCACAAAAATTGACTAAAATTATAAGTAAAGGGAATCAAATTACAATGCTCTCAGTCCTCAAGTTAAATTAAGCTCAATGATAAAAAAAATGCAATCAAATAGAACTTGTACGTGAATTGTGGGCAGCCAGGAATTTTTGCAGGAAAAATCCAAACAAAGTCGCCCAAAATATTTTTACAACTTTTTTTTACAGGAGCAAATCCAAAGTAAATTTTTCCTCCAAACACAAAATGTAATTACAGTAATTTTCTAAAATGAGAAATATGTGGTATGGGACTCTGTGCGTCAATTAACAGATTAGTGTAACAAAAAGGGGGAAAATTTTCGAAGGGAAAAATATTGGGGAAATTGGAAAAAAAATTGTCACAAAACTTGCCTTAAAATTTACAACAGTAATAATACAATTTAAGGATAATACATTTTTGAAAAACATATTGAGACACAAAAAGAAAATCCGAGTAGTACCTATTCTTCCTTAAGTATTAATTAAATTCCAAAAAACAATCACAGCCTTGGCAAAGTGAGCCAAGTCAAGTCCTTGAAAGTTTTGAAATTGGCTTGAGTCGTGGGAGGGAGAATTTTGGGTTTTTCAGGGGTCTTGGCGGAAGGTTCCCAGGTCAGATTATAATAATTGCTGGAGGGCGGGAAAAAGATGATGCTGACTAGCGTATTGGACAACAGTGAGATGAGTAGGACGACAATTACATAAATTACATTATGAACAGGAGTATCACAGGATTTTATGCCACTGGCCCCTCCAGCAGTCACGGCTTCGGCACATTGACCTGAAAAAAAATTTTAATTCATCATTAAGGGTCAATTCATTATTTACAATTCCCCTTAAAAAATTTTTTTTAAGGGCGAGTTTAATATTTTAGCGTTGACTAAACGGGAGGAAAATGCATTATCTGTATAATTAAAATTTGGAGACTCCGGAGCAAGCGTTAGGGAAATGTTATTTGGAAATAGAAGTTACCATCAGATGTGAGGTTGAAAGCCCAAGTGCTCTCAGTGGCCGCATTAATATTCCTTCGGCAGGACTCACTACTACTGTAAACACGGAGACTTCCCTCGGCCGACTCAGTGTACACGAAGCAGTAGCGATGGGCAGCCGTGGATGAGCGACTCTGTGGAGTCGCAATTAAAAACCCCAAACCATTCTCTTCCCAATGACCGTGACATGAGTATACTGCAAACAAACAATAATAACATAGCACATCCCAGGGTGTTGATAATCCCACATGTAAAGGGTCCGCAAGAGTCCTCTCCCTCCCCATATTTGGCCCAGAACAGGAAATTCGAATAGGCAAAAAAAATCAAACATTTTATTTCCAAATGTCCGGCAGTTCTAAAAATCTCCAAAAGTTTAAAAAAGATTTCTGCAAAAGGGGAATTTTAAAAATTTATTGATAAAAAACCTGAAATTTGTCCAACAGTCTTGTCTTTAAAATTTGCCCTTAAAAGTCTCACCCAAAATTCATCATAATTAAGGATTTTTTTTAAGAATTTAAGCAAATTTTTCCTGCATTTTTGACCATTGTGACATTGGGGTAAAAATTGAACAAATTTTGTAAAGTTAGAGGACAAAATCTGGTAGAAATTTTTCCTGCATTTTTTATCATTGTGACATTGGGGTAAAAACTGAACAAATTTTGTAAATTTAGAGGACAAAATCTGGTAGAAATGTTTCCTGCATTTTTTACCATTGTGACAAAAATGACACAAAAATTGGGCAAATTTCGTAAAGAGGAGAAAAAATGTGGTAAAAATTTTAGGCTCTTGGATTTTGTTTTGTAAATGGGTTTAAATGGGCTAGGGGGCGAGGAATATATTTTGGGACCCTTTTATAAATAAAATGATGGAGACACGGAAGGGAGACGTGTGGACTGAAATGGTAATGAGTTCCTGGGACTGGGACATACTTGTGGTTGGCTCTTGACTCGGACACTTGGAATGGAATTCCATTTTGGCCCGGTCCCCACAGCCCACGATGAGAGTATTGAAGGAGTTCTGACCGCCGCCCGGTCCACAAGCATCTCGGATTCCCCTCCCGTCTTGAGTTACACTCGTCGCCGTGTACTTCCCCAAATATGGACAACGATGAGTGGCTGCCTCAGTCGTCACGAGAGTCACAAAAGGACCGTGTCCCGTCTCCGACCCTCCCTTGTCACACTCTGAGTCATCGTCCCTGGCTCGAATTTTCACTTCCACCACGTGACTGTCCCTCTTGTAAATTTGCATACAAATCATTTTGCTCTGGCTGCAATATTTCACATAAAAAATATCTCATTAAATTAAACACTCCTTTCGTACCTTCCCTCGCTCTAGAATTATTTTGCCTTATAAAAACAGTTTAAAAACAGTAAAAACACTCTGAGGAATATATTTTGACGGGACATTTTCAAGGGTATAAAAATTGTTTACAACATTAGAGACAAAATTGATTAATTTTTTTACGACAAAAAAAATTAATTCCCGAGAAATAAAATATTAAGTTTAAGACATGAAAAAACATCCAGACTATTTGGTACTGCGAGATCAATTACAATTTTATTACTCCCGGGAATTGGACGCAAAGTCCCCAAGGAACTCACCATCCATTGACATGCCGGGCCAAAATGGACACGTGACTGTCCGAATGATCCTTCTTATTTTGACAGAAGATCCGAGAGCCGCCGGTGAACCAATTAACATTCCCGCCGCGCCCATGCGCCCCAAAACCATGTCCCCCAATGAGATTTTGATGAGCCGAGGAATTTTTCCGGGACTCATCTGTCAAGTGCAAGGAGGAATTTTTATGGTGGAATCGCGCCGACAATTTCCCATTCAGCGTGTGCCAGCGGTGGGCAGCCAACCAGGCCGGGAATTTGCATTTGATGTCGGAGTGCTCCACTGGGAAATTCAAATTTTAAAATTAACTGAATGTTAAAGGCTCAAAACGTTTTGCACGGGAACAGGAGCGCTTTGAGCTCAAAATTCCCGCCGTGGGATATTTCCCCGAAAACAATTATTCTCTGTGTGAAGCTATTACTGGAAGCAAATGAAAGAAGGGTTGCACTGTTTCCATTAAATTTTCTGAGAATCTTACCCTGGTGGAACCCTACGAAACTATTATTGGAATATGGTGTGTAATAATATAGGAGGGGTAAGTTGAGTCAAGTGAAAATTTTACCTCTATGAAGCGTCATGGTCCTCGCGCCGTCTTGTGAGGAAGTGACTCCGGTGCAAGTGGCATCCCCACTTTGACCCACCCTGTACCCCACAGCAATGGGATGACCCACGTTTGCGGAATGACCCTTAATTTTCTCGTAGACAAAGCATCGATAACTGTCTTCATTGGAGGCTGCAAGGCGGTGATGGACTTTCCCCACTAAATAAAACTGCGATCCGTCCCGCCATTGAGCAATGCATTGCAGTTCCTCTTCTGCAAGTGCCAAAAACACCCAAATATGTACAAAGTGCCCCCAAACCTTATCCATCCCCTAGTCCTCATTAGTTAAACGGTAAAAAAAATTTTGTTTCGAAATTTTCACAAATGTTAATTATAGGTGTGAATTAAAATTGTGGGTCACAGGGGTTAGAAACGAAAAAACAGGTAAAATTTCTTCAACAACAGAGAAAAGTTTAATGACCCTTGAAATTTAAAGGAATCTTGTAACAACTGATTAGGGCAGATTTAATTTAAATTGTAATTTTTTCCCAATGACCTAGGTCAATATTTTAGGCTCTTAGGGGTTAGACCCTAAAACTGAAGTAAAATGGGCTACAACAAATAGAAAACTCGATGAATTTTAAATGGTTCTCTAATACGGGCTGTATAAAGAGAGGGGAGGGTAAAAGTATATTTTGAGGGACCCATATGCACCTCCCATGTAAAACTGCGGAGGAGACTAAGGACGTGAAAAATCATCGGTGATGCGTATCAGGGATAGATTTATATTGCAAAACTCACCCAAACTCTCGGTTTTTTGCACATCCGGACAGGCTTGATAGCGGAGCAAAAGTTTGGAGTTCTCCGTGCAGCTATCGACATGTGAGACGGGATTTTTGCATTCTCCATAGCCCCGATTGTACGTGAAAGTGAATGGGGCACCTCTGCATACAAACAGTCCAATTTATCTCTCCCACTCCATACACTATGTGCACTTTCCTTTTCTCCCCTATATACGGGCAAAACTTTCCCACAAGAATTTTTTTTTACTCTGAAAATAAAAAAAAAACTTACCTAAAAGGACATTCATCTGGAACGCCGTCTATTCGGAATAAGGAATAGAGCTGAGCATCTCCAGTGATCTGGGAGCAGAGGTACTCCAAGTTATTTTTATCCTCGCAGAAGGGAGCTGGAAATTTTAAGGAAAATATTTTTCAATTTTTCAATACTGTAGATACTCTCCCCCATCAATTCCATTCAACTCTCGCCTGGGCTAAAGGTTTAGTCCCTGATAAAGGCCATGAAATTCATCAAGCATTGGGTACAATTTATCCTCACGCAATTCCAGGAAATTTAACTGAGAAACGTTTTGGCGGAGAAATGTTTTCTATAAAAACGGGTGGAATTCACTTGTGACGCAAATTTGAGCAAACATTCATTTTTTCCCCCTCTAAAACCTTCTGAACTAATAGGGGATTAGAATTTTAAAATATTTTGGGCGAATCGGGCAGTCTCTTTAAAATTTTAAAGCATATTTACTCAGCTGCCCTTATTATCAAATTGACTTTAAAAATATTTTTTTTTTTGCAAAACTTACATTCTTTATATTGCAGGACATTTTCATGCCTGTCATTGATGACCAAGCAGCGATAGCAGACTCCTCCATGCACTCCTCTTGAATTGGGGAAGCTGGAAAATAATTACGAAAAGTTGATTAAAAATGGGTCAAATTTTTGCAACAAATATGGTAAATGTTTTCAAATCAGAAAATTTTATGAGCAGTGTACACATTTTTGAATTTTAATTTGGGATTTTTGCTTTTGCCTCAAACAGGCACTGTTGCAAAATTTTCGGCCGTTATAGAGAGACTTCCTTCCTTATAACAATTCTACTGGATGCATGTAATATTTAATCTATCTTCTTATACCTGTGGATAGGATCTACATAGTCGTAGGAAAATCGTACTTGAGAGAATATTTGAAACGGCGTTGAACTTTCCCAAAATTCAGAGGAAAATATTTGCCTTGCCCAATTAATGGGGGGAGAGAAAGTTTTTGTTTAAAAAAATGGTGATGGATTAATAGAAAAACCACAATCGATCAAAACAAAGAGGGGAGAGTGTGGGCTTTTGACAAGACATTCCATCTTCCCACATGTCTATGTTTCCCCTCAATATCTATATAACGTCTTTGGATTTGGATCCACCCAACTCCACTCACATGTTCCAATTTATTTTCCATCTGCAACTATGATACGATCCCGTCAATAAATCTCAGATGTATCATTCATAATCTTAAACTGTCCAAATACTCTTCTTTTTTTCCCTCAAACCACAACCTTCGTTTATTTTCCTTCCCTTTTATTTTTCACTTGTTTTTGTTCCTCAGAAAAAAAAATTGTTTCCCTCTCACTCTCTCCCTCTCCGTCAAAACATGACGCAAGCATTGGCCTTATTGTATGAGGAATGCCAAAGTTTTCAAAATTTTGTAAAAACATCATCCCTAATGTCTCCCTTGAGACAAGTCCATCACGGGCCTCTTCATTAGTGAAATGTCCTTCCTTTCCTTCTGATCAATCTTCCTGGGATGCAGTATTTGCTTCGATTTACGACAGATTTTTATTTTATTATTTTTAGAATTTTAACGCCAATTTCAACATTTGCTGTGAGTAGACAAAAGTTTGAGCCATAGGTAACGTGGATATTCGTTTCACAGTTCCAATTACCCGCAATAAAAAAAAGGATTCAATTTAGGAATTTGAAAGTTGAGTGAAAAATTCCAAAACAATTTGCTTTGAAAAAATCCAAAAACAGTGCTTTGGAAAATTCCAGTAAAATTTGCTTAAGAACATGTGAATGTGAAATGGGTGGGAGGAAATTTGAGGGGGGAAATGATGAGGGAGGGAATAAAATGAAAAATGGGAAGATAAAAATCGGGTGATATTTTGAGTAGGAAAATGTGTAGTGAAATTTTTGAGGGATAAGATGTGACGTGGAGAAGTGAGATCAGAAATGGAAATGAAATGGAAGAGTTGACATGGAAAGAATAAATGCGATACATGTGTTGGGAGAATAAATAATTGAGGAGGCTGACTATTGGTTGGAGGGGACTACTACTATGTACAGAAGGAGGGAATGAGGAGATGGAAGAGCGAAGACACATGAGGCACTCTGTCCTCAGGTTCTCACACTCGGCTCTAATCTAATGTAATGCACGGTAATGTAGCGTAAGTGTTGACGGAGATAATGTGAAAAATGGAGTGACTTACGCTATTTCATACAAGAGCGAGGAGAAATCTCCAACACGGAGCGACAAGCATTGGACGTTCAGTCATTATTCAATTTGCCAAATGACAAATCCACACTGTCAACTTCATTCGCAAATCCCTCCCAACTTTTCACTTCCCTTCTTAATTCTCTCCAAACTCCTTCCACGGCTCACATTTCCAACACAGAGTTTCATATATGCAAAGCAGAGCCAATCACTCCCAACAATACACCCTCCAGCTCCTACGTCCTCAACATAATGCCTACAAGGACCCCTAAAATGTTTATCCAGCGCTATGACCTACATTTCAGTAATAATTAGGGATCAATTCCTCCCAAATATTACACAAGAAAAAACTTATTTGATTCCCCCATTTGGTAGGGAATTTATTGCAGATTCTATAAAATTATTTCCAATGACCTAGGTAAAACGTTCGGACCACAGGGTCAGAAATAGCAAAGTCAGGAGTATTGTATTAATTTTTAAAAAATACTGCAAGGAAGTTGAGAGAAAATACTGGGACCTGGGGTTTTGAATAAAGTATTGATTTATGTGGGGTGTGGAGGTAAGTTTTATTGGATGGCCTGTACGGAGAGATCCTATGGTTTAACATTGTAGCGAACTTTCCTCTGTCTTTACAAAGACTCAGTAACATTTCCTTGGCAAAAAGTCACTCCAGAGAAATTAACACAGGGAACTCAAAAAGTGAGATTTCTTCTTCATGTATGTATCTTTCCAAGTGGAATCTCATGCAGGGAGGGAGAGGATTTTCAGGTCAAAACCTGGCGGGGCTTTGTATAACTTAATACAGTCAACACTCGCTACTGGCTTGAGTGGGTTCGCTAAAATTGAGATGTCCGTTTAATAACTCTAGATTGACAACTCATTGGTAATTATTTCGCGTCAAGTCCCTTCCTATCTTTGTATTAAACTTGTATTCAAATACATATTCAACTATATTTTTTAATTAAATTTCTAGTGTAAGAGACCTGAGAAAGTATTCTTTTCATTTATAGGCTTATTTTTAGGTCAGTGCTGGGGTCATGGTCAGGTCAAACTTGATAATTGTTTGAGGACAAATGGAGGTCGTGTCGGTGAATGGGGTCAGTGAGAGGTCAATTGGGATTTTATTGGGTTTGGGGGTTGATCTAGTTGGGACCTAGTGGAGGTTAGAGCTAAGTTTTAGTAAAGGTCCGGTCAAGTTTGGGTCAAGTTTAAAGTCAACTTGGATACTAAGTTTAGGTCGAGGTAAATTAATTTACGGAGTCTAATAATTGTGAATGTAGTTTCGACCTATTTGAGGTCAATCTTAGGTCAAGTGGGAATCAGTTTTACAGAACGTTGAGGGGAAGTTTGGCATAACTATAACATTTAGTGTGTTACAAGCTGAGATTTGGGTCAAGTATGAGCGCCTCAAAGGAAGTTGGAGAAAAGGGTTGGGTCAAGTTAGGGTCAAGTTTGAAAGAATTAGAGTTTTTTAATTAAATTTTATCTCAAGTTTGGTCTGTCTTTGAATGATGTCAAGATTAGGTCAAGTTTGAAAACATTTGATTTCAATGTGAACTAATTAGAAGTCAAAATTGAACAAATTTGAGTTAAAAATTAAACACATTTGAGTTAAAAATTAAACACATTTGAGTTAAAAATTAAACCCATTTGAGTTAAAAATTAAACCCATTTGAGGTCAATTTTGAACACATTAGAGGTCAAGTTTAAACATATTAGAGGTCAAGTTTAAACACAATAGAGGTCAAGTTTAAACACAATAAAGGTCAAGTTTAAACACAATAGAGGTCAAGTTTAAACACAATAGAGGTCAAGTTTAAACACAATAGAGGTCAAGTTTAAACACATTAGAGGTCAAGTTTGAACAAATTTAAGGTCAATTTTAGGTCAAGTATAACTGTACTTGCGGTCAAATGTAACTTCACTTATTGTTAGATCAAGTTTCAACCCACAAGTGATGTCAAGTTTGAACACTTTGACATTCTGAACTTTGTCCATCGTCATTGACCACTTTCACCCCACACTTTAAATTTCTAGTTCTAGTCGGACTCATATTCACAGAATTGAGTACCCCTTTCTTCCGAACTTTGCAAAGTGACTATCAGCCCGAGCTTAACTCTATTGACTAAAATGAGTAAGTCTAATTAATTGCGCTAATTAATTTGATATTAGAGCAAACTTCACTCCCATATAGGAAAATATCAGAAAATGTAAGATGATAGGACAAATTTAATTGCCCTCGTTATTATTCCGAGAAAGGGAGCAGAGCTTTGAATTTCCAAGGAATTAATTGTTTTTCCAGCAAATTCTTTCCAAAATCCTGAGTTACTGCTGGCTCATTTTGTTCAGTGTCATTGCCAGTCCCCAGCGTATTAAATTAATACTAAGTAAGTAAACAATAATTAAAAAGAAGCTTCAATTTAATTTCCTCCTCATTTCTTCCCAAATCAAATATAGCGTCCACATTTTTTTCCTACAGTCAACTCTTCACTGACAAGGGTTCCACAAACAACTATCACAATAATTTTCTCCTTATATTGACTCAATACCGTTGAACCTGTCTAAATACTTGCCTTAATAGCGTAAAACCTCAACGAAAACAGAAGTATTTAAAAAAATGATCCGAGTTAAAAAAAAACTAAAAAAGGGGGGTCCCACAATAAAATGTAAATGTGCTGAAAATTCAAATCCCAAATTCTAACATCCCATGAAATATTGAAAAGGAGAGGAAAAGTTTTCCTCTTGGATTTACATCGCAGTAGGAAAATGCGGGAGAAAAGAACGGGAAATTAAATTCACATGAGGGGGCTATAAATGAAAGTTCAAATCTGAAGGATAGAGTCACACCTCCTTATTACGGACTTTTCTAAATTTCCGCTCCCCTCCCCGCATATATTTAGATGGTTCGTTATAACGAGAAAAGCCTGTACTTGTAGAAAACTCTGTGGAATCCAGGAATGGGAGATACATGTACATACATACGTATCTGCATACGGTACATATGTATTTACGCAAGAGGAAAAAATATTCGGGAAATTCATATTTACAAGAAAACTTGAGGAAGTTGAGGACGTGGGTGGGTTTTGAAGGAACTCCTTGAGAGCTCTTATCTCTATGGTTATGTTTTCTACAGGGGCTCCTAGTTGTAATGGCAGAGACTCCAAGAGCATATTTAAATTTGCTAATAATATTAGGGGTTTCTACATGGACAAATTTCCATAGTGCTAAAATATTCTTAAGTGTAGGGATATTTTGGTCTCTGAAATTTTTTATGGAGGGTCTTTTACAACAAAGTTTTATTCCATGTCAGCTCCAAGGAGCTGGTAAAAGGAAAGCGAGCCGAGGAGATACTTTTCCCCATCATCATCTCCTCCACATGATAACAAAGTAAACTTTCCAAGTTGTTGGGGGCGTTGGGAAAAAAAATTCCAAAGTTTACTTAGCACTAACAAACACATACAAATACACTTTTTCCCTTCCAGGTCTCTGAGTGCCCAAAACCCCAGAGAATATTTCCACCCACCCATTTACATCAGGCCCAAATTTCAAAAATTCCCGCCCGATTTTCAAAGCTAATGCGCGAAAATATCTATAAAATATGCTTTTAATCCCAGATGAATTATATTATTAAAAACCTTCAAATTTTTTCCCAAACATTTTAAAGAATTTGAAAATTTTGAAGGAAATTTGTATAAAATTTTGCCTACAAAATTTTGCCTACAAAATTTTGCAAAGATTTTTGCAAAATGTCCCTGAAAATCTGGGTCAATAATTCAGAGCTTATTGGTAGGAAAATTTCAAGTAAATTCAACTCCAGACCGCAAAACGTCTAAAGAAGTTTTTGCAAAAAATTTTGGGATTACATTCCCGGCAGGCAAAATCAGTCCCTGTTCTTGACAAGTGAGGGTTTTGACTGGGTTTGGGGAAAATGGGTAAAAAAGCTGTGTTAAGTGTTTTTTAAAAATTTGTTGTAATTAGAAAAACCATTGGGTTGGACGGTGGGGGGTGGGTAAAATATTTTAGGGGCCTTTGCGTATTTGCCCATAAATTGGGGAGAGGAATGTGGAAAGTGGGGAGTAAATGCTCTTATTATTCTTGAAGCGTTAAATTCTCACACGAGGGAAAATCATCCTCAGAGACACATTGAACTTGCTTAATTGTTAAAAAATATATGAATAAAATTTTGAGGTTTTCTCCCCTCCCCCCTACGTTTTCCCTCACTTACTTCCGCTCGCTCCATTTTCCCGGGAAGAAAAAAAAATTACTCCACACATGACAAGTTTACTTTATAAAAATTATTTCCGAATTTTCCACCACCTAAAAACTTTTTTTCCCCTAAGAATTTTCCCACCCGTTTTTTTCCCCATAACTTCTCCTTATTGTTTTACCTTCCCAGCAACTTCTGCCCACTTTCCCAGACATACGTTATTTTTTAATGGGTCCGCCGCGTCCAAATCTCTGCTTTTCCCAGATTATTGATATTTCCCGTCTCATGGAAAAAACTGCTTCTGCAGAGGCATGGGAAATTTTGTCCGGGTTGGAGCTCAATTTTTGTATGATTTCTTATCTTTGGATTTCACTTTGAATGGCAGAGTCATACTATGGGAAAACATACATACTGTGGACTCTCGCTACGAAAGCTTCTTGAGAAAGAGTAGATTTTAAATGCAGGAATAAATAATAAAATAAATAAAACTAATTTTTAATTAACCTGGTTAAAATTGCGCCAATTATAATTTCGACGCCGTTTAAATAATTTTTTACAATATCCCGGTGAAGTGCCATAGGTGTTATTGCAATGGTGCTGTTGGTAATTTTACATATTAATAGCTATACTAAAAATTAAAATTTTGAGTGATTCAGAGCTGCCGTTATAGCGAGACTGGACTGTGATTACATTCCCTTTCATTATAATATTTGCTCTAGTGTCGATAATAACATGGCCATAAATCAGGGCTGAAGGCTTCGGAAAAAGATACTGTTCCAGAATTGAGAATTAGCATTATTGGGTTGGCAGAGTGACAAAGGCCTGGACTTGGCTCCAAAGGAGTAGAACCTCCTTACAAGGGAATCTTGGCTAAATGGGGGTTTTTCCCTGTACGAAAAAAAATCCTATGGAGGGATTCTCCAGCACATTGTGTAAGCACATTTAGCATTACCCCTGCGTTGGTCTTAGCAAGACTGGGATTTTAAAGTAGTGCGTTCTAAGGAGACTCCTCAGATTTTACATAGGCAGGTGTTTGAGCATTCATTAGAAGGGATATGATGCAGAGCATGATAGATTCCTGGCTGCTGACAAGGTGTCAATTAAAAAAGATTAATCTCTCACCGGTTTACATCCCAGGGATTACTCACTTAGCAGGAGTCTCAGTTTACACCGTTCTACAGTACAGTCTCGCTACTGCGGTCCGCATTGGGAGAGGGCACGTTTGTCATAGGGGGAACCCATTGGACGGCTCCCTATTATAATGCATGCTAATTTAAGGGCATTTCCTGTCCTATGTAGGAAGCAGGAGGGATAAGATTCTGGAGGGGCTGTTATAAAGGGAGGGGACTGTCGGGAAAGAGGGGATCCGGGCGCGGAGCCAAAGTCAAGCAACTCAAACATGCCGTCATCTTACATTACCAAATGGGAAACATGCCGCAATTCCGCATTTTTTCTATTCCTCAATGTTCCAGTGCTACATATAGATATGTACGGAACAGAAAATGAGAAAAGAGAAGAGCCTTTTTTTCTTTCTTTCTAAAATAACTCCCTCAATTTTTTTTATAACTCTGCCCTTCCATTTCAATTAGACAACTGTCGTTTCATTGTTCCAAATTAGAATCGAAAAAAATTATGGCAAAAATAGAATCCTTGGAAATAGTGCATATTTTATTTCAGGGAAAATTGTATTACACTTGAGGAAAAATTGTGAGTGTAATTTCCCGCATGAAAATTCCTAATTTTTGTTCAATTGGCTAAAATTTTAGGGGCAATTTTTCTGGAAATTTAGATTTTGCTTGTAGGAGATGGTTTTAGTTTTTTTGCGCATTTTTTCGCCCTCAAATAATAATTAGAATGCGAGGATTTAATGATCATTTTATTTAAGAATTTTACACTCAATATTTTTGAAAAAAATTTCAGCACCCCTTTTCTGCGCTCCTCACACAATTTATGCTTTAAATTTAGGATTTGGTTTAAATTCAGAAACTGAATACATTTTGGTAAATTTGAGTGTTTTGAAAATTCCTGCTTCTTTACATGAGAAATAGTACCTTTTTCTTTTAAAATTGTTTTTAACAAATTTATTCTTTGAAAACAATTGTATAAGCGGGGAAAATATATTTTTTGAGCCCAAAACATTAACCGCCCGAGTTATTTTAAATTTCAGATGAATATTTTGACATTCAAATTTGAGGGCTGGATTTTTAGTTAATTTTTTAAACTTTGTGGGAATGTTGGGATACAAATGTAGATTTTTTGGGTTTCATTTTGGGGGAAGCAATTTTTGAAGGAGAATATTTTACAGTGGAAAATTTTGTGAGGAAGTCGTGTATTTGCTGAATTGCATAATATGCTCATTTCGGTTGGGAATTTTGGCTGCCCTTAATAACTGGGGCCATTAGCCCAGAAAAATATTTGGTGGGAAAAGTGGTGAGAAATTCGGAGCGGGAGGGATAAGTTTTTGGGAAATAATATCCAGTGACTTATTGACAGGAAAAGGGTATGAGAGTAAAAGTCCAAAGGAAATTAATGATGGGAAAAAGTTGGGAGGAAAATCAGGGGATTACGTATGTATTATTACGGGAGGGAAAGCATTATATTGAGAGACTGGTGATTCCAATAATTTTTCTAATTTCAAGAAAAGTCGGTCAGGGAGCTTTCCTATGAGCCACAAATAAAAGACGGGAGAGAGGAAATGAATTTGAATGAATTGGTTGCGGACGATAATAAAACCACAAGTTAACGTGACACTCTGGCCATGGCCAGTGACTACGATGGCGATGGGGAAAAAATGGGAGAAAGTTTTCTTAATTCCATAAAAATCATGTATTAGCCCGAGAGTGTGGCTTTTTTCTAAGCAACTCGCAAGCTTAAGCCCGGGGTTGCCTCCAGGATCTTTCCAGCTTTAAAACTACACGCTAGACATGGAGCTTCCAGTCAGCCAGCGAGAACAAAAGAGATCACGACTACGGTCACGTCCTGGTAATACACGGGCTCATTCGGGTCAACTCAGGGTCAAGTCTAGTTTCACACTTGGATTTAATTTCATGTTACGGATGTGGATTTTTTATGTCCAGGTTAACATATTGGTAAATACTGTTTAGTTTTATGTCATATTCGGGTCACCAGTTTCTGCAATATTGGGTCAAATATTGGCCAAAATTTGGTCACGGTACAGTTTATTTTGCGTTAAGTTTGGGTCACAATACAATTGAATCTGGTTCAAGTATGGGTCGTCATCAAATCGAGCCTGTCTAGTTCCAGTCATGCTACACTTCGGCCTGGGTCAAGTTTGGGTCATGCTACATTTTAACTTGGGTCAAGTTTTGGTCATTCTACATTTCAACCTGGGTCAAGTTCCGGTCATTCTACATTTCAGCCTGGGTCAAGTTCCGGTCAAACTCCATTTTAACTCGGGTCAAGTTTTGGTCATTCTACATTTCAACCTGGGTCAAGTTCCGGTCAAACTCCATTTTAACTTGGGTCAAGTTTTGGTCATTCTACATTTCAACCTGGGTCAAGTTCCGGTCAAACTACATTTTAACTTGGGTCAAGTTTAGGTCATGCTACATTTCAACCTGGGTCAAGTTCCGGTCAAACTACATTTTAACTTGGGTCAAGTTTAGGTCATGCTACATTTCAGCCTGAAACAAGTTCCAATCATAGAGTACTCTAAATTTGGTAAAGTTCAGATCAATCAAGGATTATTTTGGGTCAAAGGTTGTATAGGGCGAATCTTTGAGAATAAGTCCAGTTTCAACGACCGGGTCACACTAAGTTACTATCTCCTGCGTTAGGATTATGACTTAGTAAAATAAATAATGTGGTCACACTGCTATTTTGTCTCCCACCGTAGGGTGGCGCCTGAATCAAGCTCGGGTCACAATTGGCTGACCTTTGTCCCGTTGGAATGAGCCTGGGTCCATTTCGGGTCACACTAGATTATTCCTATCACATTACATTATCTTTGATCCTGGTTCCACTTTTGGTTCTGGACTAATCTGGGTCAAGTTTTATTAACTGAGAAAAATATGTGTAACATTGGGTCAAGTTCTGGAGGTCAAAATTCGGGTCAAGGTATAAAAACATTGTGCAAAGACTTCTGTCGTATTGAGTGTACGTTTAGATCGCGTTTGGGTCAAACTATGGTCAATTTCGGGTCAATTTCGGGTCACATTGAGTTAAATCCTGGCATACTAGTAAAATGTGTAGGTCCAGTTCACATTTGAATGGAAGAAAATGTTAATGAAAAATAAGGTTGAAATGAGAGCCAGTTGAAAATGAAGTCCTGGACTTAGCTCTGATATATCGAGAAATTTCTGTCGGAGCTCGGAAGGAGAGGAAAAGCTGATATAGTTGGAAAACATTGGGCGGAAAGAGGAAAGAAGAAAAGGTGAGGGACTGCGAGTAATCCTAGGAGTCTGCAGCAATGGAACAACCATTAAGAGCGAGTGGTAACAGCCATGTATCTTCCCCACCCAAAGATTTACGAGCCCAACTTCCCATTTCTTTTCCCAGCTCTACCTTCATATACCCTCACATATGTACACAAGTCCAAAACACACACACACACCGCCTGTTACATTCAAGTCAACGGAAGCATGCCTCATGTACAGGTCCCTCCGAAAATTCTCCGCCTTCTCTACCCTCAAAATTCTCCACCGGCCTTTCAAAAATCATCCCATTCAATTTCTCCAATCTTCCGGTAAATTTCATAAAACCTTATTTCCCACAAATCAAAATTTTTAGAAAATAAACTATTAATTTATACAATATCCCGCACTTTATAACTTTGAATTTTCCAAAATTTTAAGCGTTCCCTTAACAATTTTAATAGTCAAATTTGAATGACCTAGGTCAAAAAACCAGGTCAGGTCACACAGAATAAAACTGCAGAGCATTTCATCCGTTATAAAATAAAAATGTATTCCTTTGAAAAATAAAAATTATTTGTTTAAAAAACTTTTAATAAAAACATCTTCCGACTCTTTCTTTGTCGCTGTTTTCTTCACAGAAACTTTATAATTCCCTTGACCCAGGTCAATTTCCGGTCATAGTGGTCACATGTAGGAAATTAAATTCGGGTTTTTAATGAATTCCCAAATGAAATGTATTTATCACCACAGGAAATATCCTTCAAAAATGCACGAGAGAGATGAGAAATATATTCTGGCACAATATAAAATGTAAGGTGACTTTTTTAGATTTTGTCTAGTGCCGGATTAAATTGAAGGGAATGAGACAGGATAATTTTAGGGGACCCCCTGTAGAAGTGTAGAGAAGCATGTCTCATGTACAAAATGTGTCTCACTCTTCGCTCCGCTCTCCTCTTCTCCAGCACAAATCCCAATCCTCTTTCAATCTAAATGCTTATCTCTTGCTCTCTATTCAGTCCCGTTGGAAGAGCCGCTTTTTTCTCCTTTATAATCTATAGACTCTCGCTCGTCCCTCGGAAAATGTCTCCGACTTCGACGACAGGACTCACATTTAAAATCCATAACTAAAATTACGATCTGGTGAATTATGGCTGAGCGGAGGAATTTCATTAATTAGAATTAAAACATTCCCACGCACCGCCCCATACACAGTCATCCTTCAATAAAACCAATTCCAATCCTCACTCCATTCACGGCGCATGCTTATTTACACCATCAAAAAAAATACTCCACTTCTTCTCCCAAGTTTACATCAATTGAAACATTTATCCTCAAACAATTGGGCAAATTTTATGAATTCCAGAAATTGCCCCTGACAATAAAAATTTTACAGTGAGGCCGGAAAATGTAAACTCCCTCAAAAGTTGAAATCTGAAGCAAGCAGTAAAATCCCTTTTATTGGATCACGTTTGAAACTACATTTTTTCAGATAGAAAAATCGGACACTATTCATATTTGACGCAATTGTAAATTTGCTTCCGCATAAAAATTCCAATAATTTAATTTCGGTAAAAATTGAAGTAATTATTGTCACGCTTTCACGCCGATTGAAATATTTTCCTTTTGTCAAAATGAATATTGCGAATAGATCCGTTATAACGAGGTTTGATAGTATGCCTTGCTATAGTAGTTGCAAATATTTTCCAAAAGATTTATTGAAGTGTGAAAAACTAGAAAAATAATTTCCTAGAAGGACTCCTCCCTTTTGAGTGGATGGAAGTGCGAATGATAATTAAATGGGTGGAAATGAAATGGAGGATGTTCTCCCATGGGAAATTAATACAGAAATTGCAATAATTTCTGCTGCGGGAAGTTGACGTGAGTAATTTCCATTAAGAAAATACGAAAACATCATTCAAATAATTTTCCCTTCCCACGACAACAGAAAAACTCTAAAGGATATCATTTTCCCCGGGAAAAGTTGATATTGAGCAAGGAATGAGAATCCCACATGTGAGAATTTTCTGGAGTTGGACAATAATCCTTGGATTTTGTTTGCAAAAGGATTAATTGGGAAAAATTCTCAGAATCTATTCTCAAGTATGAACACATGGATATAAAATCCTGTTTCTTTATTTTTGGATTAAAGCTTGGGATAAATTAACAAGGAGTGCATCTGGCATTGTACCGGGTGTAGTGCATCGCATGGGTTCAAAACAGTCGAACCTGGACCTGAACCTGCACCCAAACTATGGGTACCTCAAAAGTGTAAACCTGTACCTGAAAATGTACCCATTTAACAGGTTCAAATTTTTCGATCCTGAACCTGACCCAATTGCGTTTTTGTAGTACCCGCACCTGATTAGTACCTGAACCCTAAAAAGTACCCAAAAGACGACCTGAACCCGGGTATTTTTGGACCGGACCTGAATATGTTTGGGTACTTGAGAATCCGATCTTTTTTTAATTTTATCTTGTATTTAAAGTACAATTGGATATTTGTAGTACAAAATATATTTAAAATCGATAAGAATGCAAGGTCACTGGTTCCTGGGACACCCTGCCATTGCTTTTGCGGTGGAAATCATTTTGGAAGCTTGAATTCTCAGGCCTTTAACTTTAACTCAATGAACCCAAACATTTCAGGTCTTTCGTGATCAGGTTCAGGTCTTTCATGTGTTACACATGGTCCTGACAGGTAAAATCAAAACAGGTTTTTCTCTGTACCTGGTCCTGAACCTGAACCTGTACCCAATTTAACGGGTATAAAATATTGTACCCAGAAAGGACCCAAAATTATTGGGTCCAAAAAACATGCACCCATACTGAACCTGAACCTGGACCTGAACCCAAATACCCGGGTGCGACCTGAACCCATGCGATGCACTAACCGGGTGGCTATTGTCATTGGTCCTCGAGCTCAACGTATTTACAATATAAAATAAAGTGTGATTTTTTTATATGCTCGATTTTGTACGATATTATATATTATATTATAGAAAATATTTTCAGGGACCTAGGTAAATATTTTGAGTGAAAGGGGGTGAAATCTTAAAGTAAACTGAAGGATAAATTAAGTTTTCACATGAGTCCGTGACATTTCTATTTTGAGTGTTTCAGCAAACTTTCTTGTATCAATTTTCGAGCAAGAGCTACATTGACCTAGGTCAATATTTAAGGTCAGAGGAGAGGTTCCCCAAAAAACTGAATTTTAAAAGAATTTTGTGTAAATTTTTTATTTTCACGCTAATTTTTGTATTTTATTGCATTGTCTTAATGTACTTTCGTGTTTCGACTATTCTTCAAATAGTTTGACCTTGTTTGACCTAAGAAAATATTTTGGGTCACAAGGGTCAAATTGTAAGTCAGACGCGTTTTTAAAGAATTTGTCCCGCAAATGTCTAATTAGTGTGGGAAAATACTGCAACGAATTTTAACGCTTTTTAAAAATGAATTTAAGGGTTTTTAAATCGAATTTTAACGTTTTTTCAAACAACTTTTAACGCTTTTACGAAACGAATTATAACGTTTTTACGAAACGAATGTTAACGTTTTTACGAAACGAATGTTAACGTTTTTACGAAACGAATTTTGTTCCAGAAATTTGACCCATTTGGAGAAAATTTCCCTTACTGTGGTGTCTTTTACCTGAACTGTACTGTGGATATGAAATACTTAAATAAATAAAAATTGAAGTTTTTTGAGAATCTGCATGTGGTAAGCCATCTGAACAAATGATTTTTGTAACCCTATATACATACATACATGGGTCCTATGATGCTGTTGATAGGGAATTGTATCACTGTCTCTGGTCACTTCTGAGGGGAAATGGTATGAGCGGAAGGGATGGGGGAAAAGTATAAGTGTTTGAAGGAAAATAATTTATTTGAAAAGGGCTGTCGACGCTGGACTGAAGAGCTCTTCACGTCTCTTCTCCCTTCGGACAGACCGTTGTGTGGAAGTTAAGAGTCCACTCACACCCTTCCATTCTCCGTGGTCAGGGACACTCATTATTTACACATCGCATCTCATGACTCAACCTTTCTTCATACAGACCCCCCGAAATTGCAATGTCCCTTTATATGCATTCTACCTCATTCACCGAGGCTTTTGGGACACCCTCGTGTCCCATCATTATTGTGTTTTGTTTTATTGTCCAGAGACAAATGCTCGCTTTGTTGCTTTTAGTGGGGCATTTTGACCCTCTTTCTGCCCCTGGTCAATTTTCTTCCTTCCGGAATCCTCCATTTGCTTTTACTAAACACTCACTACGACCCCAATAATGCATTATTGATTCCAGGAAAGCCTACAGTCCACCCTCGCTTTTAGCCCCAGTCCATAAAATTATTTATCATTTAAACGAACATATCGTCCATACCACTATACAGGGATGAAATACATGCTTTTCTTTTAAATGCACTCTTAGGAAAATTCAAGCTCTTCAAGGGTCTTTATAACGAGGGTCCACACAATATTTTGCAAAGTTCAACGCCACTCTTTGAAATTTCGCCTTTAATCCTTAAACCACACGAGAAGACACGTAGATTGTTTCGGCCAAGACAATTCTTTGAAGGATGTCCGTTATATCAAAGTTTTTGCGTGTATACTCTTTTAAACAGTTAGAAATTAATCACGATAAAAAATTAAACTATTACATTTAAATGTGATAATTAAATTTAAATAAATTTACCGCTTCAGTGCCTTACAAGGGATTTTCTTATAGCAATGAATTTCCAAGGAATAAAAATTTGACTCACTTTTCAACGAAGAGAAATTTGTCCCCACGACCCTCCACACATTCGCCCTTCGTCGTGATTTTGTTATTCTCAATAATTATGGGCGACTGAATCCCGGACTGGAACCACTTTCCCTTCCATTTCTCCGTAAAGTGGCAATTTCCTGAAATAAAATAAAAACACCATTTTTAAAATTAATAGTTCCAATGTCATTTTTAAAGTAACACATTCTCGCCTTACAAAGTATATGTACATATCTAACCTTGAAGGGGAAATTCACGTGGGGGCAATGTGGAAATTAAAAATTAGCTTGTACAAATATTTTTTCTTAAACTATGTTTAAAGGAGACGTCTCTCTAAATGCTCGTATAAGTCTACAAATTAACATTGTGTCAAATGACGTTTGAGATAAAGTTTCTCCAGAGAGAAATTCCAACATGGTTTGAAAAAGTGCCTTGTAAACTTAAAACGGCGTGGAGCCTTGGAATAATAATAAAAACGCATAAAAATAAATAAAGAGGATAAAAAGTCAGTGTCAAAACTGAGAGAGGGAAAAATGCGGGAAATTTATTGGGAGTCCATAAAAGCGAGGGAAAGGTGAGAATGAAAGGTGTCATTGTATGTAAATGGGTAGTACATAGTAATGAAATGGCTACACTGGCAAATAATGTGTAAACACATGGAAAAAGGAAAAAAGGGCTAAAGAGCTGCCAGGGCTGAGAGACAAGTTGGGGAAAGGAAGTGATCACTTGTGTGTCATGTCCTGGGATAAACATATACGCCAAATTCGAAACATCATCAATATCTGTCAACAACATATGCCATTTGCCAGCAACTCTCAACTTCTCCCGTACAAGCACAAGCACGTACATAAGCTTGTCCCTACCCAAGTGTATACGCACACACGACTGTCCGAAAATCTTCCGTAGACTTTCAATTATTATTTTTCCACCCGAAAACTTTGAACCCTTCCCTCACTTTTCTCTCCTTGTGCTCCACCCTACAGCCAAATATGTTCCCTCTGGATAGAGTCCAGTCATTTTATAACAGCCTCCCCAAAACAAACTACACATAAAAATTTTGTTGGAGTTGCAAACCAAAGTTTTTTTTGTAAGCAATGCTTTAACAAGGAGCAGCTTGAACGAGGTTTATGTACAGAGGCTGTAAGAGAAAAATAGCATTGTGTCACATAGTATATGAGCCAAATGTGTTACAATGACGTGTCCAAATGCCAGGATTCTGTAACCAAAATATGAGACATGAGGCTGTCCGCTATAACGAGACTCTCCGGTACTTTACGCTTTGACGCCTCCGTTCAATAACCGATCCGAGAAATCCACTTATGCTAATCCATACGGTCACACTCGGAGTTGAGATTCGGATCAGGGAAGGACTTGGGAAATTTAATGGCCAGAGAAAAAGACACTTGGGGACAGGACCATGACCAGCATCAATGCTTAAGTGGAATTGCCACCCTGGAAGGCACAGACGGGAAGGGAAGCCCGGGAGGGATATGAATTTACATAGAAATTGTCCTCCCGTCTCAGGCTGAGCATATGGTGCCAGGAGTAATCGTCCCTCTTACAAAAATACTTATTTCACATAATGCAGGGCTCGTCCACCACTCACGTCTTTTTTTAATGGACACAAACTTACATCCACTTATGGGATTTATAAACTCCCTCTTTTTACAACCCCAGTCCCTGAGTGCGCTAAATCCTACTAGTAACAAGTTGCTCTGGGAAATTAGTATTGTTCAAAAAGGGCCAATGTGAGAAACATTTTTTGTACTTGAGATTTTTGAAAACATATTCTAGAAAAAAACCTTTAAAATTCGGTCAATTTGAATTCAAATTATCCAAACTATGGTGACAAAAATTTGAGATGCTTTTCTGTGCATATCAAATACACTAAAAGTATCTACTTCTACTATGAATGGAACCCACGTGTTCCTAATGTCTGTGGACCACAATTTTCTACACAGCAATTTCTGTGAGAAACAAAACGATCGGCGTCGAAGCTTCAAAAATTAAAAAAAAACATGCATCTCGTTACAAGGGAACCCTCATTATAAAAACTATGATTTGAAGTCATCCCTTCACACAAGAACATTAATCCGTATCCTGGGATTCATTTTTATAAGAACGAAAATGCTTCCCAAGGGAAAAGTCATACAGTCCGATCTCGCTACAAGGGACCCTTCTACAGAACGGAATTTTCACGAAAATTCAAAAAAGGACAAGCTCTCCCTTCGTCCCAACATGAGGACCTTGTAATAATTATTAGTCCAGTGGATCCTCCAATGGGAAAAAGGACGGACGGAACGTCAATAATGGACCTGCCCCAGAGAAGATGTGCTTAGTATGGATGAGCCCGGTCTGGGAGAAGTGACTTAAAGAGCCGGAGATAGGCCCAGTGAGGACCATTTATTCCTCCAGTCCACTTATTACCAGTCCAAAGACATACATGGCAGGTACATACTTCCCTGCATAAGCTACTGGGGAGAAAGTGGCCGGGAGATAATGGACTGTACCCGAGGTTTTAATTCCCGGGGCCCAAGTCCCGATATCTCAATTCATTTAAAGGGGAATGAAAAATAGTCATAAAATTGTTAGTGGGTCTCCGCCCCTCCCACGGGCTCCCCCACGAGACCCTTCATTTAGCTGTCATTTCTAGGGATCCTGACGTGCGTGAAAATACTGAGGGAGATGTCTGGATAAATTCCCTCATTTTCCCTCATTATTAACTGGGCTCTGGGATGTTGGGATGGATTTGGTTAACCCATAAATTACCTATTGGTTTTGAGCACAAGGCAACAGCAGGGAGTCGAATTGGGGGGAAATTGTCGAATTCGAAATCGAGCCAAATCCCCCTTATCCATTCACTTGTCCTCACGTCCTTGCCATTGAAACCTTAGGAAATATTTCCCAATCGAACAATTCCCATTCCTCATGATTCCAAATGACGTTCGTCCAGTCGGGATACAACACATCCTCAAAATCATTTACAACCATTTTCCCCACAAAAGTCAACAAGCGCTAGAAATCTCACGTCCAGGTTTTCCATTAAACGCAAAATGTGTTAAATGACCCTTTGCGGTAGGGAAAAATGAGTCAAGAGTGTCCATAAAATTAAAATGGAATACACGCATAGGTTCAATCAAAGCAGAACCGACTATTTATTATTGTAGGCTAAAACTACAGATATATGCTGAAAATACTTAAAACGTTTTGCATTTCCTGAAAATCTACCCAGATCCCTTTTGTTCCAATAAAAAATATTTTTGCTAATTTTTTTCTATTGAGTGAGACTGTAAATAGATCATTTTGCATGTAGTAATAAATTCCTTTTATGGGACACTTTGAATGAAGTGAAATTTCTAGATCAATTTACTTCTCATAAAAAATGCATTTTGTTCATTTTTGCAATTTAGTACAATTGTATGTAGATCATTTTGCATCTACTCCAAAATGCTTTTGGACTTTTTTGCAGTGAGTGGAAATTGAATTTGAATCATTTTGTTTGTTATAAAAAATGATTGAAATAGTTTTGTCTCTCCTCGCTGGAGATTACTATTTGTCAACTTACTTTCGCGCCTTTAGAAATTCCTTATATGTGAGATGTACTGTGACTGTAAAATTTGCATTTGACCCCTTTGGCTTCTTAGCCTCTGTATATAATAATATATGTATGTATAAGTATGTATGTGTCCGTTTGGAAGGGCTGAATAATAGGGAGAATTGGGTTAACTGTGGGTGGCACTATGGGTCCAGGGGATGTGATATGTATTTGATTAAGATTGGAGGGAATTGAATTGGATTGTAATGAAATGGAGCTACATTGTGTGGACCGCTTAAATGGAGTGACAGTCCACCGTCCCATTGATTAACCTCCATCGTGAAGCTACAATGACGATGATGGGCCACTTGAGCCAATTATTCCTCCCCTCAAAAGTCTCATCCATCAAAAGTAATCAGAGTCACACTTGACTCTCCATTTTGGACCCTCAATGGACCCAATCCCAAATACCACTCAACAATTTATACCCACACTTAAGTCCCATGTATTTAAATCAACGAGTATTCATTTACAAGACGGGCTATAAACAACACCATGCTTGGGAGTGCTCCACGGGTTAAATATTCTTACTTTTCCCTCTTAACAATCTACTACATGCTATTTCTGTAGTCAGGGTCCAGGTTATACGTAATCCGATTGTAGGAAAATTTTGACACAAAGTCATCTCTTCGTTCAAACTCCGTCTCAATAAATTCAAAAGGATTGATGAGGTTTGCGAAATGCTAATTGGGCTAAGTGTATTACAATTTTGAAGTATTAAGGTCATTTTGCTAAGAAGTGTTTTAATAATAGGGACTAAGTTTTACTATACTACATTTTAGCATGCACATAGGACATTTTGCATTTACAGTGTACTTGAGCATGCACATAGGACATTTTGCATTTACAGTGTACTTGAGCGTGCACATAGCACATTTTGCATTTACAGTGTACTGACTATAGTCATTTTATTTTATAAATTTTGAACATGCACATAGCACATTTTGCATTTACAGAGTACTTAATGTAGTCATTTTGTTTTAGAGGAGCCTTGCCCTTTGTAAATTTACGAGGGAGATGGAAATGCTCAAAGCACATTTTGCTTTGAATGGAATGTGGATCCGGTCCATTTTGCTTGTTCACGGACGATGTAGGGAAAGCCTTTTACGGGGCTAAGAAGCCCTGGGTTGATGTCCCACTCATAAATAATAATTGGATTGTACAGAGAAGTGGATGTAATGTGATCTGGTCCGTATGGTTGGGAATGAGTTGGAGGAGATGACACCGGAGGGGCCTGAAGACAATGAGCGAGCCCTCATTACAACGGCTACACGCACATATCACATGACACTCGAGATGCTAATTCAGTTTCATTTCCCAATCCCAATCTGTCACCTCTGCTCAACGCTCCACGAATGACAAAATCACAATTCCATTGGCTCGGTCGAGTGACTCCAGAAATTGCAAAAAGACAAATCACGACTCCTTATTACAGAATAGTGTCCCCTCCATTTACATAACGTGTACAGTTAACTTATGCTCACTCACATCTACTCATTGTCAGACGTACATGTATTTACATAGGTAGCTACAGAGCACTCTCCCTATAAGAGTCTCCCTTCAAATAATAGCATGCTCACCAGAGGGACGAAAATCCTTTGCAACATTCCTGAACACTACAATGCTATTTTTCTCATTGCAGGAGCTGCTACAAGGGCTAGACTTCTGTTCTTTTAAAGAGGGACGTTATAACGAGGGTACACTGGGGAGGTGCAGGGGGATAAGATTGCTGAGGCAATATAAGGTTACACGTGGAAATTAAGTAACACTTGATAAACCACTGACAGTGCTAATTTCCTATGGAGGAGACATGCCCTCATGGGATAGAGTCCAGTCTCGTTATAAGGGCTGGATGAATATCAAAATGTGACTCATGTGTAAAAGCACGTGCTTTTGAGGGGATGGGAATTAACGTTGTGGTAAATGGGAATGTTGGAAGAGAATTAGAATGGGAGCAGAATATCGTTGGGAGGATTGTTCGTAGAGAGGGATCGTCACATCGAGAGTGGACTGCATCGACTCCCTGAGAGGACACTAGACACACTTGAGTTGGTAATAAAGCATATGCTGGGATCAATTATGCCTCGCTGACTCCAGCAACTTGACAGCTCAGCCCTGTGGACATGTCCGACACTCAATACTTCGCTCGTAAACACTTTCCTTTCGCGTGCCCTTCGCTTTTGCATCGATGAATTCACAAGAGGTCTCATCCCATTACGTTTTTAAGGAGCTATATAGCTCCAAACCATCTTGAATTTTCAATTTCACAAGCATCTCCATCCCTCATTGTCTTCCTTGAGGGGGCTTGAGGGCTGGGAATTGTTGGAGAACAATGTAAATATCTACATCGGATTTTTGGAGTTTCTCATAAAGTTTTTGAAATTTTATGAGCTATTTCGAATGCCTAGATATTGTACATGGAAATTTATTCTCACCACAAAAACTCCCAGACCAACACCTGCTAAAGTGACTCAAGTATATGAGATCGCAAAAGCCTTGACTCTGATTTGCTGCTCATTCTGCAAGTAATTCTTATTTTTTTTTAGGTTTGAACGATGCAAACGATGCATAATCTCATCCACTCTTACAGTTTGAAACTTTCAACTGTTATCAACATTGAAGGGCAACAGAATGGAAACTAGAGCTCATTCATTTGCTCCATTCATACAATCAAATGCTTAAAATGCACTTATGTGATTTGCATCGGTGAAACATGGACAGATATTTTGAAGGTTACTATGAAGTGGATGGATACAATAACCAGGACATTTTAATCCACTCGGATTACGTATATCGGGTGATATTACGTCTTACCTAATCGCATGTGTCGAGCACTCAATTGATCCAGCTTTGCTCATTGATCCTGCAGAAGTATATCTTAGATATCGATTTGGAGAACCTCGATGCGAGGATTTCTGCAGTCAATCGAAGTTTATCCTACAATTACAAACTACTTTTATTTTGTATTTATTCAAACAGAATATTACGTCCTGAAACTGCACGAGAGATTTACATCGCTCCTACAAAAATTACCCCGAAAGATCGATATTTGTAGTTCAAAAACTCGCATCGCTCATTTATTGCAGTTATCAAATCACCAGTGTGTAATTTTAAATTCAAAATGGGTTCAAACTAAAAAGATTCAATGCTTTTTATCAACTCCGTACTTTAAGAAACATCGAGAGACGAAAAATTATGCACCGAAACAAAAAACCGCATCGGTCAATTTTCAAAGGATAATGAGTGACCAGGATTAAATAACAAATTCACAATTGACGGGATCAACCTTTGCTATGAATTTCGTAAAATAATGGATTTCTTTAGCAAGAGATTTTGGGATGAAATTGAAGAGAGTGCGCACTTTGGACTATAGATTTGACTGATTAATGAAATGGAGCTGATAAGAAGAAAGATTAGTTCTTGACACTCGGGACTAAATGAGAAAGCAATAACAAGTAAAGGAAATGGGGACGCAGACGTGACCGTAAGAATGCATTAAGATGGAAGGATTGGGATGAGTGTGTGAGGGTTCGGGAATTCCAGTCTTTGTGTTAAATTTTTTTGTGTCCATATTATTATTATTATTATTACTATTGGAGTAATAAGGAATGGCTGGCTCCGCGTCGTCCAGTCCTCGCTCGCTCCCTCACTCAATGAATGGAATCAGAGTGATTTCCTTGCGAGAGATAAAGTCCAAGTACGACATTGAAATTGAATGCGACCAAATGCAATGCCATCGAATTCATTTCTTTGTCCCATTTATTCCCGTTCCTTTACACACGCACATAGCAACACATGGGCGTACATACCGTCACACACATATGGACCCAACATGAAAAGGTCCTTCCTATTATTTCGCATCAGACCTCTGTTCAGTACCCGTTTCTTATACAGCTCATATTACACTTTTACAGTCAGAGTGTCATGATCGGGTTCCCTGTGACACACACAAAAAAGTAACTAAGGCTCTAATGGGATTCTGCGGAAATATTGTGAAAGACCATCGGCTGTTGCAAGGGTCGCTATAACGAGACCCTACTGTATTGAGCAACAACGTTTTTTATACAGCGTATGTCATTACAATTGAGGTTTTTGAACATATGGAAATACATTGAGCTACATAACAGTTTAGAAGGGACTTATTGAAGTCTATTTTGGAGATGTGTTCAGGCTACAGTTGTGTTTCTCAAATGTCAAGTGGAGGTCAACTTGAAGTGCTACTCCGGAATTCCTGTGGTAGGTTCCGATCAGTTTTAAAGTTAGGTCAATTTTTGACCGAGGATTTTTAGGAAGCTCAGACAGGGAGTGTTAAGTCTGAGTTCGATTTAGGTTGAAGTTGGGGTCAAGTTAGTACTTTGGTTGGATTTAGTTGGGGTCGAGTTGAAATATTGAGTCAATTTTGGTCGCAGGTAGAATTGTGTGCTAATATTTGTTCAAGTTATGGTTCACATTTATATTTTGCATCACACTACATTGAAGTTTGTATTTGAACCACGACCAGGTCAAGTTCAAGTTTCTGGTCAAGTATTATTTAATTTATGGCTTTGAAGTAAATTCACGTAAAGTTTAACATTTAGGCTCGATTTTATTCAAGCTGAGGTGAAGTTTAAAGTTGTGTTCATGTTTTGAATTATTCTTAGGTCACTCAAGTTCAAGGATTGCGTCAAGTGCAGGTCAGTTTTAAATTTCAGGTGAGGTTAAATCGTATTCGAGTATCACTCATGCTCGTTTTGGGGCAAGTTACTGTCAATTTCATGCTTAGAGTCAAGTGTCTGCCAGTCTCAAATTTTGATCAAGTTCAAGTTCCTATATAGGTTATTAATTTGAATCAATTTGAGGTCGTTCAAATTTTGAGTCAATCTGAGGTCGTTCAAATTTTGAGTCAATTTAAGGTCGTTCAAATTTTGAGTCAATTTGAGGTCGTTCAAATTTTGAGTCAATTTGAGGTCGTGCAAATTTTGAGTCAATTTGAGGTCGTTCAAATTTTGTGTCAATTTGAGGTCGTGCAAATTTTGAGTCAATTTAAGGTCGTTCAAATTTTGAATCCATTTCATGTCAAGTTT
Source organism: Allacma fusca (assembly GCA_947179485.1). Lineage (NCBI taxonomy): Eukaryota > Metazoa > Arthropoda > Collembola > Symphypleona > Sminthuridae > Allacma > Allacma fusca. Next base: position 57,822,179 of record OX359247.1, on the reverse strand, counting down.
ACATTTTTAATGCTTTTTTAGATTTTAGATCAATTTTAAGCCTTGAGACCATTGCAGTTCAGGTTTAACATTTGAGTTCACTTCAGGTCAAGCTAATATTTTGGATTCATTTCAGGTCAATTTAAAATTTTTGAATCATGTCATATCGCGTTTAAATTTTGAATCCATTTCAGGTAATCATTTCTTTATTCTTGCACCAAAAATCCCCTAGCCCGGTCTAAGCTCGGTCCTTGCCAATGTATAGTTTGACAGTGAGAGGGGGGAAAGAGAGAGAAAAAGTGGAAACCATCACTCAATGAAGAAAATAAAGAAAAATGGTCAGAGAGAGAGTACACACATGAGGAGATATCGAATTACAAACTGAATGCTCCACATTAGGACTCGCTTTATCGTTCCCATTATTCCTGATTTTATTTTGCGGTCATCTCGCCTTTCTTATCCAATCCCAACATCCACCATCCTGCGCAGCCACTCCATTTACTCATCGTACTCTCATCCCACTCCACTACAACCATAAAAACACACACCCATTCAAATACAGTTCGCTCTCCTTATAACGCCCCCCACAACCCATCATAAATCTACTCTTCAAATTAATCCTCTCTGCTCTCACAGCCTCAAAATCCAACATTCCATACAACCCGCATCAAAATGTTTCCCCGTCTGAAATAAAAATTCTTTCCCTCGGATCCTTATAACAAGACTGAGCTGTAAATGCCCCAGAACTTGTCCGCCTCAGCACTGACGAAAATCCTCTCCAAACTCAATATTCACATTTTATTTCCTCCGCCCGCAATTCATTTCCTCCGCATTGCTCATATCCCTCTCCCCTCTCCTTATAACGGACTCCAGGCTTCTTTACTGTAACGAGCTCTCACCCATCACGAACATTATAACTCAAAAAATTAACATTGTTCAAATTTTGAATGTTCCCCATTATTTTAGCATGTGTCAATCTATATGTCCTTGCAGAGTTTGCTCTGAAAACAAGCGGGTCCATTATAGCGAGACTTCCTCTAAATGCAAAATTTCCAATCAAATAATACCAGGAATCCCTTATTTTAAGATTACTAAAAATCCGCATAGGAAGTAATAATTTGGGGATTACAAGCTTTCAAGGAATAGTCATATTTGATTGACCCAAATCCCCTTTTAAGTTCCCTCTCTCGAGCTCAATATTAAAATACGGGGAATTTTTCTACAAATCCGGATTTTCAGAGATTCTCTTAAAACGAAGAATTATTTCAGAACGAGGAACTCTCTACTGAGAGTAAGTTGGAATTTTTATTGGGAAAAATCTTATTCGTTTCTGGGAATTTAACATCTCACAAAACTCAGAGAGTAAGAACATTCCTTCCTTCCTAAAGACTCTTTACAACGAACGCTCCCAACTTTGAAACTTGCCAAGTTAACATGAACAAATCATTTTAAATTACTTACATTAGTGTCTATTTAAAAATTGAATTAAATCCCAATTTAAAATAAATAAAAATTTTGTTATACTTCAACGCCACGCAATAAATTGCTTCCAACTTTTGTCTACTATACCGATCTGTTGTCCAGGATTTCCTAACACAAGGATTAGCAGCGGGACCGTTATAACGCGACTGGACTGTAGAAGGCAAGAGAGAGAGAGAGAGTGTGTTTGTGTGTGTGTAAAAATGAAATGTAAAAATGGAGAAATGAGAGTGTGCGACGGAGAGTGAAATAAAAGAGGACGGGATTTTTTTTTCTCCTGGAGGGAGTGAAGGGGAAAAATTGGGTGAGGAGGAGAATGTAAGGATGAAGATGGAAAAAGGGAAATTTATGTATGTGTTGGAGTAGGAATTGAAGATGGGATTCATAGCGGTCGTTTGTGTCAGCCGAGATTGGAAAGATGAGTTGTGGGTCATAAAAGAGGAGTGGGATGTAATCAGATGGTTAGCACATGGTTGTTGACATGTTCCTTAAGAGAAAACAGCCAGTCAATTTTCTCATTTCCTACATCACTGCTCCGCACTCTATCATCTCACTCAAAACACATGTAACACTCTCCCTCACTCTCCAATGCACCCACCGTTCAAACGAGACTTTACCAGGGAGGCAGAGCACAAAACACAGAAAATTCTCCAAACCTCATAGGCTCCGCTCAAATTTCACAAATCCTCCACAAAATATATCACCAACTCTCAATAATAATTATTACAACTAGCCCAAATCCTCTAGTCCTCTATAATAAACGAAAAAAACCTCCTTATAACACTCCAAAGCATTTACGATTTACGTTCATATTAATTAGAAAAATATTTTTAGAATTTTTCCCCCCCAACCCAATATTAACCCATATTTTCCCCTATTGAAGATTTACGGCCGGAATTGCAATTTTATTACAGTAGTATTAAATAACGTGGGGATTACTGTCTAGCTCTCATTTGATTGAGTATTTTAAATTCTTTTCTCGGGGTCAAAGGTCATTTTCCATTTAATTTGCTTTTTTTCCCTATAAAATGTATAATAAACTCATAGTGTCAGGTTCTTACATACAGAGTAGAGCAGAACCTCGTTATAACGGTCCTGTAGGAGTAATTACGATTTTCAGGTTTTTGTGGAAGATGAGGTCATAGATTTATAGCTGACGTAGAGACGCAATCTAGCTTAAGATCCCTCAAATTAAATATAGACTCGCTATAACGGTCAAAACTTCAAACCCAATTTTATGGGCCAATTTTTATTTACAGGCTCAAAAATAATTTCAAAAAATTTTCTGTTAATATAAAATTATATTTTGTTTGCTTTTTAAGGGTCTCAAAATTTAACCTCGCTATAACGGCCAGTCTGGAACAATATTCCAGAAAGAGTCCAATGGAAGGACAACACAGGGGCTTAAGAGAGTGGGGAGAAAGGCGTGTGGAGAAATGTGATTAAATTTGTGGATACTGTATATGAAAAGAGGGAAGGAGCTCGTGAGAAGATGAGGTGGCATTGAAGCTGTGAGAAAGTTTGGAGAAGTATTTAAATCATTTTAATTTTCACGCCGCTTTCACAACGGAAGAGACAAAGTTACACAAAGTGTATTAAATCATGTGGAATAAACGGAATAGAATTCCTTTTATTTTCCAGCCTCAAGTAGATATACATACAAAGCGGAGGAGGACATTATACACTTTCAATACAGTCCAGTCTCGTTATAACGGTCTTGCCTTCTCTCACCCCACACAATCCCATTCCTTAAATGTTCCATCCCAAGTGGAAGAGCACCCGTGACTCCTGAAAATTTCGGACATTACAGAAGAGCCGTTATAGCGAGACTCCACTGCCATAGGTTCCTATATGCTTATAACATAGCCATATACATAGACAAAAACAACGCCAGGGTTTCAAAGGCTCCATTTCACAGAGGAATATTTTAGAGAGGGCTTCCTCTCCAGAAATAAACACAAGCGACAAAGCTACAAGTCCCTGTACAGAGGAATCTCGATATAAAGGACCTCTTTTTAAGAGCCAATTCACTCTGTAGAAGTGAAATATGATGTGTTTAAAATCCATTGCTTTATAGCCTTAATTTTATTTCCACAAAACCATTCCACAGTGTTTCTACAATAAAAAAAAATTTCATGCGTCATTTCCGATGCGCCGTTATAGCAATACTCCGATGTGTGTGAGTTTCCAGGAGATCCGATACATTCTGGGGAAGATTGGGAGCATTGAGTTGGAGTTTCGGGAAGATGCGAAGGAATTCGAACAATTTCTGTAGCTAACATTCCCTCCTGGCTCCTGAAAGCACAGTGGAGTCTCGATAGCAGGGAGCCGATTAGAGAAATCTAGTCCTCGATGCAGGCTCGAGATATACAATGTTTTAGGGTCTTGGTTAGGATATTTTGGAAGGGTTTCCAGAAATTGCTTGAGGAACCGGATGATTTGGGGGAAATTGAGGTATGGGCCGTTATAAAGGGAGCAGACAGTAAATGTTGCTACGGAGTGATCGAGACATACAGAGGAGTGAAACTAAATTATTTCCAATTCACATCGAATTTATCGAGTTAGCCCAAAGTGACTCTCATTCCTTCATGTCACACTTGACTGAGGCCAGAGTCATTATTCATTTTCATTCAGCACCTCCATTTCCCTATTCTCTCTCCCTTAGAAGGGATGCATATGTGAATATTCTCCTTTTATAGGTCCATTACTAATTTGTTTATTCTTCCACTATTCCGCAACGCTTCACTCAAGCTATTTCCTCCTATTTCGTTATCATTATTTTCATAGCTTTCACGCCGCTCAGTTTCTTTTCTCCAATTTCGGAAACGCGGCCGCGTCAATTTTTCACGTATGCATGACACAACAGACCTCTGGTTGTGTAAGATCCCCTTGGAAATAAATTTTGTGATAATGTCCAGTTTTTATGAAACTATTATTTAGAGATCACACTGAAAAAATTAAATGCAAATTTTAATTTGTGCAAATTTAACGGATTGAGGTTTCCTCGGAAAAACATTTCGAGTGGCGTCGAAGTCCAGCAAATATGTACAAAAATGTAAATAAATATTAGGGGCGGAATAAATTGCATTTATAAGACCGAAGGGAATTTTGGTGTAAATAAATGAAGCTTGAATGTAAAGTAGGTGCGTTATAAGGCGGACGGACCGTATAGAATTTTTCTGGCACCTTGAAGGAAGGGAAAGTGATAATTGATAATGATGTCGAAAATGAGAGGGAAATCTCCCGTTCCGTTCCGCACACCGTGGAAAGTTACGAGGTTCGGAAATGGAATTTGAGTTGCTTTTAGAAATACTTAAGGAGAGCATTTGTTATGTTATGTAATTTGGAGCCCTGACAGTAACAATGTGGTTGAATTTCACACCCTCATTCCCAGCTCAGGGGATTTTTTTCCCCTTTAGCCCTTATCTCATCCTCTCCCCTGTGTTTCTTATCTTTGGATTTTTATTTTTAAAAATAGTCCCGTCTCCTCTTACACTTGTTTATTCCCTGGAAGTGACAGCACTTTACTACAGTACCATAATATCCGAGTATCTTAATTGTGAGAGGGGGGGATGGGAGGGGAGGGGAGGGGAATGTAAAAATAAAGTAAAAAAAACTGGAAATAGAAAAATTACTTGACGGGATATTTACTCTGAAAAATCCTCCAACTTTGGGAGCGGGAAATTAAAGGAATTGGAGGAGCTGCTGCTGCTGTGGAAAGGAATAAAAATTGGGTGACAGCCGAGTCACAATAACTTTTCAAACAATTCCGAGCTATCTCAGAGGACTACAGGGACTGTCAGAATTTTTGTTTATATCTTTAAGTATAACATTTTGTAGATTTAAAAAAAACTATAATATTTTGTACATTTAAAAAAAACTATAATATTTTGTACATTTAAAAAAACTATAATATTTTGTACATTTAAAAAAAACTATAATATTTTGTACATTTAAAAAAAACTATAATATTTTGTGAAATTTTAGGGAAATCTTCCAGAAAATTTTCAAGCATTTTATTTGCCCAGTTTTCTGTATTTTCAATATTAACTTTATTTTTAGTGGGGATTTTTTTTAATTCCTTAAATTATAAAATCGCATTCCTAATTTACTCTAAAGAGGTCTCATTTAGAATATACGTTTTTGAAGGCACTAAAATCGGCCAGGAATTATAGACATATTTTAATCCCATTTAATAATATTTGTTTCAACTTTAATTGATTTCCTTAATTAAGTTTGAAATTTTTTCAAATGGCGTTAAACTTCTACAGCTGAATGTAAAATGTTCCAAAAATGGAAAATGGGATTACATGTGAGTGAAAGAAAAATGTGAGGAGAGTAAAAATAATAAGAGGCACCTTGTACTCGGAGGAAAGTGAAAAGGGAACTAATTAAGTCTAATGATGTAAAGTGTTCACACTTGTGGATTAAGTTAAGAACAACAAGAGACGCTATATGGCGACACATTGGATTTGTCTCCTTGGACTTGGCATTGGGGTTTTCGAATCGGGACGTGAGGGAAGGAGAACAAAACCTTGTAACAAACACCACACGGTTATCCGATCCCCCCAATTCACAATACAGGGGGGCCTCGCTATAAGGGCGCCACTTTTCAAAATAAATTGTATCCCTTCACCCCAGAACATATTCTATTACATTATTACTTTACTATAACATTTCCAAAGTCCACAGAAAATCATGTGGTAATAATTATACAAAAGAATATTAAAGGTATCCTTTGGACGGCCACTATATCAAGACTGGACTGTACAGACGCACAATCCCTTTGAAAAGTTTTCCAAGAGAGTTGGAGAGAGTGAGACGAAGTGAGACTGAGTGAGAGAGAGAGAGAGATCGCTTTTCGCATCTCAACTTCCAACTTTTTTTTCTCCTCATTTCCCAACTCCTTTACAACGCACTTGACTTTGTTCTCTCTCAAACTCCAACTCTCTATACATTATGTCTTGGTTGTAGAAACTTCCCGGAATTCTAAACATTATTCGGAATCCAGCAAACTGACAAAAGCTTTCCAACCAACTTGTCTCATGTTATCAAGGGATACAATCGAGTCTCGCTATAACGGTCCGTCCGTAAAGTAACACTTTCTTTGTATTTGGGCCCATTCACTCAGAAGTGTTCCCTTTTAGGAGAATGTGGGATTTGAGTAGCGTATTAGAATATTTAATTAGGGAGAGGGAATTTGGAGGGAGTGTTTTAGGGGCCGTTATAAAGAGACTGGACTGTAGGCACTTGAACGAACGACGAGTCCACAATACGTTTCTAACTCTTTCCCCTCTCCTCTTTCTTGGGGCTGCTGGAGTTGAATAGTTTTGTTTCAATGTTATTTTCTCTTGTGTTACGGAGTGAGCACTCGTTATAACGGCCTTGCCTGCTGGACCCTGGCCGTGTGTATGAAAGGAATGGTAAAAGGAGATTTCGTTATAAGGAAGATAGTTTTTGAACGGGAAGAAATGCAGAAAAATATGGGGCCTATTATGGCGAGACTCCACTGTATTACTATTGAGACAGGTGAATAACTTTTCCCACAGAAATTCCCTTTTATCAACTTTTTCTGCTGTCCCTTGTATTTTCGATTTTAATTAGGGAGTAATTTAATATTCTTGAGTCAGCGAGTATAGAGCGTTGAGTTCAAATGCGTTGGATGGCGTGAAACTAGAAAACATTAAATACATTTTAGGGGAAAAGAATTATAATTACAAATTGTATATATGTATATTATGGTTGTTACTGTAACTCATTGTTGGAGTTCTTTTACATTCGGTTTTACATTCAAGTTACAGTCTGAATTCGGAACCAAGTTTGAGTTTTGAATTTAAGTCTGAAATCGAGTTCAAGTTTGGGTCTTGATTTTAAGTCTAGGATTGAGTTCGTTTGAGTCTTGATTTTAAGTCTACGATTGAGTTCAAGTTTGAGTCTTGATTTTAAGTCTACGATTGAGTTCAAGTTTGAGTCTTGATTTTAAGTCTACGATTGAGTTCAAGTTTGAGTCTTGATTTTAAGTCTACGATTGAGTTCAAGTTTGAGTCTTAAATTTAAGTCTGAGATTGAGTTCAAGTTTGAGTCTTAAATTTAAGTATGAGATTGAGTTCAAGTTTGAGTCTTAAATTTAAGTATGAGATTGAGTTCAAGTTTGAGTCTTAAATTTAAGTATGAGATTGAGTTCAAGTTTGAGTCTGAGATTGAGTTCAAGTTTGAGTCTTAAATTTAAGTATGAGATTGAGTTCAAGTTTAAGTCCGAGATTGAGTTCAAGTTTGAGATTCGAGTTCAAGTTTGAGTTTTGAATTTGAACCTGAGCTTGAGTTCAAGTTTGAGATTCGAGTTCTAGTTTGAGTTTTGAATTTGAACCTGAACTTGAGTTCAAGTTTAAAATTCCAGATTGGATATCAATTTTGAGGTAATTGTTCAGATTTGAAATTTAAGTTTGAGCTTCCAGGTCCAGATTGAGTGTCATTTTGAGCTTGAAGTTCAAGTCTGACCTTCGAATTAAATTTTGAGTTTGATATTTAAATTCAACTTTGAAGTTCAAGTCTGACATTAGAATTCAATTTCAAGTTTGAAATTTAAATTTATCATTTGAATTTAAATTCAAGTTTGAAATTTAAATTTATCATTTGAATTCAAATTCAAGTTTGAAATTTAAATTTATCATTTGAATTCAAATTCAAGTTTGAAATTTAAATTTATCATTTGAATTCAAATTCAAGTTTGAAATTTAAATTTATCATTTGAATTCAAATTCAAGTTTGAAATTTAAATTTATCATTTGAATTCAAATTCAAGTTTGAAATTTAAATTTATCATTTGAATTCAAATTCAAGTTTGAAATTTAAATTTATCATTTGAATTCAAATTGTGTGAAGATCAAGTTTCCATTTTGATAAAATCCAAAATTGACTTTCAAGTCCTGGTTTGAGTTTCAACTTCAACATTAATTGTAAAGTCCAAAACAATTTTGAAGTTCAAATATTTTTAAGCACGTTTAATTGCCAAGTGTAATCCGCAATTCGAAATCATAGAGTTCAACTTAAAAAATAAATCTTAATTTCTATTATAAATTTCCAATCCTCATACAGTACATCGAGTTTTAAGTTCCAGTCCCCTTTAAAAACTCACGCTCAAAAAGAAATTTAATGCTTAAGTACAACTCTAGCAAAACCATAACAACTGACATGAAGTTCAAGTTCAAATTAAGTTTTCAAACCCAGGCTCAAATTAACAGCCTCACAAAAATACACCAGAAATTGAAAAGCCATACGACGCCCATAACTAACAAGCACAAACGAAACCATAATTCTCCGAATGCCCCATAACTCTTATTTGCTCTTCACTCTCTACAACCCAAAGCTTACACAAGTTTGTGTACATACGCCAAAACAAATTAATTTATGGTGACTTATGACACTGTTCATACAATTTTCATAGGAAAAATAAAGGCGTGTTCCAAGTTGTAAATGAGCAAGTTCATGACCTTTCACATGAGCGTCCACGCATTTCAAAACCCAAGTAACATTTCAAAACTCGGTATACTCTCCCAATTTTTTTCCGGCCCATTTATTTTTATTTATTTCCCATGCAAGCAATTTATTTTAAATGTAATTTCTTCTTATTTTACCAAAAGATTCACTTATTTCCGCCCGTATAAGGAAGCAAAATTTGAATTATTTACTATACAGTTGAAGGGAAAAATTTGGAGGAGAGTTATGACCAGACAGAGAGGAAACCACAAATCCGGGCTGGAAAATAAATCAAGTTAAAGTCCGTAATAAAGAGAGAGATAAATAAAATGTTAAAAAATTAGAGTCCAGTGAGCAGTCCTGTTAAAATTGAATCCATGTGAAAATCCATGTAGGAAACAATTGTGTGTGTAAATAATGGACGAGCCGAATAATTTATGTAATGACTTCCCGTCCAAACTCCAGCCCACTAACAACGCACTTCTTTCACATGTCAATTTTACAGGGTCCCCTGTAGAGTCGGCCCTGTCCATTCACAACGGTTCTCATATTTTAGCCCCCTTTACGTCACAGCCCAAAAATTCTATTTTTAAAGGCCCTCTCAGCATCTCATTAGTTTAGGATTCCTTTACAAATATGTCCATGTAGTCAAAACTTCCTAATAAAATAAAGCATTCTCTCAAATTTTATGGGCTCTTCAAAATTTTTTTTCCCGCAATACAGAAACATTGAGGCAATTTTCTATTCGATACATTCTTCAACCCTACGTTAACGAAAATGAACCCAAGGCTACAGACTCAATATTTAAAGTGGCGTTAAACTCTGACAAATTAATTTCAGAAAAATTTTAAAACGTTCCAGGACAGCTTGAGGGGGAAAAGGTAAAAATAGTTAAAAATGAGCGGAAAAAATGTGAAACTGAGACTGGACAGGAGCTAGAAAGAAAATATTGAGGTTGGGAAAGAAAATCGATTTTGTTATGCTCATACTGTAAGTTGCTAGTTGTGAGTGTTGGGGAAGAGCCTGGGGTTAGATTTAGGAAGCGGAACAAATGAAAACCGTGGGGGTATATACCCACTCAACGTATGTAGCTCCTGTGTTAATAGTTGAGTCTAAGAGAGAAGACCTGGCAGACGCTTCCTTCAAATCTCATGTGTGGGAAGGGCTGAGAGAGAAATTTTAACTGGACGTCCATCAGGACCATGCGGTGAAACCAATTTCCTTTGGAGTCAAGTGGAGAGCGCAAACAAGTCAAAAATTCCTTCTTATACATCAACACTCCTATATTTTACATAACGTCCCTATACACTTATATAACCCACACTATGGCTATAACAGAAACATTTTTCTCAGAGACAAAAATACTCCCAGAAATTCCCGTTTAACACAAAGTTAATTTTTCTATTTGTAGGAGCGTGTAATGTAAGACCCGCGCCAACAGACTCCGCTGTAACATTATTTTCTCTATAACTACAGCAAATATTTTAATGTTTAATGTTTAACTTTTTTTATTTTTATTTGTTTTGCAATTTTTTACAGAAAAAATTTCAATGCAATAGCATATAAGGCTTGGCGGGAAAATTAGGTAGGTTCCGGCAGAAACACCATGATACATTCGTACTTGCACAAATGTGCACGTACAATACGGGCTTGTTACAATGTACGTTTTCAAAATAAAATTCAGATTTAATTTAAATATATTTCACAATTTAGTCTCTATACAACGGGCTCACTGTTATACTTGGAATATTTGGAAGAAATGTGAGAAATTTCTACGTGAGCACTAATAATTTTCAGGTATATTTCTAAGTTTGACGCCACGAGTAGAAATTCGTTTGTAACATTTAAATTAAGTGTCGAACTTTTTAAAGTAAAATTTTGGGGATTTTGGAGGTGCTGTTAAAACGAGAGACGACTTTATATATATATAGAGAGAGAGAGCTCTGTGAATTTGCCCAGTCACCACCCATAGACTCATATTCCTTGATTAATAATAATTTATCTGTGGAATCCCTTGGGCTTGATTTGGGTCAATACAGAAATTGAATAAAAGCCAGACCTATAGGTCAAAGGTCAGGACCTCATATGGCGTCAGAATGGCTCTATCTCTTCCCTGTTTTTTTCTTCAACCTCCAACTGTGGACTAGTAATGAGCTCCAGAAAGTCTCACAGCGAGTATCGCACGGACAGGCTCAAAATCCCCCTTCAAATTTCCTTCGTCAATATTTACTTTCTTATACGCGTCTCCCCACACTTCCAGGGAATGAGCGTTGTCCAAAAGCTTTTAATACCTTGAAATTGAACTTTGAGGGGACTCGTCCCACAATGTTTTTCACCGATAATTTCAGATCGTGCGAAAGTATGAATTTGCGGGATTTTTAAAGGATTTCTTCCCATCTAAAATTAGTGTAGTGGACTTTCTGGTTATAACAGCCCCACTTTTACGAAAATAACGGCTCTCTCCAGGAATGGACTTGGAAACCCTCCTACAGTATTTACTCCAAGTTATTTTCATTCTTATTATAAACCACATGGACAGTACACAATCCTATTTATTCTTCTGTAGAAAATGTTTTATAAGGAGGTCCGTTCCAATTGTCCCCTTATAAGGCATTTTATCCAAAAAATCCGTTATAAAGAGACTCGACTAGAGTACAAACAAAGTCCACTATATAGGGCTGTAAATTTAACGTTCAAATAGCATGTACACAATCATATAATAATCCTAGGGTAAGTCCCAGGTGATGTCACTATAGAGAGAGAGCCGCTATAGGGAAGCCCGGCTGAGAATAAAAAAAATGTGAAATAAAATAGTTAAAAATAGTCTGGGGAAGAAAAACAAGGAATAAAACTATTTACATGTGTCCTTCTGCCATGGTAAGAATTTGATTGGGAATGTTTGCTTGGGGTATGATTGGAGATGACTCTTTGGAGAGAAGAAATGGGATGTTGGGATATATTGAGAGAGAAAAAAAAGGAGGGACAGTGAGGGAGAGAGCGCATATGTAAATGTGAATATTGTTGGAAGGGATGTCACAGCAGGCATTGAGTGATGAGTTCCATAACTTTCATAGAAAACGAGTCCCTGCTGTGTTCACGGTTTTCTCCACAACCGTCTTCTTATACACAAGCCCCGCTTGTAATGTGCAGTCTCCTTATAACGACCCTCGGGCTGTTTTTAACTATTTTCCACCGCCCCCATTTAATACAATTTGCAATTTTTCCTAATACAAAACCCCAGAAAGTAAAATTGGTTTTGAAGCCTCATCCTCGAAAAAATATTTTCTGTTTGGGACAATAAGCTATTTTTTTAGGGGCAAAGAACAAAATCCCTATTTCAAATTTCACTCTGAGCGTCTAAGCAAAGGTGGGATTTTGCAGGGGAATTTTGTGAGTCTGTGCTGTTATGTGAATAGTCCACTGTATCTGTTTGTACCGTTCCCCACCATTGGATTCGTTGAAGGAGCAGGACTCGCATCCATTCTTTCTTTTACGCTCCGATCTTTTCCTCTCTCTCTCTCTCTCTCTCTCCTGACAATCCGAGAAATCTTGTCTCAACGAAAGGGAAAAAAACACGTGCCCTCACTTTTTCAAACGTATTTTTTTTATAGGGACACTCTTCAATATAGAATTCCTCGTTGACATTTGGGTTCCCCCTGAAAATTATTTTTGACACTTTTCAAAATTGCCCTCAATTTTTTACTCCCAAATTTCATTCTCAAATTCCATTCCTCAGCCCATTTTCCCCTACTCATGTATCTATGTACCTACAAACACACTGTTTTTTTAGTTTTGTCACGACAACCTTCCAATAATTTTCGCCCAATGACAATTCCAAATTACATTGGCGGGAAAGGCCAAAGTAAATTTCTAGTTGGTCCTGGTGGGAAAATTTAAATAATATGAGTCAATTTTTAAATTCAGGGTAAATTAACGGCTCATACGTAAACACAATGGGGATAATAGGGCGCGGATTTTAAATTTTGAAGGGAATTGTTTAAAAGTTTTTGAAGGCGGGAATATTTAAAATTAGATAAACAAATATTCAGAAAGTGAAAGATGGATTTAAAAGGAAGCCTCACACGTTCCCTTATGATAAGGATAATTATATAAATGAAAGTTGGGAGCATAAGATTTAAAGAAGTTAAAACTGGCGGGAAAATTCAAAGTAGAGAGAAATGAAAGGAGAAAATTCTCGGAATGAGAATTGCTCTAGGTAATAGCTCCGTTGAAAAATTTAATTAAAGCATTAGGGAGAGATGGAGAGGTGGGTAAAAAATGGCGGACATTAAAGTTTGCAATAAGACGTGAAATAAAGACTTGTCCCGCTTGGCATTTCAGAGAATTTCTGAGGAGGCTTTAGCCTGAGTGAGAGCAAGCGAAGGAAGAGAAAACGGAACGGAGGAGAAAAGGGAGTGAAAAAAGAGAAGAGAAAAGGAGCGAAAGAGAACCGTAGCCATTTTTCCCCGTCCCGACAATTTAAATAAAGGATGAAATCGTAGCGGGAATCCTAAAATGGATGTTAGTTAAAGAGGAAGGATATTCCGCCGTATATGAATTCCATATTGCGACGAGGCCCCCCCTCATAAGGCAAAGAGAGAGAGAGAGAGAAAGAGAGAGAAAAGACTGGTAAATGCAAAGCCCTCTCTTATATTTTATTGCTATACTTAAAATTCTGTGGACACACAATATAAGCCAAATATTTTTTCAGCCAATATGCATAAAACCCAATGGAGTTTCCGCCTCAACCATGGGAAAACAGGGAAAGCACGTTTTATTACTCTGCTCCACCACTATCATTCACATTTCACGTCCTTATGTACATTCCATACTAATATTACATCTTAGCACATGTGTGTACATACATTACATGGAACCAGTCCCTATTTAAATGCATGGGTATATACATACATAGGTGCATATATGTAGTCAATCCCCATTTGAACACATGTGTGTACATATATGCTCAAACTAAAATGCATAAGCTCCACGCCATTCATAATATTTTCAAAGGTGCGTCAAGTAGCATGCTTAAAGTGCATGTATGTACATACTTGTAACTGCATAGGACTACGTTTGCTCAGGCTGTTAGTTAGACCGCTGTGCCGTAGAACCTTGCTATAAAGGACTCCCCTGTCTCAAAAAAAAATTTTTATGAGAGGAAATATGTTTTTTGTTGAGTGGGAGATTTTGAAAAAAATTATTATTTGCTGTTGAAAGGCCTTTAGTATAGGGAGGGGCTCTTATAGCGAGAGCAGATTGTAGAGGAATATAGAGTAAGAGAAGAAAGCTGTGTAAATAGAGGATTGTGGGGGAAGGACAGGGAAGGTGAGTTTTCTACATGAAAATGGTTAGTTTTCTTGGATTTGTGATTGGGTAAGAAAAAAAAAGCTGACGGGGACTAATGATGGTTGGGGAGTTTTCTGACAGCGTACTTCTATGTCTTCACTATTCAGTAAATATTATTTATGACTATTTTTAGTATCTTCCCCATTGAGTTCCAGGAGCGAGCCAAGGAAGAGCGAGTCAGGGGAAGGGAAAAGGTAAACTCTCTTTATTTCACGTCCCTCTCTTATTTTTTATTTTCTCATTTTGTATTCCACGCATTATTATCATTATTGTTATTATTACTATTACTGCCCAAGCCCCAAATCTGTACATGGACTAATGCTCCTGCATTAGCCTTCCTTATCTCACACAAGTCCTTTATCCCGGCCATCCATCTTCATTTTCCCTTTCAAATTTTACCGCCCCCAAATCACTGTCTTTATTTAAGACCCTTTGGAAAAAACATTCATCTTTAGATTCGTCCTCCTTTTAATACCAGGTAAAAAAACTTACTCCCAAATTTCAAATTTTTTTTTATTCTGGTTAATACGCACTTTAGGCGCCAAATTTGAGACGCCTATGTTTCCATGTAAAATTTAAGGGTTGTAGTTTTGAAGGGAAAAATGTTTTCAATTTTACATTATTGAATCGAAATTTTCCCCATGAGATGCATAAGTTGTGGGAGCAAATTTAAGGGTAAAATTTCAAGTGCAAATGCTGTTTTGATTTCTGCAAAATTATCTCTTTTCAATGACAAAATGTTTAGTGGGACGAAAGGTGCAATATTTTTTAAATGATGCCTGTCTGAGTAACTAAAATAATTTTTAAAATATTAACTTACCGCTGGAAAATTTGCTGCTCCGGGCGTTCTCCGAAGAGGATTCAGGCTGTCGAAAATAAGAAATTCCGTCATCTTGGCGGGGCACCACGTTAAAATCTGCAAATAAAAGTAAATTTCATTGAACTCACTTGCCTTTAACGTGCGCCTCTAAATTTCCCAATAAAAAATGTTCGTGAAATATTTAACACCATAAAGTTGGAAGGCATAAACTTAAAGCAAAGTCCTAGAGTCATTTTAACATTTTGCAAGCGTTAGGCATATGTGATTAGGCCCAATTTCAGCAAACTTTTAAAATCCCCCTTAAACATTTTTCTTTGCTAAACCCATAAAATATAAATTACTTATACCCCAAAAAATTCGGTATGGAAGGAACCATGAAAATATGAGAGGATTAAAAATATTTTTATTATTCTATAATTTAATATTTCCCTGATTCCGAGCACATTTTAAAAAATGGCAGAGCCTGGTTAATACGCACATCAGGCGCAAAATTTCAGTGGGAAAATATTTTCCGTGCATGCAAAATATTCCCAAGAAGTTGACCTTAAACTGAATAGAAATTGAATAAAATTTGAGGTGACTTCAAAAACTGGAGAAAATGCGGGCGAAGTAAATAAAACGGAGGTTGAGAAAGTTGAAAATTGTGGGAATTCAGAGCACGTCTCTACAATAGGAAGAGATTACAACAATATAAATACTCGCCAACTGTCCAGGAAATTGAGAGCATTTTGCTGAAAGTGGAATAACAATTTTTGGAAATGCGAAATCGATAGGAAAAGCCGACTATTTGTGGTGAAATTTCCCTCGTCGTAAAACATGTCAATTCCTAAAATCCTTTCTGGCGCTTTTGCTCCTGTACATATTTGAATGAATTTACATACTCTGTACATACGTATGTAGGAAATACGCACGGGCATAAATGCATGGAAGTGAAGGTTATTGCGGGCTTTTCAAAGGGGGGATATTTTTTAAGGGAAAATCGTCCAGCCATGGATGTGTAATTCGCCAGGTTGGCAAAAAAGCAACTCAATCAAATGTGACAGAAAAGTGAGACTCAAGACGGAGTTCAAAGCGGGTTTTTTAACCGTTTACTGCAAACTTGGGACTTCCAACGCTTTTTATACGCAGGGCTTCGCTCGGCTTCACTTTTTATCGATACGACTTCCAGAATAATGCTAGACAGAAAATATTCAAATTCAACGTGAACACATACCTACTCAAAAAACAAACTCTAAATATACCTTGAACTCAAGCTTGAATTCAAACTGTAAATCAAAATGGAACTTCAACTGTAATTCAAGCTTGAATTCAGGCTCTAAATCGAACTTGAACTCAAATTGTAAATCAAACTTGAACTCAAACTGTAAATCAAACTTGAACTCAAACTGTAAATCAAACTCGAACATGCACCTGAATTCAGACTTGAACTCAGACTCAAACTCAGACTCGAATTCAGACTCGAACTCAGACTCGAACTCAGACTCGAACTCAGACTCGAACACAGATTTGAACTCAGAGCTAAATGCGAACTTGAACTCACACCTGAACCCAAACTTGAACTCACACCTGAACCCAAACTTGAACTCAAACATAAATTAAAATTCTAAGTCGAACTTGAACTCCCACATGACCAATTATTCATACAAGCCTTACGCATTATTAACAAACTTGACACATTAAATCAAACTTGACCCTTCAACCGTAGAATAAACCTCACTCACTATAAACTCCCACTTGACCTTTAGACCTGAACTGTGTGGACAACAAAATGACTTGAACTTGAACATAGCTCTGACTGAACACTTGGAGACTGGAATGAAAACGTGTGGTTGGCGAAGAGACATTATGAAAAGCTATACAAAAAAGACGACGACGGGTGAAGTATCTTTTTAAGATAAGGACTTTTCTCCTCTTTTACTACAGTCCGCACTTTTCCCTTTCTGGCTTTCGCTTACACTTTTTTCCTCACACACAAACCTCTGGACTGATCAATCCAAACTCTGGGAAAAAAGGCTTCCCTCAAAAAAAAAACTCCAACACTTTTATTACCCTCTTCTTTTCCTTGAGTACCGTTTCCCTTCAAATTATAAGCGCAATCTTTTTTTTCAAACTCAGCTTACACATTCAATTTCTACAGAAAAGAGCAGCGAGCACAAAAAACTTCCACTCTTCATCTCCCCCAATGTTAGGCGACAGAAAAGCACCAAATTCTCTTACATCAGCCTTCAACTTGGCGGCTCTTTCCTCCCCCAAAAAAATGCCCTTATTCTCAATTTAATTCATTCTCAACACATTAATTTTTCCCGCCATATTTTATTTCTTTTTCATCCCTCCTAATATTTTTACTACACTCCTCAAACTTTCCTCTCAAAAGTTACTTAGCTCGTCAAACATTTTATGCCAGAAAAATTGTCAACAATCACTTTCGTTTGACTCCCAAATCTCTCATTTTTGTTGTAAATCATCATTTAATAGTTCCAACTGTTACTCAAGACATTCAAAATACTGTCAAATTTCCTAGGTAAATTCCATGTTAATATTTAAATTCATAACTTCATTCGATACAACAGTCCAAATCATACGATTTTAACTTTCGCGCCAAAATTAAGTCTTTTAAATGTGGCGCCCAAGTTGGGGATTTTCATTTTTGAGCAACGCTGGGAATTGAAATTTTACAAAGCATTTTTTTCAAAAATTTGCAGACATTTTATCAGGTCAAGCTTTTTTAAATTTCTAAAAACATTACCCAAAATTGTTTTACAGAGTAAAAAATTTTACAGAGCATTTTTTTCAAAAATTTACAGACATTTTATCAGGTCAAGCTTTTTTAAATTTCTAAAAACATTACCCAAAATTGTAAAATTTTTACTCAGAAAAGAAACTTTTTTGTAAATTTGAGAGGCGTCTTGTAAATTTTACTCGAAAAATTTTCATTACATTCAAAGGCGTTGTAATTAATTTCTCATTTCAAGGATTCTGCGAATTTCCCCACGGTTTTTAATTGGTTACCATAGAAATATTGTCCGAATTTCTAAAAAGGCTCGGTCTAGTATAAAATAAGAAATTTAATGTTACACTTGGCTTGTGTTGTTTTGTATCTACAGTTGTTATTGAAAACATGAGTGTCTTTGTATCTCTCCCACCACACCACTGTTCATTAGTTTTGAATGGAAGGAAATGTAAGGAAAATGTGAAGATTGGAACTGGTGGGTTTCAGTGGAGACTCCTCTCATCTCATCGTCCCATTAAAAAAAAGAGGAGCGAGAGGGGAAAAGGGAGAGAAAGAAAAATATGAGGATTGTAATAGTTTAGAGAGAGGAAATCCGTTACAGACCCAAGTTTTTTGGGTGAAAGGAGTTTTTGGGAGAGAGAGCGCGTGCACAAGTCAAGGAAAAGTTAAATAAAACCACTAATCCCAGCAATGAAAAACCATGTTATATGGGAATGACTGCATTTGTGTGGAGCACTCTTCGGCAATGTGTCTGGCTTTCAGGGTGGGCGGGATCTTCTCCAATTTATATAATAAGCAATGTATATGATCTTCCCTATTTAACCCAAGGATCTTCCACATACCACACAACCACTCTTCAAAAATTCAAAGGGACTTAAGAGGCCCGTAAGAAACCCCTTGGCCTCAGTCGTCTCTTTCAAAAAATAAAATTTACATGCATAGTCCCTACAAAACACTTTTCTTTTAAAAATAAATAAAAACCCTAAAAAACAGAAGAGGCCCTTAAGGGAATGTAGGGGCCTCACTGTTTTTTTAAACAAATTATAGTGCACTTGTTAAAAAAGCTTTACCTTTTTTTTGAGGCAAAAAAAAACCTGATAAGTTAAAGAGGCCTGTGAGGACTGAACGAGCCTCAAAATATTTTTGAAGGATTTACATACATATGTAGTAGATATTTAAGATAATTCTTGAGGGTTTTTTAAGGGGTTTTTGAAAGTTGGGAAATATTTTGTGCTCCTTATGCTTTATACATATGTAGAGGGTTGCTTAAGGTTGAATGTACGTTGGGATTAGGGAAATGGGAGGAATACAAGTGACTGGTGCTCAAAGGGAAACTCTTTTACTAATGAGCTTAATTAAGGGAGACACTCAACTGGAAGAGCTTAAACTTTGTCCCGCATTCTTTCCTTGCCGTGATTACTATTGATTTAGCACAACTCTGTCTTCCCTCTCCTCACTTCCATATCATCCCACACGCTCTACTCCTCCTGTACTCAAATCAAATCCTTTCCCGAGGGTTCCTTTCCTCAATTTAACACTTTCCATATTTTTTCCCCTATTTCCTCCAATCTCTCACTCATCCACTATCTCTCTCACAACCTATGTACAGATACAGTTAGACCTGGTCCATCCTCCAAACATTGAGCTTGCTCGAGTTCAAATCCCAAAAATTAAGGCCTTCCTTAGGCTTCCAAACTTCTAGTTCAAACGGTATTCAGGCCTAGGATTGTTTTTTGAATTTGGCGCTATTTTAGAGCTCCAGTTTAAAAACTACACATCTGGATAAAGGGTCAATTTTTTAAATCGTAACTTTTTATATTCCGTCCGCTGCGCACTGTGTCTGGAATTAAAGTACGAAAAATTTCTCTTGCCAGAAATTACTACTAAAAGAATGAATAACATTTGATTGGATTATGCCCGCCTGATTAGTGGATTTAAAACATGGCGCTAAAATTTTTAGAATTGACCCTAATTTCCGTTTCTAAAATTTATCTTAAGAAAATTTTAAAGACTTTTGCGAAATTTAACCTGAATTTAGGGTCAACTTTTGTCCTTTACATTCATTGAGGTGCTTTTAGCAAATTCTAGTTTGACAGCTCACTTTGAAACTGGACCAAACGTCAAATTTCTTCTACATATGCAGCTGTGAAATCATGAATTGTTAAATTGGAGACAATAGTAAAAGTGGCGTTGGAGCTTGCAAAATTCTTGGTGAAAATGATTTGATGGGGCTTGGAAGGGAAAAATAAGAAATTGGGAGAGATACTGGGAATAAAAGGAAAGTGGGGTTGCGGTGCTGTAAATTAAATTTGAAAAGTTTCTCGTTCCCTGTCATCCTCACTCCTGGCCCGACTCTTAATCAGCTTGTGACAGGGAGTGTTTTCAGGGAGAAAAATGAAGTTGTCACTTTGGCGGGAGAATTTGAAAAGTTTCGGGAGAAAACATACGTTTCCATCATTATCTGCTTAATCAAGGGAGTGGGATGATGGGAATTAGTTCCCTCGTAACTTATCACGCCCAACACCATGTCAAAGTCCAAGATTTTATCTCCTTCCAAAACATTTCCCTTACAAACTCATCTTATGCACGTATCTTCCCAAACAATCACATTTTTCATGTTTTCATTCAAAAATATTTTTTAAGCAAAAATTTTTACCTAGCTTATAAGAATTCCCGTAAAATGTTACACAATTCAGTAGATCATGGTCAGTAGTCTAACTTAGCTCAATACGGGCAACAAATCAAGCATTTTTGTAAAATTTTTACAAAAACCCCATTTTTCTCGAAATCATATATGAACAAAATACTCCCCTATTGTATAAAAATGCATGAAAATTTGAATCCTTGTCTCTTCCAAATTTGAAATCTTTGGAGAAAAATGACTGCCTAAATTCTAGTATTTAAAAAATCCCATAAAAAAATTTCCGTTGAAAATAAAAATCCTGGGAAAATTTGCCCAATTTTAATGCAAATGAATCCCTGGGAAATTTTTTCAATTCTTAAAAATACGAATTCAACTAATTTGGTGTGAACACTTTTCACCATTCTTTTCAAAATACACAGAAAATTTCCTGTTTTTAAAATTCAAAATGGGTTCCTAGCCTGAAATACTAATTGGGGCATTGTAAAAAAAAATGGACAATATTACAGAATACTTTGAGTATGACTCTGGGCTTAATAAACAAATTGAAAGGGAAAACTTGAATGAATAAAAAATGGGGAGCTTTAACAGGCTGAAAGCGAGAGAACGGGCTGGCATAATTGTGACTTGACATTTGGAGTGTACGAGGGCAATGGGTATTCAATTACAGGTAATGCGATAGGTCTGACGTCGGCGTTTGTTCCCTTTCAAATTCCCACTATTTGTCACTGTCAACGTCACTCTCCCCGACGACCAAGACACAGCTCGCTTGACCCGAGCCTTATAATCCATCTTTCCAGGAGGACACCCTCCAACATGTACTCTCATTGTCAAATAATAATAAACATTCCCAGCCTCCCTCCAGCCCTACCCTTTCATTATGGATACAGAAAGTAACGCTTCAAAAATAAATGTGCCATCATTTAATACAATCAATTACACACATTCCCCCAGTCACGTAACAATTTCCATCCTGTACATTCAATCATACCAAAAAAATATATAATTACTATCCCAAGGGTGATTTTAAACTCTAATCATGCAATGGATTAACCATCACAGCTTTTGCCCCGTTTTTCAAAGCTTTTTTCTTAAACGGCGTTAAAGCCCCTCAAAATAAAATTTTGTTAATTATTGTTCCAAGGGTAATTATTTAAAATTACACGGGTCATGCAATTTTATCCCTTTTAATTAATTAAATAGAAAATATTTCCCACTGACCGTTAAAAGCAGCTCCGAAAAGTCCGACGTCCACGAAGGCCAGGACCAGGAGAGTGTTTAAAATCCAAACGGAGAGACTCTTCATGTTCCTTCTGAGATCCTGACTCTCGATAGGACTAGAAATTAGCTCAAATTTGAGAGATTTGAATTCCGAGTGAGAAACCAAACCAGCGTCTGAAATACAAATGAAAATGAATGTCAAGGACCATAAAACTAACTGTTGTGCAACAATCACCATAAAATCCTCATAAAACGCAAATTGATCTGAGACGTCTTAATTGCGAGTCTCAAATGTCACGTTCACTTCCCTTTAACGAGCCCCGCTGTACCATTACCGGGACGGTTAAGAGGCTCTTTCAAACACTCCAGGAACACAACTTTTAAAAAAGAATTTTGGAGGGAGATTTCAAATTTTAATTTCCCCCCCCCCCTAAACGTACCCAATTATTTTGGAACTTTTGATACTTCCTCTTTCCACAAGAAGTTTTCGTACAATGTTAGTGCAATTTTTGCTTCTTAAAATACCCACAATTTTACTTTTGGCTTCTTAACAGCCAAACAAAAAACTCATTTTCTTAAAACTTTTACCAAAATTTCTTTTGCGTTGTATTAGAAAAAGGATTGAAAACTTACTTGGTTAGTGGCTTTTTAAAATTTTAGAGACCCCTGTTTGACTCGTAGGAACCACAGAATAATTTCAGTTAATTTTTTAACCCTTTGCCGAAATTTTGTAAATTTTTTAAAATGTTTATTTGGTTCTGGATATAGGAATTTTGTTAAATTGATTTTTTTAGAGGGACTAGAATGAATTTCCTTTTGCACCTTAGCAGACCATATGCGATTGTTATGGTGGGGAAAAGGGAGGCCAGAGATAAGGGAAATGAGGTTGTTTTTGTTGGGAAGGAAGGAGAGAAGGCTCGAGAGAAGAAATAATAAACTACGGTGACATTTATGACATGTTGACAAACTCTGCTGGAAATTTTATGTGCCTTTGGAAGGAGCTCTGCGAATTGCTATCTTATCTCATTGAAATTCACGTTGATTGACTCATCACATTAATTCTTGCGAGGCTCTACTTTTTAAACTTGTGAGCCTCACAATGGGCTCGAGTAAATAATTTAAAAGTTTTATTGTCTATTAGATGCTTGTTGACTCAACTTTTTATCGCTTGCCGTCTCTGAGCAAGGCGGGCTTCAAGTTACTCAATAGCACACTGTGCGGAATGAGTCACTTCCCAATGTGTTTAAATAGATGTACAAGGGGCTCAAAATATTTTCTCCTTAGCATGCAAAAATTGCGAAAACAATTACTAAATTTTTCCAGGATCTGGCGGAAACACTATTGAAAAAAAATTCGGTAAAAATGCTCCACAAAATTTATACTGGAAACTCCAAGAAAGACGGAATTCAAAATGATTCAAATGGGGCAATGTTTTTAAAAATTGGGAAAAAATTTTAATGAATTTATTTAGATTTAAAATCTAAGGTCATTGCTTTGTTCCTGACCCCTGTGACCCGGAAATATTGGCCTGAGTTAATAAAATAATTTTAGAAAATTTCAAAGAGAATTTTATACCAAATCGGAGAGTAGGATATTTTTTATCGTTGTGCCTAACATGGGCGAGGAAGTGAAAAACGATGCGTGCTACTGTGTAATTATATAAATAAGGATAATATGCATCGGCACAATCTTATATGAGTCAGGCTGAGTTAGTCATTTATGTGGAAATACATATGTGTTATAGGTGTACGCAGGAGCGTTTGTTATGAGAATGTTTGTATGCGTACATACATAAAGGCTTTCTGCACGGACAATAGGAATGTGCTCAGTCGGAATCGTCCGATGCAAGTTCCACCGTCAGTCTCCATTGACACAGATATAAATCTCTGTCGTCCGAGGGGGTCTGTCCTGTCATTAAAATAGACAGCCTCTGCATGGTCCCGATGTTTGACCAACCAGCCCGATGCTTACTGGTCGATGTCATCCCTCGTAAAACCAACAGGCTGAGTCCCTCGCTCCAATATTTTCTACTCTGTTCCGACATCACGTCACATTCACGCAAACTTCAACTTTCCTTGGAGCCGGACCATTTTTAGGGGCGTTTAGGCAAACAAAACCGTGGTTGTACAGATACACACACCGATTCAGACCGATTCAAATGTTATAATACGTCGTAAATATTTCCAATTAGGGCGGAATCCTTAAATTCAATAAGTATTGATTGCATCGTTGGAAAATAACTCGGAAATAAATTTGGGTGCTGGACAAAAGTCAAATAAATTTCTTGGGTTTACTTTGGTGACAAATCTTTCTGCGCAATTAGCTTTCCTGCATCGGAATTACTTGATTCTGATTTTTATACTGCGTTGGCAAGTTTTATAGAGAGAAAATATATTGTGTTGAATCCAAATAGCTGCTCCTCCCATCAATAATAATTCCTGGTTACATCGGAAAATTTCTTATTCCGGAAAATAGTATTTTGCATCGGAAATAGCATGTTTTTCAGTGCCAACAATATCTGTAGCAGTGAAACCTCTTTATAAGGCACTAAGACCTTCATGGAAGTTCAAACTCTCTTGCTTTGGTTAATTACGCATTGTAAAATTTTTCTCGGAAATGAAGTTCTGCATCGAAGGAAAGTTGTGGAAATGTGTAGTAAGACATTTTGCATCGTCAGATTGTGAAGAGAAGTATATTCCCGAAAGAATAACAGTAAAATATTTATGACACTGGTTCTGAACCCCGTATAATAAAAATCTCGGGGAAGTTTATACAAGGCAAATCGATTGCATCGAATCCCAATATTTTTGCATCGTATTTCCCGACCTTATAGAGCCTTAATATTACACAATTGGAAGCACTTGTAGCTCAGAAATATACCTGTATTGTTCAATCTGAATGGCCAAAATGTTACACTTGCATTATACCATTGTCTAAAATTCGCATCGGAACGTGAGCTTCCTGCTTCGCATAAAGAAAAGCTCCTGTTGGCTTTTAAATGGAAGGTTCGGACAAAGGGAAAAAAACTTAATTGAATCACTTTCCCAGCCTATGCATCTCTGAATGGAATAAAATGCTATTCAAAGGAGCTTTTGAGAATAGAGCAAAATTTGGTTTGCATCGCTCGCATCGAATGTCAATCAGCTGAGATGGTGCATTCACTAAGGCGAACAAAAGACTGAAAGTTCAGGGAATAGAGAAAACATTGGAGCAGAAAAAGTCAGATATGAGATTAAGGGCGGCATCTGTTTCCATATAAAATATCTCCACATGTTCCAACCCACGCTCGAATTATTTTCTGTGGTCAACTTTCCCTTCCCATGGAACCCAAGAAAATACATATAGTTACAGTGCCCAGTGGTTATAAAAGCCCCGTATAAACAGCGAATCACACTTACAATAATATTACCTTCCTCCAAAAAAGAACAAAAATTTACATCGGAAATTTGTCCACAAATTTTGACTCTATTTGGAGATTCGACTGTATTTGTATACGAACCGTGGCTCTTTCTACTCCCACAAAGTGTATGCTCCACTGACCATGAATCGGACGTCGGGTCAAAGGTTAGACATTCCTGAAGTTGATTATTGGTCCGGATTTGTTTTCTATGGATTATTAGGTCCTTTATTCTCCTAATGCGGTGCCAATGCCCAGGAAAGTTTCTATGAACAGGCCTTTGTGTACAACTTAAAGGGAAAAACACTACAGTTTTGGAAAAAGACCCCTATACAGTGTGCATCTACAAAATACAGTGCTCCATACACGGGCCTTAATAAAGCTACCCGTATTTGGGAATTTATACCAGTAAAATATTTTATGTCATTTGCAAGGAGCCCCTCCACACGGTGGAATTTTATATATATAAAAGGCTTAATTCTCAAGATATGACTCTTTTTAGAACTGTGCAGTGATAAACTTTGGCTCTTGTAATCAGCAGCAATATTTTACGGTAAAACATTTTCATTGGGGTTAGTTGAAAAGCGTTAAAATATTTTTGCCATTACTGGAAACATTTCAAGAACGCGTAATTTCTGACAGTGCAGGAGTCGCAAATGTTATATTGAGGATTCACATTTGCACAAAATAAATCAATATTTGATCTTTGTTTCACACTTCGTTATTGATTTCTCACAGCAACGTGAAAAATCACTGACGCTGTAGACTGTAATCTTTTGAGAATTTGTTTGACCAGATTTTTAATACTTGGGATTGCACAATTCTCGCTTGACAGTTGCAAACAGTTTTTAACCTTGTATCAAACTTTTAGAAACGAACTTAAACTAAACTCAAATACACTTAACCCATGACATGTCTTAATAAAATCAAATTTAGGCCGAACCTGGGTCAACGCTTTTGTTACAATTTGGCATTGCACAAGTTTAGACGTAAATTTGAGTTTTATTTGACCCAAAGTTGAGCCACATTTGACCATATAATTGACTCAAAGTTGTAATTAATTTGACCTTAATTTGACCTTAATTTGACCTTAATTTGACCCAAATTTGACCTTGAGACTAAATTTAGTTTTGCGATGAACTTCATCTATACATACAAATGGAGTCCAAGTTGGCCCAACTGTAATTCCTTAGGACCTGGCCTAAGCATGTTGTGATGTTTATCAATACCTAATTGTAAAAACGTTTGACCTCTGCATTCTCTGAATTTGACCTAAGCATATGCTGAAACTGTAACTTACCTTAGCTTGGCCCAACGTTATCTTAACATGATCTGAATTTGACCTCAATTTGACCTGACGTTGCCCCAACATGACCTCAATTTGATCTTAGTTTGACTTAACGTTATCCTAATGTGACCTCAATTTGACCCAACCTGGTTCTGACTTTCCTTAAATTTGACCCAACCTTGTTCTGACTTCCCTTAAATTTGACCCGATCTTCTCTCATGACCTCAATTTGACCCAACCATGTTCTGACTTTCCTTAAATTTGACCCAACCTTGTTCTGACTTCCATTAAATTTAACCCGATCTTCTCTCGTGACCTCAATTTGACCCAACCATGTTCTGACTTTCCTTAAATTTGACCCAACCTTGTTCTGACTTCCCTTAAATTTGACCCGATCTTCTCTCATGACCTCAATTTGACCCAACCTTGTTCTGACTTTCCTTAAATTTGACCCAACCTTGTTCTGACTTCCCTTAAATTTGACCCGATCTTCTCTTGTGACCTCAATTTGACCCAGCCTTGTTTGGACTTCCCTTAAATTTGACCCGATCTTCTCTCCTGACCCCAATTTGACTCCACCAATGATCCCAGCTCTAAATTTGCTTCTCTTACCCTAGCCGAGCCACTTCTTACCTTTATACAATACTCTTGCTCCGTTAAATCAGGAAGAAATTGCTACCAAGCAGTAGCACGACCTTTAACATTTGATACAAATTTCCGGCTTAAATCCAAGAGGTTGAATAAAAGTTGAAGGTTTATTTGGTACCTGCTTAGCGAGCTAATAAAGCCCAAAGCGAGCCCTGTCATTGCTTCAGCACTACCGCACCGACTCATCCCTAAACAAGTTGCTCGTGTAGATTGCAGGTTGTGGGTTATAGACACACACACATACACACATACACACACACACATGCACACTCACACACGGTATTATACAATTCGTACATTGAGACATGTAAGATAGAGGAAAACTATGAGTTATTTAGGTATTGGACGAGAGAAAAGGGCGAAATCGGACTCTCCGGAGTTGGAAATCGGAACGGAATATATTGGACACATTTTCATTTCATGCTACAATAGAATGAAACTCAACTGGAAAATATATATTGGATTTCTTCCCAACACAAACACACAAACACACACACTCCCATTCTCACACACGGAGCTTTCATGACCCCGGGAATAACTAATGCAAATTCCGATGCAAGGCTTCCCACTGTCTCTCTCTCTCCCTACAGCGAACTCTCGCTATAGTGGACTTCCCTATAAAACATTTTCTTTCCCAATATTTTTACGCTCCTTCCAATTTGTCAATTTCCCCCTTATGGGAACAGACGCAGTGAAGGTCTCGTTATAACGGCCGCCCTTATAACACCATATTTCCTATAGGAGAAAATATACTTGGTCCGATTCCCATATACCTCAAGCTAATTTTCTCCTTATGGGATTCCCCTGTTCTGTTCCTATGAGCACACATAAGGGCTTATGAATGTCAAAGTAAAATTTTGGTATTTTTAAAGGGGGCTGTTCTATCGAGACTCCACTGTTTTTTCCACATTTCCCTTTTCCTGTCCCGAGTCAATTCACATCACATTTCCCAGCATTACTGTTATTACTCATATACGTTGAGTGTGTAGCTTTTCCTATTTATTTTCTCCAATCCCAAGAATTATGATTATTTCTCGGGGAAAAAAATCTTAGATTTTTTCTCCCTTTTCCCATAACCTCATTTTCTCATCTACAATCTCTAATCCCTCTTTCTTATGTCTTCAGATTCGATCCAATGTATGTTACCTTTCCCTTATTTTAAATTACTGCACTCACAGTCAGAGCCCTATCCTTCGTACCCTCTTTTCGGATGAAATTTTCTTTCCGTGACGACTCAAGAAAGAGAGGAGGAATGCAAAAACCCTCCCTGACCTTTTCCTCCATGCAGGATGTAAAAGTAAAAATAAAATCGCGTGGGGTTACCCAATAAGATTTAGCGATGAGGGTCGGAATTGAAATGCAAATTTCTGAAAGGAAAGTATCCATATGTACCTAATTACATGGGACGTACATACACATAAAACAAATAAGTTGGGCTCTCTCATCAGTCCTCTGGTTTCCCATGTAACATATACGGAGCTCGTAAAAGATTCATTGGTGGAGTTTCAAGTTGAGGAAATTTTGAAACTTTTGGGTTGCAATTAGCTCCGTAATTTGGTGCCTTGCATCTGCTCCCCCATACACACACACACACACACACACACACACACACACTCACACACACAAGACCAACTTCCCGACAACGTTATAAAAATACCTAAGAAATTTACACACACATAACTTACCCACTCACAACTTCTCCATCCACTAATCTTCTTTAAATTGTTACACGAGAGTCAACTTTCCCAAGGAGCATTTTTCAACACTTGAACAACTTATGTACATCACATCAGAGTCAAAGGACCATTATCAATTCCCGTCGCCCACACCAAATTTTCACTCTGAACAGCGCCTTTTCCCTTTCTCCACAAATTCCCCACACACATCAAGGTAACCTTGTAATGCTCAATTCAATAATTCACAGGGAATTGTTCCTCGTCCCTTCTCCAAATAACTATCTCAAAAACCCACTCAAAAATATCCTTTTTAATCCGAGCTCCACAATCCCGCTACTTTCTCAATTTTTACCTTCGAACTGGTTCGAAATTAAAATTTTTCCTATAATGTTTTATGGTCTCAAAAATATGACATTTTCATACTCTCACTGTAGTAGTCAGTTTTGTATCTTGTCAATGGTAGAGTTTGATATCGTCACAATCTACGGTCTGTTATTTGATGAGTATGAGCATTTGGGGTTTAAGAAATGCTGCTCTGAAATTTTTGGAATTCTTTTTCACCTGCAGAATCGAATATTGTTTTTTGGCTACAGAATTGTAGTTTTTTTTTCTGACAGTGGCAAATTTTCATATGCTCAATATGTTAGGTTTCAATTGTTTTGAATGGCACGGTTTGGTACTTACAGAATCGTTTGTCTTTACAAGTTTTGAATTGAACGTTGTATTGTCTCTTGATTCGTAAGTTTTTCTACCTTTGGAATGGTAATGTTTGGTATCTTCTGAATGCTGGTGCTTCCTACCTTTGGAGTAGCACGTTTTATTTTGAGATAGGTGAGGTTTTTGTGTAGCTTTTAAATGGTACTTTTCCCAAGGAAAGGGTAGATTTTTAGGGACCAGATGACCCGTTAATGGTAGAAGATACGGATCGTTTCAGAATTCAGAAAATGTTACTTCGTGGGCAGATCCGAGGATGAGTGTATTTTTGGGGCTCTCTTGAAGATTCCCCGGCTTGTAGATCTAGAATTGTGGAGTGACCAGAGGAAACTACAGAGAAGAATTGTGAAAGGGGATGGATGTTAAAAAATCCATGGAAGTTCCAAAAAGCACTTTTTCTTTCCTTGTTCCTTGCTCGGGTTGGGGAAAAAAAAGGGAATTAAGAAGCAAAATAGAACTGACACTTGACTAAGTATTTAATGTGGGCTGAAAGTTGAGGATTTTTTTTCCCCTTGAAAGTTTTTTGTTGGGAATGGAGTTAGAAGAATAGGATTCCTTTGATTAAATATAAATGAGGAGGTGAAAAATGGTTGGGATTGGAGGATTTGGGAAAGGAAGAAGAGTGGATAAGAATTGAAGGAAAAATTGTGAAGTTTGTTGTGTGTGTTGGCTTTAATATTAAAGGAGCGAAAGAGAGTTTTTCTGAGCTCTCGTTCCGTGTATGTGGACAAGGGAAAGGGAACTTGACTCATGTGCCAGAGAAACGACAATCGATCCGAGCACACACCACGAACCAAACTCCACGACTGGTGAAGTACTAGCAATGAAATCCGAATGTACTTTTCAGACCTTCTCTTTTCCCAGACCTTTCCCCAAAAACTCCTCTCCCAACCTCAGAAAACCTCACTCAGGGAAGGAACGCATTGCACAAGCACTCACAGGATAAGGGGCAGAGCGGGCGGAGACTCCCCTTTACTCACACACAGGGTTCCTAAACATATTACTTCCTCGGACCGTTCCTCCTATCCCTTATACGAATCTCCCTAAGATTTTCTTTCAAGTCCCCTGCCCCGTAGTACCCCATTGGTTGATGTGTACCAAAGAACAAAATCAAACATTGGTTTTACAATTGTTTGGTTATGTTATGATTCAATTTGGACTTTATATAATAACTAGTAAAAACCATGTGCTTCACAGTGACAATTATTTTACAATTGTGAGAATGCACAAACTTAAAGCCTACCGTAAATGGCTATAAATCCAGTATGAAACCTATCAAGAAGGCTTAATGTATGACTATATCTTGCGCGCTGGGTCAAGAGTAGCGCACGGAGCTTTAATCCAACGTACTTGCAATTAGAGCTCAATAATAATAAAGGATTTCCGTCATTAGAGCCTACACATACATAGTCTCATTTGCTTGTATATACACAAGCAATCTCGACTGTATATCATGTGTAGCTTGGCCAATGGAAGCAGGGGGTTGAAGTTTCAAAATCTTGGTTCATCATAGCTAAGTTATCCTTCTTGCTAAAAGCTTGATCGTAGTAGTGATGGTTGTCGTCCTTATGTAAACATAAGGACGACAACCATCACTTATGTATACATGCCATGTTGAAGCATAGCGGTTCATTTTTTATTTCATTTATGCAATACAAATACTTTAAAAATCCAAACATGTTTTCTTTTTATCATTTATGTTTTGTTGACTTGGATAGGCTTAAGTTATAGTAACCAAGTATTCAATTTAAATGTCCAATTCTACAAAAAATAATGCCATTTCAGAATTTAAAAGATAAAAAAAGTAAAAAAGAGAACAGAATTAGCGCAATGTTTAACAAGTTACCAACAAGCTAATATCCTGGAATTTATATGGTTAATTCGAATAAACTACCACTTGCTTATTTTGTACGCCTTTGAATATTTATTACAGTGTGGATAATATGATCATTCATAATTCTTTAACCAACTTTATTAAATTCAAACTTTGGGCAAATCGTCCATTAACACCTGTCCGACATTAAATGAATTAAAAAGATGTAGCTCTCATGCATTGATGGCTTACTGGATGGTGCAAAATAATTGTCCCTTTTGTGGTCAAAATTAAAGTAAGGTAATAATCAAGAACTTAAGTGTGTTTACATTTTAGGGAGAGCGTTGCTGTCATGAAGATATTGAAATTACACTAGAAGACTGAAAATAATTTTTTGCAAAAATACTAGCGACATAATGTTGAAATTCTTTTACTAGAATAAAAGCTTTCATTCAAAAATCTTGTGACCAGTTCTAATTTTACTTAAGTTATCCAACATAATGCATATCAACAAGGACAATTTCAAAGCAAGGCTGGCTGTCAAGCATTTGGTCTGCTTACTGTTTTAAACGCACCGTGTTTAGCCATTGTTTATCACAACATTTAATTATTAAAAAAAAACATTTATACCCCGTAAAACAATTCTGAAATTTATTTTGTGATAACCGACCTACAGGCATCATAACGTAATTTAATAAAAAGTTGATCAGATGTCCCACAATTGTGCTAATGTGCCAACATAAATTGGACGAGTTTATTTTTGTTGATAGCTTATAAAACTCCATGTCAGTTTCCATACGATTTTTGTTTATTGTAACAACAGGTAAATCCAATCCAGCAATAGAGTTACTAAAATAGTTATTTACGAAATGTTTTAATATTAGAAAATGTCAATACAAAGCGGCTACAGTCGGGGCAAATTGCTAGCTAAAACCATTTCATGTTAAGATTATTCTGCTGTTTTATATTTTGTATAATAATTCTGTAATTACTACAAAAAATAGAACTTCTGGGGTATTTATGTATAAAATATTATTGTTGCATTCAAATTATTATTAAAATTAAAAGTCATTGCTGCCAGAAATCCCATTCGCGTCGGCGGATGGCTTGATTGCTAGTACTCTTCTAATTTGAAGGAATGGATAGTGACCGTGACGGTAAGAATCAAATATTCTATGCTATTGCATGCAACTATTTACATTTGTCATTCTTAGCCAACAATAGCTGGCTGCAGTGCTCGTCTATAGTATATTGACATTGTGTATATATTCCTTAAATACCTATAGTTGTGATCAGTGCATCGCATGGGTACAAAAATGCTGTACCTGGACCTGAACCTGGACCCAAATAGTGGGTATCGGCAAAAATCGTACCCAAACCCGTACCTGAATAAAAGTACCCATTAAATAAATGTTGGTACCTGGACCTGATTATTTTGCAAGTAGTGTGTACCTGTACCTGAATTTTACCCGTACCCAAAATATACCCAATATATGGACCTGTACCTGAAACATTTTCCTACGTACCTGTACCCAATCAGGTACTTTAAAAAAATTACTGTAAACGATTCAACATGATGACATTCGATGATTTACATCGCAGCAGTTACAAGCTAGACAAAATTCTGCCTCGTCATAATTTTTTCAATACTAGATATCTTAATGGAACTATAACTTCTATACCATCTGAGGTATTGCCATGTCCAATTAAATCTTCCACTTCTAGGTGATCCTCCATAACCACAATATCATTTGACACCATTTTTACAGAATCACAGGTGGAATTTGTAATTACACGTACTTATTGCTGGCACGTTGTGCTAAGTCAAACATCTCTATTGCATAAACGTATGCTTTTTCAAAAATTGCGATGAAATCCTGAAAACACGCTGAATATTAAAATAAACCTGTCTGTCGGAGAGAGAGCCACATACCACACTAGATGCCTTGTAAGATGGATTTCTGTTCATAAAAGTACCCACATTTTCAGGTATTAGTTTGTCAGGTCCAGGTATATTGAAAGCTTGTACCTGTTCCTGTCAGGTACAACCCAAAAAATTCCAAGCTTGTACCTGTACCCAACACCTGGTTTTGTACCCAAAATTTGGGTACATATAGCTAGTACCCAAAAAGTACCCATTCAGTTTGGGTACTTAAACAGAGTACCCATTTCGGACCTGGACCTGTACCTGTACCCAAATACTCAGGTACTACCCGTACCCATGCGATGCATTAGTTGTGATATGTTAAGATTGTTAACTTGACAATGAAAAAACAGGTTATTCCATCTTCTTTCATGGGTTGTACACGGCTTGGAAAAATACTTAAATGGCGTCAAAATTTAACACACGGTAGGAAACGCGTGTTTTAACTGAAAATACTAATTAGCACTAGAGTAATAACTCAGTAAGAGATGGAGCGGAATCTTGTAATGCAACAGCTGGGGCGAATACTTATAATGTGTATATATGTAGATACTTGCCGAACTTTCCATGAAAACTCGATCTTACATTCCCAGATATGTTTGAAATTCTACCTGAAATTTTAAAAGCACGAACTAGTACCTGAGACATCTAGTGTCTGAGGCTGGCAACAGCCGATACGTGGCCCAGGCTATGCCTTCTAGTATCTGTACATATGCGCGCGAGCTCAGTAAATTTTCCGAGGTCAAACTGAGAACCCAACTATCTCCTCACACAATTGCCAATAAATTTGTTCAGGAGGAGATTCTCATGAGATTCCACTTTTTCTTAGAGATTCGCTGTAGACCCACAATCCCCGTGTACAACATGATTCAACAATACAGGCAAATCTCTCGATTGTCCCTCCAAAAGTGAATTATCATAAAAGACGGATGGATTGACGGAGTCTAATTTGTATCTGGCCCCTATCATCCCATACTGAAAAGAATAAGCCTGAGCTCTTGCCCTCACTGTTCTCACACACACACACACACACACAATGCCGCTAGCTCTATACATGCGTTTATATACGTATTTCTTACGTAATATATAAACACACGTGCATATGGGCTAGTTATACAAAACGCAGGGCATTGTGGAGGAGTTCTCCTATAGAAAGTGTTATTATGTTGGGGCACATCCCTAAAAACTCCGGGTCCTGGATTGTATACGGAGGCAGAGTAGTTCGTAACTACTGGATACAGGCTGCTGTATTTACAGTTGACGCTATATAGGGAGACCCCATAGGAGAGGCCCGACAGGAGTATAAGTAGACAGGGAAATTTCCATATCTTTCCGGCCTGCATGGCTTTCATTATAATGGGGGAGTTATCTATGGGTCATGTGCATAAGCGCATACACTATCTCCACATAGGGATCTCAAAAGGGGACTATACGGGAAAACAAACTGCTGGATACCCTTCCTGGGAAAAGGAAGCCCACTGTGTGCTCTTACGGGTAATAGTGTATAGTAGTCCCGTGTCCCATTTGGTTATATGTGCGTACATATGGGCCCGTATGTATACTCTTGCCCCTTGCATACAGTTAAATGCGGAACGAGCCTAATGCTTATTTATGTGCTCACTATATACATATGTACAGTACACTGGCGCACGTTCCAACTGTTCCTGGATACGGGGCTTCCCTGTGCTTAACATTGGGCTGCTGCGCTTTAGTTAGACACTTTATACACACTTGTTAACTCTGGCCCCCCGATCACACACAATCCTACATATATTTCCCTGTGCGTTGCAAACATTTTTAGGACTTACATATATAGTGAGGCATTTTTTACACGTGTGTACAAATATTGCCAAACTTGCACCTAGTGATCTTCCGCACTTTATACATGTACAGGATCCATGGCTTGGACCTCACCATGTGCATTTACTCACAACAGTAATGGTCACACGACCGTACATACGCACTCACAACACCCCATTTGAGGACAGGCACGTACATATGTAAACAGAGCCGAGACCAAGGTCTGTCGTCGTATGGAAAGTAGCGATAATTGTAAAAGATGCTATAAAAGGTTGCGCACCCAGTGTAAGTAGCGGAGGGTCGTGGGCTCCAGACACATGGAAATACATACTTGTACATTTATTATGATGCTAAATACATGTGTATAGGAAAGCCACACAACAAGAGCAGACGGAGGGCCGGGGCTATATCGAAAAATTTGAAGACGAGCATTCCCCATATGTTCCTTTATGCATTAAAAGCCCTACCTTTTTTCCTTATGTGGATCTGCTCGGTTGATACATATGTACATACATTGTGTGCTGTATGTATCAAATGCTCCCAGCTGTTTACGTGCAGGGTGTGCTCCTCCGATATGAGGCTTGTGTATGGAGTTGGAGTCGGTGGGAAGAAGGGTCTCGGAATCTGCTGATAATCTTGAGTCCGATGACTCCAGCAACGATAACAGAATGCTCAGCATTGGCTTTCCTCTCCATTTCCACAACAACAACAACAACATCAACTCATTCGCACCAATTCATTCACTAATTCACTTCTCTTTTAGTACCACACACACACACACGCACACACGCAGCAAGTCCCTATTTTTTATTACTCACTTATTTGCATTATTTACTTCCCTTATTATCTCTCCTATTTAGGGCATGTGTGTGTTCATCCTTTCATGTACATATATACAGTCCACTCTCGTTAGCACCATAACCAATGCCCGGGTCATGTATTTATAGCAAGAGCCTTTATATGGAGAGTCCATTCAGCCCTTCCTAAGAGCAGTTTCTCTGTACAATGGACTTTCACTTGTAAAGACTTTCATATAAAATCCTTTTCCAATGCAATGACTATCACAGGAAGGGCGTCATCAGCAGAGAATTTTCTCTCTATAGTGGACTTTCTCCGTGGGAATTTTCCTTATAAGAGTGCTTTCTCTTAACAGTGGACTTTCACCATAACAAATCCCTTACTAAAAAAAATACTACAGCATCGTCTCAGTACGGGCCCAAAAATCCGTTGAATTCCCAGCTAACACAGTGTTTCTAATAAATGAAATACGTAAACATTAGTGAAAGCTTCGTTG
This sequence comes from Allacma fusca, assembly GCA_947179485.1. NCBI lineage: Eukaryota > Metazoa > Arthropoda > Collembola > Symphypleona > Sminthuridae > Allacma > Allacma fusca. The sequence goes on along the minus strand of OX359247.1, from coordinate 57,785,929 downwards.
TTGTCGAGTGAATTTTCATAATTATTTACAAACTGTCCACTTATGTATGTAGGAGAATTATGGGAAGAAATATTTTGTATGGCGTGAAAGTGAAATAATTATCGGTAGTCATTTATTTCAGCGCTGCTTCTCTTGTCAAGGATTAAAATACGAAATTGAGCTTTAATACACAGTATTTGTTTACCTTTTTTTGAAAGCAAGTGTTGAGGGCTGGGAAAATTTTGAAAGATTTTAAAAACCAGACGTTTTTTAGAGAAAATGGGTAAGACCCTGACTACAAAAAATAAATCTGGTACAGTTCCTTTATTTTGATTTAATTAAAGACAAGAGATGGTTGGAGGAAATGAGGATTCGGAGGGAGACATGCTTAATCAGAGGGGATGGAGTGAGGAGGAATTGTGCAAGCGAGGAAAGAGAGAGAGAGAGAGAAAAAGGAACCGGGAAACCTTTAGCCTCGGGAGTATTTCATTCCCAATTCAATTTCACTCTCCCTAAAACGACCAGCACAATTTATTACAAATGTAAATATACGTTCCCCCCAAAACATCCCATATACCTTCCCCCGGTTTCCCTAACACAAACCTATAGAATTATGGACGAAGTGAGTGGGAAAATAGGCAGAATTTTTCTTCATAATTTTTATTATATTTAACAGTCTTGGTCCTGGGAAGAGCAAGAAACAAAAAAGGGACAGGAAGTAAATGGGGGAAGCAAAATATAGTGGAAAGTCCCAATAAATGTTTTCATCCCCTATTCCCACCATTTCAAATATTTATGCATTCTACAATTTTTGACACAATTTATTAACTAATAACAAATTTTCTCTAAAACATGCCAGAGGTTGCTGGAACAATTTTTAAACAAACCAAATTTTTAAAGATTTTAAAAATAAATTATAATTTGTTTAGAATATTTACTCTGTGTTAGTATTATTGAAACGATTTTGCATTTTTTTAATGGTCAAATACGCCTGAGAATAATATTTTTCCGGGTCGAATTTCTCGAAGAATTTACGGTCAATTTTCCAAAATTTGTTTTTGCAACCTGCGTCCACGATTTCTTCATTCCCGGCCAGAATCATTTTCTATATTTTTAATTGTTTCGGCTTTGTAGCATTCATTTAATGACTTCACTTAAATAATAAATTTTCCATTTTTTTATTTGCAAGAAACTTTGGAAGGAATTTTAAAAGCGTTTTTAAAACCGATACAGCTGTCCAAATTTATGCAATTATTTTCTGAAATTTAATTTAATTTGCCTTTTCAATCCGGATTTTGATAAGGAACTGCACTAAAGTCGGAGGAAAATTGGGGCTCATCAAGTAACAAATTTAATTTTGATGAGAACAGGGATACGTGATTTTTAGGAAGTTTTGTTTTTCAAAATAAAATCAAGTAGCAAATTGGAAAAAATATTTAGTACTTCACCCTTTAAAAACCTTTTTGGAAAATTTGGCGGTATTCAATTTTTTTAAATTCCGCATTTACTCAAGTTTTGAAAATTTAAAGACGAATTGTGTAAAATTTAGGAAAATAATAACAGGTTTTCTCATTACAACTTTACGTTTGTTTCCCACTCAGGTATATATTACAAAGGATGCGGAGATATTTTAGGGGCACCCGGAAAATTTCCGACGCTGACTGTCTCTCGCCTCTTTCTCACAAAGTGAAATATTAATGCTGAGGATTATTACTTTCTCTTCTCTTTTCAGGCCTTTTAGTTCACAAAGGGAAAGAAACGTCCTTCCGGACTACTTTCACCGCCCAAAATATTCCTCAGCTCCGGGGCGTAGATCAACCCAGTCCATGTGTACACGATGATGAGCTATTTTTAATTTATTTTGCGTTTTTCCTACTTCAAAGACTATACCTTGAGGAAGAATTTCAAATTTTTACTCGTACAAAAATTTTGCAACCCTTCTTTCCCTTCAAAAGGGAAGGAATGTAAGAGATACAAAATAACCCAATGGGAAAATCCCTGCTTCGAACCATTTACATCCAAGTTCTAGATTCGAGTCCAGGTCGGGCCAAAATTCTTTTATTTCTTCAAAATAATTTCACATTAAATGCCTTTTTCAGTAGAGAACGAATACAAGTATCTCTTACAATGACGGGAACAATTGTAGAATCTGTATCTACCAAATTGTTACACACGAAATGTGGAAGAAATAATTTGTGCGGCTTGGAAGCTAAGCATTTTTTATTGTAGTAATTAATTTCAATGGGGAGAGGTGAAGGGTGGCTGAAAAACAATTTTTAAAAAATGGAAAATAAATTCTGGCGACAAAATTTTAAAAATATATTGATCCTATTGTATTTTTTATATTGTTTTTTAGGGGCGGGAGGAAATGGCGGGAATTTGAAACCGCTGTCAGTGTAACCTAATTGGAAGTGTGGGAACGTCAAAAAGGGCTGTTGTATAGAGAGGACGCGTGAGTGACTTGTGAGGAGTGGGAAAGGAGTTTTTGGAGACAGTGCTCATTTGTCAACTAATGGGGAAAATATTAGCTATGCATGGAAATATTTGGAGGAAATTCTGGCGTCACTTACACCAGGGACCATAAATCCTCCATTTAGCTCCATTTTCCACAAAATTTACGACTTCTCACTGTCGCTTTCCTTCCTACACCCAAAAAACAACAAGCATTTCAAGGCCTTTTCTCTCAAAAATTAGCGAGTTTTTTCTCCCCCTTTTCCCTCGTTCTTTCCCATCTCTTTAAAATTCACTTTCTATTTTCCATTCCCGCTCCGTATACACAGTTCCGCCTCTTTCCTTCTCACTTTTTCAAAACTCTGTTTAAAGCAGGGGTGTGTGTCAGTTTAACCAGCAGGAGATTCCTTGAACTTCGTTTCCAGTCTCCCCCAACAAATATCTTTGCAGAAATTTTGGGTTTGGACTAGTGTTTCTGAACGGTCCAAAAACAAGGACTCGACCCGACTCGTTTTCCCGAACCGAAAAAAATCCCTTTTCTGTTCCCGAAACCGGAACCGATATGTTCGAGTCCGGGACAATTTTCCCTTCCCGGAACCGATCCGGAAAATAAAATTGGTTCCCGGACCGGTTCCGGTTCCTTCCCGAATCGACAGAAAATGCATAGGATTCATTTTCATGGAAGTCAAAATTGAGTCGCGTTTTCAAATGATAGTTGACAAATGCTTGACAAATTCATGTTTCGCGTTTTTATCCAAAAAGGCAGCTTTAACAAACCCTTCCCGAAAACTTCGGTTTAAATTTTTGTACCCGAAACCGGACCGAATGTAACGGTTCTTTAAACCGTTGACCCGAAACCGGACCGACATTTAACGGTTCTTTAAATCGTTGACCCGAAACCGTACCGGAACCGAAACCGAACCGGAACCTCGGGAATTCCCGATACCGAACAGAAACACTAGTTTGGACCAAAATATTTTTTAGAAACATCTCGGACTCACAACTCCGTTGAAGTTAAATTTATCTTCCCACTGTTTCCTTATTTTCAGACAAAATAATAGTTGAGGTCACATTGGAGCCAAAGAATTATGTTTCTATCGTTTCAAACTTGAAAAAGACATGGGTCAGATGAGGTCAATTTTGAGAACAGTGTGAATAAATTTCAACTACTAGTTTAGGGTCAAAGTTTATTTCAAGACAGAATCATGTGTGTGTAAAATAAACGTCAAGTTTGAGTTCAGGTTTGAGTTTAAGTTTGAGTTCACATTTGAGTTCAGGTTTGAGTTCAGGTTTGAGTTCAAGTTTGAGTTCAAGTTTGAGTTCAAGTTTAAGTTTGAGTTTGAGTTTGAGTCCAAGTTTGAGTTTGAGTTCAAGTTTGAGTTTGAGTTCAAGTTTGAGTTTGAGTTCAAGTTTGAGTTTGAGTACAAGTTTGAGTTTGAGTTCAAGTTTGAGTTTGAGTCCAAGTTCGAGTTTGAGTTCAAGTTTGAGTTTGAGTCCAAGTTTGAGTTTGAGTTCAAGTTTGAGTTTGAGTCCAAGTTTGAGTTTGAGTTCAAGGTCAAGTTTGAGTTTGAGTTCAAGGTCAAGTTTGAGTTTGAGTTCAAGGTCAAGTTTGAGTCCAAGTTTGAGTTCAAGTTTGAGTTCAAGTTTGAGTTCAAGTTTGAGTTCAAGTTTGAGTTCAAGTTTGAGTTCAAGTTTGAGTTCAAGTTTGAGTTCAAGTTTGAGTTCAAGTTTGAGTTCAAGTTTGAGTTCAAGTTTGAGTTCAAGTTTGAGTTCAAGTTTGAGTTCAAGTTTGAGTTCAAGTTTGAGTTCAAGTTTGAGTTCAAGTTTGAGTTCAAGTTTGAGTTCAAGTTTGAGTTCAAGTTTGAGTTCAAGTTTGAGTTCAAGTTTGAGTTCAAGTTTGAGTTTAAGTTCGAGTTCAAGTTTGAGTTTGAGTTCAAGTTCAAGTTTGAGTTCAAGTTTGAGTTCAAGTTTGAGTTCAAGTTTGAGTTCAAGTTTGAGTTCAAGTTTGAGTTCAAGTTTGAGTTCAAGTTTGAGTTCAAGTTTGAGTTCAAGTTCAAGTTTGAGTTCAAGTTTGAGTTCAAGTTTGAGTTCAAGTTTGAGTTCAAGTTTGAGTTCAAGTTTGAGTTTGAGTTCAAGTTTGAGTTTGATTTCAAGTTTGAGTTCAAGTTTGAGTTCAAGTTTGAGTTCAAGTTTGAGTTCAAGTTTGAGTTTGAGTTCAAGTTTGGGTTTGATTTCAAGTTTATGTTCAAGTTTGGGTTTGAGTTGAAGTTTATGTTCAAGTTTGAGTCAACTTTGTTACCAACTTTATTGAAATTTTACTCAATTTTATACTACGTGCATTTCGTATTTTATCCATCCCCGCCTTTCGGTTTCCCTAAAGTAGGGGAAAGGAGCGTTTAAAACCATGAGGATTTATGGGCTGACAGGGAAGGAAATTTGTGCATAAGTACAGGATTGTTTTCATTTTTGAGATTATTCCGTTGGCCGGAGAAAACGTTGCCCAATATTTGCATTATTATTTGCCTTGATTGCCAGGACTCATTTTCCTGGTTAATTTCCCTTATTGTTTCTTATTATTTGAGTCCATGCTGTGAGGACGCGGGGAGTTTCTTCTCCACTCAAATTCCGGCAAGCGTGAGGAGAAGGAACGAAACCACCCGCATTCTCAACCTACACATTTCATGTTCACTCTGTCATTTATGCACGAGTTCCCCATCCCTTACCTGGCAAATACAGTCCAGTATTTCTACAAAGCATCCCTCAAAAGCCCCAAAATCATTACCGGAATTCATAGAGCAACAAATCAATAATAAATAGAAACCCATACAAATATTTCTATCCACTCTATTTAAGACAACCGTGTCATAACGATGTTTCACTCCACACGCTCCAACAAATAGGAAAACATATATCGTGTTAAATCGCAATTCGGTCAAAAATATGTGTTTAATTTTGAGCGAATATTTTAGTAAGGACGGTCTGCTAGGACAAGGTCTCACTGTAATCAACTATTATTAACCTAGCCACTTACATAGCTTCTGGCTGGAGTCATTTTAATTGCTCCCGCATTTATTATGGAACACACCGTACTCATCAATATTTTCTCTCATGAGTCTATTTAGCCCCAAGACTACGCCAATATTTCCACAACCTAATTCTTTATCCAGGCCTCAAAATGTCCTTCAAAGCCAAAAGCAATACCCCAAAAGGTCCAGGACAATGAGCCCTACATGTCGCAGCACCTCCTGTGTCCTCATAATGAACCTCCAAAAAATATCTCCAAAAGGGTCAAAATTTTACCTAAAAAATATGACGCTGCTACAAACACCCAAATATAACTGTTGTAAACAATAACGCGTAAATTCCCATAAAATATTCCAACTTTTTAAAAAAAACCATTAGAAATCCTATTAAAAAACATTTTGGGCTGAGCTGGATTCGAACCCAGGACCTTCCAGGAAATTTTGACTAGGAAGCTGGGAATTGACTCCAGAGCCTTATCCTACTTGTATTGCATATGAAATAAAAAGATAAATAAATCTTGTGGGTAAAGTTTGTTTTTGCAATGTTTTTTTTTGAAGCTTGATGAAAGACTTTGGGGAGAAAGGAAAATGGTTTTAGGGAGGAGGGGAACGGGAGGGGAGAAAAAATAGAAATAAAAGGGAAGTGTTTTCAGAGGATTGATACGAAATGGACGGATGTCCACCCACTCCATGATTAACAACGGAGTCTCGTGATTGCTCCACGTTAAAGTTTCTTCTTCTCAGGACACTATACTCACTACTGTACAGGCAAATCTGGATATAACGACTCTCCTCATCGAAACATTTTCTCCTCGGGGATTTTCTAATTTTTGGAACAGCTATGGTAATTTCACACCTCATAAATGCATATGCAGTGTAGCAGGCTCGTGGGAAGGAGCCCCTTAAAAATGCAAATGTCAAACTCTCCATACAACGTTCCTTTTCATAAAATCACGTTGCTTTGCTAGGATAAATTTATTTTTAAAAAAATTTTATCTAAAAAAATTTCATTGTAAGACTTAAAGAGTTAGGGCCGTTGAAGATAAATTTGCTTTCACTTGTACCTACATTTATTTTAATTCCTTTAAAAATTAATAAAATGTGGGCACAGGATATTTTGATGACAAAATTATTTTCGAAGAGGGTCCACCCTAAAATGAAAACACTGTAGAAATAAGCAAATGTAAGTTTCCCCATTATAATAAAGCCATCTGAACTGCAGTCATTTTTCTCCCGGGTTTTACGATCCCGTCACCACACTCCCGCTATCCGCCCTTAATACATACGGTGCAGGGGCTCCATCACATACTCCCTCAGAACAGCACTGGCTTCATAGTGTCCAAAAATATTTAGGGACGCTTCCATGTAGTCCAGTGACATTTGATTGGATTTGAAGAGAACGATTTGGGATCTCGAAAAGGAAATTTTGGGGAATTTCCGGGGTGAGCTTACAAGGAAGTTTGACTGTGAGGGAGCCCTTTTGCATTGTTTTTATTTCTTCATTTACTCCCCACATGGAATTCCGTGCAGGAAGAAAGCACTCTTTATTTCCCTTTCTCCGTACATGAGAGAGAGAGCTAATTGAGCAATACTCAGCCCAACATTTTTCATTCCCTCGCAATTCACTTCTCATTCCTCAATCAATCTCAACCCTGAAATTTGACTTTCCCCCGTTTCATTTCTTATTAGTCATTATACAGTCCGTAGTGTTTTTATAAGAACTCCCCTTCCTGAGATTTTACATAAGGGAAGGATTTATTTTGGGGTATATGGGAATGGATCTGAATTAAAAAAAAATCTTCAGTTTTATAATGTCCCCTAGGGATTTACAAAATTTGTCTTCCAAGTCTTCTTTATGGTTTTGACCAACTCTGTTACTATATTTCGCCCTCAGACTTGAATTTGTTAAAAGTGTTGAGGTTAATAACTTTGGAAGTTTAATTCGAAATCCAAAATCGGGAATTTTAAATGGGATTTAACATTGGAAAATTTGAACCCCACAGGTGGGGGGGGACCTGCTCAAAAATTTAGTTTCACTCCTCTCCTTAGCATCATACAATTTGGGTGCAATGAGTTACGTACATGTTCTAAACGGTCTAGGATGACAAAATATGAAATGCAGGAATTGATGCAAAAATAATTTTGGTCAAATGTGGAAAATATTTATGTTATAACCAAGTTAAGGTTGGACGCTTTTGTGAACAGAAAAAAGTTTGTTACGGATTGCAAAACCACCAAAGAATTTTTGACTGTACTGAAAAAATAATTTTGTACAGGGAAAAGTGTCTCATGGCCAAAGTCCACTGTGTAAATTCCCCTCTGCTCCTATAACGCCTTCTCTATATACATACTCTGGTGTGTAGGATTTGTGTGTGTGTGTTTTTGCCGAAAGGTCATGTGAGTTGGTCGGAATTTATTTAGAGGATGAGTGGCGGTTGTGTGGTTAATAGTGTAGGAGATACGCGACGCCTTTTATTCAAGCAAAGGCGACTACACTTGTACAGGGCGCCATCCAGACCTCTTCTTACGTAAGGTACAAATCCACTGTAGAAAATTTATTTGCCCAAGGCGTGACCCATATATTTCCCCAACGGGCTCTCAATATATGTGCAATAGAACACTCGTGAGTGCATTGCTTCCGTGTCAATTGTTCCTCTCCAAGAATGATTTTATGATAGGACACTCTCAGTATGTTTTGAAGGGGGTTCCTATAAAAGGGATCCCTGTATACATGGCCTCTTTGAAAGCTGACGTAATGACCGAGCGGAAGTCCACTGATTAAACGTCACAATTAGATAATCAATTAACACGGGGCTCAAAACTCGTCCTCGCTCCAGCCCATGTTTAAATTCGAAACGAATGACGTCCAACTTGTAAATAGTGGCCTCTTGTAATTCTATGCTGGTAATAGGGCAGTAATAAAATTTGTGGACATAAGGCCCTCTTATGGAGGCTTCACGGTACGATGTGAGTCAGACAAGTTTTCGATAAACACTTGAAATAGATATAGTCACCGAGCTTTGTATGCACACTCGCTCACACGTATAATAATCCCATTTAACAAATATCTGTTTACAAAAGTCATCATACTCATAATTCCCACTCTCAATTTCCCCAATACAGTACATCCAGTGAGGGTTAAGAGATCAAAACGGCATGTACTAAATCCCCATATTTGCAAGCGCTAATTTTCCCATTGAAATATTTGGGCTAAAATTGTGGGCAAAATTTTAAAATTTGTGTGCTATTGAAAATTAACGACGTAGGATTTCTTGCAAAATTTTAAAGGTATGATAATTATTGCTGTATAAATTTGGACCTGGTCATTTCTAGACCTTAGCGGATTTTAAATTGTGGAGCTTCAAAGCATTAATGACAGGACAGGAATTTGAAGAAGTATATAAATTTAGCTGCTGCTACGGTTAGCCACTTTAATTTTATCCGGCGTGAAAGTATAGCACAATTTAGAGGGAAATCAATGTGATAAATTTAATTTGGTGCGAAAAACTTTTGTAATCAAATTCGAGGGTAATTATTTTTATTCGTTAGAAAAATTACTTTGGACATCATGGGCAGCCCCTCGACTCATAGAATAAAATCTCTGGAGAAATTTAAAGACGATCTTTCCCGCGTCAAGTTCAGTGATATTTCCTACAACTTAATTGTCAGTGGGTTCTTCACCAAATCCGATTTTTCCGAAATTGTCGCCCTCCCTTCCAAGGACCAAATCCTCCAACTTGTTAAACTTATGGAAACTGAGCTACAAAAATTACCTTCGTAAGAATTTGTCATAAAATATTTTGGAAAACAACTATTTAATTAAAAAAAATATTTAGGAACATTGATTTGCTAGAAAAAATGTTCCTGAAAATTCCCAATCATTAAAAAAATTTGAATAAAAATATAAGATAATATCCATGAAAAAAAGTAAATTTCGTTTTACATTTTATTGCTGAAAATTTTTAAGATTTTGAAGGAAAATTATTTATTTTTTATAATTTTTAAAATTCGGCGTTTCATAAATAATTTTGATACTTTCCTTCTATGGGAAAAATATTGAGGGAAGTTAATGAAGCAAATTTTGTTCTTAAAATAAAATTTGCTTCAAAATTTATGAATCAAAAATGTGCATTTTTTCATCTTTAGACCGAAACAAGACGAGCTGTGGGAATGTTTTTTGAGGGCGTTATTTACAGACTACCCGACTCTAGCCTTTAACATAGGGATTGAGTGCGACAAGAAAGGTAATAACAAAGTGTCACATGGAAATTTCAGTACATGAGTCCAGTGTCTAATTATTTAATTATTTTTTCTAACCACACATTCTCACGTGGAATTGATCCAAGGTAAATGACTAGTAATTACGGGCAGTATGTATGTACATATATGGTATTTCTAGGTCAGAAGGATAGGAATGCTCCAGGGAGAATTCGTAAGGAGGACATTGGCCAACCAACCAATTTCCGTCATATAGCTTCCGCCACCGGGGCTGACACTGCAGAGTTTAATTTAATGTAATTTTTTTCTAATCAATTGGGGCTGGTAGGAAAATAATTGCTGGGGAAATGGCATCAATTACGTGACAAGTCCTTATTTATTTTTGTAGGGAATTCCAAGAGGAGGAGTCCAGAAGGGCAATGGCGGAGGCTCCGGAATAACCTGAATTTACCTGAGTTTACGATTGAACGACTAAGTCAAAAATACTGACGCATTTATTCTATTTTACGGAAGAGCCCAATTTTTCTTTGATCCCAATTTACTAATAAATATTTTATTTTATGTTATTTTTGGAAACTCGCGTAATAAACGTTAAATATTTTATTTCCACAAATTTTCTTTCTTTTCCTATAAATTGATAAAGGAGGTCATTGACATAGGTCAGGAATCCCCGTTAAAATGGCTATACTGTATAGGAACGTGCGGAAAAATAAATAAGGAATTTTCTTGAGAAGGCGGGAAGCAAATTGGAGGTATTGAGAAAAATATTTTTCCCAGGAATTGTTTATGCCCTTACGGATTTACGTAAAAACGTCTAAGTAGAAACTTTCCCCGGGAATTAATTCTGAAAGCTTTACTTTGAATAAGGACTGTTTTATATCTTCTTCACTACCATCCCGCAAAAGAGCGACTAAAGGTTCAAGTGGCGTCATAGCTTTCCAGTACTAATTGATCCACAATAATTAATTCCCTATTTTTTCCTTTAAATCCCTCCGGTTTGTAACAAATCTGTTACAAGCAAATCATTTACGAAAATATAAAATTAGCATTTTTTTCCTATTGACAGCACATTATTTCCGTCGGAGTTACGAACCCTTTAATTTCCCGCATGCCAAAACCCTCGGGACAGAAATTCTGTAATAGTCAACGCCGAGAGGAAATCATGGAAGAGTATCTTGTGGGTGGAAATTAGGTCCAGATTTTTAGAGGTAGAGCAAATTGGGTTGAAAAATTTTTTCCCCGGAATTAATGAAAAGGAAAACAATGGAAGGTTGAAGGTGGGCTTAAAAGTATTCGTAGAAAATCCATTGAGGAAATGTCTAGGACAAATAATGTTGGATCAAATAATAAAACCTGGGGTGGAAAAAAAGCTAGGTCAGGCTTTAAAAAAAGCGAATCAATTTCCTCAAATCCGCCCCCACTCAAGCTCAGTATTATTTTGAGGAATACACAGGAATCTCGGGACCCTCGAAGGCTCCCGGCAATGTCAGCAAGATTTCTCATTTTGATGGAGATTGGTAAGTTCAAGATTTGACAGTATTTGTAAAAAACACCCACAATGATTCCCACAAAGTAATTTAATTTCCATAATTTCTTTCCCATTTGGATTATAATTCATTCCGGGGTGCTTAAATCGTGTCACTTGTGTCTGTCCAAACTTGAACAAACTGGCCGAAAAGAGTCACTTCGTTTTTGGCTTCAATTAGTAATTAAGCTACTGGATAAATATTTTTGAACGCATTTTCCTCGAAACACCATCTTAAAAAATTTCTTTCGTGGAAAATATTTTTGTTCTAGCTGTGATACTTTTACCCGGGACGCCTTCATTACCAACACTTTGCATTATTTCACGGGAATAAAATTATTGTTCTAAATTGAGAATTTTAAATGCATTTTGAAAGTTTTCAGTGGCAGGTCCCACAAAATATCCATTGGAAATTTAGAAAGTTTGCAAGTGGTGTGACCACGCTTAAAATCCAGGACACAACTCTTGAACAAACTTAAAAAAGACGCAATTAAATGGTAATCCACGATTGCTGTAAAAATTTTGGAATTTTACAAATTCGGATTTTTTAAATTTATGGCTGCACGAATCTACTGCAAATTTGGGTGTTAAAATGCAATTAAAATTCTCAATTTGGAATAATTTTGTTTCCGTAAAATGAGGCGATGTTTCGGTCACAAACGTGCCAAGAAAAAAAACCATGAATTTTGCAACTAAAACCGAATTTTGAATTGTCGAATTCGAAGAGTAATCCGATATGACGGGATAGATGTCGCCCCGTTTAATCATAATGCTTAAGCAATTTACTGGCAGCGGAATCCTGAGCAACGTAGTATTACAGCTAGAGCAACACGAATGAAAACTAAGTCCTGCTTTTCAGGGACTTTGGACAGTTATGCAATGGTGAATGTAAATTCCTGTCCTCCTTTAAAATAAGCAGATTCTTACGCTTCATTCGCTATGTGTGTACGATGAGGGTGATATTTCATTTTGTTTGGGACTGTCCCCAGCAGAGTCTTCAAGTTCGAGGCATTATCACATTTCAAATGTTTGGATATTTAGTAATATAGGAATGTATAATAGGAAATTTGACCCATAAAATTGCACAAGTAAAATAATTCCTACAAAATCGAAATAATGGGAAAAATATCTTGTTAAAGTTTTTCTGGGATTTGCTACGAAATATTATCACTAATCAGTTTACAACAAAATGGCTTCCTCTCTTTCAGAAAAAAATTCCTCTGTTATGTACAAAAATGCCCCACGAAAATATTTTGAAAAATACAATCGTAGGCGTTGCGCTTTCAGAAAACGTGTAGTAAATGATATATTTTTGATGCTAAACTTTAAAGCCACTGGATTAATGCGAGCGGATTGGCTTCCTACTAGGTAAAGTTCATTCTGATGTGGTGTAGTGTAGGTTCTCATTGTACGGGTAAATGTTTGGAAAATTTAAAGTGATGCTATTATATGGAGAGCCCACTGTATAATTTAGGTAAACAATAGTGACCATGAAACCCGTGTCCTAGGAAAATGACAAAGCACGGGAGCAATGCTCAAGACAATGGGAATTTATGAAGTGATCCTTGGAGTACAAAAAGATAGAGCAGGGAGCCCCGATGCCTCGTTCCGCATCGACGTCCGGGAGGCTCGGCACGCATCGGCCTGATTGAGTGACAAGTGAAGTTTGTGAGTGGAGATAGACAGCCGATTTCCCATTTCGCATTTACGATTATCGTCTTGTTTTTGGGCAGGACCAGCTGAGCACGATATCCCCAACTGAGTTCCAACTTCATCTATTATGAATTGCCAAGTGTCTTTTCCTCTATGTTTTCAACCCTCCCTCACTTTTACACACTCACACACAAAACACCCCACACATAAAACATGGGACGACCGGTTATTACAACCAAGTCGGGGATTCATATGCTTTCTCTCCCTCACAACAACTCCCCCACTTTCTGAATAAACAAATAAATTGTCATTATTATGTCCACATCAAAAGCCCCCGTTACTCCTTTCCAGGCTTCTACAAGGTCCACAGAAACATTTTCACCTTTCAGCCCCCATCTAATTTGGTTAGAAGTGTCTTCAAAATTTCCATTTCCCCAAATTTTAACGAATTTTATTCCAATTTCCCCTAAAAACCAATAAGTAAACCGTTTCTAAACTAAACTTTAGAGGTACTAATTTTTAATTGATTTTTTAAAAAATTTGCCCGTTTTTCTTCAAGGTTTTAAAAATATTGAAATCATATTTTGCTTAAAATTTTTTTTACAAGCAACTTGTTTTTTATAGACTTGCCTTTAAATCAATTATAATTTTGAAGCAAATTTTTTAAAAACGTCCATTTTAAAGAAAAGTTTCTTTAAAATTTACGTTTTAAATAAACAGGATTCTAACAGGAGGTTAAAAATGACGTAAAAATTTTCCTGGCCTCCGGTATAAAAACGTAAGTGGGATTGGACTAGCATTCTTGTAATTGAGCCTTGCAGAAGAGATATAAGGGGATTCGGGCCTTTGCAAAATTTTGCAATTTGTTCCCCCCGTAAAAAGTAAAGGGTGTGTAAGAGAAAGGGAAGGAATTTATTTCCCCATCAACTCTTTGATTTACGCCAGTCCTTCCTTTTGGCCACATATGGCGACGCCTGTCGTTTAGCATTTGGATGCCTCATCAGCCCCGTTTTGTTCCCTCGGAATGTGCGTCAAAGTTCGACTGCGAACTTGTGTTTACTGTCTACAGTACACTCCCCTTATGATGGTCAATGTCACAACAGCGTGGTCCCCATAGGGGCAAAAATATTTGCGCCACGACAATTTCCTTCCAATTTTAATTCTCCAGCTACAAATTCTTTTGACATGGTAATCCTCAAATTTTTGCCCAGTTTAGGATTGCCACTATAAAAAGAATTGACTGTATATACATAGATTGGCGTGCAAATGCATGTGACCGTTCTGGTCTTGTAAAGTAGAAAAGTAGATTGTGATGGAGAAAGTGCGTAAGTGATTGCACTGGGCGGGAGGCAGGCGTTTAATGTACCATGCCTCGCACAATTAACCTTATGGAAATTTCCCAGTGCACTCTCCCTATAATAGCGCCAAGTTGACTTTACTTCCACCTGTGCGTTTGCAAAAAGGAAATTTCATCTAATTATTGGAAAAAATCAACCTGGACCTAAATATTGGGTGGGAAAAATTTATCCCACTATGCAAAATAACTACAGGATTCAAGGGAATCTGTAAAACTAGACTCCACTATGTTAACAACAAGTGGGACAAAAGACAGCTTTTATATGGCAAAATATATGTACATATGCGAATTCATACTGTATTCCCATTTGCCCCAAACCATCTTTTCGTCAAAATTTTAGAGCAAGACATTTTTTGCGCTAAGCTCCTGACCAGAATCCTAAAATTTCAGCACGCAAAACAAAATGATTCTTTTATAGTGTCAAAATTCTGTTGTAAAAGAAAAGTATTGTAACGGCGTGAAACATAAATGTTGATCCTATAATAGGCTACGCGGGTCTGTTACAAGTAACATATATGATACACTGTACATGCAAATTTTTAAAGTATCTGGGGGATGCGGAAAATTGCGTGAGCACATTTGCCCAAGAGCCACTATATATATACATACGCCTTTAAGTAAATGTAAACATGGGCTTGTACGACGTTCCATGGAAATTTTACGCTTGGTTTTTGCAAAAGTGAGTGTATTTTAGCTTGTAAGGCACAAAATTACGTGCGTAAAACTTTATATAAAATGACTATACGCTCGCAAATGTGTATATTTGAGCCCTAATAGACACTATGAGAAGACACTCTTACATTTTCACATGGTTTAGGGAGCTTTGTGCGTGTAATTCTGGGAAGTGCCAATGTTGAGGAAATGTGTGTGAAATAGCGTAAAGGGCCTGCATCAAAATGCCTCTGTACGAAGGAAAACTTTCCACAAAATGAAAACACATGTTCGTAAATATTTACAAGCTCAGAAATTTGTTGGAATTTATTGCAACAACATTGTTGCATGGAAAAAGTGGGTGAAAAGACGCATTTCCGCTTATTTTTCATATAATGAAGGAGTCGGAGCACAAGGTCGGGTTGATGCGTTATGGGCAGAAAATACGCATGTATAAGCATCTCATTTTATCTCAAATTTGCATTTTGTCTTGTCCCTATTTAGACACGCACTCAGAACTCATGTTGCGTGCCAGGCCTCATAGAGCCTGTGGTTTTGGCAAGGGTTCAGAAATAAACAGGATTTTACAAGTAGGAGGTTTGATGTTAATGTTGAGAAAATTCTTACGCAAATATTTTACCGTTTTTGTAATGCGTGTAATAAGCAGGCTTGGAAAATCTGGGTCAGTTAATTTTTCCGCAAGTAAAATAATATTTACGCA
Source organism: Allacma fusca (assembly GCA_947179485.1). Lineage (NCBI taxonomy): Eukaryota > Metazoa > Arthropoda > Collembola > Symphypleona > Sminthuridae > Allacma > Allacma fusca. Next base: position 57,770,351 of record OX359247.1, on the reverse strand, counting down.
GGGCATATTTGAATGGAATGCGGTTTCCTTGAAAATGTCACAATTTTTGAAACATATTTCGCAAAAATGAAAATTATGAGTTCGTACTCGTGGCGATATGGAAATTTGGTGGATGATTGGGAAAAAAGGGGTTAATAATGTAACTGGAGTAAATTATGAAAAGGGTTAGCGTTAAATGAGTGTAAATTGTGTGCGCCCCGTTCCTGGACGAAACCGGGCGGGAAGACCTTTGTGCATAAATAAGGGATGCTTAAAGATCGAGGCTTATTTGCATATAGGCGCTGGGGGGAGATTTTTGGACAGTTTAGAGCTTTGGAGATGATATGACGGGGAAACTGGACGATAAAAGGAGCAGACGCTACGGATGAAAAACTAAAGGAGGACTAATGGAAAATTCATAGGGTCGCCCGGTTGCACAAAGGTGTCATAAATTTGTAGGGAAATGTGACAGGAAGCCTCAGACTCACCTTTTACCCTCCGCATGCCCACCATTAGTTTTCGTTAAAGTTACTTTGGATTACACACTCTGCATTTTAGACGCACACACACACACACACAAACACATAGTCGTACGCATCACCATAGACCCGTCTTTTTGGTATTTGCGGCGTGCAACCAATATGGAAAGCCAGAAGGAAACCCGATTTTATGGTCTTGTCATACAAGTCTTATCGTTTCTCATCCATTGCATTCCTCCACTTTGTTCGCACGACGAGGTTGGGGAAAGCACTAAATTTGTCAAGCAAGGTGCATATAACAACTTGCCCGCAAAAATTAATACTCAATACGTTCTGCGACCCAGGAATCATCCGCTGGCATTATCAAAACATTTGTGGAAATTTTTACTATATAAATATTCTTGATCTTTACAGATTGTTCTCAATGTGTTGTTCAAGATTTTCATGAAATTTTATGAATATCATTTTCAATTTCAGCATCAAATTTCATGACATTTTGAAAAATTCTGTCGTAAATTTTTTAATTTATTTAAAAAATGTTGTACCAAAATGTTCTCGGCTTTTGAAATATGCTGTAGCGAATTTCCCTCATACTGTATTTTGAAAAATCCTAGAGCAAATTTTCCTCAATGTTCGAAAAAAATTCCCTTTAAATTTTCCTTATTTTTCGAAAGTCCAGTAGCAAATTTTCGCGTTTTTTGAAAACTCCGGTAACAAAGTTTCACATTTTTTGAAAATTGTGGTCACAATTTGTCATTTTTTATTTTGAAAAGTGCGGTAGCAAATTTTCCCCAATTTTTGAAACAGATGTAGCAAATTGTCGCTAATTGTTCATTTTCTTTTTGCAAATTCTTCTTAAATTTTCCTTATTGTTTAAATGTTTGGACAAAAATTTCTCGAATTTTTGAAATTTTTCTACAACGTTCCTTGATTTTTGCCCGTTTTTGGACAATGCTTTTTAACAAGATGAATTACCCAAGATTTCAATTGTTGGCTGATGTTTTAACGAAGTATCTGGAAATTTTAAGAATTTACAGGACGTTGTGCCAAAATAACAACATTTTGTTTTATTTAGTAATAATTATTACTTGCTTTCTTGTTTATTTTTCGGGGGGAATTCTTACAAAATTTATTGGAGACTAACTATTTGTAGGAAACGTTGCCAGCTTTAGACAGTTTTCATACAAATTTTCTTTCAGCTTCGTATTTTACATCGTTTTGCAAGGAGAAAAATGTTGGGAAGTTCAAACCCCGATTAATTTTAATTATTAAATATTTTTCTATTCGAGCATTTTTAATCCTGATATCTTACATATGGGAAAGTTTTTAACTGTCAAGTATTTTGCCAGAAAACGATCAAATTAAACCTTATATTTAATTATTTTCCAAATTTTCATCTATTACCCAAAGTTATTTTTATACTTGCAATATATTGTTTAATTAAATTTTATTTACTATGGAATTTCAGGAAAATTGTGGGAAAACTTAGAAATATTGCCAACCCTGGTCCGGGGCTACTTGATATGCGAAGATCTTCCACACCATAACATGCCCAGTCAACTTCCACACACTGGCTCTATCTCCTTTCCTTTTAAAAAAACCAACAGATTTTTCCCTCACATCCATCATCATACATTCAGCGTAACGGTAGTCACAGACCCGTTCAAACTCTTTTTTTTTCTCGCCCCGAAAAATCGGGAAGTGCATCTGCTCCTCTCCCTCCCTCTGGAAATTCACTGCATTTCCTTGCATCCTCTACTTTATTTTTCAAGGCTAACCAGGATTAATGATAACTCCCGAAATCTTCTTAAAACACCACTTCACATATACTTATGTGTGGGAAGTTTTTTAAGCATCGTTTTACACATGATGCACCTCCGGCACCAACTTCGTTTTTACATTCCCTTCATCTCTGCCCCTACTCTTCAGGGAATTCTCCAATGCATTTTCTGTCCAGTCCTTTTAAGTCCATTTGGGGCTGAAGGATCAGCTTTTACTGTAGAAATTATTTTTCCAATATTTTTTCTGGAAATGTGCTCCGTTTTAAAAAGAAGCATTACTGTAATGCTAGGCTTATTATTAATACCTAACACTGGCCAAGGAATAAACGTTTTAGCTTTAAAACGTAATTATATTTAAGGCAAAGGTTAATTATTTATAGCTGATCTTCCTTGAATACTGTGCAATTCAATTATAATGCATCACATCATTTTAGTATAACACGGCCTATAGCTATCGACTTGAATTTTATAAAATTTGGTAGGAGCGAAAACGTTTTTGAAAGGTGCCCTCATTGAAAAAATATTTCTGGCAAAATGATTTAATTCGAGAGAAATTAAGAGCGTGAGGAGAAATTGGTCGGGTGGAGGAGAGTAACGCAATAATCGGAAACTTCTGACAAGACACGAACGCTTTAAGGAAGTTTCGCTTAGAAAATAGAGTTTGCACTTAATTTACGGAAGGAGCCTGAGCGGGCTTCTCAACATGGTCACGGAACCAAGGCTCGAATAAAAGAAATATTATTGACGGTGAGAAAGCAGGAGAAAGTACAGGGCCCAGACCAAGTTTTCACCTATACGTTTTCACCTATAGCGTAACTTTGAGGTATTTGATGACAAATTTAGTCTTACATTTAATCTCAATTAGTCCAAATTTGAATGGAAATAGGTTCACCAAATGCTTCAAAAATTACATATTCAGTGTGTTGTACGAAAATACATAAATAAAGATACTAGAAATATAACAATATACGGGAATTCGAATTCAAAACTAAAGCACTCGCTGACAAACTTACGGAATTGGAAACGTCGCTAGACATTAGGAAAAAACAATGCCATAAAGCAACTGAATCAATTCTACAAATATTTGCACACAATTTCCTACTAAATTTTCATACAAAATTTTATACACAATTTGCACAAATATTCGCACATATGTTATGATGCAACATTTGCATTCATGATTTTTAAACGATTGGCCCCCAAATTTCCTACAAAATTTACACCAAAAATTCCTACAAAATTGGCACTAAAAATTCCTACAAAATTTGCACCAAAAATTCCTACAAAATTTGCACCAAAAATTCCTACAAAATTTGCACCAAACATTCCTACAAAATATGCACCAAAACTTCCTACAAAATTGCACCAAAAATGCCTACAAAATTGGCAACAAAATTTTCCATAAAATTTTAAAACAAAATTCCCATAAAATTTAAACACAAAACTCCCATAAAATTTGAACACAAAATTCCCATAAATTTGAAAACAAAATTGCCATAAAATTTGAATACGAAATTCCCATAAAATTTGAACACAAAATTCCCATAAAATTTGAACACAAAATTCCCATAAAATTTGAACACAAAATTCCCATAAAATTTGAACACAAAATTCCCATTAAATTTGAACATCTAAATTCTTACAAATGTTGCACCCAAAATGCCTACAACATTTCTCCTCAAAATTCATAGAAAATTGTTCAAAAGTAACAAAAAATAGATTAAAATGTACCCCAGAAATCGCATTTAAATTATGTCACAAAATAAATTAAACAAAATATCTGAAATTCCCTAAAAGCCGAATGGTAAAATGTCAAGAAATGTGCAGGGTATTATTGTAAAACTAAGTAAGTCAAAATAAAAAAACATTTATTCATCAAATTGGTCTCTAACTTCCCAAATAAATGTAATAAAACGGAACAGAATTGAGGGAAATTGATATTTGACCCAGTTGGGTTGCAGAACCTTCGATGAGAAAATTTGTGAAGTCCCTGTATGAAGATAAAATTGCGTGTAAATAGTCTTTTGGTGATGTTGCTTGCTTGGACGATACTTGCTCTTGTTGTTTGCTCCGTAAAATATTCACTGGACCAAAATAATTGGGAAGAAAAAGAGAGAGAACTGAAAGAGAGGGAAAAAGAGGAGAGAAATTTATCTGTCTCCACTCGATCGTCCGTGCATATCAAATGTCCAATAAAATCTTTCAACAAATCGAAATGGACCTTTGAGTGCGGAGAAAGGACGAGAATTTCCGCACGTTTTCCATCTCACATTTCCCATCATTTCAAACTCCCTCGTCCTTCCCTATAATTCCCGGCCCCGTTCCGTTTGTACATATTTGAGGGCCGGTTCCTTTTACAAAAGTCCAAACCCCTTGAGATCGCACCAAAAAGTTTAAGTTTTAAAATGTTCCTCCTCTCACGAACACACTTGAGCTAATCTTCCTAAAAGCAACGATCCAGCTCAAATATCAATCCCGCTATCCCTCCCATCCCTCGGACCATGCAACGATCCCCACACAAAGGAACACTACAAACGTGGTGTCAGGTCTCCAAAAATATTTCTGCACTCTAAATTCCTATCCAAATAGTGGGAAGTTTTTCAAAAAATTCCCCACTCCGGGAATTTTACCCCCTAATTCCAGTTTGGCCAGGAAACAATTTCAAATTGTGTTAAATTTTTGAAATTTTGTTCAAATTTTTATCAAATAAATTTTCTATGTAATTTAGAAAATGGTCTCAAAAACATCCACATATTTGGGGTAGATTTGTTTTCGGGTTGGGAAGTATTTTTTTTAGCGGGCTAAAATTTTTTTTGGGCGAACCATTAAAATTTGACTGCCCTGGAAATGTAGTGTTTTATAGGTTTCCCTAAAATTTAATCGCCCCTTAAAATTTCACTAATTCGTGTAAAATTTTAATGTCAGTTTTATACGTTCGTAATTAGGGGAACAATTTGACTGCTCCTTTCTCTTGTAGTTGTGAAGGATAAATTTTTTGGGGTTGTTGTTCGGAATAAAACTTGGATTAAATTTCCCATTTTTAAAAACAGTCTTTTGAGTCCCTCGGAATTGTAGTGCTGTTGTGAGGCAATCTTTACTCTGGAGGTTTGCAAAGAGGGAAAAGTTTTGCAAGAGGCAGATTGAGCAATGGAGTGCACATAAGCGCACATAAAAGCTATCTTTGAATATTAATGCAAAGCATATTTACTTGAGATTCGGGAAGTAAAACTTGGGTGGGGAAAGTTGGTGACATACTTTTCGGCCTAATAAGATTTCCCACTTGTCTTCGTCTTCTCTCCACTTTTTTTTTTGTTCAAGAGTAATTACGGACTTCCCACACTGCACTATACCAGGAGCAGACGCTATTTCAAGGATTTTCAGGAAATTAAATACAAAAAGTGGACCTTCGCTAAGAAAGCTCCGTAAAAAATGAGTTCCTAAGAGGAAAAATATTTTCACACAGTCCCGTTTCCCAACGTTTCACTTTTAGGTGGAAAAATGTTTTTTTTACTTAATTCTTACGTAACGCTCCCACAGGATGCTGTAAATCTGTTTTAACATCCTTAAATATGCCTTTCATTTAATTAGAAAATGTTTTTGCTGTTTTTGTTTCCTGGCATTTAATTTTTGGAAAATTATTCGCGAAACATTTTAGTAAAATATTTAATTTTTGCATTAACATTTGGATTTGTCCTCATTCAAATATGGGCTGACTTTTCCTCAAATATTTCCCCTAAATTTTGCAAATGTTTTTTAAAACAACTGCATGAAAATTATGAAAATACGTTGAGTAAAATTATGCAAGTTTCTCCCTAAAATTTTACCAGGAATTTCGTTCACATTCGTCAATAACATTTGATCGTTTTTCTACATTGTTTTGGTTTTGTGCCAAAATATCCCGTAAAATATTTCCTTGCAAAGCCTTCATCTTAATATCTTCGGGCATTTTAAACTTTTGGTGTTCTTAGGGGTGTAAATGACTTGGAGCAAATTTTATGAAACTTGAGGGGTTTTGTTCCAGTCCTTCCTTAAGAGAAGGAATGGGGAATTGAATTTGAGAAAATCTCACCGGAACCTGGACCATTGTCGGGACGTCACGGATCCCTTGGCAGGTGCGACATATTCATGTTGTTGTGAAAAAATTGGAAGGGGGGGTGTTGTAAGTTGGAGGAAGATGGGTTGTGTTAAAGCACTTTACAGTTTTCACTTGAGTGGTTCAATCCTATCTCTTCTTTATGCTTCAGCGTCACTTTCTCCTTCCAGCCCTTTTCTCAGCCTCAACTTCCTCCTAGAATCCATACAATCTACAGGGCACCATCAAACCCCTTCCATTCACCATGTTCTCATCAAAGCCCCAATCCCAAACAAACGATTTGTTCAAAAATTTTCAAAAATCCTTTTTAATTTTTTTGAAACATTGAAAGAAGCAATTTAAAAACTCATTTTTAAAATGCTTCAAATAGTCCCTATTTTTTAATCCAAGTTGTCAAAAATACGTTAGTCTAAATTTTAACACCCACAATTTTTGTAAAGCTGAAATAATTTTCTGCATAAAATACGGTTTCAAATTTGTAAACCAAAATATTTACCTACGATCAAGGATATGTTTTTAGAAGAGCAAGAAAACACTTTGAGGAATAAAAGCGGAAAATAATTTTTTTAAATAAATCCATTTGACGCAGAAAATTCCCCAGTTTTTGAAGAGTTTCAGACCCCCGTAAATATTTTTCCGACCAGTGTTTTAGGAAATGTACGTCGAATTTAGAAAATTTTAGAAAATCTGGACAAAATTTGCCTGAAATTGGGTGACTAGGATGGTTTTCTATTGTGCGCTTTTGGAACTGGGTTGGGGGTTACAAAGGTTTTGGAACAACCCGTACGCACATATGCACTTGACTGTCTGTACCTGTAAAATAAGGTTTGATATGTGAATGTGATGTAGAAATAGGACTTTATAAGGGAACCTCCTATTCCTTTCACTTCCCTTTTGCTCCAAGTCACGGAAGATTTCATAAGAAAAGAGAATTGTGAGGAAGAAAGTGAGAAATGCTGGTTCTCAAGTAACTCTCACTTCCCTCACTTCATTCCCTGTGTCAAAGCATGGAGTCAGGGAACCGTTCATTCCCAATGTCAATGCCCTGCCAATATTAAAATATGCGGGTGGGCAAATTTCAATTCCTCCTTCTGTATTATGTAACCAAAGGAAAAGGGGGAAAATAGTCCGTTAAAAGCAGTGCAGTCTTCACTCTCATTGTGAGTATAGGGGCACCCTTGAAAACAGTAAGATGTGACTTACAATAGTGATGTTTGAGAAGGAGGACAAGGGAGCCGTTCCATGGCGGGTGACACTATTGACAGGGATTGAGTGGAAAATGTGCGGGGTTTTGGGACACGTTGATAATTATTATTGCAATAATGGTAAAGGTGAGAGCCGACATAGGAGTGGTGACTTTTTGCTTGGAACGTGGATTATGGCAGGGAATTTGGTAAATTGAGAAAGCTAATTGTGTTAGTGTAGGTCCCTGGAGGGTTGTTTTGCTCGTGTATTCCGGATTCTGGTTTGGAAGAGAAGAGAGCAAGGAAGCGCTTGTAAATTCTGCTTGTTCTTCTTACGGCTGTGTGAATTTTGCGGGGTAAGATTGTTATGGAGAGAAAGGAGAGAGAGAGAGAGAGAGAGAGAGAGAAGAAGGGAATGTGTATAATGGATGACAAGATGTTTGGTCGTAGGAAGTAACGTAAACTGGAGGCACCAGACACGTTTGTGGAGGAGAAGAGGAGAAAGAGGAGCAAACAAGTGCACGTAAGCACTGTGAGCGGAGAGAGCACTTCCTTTGCATAATTTACAACGGCATATAAATCAATAGCGGAGCGAGAGAATATTATAAGCACAATGTTTTCAGTACTTAGGGATCCGTACCGGTTCTGTCAAAACTTGAGTAGTGCAGTAATTTGTTCAGGTCAAGTTGCGGGATCTGGGGTCAAGATCGGGTCAATTTTCTACAAGGAAAGAGGTAATTAAGTTTCTAGTGACTCTGGTCAATTTGAAGTCCTCCTTCAGGTAGTTGAGGTCAAATTTTAGACATTTGAGGTCAAGGCTTGGTGAGTTGAGGTCAAGGCTTGGTGAGTTGAGATCAAGGTTTGGAGAGTTGAGGTCAAGGTTTGGTGAGTTGAGGTCAAGGCTTGGTGAGTTGAGATCAAGGTTTGGAGAGTTGAGGTCAAGGTTTGGAGAGTTGAGGTCAAGTTTTGGAAAGCTGAGGTCAAGGTTTGGAAAGTTGAGGTCAAGTTTTGGAAAGTTGTGGTCAAGTTTTGGAAAGTTGAGGTCAAGTTTTGGAAAGTTGTGGTCAAGTTTTGGAAAGCTGAGGTCAAGTTTTGGAAAGCTGAGGTCAAGTTTTGGGAAGTTGAGGTCAAGTTTTGGAAAGTTGAGGTCAAGTTTTGGAAAGCTGAGGTCAAGGTTTAAAGAGTTAAGGTCAAGGGTTGGAGAGTTAGGTCTCAACTGAGGTCAAAGGTTTGAAGAGTTTAGGTCAAGGGTTGGAGAGTTAGGTCTCAACTGAGGTCAAAGGTTTGAAGAGTTTAGGTCAAGGGTTGGAGAGTTAGGTCTCAACTGAGGTCAAAGGTTTGAAGAGTTAAGATCAAGGGTTGGAGAGTTAGGTCTCAACTGAGGTCAAAGGTTGTACAGTTAGTATCATGATTTGGAGAGTTGCGGTCAAGGATTAGACTTAAGGTCAAGATTATTGCATTTATAATCATGGTTTATAGAGGTGAGGTCACGGTAGAAACAGTTGGGGTCAACTTGAACAGTGAAAATTAAATTCAGGTCAAGCATTAAACAGTTGAGTACGAGGCACTGATAGTTGAGGTCACAGTGTTGACAGTTCAATTTCATATCAAACTTGGCGAATTGACAGGACCAGAACAATGCAAGCTTGGCTTCAACTGGGGTTAACTTACAAAATAAAATCTATTTTGAAACTTATTTGATACAGCTAAGGTCATGTTTGGTCATGTCTAAAGCTACCAAGATACAGTTCAAATAAAGACTCAAGAAACTCTCATTGTAAAGTGTCTGTATTCAAGAGAATTTGGCCAAAGTCAGGTCAGGTTTAAGGACGGTTAGATCAAGTTCCTCACCTTCACTATAGACAGTTTTGAAGTAGTCACTAAAGGTATCGTCAAAGATACATCTTTAAAAGATAAATGTAAACCAAGTTTAAAGAAACCCAGGTCTCAATTGAGACAAACTTCATTCACGCAATAGTCAAATTTAGGTGACACAAACTACAGTAAAAGATATAATTACATATGTCATTCAATAATTCAATCTAAGAACATATTCAATTTAGAAATCTGAGAATAAAACTTGATTCAAGTTGGAGTGGAGATTCAATTGTTACTATACATATGTATGTACATGTTGTTGCAAATGTATGTGTACTAGGTACATACATATGTGTGTTAAATTCTAAGTTTCACTTGATTAATGTCGCATTTAAATAATCAAGATTCATTTCAGACGTAAAAAATGCTTTTAGACACTCAAGTTAACTTCAGACTCAAGTAGAACCTTAAAATGCCACACTTAAATACTTAAGCGCAGGTTTTACTTGATTCTTAATTAATGTCACACTTTAATGCTGAAGTTCACGTATACATCTTCAATGGAGATCGCATATAAACAAACTACACTAGTATATCCCACTTCAAAATTGAATTCAAGGGCAATACCAAGTAGTCAACCATGAATGCAATAATTGGAGTTTAAGTTTTAGTGCTTATGAAAAATTTTCACACTTGAATATTTGAGTTCAAGTATGAATTCAAGTGCAGATTCAAAACAGTCACACTTGAATTCTACCGGTGTTTAAGTTGAAGTGCCCACTCAAACATAGAGTCACACTTGTAAGGTCGAGTGGAGTTTCAAGTGTGAGTCAGTACTTAAGTGGAATTTTAAAATTTGAGGTGGGAATTTTAAAGTCTCGATCTTCAAATAGTGAGCTCTGCGTAAGCACTTCCTACACTTGAGGGCTGAAAGCTGTCTGAGACGGAACTGTGGCGCTGGAAACTCATATTTCAAAGTCGGGACGGGCAGAGTGGAAATAATTCATAAAGTCGGAAGAAGCCCTAAAGTGTCCCTCCTTTCACATCACATCATTTTCTTTGCTCTTCGTCCAACAACAACCTCTCACGTAATGTTATGTTCCTAAAACATGCACTTCCCCATCCGCTTCCCAGCATTTCCTTTATTTCCTTCCTCGTAACCATCCGCCCTTTAAATGCCCATTATCTTGTTTTCTCAACCCGTCTTTCCGCTCCAAGTCCACATCTCTTCCTTCACACAACAAACACTCAATCCCAAGTTCCATCTTCAATCAAACCCCCTACTCACCATTCTCATCTTTTATTTTCAAATTGTCCCTATAATCTCCATATCTCTAAAATCTCTTTTCCCAGTCCGGTCATTTTCCTTCTCCCCGGTCCAAGGTCCTTCCTTCTCTGTCATTTTATCCCTCACGAATTATCTACTATTATTATTTTACGAAAGGAAACCATCTCCATAGTTTTGATATCCCCTCCAGTTTTTTTTCCTTCAATTTGATAAATAAAATGAAGCACTCACATTTTCAAAAATCCAATTCTTTTGAATTTTTGCAAGCATGAAATCTTACAAATGAAATTTCACCTTGGATTTCACTTCCTCTCAAATTTTTTTGTTGTTTTCAAAACTTATTTTTGAAAATGATTCATTATTTATTAGAAATTTTTGTCTTTTTACTAAAATTAAATTCTTTCTATTTTTAATTTTAAAAAGTTATTCATAATAGAGAGCAGATTTCAGATTTTAAAACTACACTTGTAGAGGAATTATTTTTGCAAAGTTTTCGGAAAACAATTAGGGAGCCACACATTTATTTTCGAAGCTTCATTATTTCCTTAACGAGTGCAAAATAGATAACACGACCTTGTCCCTGTGACCTGGTCCAATGGACCGTATGCTTTTTAGTATGTCAGCTTATAGGGCCAATTTAATACAAATCTTAAGTATATAGTCTATATTGTCTGAGAAAATAATCAATTTAAAAAACAGGGTTAATTTAAAGAGGAGTGAAAAGACATACTTTTTGAAGTTTAGAAAACATTTTAATTAATTTATTCCACCCAGAAAGTCCTTATACAATTTCTCCTTTATAAGTGATACACTGAAATCCAGTGTGCTACTATATATGGTATTAATTATACGGCTATGTCTGATGAGTTCGTTGAAGGGATTACAACGCCGCCGAGAAAAGATTGGCTCGAGAGTAGGAAGAGCATTGGAGCTCAAATTCTCCATGATTTTGAAAAGGACAATGTTTCCCAACACCTTAAGCGTGGCGCCAGCTACCAGACCCACATCATTAAGGGTGACATTTTATTTTTGTATTTAATCAAATGATACAGCCCTTTGTCGTTGTGACAGACGCCTTTACCAGTGCTCTATAAAAACAGTTGAATATATTTTAAATATTACTGCTAAAATATAATTTTGTAAGCAGTATTTTGGATGTCAGAATTTAACAATAATAATTGCAAAGCTCAAGCCCAAGTTATTATAGAAGAGTTTCGGTTTTGTACAAATGGTCAAACGACATTAAACCTTTACAATAATTATTTCATGTGTTAATATAGGGAACTGGAGTTACATCCCGCCAGGGTTGGACATTCTCCGAGAATACCAGTCCCTGCAAGTGCGTCAACAGCGGGACACCAGGAGCAATATCACACTAAGTATTTACGGCGCCAAATTTCAAAAATACCTCTCATTTTTACGTATTTTATTTTCAGCGTTAGTTTTAATTGTAATTTAAATTATTTTCCTGGATGCTGATACAAACTTGCACAAGTTTCTTTCCTCAAGTTTGCTAGAACCAATTTTAAGGACATAAGTTTCAAAAATCTCAAAACAATCTTATTGTCGGTGGTTATCATTTTCCCGAGAGTTCGTTTAAATAATTAATGATCCGGACTTAACCTCATATTTTATTGAATAGATGTGGAGATGAGTGGTTACAGCAGACGGAACTCTTATGATATTTTTGACGAGTTCCAGCACCGAATAATGCACGTATCGGAGCAAACAGAGACGGATCTTATGCGGAAAGGGAACAAGCGGAAGTACACGTTTTCCGTGCGCGGTTCGGAAGGAAACGAACTTTTTAAATTCCGGCGTGAGCGGAGCTGCTGTGGCGATGTACGTCCTTGGATGTGTACCAAACTATTTTGAAACTGTAATACGTACTATGAATAGTATCTAGCATTGAAAGTCTATCATTGAGATGTACATCGATGCAGTAGTAATTTTACTACTACAGATTATTGTATACACGATTTAATGTATCAATTCCATATAACGATATCATCGATGCAAAACAAAACACCAGGTATTGAAGAACCTCCAGGTTTTCCGTTTTCCGAACACCTATTAAATACCTGCCGCTGTTATTATTATTTCAGGCAATTGAGTGTATGGTGGCGGACGGATCAATTATTGGCGGAGTGAGGTCCGGTTGCTCCTGCTTCTTTTGCACGTCCTACATCGATGTATTCGAAGGGCGGTTGGGCTACGGAGGCCCGAGCGTCCTACTCATTGAGGACCGGGGCTGGTGCAATAGAGAGTTTGCTGTTGTGGACCCTGCGGACAAGAGCCAGGTGATTGCCTACATCACGAAGCGCTTTGAGGACGCTTCGATGGAGGGCTACGACGATGCGGATGTCTATCTCGTGGAATTCAAAGGCACTCATGAAATGAACCCCATCTATAAAACCATCCTCATCGGAGCTGTATTTTTCCTGGTCAATTTCCATTTAATTTCTTTCTACCTTATTTACAAACTGGGCGGTAATATTGGGGATTACTTGAATCGACTAAAAACACCGGAGTTAATTTTTTTCAAAATGCTTTACTTTTACAGGATTTTAAATATTTTGAAGAAACACGGTCAAAGCGTGAAGGGCGGAATTCGAAAAGTTCCGGGAAGTTGGATCCTAATAAAGCAAGCGTTTAAATTCTTTCAAAATCTTTTGAGTTCCCGCCTAAATCTTTTCATCATCCAAAAACTTTGCAGTTTGTACAAGCGCATGGAGCGAATTTTCATTTAAGACCGTATTTCTCATGAAACACTTGGGTATGATACACTTGATTTTTGGACAGGGCTCTATTGAAAGGAGGACACCGTTGTAAAGAAGTGCTAGTGTAGTTGGGAATTCAATGGAATGATAAGCTATGCAAATGATAAGACAAGGGAGTTGACAGGTATTATGGAAGATTTGCTCCGCACCCTTCTTCACGTCCCCTTTGAATTGGCTGTTAAAAGAGGAGCTATGCGAGAGTTGGAGGAGCAGATGTGTGACAAAAGAGCCGGAAGACGAGTCACACCTTCGGGACTCTCTGCTCCTTTTCTCGCGTCTCCTCTCTTCCCAATCCATGGACAACTTTTTTTTCTCTAATCGAATTTCTCAGCCCCTTGGTGACATTAAACTTGATTATTTCGTCTGTCACCCGATCCCCCTCTTTCACTTATTTCTTCTCCCGACTTTCACCAAATATTTGTCTTTTTTCTTCCCATCCTTTCTCTCGTCGTCACATATTTACAGTGGAGTCTCTTTATAGTGGACACTCTCGTGATAGCTTCTTCTCTTGTGCTCCGAAAATATAACGAAATATCCGAGTTTCCTACAAATTTTTTATTGTCCGTGTATGCAGTGAGGTCTCGCTATAGTGGATCTCCGAATAAGACATGCTCTATATATAGGGCATTGAGAAACGCGATTGTATGGAACAGGGTCACCAGGAATTTTTAAATCGTTGGAAAGTACAACCTGAACCTGGATATGATTATGAAGTATGTATGAACCTTGTAGGGTAATATTTTTGCGCTTACTATAATGTAATTTTTTTGATTGTAATAGTAAGTAGAGTAGGTTCTTGTTATAAAGGACGCTTAAAGAAGATAAAATGCTTGTAGAGGGAAATATGGTACATGTATGATATTTCAGAAAAACGGGTTTTTATTGTTAAGAGCGCCCCAAATGTGCTCTGTCTGTAACGAAGAACTTTGGATAAACAAGTTTTGTTTAGGGGGAAAATACTCGAGAACGATTGGCAGTTATTTCAATTTTAAGTAATTATTTTATGAGTTCGTGGAAGTATTAGATTCAAAAAGTAACTGAATTTTAGGGGAACTGGTTTAAAGAGCGTGCTCTGTAAATTTGGAAAGCTGCTCAATGGCAGGGTGTTTGGCCTGCTCTATTTTCCTATTGAGTCGACTTGGTGTGTCCGGGAAGGCTGTGTTTAGCCCAATGCTGGGGTTGTGAGGGAAATGTGTCCCTCGGAGGGATTGTGTTGACCGTCCCTTCCTTGTCCTTTTGGGAATAGCATTTTCATCCTTGGATTATTCCATTCTATTATTTCTACGAACACGTCCCACGTTCTCACGGAGAACCATTTCCCATCCTGATGTCAACTTTATATAGAGCTCTGGGAGTGTTGGATCTTCAAGTTCTCCTAAATTATAGCGGTATTTTGGGTAAATTCCATTCCTCAGTATTGACTTCTATTTGCAATTTGTTTGAAGCTTTGCGCTTGTGATTAAACTCCAACTAAACTGAATTTCAAAGGGACTTGGCCTTCAAATGACCCAAGCTTGACCTTCAAATGACCCAAGCTTGACCTTCAAATGACCCAAGCTTGACCTTCAAATGACCCAAGCTTGACCTTCAAATGACCCAAGCTTGACCTTCAAATGACCCAAGCTTGACCTTCAAATGACCCTAGGTAGACCTTCAAATGACCCAAGATTTACCTTTAAATGACACAACGACCTTTAAATGACGCAAACTTGACCTTTGTATTCCCCAAACTTGAACTTTAAATGAACTTGACCATTCGATCTGCTAACGTTTAAAAAATGTTGAATAAATATTAACTGAGGTTTGGCATTGGGTCTACAAAAACTTGATTTACATATATTGGCAAAAAACTTGAGAATTGAATGGTAGTTTTGAACTTGATTGAAACTTGCATTATTACACTTGATTAAAGTTCCATGACATCAAGTTGATCCGAACTTGTCATTTGACCTGCACATTATTCACAACTTAAGCCTCCATTCGGGTAAAATTTAGCTCTATATAGCGTATACTACACTTATACAAAATTCTAGCTCATAATTGACCTTTACTTGACCTGCCCTCTGGGTTAACAAAGCTTGAGCCGAACTTGGCACAAGACTACTACTTTACATGCAGCTAAACATCTGATTCAAATTTGACCTGACCTTGACCCCACCCAGCCCCCAATCTCCACTCTGAGCTATAATTTTCAAGTGAAGCTTTTTATGAGTCCGAATTCATACTTGACCTTCCCCTGAACTGAAAGTATCTATTGAACAATAAATATAAAAGTCAAGTATAAAAACTAGTAAAAACTAGTAAAGTATAAAATAAATATATATGTCAATATCAACTTCACATGTAATCGGACACGTCTCACTTGAACTTGAGCAGAGCTCTGATATGTACTTCTAGAAATACCCTTGTACGGACGTGCATGTCAACCATGCGTATAGATATGCATACAAGCTCTGTTTGGAACTTAACCCACTTGTACATATTTGTATGCACAAGGTTGGTAATAAGAGGAAGTGTATTGTAAGAGCGGGGAGAAGAGCCCGAGGCGGGACTTTGACTTCAATATTTATTTCACAAGTCAATGCAATAATGAAATTGAAATGTTTTCTTTCCCATGCCCTGGAGGGATGTGCACAGCTTTTACCAAATTACCAAATGAGACTCTTCCTCACTCCTTTTCATCATCCGGCCTGTTAAGGGCCTTTCTGGAGCTTCAAAAGGGATTACAACTCCCGAATATTTATTTTTGCCCATTATCCCCTCTGTCATTTCCCCTAACTTCCATCCTGCCCCTTAACCCCACTCTTGTAATTGACTCCATGGTTGGCTTAGCAATTCAACATGACATTGGTCCCTTTCCTTTTATTTCCTATTTGATCCGCAGCTTTCTCATGTTTTTTGATCTTTGTGTCTCTAAACGTTTTAATGATTAATTTAAATCTTTCTGACTCCTTATGCTAATTATTTCCATCCCGACATTTTTGCATCACTTCAAATCTTGGGGTCTAATTACATTTTAAAATTGTTCTGTCCCTTAACCGTACGCATGTAGTTTTTAGAGCGTATTGCATCCCAACAGCAACACTATTTTTTGCTGAACGTTTTGACTCTCAACAGCATCGGTGCTTGAAGAATCCTTTGACTCTTAACCGTATGCGTTCCTCCACCTTAGACTGTGTTAGTGTTGTTTACAATTGAGAAGGTCTCGATGCATGTGTTTACACGAGAGTGTCATTTTCGGAAGAGCCGTCAAATATAGTGGTAGATTTTCAAAGGATCTTTGTAGTGGGCATGCAAATATACGCCCATATATGTAATTATAAACATTAAAGAGTGCGTAAATTCAAGCGTTTAAATTTGAATCACCCGTAAATTTTCCAGGGGAACGCTTTTAATTAAAAATTCCACTTAAACTCATACCTATAGAGTTTAATGGGGAAATTGCATAGGAAGTTCCCCTTAGCTCCCACAGTACGTATGTATGTACTGGGCCTGGACAGGTAGCATTGCGAAAGGGGTCCTTTCAAACAGATAGGTTTTGTTTGTCCGGAAATGTCTCGTGGTGGATTTTGAGGAGATGTCTGGAGGCGGGAAATTCAAGTGGGAAATTAAAATAAAAGCTTGTTGCTCTTTAGAAATTAAAAGGGAATTGGGATGAGAAAATGAGTGGAGCAGGGATTTCACCTTTTTCAAAAGCTCCGGCCTCCTCCCAAAAACCAACTCACTCTCACTATAACACACAGAATCTTGACAGCCGCACAAACGAGACAACAAAATCCATTAACAAAACGCCTAGCTCACATTAAGTATTAAAACATGCTCTTGTCCAATCTATGGTGTCGGCTGGGTATGTATTTGGATCCCTGTTTTTAAAACATTGCGTCTTCCCCACAATGCATAATAATACAGGGTCCTAGGGAAATTGCTTCTCTTGGAACTCTAAAATTTTTATTCCAACTTTTAAACGTCCGTTGAAAAAACCTCCCTCAAAATCATTTCCTTCCATATGTCCCAATATTTCCTCCAATAATTATTTTTTTACTATGGTTCAAAAGTGTCTAAAATTTAAATTCACAATGCCCCAAGACTTTCTCCGATACATTTTCTCACTTCGCCCCGAAAATCAGGTAAATGTAATTACCTGGGACGGAATTTGTTAGCAAACTATTCATTTCCATGCAAATTTGACTTAAATAAATTTTAAAATAATTGTAACCAGGCCAAATTTTTAGCCCGCTATTTCCACAGTAATGTTTACATGGCAGTGTTTGTTTCTTGGTCAATTATCAGAAGATGTATATTCCATTTTTGTATCCACCATCCAGGGGATTGGATTTCCCATTATTTTCCCCTTTCTCAAAAAAATGGTACATTTAATATTTCCTGATTTTCTGGAAGGAACGAGATATTTCCGGAGCTCTCTGCCTTTGAAAAAGTGTGCATAAAGGAAGAGTACTACAATTCATTTTGTCTCCAGACTCAAGTACTCTCTATTAAACTATAATAAGATGTCATGCTTTTTTCCCAACAGCTGTCCCAACATTTACAGTGTATTCATTTTATGAGAGGAGCCTTAAATGTTGGGAAATTTGACTCTTATGACGACAGACCCCTGGAAGGAGAAAAATTAAAATTATTTTAAAGGAAATTATGTGCCATATTTGTCTCATATAGGGAAAGTTGAATTACAAGGACGAACCTCCATAAATGAGATTTCCTCTTAGAGTTAAATGCATATAACATAAAATACATATGTCAAAACAGAGGAGTTGCAACACAAAAATGCACAAATGTTTTGCAATCTGTTGCGAAACATTCTCAAAGAGAAAATGTGCCAAGCCTTTGTAAAAAAAGTCCCTTATGGCGAGAGTGCACTCTGAGGAAACTTGACTGTACCTATGTATGTATGTGCGTGTTGATTGAATAGGAGACATAATATGAGACTTACACTTGTCCCTGTGTGCTTGGAGAGTGGGGCTGAGTGTTCCTCATGTGAGTGTGTGTTTGTGTGAATTTAAGAGCATTAAAGTGCTCTCTTTACAAGAGTTGGCTTGTGTGATTGTGACGGAGGGGATAACTGGATGTTGTTCCGAATTTTAATCTCCTCCTCGCTCTCTCTCTCTCTCTCTCTCTCTCTCTCTCTCTCTCTCTCTGAAATGGGAAGGATATGTGCTTGCCAGTTTTCATTAGGACATTTCTCATGTTCCAGGCATCTCAATTCAACCTGACTTTCAATTCATTTCCAAATGTATGAGTTCCATGTATAATTCCAAAACCTGTAATTACTTATTGACTCCACGCTCCCACTAAAAGCTTTGCCCTGTTCCTTTCCATTCCTTCGGTCTCGGGTCATCCCATTCTTAATTTTCCATGGAACATTGTCACCTCCAATTAGATCCAAAAAGACGGGGATTTATATCGTGTGGGCCTCGTTTGAACACTTTCATGAGCATCACCTTCCCATGAATATTTGCGAGCCCTGGAATTTCCATGTCTTGTTTATAAATATTAAATTTATCCCGTGTATATACGTACTTTCTGTATACATTAGCAAGGGTTTTTATTAGGGTAAAATAGAAAAAAGCCACTGGGGCATACTTTCAATATATGTACGTTACCCTTCCCTTTGAATGCATTAAAAATACCCCCCTGATAGACTTTGTATGAAAGATCCACCTTTTTAAAGGAATTATGTATGTACATATGTATATTGCGAGAGCATGCTATTTTTCTATGGGCAAATATTTTATAAAGTTTTGTGTACTTACCACAAGGCTACGCTCTCTCATTGCCAAATCATGCCAAAGAGAGGACATTGCAAATGAAGGTATAGTTACTCAAATAATATTGTGTAAGCTTGGACTTGATAATAAATATTTCCATATTATGGTTAGCACTGTACTTGCAAATAGCGTAGGATAAAAAACCTTGAATTCCCTTAGGATTTTAAAATTTATTTGATGCTCTTTATAAATAGGGAGATCCGTCCACGGTCCACGACCTGTCTCACTGGTATTCACTTTGATGGCAAAATAAATTTATTTACAGCTTTAAAAAAATATTCGGTTCGTTTTATCGGATTTTGTGGAAATCTTCCATTTTGTATGATAATTGTAAGGTATTAGTTCAAATGATCTGAAGGTAGAGGTTTTTGCGGGAATTTTTAAGAAAGTATCTTTTTAAATTCAAAATGTTTTACGGAAAGCGCGGGGATTTTGCAAGCAAATTTTAATCCTTACAGAGAAATTATTTAATAAGGGATCCCTAATTTCAAAAGTATAATTACTGTTTAGACACTTCCATATATTTGCACAATTATTGTGGAAATTCCCCTAGAGGATGATTTTCCAAATCCTTTTAAACGTGAAACGACACTTTTTTCTTACAATGGCGCAAAAAAGCACGCCTCTGGGAAAACCATATGTACACAGATCAGGGCCGGTCCTAGTTAAGAAATTCAATCCTCTTCCTGGAACCTCATGGAGGATCTTTGAGCTCAATGGAATGTCAAAACCGAGGTTAAAAGCAACTCCTACAATACACGAGTCTTTGTCTAAAAAACTTTAAACGTTCGTTTGAAAAACTAGAAAAGGGTGATAAAAGTAGGCATTGAAATTACATACTTTCCAAGGAGTCCAGAAACTCAATATTTCTGCTCTCCTTAAGAAAAGGGGTCGAAATAGACAGCTTCAAATTTATTGAGCAAAAATTTAAGAAACAATTTCCAGGAAAATGTTATTTTAAGACAGTTTTTTTTATTTTCATTACCTATGCTTCAAATTGCAGTCCAAATATCTAACTGTCCCGTATAGTTTCAACAAATCTTCGTCAGAATTTATGTAAACATATTTGATCCCAACACCCCAAAAAAACTTGGATCAAGGAGGCGGAGGAAAGTCGGATATTTAAAAAAAAGATGAAAGTAAAGTTTTAAATTATGGGGGAATTTTTGCTGGCAATCTCTAAAATAAAAGAGTTTAATTAAGAATAATATTACATGAGATTTATTATGTGTGTACGTGTATGATTATCGTATGTGAGTATGGGCATAAAATTTCATCCCAGCCCTCACCTGCAGCACAACCATACACACACACACACACACATGATTTCAATTGAGAGATTTTATTCATAAAGTTTTATTCGTCTCATGCTGTGTGCGAGTCCAGCGCTGCGTGATATTTCCGAATTAAAATATTTCAATAATAATAATTTCTCTATTCCAGGTACACGCTCCCATTACAACATCCAAAGGCGGGAAGGGATACGGGGTGTTCAGCAATTCACACGAAGGAGGCGGACCCGGGGTTGTCAAAATTTTTTATGATGGACGACCCATTCCACATTTACGTATGTACATACAGTGTACTCCCGCTATGATTCTCTCAGTTTTTTCGAATGGGCTAAAAATACTGAA
The DNA here is from genome assembly GCA_947179485.1 of Allacma fusca. Classification (NCBI taxonomy): domain Eukaryota; kingdom Metazoa; phylum Arthropoda; class Collembola; order Symphypleona; family Sminthuridae; genus Allacma; species Allacma fusca. The sequence goes on along the minus strand of OX359247.1, from coordinate 57,749,532 downwards.
TACACATCCTCATATATGACTTGTAATTTTTGGACTTGTGAGAGCCTTTGATTAGGACTAAATTTTGAGGCTTTTCAGAGTGCGCCTGTAAAAAGTTGGACTGTAGACCCGAGTTATACATTTCCTTTGTCCCGCCCTGATAGTCTCCTCTCGTGTCAAGTGCTCATTTGGGCTTTCCTTATAAACCATTCTTGTGCCCTTTAATCATGTCAGATGTAATATTGACAATTTAATTTTCTTTTGTTTCTCAAAAAAACGTCTCTTTGTATTCTCAGTTCAGAAATTACAGTCTTAGGGTTTTCCAATTCAAATTCAACAAATTTTTGGTCTGAAAAAAAAATCCCTCAAACGGAAAAATAGTTTGAACTCTTCCTTTAACGGATACTCCTTTTGACACTGATTATTTCTTTACGGGCGAAAATACATTTTACCTCGAAATGTAATTTTTTCCCTTATTCAAGAGCACCCACGGGAAACATTTGTTAATGCGGTGACCTACATGAGAGCATTTTCTCTGTGGAGGGAAACTATATAGCTAGAGAAATGCACATTTTAAGCAGGCATTTTTTACTCTGTTTACATTTACTGTCAAGTGCTACTACCAAGGAGCCTAACAAATTTGTTTAGTATTTAGGGGCGAAAGTGTTTGATAAAATTTTAGACCTGTAGTAGCTTTTCCCATAAGGACGCAGTCAAGTAATTACTTTTATGAGGGACCTCTGTGTATAACATTTGTGGACAGGGATTAAATATTAGGACGAGTCTCACTTCACCCCAATGCTTGTCTTTTTACAAGAGCATATGTGTTGTTTTTGTATGGAGCCAAATACTGTTATGTGGGACCCCTTTATAAAGTCAGGTTTCAAGGGGTGCAGGCTGATACTGAGTGTGGATAAAAGCGGGTGAAAAAAAGGTGTGTGAAAAAAAAGGGGGAAAGCACCTTTACATAAAGTTGTGCATAAGTTTAGAAAAAAATAGTTTTCACTTTCGTCATGCAATAACTCTTGTGTGTTAAACTTTCTTTCTGCATGACGTCTTAAGTCATGCTTCAGAGAAAGAGGAGAAAAAGACGAAAGGGAAAGATTCATGATGAGAAAAGCAACAGGCGATATAAGTTTTCCCCACACGTGTTCCTCCCACTCATAAACGTACACACACACACACACACACACATACATACAAACTCACCCATAAAGTTCCAAAATAAATCACCAACTTTTGAGTTTGTGGCGTGTGAGAGATATAACTCTGGAATGAGCTGCGACAATCAAAAAGAAAGTTGAGCAATCTTTGAGAGATGGGAAACACTGATATTTGTCACATTTCATAATGGCCAACAAATGATTCTCTTTTTATTTCACAGTGTGTATGTACATATTTATGTTCTCTCTCTCTCTCTATAGGAGACGTATCATGTGTACAAAAGGATTTTCTCTCAAAATTCAAACACGTTTAGGCGGAACTCTTTTTAGCACAAGATTAATTTTTGGTATTGTAAGTGCATCAGGGTTGAAAGAACAAAACTGCTTGTATATGCTTGCCAAGGTGAAACTGCCCCTTACATGCCTTGTTTTGAAATTGGCGGGCGTTTTCCGTATTCTGAGCAGGCATTTTTAAACAATCCTTAGCTTATCAAAAAAATGTTTTTTTAAATAAAATTTTAAATCCTAAAGTGCTATTTTAGGAACAGGTTAGAAAATTTTGAATTCCCTGTTGTTGAAAAATTACTGGGCATGTTTTCAATATAACAAAAATTAACGTAAATCAATAAATAAGGACATTTGAATAAACAAATCCAAAAAAGGAGTTTTTTGTGGATAATGCCCATTTAAATTTTTGATTTTCGAATTGAAAAATAAACATTTCAGCTATATTATAGTTGGTAGCAAAATTAAAGAAGAAAACTAAAAAAAAAGCAATATAAAAGACAATCCTTAGGGCAGTAAATTCCATGAAAGTAAACATTTTGAGAAATAAAAATGCTACACATATTTTATGCGTAATGGGAACTTTATATTAAGTAGAAAAACTAAAATAGAGTCACGAAACATCCTCTAAAAAATATTACAAACTGGTGCTAATGTCAAATAATTTGTAATTCAGTTCTATATGTAGCTTCAAATATATCTACATACTTGCCCAAGCGTACAGAATTCACCCTTTCATAGAGGGCGCGCCGTTAAGGGTAAAATAGTACGAAAAAAATTCAGGAGAAAAATTGTACAAGCGGAAAATCTGTTTAGTTGAAGAAAAAAATGTGGATACACTTTTAGCGAGATGAAGATTTACGATTTGAGGGCGAGATTAAAATCAGGTTGGGCTAAAAGAAAAACAGACAAGAACAGCATGTAATATTGTAAAAGGAGAGGGAAGACCGCAACATTTGGCACGTAACATGACACATGTGTAGCAGTTGCGAGAGCCCAAGTGTCAAAACGTCCGGATTGGAAATCAAATGTGTCAAGGAAATTAAACTTGGCCCTGAATCCACAAGCGAAACTTGAGCCGTATTCCTTGCGGTGTGGTCCGTGTCAAAACTTGGTTTCCTCATGTAAAATAGTTTCTTATTCCTATTTACTCCTCCAAGCATGCTCACATTCTAGTCCCATCACACAATTCCGGCTCCCCTACAAAACCAGCAAAATTTGGCAATTTCAAAACAGATCGCTTTTAAATTACAAAATTATCGCTTTTTGAAACGGGGGAAAAATCCTAATTATTTTGCGCCCTGGAAAACATGCTCCTATAAGGGCGTCGGATATAACGAAAAGTTACTGTATACGCAAAGTACACCGGGCTTACATAATCTTATACAATTATTTTCCTGAATGCATATATGAACTAGAATTTGAATTCACAAAATATGGATATAAAATAGGACTACAATTGACGCTCAACTCCTGCACATGAAAAGGTATTCGAAATCTAGGGCTCCATTTGAACGAAATTAAGGGAAAATGATTTCAAGGGACAAAATCCAAGAAATAATGAAATACTGAAGATTTTAAAGAAAAGAAATTCAAGGGGACAAAAAAATTCCCAATTGACCTGCCCATGACCCTTTTGTTTCGTTATACTCTTCATACAAAATAGCATACTAATACACACCTCTGAGTAAACAAATTCCAGCTCTCATAATAAAAACCTTCCAAGTGTAACGAGAAAAATTAGCATTGCGTTAAATGGGGAAAATCCCAAAGCCAACTCCTGTACTTCATAGAGCTGGTTACAACTGGGGCTTATATCGAAAAGGACCAATTATAAGGGAAATCCTCCCAAAACGGAACCAGATGTGTAGGAGTTGGGCTGAAAAGAGATCCAGTGCCACAAAGGGCTTAATTATCACCAAATAGAACTGAGGAATCCGGAACGAAGGAAAAAAAAGGTAAATCCGGAGTACAACAAATCCTAATTTGTAACACATGTGCCAGCTATGCAGCTAACAAGGCATGTTCGCCTCTCGGGATGTATTTACACATTGACGTATGTACATGCCTATATACAGCGTTCCAGAAAATTTCCCTCCTTACATAAACAGAGTGCCTTATATGCTAAAAAAAATGTAATGTGCCAGGGCAGTGTTATAGGGAGTGTGTGTGAGAATTGGATAATTATTGGAATTGCCTTGTGTACAGGATTAAGGAAGAGATTTTTGCAGTGGGTCCTGTACCCGTATATGGAATGTGGAAATGATATGTAGGGGGAGAGAGAGAGGAGGTCTCGGAAATAAAGGAGATCACTCAGAAACTTTTACTTGGATTGACATTTCGTGGAATTCCCTGACAGTTTGATCATCCCTTCCCCATCCCAACAATAGAATTACATTAAATGGAACAGACACGCTGTAATGGATGCTCCCAAGTCTTAGGAACAATCTCCTCTTATTATTTTATTTAATTTTATCCTCAGCCTCCGCTCCCATGACAATCCCTTATCCCTCAATATCTATCATCCCTCAGGTTTCCAGCAGCCCCAGGCGCCACAATTACCTTCAGATTCCTCATCCTTTATTTACACACAGTCCGTTGTAATTATAGCAACACCCCTAAATTTGACTCATATTATGCACTAATAAAGGAAAATATCCCTTCCAAATATCCCCTCCCAACAGAGAAAGTCCTGTAGTAGGGTGCTCTCAAAATTAAATTTAGCTCCATACAGTAACAAATCCTTACAAAAGCATCATCCCTGACAAAAATCTTCCAAAAATTTGACGCTTAGGATTTATCTATACTCATGGGAAAAAGTAACGCTGTCCAAATATTTTGCCCTCACACAGACGAGGAATCGTTATATCGAGAATTTATTGTATCTGCGTGTGTGTATGTTTGTATGTGTGTGTATGTGAGTGTGTGAGAAAACCTCAATAGAAATCCTTCACCCAAGTATAGGATTTGTCATTCTCCGGAAGCCACAAGGAAAAATCCGTAGATCAACTTGTCTCCCTTTTCTCTCTCTCTCTCTCTGTCTCAGTCATTCAGTGTATGAATTGAATAGCAGCTGAGCTAATCTTATTCCTGCAATGGGGTTTATCCATCAAATTCAAGTAGAACTAGGGCTTCTGTACTTGCTTTTAATCCCAATCTTGTTTTTCATTCCCTCATATTTTTCTCCCCTCACTAGGAAAATAAATCTGTTGGATGTGCTCTTACATGTAATACTTACCGTCAAAATATAACCTTGGGCTTTTTCCTTCCCTCAGAATACTCCTATCAATTATGTAATTGAACTGTGGGGAAAATCCGAGATAAGTATAGTGCACACTCTTCTACATAGGCCTCAGAATCTTTTGAAACATTTTTGTACGGGAAAAATTTCCCCTGGAAATTTATACAGAATCTTGCTGATGTTAATAGAAGTTTTGTAAGTGTAACTCTGACTTTGGTGGAAGATATTAAATATTTCCCAGAAGAGTAGGTGTGTAATTGCAACATTACAAGGCTATGTTTTTTTAGGATTATGAGGTAAAAAAAATAAGCATTGGGGTAAATCCGGCTTTGCAAATTAATTTAGACAAGATACATGGAAGACAAGTTTGAAAGAAGGGTGTCCTTTTAAAGGAGGGCGCACTCTGTGTTTGCATGACTCATGCCCGACTCTTGCCCTCAATTGTCCCAATTTCCCACAAATGCTGGAAATTTGCAATGTGGTAGGTTTCCTTTGGCGGTGGGAAAGGACGCCGCCTCTGATCCCGGAAATAAAATGATGTGCAAAGGGAAGAGTGAGAGAGAGAGAGAGAGAGAGAGAGGAGAAGAAAAAATAAGGAAAGAGCACTGGAAGTGAATAAATTGCAATGATAAATGCAGGCGTTTGACTCTGCTCGAGCCAAAAGGGAAGGAGAAATCGAACTGGAAACCAAACATTGAATCTGCTCTATTCCTGTCTCCAGGGACTCCCTCCATTCCTCCTAAAAACTTTACATGTAAATTTGTATATGTACATGTAGTCGGATCTAACTACCCCGGCCCTCCATAAAACAGGTCTGCGTACATCTAGTCTTTGGGTTTTTTGAGGGGCGTCCGTTGTCACAAACTTGGACTGCAATTGGGTTGAAGTCCGTATGCTAAACCATATTACTGCCGCATTTATTATTTTATATGGGCCTTAGAGAGAAAAAGCATTCCGGAGCGATTCTCTGCCTTCCCCTAAGAGTCTCCCGCTATATGGAGGATTTAAGAAAATAATTCCTTGAGAGTAGACCATCTCAGCCCATTGGATTTTTCCATGGAAAATATTTACTCTCTTTGTGCTTGCCGGGTTGGGAAATTAAATTGTGTGTAAATAAAGCATTGCTAAAGTTGCAAATAAATATAAAGGACTTTCCCCCATTCCCACACATACCCCCAAAAGAAAATATTTTTCTCATATGCAAAGGAAATATTTTTTCCCATGTGTTTGTATGCAAACTCATCCATGCATCTTCCTCCATTGAGGATGGGATGGCTGTATTTACATCAAAATGTATGAAGACTGTACTCGGGTTTTTTAAGCCCATGGAAATTTTTCCATGTAAATTCATCCACTGATAATTTTACAGGGAAAAGAGCGAACGGTCGGGACTCCCGGTTCTTATTCCGCCTTGTATACATTTATAGACCACTTAAACAACTGGGATCTGAGGGAAAATTTTAAATTCCCTAAATTTGCAAAATTTATGAAATTTCATAAAAAATTGTTTGACCTAGGTCAATATTTAGTGTCCCAATGTAAAAAAAATGGAAGGAATTTTTTTTTGTCAACGTCAAATTTTGAAAACATCCCACCCAAATCATGAAATTCCGCAGCATTTGTAATGCTCAAACCCCAAATTTTGTCTTGGGCGGATATAAATCAAAATTTGAACAAAAAATCCGACAAATTTGCTACAAAGGCAGCATTTTGAATTCCTTCTTTGTACTTTGTTTCACTTTGCCCCTATGGACTAACATAGATGCCTCTGAATTTGAATTACTTTATCCCAGTGTTATAAGCCCCGTAACAAATGTCCTTTTAACGGCGTGGAAATCTTACATGTAAATGTCTAAATTCAACGTTATCCCACCCAAACCCTGAATGAATGTTTGCATCTGAATTGTAAATTTTGACCGGGAATTTTTTTAAACCCTTAGTTATTATAGCGTAGTGTACATGGAAAAATAAATTCCAGAGACTTGTCCGGAGCTTTTTGGGGAAAATAGCTCCAGTGTCTTGTATAAACCTTTCCATTGAAAAACTCCCTAAAATTTTAGTATTCCAAGGAGGACATAACGAATTTGAAGCATAAATAGGAACTTAGCTGACAAAAACATTCTTCATACGTGTAAAAATATTTCCCTCCCAAGAAAATATTTTTCACATATGCAAAAAGAAATTTCATAAAAGACAGATTTTTTTCCCTATTGTAAAAATGTTTAGAAAACCCGCTATCCAATTCCCAGAGAAAGTTGAGCTTAGGCGGAGTGACATGCTTTTATTGGTGACCCCATTGTGAGAGCATTGTCTACATTTGGGGCAAAAATATGTGACGAATTTTCCGTTTCTCCAAAGCTCATTTCTCCCTTTGTGAAAACGACTGCGGTGGAGCCATCAAAATTCAGAGGATTTTTAAGGGGCGTTTGTATAAAGACAGCGGACTGTATGGACCATTTCCTGGATGTGGGGAACGATACGGGGAGAAGTTATTGGGACAGTGGGAATGGCCAGAAAAGAGGGAAATGTGCATTGGGTTTTATATGGGGATAGTGTGTACAGGAGGGAAAGTCATAAAATGGGCCATTTGACAAATTCGAGTACAGGTCGCTTTTAGCTTTCCCTATTTCCAGTCGTAGCTTTGGCTTTCAAAGAGTAAACTTAGGCCGTTTAATCCCACACGCTGGTCATTGTCAGCAGAAAATGAGGGCTCTTTCTCTCCGTCTGTTTTTTATATGCACAAGGCCAGGCTTTATTCACCATTCAGTTCTTCACACTCCACGTCCGTCCGCCTGTCTCCACGCATAAAATCCTTCCCGCAGTTGGGCCCAATGCCAAAAACTCTCCTGCACTTTCTCCCATCACCTTCCCAATCACAGGGGACACTCCCTATAAGGGAACCCCGCCAGCATCCCACCCCGTCCCATCCCAGGGATTTGAATCCCAACAGCTGAATTCACCATCTGCATATGTACGGACTCCCTTCATGACTCACAATGTATCCTGATTAGGAGAAAAATTCTCATGAGCAGAGCCATGATAGGAGGACTCGACTCTATTCCCGTATTTTATCCACACTGGCCCGCTTACATCTGTAGATTACATATGTACATAAGGACATTGACACACAAGCACATTGTCCATCTTACCATTACCACATCGTAGCTTTTAGCAGAAATTTGCAATGCAGGGAAGTGGGCGCCTGGTACAACAGGGGCCGCTTTAAGCGCTCCCAAAATTTCCACGTCACAATTAAACAGGTGCCTTTTAAAATTTCTTAAAAAAATGTTCGAGCTAAATGTTACAAGTTTTGAGAAATATTTACAAGGGTATTATAAAGAGTGACTCGTGAGGGGGATGCTGGATAAAGATACTTGACTTTATTTCATTTTAGCACTCCACGAGGAGCATGTTCACAATTTAATGCTAGCAACTATTACGTACATTTTAGTACTCGGACTACGGTGCTTACATATACCGTCCTATGCATATTCTATATTTGAACTTGTGGCCTATTTTGTAGACAATTTTCTATTTTAGCATGAGATTCTCTACAATGAGAGACCCTTTGGTGTCTATGCTTGTAAATGCATATAGCAATTTTACTCGATGGTAGAGTGGGATCTCTTTAAAGCGGCCACTGTATGGGAGTCTGAAAATTAGGATTTTTTTAGAGTGTTTCTAGAGAAGCGTACAATGGAATTTTGTGGTTAATGGGAATGCTTTGGAAGTAAAATGTATGACCTTGTGGATAAACATCCTTGGGAAAGGGAGTCTTGTATAGGGTGAGCACACTTTGGACTCAAGTTTTCTGTGAAGGGCTGTGCTAGAAATAGCAGGAGTGCCGTAAAATTCCCACTGAGGTGCGGATGCTCGGAAGAACACCATTCTGGCAGTAATGACCCACAAAATAGCAATTTGCATGACCGTTCCTTACAATTCTCACCATTCCTCAATTAATGGCCGAGGGCTTCGAAGGCCATTAGTCTTTTCCTGGGCTGGGTGCAGAACGGAGGTACATACGTGTGGGAATAGCCCTTGTCTTTCATTACGATCCTTTTGTTTTCACCAACTCTCTCACTCACCATTGCCCCTGTAATGAGCCAAAGTACTGGAAGCATTTTCTCTCTTCCAGTAACAATAATAATTTTCTCTGCAATAAATTGTTTCCTGCTTTCTTCTGTTCTATCCAATTCATGACTTTGTTAATGTGTTGCTTCTATGAGGACCTTAGTCATGATACATGAGCGTGGTAGTATCTGTAGAAAAGGAAGGGGGCCTGGAAATCATATTTTTTAAATAAACCAAATTCCAAAAGATTCACGGAATACACATTTGTCAAAGATGGGGAAAATTATTCCCATTAAAATCAATCCAATTTATCATTTAAAATATGTGCGGTGTAAAGAAAAAAATGATAATACTTCTGAAAAATTCTTGCAAAAATCCATTCATTCCCAAAAATGTTTACTCCCTGACCCCTAAAAACGTAGATATATTTTAGAAGGTCTTGGAATAAAATGACTACCAAATGTAATGAATCAATAGTTGTTGCAATTATTTTTGTTTTTCATAACTGCGCTTTCTGTAGGATATGGCATTTCAAGATTTTATATTCCTCTGTCTACAAAAATGTTCCTCCATACCATTGGGCTCCAATCTGGACCCAGAAGGAAGTGATCTCTAGAATTCAATTCCCCCATATTCCAGCAAATTGTCTTCTGGATTTTTGAAGCAAAATTTCAATGACCAAGGTCAATATTTGGGGTCACAGGCATGAAAAATCCAATTCAAAGCGTGATTGTTAAAAATTTCAGAGACAATTTCTGTGCTTGGACAATTTTCCCCCGGACAGTCCCTTACACTTGTTTGTAAGAAATGTTTCGAAATATCTGTACCTGAGAATCTGAGAATATACTATGGGCTTATCATTTGATGCATGTTGTTCGAATCAGGTTGCTCATTCCAAAACTGGATGTGTCGGCGTCGTTGTTATTGCTGGCATTGGAGAATCGGTGTATTTTCTAAGTGGCGTGGACGGCCTGGTCTCGGTACAATATGGGAATAACTCATTACGAGAGTTGGGTTTGTTTTTGAGAGGAAATGGTGGAAGAGCGTGTGGAAAAATAAGGATGGAATGGAAGGGCAGGTAATGGAAGACAAATTGTGGGTAATCGAGAGGTAATGGTGAGACTATGACCACCTTCACTTTTTCACCCTTCACTCCCGAACATAAATCCTCCTCCTCCTCCTCCTCCTCCTCATTCCTCTCAAAGACCTGAACTTCCCCAACCCAGAGGAGCAAAGAGTGAGTGAGTGAGCCGGGCGAGGACATCAACTTTTTCCCTCATTTCCTCTCCGTAGAGGGAAATGAGGGTCATTCAACACGAAACAATACTCCATCGTTAATTCTAACAACAACAGCATGAAATGCAATTAAAACTCCCAACTACAGGAAATCCTCTTCACAAGGGAGTCACAAGCTCCGGGAGGTTTTTAACCCTTCTAGTAATCAGCTCCTGAGCAATGTACCTTGTAACAAGAGCAAAAAGAAGCTGAACACTATTACTGGATTTGACTGTATCTGGTACACAGCAAGAGAGATCCCTCCCAAATAAAGATCTGTATTGAAACATGTGTGACTCGTTTGTTGATGGGTGTAATGTTTGATTTGATGTACAGTCGATACTCGTTATAACGACCAACCTGGTAACACTAATTTACAATCAGAAATATTTAAATATATTACTGTGTACTACAAGACTAACTCATTTGCAAATTACAGATATACTACTGTAATGACATCGCATTTATAACAGCACAAAATTCAAAATAAACAAGTGCCGTTAGCAGAGCGGGCTGTAATTATTCCCTTTTGAAAATTATCTTTGAATGTACGTATTTATTTGTAATAAATAATTTGATCTATGACGAGTTTTTCGATATAACTTAGACAAATTTGAGTGACTTGGGGTGTGACTATAGCCGGACTTGACTGTATTGCATGTGCACAGCTCATATGTAGGATTTAATCCCAAATAATTCCCGAACGCACACACGGCCCTAATATAAATCTCCCCCGCAGCATGTAAACTCCAGCATTTTCCCAGTCATTTCCCTTGACGTGAGTAGAATTACAACCGGAAAGAAATTTGTGCAAAAAAATATTTTTCGCCAACCAACGCATCTTGTCATAAAAGAAATGACGAGAGCGTGCCAGGCAGTGGGGAAAGTAGAACACGCAAGGGTTTAGCCCTCAAATTCCCTCATGAGCGCCATCTATTACAAGGCGTCCATATTAATGAGCGAGTCATTGATCCTGGAACTAGGTGAAAATAAGGAAATATCCTACATAAGAGGTTTTCTCCCTTTGCCACACATAATACGTACATATATATATATATATATATATATATATATATATAGTCAGAATTCACATATCATCGCTGAAGAGGCAAAAGGGTTTACGTGCTGTATGAACAAAAGCAAGCACATGTAGACCATTTTGCCTCTTCAACGACGATATTCTAAAATTGTGAATATTTGTTTCCCCCATAATGCAGAAAATCTTGTTGCTAATTTTTGAAAATTCTTTGGGATCATCTTCCCCCAATATTTATCGCATCATTTCCGGTTGGAGTAATAGCAAATAAAAAACATTTTACATTGTACTATATAAATGTTTATGACCAAAAACATTTGCGTCAGTTTGAGGTATCAGTTAACATGTGTCTAGTTTTTCTTTGTGAAAATACGCAAATTTTTTTTAGCAGCTCTAAATGCAAGTGCAGGAATGCTCTTTGACTACTTAAATGGAAAACGTTGTCATAGTGTATGCAATGTTTTGCTTGTAAAATAGATGAATGCATTACTATAGGAATTTTCTGGATGACATTTAGTATGCATATTTTCTGTATGAGTATACACATGCGAAAGAATGTCAGGGTAGAGGAGCTGTATGGAGTAAAAAATGTCTGAGACTATGTTCAGCTTTGTTCCGGCAGCTTTCCAATATATGATCCTGCTAACACCGAAACCGAGAAAATTTCCAGAACTCTGCACTTTCCCGTCGTCTCTATGCAAAAAGTGCAGATATGTATACGTGTGTGAACGGACGCTGACAGGGACAAAGCTCCTTTGATTTATGACGTCATGGAGCTCGAAGACCCATCTGATGAAAATTCAATGTGCGTGAAAATTTTCACTGAAAAATGCTATTCTGCTCTGAAAATCCTTTCCCCAACATATGGATTTTATATAGAAAGACCATATGTGGAAAGTTCCGTTCAAAATCCAGTTTTCCATTCTACTCCCCTAGAAGCCAGTTTTGAGCTGAATTGTAATCATATTGAGTTATTTATCGACAAACTTTATCGCTCAAGCAATTATTTCTTTTTAAAACTCCCTTTTTTGGATCGTAGTCATAAATCAATATCGTTTCCCATTTTTCTACCACTCACTCCAATCTGGGCCTTGGGCTTGCTACCCATGTACTCTGTTTTCTCTCACTAGGAGACTCCCTTACAGGATCGTGGGATCTCTTTAGGGAAAAAAATATTTCGACAAATTTGCGTCTACTAGAATTTTTAAGTCTCCCATTATATGTATGCACATATTTCAGGATGCCAATTTATAGGTCAAATTTTATTCCTTGTAGGCTGTTCCACCAGCAAGAGTGCACTGTATACATAAAGGCACAAATACATGAATTTACATTTTTTGGCCGAGTTCTCTGACTATTTTAAAGATGGCGCTAGGATGGCTGTATGTACTTAAATTTGTTTAAATCTACCTTAATTTTAATGGAACTAACTAGAGATGTAAATGGTAAAAATAACTTGACTGCCATGAAATTTACATACGTCGTTGTGAAAAAAATGCTTCAAATTTCGAAAATTTTAGTCGGGACAAATATTTTAAATATTGTTTCATTCTAAAAATATCTTAGGGATATTTGTATGATTTTTTTCTATTTCAAATGTAATTTGCGGGCTTGAGTATCAAATTTTTTAGAAAATTTGACTTCAACGCATTTAGCTCATTTTGATGAATCCAAATAGATTTTGATTGCAATAAAGAGGGTTTTTGAACAAATTCAATCGGTAGTAGCAGATTTTGATCCAATACAGTAGTTTGGGTTACATGGAGTCACGACGAACAGCCTGGTAAATTGCCAACCCTTGGGAACACTTACATATGTAGGAAACTCAGTGTAACTCTAATTTAGTTGGGGTATTTTAATGCAGTTGTTGTAATTAATATGCTAAATAAATGGGATTATTTACAATGCTCAGTTTAATAAAAAGTTAACAGGAGAGTAATTTTTAAATGCGAATATACAAAAGAAATTAATTTTATTGTGGGGAGGAACTACGGTTTGTGGCTATTACCGTAGTAAGGAAATCCCTGTAAGATTCTTTTGCGGAATATATTTAAGTACGACTTTTATTACATTAAAATCATTCGTTTCATAATATTTCATATAAGAATTATGTATGTACACTTTTGGCGAGTCATTTGGAGTTAACAATTTCTTGACGTGCACTTGGAGATTTGTAAGCTGCTTCTTGTCTGCTTATGTATATCATCCGGCTCTTACTTCAATGGGAAAAAATTAGTAGATACTTCATCCAGATTTGGAATTTTAGTGGAGCATGGAGTTGACAATTCCGTCCACGACCATTTCCGCCGTTGAGGATGTAAAGTCCGTCGTGGACTGAAAAAATTACATAGGAATTTATCAGTGAAGTTATCCTTAATGCAAGACACATTCACACACTACACAAAAACTATGTGACCTCGCTCTACAAGTCGTTCTTCGTTCTCAATAACAATTTCTCTAATGGAGCAAAATTACTTCTCTGCTGTCTTAATCCAGCGATGATAATTTTGTATCCTTACAACGGTCTATGCCTTAAACTCCCTCTATACGGGACTCTTATCAGATTTTCTCAACACTTTTTCTCAATATTTTGTACACACATCTCATATGTAGATACCCCAAAGGTATCTATTAATTTTTATCGGGAGATCAAGCCATTATGGGAGTTAAATTTGGAGCTTTTAGCATGCCCTTGTGAGAACAATGCTATGTAAAATCTTATGTCCCTTTAAATATAGAAGGATCTTTAAAAACAAAACCTACTATGTAAGCAAAAGGTTACTCTTTAAAAATAATTTTGCATCCCTTCAAAGTCAAAATACTGAAATTTCAAAACCTTTTTTAACTTACAGTAAATTCATCCTCGTTCTTTGGTGCGTTCAAAATTAAAACGACGGCCCCAGCGACCAAGCCCAGCCAAACGAGCCAGAAAACAATGAAAAGGGTCCAACGGACTCGAACCCAAAATGGTGTCCCTGCAACTTGCATCAACTCCTCCTTCCCAAGTCCCACGAACTTTGGAGTCTCATAAGCCCCTCCGAGTTCCACTCGTCCTGCCGTCCCTGCCATTTTTAATATTTAATAATTATTTTTATTCGTCACTGATGCTATTAGCTTCAAATAAATATTGTAATAAAAGAAACAGGAGTTAAAGTCAGGAGCAGGAAAAAACTAATGTTTCAAACTGGTGATAAAGCTAATATTTTATCAACAAATACCTTGATCATGCCAACGTCAAGTGTTAGGCTTAATTTGCTCAATCCGGCCTTATCTCCAGTGTGAATGAACACATACAAGGTACTCTCACTGTAAGAGACCCTCTTGTAAGAGTAATCTTTCCATTGGGTCATAACATATGTACATACTTATTTTGGGCGTGATCCTAATAATTACAATTTAAATTTTTCTCCTCTGAAAATCATACTACTATAGAAGTCAAATGTTCCTTCTTCCAGGGATGCTCTTATACAAGTTTACAAAGTCTACTGCATATTGTTATCAGCTTAGATAAAGGTCTCAGCTACAGGTCATCACTAACAATGGAATTACGCCGAACAAACGAATAGGGATTTGGAAATGCAAGCAATATTGTGCGTCACGGTATGTAATGACTATGAGGAAATTCCAAATTAAATGTCCTTCGCGCTAAATTTAAAGGAAAGTGTAGTTACATTTACTGATTGTAATGGACAGAATGTCAGAAAAACTGTTATACCTCGCTTTAGCTAATTTTAGAGGCAATTGCAAAGAATATCTACCCAACACATAGACAATATTCCTGCACTTTTTTTGAATAATCTCTGTTAAGAACGAGTATGTGTAATTACTAAACTCACATGATTTTTATTCAATTTATTACAAAGTCTACAATCGGAATTTGAGGATTGTCATGTTTTCAATGCACACTGCTAATCAAATAATTTTATGGCACCCAAATGAATTCAAATCCACGGTTTTTTCCAGAAATGCTGGAATGGAATGTTATTAGAACTTCTGTAGATTGAATGGTCCAGGAAGGGATGGAGCTGATACTAGAGTTGCAAAATCTAAAGCGATCAGAAAATTATACTCGTAAAATAATTATATAGTCACACGTCACAGATTACAATTGACAATATATATTAAAATTAGATACATAATGCCACATTACATGCGTCTCCCCCTTTTCGCATTTTACGGAACAACGGTAATAAGTTTTCGAGTCCATATTTTGTAGCAGATTTTTTTAGCAATCTCAGTAGATTTGTTTTAACAAACTAGCTCAAAAATTAAAAATACAGACGGGTAGGAAATGCTTATGAAAATAAAATTCCCTAATTTTCAGGAATGTCAAAAACGTTTTGATTATCGTAACATTCAAATCCTCTTACAAACTTCTTGATTCCTAAATTTCCAAATTATTTTTTCTCCTTCAGCCACCCCAATTGTTCTTTAAAAATTTCTCAAAATCCCTTACAAGCTGGAACATAACATTAAACCACACAGCTGGATAGAATGATTGAGAATCACATAAATAAGCTATATCTTAAAATATCCCGTCCTGATATTTTCCCCTGGAGTTGGAAAATAATTAATAATAAAATTACTTCAGCTCTAGTTGCATATATGTATTGGATCATTCATGGGGGAACAGGAACTGTTATTTTTGAAAAATGGTCAGCTGAATTGACTTACTGTTGCAGAAGATTTAAACTGTCGTCGTTGTACCCATATCTACCCCATTTGTAAATTGAGAGGTAGTCCTGCTGAACCCCACAATCTCCATAAAAGTATTTGAGAGCAAGAGTTGCAGAAACTGGTGGGTTTAATAGAATTGTAACTCGCTCAAGGGGCTGGTAACTTTTACCATGTCCCGGGTAATTGATTTTCCCATAAGTTGAGGAGACATGGAAATTACGGTATTTGAATGGTAAACTAATTCCGCTTGAGACACTCGAAAATACTAAGGAAAATCCAAGCCCAGTTAGGGACATGGGATGAAATCGAACAAATGCAACTGGTCCAGGAACATCCACACTGTTGTTATAAGAGCTGTAGTTTCTAAATTTTTAATACAACTTTAATTAATATCTCATCTCTGCTCAAGATAATGAGCACCAGATTTGAAATTTTAAAATAAGGGTAAAAATACAAAAGCAATAGTCAAAACTTGCAGGACAACTTCCTGGTAATTTCCTATAGTCTTGTAATCAGAGTCGAGAAAATAGCCCACTTTGAGAACTTCCATGTTGCTCTGAATAAATCCATTTTCCACCACTTGGAAAGAAATCTTGGTAGCATTTGGAGAATGTATTGTCCAAGTGCATCTTTCTCCAGATTTGAATGGCTCCCCCAATTTGTAGTTAATCGTCCCATTTGAGGCGTAAATTACTCCTCCGCAGGGCTCAATTTCTGCCTTAACCTCACCTATTTTATATCCACACAAATTTTACTGACGTTAACCCCCGTTTTTTGGAAACATTCTTACATTTTTGCTATTTACTCAAGACACATATATTCCAATGTTGGAATAAAACTATTTATTCCAGTTACGATCAATTTGTCAAATCATAATTCTATTAATGAAACAAATCCTTGAATTAGTAACCTCAACTGGCATCAGCATTTCCCTCTAGTAAATGTTTATTAACTATAAGGTAATACTTGCAGAAAGTCCAATTTTATAGAAAACCAATTATAAGGGATGTAACTTTTATAAGGGGCAAACCAACTTAGGGAAATTTGAATGTTTTTTGAATAGAATGTTAATTTATGTACACACATAGATAGAATGGCTTAATACTGATATATTTTACAACCATTACTTGTTACGATGAAATTATACTTTATTCCCGGATTTTTGCCGTAAACAAAAAGCAAAAGTAATATTCCGAGTCCAGCGATAATAAATATGTATTGACGCTCCATTATGACTCCGAGGGGTTTCAATAACTTCAACTACAGCGGACAAAATAATTTTTAGACCCTGCCCGTAATCTCTTTTAGTGTAAGAACCGTTGGCAACAAACAGAACTTTTATCAGTGCAAGTGCAGCACTACAGAAAGTGTTTACAAAAATATGAGGTTATCTTGAAGCTTGGCATGACGTTTGTAAAGAGGTTTGTTTGCATCCGGCCATATGTAGGTATTAAATAAGCTATCACTTCTGCAACTTGTGTGCACAAAGCTCCAGTGCATCATCGTCTCTCTATACATAAGAGCAGTTTCGATTGAAGCAGAGTTTCCCCCATAAGTCGGGTGGATCTTTGACCCTTGAAACCCTGATAAGGGAATGGATCATTAAATATTAGATTCCCCCATTTTGTAGAAAATATGGTTGAAGCCACGTTCTCGTATTTTGAACATTTGAATCTCCCCAAATGTTACAAATAACAGAATCTAATCCAAAATCAATAGGGTTGTGACAGCTAGGTAACATATCACTGTAAATAGTTTGAGTTGTGTGGTTACATTGGTTGGTCAGTTATCGTGATTAGGAACAACCAGACATCAAAACGATAGCAACAGAGACCTTCGTTACAGTGTGCCCCTAAAAATTGTATGTAACTTATACAGTGGTACTTTCTGGCTCTCAAAGATGTCCTGACCACCGAATTTTTTCCCGCATTTTTATCAACAGCTAATCTCGAGCTTCGAATTAAAAGTAAACCAAGGGGCTTTAACAAATTATTTATTGTACAGCAGCTTTGAAATGTTTCAAACATAGTTTATTCGAGGTAAACAATAGTATACAAAGAACCCGAGTAGAAATTTTGGTCAGTGCACAGTTATTAGTACGTTAAAAATTGACGTCAATTGGTCCGAGCAACGTCCAGTTGTGACGTCCAGCTGAATACAATATGTCCGCTTTGACAACGACAGCTGAACGTCAGATACTTACGAAAATATTACTTTAAAACAGGACGTCTGGTTTACGCCAAATATCGTCGTTTAGGCAATGCAATTTATGGTCGCCATTTCACCTAGGCTAAAATATTGTTTACTGATTAAATTCTATCACAAAAAAATAAATAAGTAGTGCATTTCATTTTCCCTCCAGATAATCATTCATAGGTATTTAACCAGTATTCTTCAGTCCTAATTCCTAATTCCAGATCTCATTTTCTGCCCCCTCCAAACGGAAAAATGAAATCTGAAAATAACAGAAATATTTATTTTGCATTATATATTTATTTGTAACTTAAAACAAGGCACAACAATTAATTACCTACTTTTTTAAAAAACTAAATATTATTTTGCAACTAAATATTATTTAAATCACTGTATTTATTCACAACTTATTTTTTATTTGTCCTTGTGCATGCAACTGGTAACTGATAGAAGTTGATTACTGGTAGGTATATATACGTAATAGTATTGGTAGCACTTTAAATTATTATTATTGCTCAAAGTTGGCAGCTATTTGAAGCTATAATAATTATTTTTGAGAATAATTAAAAATTACAATTTCATAACTTATTCACCATTAATAACATCACAACAACTACGTCCTTAACTACATTCACTTCTTACCTTTGATATACAGTATACAAAAGTATGTACATATTTAAATCTAAAATTGTAATATCTGTAAGTTGCTGCGGATATGATACACGACTTGTATTTTAATTTAGAATAATAATTTAATTTGCTTACCTGAAAAAATTTACAAACGTAACTGCCAAGCGTTGACTGTTAGAACGTTAGAAGTTAGAGCGAAGTGATAAATGAGACGTCATTTAAAGTTTGAACTTGGAGCTTATATTATAAGCTTGTATTATAAACTTGGATAAACAGCGCTCTCATCCTCAGCCAGTTTGTAAATACGCATGTGCCGAGTTTACCATGTTTGACCTAAATTTAACGTTATAATAACGACCGGGTTGACGTAAGGTGTGTATAGGCGGGAAGTGCTAGAATCTATTGATATTTACGTCAGGCTCACGTAAATATAGCCTTCGGTATAGTTACTGTCGTTATATGCCCGGAATTTTACGTTAACGAAACGTTATGAATGTTCTATTAATTAACGTTAGAACTTGATTTTCAAAGAACGCTGTTCTTTTCATTGCAAATTATGTTCATATTTGTGATAGTCACATTGACGTTCATGGGACATCCCATATATGACCGAAAATTTGAGTTTAGTCAATTTAACGTCAACTAATGTCAATTACCATATCCAGACGTTCATCTAACCAACCATTTCTACTCGGGAAGCTTTCCTATAATCATGTATGCCTGCAGTTAGATTAACCACGTGCATTTTCCCGCCATACTCGTAGAAATTTGAAGCATTACAATAAGGTAGGTAATAATTTGACCAAGTATCTGCAACCATTTTCATTGAAAATATAATTATTACTGTTATTTGGTCTTGAATTACTGCGCAAGTCAAAAATAATTAAAATTAGATAAATTACACTCAGAAGTAGACTCTGGTTGAGAATGACTCAGTTTCCAAAGGTAATTTTAAATGGATTCTGATGAATGTGATTTAAAATTTGGGATACCTACGAAACCAATCATTATCACATTATTACATGTTTTTCAGCTTTTACGTTTTTTATTTTGTCGAAATGTTGCTCAAATAATTACCTGGATTTGTGCAGGAATGTCAGAAGCCTCAAACCTGATGTTCAAATTGTTTATCACCAGGCAAACGTTTTGTTCCTGCAAGCAAATAATGACTATTTATAATTATATTTTTCATCAGTGTACATAACCAAATCTAAATAAGGGATTTATGCATTTTTCTCTCATTGCATCTGAACAGACTTTAAGAGTTCGTAGATAATTACAGCGAATGTCCCATATAGTAGTTCAGGAAATTTGTCACGTTAAAGATAAGTAGCATAGTGGCACCCGTTATAATGTAACTTCCCGTGTGACGTCTGGACTTTAATTTACCAAGGGACTTTTGTGAACATTTATAGTATCATTTGGCGCAAAATTACCTTCAAAAGTAGCACTTTTGTTGCATAGTGTGCTATCGAGGAAACATTGTTTTAAAAGGTGATACGCTCTTTTTAGAGTAGGAATAAACCATTGATACGCACATGCTAGAATAAAGAATTAATGTAATGTATAATAATAAAACTAAAAGGATACAAATAAGAATATAGAGTAAAAGTATGAAGTATGAATGAACGTAGGACTGTGTAAATGTGAGTAGTACGTGTATAAGCTTGCTGACCGTCGGCTTTAATAAAAATACTCATAGTTGGAAAAGTTCTTCTGTGTGTGTGTGGAAATTACCCCTTTTCTCCTCTCAGCCCGAGCGGATGGGAAGAGGAGTGAAATATCTACATGCGTTTTCCCAGGGAGAACAAGGATTGATTCTAAGGCAAAAATCTAAGTTTATGAATGTTATTAAATCCCTTCTAAATAATTGGATGTCTCAAATAACTGGTTCGGTATTTACAGCCGTAATAAATATAAGCTATGATAAGACTTAATATTTGAAAAGTATTTGAGGCTGAGATAGCCTATGTATGTATTGTCATGTGTTTAAATGTAAAACAATCTCGAACCGGCGAGCGGGGTTGGAACGTGGTTTTGGCCAGATGGTCAGGTATTAAAAATTATCCAATTACCTTCTGGATTTTGAGAGTGCGATTGCGGCCGGGTATAAATACCCCAGGAAAATCTTACAGATTCACAGTCGATCTGAACACGCCGATCCGAAACGCTGTCCTCTTGGACTCTCTCTCTTCGTATAGCACTAGGATTTCGGTTTTCCCTTTTTTTCGGAATACTCTCAGAATCTTAGTAGCTTTTCTGGAAGGAATTTTACCACAGCTCTTCAGGCTGGTGGATGGTATTGAGAAATTTTGAGAAAACATTAAGAATTTTGATAGGAATTTTGGGAAGCCTTTCGGGTAACCCTTTGATAACTCGTAATAGGAATTACACTTGAACTTTTATAACTTTATAAACTTTGTATTTAGATTTAGAGAAGGTCTTCTTTGAATTAATATTTATAATCAGAATTAAATCTCAGTGTTAACTTATATTTTAGAAAATCAAACAAAGATAATATTAAGTTCCATTTTTGTATTTGTCAAAAGTTAAATAAACTCTCTTCAACATTTGAGGAACTAAAAGTAAACCTGATTAAATTCATACTTGATATCATAATGTTCCATTATCTTTTGCTCAAATACCCAATTGTTTTTTCTTGTCTTGTGTAATCGGAGTAATACTACAATAGGTTAAATCCTTGCTATAGGGCTGGTTAAAATCAACTTTATTGATTATTCCTATTGTTTTTCCCGTTTATCCGTAAAAACGTTTAGGGCGTCAGATTATGATTGCATTCATATATGAAATAAGAGAAGCCGTAATCAATGGATACTTACCCTTCAAGGATGTGAGGCCTATAAAAGAGATACTCCAAATTCACATTTTAATTAAAATTATTAATACATAGAAGGTGATGTTGTTAATATCTGTATCTGTAAGTAGCTGAATGATTACACGACAGCGGGGAAAACTGAATGTAGTCAGTTTAAAAGTTTGGAGCTGTTGTGTTTAATAAATGTACCTCGTGGTTTCTTTTAAAGCTAATTTTCTCGCTGAGTTTAAATTCAATTTTATTTTCATTTTGAGATAAACTCTAATGAATCTTGTTTGTATTTAGGAGTATGAAGAGAAGAAATTAAGATTCCACGTTAACATTTTACATACCATAACTGATAAATAAAAAATGCACCCCTTGAGGGGGCTTGTCGCGGAGGGCACCGCAGTAAAGTAGTAGGATTCTGAGGGGTGTGTCATTCTACGGGCTGAAATAGGTAGACCCGTTCGTAAGTTATCCCGATGACGGATACAAGGACCAATCTGGGCGTTGCATTAGGGCACTACCGCTACCGCTGCCCTAAAAAATAATAGATATTGAGTCAGTGTGTCACAGGCATACTTCAAAAATTGCAGTGTCACTATCTTATTTAGTTAATATGATAGTGAGCAATACGCTAACATATTATAGCAAACATTTTCCCAGGTTTTTCATAACTTATGCTGAAAGAAGAAAAGAATTTGAACAAACTCTTATTGGTAGAAAATTTTATGGGCTCTCCAGGAGTAATATAGCACTTAGTTCTCTAAATGGTGTATTGTAGGGATGACCCGAAAAACAATGAGTTATCCGGCGAATCAATTAATATACGTGGTTCTAGATACTCTACATGTGTAAGTATATTAAAGGTTATAAGATCTTCATTTCTCTTCGTGTAATTTTTGATTCTGATTTTAGTGCTTTATTTTGGTAATGGAACAAAGTAGTTGCTTTTAATAATTTTAGCTATATATGGAGTAGGTACTCAATGCTTAAAAGCATTGTAATGTTGGGCATTTACCATTCTAAACGAGCGTATATGTGCAATATATAGTTAAAAAACAACACCCAGCGGAAGCATCCACGATGCTTCTATTACTCTTAATGATTACATCGCAGTTAATACCCTATTATCCTTAACTGGACAATTATTAGACCTTGTAAATGCCGAACTCAATCATGGTACTTGCGTTTTCATGTTAAGTCCACCACGACTTAACAGAAAGAGTAAGATGTGATAACCTCGTGCTGTCCATGGGAACAGGAACAGGAATGGGTGCGTACGGGAACACAAATTTTGTTCCCAAAACACTTTGTTTGGGAACATAGAAATTGTTCCCAAAATATGGGAACAAAAGCGGGTTTGGGAACAGGAACAAAACTTGTACCTACCTGGTATTCACATGAAGTTTATAGTATCAAAATACCTCACAAATAAAATATTATTTTAAAAGTACGTCGCAGCATGTCGAATAAGTCACTCTTTCGCACGTTATTATTTAACAAATTAATAAATAATAATTATTTAACACGTGGCAAAAATGGAACTCTCTGGAACTTAAACCCAAAATTGTAGCTCAGAAAACTCCAGCGTGCTCTTATCCTTGTTAGTTCAGCAAAAGTATAATGAAAGTGCTACTTGTCTTAGCTGATTTCAGTTACTACTGTACTTTGCGCTGCGATGATTAATTTAATGACTGTTACTGAATTCCCATTTAAATTCGAGTAGCTAATGGAATTGGAGATGGTGTGCTGTTATTTATTTTATTTTTAATAAAGTCGATTTGATATTTGGTTTTTTAAATCGATGCAT
This sequence comes from Allacma fusca, assembly GCA_947179485.1. NCBI lineage: Eukaryota > Metazoa > Arthropoda > Collembola > Symphypleona > Sminthuridae > Allacma > Allacma fusca. Next base: position 57,726,351 of record OX359247.1, on the reverse strand, counting down.
AAATAGAGTTACCTGGGGCATAAATGTGTATAGGTTGTTCTTTTCTGCTAGTCTTTAAGTAAGGAACAGGAACATAACTGTTCCTGCAGGAACAGGTTCAGGAACTTTGAATTGGTACCCATTTTTATGGGAACAGGAACAGGACCATTGATTTAGTTCCTGAAAAAATGGGTACAGGAACAGGTATGGGTACCAAATTTCCGTTCCCATGGACAGCACTAGGTGATAACACATGCATTTTGGGAGCGACATTTTCAGCCACTTTGCTAAGAATATGTGATTCCAGAAAAGTCCAGGTAGTACTATTTCGGCCCGTCACTAACTTTTGGGTCGGGTTGATGATCAACGAAGTGCTGGTGAACAGTGGAAGTAAATTTGACTCTGATATTGAAAGCGTGGTCTGATAAATTGCAGCTCCAAAATTGGAACCATAACGATTGAATTACATATAACAAATGAGATGTACTGGTACAGTGTATTTTATTAGTTGTTTTTCGTCCCTATTCTATTTACGAAATGATCGGTCCTGCTGAACCTCACAATTTGCACCGAAAGATTTTGTTAGCAAGAGCTAACGGAACCGATAAATTTAGCACGAAACTAACCAGCTGGTAACGTTTTTCATAACCACGGGGATTTTGTTTCTCATAAGTTAAGACGATAACTAGATAAATGTGTACTTGATGGTAGACTGGGACACTGAAAATCCACGGTGTTTATTAAAAGCTATTGATCGACTAAAATCTAGCTTATCTATCGTTTATTAAAGCGACTAATTGAGTACTGAACAGAACTGTCATGTGAAGCTTGGTGAAGCATGTGTTTAGAGAATTTTTTACATTCCTATACGTTAATCATATTATCACTTCATGCTATTCACCTGTGAATAAAAGCTTCAACACTTCAACAAAAGAGCAGTCTCGAAAGAATTCGAATTTTTCCCGTACGCAGGGTGGATGTTTATTCTGTCCCCTTCAAGCCCAGCTATGCAAATGTATCATTCAGCATTAGATAAAGCAATTATTATTCGGCTTATTTGGGGTAATGTGTAAAATAGGGTATTTTCTGCAAGAATTCAAGTAAAAAAAAAGCATAAAACTTTAATCTTGCTTAGTAATTATTGGAACCGTTTAGTGGAAATTTTAGTTCTCTTGGGGTTAATTTGATTATGTGAATTTCTTTCTAAATGTCTTGCCACTTCAGAATGTTCTCTCGTGTGCTCTTCAATTAATCTAGCATTATCAGAATTGTACGTTTCGGAAATTCACACTTGCCCAAAGTGTACAAAAAAATTTACTTCATTTTTATATTTAAAACAGTTTATTTGAGGTAAGTAATGTTGTACAGAAAAGATTTTCTACTCATGTATGTATGTATGTTTACAGCGCCCACGTGCATTTTCCCGCCAGACTCGAGGAAATTTGAAGCATTACGATAAGGTAGGTGACAATTTGGCCAATTATCTGCAATGGATTTCATAGAGAATATGGAGATTACTTTTAGTTCTTAAATTACTGTGCATGTTTAAATAAAAAAAATGGAAAGATACACTCAGAAGTAGATTCTTGTTGAGGATGACAAAGTTCCCAAAAGTTATTTTAAATGAATTCTGACGAATGTGGTTTAAAATCTGTGATATCTACAAAATCATCCATTCACAGCATTATTACATTCAGTTAATGCTTAAAAAATTCCATTCTGAAAATTTAAAATAAATTATTACCTGGACTTGTGTCGGAATGCCAGAAGCCTCAAAATTAATGTTTAAATTGTGTATTACCAAGCACACGTTTTGTTCCTGCAAGGAAATATTGATATTTTTGATCAATGAGTCCAACCAAATCTAAATAACGGACCATTATAAATACTTCTCTCATTGATTTTGAAAAGAGTCTTAAGAATTCGTAGTTAATTTTATTGTTGATTCCAAGAAGTCATTTTGTGGAACTATATACGGTGCTAAACATTTCTCATTTGAAATGTCTACATCGTACATGACATACTAGAATGAGTTATTATAAAATATCGTCTCAATTTCAAAAAATTTCAAGTCTGATGCTAATCTGCTAAGCCATGAGTAAAAATATACAAAATCTCTACCAATGTTATCAAAACGGTGTTAAAGGGATAAAGATTAAAGTGGAGTCCTGGTACTTCTAATATACCGATAATGCATATCGTTTATTATAATGCCGAGTTTCTAATTGTAAGGAGAGTCCGTTGTGTAACTTAAAAGCAGACTGCCGAGTAGTCAGTCGGAAAAACTCAGGAATCGGTTAAAAATTACCTCAATGGTTACTCTTTCCGCCACCAGAACTTTAAGGTATAGCCTTCCGATATAAAAAATTGGAAAACCTACAGCAAGACATTGGAAACATATTTTGCCACTACCATCCATAAGGGCGTTGCTGTTGACAACGACGAATATTAATAGGGTAACAAAAATTGTGGAAAACAACATCAATGTAAGCTGCCCCACTGATTGTGTTTTCTGCAGTAACGAACCCTGACTCCGGACAATTTCTAGTAAATTTCCCCAAGCTTTGATGGTTGCTGCATCAAGTTTTGCGCCCTCATGTTGCGCAGCAGCCGTAATACCTTTTTCGATCTAAAAAATTGGGCCAAAATATTAATTTATTAAACTTCTGCAAGTATATCCCCAAATAGTAAAGTGCAATATTTAAGACCTTACTTCCAAGTAGCACGTCTGAAGCATTTTGTAGCTAAATAATATTTTAGCGTCTTCCATTAAACTTCTGGGTATTATCTGGAGGAATAATACGATCATGACAAAAACATTGGTCCAGTCGTTATATTGTAAGCTTGTAATGGTAAACAATGGCAAGAAAAAAAATGTTGGAACGATAGCGTAAATTCCAAGTAATATTTTCTTAAAACGTCGAAGTTGAAGAGCTGAGTCTTTCCATGCATTCGTGTATGACAAACCAAATTCTTGGATAAACTGTTCTGTAAAAAAGCTCCAATTGTTTAAAAACCGTGCAAAATCTTTTCCGGTCCACCAAGAAAAAAATAATTCTGTCATTGCTACCATCTGAAACATAATGCCTCCAAATTTTACAAACAGAACCTCCATGAATTTGATTTGACCCGTATTGTATCCATTCAAGCACACGGAGTCATTTATGGGCTGAATAAATTCTGGGAAACGTGTGAAATCTATAAGACTGCAAGAAAATTTTTGACTTAGTGAAATATCCTAGGCAATTTTAAAGAAATCACCAAAAATTATTAAACAAGGTAGATAAATTCTGCATCACCTTTCCAGTACAAACGGCTTCGCAAATACTACATTAATGACAAATAGAGTGCTTGCAATAATGAAAACGCAGTTTAAACACACGTGTACGACTGCTTCGAAACAAATTTCGGGGTAAAATTGAAAAATTGTTTCTTGAAAATCTGATTTGCTTTCTGAACCTTCTGGGCTGATTTTGTCAAGTCCTGGGTCACTCTTTCCATTCGATCTTTTACGCTTGACAATGGGACAGTTTCCAAGGAATTTGTGCCATATCAAAATCGCCCAAAATGCGTCTCCAATTTTGTTTTGATGTGTAGCTGAAGCTCTTGGCAACTTTGCCATTTTTATGAATTCTGAATTTAGCGTCGGGGGTTGCTGGTAACTCAAAATGGTTTGCAAAGAAGTAACTTAATAATGCGTAAAATTTAGAATATTGGAATGGGCGTGCCGATTGATTTGGAAATTACGTGATATCACAATGTTTTCCTTATCTTTTACTCAAATGCTTAATGGGCTTTTGTTGTCTACCGTAATCAGAATGATGCCCCAAAACGTTTTAGCGTGTTAATTAAGATTACATTGAAAACATCTAAGAAAATACGAATTTAATGAACAAAGACACTGTAAAATTTCGTTGTAAGAGCTCTCCAAGGGACCCTCGAAATTAATTCGTATTCAAACTTATAATGGATAAATATCCCTTATAGAAAGTGATAATACTTTTACTATATCTTGGTGCAAAGAAATGCCAAATGTAATGAAATAACAGCACTGATGCTTATTTCTTTAATTAAATTGCAAGCATCATGTTTAAAATAGTCTGTGATGGTGGGTTATATTTGAAAACATGTGATTCTGAGCAAGCAAAACGCCCTCAAAATCCTATTACATATGAGTTCGAAAATCTGCAAACACTGTACTATGTGTAAGATCACATACCATAAGATTATCAATGCGAAAAATCTTTTATATTGTCACAAAATGCTTTCTAGGGACATTAAATTACATCCATTTTAACTAGCTATCCCTTATAAATAGTTCCCTTATAAGCTCCGTTTTAATGCATTGTGTACGTATATAGAACTTCTGACAGGACCGTATAAATGCATCCATTATTTTACGTTTAAAGTGCATATATTTTCAAGCTTTTGCAAGATATTGAATCCAGGTAATTCCACGAAAACATTTGCTTAATATCTATGATTGGTAATATGTCACTGACGCTTACTCGTCTTTATGCAGCGAAAACAATAAGAAAAACTGTACGATCTAAATAACGTTGGTACACTGTCCACCAATACTGGATAAAATTTGCATGAGTACGATGAGGTAAGTCAGAATTTGCCCGAGCACCTATGAAAATCGACAAACAGAAGTAATAAATAATGTGTAATCGACCGTTCGTTTGAGCAACATAATCTCATCATTTCTTACACTCAAAAGTAGTTTCTTATTCAGTGTGACGTAGTTCGAGAACGAAATCTTAATAGGTTTCTGCTGTATACGAGTCAAGATTCGTGACACCTGAAATAATTCAGATTACAGCATCTTACATATACAATTCTACTTCCCAAGTATTCTTTTGCTAATCCTTTTGTTCAGAAGCATTCTGTCTTGCAGATACAAAATGATATTGGAATGCAAATGCTACTAAATGCGTTTCCACCGAATCGAAAATCAGATGTAAATAGATAATACTAAAATTGTAATGAACGTATTTCTGTTTATAACCTGCAGTTGGGCCGGGATTCCAGCAAAGTCGTTGCCAATGTTTATGTTCGCTAGTATTAGGCAAAGGGCTTCCTCCTATGAATAAACAGGCAGATTTTAAGCATGTGTGAGTCCCAAAAGTTTTCAACTTTTCTATTATTTATACTGTACATATGTATCTAATCATCTGTTAATCTAATTTCCATCCCAAACCATATCATGACATACTGTGTTTCTCGCAAATTATTAAAATTACCAACACAAATTTGAATCTTCCAGACGATACGACTACATTGGATAAAAAAATCATTTCAAGGGAGTCTCTTTTATTGTCAGGGGCATTAAAACATTAGGCAGTTCTCCTTTGTAGTTTAGTAGTAAGAGTATACACTATCAATGTTGATACGTACTTATGTACATGTTAAATTTTTATCCCCATAACATTCCTCCCTTGAAACAGAACAAAGATACGAGGACTAAAAAAAGATTCAGACGTATTGTAATTAATGCACGTGTGTAATGATAATGCAGATAGAAATTACCTGCATTGTGATTTTCTCAGCTGCCACAATTTTGAAATATAATCTCACTAAGGAGAAAATTAAAATCCCCAGAACAAGAAGCAGGAAAAATGTTTTGCCATCCTCATCTATAGCTTTGTAGTTGACGGCGAGAAAAATGTAAATGGTAGATAAAATTGTAGAAATTCCAATTAAACTAAGCTGTGCCGATGATTGTGTTTCCTGAAGCAAATTGCTTTGGTTTCGGATAATTTCTATCAAATCTCCCCAACCCTTGATAGTCGAAGCTTGAATATTCAAGCCCTCTTTCTCTGCACGTGCAGAAATTGTATTTCCGACCTAGTGTTTGTAATATTGCAATTGGAATTACAACATTTAGTAAATACTTTAATTTTACATTTAAATTTCTCTAATTTACCTCCAAGTAGGAAACTTCGAGCGTTTTGTAGCTAACTAAGGCTTTCAAATCCTCCATTAAACTCCTCGGTATGAATTGCAGAAAGGATACGACAGTGAATGTCATATTATCCCACTTTCGTTGATATATGTTGGAAAAATTAAATGGAATGAAAAGCAATACGGATACTATGGCGTAAATTATAAATAAAATTTTCTTGAAGCGTCGAATGTGAACCGTTATCATGAACACGGCATCAAAGTGTAAACGGCAAAACTCCTTCTCGAATTTTTTCATGAAAATGCCCCAATTATTTAAAAATTTGGCAAAAGATTTTGCACTCCCCAAAGAAAAAGCAAATTCCAGGAAAACAAGCAGCTCAAAACAAGTGTTCGCAATTTTCACGAAAACTATCTTCAAAAATTTGATTTGATTTACGTTGTAACCCTCCAAGCATAGAGACTGATTTTGAGGCTGAATGAACTTTGGAAAATCGACGTACATGTAAAGACTGCAAAAAAATTTTAATAATAATTATTATGATTTGTACAGGGCACTTTCATTTTAAAAGAGAGTCTTACAATTAGAGCGTGTTCTTTATAAAGACAAAATATTTTAACAGTTCCCAATTTATACTCTGAAATTGCGTTCTTTAAAATCATTTCTTGTTCAATTTAAAATACTGTTGCCTTTTAAGAGTGCCTTTTTCAGGTTTAAGGGAAATGTCCCAATCTGTATATCCGTGCGAAATCTATTATTTCTGAGGGTATAGTTACCTAAACAGGCGTGCATTGTGAAATAATAGAAAATGGTTAATCGAATAGTTTTTACCTTTCCGTAAAAAATTTGTTTGCAAATACTACGTTAATCGTAAACAAAACACCCATGGTAATGAAAACTGCATTTAAAATGACATGCCAAATTGCTTCAAAAGTTATTTTTGTGTAAATCCCAAAATTAACTTCATCTTCTTGAACTTTTTTTAAACCGATCTCCACGTCTGCTACTACATTGTGAGTATGAACGTCAATATTTTTATGACCTCGTTTCTGCTTAACAATTGGACAGTTTCCAAGAAATTTCAACCAAGTCAAAATGGACCAAAATTCTTCTGCAATTTTGTTGTTATGAGGGGCGACGTATTTTGGCTTTCCCATTGTCCCTTTTGTTTTTGGTGCTTTCATGAAGCTCATAACCGCTACGTTCTACTTCCACAATGTAATTTATTAACTTTAAGCTGCAATAACCATTAGCCTTATGTTTACTTTGGAGGTTTGTCTTTAGTTCAGGGCAAACAATTTCTAAAGTTATAGTAGTCGGCGTATTATTCGCTTGACTTGCACAAGAATACATGTTAGTGGAACAAAAGGGCGATTACATTTTTGAAGGTTAACTCTAAAATTGTAGGACATGCAATATGATCGAATGAAATTAACAGAACAATACAGCACGAGTTCGTTCTGCATCAATGATTTGTCAAGTAAAAAATAACTATGTATGTTATAGGCCTGAAAACCGGGTTACTGTTACTCCCGTTCTTTGATCAAGTGGGCTACACGAGTAGCGTAAATACAAACATGCACACAATAGTTATTTCACCGTAAGGCTTGCTAAAAATTATGCTCCTAGTACCGGGCGTGATCTTATGCAGATTTTACAGATTTAAACATCCCACAATTCGGAAGGAGTTTTTCCGACTTTCAAGTTTCAAATTACATTCGAGTTTGAATGCTAGATGCAGGTTACAATCGAGTTTCATCTCAAGTTTCCAGTTACTTTGAGTTCAAATTCAGGTTTAAATTGTGTTTCAACCTACACTTTCGTTTCAACTCGAATTTGATGCACTCGAATCAGTGAATCGAAGTTTTTTTTCTCGTGTTTCACATTGTATTCGAGGTCAACTCAAGTTTGAAATCCATACGCTCAAGTTCAAACTCGTTGAAATTACATTGGAGTTCAACTTGAGGGGGTGGGTGGGTTTCATAGTACAACTCTTTATAACAATGTTTTCGAAGGCATCCAAATGACCAGTTGGACTTTTAATAAAACCCTACCGTAGGCATACTCATATGTATTTACAGTGCTGGAAACATCATCATTGGAAAGATTGAGCAGCCCTACCTAAATAAGAAGATTCCTATGTCAGCAGAATTAAGTAGCAATGGATGATATTAGACATGGTGAATACAAGGTTAAGCATCAAGAAGAGATCGATTATCTATTCACCTTGAGAGTAAATTGGCAACTACAAGATAAAATACATATGACTGGGATTTTGTCTGACATTGATTTGCTCAACACCAAGAGAAGCAAGAGTCAGCAGTACTCCCTAATTGAGCTACTAATTATACAGATGACAGGTTACTGTAGTAGTTCAATGTCATAGCTACAACATGATTTATCATCTCTTCCCTGTTAGTACATGATGATGACAGGCTGTTAGATGTCAAAAGCTTGCATATATTTTAGCTTGTTTAATGAAGTTAACCACTTAAGCCAAAGCAATCGAATCCATTGCGAAGGTAAATTTTATTAATCAAGTTATGCAATTTTTAACATTGTATACTCCCATTTGCAGCGAACGTTTTCTTGTCTCGTAATAGGAATATGTCATTTTAGTATTTGCGATCTTTTTGAGAGAGAATGTTTGTGTGAGAGTAAACTAAGTATATGTTTATAGCTAAGAGTGAAAGCAGGAGTACATATTTGTAGATATTTTTCCAGCTCGGTGCAAAAATATTGAAGACGCCCTTAAAACTCGGAATCAGTTTTAAAATGTCAAATGAAAAGAAAGAGAATGTGAAATAAAGAAGTTATTATATTTTTACTTACAATTCTTTAAATTAAGTTTTTCCAAAAACATGCACCCAATTCCGAAACTCATGAAACATTCCGCATGCTCGACAGCGTTTTGTGATAATAAACAAATCGATTTTTATGCATAACAGTAAAACAAATGCCATGAATGTCTATATTTGACCAAAACCTTACTATTTCCAGAAGTTAATTTCAACAAGAGAACCAAAAATTTGAACAAGCAATTAGTAGCGGCAAAACCAAGATGTTTGTGTAAAACAAATTGCTTTTGGCTGCTGCAAGAAATGCTAGTGATGATGTTTTTTAATGTGAATATTTACAACCTCCTGCAAAACTGGTTTCGATTTGCATCAGTACAATTAGGTATGTCAGAATTTGTCCAATTACCTATAGTAATAATAAAACAATGTTTACTTAAATATTTATAAATGAAATTAATATTATAGATTTTTGCTAATACAAATTATTTGAGACTTACATTTAAAAGCAGTTTCTTGCTTAATGTTACGTAGTTCCCAAACGAAATTTTAATGGGACTTTGGCGAATGCGGCTCAAAATTCCTGATATCTACAATTGAGTCGCAAAATAAATTGTTGTTAGATTTTAAAATATAGCAGAGCTTCAATAAATAATGCAACCACTACGAGGGATCAGTTATACAACACCTGCATTTGCGCTGGGATATCAGACAGGCCAAACCCAAAATTTACGTTTGACAGAAATAAACCCAGATTTTGTTCCTGAAAATTAAATACAGCCCTTTTAACCTTCCACCAACAGCAGGCATCAAGATGAATAGTGTAGAAACATACATAGATCAAGCAGTGTTCTTTAAATGAGATAAATATGACAAAATAATAAAATGGTATTAAATAAATGACACTAAAAAATTTGTGCCTCTCATTAGAAGGTACAGTCTCCTATGGTGTATGTAAAAGCAGTCAATACGAAATTCTGCTTCTGCTGAACGAACAATTCTAGGATTGTCCAAGGCAATTTCAGCTGTAAAGCGGACACGGAAGTTTAAAATGATCCGGTGATTTTTAAACGTTACCTCCATTGTCACTTTTTCTGCCGAAATAATTTTGGCGTACAATCTTGCAATGGCAAAGATTGGGAATCCTACGGCCAAGCACAGGAAGTATATTTTGCTATCATCATTTTCAATTGCATTGCTGTTGACAGTCACAAAGATAAAGAGAGTCGAGGAGACCGTAAAAAAGGCCAGTAATATAAGTTGCATCGTGGACTGCGTTTTCTGCAGTAAAGTGCTTTGACTTCGAACATTGTCAATCAAGTCCCCCCAGGCTTTAATTGTTTCGGCTTTAACTTTGCCCATATCACGCTCCACAACAGCAGCTATATCTTTTTTGACCTGGAAGATTTGGAAAAGATTTAGGAAAAGATTTCAAAAATGTCTGGAATGCTCATAAAACGGACACAGATCAATTACCTCTATGTAGCAGCATTCCAGTATTTTATAGCTAAATAACATTTGTGCGTCTTCCAATAGACTTCTGGGAATAAGTTGCAAGGTAGACGAAATCATGAAAGTGATTTGTGTCCAATGTGAAAATTTTATATTTAGCAATGCAAATACGGGTATGAAAAACGAAACTGGAATGGCAGTGTAAACTATAAGTAGTTTTTTCTTGAAACGGCAAAGATTTAGAGTAATATTACGCCATGCGTTATTGTATGAAGGGTTAAACTGCTGTTCATATTTATGCCTAAAAATCTCCCAGTTATTTACAAACTGGGCAAAATCCTTGGCTGTCCACCAGGAGAACACTAGCTCCATAATCAACACAAGTTGATAAAACAACGCTCCGGCCCTCCCATAAATAATGTCCAACAATTCAATTTGGCTCGCATTGTAGCCATTGATGCACTCAGAGTCATTTTGTGGTCGGATGAAGGAAGGAAAATTCTTGTAATCCTGCAGGCTGCAATAATAATTTTACTAAAGTCATTATATTAAATCAGTACAAACATTACATCAGAGAAATCTTATCTTAGAATAATTATTACTATAAGATTCAATTGGATTAAGAAGTGGTCATTATAAATAGTACATATTTTACAAACCTTGGTGCAATAAACGGCGTCCGAAATGTAACGTTCACTGCGTACAAAGTGCTTGCAGTAATGTAAATAAAGTTTAAAACGACTTGAAGAATAACTCCTAAGGAGATTTTAGGGTAAAACTGATATATTATGGCAGTTGCTGAAATTTCGTTTATTTCTGAGTCAGACTGGCAGGACTCACTAATTGATTTCGTTTGAATTCGCTGCTTTACTAAAGGGCAGTTCCCTAGACATTTTAGTAAAAGCAGAATTGGCCATAGTTCTTCAGTAATTTCACATCTATGCTTTTTCGGTCTTTTGCCCGAATGGTCCATGTTGGAAAACTTCATTCATGCAAGTCTTAAAATTTGTTATGGCGTCTAACGAAGTTTCGACGGACCTAATCATTTCCAAGAAGTTACCAAAAACGCAGGTTGATTAGGAATCTCAAGGATAATATTTCAAAATATACACATCTATTTTTATGATTGTAATAATTGCTAAATGGATTTTTCTTGTTCAAGAAGCAGGTAATCTAAACAACATTACGCCTCCTTTTTATAAAAGAATATAAATCTATTCTCTATACAATAAAAATTGCCGGGTAATTACATTCTCCTGTATTTTGAACTTATCTTCCCAAATAATCAAATAATCGATGCCTCAAATAATAGCGGAACGATATTTACCCATGCAACTTTTAAATGCGTAACTGCGAGCTTAGCCAAACAACAAAATCGTTTGGTCATTATCTGGATATACAGAGTCAGGCCAGACATATGTAACATTGGTACTGATTACACAAATAGGAGTGGTGATTGTGATTGGTGACCATATTGGAAGACTTGTAGAGTAAAAATTATTATTTTTAGCACTTATTCTTATCGCCAACAGCACGAACAAAATACGGATAAACGGTTTAGCAATGTTGTACAAATGAAAGGCCCTTTAACAAGTTTAAATTACAATATGAGACAATACAATATGCATTGCGAAAAACCATGTATTTTGATGTATAAATAAAATCATTAGACGACATTTTGAGCTTTACGGATTAAATAGTTGTAATATTTTATTACACATATTTACAAGGTCTTTCCAAGCTGGTTTCAATTTGCATCAGTACGATGAGATAGGTCAAGATTTGTCCTATTACCTGCGCGATTCATTATACAGAAAAAATTTATTTTACCAGCATTTGCTATGATATGTTAAAAATATTGCAAAACTTACAATCAGAAGCAGATTTTTATTTAAAGTAACGTAGTTCCCATATGAAATTTTTATTGGATTCTGATTTATACGGTTCAAAATTCTGGAAACCTAAGGTTCAATACTCATTACAAATTTTGAGTTTAAATTTAAAAAGCCACTAGTAAAATTAATTTATAATTGAATGGGGATGAATCCCACTAACCTGTATTTGTGCTGGAACATCAGACAAGTCAAATCCAAAATTTACATTTGACAGAAATAAGCCAAGATTTTGTTCCTGAAAATCAAATTATGCGAATTTTAAGGTTTAGCAATCAGCACACATATTGTTAGTATTCCTTGTTGTTAGTATTGCTAATTTGAGATATGGTTCCAGCTGTTTTATAAATAGTTATTACATATGAAGGCAAGGGCGATTTAGATGTCGGTTGCTTTATATTGAAACAGTATTTGACTATTGTACATTCACACACAATCATAGTGCATATTACCCTACTAGAAGAGACCCAATTTCTTTTTCATAGAAAGGGAAAAAATTGTTAGATATAATTATTCCCGTTTAAAAATATTATGACGTTCACATTTAAACCAATTTTCAACTTGTAGCACAACGTCATTGCGACAGAATTGTCTGCACACTGTAAGGGCAAAGCTACTTAGAGAATTGGGCACATCTCAATAATAACCAAGTTTTCTCCTTGCGTGAGTATAATTGTTAAGACTGGAGTAAATTTTGCTGCTCTAGTATGAGTACAGTGTTTATTTTAAAAGTGGGCAAACTTCCATCTTGAACAAGGCGAAAAACGGAGAATATTTTTGGATAACACGTTTACATTTCCGGACTCGGAATACATATTAGTATTTATCTTAAACAAGAAACCTGGAAACAAATGGTCAGGAAAGACCACGACCGAAATACAAAATATACTTTTTCTTAAAAAATGAGGGTAATTTCGGAAACAATCAAAATTAGACTACTGTTGTCAAGTATATGAACAAATTACATATGGCAAAGATAGTGCATATAATTATTGGTAAGGATAAGAAAATCAAATCCTGCATATTTTTCCATTAGATCTGTTGTATTCTCAAATTAAGGGATCACCCTAAGAGGAACCGGAATACAAATTCTCAGGAAGCGTTACGAGTGATCCGGTGTAGGTATTTAGTCCCAGTTTGGGGTAAACTTTTAAGAGACATTAGTCAGGATCGAAGATCTGAATTGACAATGCAGGATCTTTGTTTTATGTGAAAATAATTATTCCAATGTTCATTGGTTAAGGCCAGAGAAATGTTTGTGGCAATATAATCGTGTTCTGCTCTAATTTTAGCCCTGCCATTTGTTTCCATAATAATAGTCCCTCTAAAGGTAAAAATTACTGCACACTATCTTGTTAGGAACGGTTGAAAACTTGAGTTGAGCTAACGTCCCTTACATGCGTTTTGAGACCTTGAAGATATTTGGCTATGGCGATCTGACATTTCCTGTACTACCCGGTTCACAGTGGATTATCCCCGGGAATTGTATGAGGTCATCGGGATAACTTTAATTTCCAAACCGCGTAATTTTCCTACGTCACCTATTGCTGGGTTCCTTAAATTTAATGCGTTTTGTTTACTGTAGCACACAATTATTGAGTTAAAGGGGTTCAAATGCAAAGGTTTTCGAAAAATTTGAAGAAGCGTGTGAGAGAACTGTCCCAGAAAAGTACCCGCCGACCATTTTCCAAAAAGGGAAACTCCGTTTTCACATCAAAAAACTGGTTAAAACGCTAAAACTGTGAAAAGCAATTTCCCCAATTTTACCTCTTCAAAATAATAGTTCAACCACGATCAAATCTAAGGTAAAACCCCTCATTATTGCAGATAGTCCATGGTGTATTATAACAATATGAAAAATTAGCTATTTTTATGAAATACCTCAATTGTTATTTTTTCCGCCCAAATAATTTTGACGTATAATCTTCCAACGTAGAAAATTGGGATTCCAACAGCTCCACAAAGAAAATATATTTTGTTAACATGGTTTTGGAGAGCATTGATGTTGACAGCAATAAAAATGAATATCGTGGCAGAAACAGTCGTAAATATCAGTAAAACAATTTGACCCATGCACTGCGTCTTCTGTAGCAAAGTTCGTTGACTTCGAATATTCTCTAACAAATCTCCCCATCTTTTAATTGTTTCAGCTTGAATTTTGCGCTGTTCATGCTCAACAACAGCAGCAATCCCATTTTTAGTCTAAAAAATTAAATCAAATTATTATGACACGCAGATATATGCATATCGAAGTGAAGTTATATAAATATATACATAGGTGAAATTAACTAAAGCAGAATGAAAAGAAAACAGGTAATAAATCAGAAGCACACGCCTTTCTAAGTTAGAAAATGAGCTGCGAACCATCAATGTGACTACTAATTTTTGCTGAGCGTGATAAAATTTCCTTATTTTGCATTTCCCAAAGTCAAAATTGCATATATCAAATAAAATCAATTTTGTTAATTTTCTATTCACTAAAATGTCCGGTTGGACATTCGATTTTAGGGTAGATCAGCCACTAGTAAAAACACCTTGTCCGTACGTCCGTGTGCCCATCCGTACGATGTCTCAAAAACTACTAGACAGATTTCGATGAAATTTTAAATGGGCATTACTTGTATCAACCGAAAGTCTGAATTCGTATTTGGTTGGAATCGGTTTGATAGTTTTTGAGAAAACAATTCTTGAAATTTCGAACTTCAAGTCAAATCACACTTATCTCCAAAACTACTGAATCGATTTCAATGAAATGTTTTGCGAATATTGATTATGTAAATAGTAATAGGTACTGCTTATGTGGCTGAAATTGGTCCAATATTTTTTTCTGAAAAAATTCGGAAATTTTGAGAAAAAAAGTCAAAATTCAAAATAAATAACTATTATAAAAAACTACTATAATGATTTTGATGACACTTTTTAAGGTTATTATTTGTGTCAACTATTGGAACGACTCCATATTTGGTGGAACTTAGGCGGTTAGGTTTAAAATTCAAAAACTTTGGAAACAGTTTAAATTTTTTCAACGTATACTGTAGTATAAAATTGCATTAATTCCTTACAACATTATAATATAACGACACCACATTCTTTGCCGTTGGAGTGTCGTTATAGGGAGTGTCGAATATATTAAATACATAATCCTACACTACACAAAATGACATACCACACATCCTACTTTGAGGGCGGTAGCTGACGCCACCCTACGCGAAGCCTCAAATTATCGCGTAGTGATGTTTTTTTGATCATATAAATCATTTAGCCTCTTCAAAGGTAACATTTGATAACATACACTTGTACGGGATAATAAAGCATAATTACCTCCTTATAGCAGCACTGAAGAACTTTGTAGCTAAATAACAGTTTAGCGTCTTCCAACAGACTTCTGGGAATCAACTGAACGGTGGAAGCGATCATGATAGTCAGATAGACGCAGTTATACTGACTCATATGTACCAGTATAAATGTGGGCATGAAAAATACGGTTGGAACGACGGTGTAAATTAATAGCAGTACTATCTTGAATCGTCCTAGTTGATGTGATATTCTCACCCACGAATTAGTATACGAAAGGCCAAATTGCTGTTTGTATTTATACATGAATAGCTCCCAGTTGTTTAAAAACTTGGTAAAATCATTTGCTGTCAACCAGGAGAAAAACAGTTCCATTATCATCATCAGGTGAATCAGTATGGCTTCAAATTTTCTGAAGAAGTCCAAGAATTGAATTTGATTGGTATTGTAGCCATTCAGACACACCGAATCATTTTTCAGTTGAAGGAAGGTAAGAAAATTTTCGATACTGCACAGACAAATATACGTTATTGAAGAATCTACCATTTGACATACTACTGGAGTTTACTATTTGAGCCACTTTTAGACATAAGACACTAATTTTAAGGTGAAGGCATGAGTAATGAATACTTATGTATGCCTCTTACTGTAAATGTCAGTATCATGTAATCATCAAGTAATATGAAATAAATGGACTTTAAAATACTCTACAATATAAGGTGCATTCACTATCAATTTGCTTGTAGCGAAACTGTCTCCAAATCATTTTTCATTTAAAACAAAGTAACTGCATCTTCATAGATCACCTTCATTGAAAAAATACTTTCGCCTCTAAAAACTTTGTCAAGACAACATTGTCCTGCAAAAGTCCTATAAAAGCTAAGCTATATTCTCATATTCCCAATTGATTCGATATTAATTTTTAAAAATAATAACCGATAAACCCTTACAATTATTAGTCAAATTTTAATTATTTGAAGATTTCTCATATACAAATATTGTAGATAGAAAGCATTGTTTTTGATTTCTAAATTAGAAAAGGTTAAGCTAATAATAATGAGTGCCTACTTTTAAAATATGTTTAACGCCAATAATAAATTACCGTATGAATCAATAATGTTAATAGTTTTATTTCCAACCTGATAGTAACTAAGGGCTGCTGGAACACGACGATTGTTACGTACAAAATGCTGGAAGTAACGTAAATGACGTTTAAAAGTACTTGGAAAAACACTTTAAACGAAAAGTTGTGGTCGATCTGATATATTGTGACATTTATTGGAACTTCATGAGTTTCTGAACCTAACACGTTATCGGGGATATGATAACTCCCTTTTATGTCCTTCTTCTGCTTAACTATGGGACAGTTTCCAAAACATTTTAGTAAAACCAGAATCGGCCAAAATTCATCTGCAATTTTGCAATTATATTGCTCTAAACCGTTGTTTATTGTGCCCATTTTTAATTCTTTCTAGTAATATTTGGTTGCTCGTAGCTCGTTACAACCTCCCAGAAACGAGAAAACTAATTTCCTGAAAGGAGTGTTCATTTGTAGACATGTTGATGTGTCTGAAAGGAACATCTTGAGGAACAATTGTTAACCGTCTCATTAATTCCTCATTTGATTGGATTTTCTGGTAGATTAGATCTTTTTGATGACATAGCCGTTTGCCCTTGTTTCACACGAAAGGTAAATGATAATAAATTCTTATCGTGTTTGCTGTGTCAACCTTAATATTGGGATAGGCTTTATTTGGGGTTCGTTAATACAGATAAATTGAGGACTATATGCGCAATTCGGATTTTTTATGTGTGTAATTCCTTATTGAACCCACATAATAGGTAATACTGTGTCGCAAGACTCAATGACAAAAATTGGTCATACTTTGTCACAAGACTTCAATGATCTAAAATTGGCCAAAAAGTGTCACAACGACTTCAAGGACCTAAAATTTGTCAATCTGTCACAGGGGTTTCAATGGCTTAAAATTGACCATAGTCTGTCACAAAGGTTTCAATGACATAAAATTAGTCATAACCTGTCAAAGGCTTAAATGACATGAAATTAGTTATAACCTACAACGAATATGCTCAAAAACTATTTGTACATTTTCTTGAATTAGGAGAATTTTCTTGAATTTTATTATAGGCTAGGAGGCATTGAAATATAAACCATTTACATCAATCTCTGTAGTACCTTGTCCGTCACTTCCTTTCCGTATTCCAATTTCGTATCCTAAATAAAGGCCGACGAGACCTTTATTTCCTCATACTTGAAAGTCGAATAATTCGACGAATTCGCTGAATAATTTATTGCTTTATTAACACACATGCACTCCTTGGGTCTCCGTGGTATTTTTTTCTCCTGTTGAGTGTTTCCTGTTTTTGAATTATTTTGATAGGTAATTTGGTGTCACTGGGTCAATCCGTATACCTCGCCCCTACTCTAAACTTATTTTGTGCATTCTATATTTCCTACCCTATTTCATAAGTAGGAACTAATGCATTTACCCTCCTAGATTTTTAAAATCAGAGCCCGGGTATTATTTCATATTTTAATAAATTCGATTTTCTTTTTTAAAATATTCGATTCCGAGGGAGACCATTTTTTGTAATTACGGTCTGATGAGCATGGATGCTTATACTTAGCCTTAAACCCCCAACCTAATGTTTAAATTAACCTACAGGGCCCATGTAAGGTTTGCCTCCTTTATTTTATTTAAGTTTATTTATTTATCCCTCTTTGATTTGCTTAAATTGGATTAACATTTCTCAGTACTGGCACCCTCACAACGACCATTCGCATGTCATTGCGACAAATTTTGACCATTCGCTGGTCGTCGACACCATTGCAGCAAATGTTGACCTTTCGCAGGTCATTGACACCATTTCAGCAAATATTGACCTTTCGCAGGTCATTGACACCATTTCAATAAATATTTACCAATCACAGGTCATTGAAGCCAATGTGACACATTTTAACCAACGATAATTTAACATCTTGAAATTCGAAAATGAAAATTTCTGATGGGATTTAACATGCAAATTTTAACCTGATGGGTTATAAAAGCCTGGGCAACCGCTTTGCTACAGTAAATATTTTAATTGCAATTCAAGTTTGTTTGCATAAAGCTACTTAGCTACCAGCTTCTATACTTGGAATTATTGGCTCACGAAAGTTCTGAGTCAGTGCATTCCAACGATATAAATTGGCACAGTCAAAGGTAAAATCTCTACTGTAGTTCTCTAAATAATTAGAAAATACAAAGTTCCATCTACAAGACTTATTATTCGTTTTTGTTTATTTGTCAATCTTACAATTAGATCTCTGCAACTTTTCATATTTCCTATCAAAAATTGAATGCACATTCTTCGGAGAGTTGTTAGATTTAAAACGAATTTCAGAAATTAATTATTCGTTTCATCATTAACCCGTTTTTAATTCTCATTACATTTCACAACTAACTGATTAGCAGCTCCATTTAAATAAGCACAAAAGTCTAGACTAATTATATTTGCATACATTGGTTTCCATAAGCTTCCAAAGAACCAAAGAATTTAGATGAACTATTAATAGAAACAAGCTATTATCTGTATGTAGTAGGATGAAAAACGCAAGGGTTGTTTAAATCAAAACGTTATTGACTGCTGCAGGAAATGCTGGTATTTACTATTACGATTATTAGGAAAACCATGTGTTTTGATATATAAATAAAATAATTAAACAAAATCTTAAGATTTACATATAAAATAGTTTGCTGGCATTTTGTTACATGTATTTACAAGGTCTTTCCAGGCTGGTTTCAATTTGCATCAGAACGATGAGGTAGGTCAAGATTTGTCCTATTACCTGCGAGAGACATAATACAAAAAATATGTTATCACTAATATATGTACATATTGTTGTGGGATGTTAAAAATACTTCAAACTTACAATCAGAAGCAGTTTTTTATTTAAAGTAACGTAGTTCCCATATGAAATATTTATTGGATTCTGATTTATACGGTTCAAAATCCTGGAAACCTAAGGTTCAATACTTATTAATTATGAATATTTAGCTAAAATTTAAAAAGCCACTAGCAACATGAATTTATAATTGTATGTGGATGTATCACGCCAACCTGTATTTGTGCAGGGACATCGGACAAGTCAAATCCAAAATTAGTATTTAACAGATACAAGCCAAGATTTTGTTCCTGGAAAATCAAATATGTACACATAACTAACAATAAACAACAATTAATAATATAACGACAAAACAAATCTACTCATCCTTTATTAGAACTTTTACTGTTTAAGGGTATGTTAAGACATTCTCATTTAACCCAATTTTAACCCTGCAGCCCATGTTGTATTGCAGCAATCTAAAAAGCCATGTACTGTATTTTCATGTACTGTAATACCTCTATTGTTATTTTTTCCGCCGAAATAATTTTGACGTACAATCTTCCAACGTAGAAAATTGGGGTTCCAACAGCTCCACAAAGAAAATATATTTTGTTAACATGGTGTTCGAGAGAATTGACGTTGACAGCCATCAAAATGAACAGCGTAGCAGAAACAGTCGTAAACATCAGTAAAACAAGTTGTACCATGCACTGCGTATTCTGTAGCAAAGTTCGTTGACTTCGAATAATCTCTAACAAATCTCCCCAACTTTTAATTGTTTCAGCTTGAATTTTGCTTTGTTTACGGTCAACAACAGCAGTGATTCCATTTTTTGTCTAAAAAAAATAATTCAAATTATTGAGAAATGTAGATATGTAATAATTATATATCATACGTGAATTAGTAAAATTAGCTAAAATGCTTTCCAAAATGAAGCATATACACACGCCTTTCTCAGTTTGAAAATGAACGGCGAACGATCCATATTCCTCTTAATTTTTGCTAAGCTTATCTCCATTTTTCTATAATGTCTTAATTGCATTTATCAAATATTTTTTAGTTTATTTTCCATTCACTAAAATGTCTGGTTGAACATTTTTTTTTAGATCATATAGATCGTTTAGCCTCTTCAAATGTAACATTTGACAAAAATAGACATGTACATGAAAATTATACTTGTATGTGATTATAAAACATAATTACCTCTATATAGCAGCATTGAAGCACTTTGTAGCCAAATAATAATTTAGCATCTTCCAACAGACTTCTGGGGATCAATTGAAGGGTGCAAGCGATCATGGCAGTCAAGTATACCCAGTTTGCACTAATCATATGTATTTGTACAAATGTGGGTATGAAAAATATGGTCGGAACAACGGTGTAGATTAACAGTAGTACTATCTTGAATCGCCTTAGGTGATGTGATATTCTCACCCATGCACTAGTATACGAAAGGCTAAATTGCTGGTTATATTTACACATAAATAGCTCCCAATTGTTTAAAAACTTAGAAAAATCATTTGCAGTCCACCAGGAAAAAAACAGTTCCATTATCATCATCAGGTGAATCAGTGTGGCTCCAATTTTCCCGAACACGACGTCCAAGAATTTAATTTGATCTGCATTGTAGCCATTTAAACACGCAGAATCGTTGTGGGGTTGAATAAAGGAAGGAAAATTTGCGGTACTGCACATACAAATTATACATAATTATTTGAAACAAAAATCTACAATGTAAAATACCGCTGGGAGTCAACTAGTACATACTTATGCAAAAGTTAAAAATAAGGTACATACTGATATTAAAGGGCATGTGTGGTACGAGTAGTTATCTTTAATTGTACATGCCAATATCATTTAAAGTAACACAAAATACAGTGACATTAAAATACTTTGCACTATAAGGTGCATTCAGAACAGTTTGCTTTTAGTGAATTGCTGGCAGATCATTTTGTTTTGAATTGAAAATAATTGCATCTTTATTGATCGTCGTCACAAAATAATTCTGGTTATAAGAGACTCTCCCAAGCGTACATTGTCTCTATCTGTATAAAGGCTAAACCATTTAGTCATAATCCATCTACCTCAATATTAATTTTTATAAATAAAAAGTCATACACCTTTACAATTATTGGGGTCAAATTTTAATTATTTGAGGATATCTCTTAGAAATACAGATACAAAGCACTGTCTCTATATTATCAAAGGAAATAGAAAATGTCATGCCAATGGAATAATAATGAGTGGCTATTTTCAAATAGTTTAAATCTGTATAGTAAATAATTGCAAGAATCAATAGTGCTCATAGTTTAGTTCCTAACCTGGTATTAAATAACGGCTGCCGGAACACAGCGATCATTACGTATAAAATGCTGGCCATCAAGTAAATGACGCTTAACAATATTTGGGAAAACATTTTACACGAAAATTTTTGGTAGAACTGATATTTTGTGACATTTGGTGCAACTTCGTGAGTTTCGGAACCTGAGATGTTGCCTGGAATGTGATAAATTCCTTTTATATCCTGCTTCCTCTTTACTATAGGACAGCTTCCAAAACATTTTTGTAAAACCAGAATTGGCCAAAATTCGTCTGCAATTTTGTAATTATATTGTGCTAAATCTTGGATTATCTTGCCCATTTTGGACTATTTCTAGTAATATTTAGGTTGTTCGTAGTTCGTTACAGCCTCTCATCAATGGGAAAACTAATTTCCTGAAAGGAGTGTTCATTTGTAGACATGTTGATATGTCTGGAAGGAACATTTTGAGGAACAAATGTTTCTGTTCTCAATTCCACATTGATGATTGGATTTTCAGGTAGATTAGATCCTTTTGATGACATAGCCGAATGCTTTTGTTTCACACGAAAGGGAAATGATAATGAATTTTTATTGTGTTTGCTGTGTCAACCTAAATATTGGGATGGGCTTCATTCAGGTCTCGTTAAAATATCGAGTACTGCCATGCGCAATCATGAATTTGTTATCGAACATGTGTTGAGCGCAGAGTAAATAAAAAAATCTGCGTAGGATTTATTACGTTGTTCCTGCAAGCAGACCTCATTGTACGGCATTCTGCATCGTACTCTTTCAATAAAAAAGCAACCCCAAAAGGATCAAATTTTAATTATTGTGATTGAATGGTCTGCTTTGCAGTAAATATGAATTTAATTGTTATAACAGGAATGAGTTCATCTTTATATAAAAAGTTTAGGTACACAAATTGTTGTACAAATTAATTGTGATCAAAGTTGAAATGAAACCATACGAAAATGGTATACTGGCAAATTTAATGGCTCTGGTGCCTTAATTTTAGAAAATTAATTGTTCTCTGTTTCTTCTTAAAAATTGGAAAACACGATTGGTCTTCGGATTATTCTTTTAATTACAACTGATTATGAAAAATAATTATTCGATTAGAATATTCTCATTGCGCTACAAAATTAACTACTTCTACTAAAGTAGAAACAACTAAACTAATTATGCCTGCATATAACCTTATGATTTTCAAAGGTTCGTTTAAACCAAAGGATTAGAAAGAAGAATGAAGAATACTTTGTTGGTTTGTGCGAAACAATTTGTTGTTGACTTCTGCACGAAAAGATGAGGATGTATTTTAAAGAGAATATTTACAACGTCCTGAAAAACTGCTCTGGACTTGCATCAGAACGATTAAGTAAGTCAAGATTTGTCCAATTACCTGCCGTAGAAATATGATAGAGAACATAATTTTTACAATTTAATACAGAATTTTTCATTGGTGTAATCATTAAAGGCTTTATTTATTAATGACAATTTTAGTGACTTACTTTTAAGAGCAGTCTCTTGTTTAATGTTACGTAGTTCCCAAATGAAATTTTAATGGGGCTGTGTCGAATGCGATTCAAAATTCCTGATATCTGAAATAAATTATTGTTATTACATTTTAAATTAAATCAGAATTTCAGTAAAAAATGTATGCACTATAAGGGCTCAGTTATGCAATACTTACCTGCACTTGAGCAGGGATGTCAGAAAGGTCAAACCCAAAATTTACATTTGACAGAAATAAACCCAGATTTTGTTCCTGAAAATTAAATACGCAGTTCTTACAGCCTGGAACAATCTACCCAGAGTACGTGTACATTTGCATCTATATAATTTTAGAGCAAAACTTTACCCCAATAGCTATATTTACCCAATGTTACGAAAACAATACATAATACAAAATGATCTGGATTCATTTGGCTTTAATAACCAAGTATTAGTACGCTTGTTTTATTCAAATAAAGTCATTTCTATGAAAGGAATAAAGCTGTGATTTTTAAACGTTACCTCCATGGTCACTTTTTCTGCCGAAATAATTTTGCCGTACAATCTTGCAATGGAAATGATTGGAAATCCTACAGCCAAACACAGAAAGTATATTTTGCCATCATCATTTTCAATCGCGCTGATGTTGACAGCCACAAAGATAAAGATAGTCGAGGAAATAGTAAAAAATGCCAGCAATATAAGTTGCATCGTGGACTGTGTTTTTTGCAGTAAAGCGCTTTGACTTCGAAAATCTTCTAGCAAGTCTCCCCAGGCTTTAATTGTTTCAGCTTGAACTTTGCCCACATCCCGCTCTACAACACCAGTTATGTCCTTTTTTATCTAAAACGTTTGGAAAAGGTTGTATATGAAAATAATTCATAAATATACGCCTCAAATGTACATGAAACCTGTCACTATTCAATTACCTCTATGTAGCAGGATTCCAGTATTTTATAGCTAAATAATATTTTAGCGTCTTCTAATAAGCTCCTGGGAATAATTTGCAATGTACACGTAACTATGACTATTATTTGTGTCCAATGTGAAAAGCGTGTATTTGACATTGTAAATACGGGTATGAAAAACGAAACCGGAATGGCGGTGTATATTATAAGTAGTTTTTTCTTGAAACGGCGAAGCCTCAGCGCAATGTTACGCCATGCGTTATTGTATGAAGGATTAAATTGCTGTTCATACTTTTGCATACAAAACTCCCAATTATTTACAAACCGGGCAAAATCCTTGGCAGTCCACCACGAGAATACTATCTCCACGATCGTTACAATTTGATACAAGAAAGCTCCAGCCCTGCCAAAGATAATTTCCAACAATTCAATTTGACTCGAATTGTAGCCATTGAT
Organism: Allacma fusca; assembly: GCA_947179485.1. Classification (NCBI taxonomy): domain Eukaryota; kingdom Metazoa; phylum Arthropoda; class Collembola; order Symphypleona; family Sminthuridae; genus Allacma; species Allacma fusca. The sequence goes on along the minus strand of OX359247.1, from coordinate 57,701,985 downwards.
GCATTCAGAGTCATTTTGTGGTCGGATGAAGGAAGGAAAATTCTTGAAATCCTGCAAACTGCAAGAATATTTGTATATAAATAATCTAAATCAACGTAAACATAAAATGAGAAAAATTCAATCAGGAATTAATACCGCATTAATTTTATACGGTATTGAAAATGGTAAACATTACAAAAGCTTTGAAACCTGGGTGCAATAAATGGCGTTCGAAATACAACGTTCACCATGAATAAAATGGTTGCAGAAGTGTAGATGCTGTTTAAAATGACTTGAAAAATAACATCCAACGAAATTTTGGGGTAGAACTGATATATTATGGCACTTGTAGAAACTGGGAGAATTTCTGGGTCACCCGGAGAGGACTTATTATTTGATTTGGTTTCAATTCGCCGCTTTACTAACGGACAGTTTCCAAGACATTTTAGTAAAAACAGAATTGACCAAAATTCTTTTGCAATGTCATATTTCTGCTTTGTCGGGCTCATGTTACAAAGTTTTGCAAATTTTCTGTAATTTCAAAATTTGATGCAGCGACTTTCGAACTTTGAATGGACCTAATTGTCTAAAGGGAATTTTCAATAGTAAAGGTGAATTTGTAATTCGAAATAAAACATTTCGTATTAGACATGTTTTTATCATTACAGTAATTGCTAAATGGATTAGTCTTGTTCGTGGAGCAGGTTCTCAAGTTAGTCGTACCTATCGTTTACTTATCATCACAAATATGGAAATAATTATTGCGTTAAATCAGCTCGACACTATTCATTCATGTTCGAATGTGCAAATTGTATGGTGTTGACCAACCAACGAAATTGTTTGGTCATTATCTACATACTGATTGTGAGTCACGCATGATAAATTGTAGCCTCAAGTTTAAAGATTTATTTAGTTAGTATAAATGAACTTCAAAATAACTGTAGGAATTACAGCAGTGAGATTTAACAACTGGAAATTGTTTTACTCTTTTAACATGCATAGCAGTTATGTAGTACACATGTACATATGTGTTGAATTCCTACAGATAATTTACTAAAAGTTGTTCATTCTTAGTTAGTCTTATCTGTAGTTTCAACATTAGAAATCTAAGCAGTACAACGTAATATATTTTTAAGTTCAAGGTATATGCAAATGTTACTTTGCAGTTTTGTCAACGATAACTAATGTAAAAGACTTTTAATAGGATGAATATGTATATAGTTACAAAGCATATAATAGCAACAGAAGAATATGCGAAGAGTAATAGCTGGTACATATTTTAGATCGCAGTAACGCTACATCTATCAGACGCAAACGGACTAATAACTAATCGCACTCATAAGTCCCAATACAACCAGCTAGAGCTGAATGTATGTACCTACATACACGGGCATCAATAATGATATTGATTTAGCAATGAAGATCGATAGACCAAGCCATTCGCAGCCAACTATGTTTTGAAATCATAACTTTGATAATGAGAATAATTTGAGTCTAGTCATCCCAGTCAACTCCTTGCCTAATGAGTTTTAGGATCATAAACTCTCCGAAATGAATGATTCTCAGTATAAGTTGCGCAGGTGCTTTTAACACCTGCAACATTTTTTGATTTAGTGGGCCGGAATGATTGATTATGCATAAAGCTGCCAGATACCTACTTTTTTAGTAGACTGGCTACTATTTGGGAAGGCAGTTTACTAAAAAATCATGAGATCTACTAAGTCTACTATTTGATTGAAAAAGCTTCTAAACTCTACTTTTTTAAATTTGCCTAAAATAGTTGTAAACTTATTCTGTGCTTGGAAATGTGAGCACAATCAAGCGACACTTATCTGACATTTTAGAACTTGTAAGTGGTCGAATCATTAACGTCTTTCCATGTAAATGTAGGTCTATCATTTGAACTCAGATTGTGTTCATTGTTTCATTTCTGCAGCATACTGCAATAGTGCATTAATGTGAAGTAGTAGAAATCATAAAATGAAGTGGGAATCATCATTAAATATTTTTATTGTATTCGTTAGTACTGAATAGCTGCTTTTATTGAAATGTAAGTACTCGGTGTATTATTATTTGACCTGATAAAATTAAAATGGGAGGAGATTGTACTTTCAACGATGGCTTACAAAACAAGTAGCTAAAAGTAATTACTTTAGCATCACAGAATCTGCTTGCGAGAATATGACAGTCCAAAGTTAAATACTAGCTTTCGCTTCCATGTAAAATTCGTTCGACATTTGTTTTCTATAAAATTGTCTTGCTAGAAATATTTTGGTCAACACAAACAGGGTTCTGCTTTATTTCAGGAACCAACGCTGTCACTGAGCGCGTATTCCTGTTTATCAATAATTTGTGGACGCAAGTGAAATCTAAACTGTCCATGGAACTTCTGGAAGCAATGACAGCTGTAAAAGTTATTCTAGAATGGATTTGGGTATCATTTTTTGATATGCTATTTGGTTACACAAATTTGTTGAAACAAATTCAATTCAAGTATTAGTTACTAATATTAACATAAAGCAGAAGTACTTGCCAATGAGCAAAACACCGTAGTTATTTTCAGAGAATGGTTGTTTAATCGCTTTAAGAAAATGCTAACAGTAGAATATATAAATTGTTTTTATACAACGGAATAAATTTTGACACAAAATTAAAAAGCCTACTATTTTGTTTATTTGAATCTGGCAGCTTTAATTATGCATATAGCCAATCATAACCTTCGAATATTGTTAATTTGAAATACGGTTCCTATAGTATTCTGTTATTACTTATTATACATGTTTGAGGTCATAGACGATTTAGAGGTTCAACTTTATAGGTCACCTCACATCAAAGTAGTACTTAATGATCTCAAAGGATTTTTAATAAATTTAAAGTAGGATACCCAGAATGACTAGGGAAATTCTCAAAATGCCCGGCATTTCCAATGGTGAGCAAAAACTGAACAAATTTTCAGGGCATTTTCAACAGGGCAGGCAAATACCCTCGGGTATTTTCTATCGGCCAATCGTGCAGTACTGGAGTAATACCCGGATACAAACAATATGTACTTGGGTAAGGGTACAGTTTTTGGGTACATTGCGAATACGGGTAAATTAAGGGTATATGTACTATATTTTATTTTCAAGTATGGGTACGGATACTGAAAAAATTTATCATTGACCTATTGCTACTGTCAAATAAAATAGAAATGACAAAAATAGCCATTTCACATCTCAGCAGACATATACATAGAATGTATATTTAAAACAAATACCATGTAACATACCAATTGAGATTATAAACCTGTACTTCGAATCGATGGAAAAGGAGGTTAAAATTGTTAAATCTGGATTTTCACTACTCTTCCAGAACAGTTATAACATTTTCATAAGTGGTTTGTTACCCGGTTGTTTACCTGTTTAAATTTATATTCAGAATATTCGTGTATTTCAAAAGGGATGTATTATAAACTTTATTCATTGTATGTATACCTTGTGTGTAAAACAAATCATATGAGAATGAGGTTTAGAGCAACGATATCTCAATCAAGAAGATTTCAATTTCATGAAATCAAATGTTGTGTGTAATTTTCAACACATTAAAATCAGTACTTTAACATTATTGACCTAAATTAACCAACAACAAAACAATACATCAATTAATATTGAATAAATTAGGACTAAAGTCTCGAGAATTGCTACTGTAAAGGTTTAGTTAACGAATTCTCTTGTTATTGTAGTATGATAAAACCGAGATTATTATAATTGTATCCAACTGTTGGAAAGCAAAGTAAAACCCAAAAGTCGCTGGTGAAGAGGCAAAATCATCTAGATGCGGATTCAATTAAATACATGGCCTACAGTAAGAGACAAAAGCATTCATAACAAATGCACCCACCTTAGCCACCCATGTCTAACTTTTGCTTAAGTAAAGAATAAAAAAACAGTAAACATGTATAACGAATAATACATGCGTTTCTCATTACGCATTTCGTGTAATTAAAAGAAACGTACATTATTCTTTGCACTACAGAATGAATTTAGATACATATATCAGCTTACTTTTTCTGATCTTCCAACAGAATATTTTTCTTTTAAGTAATCGTCGAAATCATCTTCATTTACTTTGACGAAATACTTAAAGACAGTAAAATACTATATTCTCTCTTTAAAGGCTAAACCATTTTGAGATATTAAAATTTCCAACGTTATATACTAATTTCAATATATAATAAGCAATAAAATCAATCCAATATTACAGTAAAATAATAATTTTTGAGAGTTTAGCTTAAAAACAGAGCTTAAAATACACATTATCTGTATTTTCAAATGAAGTAGAACTTACTACGGATTATTGTTACACTGAGTGTTCACTTCATGAATATTTTCAACCCCAATTTTAAATTATTTTTTTAATCATCAATGCCCTTAATTTGGTTTTACGCTGGTTGTAATTAACGGTTGCCGGAATACAAGGATCGTTAGGTACAAAATAATGGACGTAATGCAAATTAGGTTTAAAAGCACTTTGAAAAACACTTCGAACAAACCTTTGATAGAATTGATATATTGTGAAATTTGCAGCAACTTCATGAGCTTCTGAACGTAACACGTTAACGAGTCTATGATAATTGTCTTTTAAGTTAATGTAGTTAAATATGCAAGGAATGGGTTCATACTTTTTAACCTCGGAGCAAAACTACCGGTTCCCTGAAATCTTGCAATCGGTTTGAAAATATCAAATGGAAAGAAAGAATGTCAAATAAAGAAGTTCTTTTTTATTTAATAATTATTGATTGTCAAAATATGCGCCTCGGTGGTTCAGAAAATCTATTTTAAACTACGCGTGCTCATTAAGGTTTTATGAATACACAAATTTTAAGAGAATTCTTTGATTAATATGTGCATAACAGTAAATGCTGTATATGTAATACATATTTATATTTGTACATAGCCATATTATTTCCAGAATTTCATTTGAACAAGATAATTATAAATCGAAACAGCCGATTAGCAGTAGTAAAACATAAAAGAGGTTTGTGTAAAACAAGTTGCTGTTGCTGTTGACTACCGCAAGGAAATGTATATAGCGATGTCTTTTAAAGCTAATATTTACAGCCTCCTGCAAAACTGGTTTGGACTTGCATCAGCACGATTATGTAGGTCAAGATTTGTCCAAGTATCTACAGCAGAACATGATTGAGAAAACAATTAGTAATTAAGTACTTGTCAGTGACATTATTATTCTAGGCGTTTTACTAATGAAAATTTCTAAAGATTTACTTTTAAAAGCAGTTGCTTGTTTAATGTTACGTAGTTCCAAAACGAAATTTTAATGGGGTTGTGGCGAATACGACTCAAAATTTCAGATATCTAAAATTGAGTTGCAAAATATATTGTTATTAAAGTGGAAATTAAAGCAAACGTCAATAAATAATGTAACTATTACGAAGGACAAATTATGTAACACTAACCTGCATTTTCACTGGGATGTCAGACAGGTCAAACCCAAAATTTACATTTGACAGAAATAACCCCAGATTTTGTTCCTGAAAATTAAATACACAGTTCTTTAAGCCTTCATCCAACAACTGGCCTCTTGCAATAAGCTATAATAATTCAGTAAAGATTTTAGAAGACCATTAACTTTAAGTTAAGTGTTAAGTTAACAATAATGCTACTCAGAGTACGTGTTCATTTGCATGTATGTAATTTTAGAGCAAAAATTTACCAAAAAAATTATCATTACATTACACCCAACGCTACGAAAAAAAAATACAAGTGTATTCCAATTCCCACAGATTCTTCCTTTGCATTATGAGTCTATACACATTGCCTTAGGACAACGCTTAATTATGCACTCTAGTGATATACATGGTACGATTATGATTGTAAAACAAACATACCTGTTTAAATTAGTGTTATTTTTTGCCTTACCTCCATTGTCAATTTTTCCGCTGAAATAATTTTGAAGTACAATCTTGCAATGGAAATGATTGGGAATCCTACGGCCAAGCACAAGAAGTATATTTTGTTCTCATCGTTTTCAATTGCTTTGCTGTTGACAGCCAGAAAGATAAAGATAGTAGTGGAAACAGTAGAAAATGCCACCAATGTAAGTTGCATCGTGGATTGTGTTCTGAGCAGTAAAGTGCTTTGATTTTGAATACTGTCCAGCAAGTCTCCCCAGGCTTTAATTGTTTCAGCTTGAACTTTGCCCTTATCCCGCTCTACAACAACAGCTATATCTTTTTGGATCTGGAAACGTTGAATTAGAAAACAATCTCATACGTTTCAAATGAGTTGAAAAATCCGTCAGTATTCAATTACCTCTATGTAGAAGAGCTGGAGTATTTTATAGCTAAATAACATTTTAACATCTTCCAAAAGACTTCTTGGAATGATTTGCACGGTAGATGAAATTAGGAAAGCGACATTTGCCCAATGTAAATAGCTTATACTTGTTAATGCAAATACGGGTATGAAAAACAAAGCTGGAATGGCAGTGTAAATTATAAACAGTTTTTTCTTGAAACGGCGAAGATTTCGGGCAATATTATGCCATGCGTTATTCGGATAAGGATGAAATTGCTGTTCGTAGTTTTGTCTGAAAAACTGCCAATTATTTACAAACCGGGCAAAATCCTTGGCAGTCCACCAGGAGAATACCAGCTCCATGAACGCCACTAATTGATATAACAGGGCACCGACTCGCCCAAAGAGAATTTCCAACAATTCAATTTGACTCGTATTGTATCCATTAATGCATTCAGAGTCATTCTTAGGTCGGATAAAGGAAGGAAAATTCTTGTAATCCTGCAAACTGAATATATCTTTAAATTATATTAAATCAACATGAATATCGAATAAGAAAATTGGAATCAAGAAGTAATATAAATATACATATGTGTAAACCACATTAACTTGAATAATTTGTAAACAATATAAATTTTTATGAACCTTGTTGCAATAAATGGCTTCCGAAATATAACATTCACCACGTATAAAATGTTTACAGTAATGAAAATGAAGTTTAAAATGACGTGGAAAACTATTCCAAATGAAATCTTAGGGTAGAACTGATATACTATGGCTTTTGCTGTAGCTTCAGGAATTTCTGTGTCACGAGAAGACTTACTAATTGATTGTATTTCAATTCGCTGTTTCACTAAGGGACAATTCCCAAGACATTTTAGTAAAAACAGAATTGGCCATAATTCTTCCGCAATTTCAGATTTATTTTGTTTTGGGCTTTTCTCAGAATTGGCCATGTTACGAAGCTTTACAAATTTTCTGCAATTTCAAAATTTGCTGTAGCGACTTTCGAACTTTCAATGGACCAAATTGTCCAAAAGAAGTTTTTAATACTGAAGTTCGATCTTTAATTCGAAATAAAACACTTCTTAATATATTTACATGTATTTATCACTACAATAATTGCTAAATGGATAATTCTTGTTCATGGAGAAGGTTTTCAAATTAGTCGTACCTATCGTTTGCTTTTTTGAGCAATGTAAATCCACTCTGGAAGTTTCGCTGTACCTAAATGTCTAAAAAACGATACAATAGCTTGTATCGTTTGTCAGTTTGTAATTTGATGGATTACATTTTATCCTAGGATTATTTTTATCATTACAGTATTTGGGAAATGCATTTCTCTTGTTCACGGAGAAGGTTATCAAATTAGCAATACCTGTTGTTCGCCTTTATAAAACAATGTAAATCTATTATCTGTAGAGTATAAAATACCGGGTAAACATATTCATATTACCTGTCATCCCGAATGTAGGAATCACTTGCCTGGAACTGGAGCAACGAAATGATATACATATGTGCATTGGTGCTAATTTCAAGGGTGTAACTATGAGTCAATCGAACCAACAAGACTGATTTATTATGTTGTAGATAAAGTGAAGCTATAAAATGTAGCCGGAAATATAAATATTCATTTTTATCGATATAGTTGAACTTTGAATCAGGGATAGATAACGTTATTCATAACGTTATTGAATAACGTTATTATCGGAAAAAAAGAGAAAACGGTTTACAGTAACGAAAACGAAACGCCAAATATGTAATAACGTTAAACTAAAACTAACCAAAAGGTTGGATTTGTAAAACCAGAAACGTAAACCATAACCACAAATATAAAAGTAATTTTCCGTTTTTACAAATTCCATGTATTACGATCTTGTAAGCTCCAATAAAGTTTAAGGCTGATCACAAATGAGACACGTAAACGTTTCTATTTCGTTTCACTTGAACTAATTCTTTCATCAAGTGCATCATCTTTATAACATATATAGAAATGCATAGAAACTACAGAAAGTCATTCCTTAGCAATTTACATTAGGTAATTATTGACTCATAAGGAAGTAAGTTTGTCTATAAGCAAGTTCATTTTGTCTGACAGAATAATGAGATTGACAGATGAACTTCTGAATGTCATTCTATTTCTTCGAGTAAATGAATCTGAGAGGCATTTATGTATTTGCAAGCAGTTCCTATTATAGTTTTTCAATAAATAAGCTATAAATTTATATTTCTGTGATTAAAATTAGAAAATATTGTTTTTATAACCGTTTTTAACCGTTTAACTGTATGTCATAGAAACTGTAACCGTAATTTTCGAAAACCGTTTTTAATCGTTTAACAGAATCACACGGAAGCCGTAACCGTTTTTACTAGTAACCCTTTCTTCAGATAGCGTAAACTATAACGATAACGTAAATAATTCTGACAGAAACGTTAAGGTATTAACCGAAACCATATTTTTCGGTTTTCCATCACTGCTTTGAATACGTGCTGTAACAATGGTACCATGGTTACATGGTGCGTTGGGTTGTTTGTATTTCGAGTAGTTGAAATTATTACAATTAGGAAGCGTTCATATGCTTGGGAGCGGGGGCGGAGTGCTGAAAATATTTGGCAGAAACTGATGAGGGGGGGATGGGATACTGTTGAAGACATGATATCAACAACAATTGCTTCCTGGAAGTGAGAATCATCTAGCTTCGGCCAATTGTTTTTGTAGCAATGAACCATAAACGACATCTTCTGACTCCATGCTACACCACAAAAATGCAACCACTCAAATTGTCGAAGAGTTCTATCATGCACAGCCTCAACAATTGAACGCTATTCGATTATTTTCCTACGTCTCTTCCCACGTCTTTGCGATTTAATGGCGATACAACCAATCAACTTTTCTGACACAAGAAACTGCTGGTTTTTAAACAAAATACATTTCAGAATTTTTTAACTTTCATTACTCATTGTGTAATCGTGTGCATACGCATTGTCAGTGCAGCTAAGTTTGTACGGCGATTATATTCATGCATACAATATAGAGTACATACACCTGAAAAGCGCAGCCTTAGTTTTTATTACTGCAATGATAAAACGTCACAGTCCAAAACGGATGGAAGCATATATCATCAGCTTTACAGTGTATGGAGAAAAGCTTTTGGACAATCCGTTAAAGGTAAATTTGTTTCCAAGTATTATTTTGATAATACATGAACCATTTGCTTTACCCATTATTTAAGACACCCGTTTTTTTGTGTAAAACCGAAAATACGAAGACAAACACACAAAACAAATTTACTCGTTCTTTGAAAAGGTCAAATTCTAAGAAATAGACGACAGTTCTGATGTCTCATCGCCTTACTCCGAGAATCATGGGGCTCCTTCAAAAGTCTCAAATTCCCTTGCTACATCGGATGCTTTAAACATGGACTGCAGTGAAAGTGAACAACTTGAACCAGATTGGGAATATCCGGCTCCTTTAGCCGCAACTGACAAGTTAGCACGGACAAACGAGAAAATTGATTCTTTAATTTAATTGAAAAATATTGGGTTTTGTACTAAAAAGCGACCAAGACAAATCTCTAAAAACATTCATGAAGAAAAGGTAAGAGCTAAAAAAGAAGCTTCACATTTTATAAATTGGTAGGAAACCTAAAAAATACAGAGAAAAGAAAAGAAAACAAAAACAAAAACTAATTTATCCACGTCCGATTCCTGAATTGAGAGAAATCAGTTACGATAAAGTTGAACGACCAAGGTTAGAGACATCCCAACCCACTTTACTACAGACAATTGTTAAACTTGTGTCACTAACCGGAGCTGCAGAAGACATGCGAAGGTCAGAAAAGCAACAACCATGTCAAACTTTGGATGCATCTTTGGAGCAGCTTAAACAAGAAGGTATACTAAAATATGATGAAGTGAATTCTTTAGGCTGAAATAATTAGGCGTGTGCACTAGAGAATAATTACAAAATTAAGGACACAGGAGTAGTCCAGCACTGAATGTACTCAACTACCATCGTTGAGGAATGACTTGAGGTGATAGAAAGAGAGAGAGATAGTTGTTGGGTTCTGTGGGATATACTGCCAGTTAGCATGCACCCAACGGTCACTTCCGTGTGAGTGGATTTACTGAGGGATTCGGGATAGGAGTACCTGTCTGGCTAGACAGTGTACCCTCAGTTCGTCGTGGGATATTCTCCCATCTATGTTACCTTGCTCTCTCCCCTCCGTATATTAAGCAAATTAGGTTAACACACAATTTAAAACTGGATGTAAAACTTGCAATGTACGGATGATATGGCCTCAGTCCGAAAAGAATCCTGAGTAAAGAAATTAATAATATTTAATTAATAATTACCAAATTCACCTTTTCAGGTTTACAACTCAGTCCAAGTACCACGAGATTCCTTGACTATAGAAGAGAAGCGTCATGTTAAAACTGTGCCGTTAACTTATTCAAACTCTAAACAATTTCAGAAAAAAACACGTCGACTTTCATTTCACAGCAGCTCCTAGAAATATGGCTAAAGCAAATTGACGAAATTATTGGTGATCAATCAGTGTGTGTTATCATTTAGGATGACAAAGCTAGAGTACCATTAGGTTTAGCAGCTGCGTTAAAGCAGGCACCCATTTTTATCCATATGGAATCTATTTCCCTTCCAGATCATGACTGGGTGGCTACCTCAATACGTTAACAGATACCTAGTGTTTACGCCGGTATGTAATTCAATTTGGAGGACAAAATGACATATTCAGGTCCAACATATAATGCCATTCGAAGCGGCAAGCATGTCTCTAAAACAGCAAAGTCACATGCGGCGGATGTTTGCCAGTTATTCGAGCCTCCAGACTTTGCATCGCTTGTCAAAAGGAAAAATTTGACTGCCAAAACAATTTTAATCACACTTTCTGATGGTGGGCCGGATGAGAACCCACGTTATCCGAAACCCCTTTTCAAGGCCTTCAAAAACTTGTTATGAACTGTTATGACGTAAATGCTTTCTTTGTGGGTTGTTATACCCCTGGTCTGTCTGCCTTTAATCCTGTTGAGCGAAGGATGGCAACTTTATCAAGAGATATGTATGGAATAATTATTCCTCATGATTCAATGGGATCAGGTCTAGACATCAGTGGAAGAACAATCGATATCGAGCTGCGAAAAAAGAATTTTGAGAATGCTGGACTACTACTGGCATCTGTTTGGAATGACAACGTAATTGGTGGATTTGGAAGTATTTTCAGAGTAATGTAGTTTCTCTAATTTGAGTTTTACCATATAATTTAGGAAGGTAATTAGATAATTGTTGTGAATATTTAGTTATATGTGCAAATAACCTCTATATTCTCTTGAATAATACAATAGATCTCTAACTTTATTCTCTGATTGATTATTATCGATTATTGTCCAAAGTTACAGGTTCATCTGCTTAAATAACATTATCTAGTCCAAGTTTACATCAAGTTTAATTTAGCATCTAAATAATGTACAAATCAAGAGGAAGTTTCATCAATCATTTGTGTGTCACAAATCTTACAGTACTTAAAACTATAGACTTGAGCCGGTCTTGAGTCCCGAGAGTTTTATTACCGTCATAAAACTGTCATTTGCTGTGTCAGCGAAGTCCAATGCGTTGCATCCTCGCGGTCAAGTTTCCTCTCTTGAAACTCTTGCTGTGAGTGTGTTAACGCTGAGTCGTCACATTCAGTTCCTCTTTTCATACTTGAATACTTTTGACATTCACTCATGACAAAATCATTCTCATTACAAATCATTCTTATAATTAGTCAATTTCCTTATTTCGTAATAATTTCAACAATATTTTCAAGTCAATAGTGATTAAAAACAAAGGTTGCACGTATCACCGGCTTTTGCACTTTGCCTTAATGTCAAGACGTTGCACGACAACCTTCAAGGGTGGATTTGGAAGTATGTAAAAAATCACAGTACTTACACTGCCAGTCAATTGAACGTGGACGATGTACGTAGAGAAGTAAAAATGCGAATAACTTTGTAGGAACTAATGCAAATTTAATCAAAAATTCGGGGATTAATGTCATACATTCTAGGATTACGTACTTATATAATTATTCAACAAAACCATTGGTGTATAAGGTAAAATAAAACTTTGAAATTTTGTCTCCAAAATTTCCATGGTCACTTTAAGCTGGACGCTGGTATTTACCTGATATTTAATTCAAAATCTTTCCCGAATCTTTAAATCAAATACCGTGTGGGTCCACCTCTGGCAGCAACGACTGCTACTTTACGTCGGGGCATGATTTCCACGAGGTTTTGGGTGACATTTGGTGAAATATTCCACCATATCTCTGTCACCAGTTCCTTCAGCATAGGCCTTCCAGTTATTGGAATCTTTAAGTTTCGAGGCTATGTGGTCCCACAAATGCTCGATGGGATTGAGGTCCGGGCTCTGCGCGGGCCAATCGAGCATATTGTATTTATTCTTCTTGAAGAAATTTGCTGTTGACATCGATTCATCATTGTCTTCGGATCATTGTCTTGATGGAAGACAAATCTCCGTCCAAAGGCCAAGTTTTCGGACCGTATCTTTCACATTTCGACATTATTTTATTAAAGATAACTAATCCAACAAATTCAATCCAACAAACCTAACCGATTCGAAACGAATTCGATGAAAGAACATTTGTTAACTTTTGGTACACGTAACCTATTGATACCTCCGTCTGGAACCGCCTGACGGTTGATTCGTGACCAAAAAGCATCCTTTTTTTCTCCCAACAAATATTTAAAGCGGAATATTTTCATGACCGCTTTAGGGTCTCCAAATGGGTTGTGATTCCTGTTTTGGAAAGGTTCCTTTGAGGAACAAATGCTTGTAAGGAGCTTTAACAGTTTTCGGGATCCGTCATTATTAAGCCAGTACCATTCACAGTATATCAAATAAGCTATGGTCTCCGCTCTCCATCCAAAAGCATTTGAAATCTCCGGCAACTGCAGATCCTAAAATCAATTTCTGATAAAACAAAAGTTGTTCAAGGTCGGTTCGGACATCCTCCAGTTCCCTTCCGTCAACCAAAGAGTCTGATTTAATCCCATTGATTGGAAGTGTGTACTTCTCAACTTCGAAGGAATCCTTGGCGTGCTTAACGGTGGCTTTGTAGATCTACGTTTCACAGTAGTTGCACACAGAGACCACAGCTGCTTCCTGCACATACTTTCCGCTTTTCGTCACAGCCACCATTTCACAAACAAGACTTACAACTTCAGATGTTTCAAACGTTGATGTACATCCTTCAGAGATCTCTCCAGAAGGAGGCTAATAGAGCAACGGCTGAACTGATGAATTTGCAGGCGTTTGTACGTTTCTTTTCGTGACATCTATCTTATTTTTCTTTCTCTTGACATGTCCTCTTTTGTAACGCTGTGCAATGTTCCGAGCCCAATTCATATCTTCAGAAGACAATGTATCGAAGCATGCCTTCAAGAAAATGTTTTTCTCGCCGAATGTTTTTACTGTGACCCAATTGATCACTTCCTGTAAAGCGGCAACAAAATTTAATAGTTAAGTTATTTAGTCCAAAAATATTAAAGTGCATACGCACAACCGGTGCAGTCTTTACGTTTTTACGAAGTTTAATACAAATTTGTTGCTGTTTTTACTTATCTCCTGATCATTGTCCATGTTGCCGATTTTGTTCAATTCCAGAAAACAATTTTACGCCCCACTCGCAATGACATCTCGTACTTGCTTTCGTTGTAAGCTTCGTCAAAATTTTGAAAAGCTGAGTAGATTTCTTATGAGATAATAATAACAATGACACCCTTCGATTCGCAATAAAATTAAGACTATTTTTACTATTAATGTGGAGAACTATGAAACTATATAAATATCGCGGACAACTGCTTTCTCACCGTCCTTACTACCATATATACTATATATTATATATATACCTAAATGACTTTAACAAACATGACTTCAAAATTGACTTTGGCAAAAAATGTTGTTATAGTATGTATACTTTGAATGTATATGATTTAGGGGGAGGGGGTCAGATTAAAAGGCCAAGCCAGTGGCAAGAAATGGTAACAACCGGTTTTTATTGGACAGTGGATTTATTTGGATAGTATTAATTATGGCCATTTTATACCAACCTATACAACAGGTACAGCCGGTTAGAACCGCATTTTAACCAATAATGACCAGGCCATTTCTTGCCACTTGCCAACCCTGCCTATTTAACGACGACGATTCTCTCACCGCAGTCCATACTTTCAACTTCCCTATCGGTCCGGACTACTCCATTCTAGAAGTTGCATCAAATCTTGACCTGATGTTACATTTATCCTCTTTATCTTTGTGCGGCTAATGTGCATTCCATTGTTATGGTTACTCGTTAAAAGCATTTTGTATGCATATTTGTAAATCCTGTTCGATCAAGTCTTTTCTTCTTCCTTGGATGTTCCACGCATATCTTGAAGTATGGAAGGGGGTATTTGATTTTGTGATGGGGAATTCTAAGATCTGCCAAAATATCCTCATCTAAACTGTGTATCAACACTTTATCTAATCCCTCATTCTCTCTGTGGAAAATATAATGTCCGAAGTGTGCTGTAATTGTAAGTAGTTTGCCTTCCGAGCGTAATTTATCGTTACAGGTGACCAAATGAGGCGCAATTTCTTGAATATAAGCTGTCCATGGCTAATGTAAATAATTCAGTGTTGCCAATTTCGGTAAATAACACTTTTCGTTAAAATTGAGAGAAATTCATCCACAGCGTAGGCATTAGGTAATATTGCGATACAGGAACGATTTTAGACGGTTCCATTTTCGACCTTAACAGAACTAGTAACCCTGCGTCTCTACAAATGAACAGCAAAATGCTCTTTACAATACTCTTTAATATACATTCACAATTTCCCCCGAAGACCGTACTAAAGGTCGAATCCTAAACTACAAATTCTCGTAAATAAAATTCCTCTCAAAATTAATCGTTCTTTCAGTAGTTTTAAATTCTTTTATCATACCAGCAACAACTCGTTACTTAAATCCGGTGTGTATACTTTTTATTTTCCCTGTTGAAGCATGAGCTACACATCCAGGTTGGTAGTTCTGAGAGGTCTTTAATGCCCTGTAGAACTGTCGAATATTGGTTTATTTCAGAGACACTGACTCCCAAAAATGTAAAGGGTCACATGAAGTGCACATCTATCTGAATCCATCGAAGTCAACTTGCACATGATGACTTACAATTATATACTTCCCCCTCCTTGATGTACTTTAGAGCTTGCCCACGCAGTTGTACGTGCTAAAGAATTTGTTTCTCTCGAGCATCCGGCAAATTGGATTTGCCCCGGCTATTTGGATATTTTTTTCTGGAATCCTCGCGTATCGAATTAGGCAGTATTTGTAGGGCTACCGTTTGTAGCCGACGTGCTTCTGTACTGCAGTCGTTGGGCGGCTGTATTTCAACGTTTGCTGTTAATTGACACGGAATTGGCTCTTGTATTTTCCTTTGCAAAATCTGAAGTTTAGTCCGACCATTTTCCATTGAGGAGGATGTCCATCCTGCTCATATGTTCGAACAATTTTAGTGCTTCGTTTGTCACCGACAGTATGTTTACACAAGAATATCTTTTACCATTTGTCCAACACACTATTCTGCTCGTCTACATAATAAATTTTTTCATTTGCTTTGAACTGATTGTAAGTTACAGAGACGGAGTCTTGCTCTGATTTCAAGGTTCCACCTAGCGGTTGGTTGGGTAGCAGCGTGACCCAAGACGTTGAACGATGGGTGGATAACTCGTTGCATTGTTTGCCATAATCGTGATCGAATGCATCCTTTTGAATGTAACATCGCAAACGGGAATTGTTCTTCAGCTCAGCTTTGTTATTAACTTTATCCTCTCGGGCCGTTTGTTTTCGAATCTAACTGTCTCCAATAATTCCTCAATCCTTTTGTCTACTTCCAAGACATTTCTCCAGAAAAACGTGGTTTAAGAATCTAAACATTCATTTCCGCTCCAGTATTTAAAAGACAAACTCGAAAATCTGCTCAAAACTTCCAGCACGTATCTCTTGCGTATTCGGTACGACAAAGTCGAAGCTTGTATTTTGAACAAACTACGGATAACGTGTTAAGCCTAAGCCTGAAGCATTAAATGCAATTATTGGGTTTGTACAATGTGTAAGACACCACTCAGCATCTAATAGTCTCACTCCTTCACCTCAGCGACAGCAGTGGAACCAAGAATCAAAATAAAACCATTAACGCATTAAATAAACGCATTAAAGAACTCATTAATCGCGTTGGAAATGGTACTAACAAGAAATTGTTTCCGATTTTATACAAATTTTGGAATATAAACTTGTTTTAAAATTTGGCTCCAGAATCTCTGTGCGGTGAAAACAATCCGATTTTTATCATTAAATTATACTTCATCAATTCCATTCTACTGTTACATCACCGATTTATTGCCCCGAATATTTCCTACGAAACCATACAACGATAACTTCCTGCAATTATTTTCTTCGTTAAATTCTAAAAATTGCTATATTCAACTCTAAACAAAATTAAAAATTATATTTATCCCCCAATAAAATCATGCGTTAATCTCTTTTTTGTGGATTAACCCGATTCTCGGCTTAAACGTGGCTAAAGAATATCCCCCACCGCTAAATTGTAAAATACAATTGGATTTTCCCATGAAGGTCAAGTAGCCAACTTGCGGAACCTTACTACGCATTTTTTAATAATAGACAATGAAACCGAACCGTGTAGTCACCGAGCTCAATTTATACTAACGGTATGTATTTATTGGTTTCAATATTTTGCTGTCCTATCATTTCCCAGTGAAATATTCTCTATTGAAGACGCTATAGATTTAAATCAGATATATTAGTAATAACCCAAAAATTGAGTACCTCTTTGTTGGTTTACTAATACAAATGTTTAACAAACATATCTCAATCGAATCCCGGTAGTACTGTATCCAATTTGAGACATGTATCAATGCAATAATCCTCATTTCTCCCATAATCTCCAAAGTTTTGCTTGATGGTCTTATTTCCCCAAAATCCCACAACCCCTGAAATTTTATAAAACATTTCTTGTATTAGTACTCGAAATTAACCAGCCTCCAATTTCCAACAAGTTCCCTTAATTATGCAATCCTTTTTCTTCTTTGCCTTGTGCTCCTAGCTGAAACATATTCGGTAAATTTGGACATCTAGTGAGTAACTGTAATAAATAATAAAAATTTCAACCGGTTTACAATTATAATTATTTTCGATATTATGAAAATAATATTATTATTTCTGCTAAAACATACATAGCCCTGGAAAAAGCTACCCAACAGGTTGTTTCAGATGTCCTCCGACATCTAAATTTGCTGAGATACCCCTATTATCAATAAGCTTTCGGTTTACATATGCATTGACAAAAATCGTTTATTTTATTTTATCCCGATTTATTCCCGATCATTATGCTGCTGCTCATAATGATTTGAAATGTACTACTATCGCTTATTTTGTAACTCCAATTATTTCCATCGCGAATGCACCGGGACAAAGTTCCATAATATCGATTCCACTGAAAACGTTGATACCTAATCATAACCTTAATGCCTATTCCCTGCGTAGATTCCCTAATACTTTAACTGGCACTACATCGTCCCTTTGAAAAAATTTTCTACACCCACATCGTTTTCCCAATACCCATTACCCTCTCCCTCATAATTATTGAACTCGCCTGAGACACGTTAACGGAAGACCCCGACGTTTCTTGATGGATGAATATGTAGCTGCTCTCATCGCAAACCAAGATCCCAGTATCCCTGTTTCTGCATCCCACGTCCTGTATCAGTTCTACCTGTACACATACGACGTAAATTTGTTTGAAAGCCCTGGTCCTGTGTCGGGTTCTGTCAATCTTTAGATTCGGTGTTTCTTATTAGAATTAACGTGGTGCGTCAGGTTTTGTTTGATATTTTCTTTGTGAATACATTCTAAGTACTGCTGTACTGTTCTTAGATATATTTTATATCATTATAATTTAATGAAACCCTGACAATATGTAGGTTCGTAGATGAGTTTACGCATAAACATTTTTATACGTATCAGTTAACTCCCACTTGGTAACATGTGTATGTATGGGGTATTGCAGTTACTTGTTTGCATAGCTGCTGGTCACATTGCTGATCACACAGGGTTTCTAGTTTGTAGGAGTAAAACTATCATTAATTAATATACTATGCTAATAATGCTTTCAATTCAGTTCATTTTTCTATACAAACTGAATCGAAATTGAACTTTTAATTGAGTTCAATAAAATACAGTTCAGTTCAATTTGAGCCATGAACTGAACTGAATCGCAAACAATTCAGTTCGCAAGGATATAATTATTGTAGTATTAATAACTTCATTTCCATTTTTCCAACACCGCACCACTGATCTGGTCTAGTTTTTCGAACCAGATCAAATGCCACGGTCCATAAATCCACTGAGAGTAACTAAATAATCAAGTTTTGTTAAGCGAAATTTTGATTTTATTAATAAAAATGATTATTTAAAACGTTAATAGGGATTTTCTGAATTCATAAATTTTTAAATAGAGGACCGTGGTCCTTTGGTCTGGTCTGGTCCTGATTCTGGACCAATTTCATCTGGTCTGGTTTAAGACTTGTACCTGAATCGAAAATTTTTGATTTCGGACTGAATCGGTCCAACCACTACTTGACACTTCTTATTTGACATCATTTTACGTTTAACCTACCCTTGACGTTTGTCCGTATGTGATTTGTGGACACTGAAGAATTGTAAGTTTTAAGGTAAATAAAATTCGGTTTAACTACGACTATCAACTATTTTTAAATATTAAAGTTGTCCCGTCGATGGCTACTCTCTCTGTCAGTGGTTATAATGACCTATACGTTGGGTTCCAGAGAGCAATTTCAGAAAACTCGTATAAGTTGGGGCGTCATAGGGCAATGTATTAAAAGTCCTGCCATTTAGTTTTAACTAATAATGTACTAGCTTTGTCAGCGATTAAGAGCACCGTAGCTTTTGCACAAGACATACAATACAAATTTGCAATACTTTGGCTTCAGTATGACACATTCAAAGTTTGTGGATTGACTTAAATATGCGTATTTCTATTTGTTTGGAATAATAATTTATATCAATATAAGAAGTGATAAAAGTGTGATTGTTGTTGGCATTTTATTCAACGCCTACATAGTATTATTTACGCGTCATAGCACACATAAATATTTTAAAAGCTTGCTTCACGTTGCTTTTTAGCATCAGACTAGTGAGAGGTACAGTATGAATAAAAATGTTTAGAAAAGTTATGTATCCAAATATGTACTAAATTTAATTGAATTTTAGGCGAATCGTGATAATACTTTTAAGGTGTCAACAAATTACCAAGTTCAGCAGTAGTTATGTAGGTCAGATATCTTTAAAGCTTTAATGGCGTAATTTATGAACGCTTCCTTACGTGTTGTAACTTGTGGATTGAAATCGCCTACGGAAATAAAATTTAAAATCTTCTAACGCCCTGAACAAGTTCATTTTTGCGAAATGTTGATACCATGAGAATGCGTCATCTACCAATGCAAACGGTATAACAAGTCGCATCATGTTGCTATCATTGTACCCCACTGCTGTTTGATATTTCTATGGTTCTAAGTCATAAGGGGTTCATTATCATCGGATCTAGAGTATTTTGAAATAGTAATATCTTTCCTCTTTAAATTAACAGGCTGATGTTTACCTACCATTTATAATTGGACCCCTATGTTTTGCATTAACTGCATTACATCCATTCGAAACCACATCATGTCTGAGTATTTCTAAATAAGTTAATTGTCGATGTTTGCATTACATTTTTATGAATGCTATTCTCAAACCGCTCATGCATTTTTACCAACAACAGTTAAAGTTTCTTAAAAATAACAGTATTAGCACTGCCTGGCCTATAATTCGTAGTTCAATTGGACATTGGAATACCGATGGAACTAGGTCTGACTAATACTCTTCCTGCCCATAATAATAATGAGCTCTTTACCGTATTTATTGCGGAAATAAATTTATATTTTATGAGAGGATGATCGGGAAGCTGTTTGTAATGCACAGATTATATAGGACTCGGTTCCACACGGTTCGATTAATATGTTATAATATATTGTTTACTTAAGACAAAACGTTATTATTGTACAAATACGTCTACAACTTGTGAACAATAATAAATACAATATCTGTGTTAGAACAAATGTACAATTTGATACTTTGATAGTTTTATGATCAGAAATGTTTCAAAGACGCCCGTCTGCTTAATGCGTTCTGATCACCGATAATTTAACACAGCTCCAAATCCAGCGTTTGACCGTTTAGCCTTCATTTAGATTGGTGTTGACTTAGCTGATAGAAGTTTATCTCCATCTGCTAGTCAAAGGTAACCTTGCTGAATGATCGGTGCGCAGATCCTGTGGCTCAATTCGGTCACTTGCAGCTAGTGTCCTGTGAGATCACGTGCTACAATCCGAAAAATAGCAAATTCTATCCACAACCAGCTCGCTGGTTACTGTGCAGTTTAGGTAGTTCATTTCAAAGGAGAATTGTTTGCTCATAATAGCACCTCTCTGCTTGCAGCTCTGAGGTTGCGTTGAGACGTAGACTGAACTCGTATCCATAACACTATAAGTATTCGCTTAATGTGCTGTCAAATTTTAAACAACTGAAACTGGATGGAGCACCAGTCTTTATGATGCTACATTGGGTACCGAAAAGTCAGCAGCATTCAACGTGGTGGAATACGGGTTGGTTGATGAAGAATGTTTTGGATTATCATCATTTGTTTGTCAGGAACACCATGGAGAGTAAACGTTTGATTTAAGTGAATACTCACGTGCCGAAATTTTGCCAATTTGAGGGGAAACTTGCTGTTTAAAACGTAACTACGGAAGTAATCAGATTAGAAGATTTTATGACTTAGTTACATGAAACGATGTATTCAAATTACTTGACTCATGGTGTATAACCGCCCTGTCTTCAACGTAATGTAATGTAACATAATTGGCACATGGAATCATCACAGTGCAACACTGATTTCCATCGACAAACGAAAATAAAACTTTGCCAAACATACTATCCTACAATATGATTATATATGAATAATGTAGATATTGTCATGAATTACGTTTGGAAATTATCTGTTGGTCAAGTCCAAACTGAAAAGTTTTAATCCTGAATCCAACAATCATTACTAATGTCATATATCGGGTGGAACATGGAATGAGATTCCATAACTAAGAGGGTCTGTATTGGCAAGAGGTTTGAAAAAGTTGGAGGTTCTCGAGCAAGTTTTATGACTAGAAGATCTCCATGTGCAGTTCGAAATATTTCGGATAGACATTTAGTTGATCAGGATGATTAAATTGTATACTAAAAGTTGACAGAGGTCTCAAAAATGTATAGAATGGAATATGATTCGTATACGTTAGTTCGTGCAAATATTTTACTTCCTGCCGTTTATTATTTAGTATTGTAGTGCGGGTTATGTACAGAAATATTATCCCATGAGGTGAATGGTTTTAGAAAATGGAAAATAATGGAAATTTGTTTATGCATATAGTTAGCATGCACAGTAAAGGTAACATTGTTATGCCGAAAGATGCCCAGGTATTCAAAACTATCAGTTCGATATACAATTTTATCATTGCACATACATTTATCGAAAGAACATTTTGCTTTTCTGATTTTACTGGAAATTACGAAGTATGTTTTAGGGATTTTATTTTCATATCAGTAGCTTCATGCCATGAAGCTATTATAGATACGTAGTACAATTTGTAGTTTATCTTTTAGTTTGGCCATTCGCATACAAGGTGGCATAAATTATTCTATCACAGATTTCATTGCAGTGTTTCACCCTGAGAACATGCTCATTGTTTATGTTAAGGCGACCTCGAATATGCGCGGGT
Source organism: Allacma fusca (assembly GCA_947179485.1). Lineage (NCBI taxonomy): Eukaryota > Metazoa > Arthropoda > Collembola > Symphypleona > Sminthuridae > Allacma > Allacma fusca. The sequence continues at coordinate 57,679,743 of OX359247.1, read as the reverse complement.
AAGTCTTTCTTTGCTCATAGAACAAATAAATGCAACAGCCATTTAGTCTCCTGACTCTGATATCTTATGACAATATGAACTACAGCAAAATAGCTTGATATCCTACCCCTACTTATGTTGATTCTTAAGAAATGTTTATATTGCATCCATCTTCTGTGAATGCACAATACTGTGTAAAATGGACTTACTTATGGGTCACGAGTTAAGAAACTGTTTACCTCCCACGTTACACTCCATCCCAAATCAAAATTGAGGCAGGAGATTACGACTACGATAGTCAGGGACAACTAAATCTGTGCCGAGTGTGAAAAACATCGTAGTTTCATCTGCGCAGACGCAAAGGAAACCATTAAATAGGGCCGTGAAGTTGTATTTTCTTCGACATTACCAACAAAGGCTTATTGTGTTTCTCAATGTTCAACGGATTGATTCGACAAATTCACAGATGTGTACCTTTCTCTCTTATGAAATTCTTTTCAATTTCAGCATTCCGTTGATCAACACAGGACAACGTGCATTAGACCCGCTACAAGTATTGTCAACCTGCTTATGTTTGAAGTTCCAACGAGCTAAAATTTGTACATGTGAGCTTTTAGAATTAATGTATATATATATAATAATTAAATAATACTAACCTTAACTCACGTTGATGACCCCAAAAATTTAGACGTGAATCTGCTTAAAATCGAGTGAATAAAATGAGTTTGCTGCAAACCGGGATTCCAATCAGCTTGCTACAAACCGGGATTCCTATTAGTTTGCTATAGGCCGGGGTTCCAATCAGTTTGGGGCCGGGATTCCAACAAACCATTGAAATGTAATGTAATGTAATTGATTTATTGCGTCAAACTGCACAGAGCAAAGCTCTGATTTCCAGTGATAGACATGTCTAGAAGCTACAGTGAATTTAATTAATAAATTGTAATTAATTAACGATAGAATAGATTAAGTAATCATATGGTCAATGGGGTTAGTGGTAATAAACATGTGTACATACATATGTGAATAAGTATAGAATATTATATCTAGTATGCTCATTTGCGTTTAAATATAATCCATTTGCTTGATTCAAACTGGAAGTCTTTGATATTTGGTAGAGAATGAATATTAGAAGGAATTGAGTTCCAGATCTTACAAGACCGGTATTGGAATGCCTTTTGAAAGAAATACGATCGTACTAGTATGCGCAGATAGTGAAGATGTCTAGACGATCGAGTTGAGATAGGCCTAGTGACTTGAGAGAGGCAAGGTAATCTTTCTGGCTGATTTAAGAGAAATTTAGTAAAAGAGGCCGTAGTAAATGTAAGTCTTTCAAAGATGGTAAGAATCGAGTAGCTCTCATAAAGTTTGATTAGGTCGATTTGTGTTTTATTTTTCCGTGTGGAGTTTAGTAAGTTGGATTGTTTGAGCTTGTCGTAAATTACTTTGAAATAATACCCCTTGAAGTGTATACCCTTTAGGAAATGGTCAATGGTGGATTGAAATTTTTAAGTTCCGAGTTATTTATTGTTCCCCAGATGGAGAAACCGTAATCAATTTGCGAAAATACAAGAGATTTAAATACTATAAATCAGTTGAATTGCAACAAACAAATGGTTTGCTAGGCTGTACGCTGTGTTCAGCTTGGTGCAAAAATACTGAATGAGTTCTTAAAACTCACGACGGATGAAGCCACTCAGAATGTTAAAAAAGAAACTATGTGTATGGTACTTTCAAGTATTCATTTTTATTTAAACAAAATCAATACATTGATGGATCAAAATGAATTTTAAACATCTGAGTGATCAGTTATTCTTTCCACTTGGTATACAAAACGTATACACAAACATTAAGGGAATGTCTCGGATGAGTCACGTTTACAGAAGTAAATGAATTAACAATTAAACGAAATAACAGCTTATGCGTATGATGCCATATTTCCAAAGTCTCATTTGAACAACAGAATAAATACAATAGAAATAGAAATGAACGAATATTAGGGATGATGCATGTGCAAAACAAACTGTTATTACTGTAGGAAATGTCAGTGATGATGTCTTTTAAAGCGAAAATTTACAACGACCTGCAAAATTGGTTTGGACTTGCATGAGCACGATTATGTAGGTCAATATTTGTCCAAGTATCTACAACAGAATCATGGTTGAGAAAACAATCATTATTATTTAACTATTTGTCATTCGCGTAACTATTATAAACCTTTTGCTAATGAAAATTTCTAAAGGTTTACTTTTAAAAGCAGTTGCTTGTTTAACGTTACGTAGTTTCCAAACGAAATTTCAACAGGGCTGTGGCGAATGCGACTTATAATTCCAGATACCTAAAATTGAGTTACAAAGTAAATTTTTGCTAAATCTCTAATTACAGCAAACTTCAAAGTATAATGTAACCAAGGATAAATAATGTAACACTTACCTTTATTTGGGCTGGGATGTCAGACTGGTCTAACCCAAAATTTTGATTTGATAAAAATAAGCCCAAATTTTGTTCCTGAAAATTAAATACACAGTTCTTTCAGCCTTCTTGTAACAATGGACTTCTTATGGTAAAAATAACCAAGAAAACTACCGGAAAAATTGTAGAACTAAAATTTTAAATTGGATTAAATTCTGGCCGGAGATATTTTTAAACGTATAACAAAGTGGTCGCTGGCATATAATTTCTCAATATTGTAAGTCAATCATTATTCCACACAGAGTACATACATACGTATATCTATGTGTATCTACATTAGCATGCGTGTGTGTAATTTTAAATGGCAACGCACACAAATTAAATTCTAATTTTTGCTTTTCTAGTGATATCAGTGACAATTATGGCTGCAATAGGGACATATGTATGTATAAGCTTAAAATGTAAGTATTATTTTTTGAGTTACCTCTGTTGTCAATTTTTCCGCTGAAATAATTTTTACGTACAATCTTGTAATGAAGAAGACTGGGTATCCTACAGCCATGCACAAGAAGTAAATTTTGTTTTCATCATTTTCAATTGCTTTGCTGTTGACAGCCACAAAAATAAAGATAGTAGTGGAAACAGTAGAAAATGCCACCAATGTAAGTTGCATTGTAGACTGTGTTTTGAGCAGTAAAATGCTTTGAGTTCGAATATAGTCTAGTATGTCTCCCCAGGCTTTAATTGTTTCAGCTTGAACTTTTCCCTTATCCCGTTCTACAACAACAGCTATATCGTTTTGGATCTGGAAACGTTGGAAACGATTATTTTAAAATACATTGGGTATAATTACACCACGAATACTCTTAAAACTTTGTCTAGATTCAATTACCTCTATGAAGTAGGATTGGAGTATTTTGTAGCTAAGTAACATTTTAGCATCTTCCAGTAGGCTCCTGGGAATAAGTTGCATTGTGGAAGCAATTAGGACGATGATATTTATCCAATGTGAATCGTTTGCATGTGATAATGCAAACACGGGTATGAAAAACAAAACCGGAATGGTGGTGTAAATTATTAGTAGTTTTTTCTTGAAATGGCGAAGATTTAGGACAATATTATGCCATGCGTTGTTATATGAAGGATTAAACTGCTGTTCATATTTTTGCCTGAAAAACTGCCAGTTATTTACAAACCGAGCAAAATCCTTCGCAGTCCACCAGGAGGATACTAGTTCCATAGTCGTTACAAGTTGATATAACAAGGCTTCAACCTTCCCAAAGAGGAAGTCCAACAATTCGATTTGACTTGCATTGTAGCCATTAATGCAGTCAGAGTCATTCTGTGGTCGGATGAAGGAAGGAAATGTTTTGTTAGCCTGCAAGCTGTAATCATAAGTTATTTAAAATATTTAAAATTTGTATAAACTTGAAATCTGGAAAATATAATATAGGCGAAATTTCTATTATCATAAAATGCCGTGACACGCTTTCTACGTGAGTATTTGGAGTATGGTTTATTTTAGGTAATTACTAGGAAATTTTTTAGATGGGAATTGCTTTTAACCGCACAAGGGGGTGATTGCTCCTTTATACCATAAGTTTCAAATGACAGCAACTTGTGTAAACAGTATAAACGTTTTCCAACCTGGTGGCAATAAATGACTTCTGAAGTACGACGTTTCCCACGTATAAAATGCTTGCAGTAATATAAATGAAGTTCAACATGACTTGAAAAATAGCTTCTAATGATATTGTACTGTAAAACTGATATACTATGGCACTTGCGGAAGCTTGGTTTCTTTCTGAGTCACACGGGCAGGACGTACTAATTGATTTTGTTTCAATTCGCCGTTTTACTAAAGGACAATTTCCAAGACATTTCAGTAAAACCAATATTGGCCACAATTCTTCCCCAATTTCACACTTATTTTTTGACTGGCATCTGTCGGATGTGCACATTTTGCAAGGTTTTGCAAAATTACCACTGTATAAAATTCGCTGTAGCGATTTTGAAAGTTATGGTAGACCTAATTGTCTAAAGGAAGTTTTCGATAGCGGAAGTTGGTTTGATATTTGAAGGGTAATATTTCTTCAGAGGATTTCTTTTATCATTAATTATATTACCGACTAAATGGATTTTTCATGTTCATGTAGTATGTTTCTAATTAGCAGTACCTATTGCTAGCTTTCACAAAACAATGCAAATCTATACAATCTAAATGCCGGGAAATCAAATATTCATGTTTTTCGAACTTATCGTCCGTTATATGTATGGAAATTATGATTGCCTTGAACTTGAGCAAAGAAACGACATCCATCGATGCGACGCCCAAATGTGCATCTATGAACTTGACCAACTAACAAAACTGATTATGTTCTGAACTGAGCTTCGGAATAACAGCTGGGGCTACACCCTTGCGTAATATTAAGTAGAACTTGTTTCACTCAATTGGATTATATCATGTATGTACTACTTAAATAAAATCGTAATTACGGGCAACTAAACTTCAATAATTCTCAAATAGTGCTTGCTTATGTACGTTTCCATTAAAGCATTCATATGTACATATACACTGCCGTGCAATTATAATGGAACAAAGTAAACTCTGAGACTCAGGGTCTAAATAATCTTGGAGTTTGGTACTTATCTATAGTGTTTTTTCTTACTTTTATTCAGTTTTTTATGCTGATTATAGATCTGCAAAAACAAATTGAGAAAAAAATTGTTATATGAAAAAACGAACAAAAACGAAAAAGCATCCAATTATTCGTGTGCATTAGTGTTGGAACAAAAGAGAAAGAAGGTTTTAAACGGGCTAAAACTTCACAGCCCGATTGACTAATAAGCAGTAGACCACCCGTTTACCATCAGGACAGCATTTATGCACCGTGGGACGGAGCTGACGAGGTTCCGGGTGAATTCGGGGGGTTTGTTGTCCCACCTCTCCTTAATTCGGATTTTTGGGTCTTTGTACCCGTTAATGTGAAATTTCGTCAGTTCCCGACCTATGTGGTAACACGTATGTTCGATACGGGTGATATCCGTACTTTGGGGGGTCCAGTCCAGAACTGGTATCTTGTTTTTTTAAATCGGCCCACGTGGACTTCGCCGTGTGCTGGGGGTCGTTGCCCTGTTGATACACAAATCGGCGTCCAAGTCGCAGGTGTTGGGCTAATTGCTTAACGTTTCGGTTGAATATGGATTGGTAGTAGTGTTGGTTCATATTTCTTTCCATAAAATCAATGGTTCCCACCCAATATGCACTGATGCAGGCCCGAACCACAACACTACCACCACCATGCTTTACAGTAGGAAGTAAGAACCGTCTTCAGACCCTCCCCTGGCTTTCCCCTGACCCCGGTTCTTCCCACGCTGCTAAAGACACTAAATTTGCTCTCACCGGACCACAAAACGTGACTCCAGAACGTATTATACTTGCGTAAGTGCTTCCGGCACCACCGAGTCCTCTTTCACCTGTTTTTTAGTATTGATGTAAGGCCCTTACTTGGCTCGATGCAAGTTCCTTCCGCTCAGATCGAGGATTCTTTTGATCGTGGTCCGATAGGCAAGCATTCCTATCTCAAAATGCACCTGTGAGAGGATCTTAGTTGAGGTCAGTCGAGTCTTTCTTGACCTTTCAGATAATTATCGGCTCGTCGCGGGGGTGACAATGGGTCTTTACCCCTCCCGGGCAGATTTTCGACGACAGTAGTTGTCTTGTATTTTTTTATAATATTAAAGACCGCTGAGGGTCTTAGGCGGACCTCTTGGGCAATCTGCCTAAACGTTGGAGGCTTTTTCTAGTCATTCCTCCACTTCTCGATCACTAACTCTCTCGCCGGTATTGGAATCTCCTTTCTTCGTGGTTCCATCTTGACCTAAATGTGTCAAAATGCATCCAGGAATTCTAAAAGACACTTAAATGTGTTTGTGATTAATTTTGTTTAAAATAAAATTACGTACCTTCAATTACCGGGCTCAGATTGTACCGTAGTCGGCCGTGTTCCAACACTAATGCACACGAATAATTGGATGCTTTTTCGTTTTTGTTCGTTTTTTCATATAAAATTTTTTTTTCTCAATTTATTTTTGCAGATCTATAATCAGCATAAAAAACTGAATAAAAGCAAGAAAAAGCACAATAGATAAGTACCAAACTCCAAGATTATTTAGACCCTGAGTCTCAGAGTTTACTTTGTTCCATTATCATTGCACGGCAGTGTATGATTTGAGGAAATCTGCAGGATTTGTGAGATTTAAAAATTGAAACTAATTGATTCCTGAAAACATGGTACATAGGCTATGACTACGAGGTGAAAAACGTCGATCAGCTTCTACCTACATGCGCTAGAATTGACTGCGAGATTGAAAATGAACTCCAGGCAGAAATACTATATGGGGCTTATTGTCTGTAATTTTGCCTATTTGTTTATTTCAACATATGGCTGTAGCTTAGTAGACATATTCTTGATTAAGAAACATTTTTCAGAACCAGCGCACCTCGTATACCTTCCTACCATTCGGATTGTAAACATCCCAAGGAAATATCAAATGCCTCTTCTTTGGATTTTTGGCATTCTATTTTTAGAGCACTTTGGGGAGTTTTGGGGTATACTTGAAAAAGTGGTCTTTGGTAGCATTTAGAGAACAAGCTCAAAAAAGCCGCCCCTGTCACATTCACGATGGTCACGGAATCTTCAAAACAAATATTTCATGAGTTTGAAAATTCGATGTAGTAGATATGAAAATCACAGAGCATTTTACAGTTGTGTTACTCCGCAAAAATACAGATTTTAAAAGTCTATAATTTAAATGAACTCTATGTACAGTTCTGGGAATGGGGAATAGTTCGGGTATGTTTTAAGATTTCTGTACTGGTTGGTTCCAAGTAGGGCTCCTCACAATTTCAAGTAGTAATTGCAACTGTCAATTTCAAATACAATTTCAATTCAATTTCAATTGATAGTAATCTGCATGTTGTAAATTGAAATCAATTTCAAATAAAATTGCCTTTTTAGTTGTTGATTCAATTTCAAGTACAAATCAACTATCAATTCTGTCATTGTAAATTGGAACTTCCGCAATTTCAATTTCAAATAGCTGCGTAGTCAAAAATTTATAGTTGAAGTTGATAATTGACAAGTACTAAACGTTAAAGCAAGCATGTGCGCAAAGGCAGGAATGTGTAATCAAAGCGCGAAGATTACTCAACTTCCGACAGAAAATGACACCGTGCTGTGTATTTGCTGCTAATACAAAAGCAACTAAATACTGAAAAAGTCACTACAATTCAAATCAAACTGGAAAACAACAAATACCGAATCCCCGAAGGTTTGTTTGATATTCAAACGAAGAGTAGTAAATACGATTCCTGGGATGAATTCGAGCGATATCTTTCAGAGCTCCCTACCAAATCTAAACCTCAAAATCGTGTTCTTAGTATGCAGTTGAAATTTTTTTCATTTATCAATACATGACCAATGGTTTTTATTTTCGTAACCGCTTTTTGAAAAAATACATTGTATATTCAGTTTGTCATACTGTAGGAGAATCAGGGTTGGGGTTTTTTTTCAAAAAAACCAAACAACCAGGTTTTTTTTGTTGTTGCTTCTTAGGGATGTTTAAAATTGTTAATTGTAACTTTACAACCTGAATAAATTTAATTTAATTTCATAGCAAACAAATTGATCAGATGCTACCAACACTTTTTTAGGCGAATTTATTTTCATAACCAGTTTTTCTTTTAGTAGACACGGCTAAGAATTTAAACTACAAAACCAATTTCAATTCAATTTCAATTCAATATAATCCCAATTTCAACTTAAAGTTTTGAAAGCTGTATTTTGACAATTTCAACTACTGACGCTGCTACTTGATTAATACAAATTGATTGTTTGTCTAGTATTTGATTGACAAATAAGCAATAATTACAATTTACCACTACAAATTTAATTGAAAATTCAATTTCAATTACAAATACAATTTCAACAAACTCAATACATTGAGTTGTGAGGAACCCTAGTTCCAAGGGCAGGGCTACTGTAAAGGACCGGTTTCACACTCGGACCAAGGATAATGGTCCGGTGTATTTCCCGGACCAGAAACATGGTATGGTCTGTACAACCAAACAATTTGTACAAACATTAGCGACGGTGAATTGCTTGAAGTAATTCTTCCACCGATCAGCATTTATTCCTTGTGTTGTACTAATATGGCTGAAATAAATTTCTTTGGTTGTCATTTTTTTGGCAGTTCTTGTTCTATACACTTGGATTGGATATCCTTTTCAAATACACAATCCCGCAAAAATCCGTGTATAACCGGTTCGAACCCATTCGTCCGGGCTGGTTCTTGTGCAGGAAAGGTTCTAATGGTATGGTCTAGAATCTTGGAACCGGTTCATTGACCCGGTATAGATTTGCAACAGACTATTTCAAATGGTCCTCACTTTCGGAAAAGACCGGACTAGACCAAAATTTTGGTACGTACCGAAACCCTACTAATGTAGAATGCTGAAAACTTGATGGCGTAAATAAAACACTAGGTTTTGATAAGAAGAATTAAGTGGGGAATTAATTAATACGCGTAAAATATTTGTTAGCTAACAACCTATCTCTAAACATCAATGTACACAGATAAATTACACGAATATTTCTAAAAACATACAGACCTTTTAACCCACAAACGCAACACGTCAATTACGATACTATGTATTCCAACGTAACTTTAGGGAATATACAAATAGTTTATCGAGCGGAATAAATGGAGATAGATTTTAAAATGTTTAAGCACACAGATTAGGGGATCAAATGATTGAGCAAAAAAACATATCCTTATTAGTTCTAATATTAGGGAAATTAGGGGAAATTATTTAGGGAAACTTGGGTTCACAAAAACAATAATGTTTGTATTCGTTTAATTTACTAAGAGCCTTGATTATATATTTACATAATATCTAGTGCTCACTTAATTCTGCTGTTGATCTAATGAATTATTATTTATTGATAGCATTAACATGCGGCTATGTATTTTTGGGGGTCATTAGCATTCACATATATGTACATATAATGTATAATTTAATTATTAATAAATAGAATTAAACTTTCTATTTTTAGTGAACAACAAATATAATCCCATATAATCTGAAATTGATACCTTAGATGCAATTCATTTGCATTCTAAATAATGAACTGTCAATCTACCATCGCTAAGCAAATCATTTTTAAGATAAAAACAATAAAAGTAAATATATAATTATGTACATGTCACCAGATCCTACTTGCTATTTCACTAAAATTTCGAAGGTATTTTAGTATTAGCAATACATATTTGTGTTTGTAAATATTAACTTATTGCCAGGAAGCTCTTTAAAAATCTGTGTTAGTGAATATGATTAATAATTTCTTGTAAAAAAATAAACATGCCTACATATAGGCGTACGGATTGTATTATATTTATTTTTGGCACGCGGAAAACAGATTGTTATATTTATTGTTAAATAAGTACTACTGGGATAAAACACGCTGTAGCTGCTGTTTATGATTTAGTTCATATCTAGGACATTCTTGATCGCCTATTACCTTACAATCCTTCCATTCTCAGGGACCCATTGAAATGGCATCCAAATTTCAAAAAGGCGTTGTTATAGCTACCGTGTTTGACGTGGTTTGTTATTGCACATTTCACCATTTCCATAGTATTTCATTAACAAAAAAAGAGTACATTGTTGGCAAAATTTTGTTTTTAGATAATCGCTATTGGAATCATTGTTCTCGTGGGAGTAAAAATTTCCGAGGAGGTTCCGAATGGCAGGAAAAGTTCTCCAATCACAGCAACAACCCCTTTGAATTTCCGAACCACCAACCTTCCTCTGTCGCCAAGTGATAAACCTAATGTTACCACTCAAAGTACAGCGCTTTTCACGAGAGCAGCCTCGACCATGGTTCCGAATGGCAGGAAAAGTTCTCCAATTACAGCAACAACCCCTTTGAATTTCCCAACCACCAACCTTCCTCTGTCGCTAAGTGATAAACCTAAAGTTAGCACTCAAAGTACAGCGCTTTTTACGAGAGCACCCTCGACCGAAAACTCACTGACCAAAACAGATGCTTTTTTGTCAAGTACGAAGACATCTATCAGCAGTGACGATGAAAACGCGGAATATTCGGATGATACCCTAGAGACTTTACAATCAGAAGGTACGCTAAATTGACCAAAACTTATTGTCAGCATAAGGAGCAAAAATTCACAATTTTTAAATACGGGATCGAACATCTCAGTGTGTTACTATGATATTGTGCTAGTTTGTAAAAAATGGCCTCCTGGAATTTGACTCCCTTTAGGGAAAGTTTATCCAAAAGGTTAAATTTCATTTTTATTTCACAAACTAACTTTAGCCCCTTCTATGTACGTTTCAGTGTTTGACCACTCGAAAATAACTGGGTACTACAACGTCATTCTTGCCATTTTGACATCTCGGATTTTTGCATCGCTCCTGATCTTCATTGGTCACAAAATGGTAACTGTCCCCAACTACTAGATACAGATAATAAACTTTTCATCACTTGTAACCAAAATTATACGTTCACTGTTGTCAAAACAAATTCAGATTTAACCCTCCGTGGGACAGACAGACGCAATCTAATTATTTTGCTATTTCTTTACAAAATATTTTAATTAGAACCAAATTTTGGGGATGTTAAAGATGCGCCTGTAAAAAGTGTACACTATGAAAATGCTATACTAATGCAGATATATTTCCAAAATTGTTTTCACCAGGATATCCCGGAATTTCTAAAGTCACATTTGGACATGAGCATCCCATTGACAATACTCAACTTTGCTGTTTACATCTTCATTGTGGCGGAGGGTAGTCCCCACAAAGAGTTTACAGCCCTAATGGCGGTTTACATAGTCATTCGTAAAATTGTCCTGGTTATGGAATTCCTTCACGTGAATCATCAGAGTGCCGAACCCACTGTTCAAAAGTTTTCTGTGCGGTACGCGGGATCTACAATTGAAAGTGTGGACTCGACCGGAAATCAGCCAATATAATCCGGGGATTTCTTTTGACATTATATTAAAATCGTTCGGGCATGAGGTAAAGTAATGTCATGACCGTAGTGAAATTTTCTTAACTTTAATGATATTTGAAGTAGATTTTATCCCCAGTCAGTAGTTGTAACAATCTGAATACATTAGCCAATTCCAATAGTGCAGCTGATTTGCAGTCATTTATTTCGTAAATAGCTTTAAAGATAATATTTTAAAAACTGGGTGTTGTAAGTCGACAAATGAATGTTGTCGAAATAGTTTTTGTATGTGATTCTGAATAAAATTTGAGAATATTCGTAAGCATAATATTCTTTATCGCAAATAACTACATGTATATTTTATTGGGTTTAATCAGCAATGTACGCACCCTTTGAATGAGTCTATACTTCAATATTTAATGAAACCTTTTTAATTATTCGTGTTTATAATTTCGGAACCTTTTTTTGTACTAATCAGTATTCCAATTATTGTTGTTTACAAGTTGGAACCTACCCAAAATGTTGTGTAAGCGCATATAGGCTATTAAATATTTGCATAGCTCAGTAAATTATTGCTCATTTCGTTCCGTATTTGCACCCTGTAGAATCAATGAGGGAGCCGCCCTAAAATTAGATGCTTATATATTGTCTCCTTTTTTGAAATGCAGCAAAAATCAGAGCACCCGTTCCCACAACCAGCACAATAACTCCCATTAGAATATTCAAGCCAGAGACATTCAAGGGTTTTTCTGGAACTAAAAGTAGATAAAAAATATAGACAAGTTAAAACTTCTATTGACCGTAGAAACATTGTAATAGCGCTGGAATATTCGTAGTCTTACCGCTTGCGCTGGCGCTGTAAAGAACTGGGCTGGGCGGGTTTTGAACGGTGTTTTCTGAAGTCGAGCTCACAATCTCAATATGTTTGGGAGACACGGTCGTAGTAGTGGTCCTTTTTCGTAAAGGTGGGATTTTGGGGAGATGTGGTCTTTTCCGGGATCCACTTAGAGTCTGAGGTTTTGCCTCGCCGTTTCCCTCAACTTTGCATTCTTTCTCTGCATTTGCAGGAATGATATTCGCAAACACTTCCTTAAACTTGTTAATATAGCATGGTTGACCACACTGTGGGATCTCCAACAATTCCGGCTCTTGGGAGGTTTCGCTACGATACCAAACCTACAGGGTGCAATAATAAATTTTACTCATCGACCAAATTGGAAAACTAATTAATATGCTTACCTTCATGTACGGATCCGTTGTGATAGCTCCAATAGAATCATAATATTCAATAATCAAAGTAGCTCCATCGGGTGGGAGCTGGAGGTTATTCTCATCCCAAATTCCTAAAGTGGCCATTAAAGTGTACAAAGTATGGTCATGCGCACTAAACAATGATATCTTTTTCACAGGCGTTGCTTCAAAAGTGGTCGGAATATTTTGAACAGCGGACCCAATGTACAGTCTTTGCTTTTCTTCAGTGTCAATGTAATTTTTGAACCAACCGGATCTAAATTGAAAGAGATCTTGCTCCTGCAGAAATTGTTTCTCCCAATCTTCGAGGGGCAAGTTATTAGACGACTGAAATCATGTAAAAATCAGATTGAATCTATTATCTTCCAAAATTGTGAGAAAAAATATCATAAAAATGTTTGAATTTTTTTTTGTATTAACTTACGTTAAATTTTACCGCTTCCAGAAAACTAATCAAATTTTGAATACGGTCAGCCCCGTTTCGATTCCCATTGAGAATAGCTGTATCTCCTGTTTTCTCTGCGTATAGTTCAAGTGATGCTTGATTTTGATTAAAGAAGTTCTTAACATACTCATTCAAGTCTTCTTGGATCCGAGCATCGTTTTTGGGGCAGGATTTTGTTAGCTGAATAAGCTATTGTGATTGAAAAGAATTACAATGCATAAGTAATTACAACCTCAGTACATCATATTTCAATAAATTCGTGAGAGATGTAGCATTGCTAGAATTAAAAATTCCTTTCAATCATTTGAATGTACAGTGTTATTCTGAGTGTTATTTCTGAAACAAGCAGTACATAGGGAGTCATTATTCATGTATATTACCGAGATACAACTTGAATAATAAAAACTTACATTATCATACTGCCTTGGAAGAGTTCGGACAGGGATCGGCTCATACTGAATATTCTCCTCCCCGCTCCAAGTAGCTGCAAGGTTAAAGTCCAGGTAAAGCCCGTAAGCGACCATAGAAGCACTTTGAATAACAGGGTCCTTGTCCGAGCTTAAAAAAGAAGTCTCGCCCGAATCGAACTCGGTGCGAATGAAGCCTGCGTAACGGCTTCGCAAATAGGTTCCTAAATCGAACATTTGTTTCTTCCCTTTCTAAAAATTCGTTCAAATATACAAAACAAATTTTTATCATCACTTCCCTTACGTTTGAAATGGCTATGTACATAGTACACTCTCTCTATAACTGATCCCCACGTAACATATTTTCTCTGTAAGACTTAAGGTAATTGAGTCTGCTCTCATTAAGAGCCAATTTAATTTTATCCAATACGTAAAACTATCGGCTTTATATTGTGTTTAAGGTAGGGATGCTCTTATAGAGTGAGTGCTCTGTAAAATTTGTAATCAAAATATTTCCCTACATCCGACAAAGGGCCTCCGCCAACTTCCAGAGTTCCATCAAGTTCCTTTTCGCCATGTCTAAAGATCTACATAAGAAAAGAAGCAGAGCTGTAATCAAATGAATGTATTTTTGTAGTAGGGAATTTGTAGGAATAATAAAATGATTTATTAAAAATAAGCAAATTTTTCCCTTACTACTTGAACGGAGGAAAGTGTTTCTAACCCGTTTGCTAGCGCTATATTTAGCAGAAGGAGTAATATTTTAGTTCGAGTTTCCATTTTGTATTTTTTTCTGAAATTCAAGTCAATTATTAGAGTGGTGCATTGAGAAGTAATAAGTGTCTCGCATTTATTCCCTGCACGGTTAGAAATTGTTCAGTTCAATTGCTAAAGGGAGTATAGAGATAAGGTTTAGTCAATGCAGGGGAAGTATCACTATTCTATTTGAGATAATGGGTAAATAAGGAGATAAAGGCTGTAGTGGACGGAAATTTGTCTGCATTTACGTGCACAAACATCACACGTGACTGATAAAATCCTGAGTGCTGTTGAGCAAATACTTTTGCTAATTGTCAATACAGAGCATGTTTCATAACCTATAACAATTCTTGCTGGCATCCTGAAAAAAGTTGTCAGGCAATAGTTTTAAATACAAATGCATTCAATATACTAACAAATAGTTTAGACGAACATAACGAGTACATAACAAACGAATTAGTTATGTACTACGAATAAGTCACACCTATGTCTGGTTAATTATGTTTAAAGTTAAAATAGTGCTCACTCCTATGTGCGAAGCAGCTCCAATGCGTTTTGTACAAAAAAATGCTCTCATATTACAGTTTATAAGAGTGCTAATTGTGGGAATGGATTTACAAATGAATGATGATTTAGCACTTAAATAAATAATAATGCAAAAATCTCAGTGTTTTGTCACTGTCAAGGGATGAAGTACGATCGTTATGCATATACAATATTGAGAGCTCATTTTAAATGAGGTACCTTTAGCGGAACTGACGTACATTCATATATGTCATTAAATATGTTTCATGAAATGAAGTAACACTTCACATTGGGTCATATATAAATTACATGCTGAGCAATATTTGAATGAGATCTTTACGAGTATAAAAACTACAATGACCTCCAAACAATCATTCACATTCCAAAAACAAAAAAAAATCGACAATTTTCCTATGACGAATTATTTATTAATTAACTTGCCAGTAGTGTCTAAATCTAAATTGCGTAAAAACTCTGTTAAAACGTTTAAAATAAATACATAAATCCACTACAGCTAAAGCAAAACTATTTGTGCATAGGCCTAATATAGCGCGTTTGTGCAAAAGAAGTGTGTAGTTAAATTGAAAAGCAAGCCTAGTATTAAGATAAATAAATGTATCATGTACATGCATCTTCAGTGTAAATGAAATACACAATGAATTATTTTCTTTGTATTCATTTGAACTTTTTTTGACATTCTTAAAGTCAACAAGCTTCGTCGAAAAACATTTTTGATACAGTGGAACTAATGTAATTAGGTATATCTGTATCAATATGTATCTTGTATGTCCTTCATTATCACAGTGCCCCATGTAGGTAAAAGGTAGAAACAAATAATATGGGAAAATTGTATAGTCTTGAATTCAGCATCAACTTAAAAGGTAAGTGGATCCAACTCAAATTTGACAATCCATGTCCGTTTCTTCAGAAAGGATTTCCTGAAACTCGCTAACAAATTGATTAAATAAGCAAGGACTGACGCATCTAGGAACTTCTAAAAAATATATCCCAGTGTCATTCCTGTACCAAAACTGAAAGTACAAAAGGGGTTAGTTACGATTTTTAGGTTAACACAGGTTTAGTTTTACATGTAATTTCTTTACCTCCAAATATTTTCCCCCAGAAGATGTCTCATGCAGCTCCGAGATTAAAGTTGCGCCAACAGGTGGCACCAAATTTGGCTCCTGCCAAATTTCCAGGGTATTCATTAAAGCATTCAAGTTTTTGTCATGACCGCTGTAAATCCTCAACTTTTTCCCATCTTCGACAAGGAATGCGTCAACAAATAGTCTCAAAAATGGTCCTATGTATACCCTTTGCTTCTCAAGTGTGTCAAAATACTTGGCCTGAAAACCTGGTTTGTATATCAAATTTGGGTTGAGCAATGCATCCATTGCTATTTCATCGAGAGGAAGACCTATTGACTTCTGCAAATGAAAATCCACGTTCACATGACAAAAGAGCTTTGGACCTACAAATAACAATAGCCAACAGAAGAATATTTACAGATATCCAAAATCCCTAAAGCATGAAGATCTATCAACAAAAATTTAGATTCAATAAAAACTAAAATTTGAATGTCCTATATTTTTAATATCATGTTATTGTAAAATCTTAGCCAGTCTAACTAGGATGATGAAATGTATAAACTTACGTTGTAAATCGCTTGCTCCTGATAAAATGTAAAAGTGTTTAAACTATCCGGCAATAATGATTTATTAAAAACGTCCAGGTCACCAGTATGATTGACGTATTTTATAAAATATTCTATATTTTTTTCAGTAAACTCCGTCACGAATGGTATCAGGGAATCCTGAATGAGCTTTTCAAACTTGGGGCAGTCTCGCCGATTGATGCGAAGAATCTAAAAAAAACATTGGAAACTCAATTGAGACATGGGGTTTCTAAATAAAGCAAACTCTCTTGTCGTTCAAGTCGAACCTTGAATTGATTCTTTTGTACTTGTGACAAGTACATTAAATTAAATGAGGATAATTCAAAATACACTACTACAAAGTATCGTATAAAAAGAGTGTACTGTACATACAACTGAAGAAGTTAAAATGAAGTTCATATAATATAAATTGACGTGATTACATGATCAAATTCTTTAGGAACCGTTCTAACTGGAATGGGCATATCCTGCCTTGTATTTTCCAACCAATCCAATCCGTTAACTTCACCATTGGAAAGTCCTAGGGCAACTAAATGTGCACTGACAATGGTTCTGTCATTATCCGAGCTCAGGACAGATGTCGTTGAGGTGAGATGTGTCTTCTCCAAAAAGTTTTCATATCGTTCCCTTAAAAATTGCCCAACATCGTACATTTGTTTCTTGCCTTTCTAAAATAACAATAATTTAATCCCAACATTATGGGCTTACAATTTTCACTGACAACCACCAAAATTGTTTTACTACTCAGATTGTTCATATTCTATTAATGTTTTTTTTTTAAATCTCTACAGTTACATTTGTTAGTTTTCCTTTTGGATTTTCTATAGAATCATCTGCCTCCCGGTCACCATGCCGTATGATCTGAAATTATCAATTTAAAGTTTTTTTTAGGAATAATTATGACGATTTGCTATAAATATTTTTTTACTTACAACTTGTACGGAGCGTAATGATTGAATTGTTCTAGCGTCTTCAGAATGAACAATACCTAAAATGAGAGATAAAAGTAGGACAGCAAAGTTCCCATTCATTTTGCGTTGACAAATGGAACGTGTTATTTCTAGAGAGCCGTATGCAAGTAAAGCAAGACAATTTTATGTTTTATATTCCAGGATGTCTTTTAATTTGAAGCAAATCTGTCCTAAGCATGACAGGTTGATATGTAGCTATTGTTTGATTAGTGATGTGATAACAAAGTGATTTGCTTTTTCTGCAAGTGAGGAGCTCCCAACGAGGGGAGTAAGTACTTGTTTTTGAATATATCAGTCAGACCAATTACTCGTGTTACTGTGCCAGCTACATATACATATGAATAGGACTGTAGAGATTTCCTGTAGAAACTCCGATAAAGAATGACCTGAAGCACTGTAAATGACTGCATGCCTTCCTATATTACATAAAAAGCAAAGAAGATAGCCTATAAACATATATGCAATCACAAAATGATCAGCTAGGGTTCATAAAAGTTCAGCTGATTCTGAGTGAGCTTTTGCTTTATAAATGTTCACAACTTTTCTATATTATTAAATGAATTTTATTCCCAGAAATTCCTATACAAATTATTTTCTAAACACATCAAATTAGATTTAATTTAATTGCAACTTAATATGGTACTTCATGCAACTGTCTAGCATGGATAGATTTTGGTGAGCATCTGGGAAATAAAAGCTTAACAAGACCACGTAAAAGAAGTCTGAAATAAGAAATATTTTTAGCTGCGTATGTCAGGAGTACAAATGAAGCGTAAAGTTTTTATTGGAGTAATTAAAATTTCATAACATTAATTTCACCATATATTTGAGTAATTATCACATACATATGTTAGCAAATTTCTTCGCCAATAAATAATTATTAGCATAGATATGAAAAATATAATGTAAAGTCATTAAATTAACAATAAGATTAGATTAAGGTCAACTAAACCAAGGTCCTTCTAATGCTACAAATAATGGTTTTTTATGTCTAGATATACCTAGGTGTTTCAGAATAGTAAAATAATTATCTCAATGTATGAAAAAGATGAATGAAAAAGTTTGAGAAATAATTTACGAAGTATACAATAATACGCAAGTCGCCGAGCACCATCTAACCAAATACCTGGATTGGCTTATACTCCTTATTGCCACCATACCAAGTGGGAATGGTTTCAGCAGGGATCCATTTTTTAAGGGCGGCCTGGTATCTGGCCTTATCCGGGCCATATAATTCTATTTTATCGAAAACCCCTCCCAAAAGTGGTCGAAGAGATTCGAAGGCTAGAGTTGCGATGTAGTTCACTGCAAAATGGAATAAATGTTTCCAAATATTAATATCAGGGCAAAATTCTACAAAACAGAAATTTTACACTTAAGCTTTTATAAATTAAATCAATTTACCATTAAAAGCCACAACATGTCCAACCAAAAGGGGAAGGAAGTCGTTGTATTTCCGGAGAGTTTCCAATGCGTATGTTACGGCTGATAAATTATAATAAATTAAAGAACACAACAATTAATATTAGCTGCGAGTTTAAAACATGATAAGTAAAGATCGTGGGATTTTATCTCATCTCTGGCCCAGCTCAAGTAATTTATGACAGTGCTGTGATAAAACTGCGTGGTATAGATAATTACTAAAAGTCAAAAGAACTTATAACTTACTCGGAAGATGCGTTGCTTGATTGAGGTCCAAACCTTCGCAATCACCCACGAAAAATCCTGTTCGTACTTCTTTCCCGGCCTGGTCTTTGGCATACAAGCTGTAAGTATGCAAACGCACGCATAATCATGGGTTGATATTAAAACATTTCAGAAGAATTAATGCTATCAAATATTCTCAAAATTTTCAATTATTTGAAGTATAATTTACCTTCTATAAATCCTGTGAACTCCTTGAAACATGTAGAGAGTTAAGTTGCGAGCTGCCTCCGGACCTTTCTCAATTTGTTCCCGAACGTTGTACTTCCCAACCTCTGCCATCCAAACTATCCGGACAAAATTTAATTTAAAGTCAAGATTTCAAAATATACTTTCAGCTATATCTAATAGTAACTTGTAAAACTATTGCGTACTGGGCTGATCCTTTTGGTCATATCCAGACAGATAATATGGGAACTTCCTCTGGAGTTCTTTTGGGGCTTTCCAGTTATCAATTTCTTTGACATGATGGATCGTATCCTGGAAGAAAAACACATAATAAACATTAAAAATTTTCTCAGAATCCGTTGAAAATTCCTTACAAAAGAGGGAAATAATTTCTTTTTAAATACCTCCAAAGTGAAATTCCTGTAAATTGCTGTCTTGATTAAGTAACTGTGAATTTTGACGTAGAAATCCGAGGGGAGTTCTTTTGCAGTTAAGTCATCTTCCACAATATTTAAAGTTGGGTGAGTGGTTGCTTCTTCCTGGGCAAAAACTGCGCTTAGGTAGGCAAGAAACGGGAGGAGCGCAGTAAGCAGCATTTTAAAGACTTTTTAAATAAATATAACAAGTGGACAAAAACTATTTGATGAATTCAAATTTTGGGAAGAAGTAACCA
The DNA here is from genome assembly GCA_947179485.1 of Allacma fusca. Lineage (NCBI taxonomy): Eukaryota > Metazoa > Arthropoda > Collembola > Symphypleona > Sminthuridae > Allacma > Allacma fusca. Next base: position 57,659,739 of record OX359247.1, on the reverse strand, counting down.
AATAAGATTTAATATCTTAAAGGGACTTTCAAAGGAAATTGACTGAATGAAAAACATTAGATGAGGATTTTATTTATACCTCACAAGGAGCGTATGCAGTAATCAACACTTGAACCTCTCTCCTTGTTTAAAGCCGCTCACCTTGTTACCTGAGTTAACCAGAGAGAATTTCCTGCGAAAGGACATAATGTTCCTTGTGTTTGGACCAATTTCAATTTTTATTGTTTCTTTTCATTTAAGTTTTTTACACTTAAATACTACAGATATTTGCAAGACTTTTCTTGTTTACAGGAGAATTTACTTCCAAGGGAATGTTATTAAATGGGGCAATCACTTATTGTAAACACTCACGGTCAGAGGAGTTCCCAAGAGCTTCATGTGAGAACTGCTCTGCACATACCTTCAAACATGTATGTACATATATAATGATTTTACAAGCAATAAATAAACTACTTAAGAGTGAGATCCCGGGAACACTTTCCACGTATGCACCAAGAACAGCGGCTTAATTTTGACGGAGGCATTACTTTCAATTAGCAAGTTTTTCGTAATTTTTCCCAAATATGTTACTGCCATCCAATGTATTAAATCATAATTACATGAAAGCTGAGCATTTTTTAACCCAGTTATTATATTTGAATTTACTGTTCTGTATATATGTACGTAGTTGCTGGAGCAGATGTACTATGTATGCATACACATCCAGGTACATAATTATTTATACATACATAGATACATGTACATATTAAAACAAGACTGAAACTATAGAGAATTTTCCTTCGTACTTTGAGGTTAGAGTAACTCACAGTTTTTGTTATTCCTATAGTCTTGAGAATAGAACCGTAACCTAAAAGTATCATAAAAAATAATCAATTATGGTGACTCATATTTATTATGCAGGATTTTAATTAAATTTGAGCTCTTTATACCACTATTGCAGACCCTCTTTCTCACATTGCATCAAAGAATAAATTAATTTGTCTACCCAGGAAACAACGAGTTACCAAGCCAGATCCCAGCCAGCGCTGCAAAAGCGCTGTTTTGTCCACCTGATCTGCATCGGGACGTTGCTGGAAACCGTCAAAGCGGTTATTTACCGGTCCAGCAACAACTGCCGGCAATGTTGTCGGCGCTCTGCCAGGCATGGCCATTATGTTGCTCTATGCAATATGCTTAATGCAAATGTACGTAATTATGTACGTAAATATACAAGAATTAAGTATGTCTAAATCCAATCGTAATTATTGCAGTACAAAGTTTATTAATAATGAAAAATGGCAAAAGTACTTCTAGTGTTGAATTTCTAACGCTAAAGGTATACAAATATATGCACCATTTTTATCAAAAATAGGAAGTAACATACATTTTTTATACAATTGGTTTAACGATACACATTTTCTGAGCGACAAGTTGCTACAATTATATGTACATAATAACGAGCTTTTAATAGGATAGTCACTTACATTTATATTTTTTTTATTTATTTATTACATACATTTTACACAAAAATTCTACATCCAACTAAACATTTGCTAATGTTAATAAAATCTGTTACAATAATTATTTCGAAATCGCTAGTCAAATAACAGTTGTCACCTTCTGTGCATGTAATTAACACATTTTTATATCTAAATTTTGTGAAATGTGACTTACCAACAAATCCATGAGGATTCATATCATTTCTATTATCGCTATATTGAACACGTTCCATTTCTACAACTCTATTTACAACTTGGTCAATGTAATGCTTTTTACCTCTAATCATTTTCTCCAGAGTTTGTATATAGTTCTCGAAGGTAAAAGCGCTGAATTGGTCTAGTGTTCCGAAGTTGAGGGCATCATTTGCTATATGTATAAGTGAATAAATGTTATAAGATACAAACTGTTGTCCATATAATTGAACGCTGTCCCTCACAAATTTGTGAAGTAAATTTTTAGCTGAACAGTTAAATGACGGATCAGTGGCTGCAGGAGTAGTAAGAATAAACACAGCGGTGCTTAACAATAGAAAGTGTTTGTACAATTCAGATGGTAAAATTCCTGCAAAACAAACTACACCTGTGTATATTAGCAAAGTTCTAAATTATGTAGCTTTATAATGTTCTACATCTTTCAGTGATCTTTCTGGAAAATTCATTAGGAATACCTGACGAATTAATCGTTCCGAAATGCGATCAACATCTCGACTTCTCAGTCTAACATTAAGTGGACCTTTTATCCACGAGTACACAAGTTTTCTCATTGCCCCAAAACAAATTAAATGCATGTACTCAACAGGAAATTGAGTAACTAGCCCTATACCTACAGAGGTAAATACAGAAACTCCCGTATGATGCTCCTCTTGAGATTGTAATACAAAACTTTCGTCTGTTCTAAGACTACAATTAGTTTCGGTCATCACAACTCTTCCTAACCAGTCACCTTCAACAGTACACTTTTCACATGAAAAATAACCTGTGTGATTTTTACGAAGTTTGAGAAAACTCCTTGCAGAAGCATCCACTATTATCATGCTTATTTTAACTATGTATGAACATCCGTTATAATCGAGTCCATTTTGTTGAAGTTTATCAAATTCATCAATAAAATCCTTTAAGTACAAATTTACATTAGATGGCTTCGTCCTTCCGCAGAATAGTGCAATTAAAAATGGAGACTGGTTAGTGGATTGATCAAGTACCCCCATGAGAGGCCAACGTTGTCTGTTGCTACTTCTGGATATAGGCAATCCATCGCAACCAAGTTTTACTGTCAACAAATTATTTATATTTTCAAACTTTGTTTTAATAATAGGATAATAATTATTGCAGTTTAGCCCTGAAGCAATTCGGCGAATAATACTACCCTCCAAACCGAAATAATAATATTCTCCGCCGGCTAATTTCTGAATACTTATATTTTTGGGAGTCTTGAGAGGGGTTCTGGCTGTGTGTGGAATGTCTGCATTTACATGTGGTTGCAGGAGGTTTAGTAAACTATCAATAGCTTTATGTGGGACGGACGAATACGCATTACACCAGTTAGCTAATTTTTGGTCCAATGTTTGCAGATCTACTTCACATTCGGATTCTGAAGAATCGCTTGAGGTTTCATGACAAATATAATTACAAATAAAACTATTGTTAGTGCTATCGTTGCTATCAACATAATCCTCTAAATTTGAAAATTCACTACAATTCACATTTTGTGAGTCAACAGAACGTATAGTTTGAAGTAATTGAGCAGCTTCTTTTACAACTATTCTACGTACAGTTTTGTACTTGCCATTTTAAATTAATGCGAATCTGAATCGCTCTTCTCGTTTGAATCTTGCCTTGCACTAATTGGAGCAATGTTTGCTGATTGTAAACGTTTGGCTCTCCCACCATTTCGGTCAGAGGCACCTCTAAACCATTTTTGAAATCTCTTGTCGATTTGATCCTCCGTGGGAAACGCAGATGTTGGGTCAATTCGGGCGGCAGCTGTTTTGAATTGTTTTACATGTAGTTTTTGGTATATTTTAGCATAATGCATTTAATAATAAAATTGTTTACGAAATAAATATCAATTCAAATAAAAAATTAAAATATACCAATAATGCACTTTCGCACTTTGTGGTTCTTGAAAGCAACTTTGCCATTCACGCCAGAGTAATTCACGCATAGAGACAATTCATGGTCCAAAACACGTTCCATAATCCTGTAAATACAATTTTTAAAGTCCGATCCACCAATTCCCTTGAAGTAATTTATCTGTAATTTTAAAGTCAAAATTTGTTAAATTTAAACAAAATGAGTGCAGTGAGAGGCACAAATACAAAATAATTATTTTTACTAAAGATTGTTGTTTTTCTGCGTTGTTGAGCCAGTTATGTAAAGTGGCAAATTTATGTGCAGTTTTTAATGGTAAGTTCACATCCAACGGAAGTCCGAGGTCCTCAATGCTTACTGCTGACACAAGATGCTTTCCCAAAGTGCAGGATAAATGATCTGTTTCCTTTTGCAATTTGACTAGTTTTTCAATGGTTACTTTCTCAAAATCTTCAGATATGTAAAAGCAAAGAAATTTTAGTGTTATATTATAACAAAACACTAAAGTAGATTAAAACTACAAATATTAAAAATAAATGTGTAAACTAACTTCGAAATTCTACAACAAAATTTTGGACCGTAATGATTAGTTCCTCCAGCTTTCCATCACAAGAGCAACTACCATGTTCTGTTACACATGGATTTCTAAATTCATCTAGAAGTAGATTTTCTTGTTCAGAATTATTGATCTCTCCGGCATCAACATTGAGTTCGCCTATACAAAAAGGATTTTTTTAAATCATTACTTCATGGATTTTAAATACTAATACAAACTAAATCAGTATTTTCAAAATTGGTTTTCATTTTATAATTAATGCATGTTATTTTTAAATATGAAGTAAAGCTTATACTTGTACTTGCTGTGCTAAATACATTTGGAAACGGAACTCTGTGCTCAGTGCTGTCATTGTCGGTGGCATTGATTCCCTCGCTAATTATGTCGAAACAAATTTCATTTTGTGGGGATGTCGTAATATCAGGGATTGTGAACCTGTTTTTTGTAATTTGACTTCTTAGTACTCTTCCAGTTTTTAAAGTTGAGGCTTCAGTGTCTGTTAAATCGACTTCGTTCTGACTGCGAAACTTTTTTACAGCTTTTCTTGCTTTTAGAAAGTCATCTGAAAGGATGCATTTAGAAAATATAATTTATGACATTTTTACATTTATGTTTTTAATTTTAAAGCTTGAAGAACATAAAAATAAATACAATATTCATTCAACAGACTTGAAGTAAGTATTGTTATGTTACGTAAGTACATATGAAATTACATTCGGAAGTTATTGTTATAAAATTATAAATATACTAGTCAAAATAATTTTAACCACCTGTTCCTAGTATAACCCGACATTCATGCTCTTTCCAGAATATCCGGGGATAGTCTATTGGGTCAGTAGCTTTGGATTGTAAAGTCGTGAGTTGATTAACTTCGGTTATTTTCTCAGGCCAATTGCACTTTTGATTGTTGTCAAACATCCACGGATAAGGAACCACATTCACCAAATTGCAATCCACAAATTGAACGACATAGTAATAACCCATGTTTTGCAATTGATTTAAACCAAACGAAAATAATGCACTCGAATACAGACAATGATTACAACCCGCTTATTCCCTTCCCGACTGCATGGCGAAAATGGCATGACTAGATTTGGCGGTTAACACAGAGAAAGGGAAGTGCGCATGTTAAAGCCAAAATAATTAAGGGCAGTGCCAAACCCGTGCCAGACTTCCTGGCCGTTTATAGGCTGGAGACGTCTCTGCCGGTAACGGTACCAATTCCGTGGCCCGGATGCTACCATCCTGCTATGGATAGGTGCTGGCGTGCCCATGGCAACTATTTTGCGTACACGGTCCAGCTCACTGTCGCCGAAACAAATATCCTGCCATTGTGAAGCCAGCTAAGACGGATCTGCACCAGTGCTGGACCAAATTTCGTTGTTTCCTGGGTAGTTACATATTAGCTTACACTTAGGCACATGTATTTAAAAAATATGTACCATCTTAACGGAAATATCTGCTTGTGTAATTATCGGAAACATTTAATTCAGTGCTGGATGAGGATAAATAAAAACGTTACCCGTATTCACAACAGTATCCAAAGTTCGGGTATTGCTACATCTGGCATATTTAGCCTCACGTATCCGGGTGCACATTTTTTGAACTCTGTATTACTGTCGTCTGAATACAGATATGTATGAGTAACAGGCATAAAACTACAATGGGAATTTGTCAAGCCGGAACGGAATATTCTTTCATAACTTAAGGGATTTGAAGCTCCTTTGCTCTCCAGGAAATTCCAAAGGGATTTCCAACACTAAAGGAAATTCATTGGTAGGTATATGAATATGCCCCTTTTGAAATAATATTTTCATTTAAAGCTCCAACTTTCCCCTTACAAGTCCTCGCAAAACCCTCAAGTATTCAAACGTAGGGGATGAGGTATCCAAAGAAAACTTTTACTTTCCACTAAAACCATAGCTTTTTCGGATTTTCGTTTGCATTCCCTGGATAGTCAGAAATTCACGTTACAAATCTACATTCCTGGAAAGGAACTTTTCCTGCAATGCAATTCTATACTAGGTGTACAAGTTCTGCTTTGAAAAGGTTCGTGGAAATTATTTTTTGTGCCGTAACAAAATCTCTTGTCAGAATATGTATACGCCTGTGCAAATCCAGGAATTGTGTACTAACTTCTGGTTTCAGAAATCAATCTGGTTGTATTTTATATATTGGAAGGAGACAATGCATCTCAAGGGGTAGTCAACTGATTGTACTTGTTGTAGGGAGAAACCTTACACTGCGCTTTCATGCAATTCGTCAAAGCAGAGGATCCATTATTCCCAAAGGAGAAATTCGAAGCTTACTGCAACTTCAAATCTATCTACCCTGCTCTCTGGATTTATCTCTCTCGAAACGCATTGCATTATTATAAGGAAATGCACTTTATAGATAGCTCAAGAACTGAATTGCATAGAAGCTTTCGAGGACGATGCTGTGGGCTTTATACAGTGATTTCTTTATATACAAGCGTCTCTGGAAGTCGCAAAATAATAAAAAAGAGTTTTAGTGGCTCAATCTGAATTCCAGACAAGATATTAATTCCACGTTTTAAAACGGAAATAATGGAGCAAATCCTCTTGTAAAACGGAGTAACAATAGCGAGAATATACTGTGCCAAACCGGAATTTTAAATTGGCAGGAAATACGAGATAATAAGATATGGGAAGTGGATACAGAAAAGTCTTTATTTATATACGGTTTGGACAAAGTCCTTACAGAATAAAACCATAAAAGACATTTTCTTTCTGGGAACTCCTAATATTGCCCTTGGCCCTTTGTATCTCAATACCCCAGGAAAAACTAGTATTGTGGCAAGTCACAATGTTTTTAAACGCTTTAGCCTTGTTCGCTTAAAGTATTATTCTAAATTACTGTAAATAAGGCCGACCATACAATACCAAATACCAAGAAATAATTACAAATAAGAATAAATTATTTCTGGAAATTTCATATTGCAAATATAAATTTTTGTAGGTATGGGGAACGGAAAAGTGTACAATGTTTTAACCCAAGTAATCTAAAATTCTTATCCTCTCTACTAATTTGAGCGATTGACGCTTTGGTGATATACTCAAATTTACCCACTATAGAGGATTTAAAGCCTAGAATAGAACTATTTCCTGCCTGCGTAATTATTGACAATTTTTTGAGTACATTATATTGCGAACACTTTAAAGCCAAACAGAATGTAAAAAGCAATGAGCGTAGCTATATTGCCCTAAAACTTTAATTTATAACACTCAAGATGGGCTCCTCTGCAGTTCCTGTGAATAATTTTCGTTTCCGCATGTTTTCTAGGGTTGGAATGCTTGCTTTTTGAATTACGTTGTAAAATGAGAGGGAAAGCAGCAAACAAAACTAGTAACAGTTCACAGATCAAAAAGTTAATTTTTCAAGGAAAGCTCTTCCTTTCATTTAAAAGGTTCATTTAGAGTATTAAACTTTAATCAAACTCCTACCCATGCATGCTCTGCTCAATCTACACGTGCTGTATAAGGAGGTGTCAATAAAGCTGCATAAATTCTGAGACCGATTTTCTTAAAGTGAATTATTTTTTAACCCGAAAGAGAATGCTACAGTCTCAAATTTACGGTAATAATAATAGTTGAAGTTATAAGTAGTTTTCGAGGGACCAGTGCTCCTGGAGCGCACAAACAATTTTTAATATGATAAAATATGACTTTTTTTCATTTTAAAAGCTTTTTGTACAGTAGTACTTGTTGTGGTATCAGCAGCCTAACAATAAGTGAGATCTTGATGCTGAATTTGTAAGGAGTTTGGGAGTCAACAAATGCAATAAACGTAAATATTGCTGTGCAAGATGGTTACAAAAGATTGGAAACTCTCGGATTTTGTAATATTATACTAGTTTAACTTGTAATTTTGTTCTTCGTGCAAAACAGTGCAAACAATGTCCGTTTTTGAGATACGAAAACAAAACAAAAGTAACACAAGAATTGAAAATCAATACAATCTAAATTGTAAACGCTAACAGCTAATCTTAGAGCTGAACCTACAGTAGCAATTATGTGGTAACGTAGTGAAAGCTCCCTTCAAGGGCACTCTACGTACAATAGGTTCAGGAAATACAAATGCTCAAAATTTCGAACAAATTACCCTTAGTGACAACAATTTTGGATTGCAGTTAAGTAAGTTAATTATTACTGTTTTTGTTTTAATGTAATTATTTTTAAACGTATGTGGATATAAACACATGTCTTCTAAAATTAGGAATATTCCTATACGCAAATACACGTTGTGGGTTGTGAATGGTGCTTTAATGCACATAAAATAGCATTTGATTGAAACATGTACGCAGCTTTACTCGCAAATATGAAAATTATACATGTTTTTTTCAACTGCATGCCTTACTGTAAATGGTAATATGTTCAATGCTCATACATGCCTACAATATCACGTACATATAGATACATACATTCCAAAGTGATGAATGTCCCTTAGTTTATCAATTAACTAATAGATTTCATGTCAAAGAGACACTACCCAAAATGAATTAATGGTCTGAAATATTGATGTTGTTTCTTCGATGATTGACATGTGGGGAAAAACTTGTCAAAAATTCCGAGGGACCCGTAGTTACTCCAGTGAAGAGCAACATCCCATTCATTAATCACATTAGCTTCAAATAAGAACATACATACATACAGTGTGCTCTCACTAGAGTATTAGCGCAATGCTCTTACAATTAGAAAAGTCAACATTTGACTATCATATTTACGTACGCTAAGTAAGGACGAAAAATACTGAGGCTAATGGGACATATATCAAAATACATGTGCTGTTACAGATGCGTACGTACTCCTATGAAGAAAAAGCTCTTAATATAACTGATTATAACAATAAGCAAGTATCCTATATAGAAAATTATTTGTGAGAGTACGTTTTAAAAATTTATTATCCGTACTTATTATATAGTACTGGTAATAATTTTATTACCATTACTTTATATATTATAGTATGGTAATAATAATTATTATTATTGTGCTTGCCCAATTTGATACCTGAATTTACAGTGCACTACACAGTACAGAAAAATAAGTAATATTGTAAAATAGAAATATTTGCATCAACAAAAAAAAGTGTTCAAGGGATATTTCCCTACACAGATGGAGTACAACTCTTGTAAGGGTGTTTCTGTTAGCAAGGTTACATTTTATAGGCATATCGTTGATTTTTGACCCATTTTTAAATTAAAACAGTCCATACAAACTTATAGTTAGAATAAGCGTAGACTCTCTATATAAGAGTCCTTGAAAAACATTTGTCAGTAAAGGGACGGAAATTGTATTACAGACACTCAGTGTCCAAAGCCGTGTTCTTTTCATTATAAATCATTTATAAATCACGAATAAAATTTTAACAAATTCATTGAAACAATTCTAATTAATAATTATGCGCATCGAAATTCTTGAACCACGACGGCACAGACCCTATTAACATACAATCGATGCCAATGAACTTTTTTTTGATAACAATAAGCTCCAAGGTTGTTTTATTTGTTGGGGATAATAAATCAATAATTATTTCTGGAACTATTTTTAACCTTAAAAAGTTCCAGCTATAAAATACATATCGTATGGTGCAAATTATAACTTTGATACCAGAAGTAAATGAAGTAAAGGCCAGTGCTGAAAAAAATTCACCCTGAGTCTTGCTTGCCCTTAATAAGGTTCTCACAAGTAAAATCTCCAAGCATAAAGGAAATGACAAGATCTGAGGGGAAGTGCGCCAGAGGAAGAGAACACAGTTGTGAATGCCTCCATACCTTCCTTCCTCCTACATACATGTCCATTTGTTTTACTCAGCCACACTTACAAAGCTCATCGAAGAGCAGAAATAAGTATATACATGTGCATACGTAAGTACATGTACATAGGCTCCAACAAAAATATGAGATACCAGGGGGGAAGAGAATAGGATGAAAAAACTGGAAGTAATTTCAGCTTTCTTGCAGCTTTTGCCGACTCCACTAACACTCTCACTCAAGATGTCCTTCCCGACAATTTCACACGAGCCAAGCATCTAAAGTCAGCAGAATAGTCAAATAGTTTGATGTAGACGATGATTCATACTTAAACTTTCTACAGTAACCGCTCCCTACAAAAGCACTCTTGAAAGATGAAAATTGGGCTCCAGAAATATGATGCAGTTCCGTACACGCTCAATTACACACAATTAACAAACAGAACGATATATCGTCGTGCCATGTGAATCAGTTCCAAATATGTATTGCAATTTCAGAATATACATGCGTCCTTCATTGTTGTCATTTAAATTGTAAGTTCATATTTAACTTTCTACGGATAAAGCTGAAAATAAGAATTTTCCAAAACAGGATTGGGACCAGAGTGATCTTACAGAGTGAGTTCACTGCAGTTTAGATAGTTTTCCAATCCTGTTTTGTCTCATCCATATAATCTAGTGACCGTTCCTTCCTGTAAACGGTAGGTGCCATTAATTGTAATTTTGCATGTAAATATTTGTAAGTGCAGTCTCTCGGGAGAAACTTAGTGTGTTGTCACAGGAGAAGATTCGTTAAAGATGAAATCATCCCCGTTTCTTCACAGGAGTAAAATAATTGGAAGCATTCCAACTTAAGGCCAATTACGGACATACATAGGTATAAGAGCATGGCAAAGTATTGTCACGTTTTACCATTTTAGGGATGCTCTTACGAAGAGAGTGCATTCGATTTTTCCTATAAAAGCATAATGTCTCCCGGTTCTACAATCTTGTCATAAAAATACAAAAATCCTCAAAACTTACTTTTTGGTAAGCCTATGGAATAAATCTGGAGACTTGGGGATACAAATCTACATAGATGCATACACTCGCCTCTTAAGGTATTCCATTCGTTGTCAGCATTACTGACATTTAGGGAGAAGGTAAAGGGGGGAAAATGCATATCGATAAAATATAATCGGACCTTGTTTGTATGCACGCAATTTATGTTTACATGAAATAAGCAGAACTTAACTAAGCCCCGAAAATGAAGTGCACCCCAGAATAGCATGGATTACTTGGAAAATGCTTTTATCCAGAGATGCTTCGCTCCCCTTCACAAACCCATACTTTCAAATCCAAGTCAATTCTGTTTTATCACCAAGCTTTACATACATATGTACATATTATGCATTGTCTCCTATTAGCCCCTTTTGTACAACTGAACGTGTATATAATGTAGTGTTTAGTTTGCCTCCTGGATTTAATGTTCAACAACTTACTGACTCTCATCCTAGCGAAGGAACATTTGAGGGATTCTTCATTCGAATGTATGAAATAATTTATAAAGTCCCTATTCGTTATGACAGCATCTCTCAGAGAGGAAAAATTCAACTCTTATTGTGTTATCATAGAACCAAAATTTTACAATGAGGTAAACAGATACTTACTAAAATATCTAATTCAGGATACAGAACGTATCTAATAATCCAATTTCAAAGGGAGAGACTATTGTGGTAAAAATAATTATTCCAAACACCTTGTCAGATCATGTTCATATTAACCACAAATAACATCGCAGTAAAAGTTAATATTCCCAATAATGTTTTCCTACTTCAGAAAATGGTTCATGTTAAAATTCATGTTAAATGGATAGAAGGTTGCAGTGTCAATTTTATCACTAAAGCTCGTGTGGAAAAACTTCACTGTTTTTTATTACTTTTTAATCCGGTATTTAAATTTTTTACAAAATAATTTCCTATTTTTTACGAAGATGCTTTTTTACTCATTCGCAAAAGTTAGAATTTTCAACTTTTGAAAAAATTCGTTTTCGTAAAAAACGCAAAGCGTAGATATGCACTTACCCCCCCTTGAAAAAAAAAGATTTAAGGATAACTTCTACACCCTTTGACCAAATCCAAATATTAAGGGCTTAAAGTCAATGACAGAATTTGTACAACGTCCAATGCTTAACGTACATCTTCAGCGTGTATAGTTAACGAGATCTGAAGCTGTTTATACCTAAGTTTTCCCGTGAGTCTACGGAATTGCCTATCCTAATACATTGCGGTTTTTTTGAAGGTCTTCCCCCACAACAACTTTGATAAAAACTTGCACACATGACTGTCTAATTATTGCAAGCTAGTGTGCAAAATCTTATGATGTGCGACCAAGGGCTTGGACCCTTAAAAATTAATTACTTAAAAATGCGAATTATGGTTGTCATAATCATAACGTTCAATATTCGAAACGTAACTTGAAGTCTTTCCAATATTAACAACTAATTAAATTATTTGAGCTTCATGAAAATTTTAATAGTGAATAATTGCTATTACATGGACTCATTAAGTCAAGAAAATTTTGAAAACAATTGAATAAAAAATGAGGTTTTAAAAAAACCAAAACGAAGATGCTTTTACGACTGGAAAAAAGTGAAAAACTAGCATTTGGTATGGGAGGAATTAGAGCAATAATGAACGAAACAAAGCATCTCGGGTGCTACCGAATAATATATTATGTATACTTATGTGTTTGCACCCGAGATGCTTTGTTTCGTTCATTATTGCTCTAATTCCTCCCATACCAAATGCTAGTTTTTCACTTTTTTCCAGTCGTAAAAGCATCTTCGTTTTGGTTTTTTTAAAACCTCATTTTTTATTCAATTGTTTTCAAAATTTTTCTTATCTAGAACTCCCTTGGAATGAATTTCCCTTTTATCAAACCAAACTTGTAATCATAAGCTCATGCCATCATATGGAAGAGCCAAGCTCCTTTAGATGGCGCTGGTATTGCAGGAGCAGCCAGACCTCCACACTCAAATTGTGACTACAACACCTGTTATATTCTCAGAGCAAGAAAATATAACGTATGTACGTAGATCAAGTTGGGATGGATTGTTTGTAGTTAAGTAAATAAAACTAGCTCATAAAACTATTTACGATGCACCAATGTCATTACTTTTTTAGTGATATCTAAATATTTGTGAACCTGAGGGAGTATATTACAAGGAGGAGAGAAAATTGAGAGGGGGTGAATTCGAAATTTTTTGGAGCTTCCTCCTGCAAAAGGTAAATAAAGGGTGTACGGTTTGTACAGGTTGATTTGATGATAACGTATGTACGTTTCTAATTGTAAGCGTGAATACTGACTGTTGTTGAGACAGGATATTGAAGACAATTAAATTTTAAGCATAAACCCCTGATTAAAATGCCCGACTTTTAAACCAAGTGTTTATTTCCTCGTAAAATTGAGTCATCCAAATTATATTTTCATTTATGTTGTTTAAAGAAGAAATTGTTATATTTTGAATAGATTCCTCCAGCAGGTCAGCTCTTTTTTCTATTAAAAGTTCTTCCACCTACACATTCATTCAAAAAGTAACACATCAAAATCTTGAGCATGAAGGCTTTTTTATTACAAAAATGTATGAAGATTGTAGTTACCTCCCGTTTTTCGCTTTCTTTTGTGAAGTAAGTGCTTAAAGCACTAACTGTTTCAGCAAACGTTTTTACTCCTTTTGTGTGATTCTTGAGCTGGTTGTATTTATTGCGAATGAAAAGGAAAAGCAGAGGTCTTGCAAACGGGTTTTTAGCTAAGCTCGTATAAAGATCGGGGATGCTTTGGCTCAAGTCACATTTAGGGTCTAATGAGGATTCCAACACTCTGGAAAAAAACAAATATTTTGATCAATTGCTGCATACAGCTTTTATAAAGTCAGTACCGTGACAATGTATCCTCCCATATTACGGACTTGAAATTCACTCATATTGTTTGTATAGCTACGCGTTGCGTTTGTTTATAATTACTTAGTTTGAAAATATTATTTCTACCTAGTTAGATTTTCTGAGGTTCTGGTGCAAGCCAATGCATTCATGAGAATCAATTTTTCCGGTGACGTTTTGCTACTCTTCGTGTAGAGTTTCCAGATGTGCTCAAATGCAGCAGTACCTCCGTGGGCTACAAGTGAGCAATAAATTGCCGGCCTATGGTCTAGGGGTATCCTTAAATATTTGAAAAGAAATTATTTAATTACATTGCGTAAATATAGCAAGGACATTGGACGTTTGATGTAAGGAATTTAGAGATTCGCAACCGGGTACCAAAATACTAAATTGTCTGCAAATTCTAGCAATGGTGTTCACAAACAACCGTTAAATTACAAATTTTGTTCCTTTTAGTGGTGCTTCGTATTTTACTGAGAATGCGCTGTATTGGGTATAATGAAAGTTAGTAATTAATATCTTACGGGTTTCTATTAGTATTTGATGTCCATTTGAGGAACAACTCCCTCGTTTTATAGATGCACTCAAAACTGTCCAAACCGCAAGCCCATTTGAGGAGTTTCGCCCGAAATATAACAGAAGTGCCTTTCTCATTCTTCTTTGGATCCCATGACACAGTGTCCAGGGCGGACTCAATTAAAGGTGTCATGTAGGTCTAAATATTCATTACAATTTCGATTATTAATTCATTTCAATGAATTTTAAAATAGTTAAGATTCCGGAAGGCTTTTAAATGTACGGATAATGTTCCGTTATTTTGATGCACATTCATAACATAAAAAAGTGCCAATGATTCTTAAACCAAGTTTACATTTTCGGGTTCTGAAGTTAAGATTATTTTTAAATTACTTTGAAATTACTGATGTCCTCATTGCCAAATAAATTCCGTATTTTCTCCAAAGCTGTGAAAGTACTGTACCAAACCACGAAGTCGTCCTCGCCCTTTAAGAACGTTGTCATCTCAAGTGCCTGTGTAATCGGGATGTATCCTGAGCACGCAAAACTCATAATTAAAAATTTTTTTTTTCGATAAAATATTCCTGTCACACTCAATTTTATAAATAAACCCACCGAGCTTGGCAAGACTGAAATAATCATCAATTAACTGACTTCTGGACAAGCCACTTATAATTTTCCGGTTGGATTTTAATTGGTTGAGTATCTGTTGAGTCAATTCTTCATCATATAACACTCGATAGTAGCCTGTTTAAAATCGGAAGAAGAAATTCATTAACAGATTCTGACCCACCCCTTCGATAACATATACATACATAACTACAAACTGTACTCTGTCTTTATAAGAGCCTCTCTTAGATGTTAGAGAGGTTTAATGTGACATCGAAAGTGAGACTCAAATATGGACAATAATTAATATTATAATTAGGAATATTTCTTTAATACGAAAACATTATGAATATATAAGGAGTACTCTTATAAGCAGCGCCCCCTGAAATCAGTGTTTTAAAAATGTACCCATGGCATCTGGGTTAAGCATGATCCAAGTTGTGGTGTCATGAGAGTACGTGGTTGAGATGCGATCTGCTGTGAGCCAAATCTTCGGAGCATGATCAGAAAAGTTTGGGTTATTTTGAGTTACGAGCGATATTGGCACAACCCAGTTACCACTTGTAGCGTACTGAAGCAAAGTATGTTTCAAATTTGTTTGGTAGTTCCCACATATTTCCTAGAAATATTTAAGATTCAAAACTCAAAAAATAGAGTGCATTTCCTATGAAAGCACTCTTATGTGTTTACTTAAGGACAGATGCATACATATCGATACTTAAAATTTCATTCTACAAATTGAGCACATATAAAAAGAGTTAACAAAATAGTTGACAATAAAATTGCCAAGTGCCAAAGTTACAGGAGCAAAATTGACATGGAAAATCAAAAAAGAATTGCTTAAATAAAGGAATCTCTCATATGCCTTTGATTTATCTTACTTGAGCTATTTTAACACTGGATTTTGAATATTTTGAAACACGTATCAATGGGTATCCAGGTTGAATTGTCCAAATGCGCATTATATCACTGACACTAAAGTTAAGAGGCAACTTTCCCTCTTTTAAAGCTTGAGTGGTTAGGATTTGAAAAAAATCCTCTTGTGTAACAGATTGGTAGGCGCTAATTTAAAAAAATTAAACGCCTCATGATTAAATACATCTGCATTTTTAAAAAATATGTTTAATATGGCGAATGTGATATTAAATATGGAACATACAATTGATTTATGTACGTAGTCATTCCGTGCAAGAGCGTTTCCCGCCCTAAAAACCCTTCGATCATTCTCAACAAAGCTCCTCCTTTATCATAAACAATCGTATCCGAAGCCATGTTCAGAAGATCCTCTCCTACCAAGGGCTCTGAAGTATTGACATCATAGGCCATTGCCTTTTGTACTGACTCCCAAAGAAATTCCCGCCCGTTCTCGAATTCAAAGAAGAGGCTTTGAACTCCAATAGCTGCAAAATATGTTGCAAATCCTTCATTCAACCAGATTTCGGACCACCATTTGCAAGTGACGAGGTTGCCAAGCCTGTTGGTTTAAACATTTGTTTATCAAATAGAAACTTATTGGATTGTTCAATGCAATTTAAGCCTTTACGAACATACCATTGGTGAGACAATTCATGCGCCATAAATGATACCATTTCTTGGCGATCCTCCTCAAGCGTTTGTCCAGGAAAATACACCAAATACTCGTCGCTGTAAAATTTCAATATTAAAATCTTCAGGCGAAGCAGTTATTTGGATGTAAATATAATTTATTATCAGGGTTGGTCTTCTGTTGATGTCAAGTTAGGCATGTGAGGGATTTTATTACGGTAGTTTAAATTTCATGGTTTGGGCACTTTCGAGATTTTTGAATTAAATTTTAAAAACTGTCACTTTCCCAGGTAAAACTAAAAGGAAATGCTTAGAAAAGTTTTCTTTTTTAAATAGAAAAAATATATACACAATTTTCTGTATCACTTTTGTCATTTTGTACGCACGCGTAAAAAACCAAGGGATAAAACTTCTGATTAAATTTAGCGAAGAATGACGACCGAACTACTGATGCTTGGATTAACGCCCAAATTGTATATAAAAAAAGGTGATCAGAAAATTCCTTAAACACTCATGTTTTCAACAGACCTAATTCAAGAATTACTGCGGGGTTTCCAAATAGTTAGCCCTAATTTAATGATCATACCTGAAAGTAACCAATCCCCAATTTTCCATCGCTCCATTCTCAAGGCCGTTTGGAATTGCAATCGAATCTAACTTCGGCATGTCGTATGAATGACCAAGCAATTGTTCGTAAAACCTCATCAGCTTTGCAGTTGTCTGTGAAGCAAAGTCCAGGTTACGACCTTTTACCAAGTAGGTTGGGGCATAAACCTGGAAATAAAGCCATAAAATGTTAGCAAATAACAGTATTTAAAATATTCCAAAATTTCTATTTTATAATTAGATAATTCAAAAACTTAAAAACTTACAATAAGAGGATTTCTGAAATGATTATAGGCCTTACAGAGCTTACATGCTTATTTATTTGACCCAAAATAGTAATAATCTTAATTTAATGATATAGTAAAAGGGGGGCGTCGGTTATTTTCAACGTAAAATCTTGTCAAAAATATTGTTTTGCGTAGATCGCGCGGAAAACAAAATTTAAGATACGTAAGCAACACAAATTATTGTAAAGACTTTCAATAACAAAATTTTTTGTTTTATTTAGTTTCAAAAGTACATTGGGTTTTAAAAAACTAGAATAGTACTGACGAAGGTTATTCCGAGATTATGAAGTCACTTTTTTGGACCTAGTGCAATTGAAATATTTGTTCAGTGATTTTAATCTGTACTGCATTAAGTTTTCAAATTTTTTGAAAATTATAAAAAATGCTCCAGAAACACCAAACTAAAAAATCTATCGGAAATACAATTTGCCCCTTCCTTGGGATGTTAATACTTGTATGGTAGGTACTGTGACTCTGCCACCTAGCAGTGCAGAAATTATTTTCCCTGTATTTTACACTATATAGGTCTGATGAAAGGTTTCTGCAACGAGAATACGTAATATCTAAGATGCAGACAAATATTTGTTCCGGTTTTTTTCTGAATATAAAGAGGGCATACTCCTGATACATTAAAATAAGATGGTGGGGCAAGATTAAAGACAATTGAAACAGACCATTTCAAAAGGTCCAAACCATTCCACCAGACCTAAATATTTGATCCGGACCGGAACAGTCCCAGCACTACCAATAATATATTTCAGGAAACCAAACATAACACAAAAATAAAATAATGTTTGTAAAATAAATACCCGAACTGGTTTGCTGAATATATGTCTCGGGGCTTCCTTGAAGGAAAAATCCGCAACAATAATCGCAACTAGGTATGTCGACATTGGCAGAGTCTTTTTGAATTGATCCCAAACCCATCCCTTTGGTAACTCCGGGCTATAGTCAACAAAATCAATTTCTACACAGTATTCGTGATAAAAGAGGAACGGAAATTTGAACAAAGCAGTACATGTTTTCAGCAGCACACAATACGGTATTTCATTGGGAATTCGTGGCAAAACCTGGCTTAATTATCCTATACATATATCCATGAGCTGTGAAGCTCATCCTAACTTATTTTTACCAGTCCCTCATACAGTTTGTTTTATTTAATATATCTCCTCTTTAAAATGCATACTTAAATACATTCTGATAAACATTTTAAGGAGTTTCTCGTGCAAGTTTTGTTCAGAGTATTGTGAAATTCCACCCCTAAAATAAATTTGCATCTCAACCCAACATAAATAAAACGTGGTATTCAACTTTACATTACATGCGCGTCTACAGTAGCACATCTTTTAATCGCATAGGCTTGTAGAAACATTCAAATATAAATAATTTGCACAGGATTACAACACTGACAATGATAATGCAGACCCTAACCTAATATCCCAAGGATATTGCTATATACGCACATACGGTTGTCAATAAACATTGCCTATACATGTGCTGCACAATTGGTTAATAAATGTTTTGCAAAGAAATTTATTCTAAATTTATCGATAGTTTCTTCCAATCAATCGGCTCATAAACACACAAGTTATGAATGATTTTCTAAACTTAGTCATAAATAAGGGGATTAACTGACGAGAAGAAGATATTACTCCGTCTGCACAGTCCAAATCCCTGCTTAAATTGGCTGAATCAACAGGACCAAAAGCATGTGATTAGTTAATTTCGTGCAATTATGGAAAGTATCAGATATCCGCATCTTTCTCTGCTTTTCCAATAAGAAATTTATTTGTGTGGTTAAATCCCAGGGACAAAGGCGTGATGACAATTATCTTGGGAATGTCAACCTGGGACAATGTGTGATTCAATTTCTGAAAAATCGCGATAAACTCATTGACCTCGAGTAAGTCACTTTTCTCCGTGATCAAGCTCCTTGTATGAAAGCCTAAGCGATTCAAAATCTTTTGCTAAAGATATAATTCCCATTTTGAAATTCAAAACGGCCTGGAAACTCTCCCGACTAACAATAAGTTCACTTATGCGAGCAAATCTGAAATACAACGTCAGTGCGATGTGCTAGTTTTTGTTGTTTTCTGGTTATAACTTCTGTAACTGTTGACGGATTGCCTAGAATTATTTATTTTTGTACAAACAAACGCCTTTTGCAATTGTGTAGCACATGTTAGAACTAGAAAAGTCAAGGTGTGCAAATGTTACTGACAACCCTGTGTATGTATGTATGTACACTGGCACATTTGAAATGGTCACAATTAACATACAAAATACACGCTTGGTAAAATCTGTCAATAATTTATCAGTCGCCTCTCGATAACGGCCCTATTTCCTGTAAGAACAAGTTGCTGTACAAGCACATTGACAGCCTCCTGTTTGCGTGAATCATTTCCCTGTTAAGACAGCTCCGGTATCAAATCTACCTAAAATGTTTTCGTTTACTTACTCTGTGATTCCTTCCCGTTCCAATTCTCCATTACTTAATGTAGTGTAGTTTCCTGAAATTTTGCGCGCAATCGAAATACGAAAGGGAGTTTTATACCGGGGTTCATCAAAACACGGAAATACCTTTCGGGCACCAAATGGCTCCAAATCCGTCATTATGAATCTCCTAAAAATCAAGGAAAAGGTTAGATTTTGTAGTCGTTATTTTCTTACTAATATTTCTGGAACACGACAAGAACATTTTTTATACAGTAAACTTCTACATTTTATACTGGTACGAGTAAAGCACAAAAACATGTTTTACCTTTTGTTACCCCCAGGACTTTGATACTCTCCCCAGAATAGATCCTCTCTATTATTACTGGTGATCGTAGTAGTGAATCCCATGAATAATTCGTACTGTTCCCCGGGAACAAGATTCGTCGACAACAGCAATAAAATAAAATTCGTTGTTTCATCGTAATCAACACTAACCAAATCGATTATTGTGTGGTTGCTAGTGCCTGTAATCTGAAAAACACATTTTTGTGAATCCTTCCATTAGATTTAATATTAAATATATACAGTACCCTCGCCGTTAAAAGATTCCTTTTCAGAGGGATGCATGTAGTTATGTATATACAGTAGTCACAAAAACACGTGCTCATGTTTACGTTTCGCACAAGATGAATTTCCCTTTACATGTAAGTGGGTCAGTTTTATAAAGTAACCAAATATTTAGTACTGCTGTTTTCATAAACGAATTTAACTCACATTACAGAAGTCCCATATCCGTTTTCTCTCCCTAGCCCATATAAGAAGAAACATACAAAGTATGTGGCAATTTGAGGTAAATTCCTTTACAGATTTTTCGAATTTTGTTTCATTGAACCATGTCAAATTGTTAGGTCCTTAGATTATAATATTTGTCCTACTAAGAAATGCTTAGATTGAGAATAATTCCAATGAAATTTGCTACAAATGTACCGTTTGAAATTCATTTAAAGCTCATGCAAAAATGGCAAGGTCAAAATCTCTTCTTTTCCACATTTTTGCACTTGGTTAGGAATTTTCCCAGTCTGTCCCTCTGCTCTAACGAGGGTCAAGTCCAAAGTTCTCAACACAAGGACACGTTGGAAAGCTTCCCAAAAAGGCCATTCAATTCACTACAAAATTTCAGACAGACATTTGTCTTTAAATGAAACTTTGCAAAGTAGACAATCCTCAAAAAAACTAGACTTTGCTTCAGGTTCTTGAGGACTGTGACCGCAATTTTTTATATTTTTCAATGAAGCAAATTTTGAATAATCAGGAAAAGAATTTACTTCAAAATAGAGAAACAACATTTTATACCGTCCCGTAAAGTATATGGGATAGTAAGGGAGAATAAAGATATAGGAGACCCTCTACATTATGGGAAGCTATGTAGAAAAGGAATAATATTGTAAATAATAGGAATGTGCCCAGAGCTATTATCCCCCAATGCAAAAAATATTCTTAGAGGGGATAAGCTAATTTTGTAAACGTACACTATTATGTGCCTACATATAAGAGTTGCCTGGTACAACTAAAATTTTCTTTTTGTCTTGACATCTGTTTTAACAAATAGTTAGCACGAGTATCAGCCAGAGAATATAAAAATATGTGTTTATCCTTGCAGGGAAAAAGCTCTGATACATGAGAGTCTTGAACCTAAAATAGTTTGTTTGTATAAATCGTACAGTTTTATTTATATAAGAACATCCCCCCAAGTTAGATTCTGATAACTTGAAATTTGAATTTGCAAATTAAAAGAAAAATATTGCAGCAAATGATCTAAAATATGTTAATACAAATTTTACTAAAGAATACATTTCAGTGAGAAAATGTACTAGGCAATTTCGAAGTCCCATCTCTGATTGCATTTTTTTCACCTTAATGGTACTCTGTTCAATTTCAAGGGTTGGATGCTTATGCAAAATTATTTTCTTCGTAATTTCCACACACTGCACAACAATGGACACTTGACCTGGTGCTGTGAACTCTTGCAAACCTTTTTCAGCATAAAAAATAGGTCGGATCTTGATATTATACGAGACTGGAGCTACTTTATTCGGGAGTGTTCCGGGCTGTATTTTAGCAGATCTCTTCCACCTATGAGGTGCTTTTTGATCCCAGTCTTCAATAAAATTGGCTGACGTTACACAGACGAATGTTGCAAAAATCTTGAAAAAATTGTATTTCATGGTTACACTGTTATTTGTACAAATAGTTTACACTAAGGAAAACTCAATCAGGCCGAGAAGCAAAAGGATTGATACAACAGCTACAAGATAATGCTTGTTGAAAGGAAGATACACTTCTTTGAATTGAGTTATATTTGCAATTTAGATTTGAGATTGTAGTAAATTATCACCTGTGAAGGTCGAATTCTTGATACCTACACATAAATGAAGCCAAGAGATTTTCCCTAAGTGGGCATTTACCTACTTGTAATAATGTTTCGACGGTAATAAATTTAAAATGAACTATTAACATTCGTACAGGTAAGGTTAAAGTAGTCATCAGAGTTGCATAATATTCTCTTGTCGATTTTACAACGTTAGGATGATGTAAATAAATGATACAGAATCTCGTGGAACTGCATTATCGAATAAAAAATAATTGCACACAAAGCACTCTCTACATAAAAGATTCTCTGACAGAAGCACAACTTAACTTAAGAGTCAAATCTTTTGTGAGGGAAGGATTAACAGGGTATATCCTTTGTAACTAACAATCTGCTTAAATGTTCTCGAGCCGATAAAAACTTTGTCGTAAAAGAATTCTCTTAAAAGTAAGTATAATTACTGTGAGAGAAATTATTATGTGATTATTTCATTGTGGTAAACACTGGATCAAAACGAATCTCCTTAAATAATTTCGAGTTCCCCTATCACACCTTAGTCATAATATGAGAAAATTAATGGACATATTTCCATTCATTAAAATTTCCATCAATGCTTCAATCTTTGCTTCAATCTTTAAAGATGGGAAAAACTGAAGGGATTTCCTTATACATTGCAATAAAAGTTCAGCCTAAATGGACATGTTTATTTACTAGTTCTGACTCTGCTAGAACTTCTGGGTATGTGATTATGTAGCACAAAATATGCCTGCAAAAAGTGTGTAAAAATGACCATGGATCAAAAACATCCCTGAAATCGTCATTTCTATTCTTGGTCAAACACATTCCCGAGTATATTTGAAAGCTCATTTTTGGGGAATTTTTTGGATTTTCAAGGAGCTATCTGACATGTAAATAGGACGAGACCGTGGGTGCATCCTGGTCGTGACTCGTGACCGGAAGGATTAGGAAGAAAAGTACGCGAAGTCAACCTCAGGTGCGAAATTTAACATGATGTTGGAAAATAAGGGATTGTGAAGTAGTCAATTTGTTAGGAATAATCTGTCTTACATAAATAGACGAAAACAGTTGATTTCGAAAGGGGATTCACATGCACTTTATGTCGTAAAGCAAACAAAAATTCTGGTCATGATTTTAATAATGCCCTTGGTATGAGCGATTTTTATAATAAAAGTAGATCAGCTGCTCCGGGACATCTGTAACAACTTGCCATGGTCCACAAAATAATAGCTTCCAATGTATATGTAATTACATATATATACATACATAGGGTTGAATGGTTGTCTTATGGACTGGATAGTACAAAAAATAATATCAATAAATAATATAACGGAAAAAATGCGCTCCCTATGAATATTATTGTCTGGGCCCCGTCCAGCCTGACTGTACCAAATATACAGCAAGTTTCCATAAACATATGTGCACGTCCCCTCATTTGCTGTCAAAACTAACGGTACGTATACGTACAATGGAACTTGTCCTCGCCAATCCTAATTAAAAACATGCAAATTCGTTTAAGGGAAATGCATGTATTTTGGGGGAAAAATAGTGTAAAACATTTTAATAATGTCTTTAAAAGGAGAAAGTTATAAAACAATTTTGTTCGAAATTTTTCGAAGTATGTTTATTGGCTTTTGAACGGGAGTTCAAACGTAATGAGAATGTCCAGACAATTTAGAAACGATTTTAGTTTTGTTTACATTACGGACATTGTTAAAAGTACCCTTTAAAAATTGAGTTTTTTCCTGAACTTTTATTTTCTATGCTAAATACAAAAACTAAAATATTAGCTTACTCCAATTCTTTAAGCATATAAACCAGTGCAAAGGTGTGCATTCAATCGCAGGACAGGGATAAATGACCTGGTTGATGTACCAAGTGACGAGATGCCCATAAATTACTAAAATTGGGTAAAGTGGGTACTTAATGCTCCATAGAAGTTCGAAGGTTCCTGCCGAAAGGAGTGACAAGTTGTCACTGACAACTCATGCAAGTATAGAGACATATGTACGTTCTATTCCAACAGAAGTGAGTACAACTATTTGGATGCACAATAGGCTCGAAAACAACATTCCAGAAGAATTCTAGACTTTTGAGTCTACAACTACAACTATAAAATATTAACTATATAAAAAGTCAATCGATTAAAAATGAGTTGCAAAATTTAATTATTTTACTAAAGCAATACCTGTACTTTGAAACTGAGTTCCAAAATCAATAAAATAATAAGCAAAGATTTTTAATTTCATTTCATTTCGCGCCCTGCCAAATTTGAAATATATACAAGTGGGAAATACGAGGTCACCGGTCATGACTGCAATTATTGCAGTTATTATATTGTAGATTGTAGCTCAAATCAGTTGTTGATTCCTCATATTTTTCCTAGAGCTGTAATTGTTCAAATCATTGACATCATTATTACGGATAGAGTAAATTCGAAAAAAAAGAGAAGGAAGTGTCCAGGTATAAGTTTTACTTGTGCAAACTCCATGCTCAACATTCTCACGTCATTGAAGTCTGCGTATAAGTTCGCTAAAATGGTTTTAATTACTTTTAAATCCCAACAACTGTTATAGGTCCTCACGGGTCGAGTAGCTATCCATACCGTACTCGTACTTGGAACCGTAATAGTAATAGTTTTGTAGACTTTATTTTTTTGTTAAAGAGAGTTTGATGTAGAAAACAAGTAGTAAATTCAGCTAACAAGAATTTTATAACTGCAACTTACGAAAAGTGTTTGCAATGAAAATTTCCTCCAACGAGGTTAAATTGCTGATTGACTATAGATCGAGATTTGATACTGCCAGTACATCGACTGGACTCATCCTCAACCTCCATTAATTCTGCACTATTCTCCGGTTCCATGATATTTTACGGCGATATGTACTTAATAACTACAGTAGTAATTACTCCATTCGGAGCTGTAACAATGACTTATTGCAACTAAGTCGTAGTTATTTTGAATTTAACCACTTTTCCTTTTCCGCTTCGGAATAACATGACAACTTGTTTGTAATCAAGGCTATATGGGTGTGGACTTTGTACTGGAGTAAATTATTCGAGTATTCCGTATAAATTTAAGTACGGGTTCAAGTACTTTTGAGTTTATGTCCTGAACTCGTTACACGTGCTTTGGTTTAAGTAATTACTTTGAATGTACTCGTACTCGCTCTGATACTTGTTAGAAATATACTGAAGTTCGAGTAAGAAAACGGATACTCGACCGATGAGTACGAGTACCAATCTTAAGGTCATACCGTACTCGATCCGTATTCGAACTCGAACTCGAAACGAAGTATCTACTCGAACTCGTGAGGAGCTATAAACTGCTAGATGCCTTTCTAAAATGTCTCTGTCTTAACCAGAAATTCGAGGAATCTCAATTTTCTAGGGGTTTTGTATGAAGATGAGGATGGGTCAATTCTTCCGCAGATATTCGCAGGCTGACTTCTTTACAATGACAGTCCATGGACATGCAACTTTGTACGGCCAAAATGGAGTTGTCCATGGTGTATCCAAATTTTTTCTACAAATACTTAAATATTCTTCAACAGGAATAGCATTTCGTTACAGAAGTGTCCATATTCTTCAGAGTGGGAGAGTCGTTATGTAAAGAAAGGACTGTATTATTCTTTCCCCTTCAACTCCTGACAGAACAGAGACAAAAACTTGGCCTTATTTGTTTGACCACCCCATATCTCCGAGTCATCTTCCTCGAGAGAGTCGTCACCCTGTCACTCTCTGTTACGACTACATTAATCCAGACACCATTCTTTCTTTCCTCACATTACATTCAAAATTCCTCTTCTCCGTACGAAAACCAATCTCTGAAAGGTATCTCATGAAATGATAATTTTCCTGAGTCAAAGGAGTATGAATTGAAAGCGATAGAAGTCATTAAAAGGGAGAAGATGGTTTTGCCTGAGGCAATTGGAAGAATAGGAACTGGAGGAAATGTGCGAGATTTTATTTCCTCACCGGAAAGCATTATGGGACTGGTTATGGTGATACTTAACCTGTATCAATGTTTGTCGTTGAGCATGTTTGTGTCTCGTGTGTGGTTGACCCGCGCGTTAATCTGGCATAGGATTCTATGGGAATTGATGACATGTAGGATTTTGATTTAAAATGTCTATAGTATCTTATAGTATCCTATAGAAATTATGCTATAGAGCAAATGACGATGGGTTCCAATGGTTTACCCATAGGATTTGTTAGTCCACATGTGCGACACTGCTATAAGATTGAATGATTAAACTTTCCGGAAGGTTCAAAATTCGATCGAAATTTAAAATGAAATTAATTACAGGCAATTATAATAATTTATTGTTCACAATAAATCAATCAATTTCAAACAAATTACAAATATGAAGGAAGTACATACAATCATTATACTCAAGTTTAATAAATTTATCATTTGACAGCTGACATATGGGCAAAACCTGAACTCTTTTGTTTACACTTAATTTACATGTAAACCCAAAGTCAATCAAAGGCAAACTTGAAATTCTAAATATCTCCAGCAAGGCTAATTCCTTTTGACAATCGCAAAACCTTTGACAGCTACAATGTATTTTTAAAAACTCTTTAATTTTTCCGATGTGATTTTGGTCTATGCGGACATAACAATCCGCACGTTTTGCCGTTTCGTATGACTTAAATACGTGTCCATTTATTATGGCACTCTGAGCTCGAAACATACAACTGATTTGAGCAAAAACTGAGCATTGATTAATTAACATCTCATCTGGTATAAACCTGGAGTATGGTTTCATAATAACGAACATTTTAGTTGACAGTTTAGGAATTTTTACTAGTTGGGAAAACAAAATACGTGCATCTTGCTGAAAAATTGCCGGGTCAGTAAACCGCGTTTGAAGATCCTGGCTATATTTTTTGGATATTTGTATGGCGACACCGTTGGCATTAGAAATATATTTTAATAAAACCGCGTTAAAGGATTCGAACATGAAGGCCGAATACTGCCACAATGGACCAAAATCTTTGCATGTCTGAACAATATGCAGAAGAAGGTGAACATTGTAGCTCATGTATTCTTCCCCATATAAGTTTGCAACATTCTGAACAGACTGTCGCATCTTTTTTTCACAAGAAATAATATGTTCTCGTTGCAATACTTCCTTGGACAAATGATAAATAGAATTCGCAAATTTGCAGAAGTTCTTGTTGTATGCTTTTGGAAGCAAATCACTTGTAATTAATGCCATTATGAACACTAAACTTCGATATTCGGATGCCTTCCAGTGTTTCATGGTTTCTAGGGGTCTCACTGTCCGTACAATTTCTGACGATACTTTGCAGCTCAAAAGCCTGCGATTAATTATTTGTCTAGTTGCAGCTTTACCTAAATAACAGTCACTACGTTTTAAGGTGAACCACAGAATAAAAATCATTTTAGTCACCCCGAGAAACACATTGTGCATTGGCTCAACGGGAAATCCCGAAATCACATTAAAGTTCTGAAGGTTGAGTAATGGCGTTGCAAATTTGATTCCAAATTTTAACTCACCAGAGTTAATAATTTCACGGTGGCTTTCATCAGTACGAAGGTCCAGGTTTTTGGTTTTTGTAAAAATTCTGCATCGTCCTCTACCTTTGGGAACCACCAATCCCTTTTCTTGGCAATAATTACACCCATATGCTCCATTAAATTGCGTTGTCCCCTGAACCATACATCTTGCCACCGCGTCAGTGCTGACTTTTTGAAAAAAACATTTGCTTAAAATTATGTCACCCACCGAATTTGTCCACATAACCCCAGTCTCCTGTAGTTTGTTAAGTTCTGGAACCAGCAATGAGAATACCATATCAATATTAATTTTTTTCGTACCACACCATAGAGCTCCAAGAAGAACCATATTTTTGCGCAATTTGTACGGCAACTCATTCAGTGTCATCAGAACTGGCCATAATGAATACTTGGACGATTTAAAGACAGGGACACCATCCGTGTTTAAAGTTGCTGATAAATTCCAATCTCCAACAATATCAGTATATTTGTTACCATATAGTAGCTGTGTTTCTTCTACTGACATAGACAATCGCTTCAGAATCGCAGTTGTTAATTCTTGTTTAATTATCCCGTTGTTCAGCATAAGTGAAAACTGCGAAATCACGTCGTATATTATAAAATAATTGCCAGCAGTTCTGATCTGCTTCTCCTCAAATACTTTGTCACATTCTTCACAAATCATGTTACTTATAACTCGTTCACATGTTTCACAGTAAATGTAACGCTTGCTAGGCATTGGAACACACTTTAAAGCTTTTTGAAGCTTGTAGCTTGATTTAGGATACTTGACTCCTGTTGGTAGGTGAAGCTTCAGTAGCCTCAAAAGATCGTCGATACTACTTCGGCTAAGATTTGCTTTTTTAGCCAGGGCTGATACTAATTGTAGGCTCTCGAGTTTTGATATTTGCAGGCCATCACAAAGAGGAATCTAAACATTTTACAATTTTACATACGACAAAATCACACGGCTATTTAGTTTGTAAGAAATGTTTTTTTTATATATTTACGTCTGAGCTGCTCGATTCAAACTTGGAATAATCGGGTACAAATTCATTCGAGTCTGTCGAAATGGAATCGTCATCGGAAAAATGCTGTTGTGGCAGATCGTCAAAACTGGACAAACTAGATACGTCCCAAAATTCGTCGTGAATTACGTCACCTAGTTTTAGTTCAAACGTTAAGAATGTATATCCCGTCCCAGAACATAAAGTTAAAACAAAGATATCATTAAATTCAAAGCAATTGTCATATCGGTACAAACGAACCGTACCTGTGTCCGAGAGCTGGTCAGGTGAGACAAATGCGTTGAAACAAACTTGGTTTACAGAACGGCTGGGTTCCTCAATTGCATAAACAGATTTCTAAAAAAATGTTGTAAAGTTCTAAAATTTAATCAAAAGCAAATTTAATTTATATCTGTGTACCCTTCTTACTTAAGTAGCTAATATTTTGTAACAATATATATATATAAAACTTAAGAAACACTAAAGATTGCTATGTACTTTCACCATGAGCGTTGTATTAAAATGAACCTCCTAAATAAGTAATACTTACATTTAAATGATCAAGGTCATCGCTCAGCGAACAACCTCAGGAAATTAGTTTCTGCTTTCCAAATTACCGCAGGGGTCGGATATTTGTGGGAAGACTGGAAGTTCGTCCCAGAGAAAAAATATTTCTGGCAGGGGAAAAATATTTTTGACAGGGAAAATGGCTAGGCTAACAGGGATTTTGCGATTGGTTTACCTTTATTGACAGGGATTTGACGACTTGTGGGGAAATTATTTTTTCCAACAGGGATTTTAAAAATCGTTGGCCTTATTTTCAGCAGCGATTTTTGAAATTGTGTAGGAGATCCCAGCAGGGTCATTTGACTGAGCAGGGAAATTCAGAAAAACTCTTCCAGTGAAATTTACAAAAGTCCGACCCCTGACTGACATTATTTTACCTTTTTCATTCGGTTCCACCTTGTCTGCTTTGGTGGCCTTGACACACTTCCAATATGCGAGCCGTAGTTTCTTTTGCCCATTAAAAGTATAAATGAGTAACTGAAAATAAAAATATTCAAAAATTCTGGTTAAAAAAGATCAAATTACATAATTTGATTCTTTCGATTTATACGGCACAATAATCTGTAATACAGTCGGCAACATTTGTAGTGAAACTCGACACTCCTCTCGTATTCAATTTCACTTGACTGCATCTCACGTGCCACTACTGGCATTGCACATGCGCATACCAAAGGTGGGAAATGCATGACAAAAACAGCGTGGGCGACATTGTTCAGTACGCTGTGGCGATTATTGCGTTGAGTGATTTTGTCCTTGCAAGAACTACATTCAAGTTTCCGTAAAAACTGTTTATAATGGACAAAAAATATGCTGTCGTTCTGTGGAGTGATCACCACACAAATTATTCATCTGTAAAAGTGTCAAGAATTAAGTACGACAAAAATTTGTTCAAGAATGAAAACGATTTAGTTGGGCAATTGTTTAACATCACGATTGACGGAGAAGATTTTGTGGGCAAAGTAATTGAAGTTGGTAAGTGCAAAAATATTGTAATGTGTCTTGTGCCATTTCTGATATGACTATATGCACGGTATTCCACGAATTCTGTTAAATTCCCTTTATAAGGATCTCGGGCAAAAATGAGTCAATCAGCTGCTAATTTAGCCAGCGATGCAGCTGAAGCTTCATTTATGGAAACCGAATCATTCCCAAAGGGTTTACGAAAACGAAAGTTGGACGGCACGGTATGCTCGCCAAAAAAGGTAAAAGTTCAACAAATTATACTCATATATAGGTCTGTGGAGTACCAGTGAATTTTACAGATTTATGTACTGGTATTTTGACATGGGTACATATTTATTTACCTTTGCAGACTCTGACGGTGGCAACTAATGATGGGCCAACTTATGGCAACGTAAACATTTTAGTCATTCGTATTAACATTCTTGTATCAGTTTCCACACAGTTGTCTACATGCTTTGAAAATATTTAGTGTAGTTAATCATTTTTGTCGTTATTTTAGTCGCATTAGTGTAGGTTACTGTTACATATTAACCTTAAAGTTTTCAAAAAACATTTTTTATATAACTGTATTTGATACAATGCAACAAGTAAATAGTTTCATGTTTCGTTTAAACAGGAGACAAACACCGCCCTGCCAGATGCTTACATTGATAATCAGAATGATAACCCTGACGCAATAATTCTCCTGGATCAATCGCTGCAAGAAGTACAAGATGTTACCTTTTTGAAGACTCAAATTTTGGAGAAAGATGAAATAATAGTCTCTGAGATCCAAACAACGCGGAAAGAATACGAAAATTTCAAAGCTCCAGCGTAAGTATGAACTTGTATCCAGAATCACAGTTGTTCGATTTTTATATCTTCTTTCTGTACATATGTTTAAGCAGCGTATTCATATAATTTTGTTCAAATTGTCAGAAAAACTCTCCGCATTGGAACACGAAGAGTTCCAAAAATCAGTTGAAATCGGAGATGGGTTTACTGCAAGCGCCGAACTGGTTGATGATTTGAAACTCAACTATAGACATAATCCTGGAATATTTCTTCGCAAACTCATGGAGAAATCGAACATCTTTACTTTGGAGGAAATTGCAGCATCTTCTGTTAGCGGGCAGAAGCATCATGGCGGTGTTCAGCGTCCTAGATTGGATTTGCGCAAGTTTAATGCATGCAAAGGTACCTGGTCATTACACTCATCACATCTCACAATACACTGCATAATAAATTATATTTTAATATCTACATTTTATAAATGGTTTTTGTTGCAGAATTTACCATCAAGAAAAGTAAATTGAAGGAAGATTCCATGCGCATGGTCAATTTTAAAAAAAGTGTTATTAACATTTGTACTGATGCCCGGAAACGGCTTAAAAAGAGTTCAATCAATGAATAACTGAATTAATCCTTCGAATGTTCCTTACAACCATTTTGAACAAATAAAAGCGCAAGCCGGTTTAAATTAGTTGCAATATAATAATCAATTCATGCGTTATTTTTTATTTTAGTTAGAAGAGAATTATTTATTGCGGATTGTGGAAACAGTTAATCTAAATGTAAGCTCATCCCTATAGGAATAGCATCTATAGGACTCAGATCATTGGGATTCCTATCGGAGTGTTAGTTTTGACCTATAGGAATCCATAATTATGTCCATGGGCGAACCCATATCAGAAAAGGTCCCAAATTCCTAATTGAAAATCCTATAGTTCAAAACTATAGTAGCCTATAGCCAATTTCCCTGCGGGGAGTTACCAGAAAGTTAAGTAATTTGCGAGAGATTGGGTGACAGGAACAGCTTCTCTGTGAGTGGAGAGTCCACGGGGATACTTGTTTATTTCTTTAATCACTTGTCCTTTTGTTTGTGTTTTTGTTGGAAGTCGGGAAATACACTTGCAGTAATTACAATCCCACAGATTCCACTTCCTGAAATTTAATCCCGGATGATTCAGTCACAGTCAACTTTCCCCAATTTTGACATCTCAAGGGAAATGACTTTTTATATCAACATACGAGGCTCAATTACAATTCGTGTAGATACGGCTGGACAAAATATATGAATTCAATATACAACGTCGTACAATATGAAAGCTTCGTTTTAAGCAGTAAAATTGAACTGTAATAAGACGGAGTAAATTTATAAGGAGAGAAATTTGGGTGTTGGTTGAACGTAAATGCGCCTAAATATCTCAGTCTTGTAGAGACAATGCGCTAAGGAATTCTTTATTAAAGATTTTTCCTACTGGAGCAATACTGTACATGAAAATACCCACTTTATCTCACCAATGTTGTGGCAATATACCTATTCATAACAAAATCCCACCTTTGTGCTGTGCACCATTGCATCTGATGAGATGGGATGAAACTACGTGGGCTAAACTGGTAATTTTCAGATATCTTAATTTCTAAATATTCTAAAATTGCATATAATGATAATGCACAATTACGTACATGGGATTCGGAAGATGTATAGAGCAACGACATCCCAATGTTTCTAAGGCACAATTTCTGTATAATTTTAATGTTAGAACACTTTTGATGTACCTCACTCATCAAAACACCTTTATAATTCGTCCTTCCAACGGGAATGTATTAAATTACATATTACAAGGGTAAAAACTTACTTTTGTAGAAAGAATGACATCTCATTTATCAACCCAGGAAAGGAGACATCCCAAGAAGGAAAAAAATATTGTACATAATGAATGTGTTCAGGAACGTCCAACGGTTTTTCATCAACCTGGAAGGAACAACTTGGGAAAAAGTAAACATAGACCAGATAAAATACCAAGAGGTCCAACCTCAGCCAATGCGTTTCTAAACGATCTTTTTTGGGATAAAAATGCAACCGCACCGGAGAAAGCGTCCAGCGTAACTTTCCGACATAAAACATAACCTGCAGAGGAAACGCATAAAGAAGCATCTGCCGGAAATTCCCTTAAGGTAGATTCTGGCTTCGGTTCTTTCTGGCCGGTTTGCACTTTGCAAACGTCCTGGCTATTTAAAAAAATCCGGTTTTGGAGGTAAGCTCCTGAAGTGAAGCAAAAAATAAAAGCAAGCTTTCAACGAGTAATCTTTTGCAATAAACAGAATATCTTGCTGGGTTATAGCAATGGATCATGTGGTTCCTATGTATCGTAATCCTAAAGCGGGAATAAAATAAATAATTTTTAGGTCATATCTCTGTCATTGACATTCATCATTAGTTCTTCGGACCAGAGCCTCTGTCAGGTATTTACATATAAATTACTGATTATCACTTGGAGTTGAAGGGACCACGGGAAGCAAATATATAATGAATAAACTGGAACCTAACTTAAAATACACTATTAAAGAACTCCTGTAATCATGATGTACGTATGTAAATATGAATGTGCAAAACTGTGTTTTTGAGGTTGAGACCAATAATATTTTGAGAAACGATTTCTTTGACTGTTAGCATTTTACATTATTTATTTTGTTACAGTTAGCACACTTTTTATTCCTGCCATTACTTTAAGCTGAAAAATAGTTTTGATCACTTATTTTTACCGCAATAAATCGTAAAGTCCAGCCGAAAAAACATTTTAAAAATTTACAAATTCAATGGACTTGTTACTGGAAATTGAAAAAAATTAACGGGTCCAATTTTGTCATGTCGGGATAGCCGTTATATTATTTTAATGAAACGAAATACGCATACATTGGTAAGCATATGTAAGTATTAAATCCAGTCACTATTTGTATAAACTCTTTTTTCTAATTGAACTGATGGTACGTAAAGGTAAGAACTTCCGTAGAAGTTTGAGAACAGGGATATACATATGTACTCACTGAGCAAAATCTACCAGAGAACTGAGGAACCTTGGACTTGAACGCGGAAAGTATTTACATTGCCAAAGGAATAAAATCTACTGTGCTTTAAGAGCAAAACTGGAAGGGACATAAAGACTATCCTTACTTTGGCATCAGTTATTGTTTGCAATTTCCATGGAAACTCATCAAATATCACTCATTGTCAGAATTCTGCTTATTTTTGAGTTTAATGGAATTTACTTCGGGGAAATCCAAATTACAATGCCTTAAAAGCAGTTCACTGAAGCAAGAATGTGTGGTCCCATTGGATTTAACCACAATACAAATAGTTCTTGAAGTAATACTGAGCCCTTCAATTGAAAAATGTGATACTATAGGAAATACTGTAATTGACAATGTGCACTATGCTGACTGTGCCAACCAATTTGTTAAATTTTTTTTTGCAGCTTGAAGGTAGGCAGGCTTGATGGAACCTTAAATTAGTTTGTTCACAATGCAACTTCAGAACTACTGATTTTTCCAAAAATGAAAAATTTACTGCTGCAATTGCTTTGCAGCTTCTAACAAGGGAAAAATGAAAATCCCAGACTTTTACGAATAAAATGCTTTCTTGTACCTACATATCTGTTTATAATTATATTATATTGTAATAATAATGTAATAATTATAGTATAGCCAAAGTTTGTCTTCAATCGAAGAAATCTTAACCTAGAGTAGCAGGATCATTCGGAGTCAGCAGGCTCCGCAGCGCATTTAACATTACTGACAATAAATCGTATAACATAAGTATAGATAACGGTACATTCGCACTGTCTGCTAATTAAGGTGCTGGTAAGATAGTCCATTTTGAGAAAATATTAAATGAATTAAAAATTTACGGCCTTCAGCTTTAAATATCTTAAACCTAAATTTAACCAACATGGGAATCATATTTTTACTAATATGACTTTCAACTTTGAATTTTTGGCGTAAAAAGTTATCATTTCTGATATTATTCCTACATGAGTACCAATGGAGAAAAATAATACTTTTGATATGGAACACATACAAAAATACTGTATGAAACGTGAATATACTCAAATCGATTTTCGCTTATAGTGAAAATGCTCTTCCAACGGTTTCCCCATAAACAGAGGCAACTACACTTGATTTCTATAAAGCATAAAAGGAGATGATATTAAAACCATAAAATAAATACCTATTCCCAGGACGTTAGGATCAGAGTAAGCAAAAGGAAGTGAAAGTTAGTAGAGGAACAAGACGTAGGCTTCCAGCCAAATATGGTTTTTATGTGATAAAAAATACAGAAGTGAAGGTAAATTGCCCTGGTATACCTCCATTGATTCTATTATGACTCCATTAAATCCAAAAGGGCATTTTTGTGGTCCGTATTTTACTTCCAGGACTCCTTAAGCTCCGTTGACAATAACATTTTATGAGTGTGGAATACTATAATGGCATTGTTTTTCTGGGACAGTTAGAACCCTGCAGTTTCGTTATATGTATCTAACATTATGGAATTTCTGAAATTCATAGAATGTACGCAATTGATAATGTCGTATGTGCTTGGGAGCTGCGGACACATAAATACTCCTCAATAGTAAAGATTCTCTGCTTCGGTTGATAAAGCTAGATATTTTATTTACCCACTTTCAAATATCTGCACAAGGAAAGAAAAAAAACTTGAAACAGAGAGAAAATAAATATTTGGCTACAGCTCCTTCTTGTTAGCTTTCAAGTGAGGATAAAATTTGGACCCAATATTTACACAAAAACATGGAGGCTGGAGAGGAAGGGAAATATATGCGAGGATGCATGTGCGGATGAATAATTAATTAGAAAAACGTTAAGCTAGCTTTAGAAAAGTATGTGTAAATATGTGAGGGAAGGAATCCTTTTGAATTTAGGAACCTTAGGGAAGTTTCGGTGCGGAAGGGACAAGAGGCTCTTGCCAGGAAATATAAACAATATAGATAATACACGCGTCCTTTCATTAAGCATCCTATAATCCTGTTGAAGTGAGTGGTTAAGTGTCTCTGTAATTCGTAAAGCTCCTATTACACAATACTAATTTCCCGTATTAGAAACACAAGTTGCATACTAGTATGGACGTATAGTGGATGTAAATCTATATACAACCGTAACTACTCCGAGTTAAATATTTTCTTTATCATAATAATTAGCGACCTGTTCAAATTTAGGCATCAGCCTGTAGATTCTAAAGGAGTTATGTGTGGGTGTGTTATTTTTGCAGTAACATATATAATTATTAAAAATCATGGATTTGAAGAAATAAAATAGTTTCTTTAACATGCAACCTGAGTCGTTACAAAGTTTAGTTATAGTACTTTTGTTTATTTACTTCTATGTACATTTGAGCATTAAAATATTCATAAAATAAATTGGGTATACGCTATGTGTATACACGATTTTCACTTGGACTTTGATGTAAAGGAGTACTGGAGTGTGACGTGGAGAGAAAAGTAGAAGTGAGAGTACATTACATTTCATGAATGGACTCTCACAAGATGGTCTCAGCTTTCACAAAGCACTATTTTAATAATGTAAAGCGTACTTTGAGTCCTGTTGTTTGGTATTTTGGACGAGGTGGAAATGAACAGAGCCCTCGAGTAAAAGTCGAATGAAGGGGAGGGAGATGAAAGCAGCCTTTATTGAAATATGCTCCTACTTTTGAATAAGGCATATGTACATATGTATGAAGGGGTCCTGGTCTTTGATTCTATACTCAGCTGTCACGCCTATCATTTGGTCCCATCCTGTCTCTCCTTTCACACTTGACTGCTACACATGTCAATTTTTTCAAAACATATTTCTCAATCGTTGGAGTTTAAATTGACAGGAGGTACATCTGTATGTAGGGATAAATAGATAATTGTATGTAGATATAGGTTTATCACAAGAGCTCAAAGGAAAACTTTTTCTACGCGGATGGTGTTTGTAAGCTGAAATGTTTACGTGCAGTCATTACAGTGTCCATTTATTTTATTCATCATCCACACTGTATTATTTTTTGTTCTTGTAGATGCATACAAAACTGATAGAGTTAATATCTTATAGATACTTGAGAGATGACCCTATAAAGAGAGTGCATTGTACTCGGAATCCAACTGGTCCATTTTAATCCCACTAGGCTGAGAAGCGAGGGAATGTAAAAAGCAAATATTTTAAAAATTACTATTGTAACATCAAGCTCAAAGTTGGGTGCACTATGAAAAGTTCAGTACTCTGTAGAAGAGAAACATACACAACAAATAATATAAATGGTCATTTAGTTTCATGTGAACACGAACTTGCCTTTATACGATTCATTTTTTCATTATCATAATAATTATTACTGCAGCTACAGCTACCATGCAAAGTCATAGCTAACTTCGCATGCTTGAGTTGGTCATGCAATTTTAGTTAAGTAAATTAAAAACAAACCCATTTCATCAAATTTGTTGTACCTTAAAAGTTTCAGTTGTTTGTTTACAACAGCTATTAGTTAATTAATTTATTGTTGTTATCATGTTATAACCATTCTCATGTCGCATTTATAATTATTATACTATATTTATATTATGTCAGTCATGCGTGCAGTCATTCTTAGCCAATGTGTGATTTAGAACATTAAGATGTACGATAGTGGGTACTTGCTGCACTTTATTCGGGTAAACGGGTATGGGTACTACCTGGGTACCGATTTAGTGTATCCGAATAATTTCGGGTATCTACTGCTGGTTACACTTTGTTCGATTAAATTTTTCGGGTAAGGATATAGGTATGGATTTGAAAATGGGTATATATACCCACCGGGTGCGGGTATAAAGGGTTCATTTACTCGTACCCGCGACATTGTATGAGTATTTGGATACGTTGAGAATTGAGACATTTTGATGAATTTTATAACATCGTGCCCGTACGTTGGAAACTTCTGTCGGTATTTTTTCAATGTTTATGAATATACATAATTAGTTTATTGATAACACTCTTTTAACCTTACTACCTGAGCCCTATTTCATAAACAATACAACCCGACAATGACAATTTTACAAGTACAATTGTATTATTGCCAATTTACAAGTACAGGCGCTTCATAAACAATTCTCAAACCAACCAATATTATTTGTATACAATATATTTTTATATCTATATCAAAACAATTTTGTAACTCTGTTTACAATTTGACAGCGGTTTAAGGTACTGTCACCTTTGAGCGACAATTGTAAGTCACTTGTAATTACGCTGGTATATGAAACTAGTACTCGGAACAGTTCAGTTCGATTCAAAATTTGCAGTTCAGTTCAGTTTGAGCAGTGAACTGAAACGAAAATTCGGTTTCGGTTCAGTTCAAGCAAAAACAGTTCAGTTCAGTTCAGTTTTACCCGATGAACTGAACTGAATCGGTGAATCAAACAATTCAGTCGCAGTGTTTGGTAAACAATAATAATTGCGGATGTACACACGTAGAGCTCCGAATTTAGTCATCCGAGTCAATCCCCGAAAAAACTGATTTCTTTTTGCTCTTAACGTGTTCCTAATCGCATTAGCCATAGCAATCAGTGCACTCGATAATGTACAAATGATATGTTCTCGATGATGGTAATGTACTCTGGAATGGCCCTGTTTCAGAATCAACGTTTAGTAATCCACTGCTTCTTTTAGCATTACAGATTTGGGCGAATTCAGTATCTGTGTTTTCCTTAGGATTTGTATAAATTTTAATTTTTAATTCCGTAATCACACCAGAATTTTAAGTATAGTTGTTGAAGTTTTAATGAAAATAGTGCGAAACGCAACTTCTTTAGCCACATGCTTGGTCCGGCAACAGCAATGTCCCATAGAATTATTAAACAATTTTTTTAAAATAATAAAGTAATAAATAAACTTCATTATTTATTAAATAACTATACATGGGAATGGCATATAAGAATGTAAGTTGGTGGCGACATTTCCAGCAAGGAGCCCGTTTGCAAACCGTTTGAACTGCAGTTTGCATTATATGGTTCAGTTCGATTCAAATACTGAATCGAACTGTTCAGTTCAGTTCAACTACTGAACTGAACTCTATTTATAGTGAATCAAACTGAACTGAACTGAACCGAATCGGAATTTTTTGGTTTTGAACTGAACTGGTCCGAGTACTATATGAAACGTAATAATTGTAAATCATTTACAATTTCCCCCAACTGTCAGTCCATTTTTCCTGTCACTGGTCATTGTCACGCTACTGCTTATGAAATCATTTTTCAATTGACAATTGACAAATTTGTCACTTTTCACTTGTACTTGTCAGATTGTAATGTTTATAAAATAGGGCCCTGGTAGCTCGTTGAAAGGGCGTGAAATTTTACAAATACAGTAGAGGGAATTTTACTTTTGAAATTTCAATAGAAAACTAAACCTTTTGGTCAAATGTATTCTTTTAACCACATTCACGTGACAAATTGTTAGAAGAATATTATGAAATGAAATATTTATTTTACCTCTACTCCTTCAATAGGCTGATGAGGGAAATATTCTACAACTTGTAAGTATTTATTACACGTGGGGTATATTAAAAAACGTGACGTTATCTGGTAATTCAATTTGCTTTAAAGATCTTCATCTTGTCCAATCTACTTTTGATTTTTAATACACTTCTGTGTATATTTGTTTGATGGATCTGCAGGTTTATTTTATTTCTAATCAAAAACGCTTCCAGTTTTTTTACTCGTCAATGAAAGTATTCAATATCAAATATCGCTCTAGCTGGTCGAAATTACACGCTGTGGTGACATACATTATTATATATAATGTACTATTGCATTTAAACATCATTAGTGCTTGCTCCGACCGTGGCTAACTTTAAAATAGGCTTTCAAACAAGCAAAATAATGTGGGATCGTGGATTCGATACACAATTACTTATT
The DNA here is from genome assembly GCA_947179485.1 of Allacma fusca. NCBI lineage: Eukaryota > Metazoa > Arthropoda > Collembola > Symphypleona > Sminthuridae > Allacma > Allacma fusca. The sequence continues at coordinate 57,619,769 of OX359247.1, read as the reverse complement.
TGCAGACACTTTGTCAGATGTTAATAGTCTCAATGTAATTGATAAAGGCGACGAAAAAACCGACGAAGAACTTGAAACAATAATGATAATTGAGGAACCGTATTCTGATAGTGATTTGGAAAATTGTTAGTTTGTGTTCTCATATTTTTGGCGATAGTTTCGACTTAGACACAATAGTTCCCAAAAGTGACACATTGGATGAGTATTGTCGGTTAATATAATGTTAAACACTTTTGGATGTATACTAAAATTACAAATTGAAAACAAATAGACCAGCATACTCACATTTGTTCCAAATTTTCGATTTATAATGGTGGCATTTTTGAAAGCATACTCATTGTTGTTGAGTCTGCTGAACAGGTTTGACTTCTTCATGGTACAATACTGCACTTCAACATGCCCCGGAAAAGATTTTTCGCGAGAAGTTTTTTGTTGCCACAATTTTTGCCATTTTTGCCATGCATTTATTGCCTTTTTGCCCGGCATTTATTTTTAAGGGCAATCCGAAGGCAAAAATTGTTTTTTTTGCCTTGCTACGGGCAAAAAATACCGGGCAGGCAAAATACCTAAGGCATTTAAAAATCGTACAATCGCAATTTAAAAGTAGAGGTCGCCTCCGACACACTCACCTGATCGATCTTCAAACCTTTTGGAGACTCAAGGGAGCTCTGAAATGTTCACGGCATCCCACGGGCTATCGGATAATCTCGAAACATCCGCGGTGGTACCCTCTGGTGTGTTCCACTCATCTACGTATGACCTATCTAGGTCAAGATCTGAACACCCCAACACTAATGTCCATGATCTCTCATCCTTGCAGGAATCTCCAATTTCCCCAGCCGAGGATCGGGATCCCGTGCGCAGGTCCAGCCCTAGGGAAAAAACTAATCCAACTTTAATTTTCACTCCCACAGGTCCGCCGCCATCACCTATGTCCCCGCCTCGGATGGACTACTCCCCGTATCGGCAGCCGCCGACTTTACGGACGGCTGTACCTCCTCCATCCTCCGAGGCTACGGTGGATGCGACACCATCCCACTTACACTCCGCTAGGGACTCCGTCGCCCTGCGAAAGCAGAAAAAGAAATTCCGGAAACGTGACAGACAGGCTACGGACACCTCCTCAGACACATCAGTCCTAGGAAAGCGTAAACGGCCCCCTGCCACGACAGGCGCAGCCTCGGTTGCATCCTCCACAGAGGGTGGTGAGGTTACCGACCTCGGTATGGTTAATGTATCTCAACGATCCTTCGCAGAGTTCGTTAAGGGTCAAATAGATACGTCAATTCAGGAAATTCCCAGAGTTGGGACATTTAGGGATCCGGTTTTGGAATTACATAGGTCTCCTCATGAGACCTCCCGCACCCCGTCTAAAATCCCAATCTCCAACATGTCTCTTCTTTCCCATATCTATTCCGACGAATCACAGATAAGTGGGCGTGTCACCATAGGCGACATCCCACTCGTTAATCCATTCTTGAGCCATCGACAGACTGTAAAACCTACAGGTCTGGCTCCATTACCCATTACATCATCTAATTCGGGTACTTCTTTATTTTTTCCCACAGGAATTCCCACGGACAGACCAATCGGTACTCCAAATGTACGGGACGTACACTTCCTCGACCCAGGGGGAGGTTCGGGTGTTCCCGAAAAATTATCGACGGTGCCACCAACAAAAATGGGTGTGTCACCCGTGGACCACTTTCCAGGGAGGCCCCTGCCCCCCATCAAGAACAAGGCGCCAAAGGTGTTGGCGGAAAACCCGCCCCCCAGAGGTGCCGCGAACTTTGCCGGTGCCACCGGTCACTCATAGGGTCTCCATAAAGGGCCCTCATGAGGAAATTCCTCGCCCTTCCAAATTGCCTGGACTCAAGAGCACAACCCCATCAAAGAGGGTGCCACAGGAGTCAGCAATCACGGGCCAGGCTACACATACGGAAACTGAGGATTTTGGGTGGACAACAGTACCTCCCAGAGAAGCCTCCACTGCCGTCGCGATAAAATCCTTTTCGCAAAGTCCGGCCTCCTCCGGCATTCGTACTCCTGAAAATAGGAGATATCCGACTCGGAAGCGGAAGCCGCCGGAAAGGCTTCAGCCCGGCCGTAAATAATTTACAGATCATGATTCCGTGTATCGAGAATCATCTGTAGGTTTTATTATTATTTTTTTATTATTATATTCCTTCTTCTCTCAAACCTCCTTACACACGTCCCCTCCGATCTTGACTCGAGCGAGCGACTGTGTCGTCATTTAGCACGCTGGTTGACCGTTCTCAAACGTCCCAGCTGCTTACGTATGCCTACGCACCTCTAAAGGCACGAAGGTCATTCATTTTTTTCGTCCCTCATTTCTCACAAATGGCATGGGCAAACACCGAAAATGTACACGACTCGAACGAGAGTGCCTGATGTATCCATTTTCCAAATACTTTAATTAACCTATATACCCACGTCTGGGTTGGCCCCTCCTTGCTAGGTGGCCGATTTATTTTTTACATATAATTAAGATAAATAAATCTTTAAACTAACGAGCACAAGGCTCCACAGATTTTGGGCTCCTCTATAGCTCCCATACTCATTATACACAATACCATACGCGTATATTCAAATTCCACTATTTTTTCTGAGTTTCTCCAGCTGTGGGGTCACGGACCGGGTCCCGCTGGGTTACCCGACACTTTTTCCTCCAAGGCTCGCTTGTGTACCCGATTGCGAAGGGGTTGTGTATTATTGTCGAGTCTCTCCGAGAATGAATGCGTTAACACCTTTATTGCAAAAATGTCAGGGTCTCAATGTTGGCTCATTATGTGCGGGCCGGACCATACCAAGGTTGCGTGGCCTTTAGCGTGACCCACATCAGGGGTGATATTCAGGGCGTGCTGGCCAGGTGTCAGAAGGATTGAAGCGCTGCATGTAACTCATTGTGGCGATTGCCTTCTTTAATTTCCTTTCACATGATATCCTCTGCTTCCGTACGTGTTAACCTTATGTCGCCCGTGGGTAAGGTCTAGCGCACAAAAAAAGTGACCCTATGCGTATGACGGTCCCTACCTTGCTTCCATTGAGTCATTTCAGTTAATTTTTTTTTCTCGCATTAGCGGTTCCCTTATTGGCACCTTCATTCTGTGGGGGGGTCTCTATCACAGACGTGATCCCTTATCGCACAAGGTTCGTTACAGTGCGGGGGGAGAGGTGAAGAGTGACCTTGACCTGCGCCTGAACTGTCGGTCCTTCGTCAGCACGTGGAAACTCAGTAGTTCCAATATCTTCTCCCCTCACAAATCCTTTTCTATAAAATTTTTTGTGTAAAGGAGGGGGGTTGTTAAGTGATTTTCTATGCCTTTCGTCCGCCACCTAGCCAGTGCGGGCCGAACCCGCTACGTACTTAACTCCTCTTGTTTAAATGTAATATATCCCTTCATTCGAGTCCATTAAAACTGTGTAATGCGAAGGTAATCGCCTCAGTAATTTCGGCTATATACGCCTTCTTTGGCATATACATACGCACTTGCGTCCGGTTATTCTCATTCGTTCGCGTCGGGGATATACGTAGGTAACAGTTGGCACGTCTACTGTGGGTGTCGGCTATCTCACACGACTGATGTGGCGTCCTATCCTTATAAAACGGTGGTCGCCTATTTGCTTAGTGCACTGTAGATGAGGGACACTACACGGAACGATTTTCAGTCGTCCGTGCTTCTCCACCTTTCCTCCTACCTCCACGCACTTCGTGTCTCCTGTGCTCCATCATTCCCGTATGCAGTTTCACACACAGCAGTCGCTCACTTCCTTAGTTCCTTCACACGATTTCCCACACCCGACGTATTTCAGGTTCTTTTTATTGTCGGTTCCTGAATTTTTTACTTAACAACCGGCGTTGTAAGTGTGCATCGATCTATATATTTTTTCTTTAACCTAAAGAACGGTCAGTGATGAGATTTGGGTGTGCATTGTGTGTTTGAAAAATGTCCGGCCTTCCGGTGACTGTCATAATTATATATGTATTTTTTTTATTCCTTTAGGTTATGGCGGGGGATCCAACGGCTGCTCATCGCGGTGAGGATTGTCCTCTTTACCCGGGCCGGGACTCGGAGAGTTATTTTGACCTCTTTCTGGCCCCTTGGATGGACGTCTGTCTTGCATCTTCCCCCGAATAATCGCCGGGCTCTTCAACATTTCTCGGCGGCATGGGCATTGATGATGACTTTTTTGTGTTTATTTGTGTTATATGTCGCCTCCCTGGCTGTTTATGTTCTATGATTATATTTCTTTTTTTGGGCTTGCGCCCCATAATGTGTAATTTTTTGTTTAGCCTTCCCCACATTTTCTCCTCCGCGCTTTCACTGGGTCAGTGAAAGTGGTGGAGGGGGGGAAGATGTGAGGGTTGGCACCCCTCACTATTTGTAATATGTGTATGAGCCCCGGCTCACAGCTCCTCCGCGAGTCGACGTTAATAAAAGTAAGTAGGTCGTTATCAGGAAATGAAGCAGGACAGTCGCATGGAGCACGCTCCTCTTTATTTTTCCATCCATTTTCTCGGCTTCGGATATTTCTCGTATTTTTAGGTTAGGTTCGCTAGTGACCGAAACCCGGTTACTATCAGGTACGTATGCGGGTACGGGTACCGATTTTGCATACTCGTGCCGACTTGTGTAAACATGAATTCCGCAAAAGTTATTTTTTTTTAAAGAAAGTTTGCTATTTATAATAAAGAATGGATTCCACTGAAACCAATACAAATGTGAAAAACATTTCTAATACCTTCCTTGTGCTTATTTTCCTTACCAAGCTCATAAATGTAATCAGATTTGTGGTGATGAAAAATACCATGAAATTAACAATGAAGATTTCGTTTTAACAAGTGTATAGATTAATATATTATTTTTTTCAATTAAATAGGATTCCTTGAATTTTATGAACAGTGTCTAAACATTTTTCATTCAACTTACAACTAGACAAGTTAAAGTTATTATATTATGCTATTTAATAAATTAAACTAATAATAATTATGCATTCACAACACGTATTATTAAAGCTTGTAATACTTAAATCCTTAATTTTTGTGCAAAAAGAAATATTTTTCACTTTGTAACTTATACTTCACTAACTTCCTGCGCAACGCAGCAGAAAATGTAATAAAGCGGACAAGATGATTTGTTCCCAGAAACAGTAACATCATCCTTATAATTAATGACCACTTCTTGGAGTCTGTGGCTATTAAAATTACGCGCGCTACAGTTAAAATAAGCGCGCAAGATTTAGGCATAAGTTTCCACCACTGGGCTTGATTTGTAATACAAAATATTGCGGAAAGTAGTACACACATTAAAAGGGTCTAAATCGGGTATACTTACCAATATTAAAAGAAAAGAAGAAAATATTTTATCCCAACAAATAAAAATGCGCGCTTATTGTTTCCGAAATGAAATAAATAATTGAAATGCAGCATGCAATAGAGTAAATATTGAATAATGTTTCAATAAAATTTGACTTAAATTTTAAACCATGAATTTTTCGCTTTGGCCTAATCATATACTTGAGACTGTTTTTGGAATCATACAACGATTGAATCCTACTTTCAATCCAGGAGTAAAATCCAGTCAAGACAAGTTTGTTTAAAAATCCAGTTAAACCATTTATCATAGTATTATCCGCAGACCAGCCATAGATAGTACTGAAAATGCTATCTTTCGCTAAAATAAATGGTTTCTCGGCCAAGGTTTTCTGGCGTGATTTAGGGACTCGAAAATCTAGAATTTTGCTCCTGAAGTCCAAAAATCCACTTTTGTCACATTGGGAGACCACTTCCTCTACTGATATTTTCGGAGGGAGGACCAAGCGCTCAAGTATGTAGTCATACATTTTCTTATTCTTTAGAAGTGACTTCGGGAGATGACTCTTCCTACCTATTTCTCCCGAATAAAACAGGTTCATAAATAAGCCCGGCGGACCTATGCACGTTCTCACCAAAAGCTCGTTGCTGTCTTTGAAAAATACGTTGCCAGTTTGGTTGAGAATCGGTAGGTCTGGCGGTATATCGTGTTCGGGATAAAGGAAAACGTCATCTAGTTCTTCAAACATTTGGAGTCCAGTGTTGGGCTTCGGGGCCGTCAGATCCGATGTTAGGATTCCTTTATATGCATTACTCAAAACAACGACAATCAGGAGCCACGGCATGATGAAAAATTTGAGCCGTAGATTTAAGTTCCAGGACAAGTGAATATTCTCCAAAAGACTGCCGATTGTTAGTAACAGTAAGTAAGATATTTGTCTCCAAGGCTTTGGAACATCCCTGTACATTCCAAAGCTCAGGAGGATGATTGCAATGAGAATGCAAATCCAGACGTTCATTTGGTAGGGATGTGCGTAAATATGAAACGTTGTTGAAATACTGACACCATAGCAGGACATAAATGTGATTGTGTCCCACCTCACGCTCACAAACACAATTGATACTTCTCTGGGAAAGTCGTTGAAGAGCCGAGGATACAAGTTAAGTCTTGGAGCTCCTAGAAACGACTTATTTGAAAATTTCTCATTCACAAGTTGCATTATTATAAATGCACTTTCCGTCATTACTCTCTGAGTAAAAACTTGCTTTCCTCCTGCTTTAATAGTCCTGTAGATTTTCGGCCAATCAGGAAAGGAATTACCTTCTTGGCGGAAGTGAAAATTGTAATTCATGAGACGCTCAATTTCCTCAATGTAGGACAATAGAGTTTGACGCAATGATAGGGAGTCTGTGAATTTTATTTCCGTTAATCTGTTGAGTCTGAAACAGCTGATACAGTATGCTTCCAATTTAGAAACGTAAAACAACAGGGCCAAGGCGTTTCCCTTGTAGGAGATTGATACGAAATTTAACCAATATCCTTTCAATTGTCCAAATTGTATTAAACCTTTCCGCAAGGTTGTAACACTTGTGAGGATATTGGACCCCGCAGTTGCAAACATTACGTAATTTGGGAAAGCAACACTGTTACCCAATGTAAAAGTCTCATAAAGGAAATTTAGTAAATCAGTAGGATCTTCTCTCACACCATAAATATTATAGATGGCGAGGAAGGATTGACAGTTCAAACGGAACAATTTAAAAATAAATGGAAGCTGTTTAGTTTCGTGACGCCGGAGCTCATTTGGGTCATCGTACAACGTGAGCGGAAAGGTCGATTCCTTCAGGTTTTCAATACAAATCTCAGGGGAATATAAAACTTGTCGACAGGTAGGGAATGCCGATTGAAATAATTTCAAATTGGCGAAATTTATACGGAAATAGCAAGTTTGAAAGGCAGATGTGGATTTAAGGAAAAAAGAACAAAAAACAACCATAATAATTATTACAGCCCTGAACAAAACAGGAATTGAATGGAGGCTGAAATTCATGGTGGTTTTTGCACTTTGTTTCGAACGAACTAGACACAACCTTGTTCCTTGTATGAAGACCTAGGACAATATAAAACAAGAAGAGCAGTTGAGTGTTCCAGTATATTACCAATTGGATGACAGTCAATTTTTTCATTTTTATGAATAGCTTCTTTTAACATGATGAAACATAGGGTATACATGCACATCGCAATATAAATCACATGAATAGTGTATTTTATAATTTTACAAATTCGTAGCTTTACTTAGTTATTAAACAAATCCATGTTAAGCAGTTGCATGCCACAGGGGTTTGTTGTATTTTAATGTCACGCAGACAGTTGACTCGGTGAACCCGGAATTTTTTTAATTTTCGAAGGCTTGCTAAACTCTCTCTGTGAGGGAAATCCCAGACAGGGAGAACATAAAGCCCTTTCAATAAAAACTGGAAAAATACACGATGACTGGTTGATTCCTTCGAATTCATCTTGGAGGGAAAATACATACGAATTGCTTCCCCTGCATGATCTTGCTTTCCAAGTTCTGAAACATCGTCATAGTCAGTGCTTGTCACAGGAATATTGGATTTTTGTAAGTAAGAACAAGACTTTACAGTGTATAATCTGTTACACATTGGATGTACATACGTACATAGAGAGCAAGTGCGGAGGTTTATACTTATTACTTAAGGAATGTGTTGCATCAGTAATATGCACTGAGTAAATGATATGCAACTATGGTAATAGTGAGGATGCTGACATGGGCACACGGTTAATTATAAAGTGGATTGAACAAACGTTCAATCCTCAGTCTTGTATTTATCCTTATTTGACTCACAATTAGTAAACTCAATCTATTCCCAAATTGTATCCATGTAAATTATATTTATTTGATCCCGTACATCACTCACTCCGAGCGAGCCCCATCCCCCCAATTTAGTACATATTTACACACACACGCTCATACAACAATCATCCCTCATCCCCAAATAATATATTTAAAACGTAACAAATCTCTTTATAAAATACTGTAGTATATTTATAGTATTTTATAGGAAGACTTCATTGTAATTTTAGTCAGCTAAATTTCGTCCAAATGACTCGTCTGTACTTTGGCTCAAGTTTGGACTCAAATTGGACTGACGTAAAAAAGAAAGGGAAAGTCTGTAGCTTGTTATAGCGGTAGGGGAGAATTGCCATTGTTCGTAATAGAAGAAACTGAAGCTCGAAAGTAAAAGGTTCAATGCATTTCCACTCCTGTCATTCCATTCTATGGTTGAGGAGTTGTGTTGAAATTGATCCCAGAATGCTCAGACTTAAGCGTATATATAGGGATGCTGTGGGACTGAATGTAGAAATGCACTCACGATGGCCTTGCATTGGGGGAAGGGCAAGGCTATCTGAGTGTTTTGACTCCGTAGATTTCCTTCCCTTGCTGTTGTCAAACTTTTTGCTAAGAGTTTTTACCCTTAAATATGGATACAAGAAACTCTTCACAATCGACCCTGGAAAAAGTTTAATAGTGTTTAAGTCAAGGTTGTCATGAGATTGTACGAAGAACAGAAGTAAATTCGTGCTCAGTTTTGAGATAAGTAGGGTTTACTTTAAAAATGATTTGTTTCTTGAATTGACTAAAACTGAAGACATACATGTATGTACATATGTATATAATGGTATTTTCCCTCGTCATGTCCCTTGACTTCTGCAACTTACACAAATGAGCCTCAACACACTATTAGATTTCTCTAGATTTTCTGTTTCCCTTTACAAGATCGTCAACAAATATTCATACTGTGCAATTCTGAATTTTGTAACGAGAGTCTAATTATAATGATAAAAATTAACATTGGGTAATGCAGCTAGGGTATGTCGATTGAAAATGCCCTGCAGTATTTGCCCGCCCAGCTGAAAATGGCCAAAATGCCTGCCCACATGCCCAAAAACTGGGCATGTGGGCAGCTTTTGAAAATGCCTTGATTTTGGGCATTTTGGGCAGGGCAAGTTGGGCATTTTGGGCATTTTCATAATTGGATTACAAGCATATATTCAGAATATCCATCCAAATGCATGAAAGTGCACACCAAGGAAAAGTTACAAATGTGAAAGTCTGGTTATTCGCTTCTTCGTTTATATTTTAATGGCAAAAACAGTCAAATCAATTTAATTTCATTGACATGAGGTGATATCATTTATCACTCCTATGAAAATAATAATATGAAATAAATTTACATACATATGCGTCACTGACAGGCGGGCAGAAGTACTATTTTCTTTTGAAGTACGAACCAGTGGTCGTCACGGGAACAGGTAAAACCCGGGTACATGGGAACGGGAACGAGTACAGGAACGGGTACGGGAACAAATATTTTGTTCCCAGCCAGTTTGGGTACGGGAACAGTAACACACTCAGGTGGACCCGGTCACCGGGAACAGGAACAGGAGTGGGAACAGGAACATAGATTTTCAATTTGTTCCCGTTCCCATCGGGAACGGGTACGGTCTACGCATGTTCCCGTTCCCATACCTGTTGTTCCCGGGATCGAGTGGGTACTTTTACCATCTTCTGGGAACACACTCGAAATGGATCTTGGAAGACTTATGTATTTATGTAAACAATTCAAGTTTCATATTCCATTGTATTCTTTTTTTTCCTGCAATTTCTACACACATATCCTTGCCTTAAAGATAATTATGTTAGAACTCCTTTTTCAGTACAATTGAGGTATTTACTAGAATAATTTTACAAATTATTTTAATATAATAAAAATATTAAAATAATCCATTTTAGTTTATTCTTTTGTTGCAAGTTTTATTCTTGAAATTTATTGCTCGAATTAATGTTTTTTTCAAATAAGACTAACAAAGGGAAACTAATCCATATATTTTTCAGATATTTTGTGTATGCAGAAAATTATCTATGGGCCAGCTATGCTCTTAAATATTAAGTACCATTTTGAAACCCTCGTCAACATTCAACTTTATTGTTGGAAAAGCAACATCACTGCTCCATTCATTGTTGTATCATTTCCCAGTATGGCATTTTAGTGTTGATACAGTATTCGTCTACTCGGTGCATAATCTCTGAGGAATTAGATAATTGGTGATTACGTTGTTACGTTTGTTATAGAGGTGCGTTTAGCCGCCCTGCACATTGTCTTTTATCTGCAAAACGGGGGGTTTGGTATTTACAGAAATTTTGATAATAATTTTTACCACACCTAATTGTAAGTACAACACGACCTGGACCCGGGAACGGGACCGGGAACACCAGCTGTGGGAACGGGTACGGGTCCAGAACATTTTAAATTTCTGGGTACGGGAACAGGAACAGGTCCGGGTACGAATTTTTATTACATTTGTGGGAACGGGTACATAAAATACTGTTCCCACTAGCACGGGAACGGGTCCGGGTACGGGAACACTTAAGGGGAGTACCCACTGAGTGGGAACAGGAACGGGAACAAACATTTTGTACCCATGACGACCACTGGTACGAACACCTAAAGTAAAAATCTGGTGGTAATGGATCAGTCAAAATTTAAATGGGTGATGAAGCTGAATTTTATACTCATTTTATTCTACATCACTATCGTCTGCAGTTTGCAACGGTCAGCCAAAAATGGCTACGTTTAAATTTAGCTCCATATAATAAATAAGAATTAAAAAATTGAATTATTTGCATCATTAAAATAAAAATAATGCATTAAATAAAAGCTACAGTTGTGTTCCATATAATAAATAAGAATTTAAAAATTGCATAAAAAACGGATTTATTTGCATTATTAAAATAAAAATAATGTATTAAATAAAAGTTGTTACAGTTTGTTGTGTTCAGTGATTCGCTAAACTGAAGAGGGACTTTTGGTATTGAAATGTTACACGGTAGACAAATGACAAAAAGAAGGTAAAAGTGAATTAAATAGCTTCATGCCGCAGGATTAATAGTCAGTTCCTATCCTATAAATATGTATGCCTATTTGTAGGATCCTTGTAGGAAGGAAATACATCTTTGGAAGGAAGCGCTTCTTTCGACAGAAGGGAAGGGAAGGAAGGTGTGAGGCTAAAAGGAGGAATGAGGAACAGGTAGGAACAAGGAACAAGGTGGCTAAAAGCAGGACCAGAGGAACAGGAACAGAGGAACAGGAACGGGAATAAAGGAACGGGAACATAAGAGAATAGAAAGGGAACAGAAGCCGTAATGACAATAGTAGCCAGAACGCGAATATAGGAACCCGCATCTAAGAGGTTTCCGAAGTTACAAACCAGTGTAAAAAATGTAAGCAAATACCCTACTTCCACTGTCATCTCTTCAAACTATGGTATAAGGATGTTTATCCAGTGTCAATGAATGCAAATAAATTAACCCAAACTATTTTCTTACATTTTTGCACTGGTTTGTAACTACCCCGACGATGCACTCATGCTCAAGAATCTGCACCAACATATGCAGTTAATATTGACACTACCGTAATTTCTCTGTTCCCGTTCCTCTATTCCCGTTCTGGCTACTATTGCCATAACTGATTCTGTTCTATTCTTTTCTGTGCCTTTTCCTTTATTCCCGTTCCCGTTCCTCTATTTCCGTTCCTCTGTTCCTGCTTTTAGCCATCTTGTTCCTTGTTCCTACCTGTTTTTGGTTCCCCCTTTTATCTCAAGCGAAGGAAGGGCAAAAAAATTACGAAGGAACATGTAATGCTTCAGAGCAATAATGGAAAAATTGAAGTTGACGGAATGGTGCTTCCCAAGTAGCCCTCACGCGCTGAATGCACCTTCATGCTAACTAATTCTAATGCTGTCAATATGTGCTCTCTTCACACGTAATGTACCACGATGCATTTAATACGATGGAAAAACGGTTCATGCCGGATATTGTAATAATTTTTCGTATAATCGATTTGTTGTAATGCAAGGTAGAAGCTTTCACTTAACAGCAGTGTCATCAATCACATGGTGGAGACTTTCTTCAATACCTGGAGCGCTGTTTCGAAATCGTCGAGCTAGACTTACTGTTGATATTGTGTTAAAGACGATTCAGTAGCTGGATTACCGAATCCTTTTTAATAGCGAAGCGAGTCTAGGAACGCTGTTTTCTGTAACAAAATTTGTCCCACCCATATCTTGACACTGAAGGCACGTGTGGTGATGTTCGAAGTATCATTCCACCCGCGGTAACCTAAAGTTATAAGATGAAAATAAATTGGCCCGAATTGTTCTACTCGTTTCGGAGTTACCCGGGTGTTATGCAATTTCTTTCTGATTTTTCTTTAAATTAGTGCACATACTCTCGAATCATATATATCAGAACTAAAAGTTAACCTGAAACAGTCAAACAGGTAGTTCAAGTAGATATTTGTCAGTACCCGAACTTGGCGTTTTGGGTCCCAGGAATTACTTGTCATACCAAGTCATATCTTGCAGGTAATCTTTCCTAAGCCCGAACTTGGTCTAATACTTGAATTTCGGGTCCCAGGAATTACTTGTCATACCAAGTCATATCTTGCAGGTAATCTTTCCTAAGCCCGAACTTGGTCTAATACTTGAATTTCGGGTCCATAAATCTTGCAAACCGAACTTGGAATTAACTTGAACCCAAACTTGGATTTCAAGTAATTACTTGAACCTTACTACTTTGTAGTACAAACACTCCAACGGGTGGAGCTATGATTTTCAATTTCCGTCGTCTTCAATAAATTCAGATTCGGGTTCACTCATGGTGTTTTCCTTGTGTTACAGTCTCACCGGACAATTTACTCCAACAGTTTTTCAAAAATGATGAAAAATTAAAAGAATAGAGCATGGTCTCAAAAGTACACAAAATAATTTATGAGTTAAAGAAATCCCATGGAACAAATTAAAACTGACATGACATCTGGGGATAAAAGAAGAATTTGGCGGGATAAAATTCATTATTTAATTGCGCTCAATGGTTTTGTGGACCATGGTCCTGAGCAATTTCTTTGATCCGATCTGGTCCGAACGACTGGATCAGCAGGACCAATGGTCTGGTCTGAGCTTTGGACCAGACCAGTTTCATAAAATCTGATCAGACCAGACCATTGGCATCACTAGTTTCTATAATGCGTATTGCAGAAGTACGAACAACCGAGGGAGAAGAACGCACAAAGGAAGCAAACGTTGGACATAGGATACTGGAATCGATTCTTGAAAGTGCAAGTTCGGGTTCAAGTAAAATCCATGTCCAGACCCGAACTTGAACTTGATCCTTAGTTCAAGTCAATTTTGTGGGATTGCACTTGAACCAGAACCGACTTGAAATTCCAAGTTCGGATCCAGCAAATACTTGATTCAAGTATACACGTAATAATATCATAAGTAATATAATAGTAATATCAAATATTTCTGTACTGACACAATGAAACGAAACTAAGATCACTGCATTAGTCGTGCAGCTAATCCGGCTAACTCATTTTCTTCATATTTGGCTTCGCTCCCTCTGTCACCGGTTACCCGGATCCACTTCCGTGATTTTTAAAAATTGGGACGATGAACTATTAGGGATGCCAATGGTCTGGTCAGGTCTGGTCCTAGATTTGTATGGTCTGGTCCGGTCTGAACTAACATTTGGACCAGATACAATAATTTATTGGTCCAGCTTCCGGACCAGACCAGACCACACGACCATGGTCTTAAAAGAACGCAAAAAAAATAATGGATTAACGAAATCCCATGGAACAAACTAAAAATGTCCTTTCTGGGGATAAAAGAACTTGAATGGATAAAACGTGATTATTTAATTGCTCACAATAGTATTGTGACTCTTGGTTTGTTCTGAGCTTTGGACCAGACCCGTTTCATAAAATCTGGACCAGGCCAGACCATTGGGATCACTACGATGAATACTATATGCAATGTCTCAACGTTTGCCTTTGAAGCATTGATTAGTAAATGTCTGTTGACTTTGTTGTCTCATATATAAAAATAAATTATTAGGGAAGACGGAATTTGGTGAATGATATTAAATTATTATAACTGAAGGCTTAAGGAAGGATCCCAATAACACTATTTTGAAGGAATTGTGAAGGAAGGAGTTTTGTTTTCAATCCTTCAATCTAAAGATGTATGAAGGAAGGAAAAGGATTTACTTTTTTGCATTCGAAGGATTGAAGGAAGAAAAAATCATTTGAACATCTCTCATTAATATAAAGTTCCTGGGTTCGGTTTAGAACTGAGAGAATACATGTTGTTATACTTTCGTGCGACATTTTGGATTGTCGCTTTTCCCAGGTTTTAAACTCAGCTTTTGTGACACATTAAACATTAAAGTTATACTAAGGGGTTATACTATAGTCGTAATGGGCACATATTTGTGGTAATTGGCTCCGTGGCTATATTTATTGTCAGTGCCTGTGCTCGCATGGGTTTTTCAAGATTTTTGGGGAGATGAGAGATTGTTATGCTGCAGTAAGAGCAAGAATAAATCATGTATACACACCTCTCACAATCATGGCTGTGGACTAAAGTGAGCCTGTACAACAATGCAATTTTATTATTCTGCAGTGACCTCACTAAAATGTGGTTGAACAGTTCAGTTTTAAAGCTACAAAAAACTGTCAAATGTATACTTTTACACGGACCTCATACTCACAAAAAACACCAGATCTATTAATTTATTATCTCTAAGAAAATATTAATAAATGAGACAAAAATCTGCGTAAAATCAAGCCTTCAATCATTGGAAATGCTTTATTTAATATCATAGTATATAAACATGAACCTCAACGCTTATATAGTCCACAACCAATACACCGTTACACATGATAAAAGCCACCATGACCTAGTTTTGTCCATATTGTACTTTTTGAACGAAACACTCCTTCAACTCCATTCAAATTTGGAATTAGCTCCCCGTAAGCTCAATCTTACAAATTCCAGGACCTTGAACTCATGTAATACTCATGACAATGAAGGTGCCTTGACTACTGATGAAACTTTTGATCACATCCAGAGAACATTCTAACGATCATATAAATTCTTTGGATCATCACATGCTGTAAAAATAGAATCAAATTATTGGAGCTGAAATGACAAGTACTATGCAAGATGTTTGAAAAAGTCAGTCGTCCTCGCTGCATATGTATATAACTATATAGAAATCGACAAATCTCTCTGCACGCGTGTACTCACATACAACTTCGCAGCTGAAAGTAGTGGCTGGCACCGACACATTAAGTAAATATTAGTTGCTGCTGTATTTATAGCACATACTTTGGAGTATAATGTCAATCCGAGAAACTTGCTACGCAATGATGACCATGAACATTTCTGTCAATTTGAAAATAAAATTTGATTAAACCTTTTGCTCGCGTATACTTACATTCCATGGACGTTTCACATACCGTACAAGGCGGTACAGCTACATACGTTAAGGCTTGCTAGAATATACATGGGATTGGACATGGTATAAAGCAATATACTGCAGTTAATAAATATATATTACTTGACAAGAGCGTGGTTCGCAGGTAAATGTGGCTTTCCCCTTAATGATTATGTGCTTGGATGTGTTAATACTTGTGTTACATAAAATATTGTAATACTATTCAAAACAGGTTGTATAGTGGCTATTGTCAGTTTTTGGCAACAAACTTTGTAATGCTGTCGTAAAAATCATGCTTTCCTTTGTCTGGTATTTTAGACATCAGTGACCGAAGATCCTGTGCTTTTTCGGGCTGGATGGGAATGCTTTTACTATTAGTTGCAAGTAGTAGAGTTTCACGGAATGAAAATACTGTTTTGTTTTTCATCCGAAAATTAAAAACTTCCCATTTATCATCACCATGATTAGTTTTAGCTAGCAGCTTGTTCAAATTATCGGCAGCATAACGATAATGTAGAAACTTGGTCACTTTAAAGTTAGTGGGAAAGGAAATCAGATCCGCCAAAGAATTAAAATTCAGAAAATCAGCTTGTGTCATTCTGGTAACATTGAATGGATTTTCCAGTCTGGCTGTTTTAATGACTTCGTCCACATCCGTTGGAACAATGGGTCTTAGATCTTTAAATCTGTTTTCAACAAGTCCAAAATCTCTGTCACATTCCATGTACGAATGACCAGTACATAGAAATTTGTGGTCCACTTGGGTGAAGTATTGTTTATCCACTAAAAACTTCATGAATAAAACCATATAGCCATTGTTATATTGACCGATGCATCGATCAGACCAGATAATGAATGATCGCAACTGACTATCCCCGAGCTTCTCGAATTTGTCAGTAACATACTTCCAAAGACATGAAATGACATCCTGAGCCGAATGTTTTGCAACAGTTTGATCCCACAAATACATGAACGCATTTTTGGTTCCCGTTTCATGAATTCCCAAATTAAATGTACTCAGTGTCCTCTTAAAAAATATTTCACCACACGATAACTGAGGAACAAATAAAACCTGTTAAAAAAATAATTTGAATTAGCATTAGTCTTTATACTACCAATTTTAAACAATGTAAACAAGTTTAGTAATTCAAATTAGCTAAACTAAATGGCGATGTATCTGCTTGCGCTTGTATTTTATTTTCTCTTTAATTACCTTCTCCATGTCCGTTGTGATTGAAAATATCCCATTCTCAGGATCATTACGGTCGTTTTTGTGACAATGTCGAGCATTTTCGGCTAAAACAAGATGGTCGGAGTGTTGTTTCTTCAGGATTGCTTTCTTGGATTCACTGGTTTCACGACAAATCGAGGCATACATGTCATCACAGAACCCACAGCTGTCATTCACGGGATTACCAAAGCGAAAATCGAATTCCGATTTGAAAATATGCCTATAAAGTGATAACGAGCAATTGGGAAGATGTTGTTCGACCATGCTTTCAGTGTACATGGCATGCATTCTGGCAAGTGATAGACCAGCATCCAAATACCGACGTTGCGGCCCTGCGTCTTTTCTTGCATAATGCGACTCTCTTGCCTTGAATGATATAATATGCTGCCGGATGCGATTTTTGGTTTCATCTGTGATCTGAAACTTATTGACGCCTCTAGTGCGGCCTCTACCGTCATCGAAGCAAGTAATACCTTGTTGTAGTTTCAATTTCGTTTTTCTCAAGCTACTGTCTTTCAAGCCGAGAGTTGCCAGAAACATTTTCTCACACAATTGATGCCGAAATCCTTTTATCTTTATACTGTACCTTTTGTTTAAATTAATATCATTTATATTAATATACATACACAATATTTCTGGAAAATCAAATAATGACAATAAGGATATTAAGTGTTCCAATACAATTTTCCAAGGTTTCTAAATTCAGAAAAAATAATACTTGTATGTAAAAGAACGCCTGGAGTTGTTTTTCGGAACTTCTCTTCGAGCAGGTTCAGTAATATCAATATGGTCCGCCAAGAAACGATACTGTTGTGGGGATGCCATTGCATAGTACTCATTGAATACTGTTCGGTAGCATTCGGTGGGCAAATTGCACCCCGTTTTAGTACAACGGCAAAGTTTGTCCTTGGAGATTTAATGATAAACCCAATTAGCTTAACTTTTCGCGTACATATACTTTGCACATCAGGCAAAACATTGTGTATAAATAACAGTGACCTGAAAACACATTGTTGAAAATAAACGACTTAATTAGAATAGCCCATACTAGTATTCAAAACCACAATAAATGAATTGTCCTTATAGGACTGTACCCACTCAATATATTTTTAGCAGCCTGTAAATAGCGAATCAAAACACCCGAGTTATTTAGAAGGTATGTTGACTTTTGCCTTAAGCGTTCAAGAGTTACTCAAAGCCCTGTTTGAACTGAACTAACGGTAATAACACGCAGTTCTTCGATGCAAAAATCATCATGATGATCATCTTGACGTGCAAACTTGATCTTGGATTAAAACTAGATTTCCGATGTCAGCTTCTTTCTCGACAAAAGCTAAATCTGGGATGCAATCTTGTTTCTCGATGTAAACCTTATCTTTAACACCATCTCGATTCGCGGTGCAACCTTGATATTCAGAGCTCACCTCGAAATTTAAATTAAATTAAGATCCCAGTTTAGCTAAGAATCAAAGATTAGCTGCTAATCAAAGTTTAGCTCTGATTCATTTCAATCACTCAGCTTCGATTTTTAAAAACTTTTGCATACAGAATCGAGTTTCAAGTTAGAATCACAAATCAGCTTGAATTCAAAATCCAACTCCAATTCAATGTTCAATTCGGATTCAAAGTCCGGCACTAAAATTCAATTTTCATCTACGATTCTAACTCCGGCTCCGATTCAATATTCAAATCGGATTCAATGTTCAGTTCGGAATCAAGCATAAGCCCCAATTCAAAACTCCGCTTGGATACTCTTTCAAACTTCATATCGAATATAAAGTTGAGATATGATTCAATTTCAGCTCCGACTGATAGATCACATAGAAATCAAATGCAAAGATCAGCTAGAAATTTAAATAAACTAGATTTTTAAACCTCAGCTGGACTCTGTATGAGCACTAAATTTTGAATCGAAGTTGAGATATGAGCAGTTACGTTTTATTCGAAGCTAAACTTTGAACCAGTGCAGATTTTTAACCCGGTGCTGATTTGTGAATCAGAGCGGTACTTTGAACCCGACCTGAACTTTAAATTGAAGCTGAGCTTTGAATACGAGCTGAACTTTGAATTATTATTGGCGCTACACTTTGAAACGGAACTGAATTTTAAATAGAAGCTGAAATTTGAATGTGAACTGATTTGTAAATCAGAGCTGATTATTGAATCGCAGCTCAGTGTTGTATCGGAGCTGATTTGTGAATTGGACCTGATTTATGACTCGGAGCTGATTTGTGAATTGGACCTGATTTGTGAATCGGACCTGATTTGTGAATCGGAGCTCATTTGTGAATCGTTGCTGATTTGTGAATCGGAGCTGATTTGTGAATCGGAGCTGATTTGTAAATCGGAGCTGATTTGTGAATAGGAGCTAATTTGTGAATCAGAGCTGATTTGTGAATCGTTGCTAATTTGTGAATCGGAGCTAATTTGTGAATCGGAGCTGATTTGTGAATTCTGAGCTAATTTGTGAATCGGAGCTAAATTGTGAATGGGAGCTGATTTGTGAATTCAGAGCTGTTTTGTGAATCGGAGCTGATTTGTGAATTCATAGCTGATTAGCTAGTCGGAGCGTATAGGAGAATCTGGATTATTTCCGATTTGAGAGTTATTTGAGAATCGTGGTTTACTTAAGAATCGTGGCTTATTGGAGAGTCGTGCAAGTCGGAACTTATTACTAAATCGGACATAATTTGTGAATCGGACCTATTTTGTAAATTGGACCTGATATTTGAATCGGACTTGATTTGTGAATACGACCTAATTTGTAAATCGGACCTGATGTGTGAATCGGACCTGATTTGTAAATACGACCTAATTTGTAAATCGGACCTGATGTGTGAATCGGACCTGATTTGTAAATACGACCTAATTTGTAAATCGGACCTGATGTGTGAACTAGGCATGAGTGTCTCGAATCATTTAAAATTCTCGATAGTCTTGTTCCTGCTTTAGATCAAAATATCCAGATCGAGAATTTTATAAATCGAGACATCGAGAACACAGTCATATCGAGACAATCGAGACAGCTCAAAATTATTGAATGAGGGGACAATAATGTACATTGTGGTTAATTTCGCAAGTCCCAGTAATAATTTAAACCACAACTTATTTAAAACTATAATATTAATGTAGTTCTCTCGATATAATTTTCTCCTAATCCTCTTTGTTGTGATATGAAATTAATTTTCTCCACCGAATTATTTTTAAATTCACTGCAGCAATATTTTTTTCATTGAAGAGTTCACAACCGAATTCAGTAAATTTTTTTCCATCATTGTTCAGACTGTATGATTTCAGCAATCTTATACAGAGTATCCGCTTTTTTGACGCCTATGCGCATTTTATCGAGACGAAAAATTAACAAGATTCTCGATATATTATCGAGATGTCTCGATTAGTCTCGATGGTAAAAAAAGATCGAGAATATCGAGAATCTGGATTTGCTGTCTCGATATACTCATGCCTAGTGTGAACCGGAGCTGATTTGCGGATCGCAGCTTAATAGGGATTCGGAGCAGATTAATGAATTAGGCTTAATTTGCGAATATTACTAAATTTGCGAATCGCAGCAATTTTTGTATCGCAGCTGATTTGTGAATCGGAGCTGATTTGTGAATAGGAGCTGATTTGTGAATCGGAGCTGATTTGTGAATAGGAGCTGATTTGTGAATCAGAGCTGATTTGTGTATCGGAGCTGATTTGTGAATAGGAGCTGATTTGTGAATCGGAGCTGATTTGTGAATCGGAGCTGATTTGTGAATCGGAGCTGATTTGTGAATCGGAGCTGATTTGTGAATCGGAGCTGATTTGTGAATCGGAGCTGATTTGTGAATCGGAGCTGATTTGTGAATCGGAGCTGATTTGTGAATCGGAGCTGATTTGTGAATCGGAGCTGATTTGTGAATCGGAGCTGATTTGTGAATCGGAGCTGATTTGTGAATCGGAGCTGATTTGTGAATCGGAGCTGATTTGTGAATCGGAGCTGATTTGTGAATCGGAGCTGATTTGTGAATCGGAGCTGATTTGTGAATCGGAGCTGATTTGTGAATCGGAGCTGATTTGTGAATCGGAGCTGATTTGTGAATCGGAGCTGATTTGTGAATCGTTGCTGATTTGTGAATCGTTGCTGATTTGTGAATCGTTGCTGATTTGTGAGTTCAGCGTTGATTAGCTAGTCGGAGTTTATTAGTGAATCTGGATTATTTCCGATTTGAGACTTGTTTGAGAATGGTGGTTTACTTCAGAGTCGTGGCCTATTTGAGAGTCGTAGTCGGAACTTATTAAATCGGACATAAGTTGAGAATAGGACCTGATTTGTGAATCGGAGCAAATTAGTGAATCGGAGCTGATTTTTGAATCGGAGCTCATTTGTAATTTGTTGCTGAGTTGTGACTGGGACCTGATTTGTACATCGGACCTGATTTGTGAATTGGACCTGATTTGTGAATGTTACAAAATTAGTGGATCAGACCTGATTTGTGAATCGGAGTACGGGCTTCGAGTTCCTGAAATCCTCGTTACGTTCCGTCCCGACCAGTAAACCTGATCGGACCTGATATGTGAAGTTAGCAGACATTAGAAACAAAACGCAACTTTATATGGACGGGAAATCGAAGCTGTTTTGTGAATCGGACCTGATTTGTAAATCGGACATCATTTGGGATTCGGAGCTCAGTATTGTATCGGAGCTCAGTGTTGTATTGGAGCTGATTTGTAAATCGGAGCTGATTAGTAAATCGGAGCTGATTATAATCGGAGCTGATTAGTAAATCGGAGCTGACTATTGAAACGGAGCTCAGTGTTGTATCGGAGCTGATTTGTAAATCGGAGCTGATTAGTAAATCGGAGCTGATTAGTGAATCGGAGCTGATTTGTGACTCGGAGCTGATTTGCGACTCGGAGCTGATTTGTGACTCGGAGCTGATTTGTGACTCGGAGCTGATTTGTGACTCGGATCTGTTTTGTGAATCGGACCTGATTTGTGAATCGGACCTGATTTGTGAATCGGGCCTGATTTGTACATCGGACCTGATTTGTGAATCGGAGCTCACTGTTGAAACGGAGCTCAGTGTTGTATCGGAGCTGATTAGTAAATCGGAGCTGATTAGTAAATCGGAGCTGATTAGTGAATCGGAGCTGATTTGTGACTCGGAGCTGATTTGTGACTCGGAGCTGATTTGCGACTCGGAGCTGATTTGTAACTCGGAGCTGATTTGTGACTCGGATCTGTTTTGTGAATCGGAGCTGATTTGTGAATCGTTGCTGATTTGTGAATCGTTGCTGATTTGTGAATCGTTGCTGATTTGTGAGTTCAGCGTTGATTAGCTAGTCGGAGTTTATTAGTGAATCTGGATTATTTCCGATTTGAGACTTGTTTGAGAATGGTGGTTTACTTCAGAGTCGTGGCCTATTTGAGAGTCGTAGTCGGAACTTATTAAATCGGACATAAGTTGAGAATAGGACCTGATTTGTGAATCGGAGCAAATTAGTGAATCGGAGCTGATTTTTGAATCGGAGCTCATTTGTAATTTGTTGCTGAGTTGTGACTGGGACCTGATTTGTACATCGGACCTGATTTGTGAATTGGACCTGATTTGTGAATGTTACAAAATTAGTGGATCAGACCTGATTTGTGAATCGGAGTACGGGCTTCGAGTTCCTGAAATCCTCGTTACGTTCCGTCCCGACCAGTAAACCTGATCGGACCTGATATGTGAAGTTAGCAGACATTAGAAACAAAACGCAACTTTATATGGGCGGGAAATCGAAGCTGTTTTGTGAATCGGACCTGATTTGTAAATCGGACATCATTTGGGATTCGGAGCTCAGTATTGTATCGGAGCTCAGTGTTGTATTGGAGCTGATTTGTAAATCGGAGCTGATTAGTAAATCGGAGCTGATTATAATCGGAGCTGATTAGTAAATCGGAGCTGACTATTGAAACGGAGCTCAGTGTTGTATCGGAGCTGATTTGTAAATCGGAGCTGATTAGTAAATCGGAGCTGATTAGTGAATCGGAGCTGATTTGTGACTCGGAGCTGATTTGCGACTCGGAGCTGATTTGTGACTCGGAGCTGATTTGTGACTCGGAGCTGATTTGTGACTCGGATCTGTTTTGTGAATCGGACCTGATTTGTGAATCGGACCTGATTTGTGAATCGGGCCTGATTTGTACATCGGACCTGATTTGTGAATCGGAGCTCACTGTTGAAACGGAGCTCAGTGTTGTATCGGAGCTGATTAGTAAATCGGAGCTGATTAGTAAATCGGAGCTGATTAGTGAATCGGAGCTGATTTGTGACTCGGAGCTGATTTGTGACTCGGAGCTGATTTGCGACTCGGAGCTGATTTGTAACTCGGAGCTGATTTGTGACTCGGATCTGTTTTGTGAATCGGAGCTGATTTGTGACTCGGAGCTGATTTGTGACTCGGATCTGTTTTGTGACTCGGAGCTGATTTGTGACTCGGAGCTGATTTGTGACTCGGATCTGTTTTGTGAATCGGACCTGATTAGTAAATCGGAGCTGATTAGTAAATCGGAGCTGATTAGTGAATCGGAGCTGATTTGTGACTCGGAGCTGATTTGTGACTCGGAGCTGATTTGCGACTCGGAGCTGATTTGTGACTCGGAGCTGATTTGTGACTCGGATCTGTTTTGTGAATCGGAGCTGATTTGTGACTCCCCGAGTAGAAATGGTTGGTTAGATGAACGTCTGGATATGGTAATTGACATTAGTTGACGTTAAATTGACTAAACTCAAATTTTCGGTCATATATGGGATGTCCCATGAACGTCAATGTGACTATCACAAATATGAACATAATTTGCAATGAAAAGAACAGCGTTCTTTGAAAATCAAGTTCTAACGTTAATTAATAGAACATTCATAACGTTTCGTTAACGTAAAATTCCGGGCATATAACGACAGTAACTATACCGAAGGCTATATTTACGTGAGCCTGACGTAAATATCAATAGATTCTAGCACTTCCCGCCTATACACACCTTACGTCAACCCGGTCGTTATTATAACGTTAAATTTAGGTCAAACATGGTAAACTCGGCACATGCGTATTTACAAACTGGCTGAGGATGAGAGCGCTGTTTATCCAAGTTTATAATACAAGCTTATAATATAAGCTCCAAGTTCAAACTTTAAATGACGTCTCATTTATCACTTCGCTCTAACTTCTAACGTTCTAACAGTCAACGCTTGGCAGTTCCGTTTGTAAATTTTTTCAGGTAAGCAAATTAAATTATTATTCTAAATTAAAATACAAGTCGTGTATCATTTCCGCAGCAACTTACAGATATTACAATTTTAGATTTAAATATGTACATACTTTTGTATACTGTATATCAAAGGTAAGAAGTGAATGTAGTTAAGGACGTAGTTGTTGTGATGTTATTAATGGTGAATAAGTTATGAAATTGTAATTTTTAATTATTCTCAAAAATAATTATTATAGCTTCAAATAGCTGCCAACTTTGAGCAATAATAATAATTTAAAGTGCTACCAATACTATTACGTATATATACCTACCAGTAATCAACTTCTATCAGTTACCAGTTGCATGCACAAGGACAAATAAAAAATAAGTTGTGAATAAATACAGTGATTTAAATAATATTTAGTTGCAAAATAATATTTAGTTTTTTAAAAAAGTAGGTAATTAATTGTTGTGCCTTGTTTTAAGTTACAAATAAATATATAATGCAAAATAAATATTTCTGTTATTTTCAGATTTCATTTTTCCGTTTGGAGGGGGCAGAAAATGAGATCTGGAATTAGGAATTAGGACTGAAGAATACTGGTTAAATACCTATGAATGATTATCTGGAGGGAAAATGAAATGCACTACTTATTTATTTTTTTGTGATAGAATTTAATCAGTAAACAATATTTTAGCCTAGGTGAAATGGCGACCATAAATTGCATTGCCTAAACGACGATATTTGGCGTAAACCAGACGTCCTGTTTTAAAGTAATATTTTCGTAAGTATCTGACGTTCAGCTGTCGTTGTCAAAGCGGACATATTGTATTCAGCTGGACGTCACAACTGGACGTTGCTCGGACCAATTGACGTCAATTTTTAACGTACTAATAACTGTGCACTGACCAAAATTTCTACTCGGGTCGGAGCTGATTTGCGACTCGGAGCTGATTTGTGACTCGGAGCTGATTTGTGACTCGGAGCTGATTTGTGACTCGGATCTGTTTTGTGAATCGGACCTGATTTGTGAATCGGACCTGATTTGTGAATCGGGCCTGATTTGTACATCGGACCTGATTTGTGAATCGGAGCTCACTGTTGAAACGGAGCTCAGTGTTGTATCGGAGCTGATTAGTAAATCGGAGCTGATTAGTAAATCGGAGCTGATTTGTGAATCGGAGCTGATTTGAGACTCGGAGCTGATTTGTGACTCGGATCTGTTTTGTGAATCGGACCTGATTTGTGAATCGGACCTGATTTGTGAATCGGGCCTGATTTGTACATCAGACCTGATTTGTGAATCGGAGCTCACTGTTGAAACGGAGCTCAGTGTTGTATCGGAGCTGATTAGTAAATCGGAGCTGATTAGTAAATCGGAGCTGATTAGTGAATCGGAGCTGATTTGTGACTCGGAGCTGATTTGTGACTCGGAGCTGATTTGTGAATCGGACCTGTTTTCTGGATCGGACCAGATTTGTGAATCGGAGCTGACTATTGAAATGGAGCTCAGTGTTGTATCGGAGCTGATTTGTAAATCGGAGCTCACTGTTGAAACGGAGCTCAGTGTTGTATCGGAGCTGATTAGTAAATCGGAGCTGATTAGTGAATCGGAGCTGACTATTGAAACGGAGCTCAGTGTTGTATCGGAGCTGATTTGTGACTCGGAGCTGACTTGTGACTCAGAGCAGATTTATGAATCGGACCTGTTTTCTGGATCGGACCAGATTTGTGAATCGGAGCTGACTATTGAAATGGAGCTCAGTGTTGTATCGGAGCTGATTTGTAAATCGGAGCTGATTAGTGAATCGGAGCTGACTATTGAAACGGAGCTCAGTGTTGTATCGGAGCTGATTTGTAAATCGGAGCTGATTAGTAAATCGGAGCTGATTTGTGACTCGGAGCTGATTTGTGACTCGGATCTGTTTTGTGAATCGGACCTGATTTGTGAATCGGACCTGATTTGTGAATCGGACCTGATTTGTGAATCGGGCCTGATTTGTACATCGGACCTGATTTGGGAATCGGAGCTCACTGTTGAAACGGAGCTCACTGTTGAAACGGAGCTCAGTGTTGTATCGGAGCTGATTAGTAAATCGGAGCTGATTAGTAAATCGGAGCTGATTAGTGAATCGGAGCTGATTAGTGAATCGGAGCTGATTTGTGACTTGGAGCTGATTTGTGACTCGGAGCTTATTTGTGAATCGGAGCTGATTTGTGAATCGGATCTGATTTGTGAATCGGATCTGATTTGTGAATCGGACCTGATTTGTGAATCGGAGCTGATTTGTGACTCGGAGCTGTTTTGTGAATCGGAGCTCAGTATTGTATCGGAGCTGATTAGTGAATCGGAGCTGATTTGTGACTCGGAGCTGATTTGTGACTCGGATCTGTTTTGTGAATCGGACCTGATTTTTGAATCGGGCCTGATTTGTAAATCGGACCTGATTTGTGAATCGGAGCTCACGGTTGAAACGGAGCTCAGTGTTGTATCGGAGCTGATTAGTAAATCGGAGCTGATTAGTGAATCGGAGCTGATTTGTGAATCGGAGCTGATTTGTGACTCGGAGCTGATTTGTGACTCGGAGCTGATTTGTGAATCGGACCTGTTTTCTGGATCGGACCAGATTTGTGAATCGGAGCTGACTATTGAAATGGAGCTCAGTGTTGTATCGGAGCTGATTTGTAAATCGGAGCTCACTGTTGAAACGGAGCTCAGTGTTGTATCGGAGCTGATTAGTAAATCGGAGCTGATTAGTGAATCGGAGCTGACTATTGAAACGGAGCTCAGTGTTGTATCGGAGCTGATTTGTGACTCGGAGCTGACTTGTGACTCAGAGCAGATTTATGAATCGGACCTGTTTTCTGGATCGGACCAGATTTGTGAATCGGAGCTGACTATTGAAATGGAGCTCAGTGTTGTATCGGAGCTGATTTGTAAATCGGAGCTGATTAGTGAATCGGAGCTGACTATTGAAACGGAGCTCAGTGTTGTATCGGAGCTGATTTGTAAATCGGAGCTGATTAGTAAATCGGAGCTGATTTGTGACTCGGAGCTGATTTGTGACTCGGATCTGTTTTGTGAATCGGACCTGATTTGTGAATCGGACCTGATTTGTGAATCGGACCTGATTTGTGAATCGGACCTGATTTGTGAATCGGGCCTGATTTGTACATCGGACCTGATTTGGGAATCGGAGCTCACTGTTGAAACGGAGCTCACTGTTGAAACGGAGCTCAGTGTTGTATCGGAGCTGATTAGTAAATCGGAGCTGATTAGTAAATCGGAGCTGATTAGTGAATCGGAGCTGATTTGTGACTTGGAGCTGATTTGTGACTCGGAGCTTATTTGTGAATCGGAGCTGATTTGTGAATCGGATCTGATTTGTGAATCGGATCTGATTTGTGAATCGGACCTGATTTGTGAATCGGAGCTGATTTGTGACTCGGAGCTGTTTTGTGAATCGGAGCTCAGTATTGTATCGGAGCTGATTAGTGAATCGGAGCTGATTTGTGACTCGGAGCTGATTTGTGACTCGGATCTGTTTTGTGAATCGGACCTGATTTTTGAATCGGGCCTGATTTGTAAATTGGACCTGATTTGTGAATCGGAGCTCACGGTTGAAACGGAGCTCAGTGTTGTATCGGAGCTGATTAGTAAATCGGAGCTGATTAGTGAATCGGAGCTGATTTGTGAATCGGAGCTGATTTGTGAATCGGATCTGATTTGTGAATCGGACCTGATTTGTGAATCGGAGCTGATTTGTGAATCGGAGCTGATTTGTGACTCCCCGAGTAGAAATGGTTGGTTAGATGAACGTCTGGATATGGTAATTGACATTAGTTGACGTTAAATTGACTAAACTCAAATTTTCGGTCATATATGGGATGTCCCATGAACGTCAATGTGACTATCACAAATATGAACATAATTTGCAATGAAAAGAACAGCGTTCTTTGAAAATCAAGTTCTAACGTTAATTAATAGAACATTCATAACGTTTCGTTAACGTAAAATTCCGGGCATATAACGACAGTAACTATACCGAAGGCTATATTTACGTGAGCCTGACGTAAATATCAATAGATTCTAGCACTTCCCGCCTATACACACCTTACGTCAACCCGGTCGTTATTATAACGTTAAATTTAGGTCAAACATGGTAAACTCGGCACATGCGTATTTACAAACTGGCTGAGGATGAGAGCGCTGTTTATCCAAGTTTATAATACAAGCTTATAATATAAGCTCCAAGTTCAAACTTTAAATGACGTCTCATTTATCACTTCGCTCTAACTTCTAACGTTCTAACAGTCAACGCTTGGCAGTTCCGTTTGTAAATTTTTTCAGGTAAGCAAATTAAATTATTATTCTAAATTAAAATACAAGTCGTGTATCATTTCCGCAGCAACTTACAGATATTACAATTTTAGATTTAAATATGTACATACTTTTGTATACTGTATATCAAAGGTAAGAAGTGAATGTAGTTAAGGACGTAGTTGTTGTGATGTTATTAATGGTGAATAAGTTATGAAATTGTAATTTTTAATTATTCTCAAAAATAATTATTATAGCTTCAAATAGCTGCCAACTTTGAGCAATAATAATAATTTAAAGTGCTACCAATACTATTACGTATATATACCTACCAGTAATCAACTTCTATCAGTTACCAGTTGCATGCACAAGGACAAATAAAAAATAAGTTGTGAATAAATACAGTGATTTAAATAATATTTAGTTGCAAAATAATATTTAGTTTTTTAAAAAAGTAGGTAATTAATTGTTGTGCCTTGTTTTAAGTTACAAATAAATATATAATGCAAAATAAATATTTCTGTTATTTTCAGATTTCATTTTTCCGTTTGGAGGGGGCAGAAAATGAGATCTGGAATTAGGAATTAGGACTGAAGAATACTGGTTAAATACCTATGAATGATTATCTGGAGGGAAAATGAAATGCACTACTTATTTATTTTTTTGTGATAGAATTTAATCAGTAAACAATATTTTAGCCTAGGTGAAATGGCGACCATAAATTGCATTGCCTAAACGACGATATTTGGCGTAAACCAGACGTCCTGTTTTAAAGTAATATTTTCGTAAGTATCTGACGTTCAGCTGTCGTTGTCAAAGCGGACATATTGTATTCAGCTGGACGTCACAACTGGACGTTGCTCGGACCAATTGACGTCAATTTTTAACGTACTAATAACTGTGCACTGACCAAAATTTCTACTCGGGTCGGAGCTGATTTGCGACTCGGAGCTGATTTGTGACTCGGAGCTGATTTGTGACTCGGAGCTGATTTGTGACTCGGATCTGTTTTGTGAATCGGACCTGATTTGTGAATCGGACCTGATTTGTGAATCGGGCCTGATTTGTACATCGGACCTGATTTGTGAATCGGAGCTCACTGTTGAAACGGAGCTCAGTGTTGTATCGGAGCTGATTAGTAAATCGGAGCTGATTAGTAAATCGGAGCTGATTTGTGAATCGGAGCTGATTTGAGACTCGGAGCTGATTTGTGACTCGGATCTGTTTTGTGAATCGGACCTGATTTGTGAATCGGACCTGATTTGTGAATCGGGCCTGATTTGTACATCAGACCTGATTTGTGAATCGGAGCTCACTGTTGAAACGGAGCTCAGTGTTGTATCGGAGCTGATTAGTAAATCGGAGCTGATTAGTAAATCGGAGCTGATTAGTGAATCGGAGCTGATTTGTGACTCGGAGCTGATTTGTGACTCGGAGCTGATTTGTGAATCGGACCTGTTTTCTGGATCGGACCAGATTTGTGAATCGGAGCTGACTATTGAAATGGAGCTCAGTGTTGTATCGGAGCTGATTTGTAAATCGGAGCTCACTGTTGAAACGGAGCTCAGTGTTGTATCGGAGCTGATTAGTAAATCGGAGCTGATTAGTGAATCGGAGCTGACTATTGAAACGGAGCTCAGTGTTGTATCGGAGCTGATTTGTGACTCGGAGCTGACTTGTGACTCAGAGCAGATTTATGAATCGGACCTGTTTTCTGGATCGGACCAGATTTGTGAATCGGAGCTGACTATTGAAATGGAGCTCAGTGTTGTATCGGAGCTGATTTGTAAATCGGAGCTGATTAGTGAATCGGAGCTGACTATTGAAACGGAGCTCAGTGTTGTATCGGAGCTGATTTGTAAATCGGAGCTGATTAGTAAATCGGAGCTGATTTGTGACTCGGAGCTGATTTGTGACTCGGATCTGTTTTGTGAATCGGACCTGATTTGTGAATCGGACCTGATTTGTGAATCGGACCTGATTTGTGAATCGGGCCTGATTTGTACATCGGACCTGATTTGGGAATCGGAGCTCACTGTTGAAACGGAGCTCACTGTTGAAACGGAGCTCAGTGTTGTATCGGAGCTGATTAGTAAATCGGAGCTGATTAGTAAATCGGAGCTGATTAGTGAATCGGAGCTGATTAGTGAATCGGAGCTGATTTGTGACTTGGAGCTGATTTGTGACTCGGAGCTTATTTGTGAATCGGAGCTGATTTGTGAATCGGATCTGATTTGTGAATCGGATCTGATTTGTGAATCGGACCTGATTTGTGAATCGGAGCTGATTTGTGACTCGGAGCTGTTTTGTGAATCGGAGCTCAGTATTGTATCGGAGCTGATTAGTGAATCGGAGCTGATTTGTGACTCGGAGCTGATTTGTGACTCGGATCTGTTTTGTGAATCGGACCTGATTTTTGAATCGGGCCTGATTTGTAAATCGGACCTGATTTGTGAATCGGAGCTCACGGTTGAAACGGAGCTCAGTGTTGTATCGGAGCTGATTAGTAAATCGGAGCTGATTAGTGAATCGGAGCTGATTTGTGAATCGGAGCTGATTTGTGACTCGGAGCTGATTTGTGACTCGGAGCTGATTTGTGAATCGGACCTGTTTTCTGGATCGGACCAGATTTGTGAATCGGAGCTGACTATTGAAATGGAGCTCAGTGTTGTATCGGAGCTGATTTGTAAATCGGAGCTCACTGTTGAAACGGAGCTCAGTGTTGTATCGGAGCTGATTAGTAAATCGGAGCTGATTAGTGAATCGGAGCTGACTATTGAAACGGAGCTCAGTGTTGTATCGGAGCTGATTTGTGACTCGGAGCTGACTTGTGACTCAGAGCAGATTTATGAATCGGACCTGTTTTCTGGATCGGACCAGATTTGTGAATCGGAGCTGACTATTGAAATGGAGCTCAGTGTTGTATCGGAGCTGATTTGTAAATCGGAGCTGATTAGTGAATCGGAGCTGACTATTGAAACGGAGCTCAGTGTTGTATCGGAGCTGATTTGTAAATCGGAGCTGATTAGTAAATCGGAGCTGATTTGTGACTCGGAGCTGATTTGTGACTCGGATCTGTTTTGTGAATCGGACCTGATTTGTGAATCGGACCTGATTTGTGAATCGGACCTGATTTGTGAATCGGACCTGATTTGTGAATCGGGCCTGATTTGTACATCGGACCTGATTTGGGAATCGGAGCTCACTGTTGAAACGGAGCTCACTGTTGAAACGGAGCTCAGTGTTGTATCGGAGCTGATTAGTAAATCGGAGCTGATTAGTAAATCGGAGCTGATTAGTGAATCGGAGCTGATTTGTGACTTGGAGCTGATTTGTGACTCGGAGCTTATTTGTGAATCGGAGCTGATTTGTGAATCGGATCTGATTTGTGAATCGGATCTGATTTGTGAATCGGACCTGATTTGTGAATCGGAGCTGATTTGTGACTCGGAGCTGTTTTGTGAATCGGAGCTCAGTATTGTATCGGAGCTGATTAGTGAATCGGAGCTGATTTGTGACTCGGAGCTGATTTGTGACTCGGATCTGTTTTGTGAATCGGACCTGATTTTTGAATCGGGCCTGATTTGTAAATTGGACCTGATTTGTGAATCGGAGCTCACGGTTGAAACGGAGCTCAGTGTTGTATCGGAGCTGATTAGTAAATCGGAGCTGATTAGTGAATCGGAGCTGATTTGTGAATCGGAGCTGATTTGTGAATCGGATCTGATTTGTGAATCGGACCTGATTTGTGAATCGGAGCTGATTTGTGAATCGGAGCTGATTTTTGAATCGGATCTGATTTGTGAATCGGAGCTGATTTGTGAATCGGAGCTGATTTTTGAATCGGATCTGATTTGTGAATCGGAGCTGATTTGTGAATCGGACTTGATTTGTGAATCGGATCTGTTTTGTGAATCGGGCCTGATTTGTACATCAGACCTGATTTGTGAATCGGAGCTCACTGTTGAAACGGAGCTCAGTGTTGTATCGGAGCTGATTAGTAAATCGGAGCTGATTAGTAAATCGGAGCTGATTAGTGAATCGGAGCTGATTTGTGACTCGGAGCTGATTTGTGACTCGGAGCTGATTTGTGAATCGGACCTGTTTTCTGGATCGGACCAGATTTGTGAATCGGAGCTGACTATTGAAATGGAGCTCAGTGTTGTATCGGAGCTGATTTGTAAATCGGAGCTCACTGTTGAAACGGAGCTCAGTGTTGTATCGGAGCTGATTAGTAAATCGGAGCTGATTAGTGAATCGGAGCTGACTATTGAAACGGAGCTCAGTGTTGTATCGGAGCTGATTTGTGACTCGGAGCTGACTTGTGACTCAGAGCAGATTTATGAATCGGACCTGTTTTCTGGATCGGACCAGATTTGTGAATCGGAGCTGACTATTGAAATGGAGCTCAGTGTTGTATCGGAGCTGATTTGTAAATCGGAGCTGATTAGTGAATCGGAGCTGACTATTGAAACGGAGCTCAGTGTTGTATCGGAGCTGATTTGTAAATCGGAGCTGATTAGTAAATCGGAGCTGATTTGTGACTCGGAGCTGATTTGTGACTCGGATCTGTTTTGTGAATCGGACCTGATTTGTGAATCGGACCTGATTTGTGAATCGGACCTGATTTGTGAATCGGACCTGATTTGTGAATCGGGCCTGATTTGTACATCGGACCTGATTTGGGAATCGGAGCTCACTGTTGAAACGGAGCTCACTGTTGAAACGGAGCTCAGTGTTGTATCGGAGCTGATTAGTAAATCGGAGCTGATTAGTGAATCGGAGCTGATTTGTGAATCGGAGCTGATTTGTGAATCGGATCTGATTTGTGAATCGGACCTGATTTGTGAATCGGAGCTGATTTGTGAATCGGAGCTGATTTTTGAATCGGATCTGATTTGTGAATCGGAGCTGATTTGTGAATCGGACTTGATTTGTGAATCGGATCTGTTTTGTGAATCGGACCTGATTTGTTAATCGGACCTGATTTGTGGATTGGACCTGATTTGTGAATCGGACCTGATTTGTGAATCGGACCTGATTTGTGAATCGGACCTGATTTGTGAATCGAACCTGATTTGTGTATCGGAGCTTATTATTAATTTGGAGCTGATTATTTAAACGGAGTCATTTGGTAATTCGGAGCTCATTAGTTAAACGGGGTCATTTTGTATTTTGGAGCTGATTAATGAATCGTAGCTGAGTTGTGACTCGGACCTGATTTGTGAGTTCAGCGTTGATTAGCTAGTCGGAGTTTATTAGTGAATCTGGATTATTTCCGATTTGAGACTTGTTTGAGAATGGTGGTTTACTTCAGAGTCGTGGCGTATTTGAGAGTCGTAGTCGGAACTTATTAAATCGGACATAAGTTGAGAATAGGACCTGATTTGTGAATCGGAGCAAATTAGTGAATCGGAGCTGATTTTTGAATCGGAGCTCATTTGTAATTTGTTGCTGAGTTGTGACTGGAACCTGATTTGTACATCGGACCTGATTTGTGAATTGGACCTGATTTGTGAATGTTACAAAATTAGTGGATCAGACCTGATTTGTGAATCGGAGTACGGGCTTCGAGTTCCTGAAATCCTCGTTACGTTCCGTCTTGACCAGAAAACCTGATCGGACCTGATATGTGAAGTTAGCAGACATTAGAAACAAAACGCAACTTTATATGGGCGGGAAATCGAAGCTGTTTTGTGAATCGGACCTGATTTGTAAATCGGACATCATTTGTGATTCGGAGCTCAGTATTGTATCGGAGCTCAGTGTTGTATTGGAGCTGATTTGTAAATCGGAGCTGATTAGTAAATCGGAGCTGATTAGTAAATCGGAGCTGATTAGTAAATCGGAGCTGACTATTGAAACGGAGCTCAGTGTTGTATCGGAGCTGATTTGTAAATCGGAGCTGATTAGTAAATCGGAGCTGATTAGTGAATCGGAGCTGATTTGTGACTCGGAGCTGATTTGCGACTCGGAGCTGATTTGTGACTCGGAGCTGATTTGTGACTCGGATCTGTTTTGTGAATCGGACCTGATTTGTGAATCGGACCTGATTTGTGAATCGGGCCTGATTTGTACATCGGACCTGATTTGTGAATCGGAGCTCACTGTTGAAACGGAGCTCAGTGTTGTATCGGAGCTGATTAGTAAATCGGAGCTGATTAGTGAATCGGAGCTGATTTGTGACTCGGAGCTGATTTGTGAATCGGACCTGTTTTCTGGATCGGACCAGATTTGTGAATCGGAGCTGACTATTCAAATGGAGCTCAGTGTTGTATCGGAGCTGATTTGTAAATCGGAGCTCACTGTTGAAACGGAGCTCAGTGTTGTATCGGAGCTGATTAGTAAATCGGAGCTGATTAGTAAATCGGAGCTGATTAGTGAATCGGAGCTGACTATTGAAACGGAGCTCAGTGTTGTATCGGAGCTGATTTGTGACTCGGAGCTGACTTGTGACTCAGAGCAGATTTGTGAATCGGACCTGTTTTCTGGATCGGACCAGATTTGTGAATCGGAGCTGACTATTGAAATGGAGCTCAGTGTTGTATCGGAGCTGATTTGTAAATCGGAGCTGATTAGTGAATCGGAGCTGACTATTGAAACGGAGCTCAGTGTTGTATCGGAGCTGATTTGTAAATCGGAGCTGATTAGTAAATCGGAGCTGATTAGTGAATCGGAGCTGATTTGTGACTCGGAGCTGATTTGTGACTCGGATCTGTTTTGTGAATCGGACCTGATTTGTGAATCGGACCTGATTTGTGAATCGGACCTGATTTGTGAATCGGGCCTGATTTGTACATCGGACCTGATTTGTGAATCGGAGCTCACTGTTGAAACGGAGCTCACTGTTGAAACGGAGCTCAGTGTTGTATCGGAGCTGATTAGTAAATCGGAGCTGATTAGTAAATCGGAGCTGATTAGTGAATCGGAGCTGATTTGTGACTCGGAGCTGATTTGTGACTCGGAGCTGTTTTGTGAATCGGAGCTCAGTATTGTATCGGAGCTCAGTGTTGTATCGGAGCTGATTAGTGAATCGGAGCTGATTTGTGACTCGGAGCTGATTTGTGACTCGGATCTGTTTTGTGAATCGGACCTGATTTTTGAATCGGGCCTGATTTGTAAATCGGACCTGATTTGTGAATCGGAGCTCACTGTTGAAACGGAGCTCAGTGTTGTATCGGAGCTGATTAGTAAATCGGAGCTGATTAGTGAATCGGAGCTGATTTGTGAATCGGATCTGATTTGTGAATCGGACCTGATTTGTGAATCGGAGCTGATTTGTGAATCGGAGCTGATTTGTGAATCGGATCTGATTTGTGAATCGGACCTGATTTGTGAATCGGAGCTGATTTGTGAATCGGACCTGATTTGTGAATCGGATCTGTTTTTTGAATCGGACCTGATTTGTTAATCGGACCTGATTTGTTAATCGGACCTGATTTGTGGATTGGACCTGATTTGTGAATCGGACCTGATTTGTGAATCGGACCTGATTTGTGAATCGAACCTGATTTGTGTATCGGAGCTTATTATTAATTTGGAGCTGATTATTTAAACGGAGTCATTTGGTAATTCGGAGCTCATTAGTTAAACGGGGTCATTTTGTATTTTGGAGCTGATTAATGAATCGTAGCTGATAAATGAATTGTAGCAGATTCTTGTATCGGATCAGATTCTTGATTAGGAGCTGATTAGTAAATCGGAGGTGATTGGTAATTCGGAGCTGATTAGTGAATCGGAACCGATTAGTAATTCGCAGCTAATGAGTGAATCGGAGCTGATTAGTAAATCGGAGGTGTTTTTTGAATCGGAACTGATTTGTGAATCTCACCTAGGGATTATAATGGGGACAATTTGGTTGTCCCGCAGACAATTCCGTCTTATCCTGAAATGCTCGTGATATGCTCCGAGGGCATTGATTCACATGCATTTTTCTCTCCCTCTGCCTCTTTGTGCGAGGGATGGAATATAGCCTACTGGCACTCTCCCTCGTCATCAATCGAGCGACACGTTACGGATTGTTCTCGTCCTCGCCCTCGTGAGGTGCTAATTTTAAAATACACCCCTCTCCCTCGCCCTCGTGAGTGCCCTCGTTATTTTATATTACACGTACATACATAACCCCCATACAATTCCCTACAATCCCTAAGTTTGTCATTTCTGCTCCTGATACAAATTTTCTTAACCTTGCTCTCCGTTGATACTGTACATACCCCAATTCTAAACCTAAGGAACTTTTGTATAGCTTAGAAAGTGTATAAAATTGCCTACAACTTAGCGTTCAAAAATATTTAACTTTGTAAATTTTTGACAATAATATTTTTTCATTTTAATCGGTTCAGTGGCTCACAAAATGACAAAATTATTATTGATTAGAAATTATTATTGATCAAATCTGTTTTGTCAACCTCAGATTAGCAACTGTTAGTCACAAGTAGTTCTTTAACCTCAAAAGAGTAATATTCAATATCAAAACAGTATTAATCAAATATAAAACTCTAGTAGAGTTATTGGTTACAAATTACCAAGTCTCACTGACATCTTAAATTGGAAATTTATTCTGGAGTTTAACATGAGAAATGTTAAGATCAACAGGAAGACCTTTTACATTTTAAAAATGAAGTCTGGAATTTTGTGCCGGGTCATAGACCATGTACCGAAGCTCGTATAAAATGTCAACCTATCCCATGGAGAATGGGGCTACGGTTACTTGTTATATGTATTACTGTGAATAAAGTTCCCGTTATGGAGTTAGTCTTGCTACAGAACAATGTATGTAAGATTTATGCATAAAGGTCTACGTAAGATAGGGTCATGAGGGCTTATATGTGTACTTTGCCTACCCCTCTTTCGTTCACATCCTCTTCATTGGTCCTCTCTCTCTCATGTTAATGAGGGCGCCTAAAATCCACTTGTACTCGCTCTCACCCTCGAATTTCGTGAGGGCGAGGCATCCCTCAATCCCTCGTGAGGTCATTCGTGACCCTCACGAGGTATGAGTTCTTCCTAGAGGTGGGATTCGGGCTTGACTTCAGGCCCGAACCCGGAAGAAACCCGAACAAATACTCTATTAGCTCGACCCGGCCCGCCAACGGGCTAAATATTTGATATTCAACCCGGCCCGTTTTATGCTCCTTAAATTTTGTGAAGCCCGAACCCGTTAAAAACCCGGTCTCCAAATTTTTTTGCAACCCGAACCCGCTAAAAACCCGATCTTTAAATGGTTTTAAAACCCGATGAAAACCCGGATTTTTAGTAACAATTGAATCCGATGTGAAACTTTTGTTTACACACTCTATTATATTATCATACATATACTATCCATTCCTACTCATCACATTTAATAAGCACTAAAAGAGCAAAACTTCTTTTTGGCTCTGAAAATGTTTGAACATAAACTATCCAGCGGAAGGGATCGTTTCAAAATGCTTAAGCATGTTTACGTATAAAATACAATGAACTATTCTTTATCATGAATATACATACGTGAAAGTACTAAATTCTATTCTAGTAGGATTGTCGGGTCATTTGTAATTTTTGGCCCGCCCGAAACCCGAACTGAAAAATAAATACAGGCCCAAGCCCGATCTTAACCCGGTTTCATTGTTTTAATGCAGCCCGAACCCGGTCGGAGCCCGACGTAAGTTCGTATTTACAGCCCGAACCCGGCCAAAAACCCGGCCGGGCCGGGTTCGGGCCGACCCGAATCCAAAAACCCGCTTCCGGGCCCCAGCTCTAGTTCTTCCCTAGCCCTCAATTTTTGAGGGATGAGGGCGAGTTCCCATCATAGAAGAAGGCCCTCAACAAATGAGGGCGAAGCAAAATTGTACAAAATGTACGTACTAAAACGAGGGCGAGGGTGAGTACTAAAAGCTAGCCCTCACGAAGTTCGAACAGCAGTATTAAATCCCGCGAGATAATTCTCACATTTCCTCTTTGCTGTACCTTTTTCCATAAAAGAGTCGAATTAGTTCAAGATCTTAAGAATTAGCTAAAGTTCAGAAGAATTAGCTAAAGGTCTCAAGAATTAAGTGTATGCTTGAACGTCTTAACTGGGTGATACAGAACTAAGGGACTGGACTGGATGGGATAACTATTTGAGGCGACGAAACCAAATGTAATGCATTTTTCTAGGGACAAATAATTGACTAAGCAACTTTTTGACGGGGCGGGACAAATAATTCACTGCACAACTTTTCCACGGATCAGGACAAGATTTCACGTCATAGGACTTTTCGCACTTCTCACTCCATTGGGGGGTAATTAGTTATACCTAGCTCTCACCTCACGAGGTTAGCAGTTAAGTCTATTGCACTCGCCATGGCCTAAACCTTCAAGAATAGCGACGCTTCTACTCGCCCTCAGACTCGAGGAGCGAGAGTGAGTGCTTGTTGTTAAGAGTAGACCGTGGAATCCACAAGCCACCATGGATTTCAAAAGCAGTTTGGGAAGAGAGGGTGAGAGGAAAGCGTCCTCTCACATCAAAAGATATTCCTTCCAGAAGAAGAAAAAGATTCAATTAAAAAAGGTTCGTATTTAAAGACCGTCGAAGGAGAAACGAATACTAGGGGAATATCCTTCAAATACTTTGCAACTACGCAATAAAGTCAGTTGAATACATTTTACTACTTATATAAAGATGATCAATAGTGGGATTCGAAAGGGGTATTTTGAGAACAGGAATGTTATTCAAAATTAAAAATGTTTCATATATTTTCCCATGAGTCCAGTCCTATTAAAATTCTTCCCATTCTTTAGATAAAATACAATCCAGATTTTGTGTTGACATTCCCCCCACATAGAAAATTCACCTACAGATATAACGAAAGTGCAACAAACTTTTTGTGAGAGGTTACATACTCATTGAGCAAATAACGCGGAAGAGCTACATTAGTATTGACTTATAACCACAAAGTCAAGATCAAGTTCATATGGACTAAACGCACACACACTGACCAGCATTTTATTGTAGTAGTATGTTTTCATACCCCTGTTGGAGGGACCTTTGCGACACGCTGCTTCCCCTTGTCACGACCTTTGCAAATGCGGTATTCCTTGCCAGCGTCCTTTAGAAGCTTGTTTTTTCGATTCCCGTTCTCAAAGATGTTGATCTTCTTACTCGGAGGCTTCCCCCAATTCATTCGATTGATATCGGACTCCGAAATTAAAACTTGCCTTCCGTGTTCCATTTTTGACTTCATGAAACGTATGTACGTACATATAAAATGGTGTAAAAACCAGCAACAAAACGCAGTACTTGTACCCAATACCTTTTAATCCTCATGCGCCTAAAAATGATTTTAGGACACCTAATTACATGCATTGCGGATGAAGTAATTTATTACGGGTAATGGTGTGGTCAATGATTATTTAAAATAAAAATATTCAAAATATTAACCAAACATCATCTGAAAAGTAGCTGGTTTTTTGAAAATGTTTTGATATTTTAAGTTAGTTATTGTCGGTTTAACTCTAAATTGTATGTATCCATGAAGATTTAAAAATGTATTATTTTCAGTCGCGGATCGTACTTTTGAGGCCTACGTCCACATTAATAAATTAATAATACAGTAATTATTACTGTATGGGTTCAAATTTTAACCGAAAAGACATTTCTGATCACAGTAATAGGGGTATGTGAATATTCCCAGGATGGTGGAAGTTCATTTTACACCGTGTGCAGTTTGGAAAAATAGGTCCTAGAATATTTTAATTTATAGCCGTATCGTGTACTGTACAGGTGTTTCACAAATTGTAATGTTCAATATGACCTGTGGTATCCAAACGTATTTCATCACCGGTTGAATTAACTTCGTCAAAATAATGACATACAGAATACAATTTTCAAGATAATTTCGAACTCTTTTTCTCCAAAATTACAAAGTAATTTTCAAATTTATTGTCAAATTGTATATTTTGTTCTATTATATTCCACGATTCTGCCCAAAATGCCCAATTTGTCCTCGATGAAAATGCCCAAAATGCCCTTGCCCAATATGCCCTATTATGCCGCCCTCGCCCTGAAATGAAAATGCCCAAAATGCCCTGGCATTTTGGGCGGGCGAGTTGCCCAAAATGCCGGGCATTTTCAAATCGACATACCCTAAATGCAGCTACATATTTTCGTTCTTAAAGAGACATAATATTGTAAGGGAGTTTCTCAAGCCGATATAGTGCAAGGATGTGATGTATAGGGGACTGGGAGGAAAATATCGTGGTGTAATGGGATTGTGGCATTAGTGACGCGAGTGAGTGTTTCTCCCTTTTCCCCCTCATCCAATAATCTTTATTTCCCAAAAATACATTATTGGTCATAAATATATGATCAGAGCAAGACACGCTCCTTACGATTTGATTACAGTTGACAGACATGACAGCATTACTAGTTAACAAAACTGGAGGGGTCCCGTCCCTATGTGGCTCCTCCATTCGTTAATTTTTTATTCATTCCCTCAAACACTGAAAGAAATTACAAAATAATTATTACTTGGATTATATCAAGTTGCACAGTTTATTATAGTTACATAAAATAAGTGGCTTTATAGTAAGGGCAGGATTTAATATTTAAATACATACGTAATTATGTATAGATACTTGGGAGCATGCTAATGAAATATTATATTGTACATGCAAAGTAATCGAATAACAAAACCTTGCACGAACGTATTGAAAGTTATAGGATATAAAATTCGCTTGAGCGTATGGAACGCTGTATTTTTCTAGTTTTTTAACACCTTTCATGAAAATATTTTATGTTTAGATACCAAAATCATATAGAAAATGAGTTATTTTTTTCCAAAATTTAGTTCTATCAAAAACTAATCCTCGCTATGTCAAAATCATTCTTGGCTACAGATTTCCAGGAGGAGGATTGTTATCTGAAAGGAGCAGCTCATGCTCATTCTGTCCTCTAATGTTCCTACTCGTGACAATTTATCGAGGCTTCTATCCCCACAGCCCCATTTAATCCTTCGGATTTCTATTTGTATGTAGCAGTGGTCGTCACGGGAACGGGTAAAACCCGGGTACATGGGAACGGGAACGAGTACAGGAACGGGTACGGGAACAAATATTTTGTTCCCAGCCAGTTTGGGTACGGGAACGGGAACACACTCAATTGGACCCAATCACCGGGAACAGGAAGAGGAGTGGGAACAGGAACAGATATTTTCAATTTGTTCCCGTTCCCATCGGGAACGGGTACGGTCTACGCATGATCCCGTTCCCATACCTATTGTTCCCGGGCTCGAGTGTGTACTTTTACCATCTTCTAGGAACACACTCAAAATTGATCTTGGAAGACTTAATAGTATTTATGTAAACAATTCAATTTGCATATTCCATTGTATTCTTTTGTTCCTGCAATTTCTACACACATATCCTTGCCTTAAAGATAATGATGTTAGAACTCCTTTTTCAGTACAACTGAGGTATTTTCTAGAATAATTCTATAAATTTAAAATAATAAACATTGAAATAATTATTATTAGTTTATTCTTTTTTTTTTGTAAGTTTTACTCTTAATGTTATTTCAAATAAGACTAACAAAGGGAAACTAATCCGTGCTGGCATATATTTTTCAGATATTGTGTGTATGCAGAAAATTATCTATGGGCCAACAATGATCTTAAATATTAAGTACCGTTTTGAAATCCTCGTCAACATTCATTTTTATTGTTGGAGAAGCAACATCACTGCTCCATTCGTTGTTGCATCCTTTCCCAGTATGGCATTTTAAAGTGTTGATATTCGTTCTACTCGGTATATAATCTCTGAAGATTTAAACAATTAGTTATTACGCTATTGTTTGCTATAGAGATGCGTTTAACCGCCCTGCACATTGTATGTTTATAACTGCAAAACGAATGGTTTGGTAGTTAAAAAAATTTTAATGATAATTTTTACCACAACTAAGTACAACACGACCTGGACCCGGGAACGGGACCGGCAACACTAGCTGTGGGAACGGGTACGGGTCCAGAACATTTTAAATTTCTGGGTACGGGAACAGGAACAGGTCCGGGAACGAATTTTTATTAAATTCATGGGAACGTGTACCTAAAATACTGTTCCCACTATCACGGGAACGGGTCCGGGTACGGGAACACTTAAGGGGAGTACCCATTCAGTGGGAACAGGAACGGGAACGGGAACAAACTTTTTGTACCCATGACGACCAATGGTATGTAGGAGAGAGGATCTGTGATAAAGAGC
The DNA here is from genome assembly GCA_947179485.1 of Allacma fusca. Classification (NCBI taxonomy): domain Eukaryota; kingdom Metazoa; phylum Arthropoda; class Collembola; order Symphypleona; family Sminthuridae; genus Allacma; species Allacma fusca. The sequence continues at coordinate 57,577,090 of OX359247.1, read as the reverse complement.
ATCAACGTTTACAGGAACGTGGTGGATAAATTGTACCCTCAAGGATTACCCTGAAAAATTTGACATTGGCGGAAAAGCTTGTATAAATGCGATTACAAAGATTGCCACAAGTTGTCAACGGACAAAACTAACTTGAGGGAGCGCCCAAACTCCTCAGCAACTCAAGTACGTTTGAAAGCCTTTTTTTTGAGGGCATTAGATGTTTTTCTCTATAAATTCATCTTCCATCCATAATTCACACTGTGATGACAAAGAACTCAGTAAATCGATTTCTTGTCTTGAAATGGGGTAGCATGGTATCGTACCTTGCATTTTTTATGTGCAATCATTCCAAAACAGCATGATGTCTCATTGCGTGCATGAGTCGAAGGATGGTTATAAATTCATCAGAAAGTCTTGCCTCATTTTCTTATTTATTTTCTCCATCTTCTCTCAATAATTTTCTACTGAGAATTAAATGTCAGGTTGCATTGCCGTTCATTCCCAGAAATATGAGAAATTCCTATGGAAATAATTGGTTTTGTAGATATCCTGTCAAATAAATGAATATATATTCAAGAAATAATACTATCCACTGAATTTTTTGAAAAGGGCACTTGATGGAACAAGATCCATAAATAAAAAGTCAACAAGGAAAACAGCGCCAGATTAAATAAAGCCAGTCTGAAAAAAGGCCACCTAAAATCACGGAATACAGATATTCCATTCTAAAAATCAATCGGAGCAATAAGAAATTATTATGAATTTTATGCTTTATCAATATTTGGATTTATTTATTAGCACCTGTTTGTCTTTGCCATTATTGACTGTAATAGTGATTCAGTATTTAGGATGTTTTTTGTTGTCCTTTTTTTAAACTTTCATAATGATAGGACTAACTACCACCGTCGCCAAGATAAAAATGCATAGAAAGGGGTAAAGGATAAGTAGAAAGGAGTTTTTACCATAGGCAAGAATATTGGAGAGTTTATAGGGATGGGGATGGGGAAACGTAGATTAGAGTACGCACTTGCTGTGAGATATTTCTGGGACTTGGAGTACTCAACAATAAAAAGTATATGTATTTATATTGTGCTTCACAGCAACTGTATAGTTAGTTTATTCAATTATATGAGTCATTATAATTTAGAATCTCTCACACTTGTCCCTCTCATATCGCAGCCTATTCGCGTCCCAAGTGTGAGGCTGCCAGTGTTTTTATACGGAGATGAGCGTCAATTCATAGGCCAATAATATTTAGTAACAAGTAGATACTTCATACAGTTGAAAATATTATTATAGCTCTAACGTAATTAATATCTGGAATTTATCCGAAAATAGACACTTCCAAAACGTTTAGTAAATTTTTAAAATTATTTTTTTAAATTAAAAAAATATTAAGGCATTATACTGTTTTGTGCTTTTTCTTTTTCCTCCTTGAATAATTTTGCTCAAAAATGAAAAAAGGATGCTAAAAAGTCTTAATAATTTGAAATTTAGTAAAAAAACGTTTTTACAATTTTTTTATGGATTTGAGATTCAAATTTAAGCGAGCTTTGTTTTTATTTGCTGATCCAGTAATAGCTGACTAAATAAATTATAAAAAATATTCTAAAAAAAATAAAAACATTATACACTAGCAAGGGCGGCGGCATTGCACACAGACGTCCACAACCAAGACGGTCCACCAAAGGTGTCCAAATGACTCAGCCTATCCTATATCCTTCCTATTTATAAAATTTGAACCGAGCCTACATATGTATATGCCTACATTTTAACTTTTAATCGCCGAATAGATCAGCCTATCCTACATCCTTCCTATACGGGGTCCAGCAAGCCTACATATTAGCCTACATTTCCCTAAAAAATTAGCTCAACGAATTCTACACCCTTCCTAAATCTTGTGCTTTTCAGAACTGACAGACTATTTAAGACCATTCTACTCTAATAAATTAAAAATCCTGTCTCAAGTAAATGGGGTTGAAATAAAATAGTTTAAGTTTAGACACCTTGAGCAAAACCCTAAGAGCAAAATAGTATGGATCTTGATTTGGTTTACGCATGGAAATAGTACGCAAATTTTACAACATTGGTCAAAAGGGATGTCACACTTAAGATTTCCTTAAGTTCCCACTTTACCGAATATTTAGAAGTTTTGATTTCGGTGAGGTTTCAGCTCATATCAAGGCGAGATAGCGCGTACTTTTCACCGTTGAACCACTCCATAAAACAATTTGCAAGTACCAGACGCCGACTATTCTTTAATTTTCATTTTGTCCATTCCATATGCCATTAAATGAAGATGACATGCTTCAATAGCCTACATATATGCCTATAATTCTACAATGGCTGAGCCTACCTATTTTGTAGGCTAGGTTTTAAGTGTATATTCTTGTACCCTATTTTGCCTACAAGCCTCTTTAATAAAATCCTCGCACCCTATAAATAGCCTACAAATAAGCCTATATGTAGGATAGGCGGACACCTTTGCGGTCCACTGTTTCAAATTAGAAATTAGCCTAATTATATAATGCCAAGTCTAACATTTTGTATAAATTACAAATCATTATACGCGTGAAGAAGGCCCCAACTCAGCACAACACATAGTCGGCTAACACGGCATTCGGCTTCAAAGCATGCACCCTAATAAAATTTAAACATCCCAACCGATTTCAATGCAAATGATTTCCCCGAACTCGGCATGAAGAGTTGGGCTGGTACATCTCGAAAAACCGCACAATATCCCGCCCCGTAGAAATTGCAATTGCCCAGCCCCATATGGGGAAATATCAATGTACGCTAATAACATCTACAGTTCTTAACCGATTTCAACAAAAGTGGGCTCCCAGAACTCAGCAAGAAAAGTTGTGGTGGTACATCTCGAAAAACCGCCAAATTTCCCGCCCCCAAAAAAATTCATTTACCCAGCCCCAAATGAGAGAATTCCAATGTACTCTAATAACATCTAAAGTTCTTAACCGATTTCAACAAAAGTGGGCTCCCAGAACTCAGCAAGAAAAGTTGTGGTGGTACATCTCGAAAAACCGCCAAATATGCCGACCCGAAGAAATTTTGTTTAACCAGCTCCATATGAGAGCATTTCAATGTATCCTAATAAAATCGAAACTTCCCAACCGAATTCATTGAAAATGGTCTCTTTGAACTCATAATTATGAGTTGCGGTGGTACATGTCGAAAAACCGCCAAATTTCCCGCCTCAAAGAAATTTCGTGTAACCAGTTCCAAATGAGAGAATTTCAATGTATCCTAATAAAATCGAAAGTTTTCAACCGATGTCAATGAAAATTGTAGTTGTTGAGGTGTCTGTGACTGATACACAGTAAAACCCCGATGTAGTTTGATTTACTATGAAAGTTACTGATTCCTCATATAAATAAGTAAATGACTTTCCCGAATTACTATTCTAAATATTAACGACAGTATTTATTGATATGTTAACTGTTCCGTAGTTTCATTGAAATCGGTTGCGAAGTTAACATTTTACAAGGATACATTGAAATTCTCTCATTTGGGGCTGGCTAAATGAAATTTCTTCGGGGTGGGGAAATTTGACGGTTTTTTGAGTTGTACCACCACAACTCTTCATGCTGAGTTCGGGGAGCCCAATTTAATTGAAATCGTTTGGGAACTTTAGATTTTATTAGAGTACATGTTTTGAAGCCGATGAATTTGTTGGCCGATGAGTTGGGGCTGAGTCTGAGTTGGGGCCTTTTTCACTGCTATCAAATCATTGCAATCCCAGTTTTCCCATCCACCTTGGTGGATGGCTTGAATGCTAGTTTATCATTAAAATGTTGAGATCAAAATGATAAATTGTATTTTATTTTAAATGCAAATTTGTTCACCCACAAAACATTTTGATCCCTCTGAGAAACTGATACAACAAAATCCTTTTCAGTCATAGTAAATACGCTAATAAAATAATCATTTCTAAATATCCGAAACCGCACTTGTAGTCTCAAAAAAGTCCATTAGAAATTTTTAGTTAACTTGGAAAGCACTAATCGATGTGTCTTCATAAAATAAAATCGGTCTGAACCGCAACCTTGAATATTTAAACACATCAAACATTATCAAGGCAATGTACTGAAGCTTTGACATCCGATTTGAGTTGGAGAATGTTTGGAAGAAATTCCTTCAAGCCTGAAAACGATGTTTTCAAGAAGGGCCCTCCATCAAAAGGAGAAGGTAATATGAGACGAAGTGATGGAAGGAAAGTGGACACAACTCAGGAATATTAAAAGAGAGCTGAGTTTCTTTTCTCTCTTCTAAGCCCATTTTTGCTTATTCTTTGCACATAAACGCAAAGCTTGTCGGACTACACGCTCAGCCGAATCACCCCTGACATTGAAATGGTGCAATCGGAGGAAAATAGAATAAGAATGAAGACCAGAGAGGAGAAAACTCCGGTCAATTTCAACTTCCAAGCAACTCCCTCGAATCCGCTAATACCCTCAGTCCGGAGATATAGAGACGTTTCATAACGCTCGAGGTTTATTCACACACCGCACGAACTCTCCTCAATTGCAATGGAATAGTCAATTTCCGTAATGTATGTATATGAACATGTGTTGCTTCAAACTGCCCGTCAAGTTCTGGTCTACAAACGAGGCAGTCAATAGCTGGCATCCCAAGTGCATTGTACAATTTGGGTTTCGATGGACAGCTCATGCAGTTCCACGTCACAGGTCACAGATGGTTTAAAAACTTTCTCATTCAATGGTTACTGAACAAATAAGACAAAATTCTGGAGGGTGTTTTCCATGTGTAAGGTTTTTGGTCTAGAGTAAATTCTCTTCCCAAGTATCTACTTTCCCCGGTTGCCCTGTAACGATATATACTGACTGTGAAATGTTCCCAGCTGGTGAGAAAGTTTTGTAATTAGGGGTAAATACTCTTGCAACGAGAATAAACTCCAATTTGAAAATAATCGTCAAATACATTAGATACAGTAGCTGGAAATCGATTCTTTACTGTTTCCTTGTAAGTATCTTTCTTCCAAACATGGAATTAAATGCAGATTTATTTCCTAACAGTTCCATCACAACTGTTACAAATGCACTTTTGTAGCTGTTGAATGGACTTGAGACCTGTAATGAAGAGGAAATATTCCAGAAATCCAATTAGAAACAAAGTAGGAGAAATGGGTTTCAAGTCACCATGGGTCTGTTTCCCGTGTGATTTAATTTTATATTGCTACGCATCTTTTACATGCATTGAAAGGCAGTACAAGGGAAAAGAAAGGGGGTGAAATACATTTTGAATTCGACACAATAACTTCACACTCTTTATATCTCCATGAGCGGAATATTAATGAGGAGCATCTTTTCCTTGTCTTGCTCTTGAAAACCCCTGTTCCTTAATGCCAGGATCAAATGTGGCAAAGGGTTCGTTTCTCCCCTCATCTCTTCAGCAGCATCTTCATTCTTCTTTCTCTGACAAATTCTCATGAAAATAATACAAACAGGACAATATGTACCAAAAAAGTTGAGGAGCTATGCGATCTTTCCCGAAATAAATATTGATAGATAATAATATACATACATACATAGTAATTTTCTTTTACAGCTTTCCCCGTATTCAGATAATTACTGTTAAGTCCTCAGGATTTTGTCATGTAAGAGATACAAATGCACTCAGAGCTGCTCTCAGGTACCAAAAAATCAGGATCCGCACCTGAACCCGACCCGCACCTGACATTTCAGGTAAAAAATTTTCTTCGACCCGAACTTGCTCAGTCGGATCCGAGCCAATACTTTACTTGTCAGGTATTTTTCGTCGGGTATTTCTAGGATACCCGTACCTGAAAAATTACCTGAAGTTCGGATCCGATGTAAACTCGACCCGAACCTGACCCGAACCTGAACCCGCACTTGACTTTCAGGTATTTGGTATTTCACCCACTGATTTAATGTTAATCTTATTGTTAGTCTAATCTGGGCAAAATATTTGCATACCTTAAATTTTATTTTACATATTTTTAGATTCTTTCGTAGAGCGTACAGTTTAGCCTACATTCGTAGATCACTCCTGAGATTTGACCCTACCTACAACCTGCATACATCACTCCCGAGATTTGTCGATATACCTACAACGATATGTAACTTTGTCGGAATTGAACGAAAGATTAATATTCTTTAAGATCCTCTCTTATTTCGAAGAATTTGTGTACGGATAATTTTAGGCAATAAATTTACACACTGAATCTGTTGAATCAACTTTTCACTTTGCACGAAAACACGTTATTTCGGAGGAGATCCAGACTTACTGGTGTCAACGTAAATAAAATTGAAATCGTTTGCACTGCAGCAAGTAAATAAAAGTAAAAAAACATATGTTCAAGAAACTCTCGATGGGGGTTTATTCAGCATTTTGGAATATCAAAGGTTCGAACATATCGTCAGGCAAATTCTAAAAAGTACCATTTTCAATGGACACCTCGATTAAAAAGCATGGGTTACGATATAAAAATGGTGCCTTTTAAAATCTAATGAACGATATATATTTTTTCCTCGAAATATGCAGTCTACATACAAGTGCCTACAAAATATTAAAAAATTTGAGCAAAATCTTCAATTTTATCTACTTATAAGCAAATACGTAGGGTATGCGGTCAGCTTTGTTTTAAAAGTTTATGAGTAAATGAACTAATAATTACAAGTGTACTTATGAGTCTCACCACACTAAGTGAAATGGCTGTATACTATTGATTTTTTCTCTGGCTTATGGCCTTGTTTTGAGTCATCTTCACTTTGATTAATTCTTCGATGATTTCGGCTACTTTTTCCCTTATATTGAAATCTTACAGTTTAAATTCAAACACACTTAAAGTTCATGCTAATTACATCGAAATTACGACTTACTTCTAATAATTGTTAAATAAAAAACCACTGCCCTTTAACTCTCATCGATAATCACTGCACAAGCGTGGTTGACGGTTTGCTAAACACTTCGGTATTCACTGTTTTTCCCAAACCAAGTGCCCTTATAAATATTGCTTGCAGAATGGAAGGTTTTTTTCACGTGAAGTTTGATTTTTTTGCCGGAAATAAATACCTGCAAATTACCTGAAATGTCAAGTTCGGGTTCAGGTAATTCAAATACTGTGACCCGAACTTGAACCCGTTAAAATGTTCAGGTATTTTATTTTACCCGAACTTGACGGTAACCCGACCTGAATTTTCAGGTGCGGATCTTACACGTACCCGCACTCGACCCGATATTCAGGTACTTAATTTTAGTTAACCCGAACCCGACCCGACGGGTATTTTTCAGGTACTACCTGATACCTGGAAGCAGCTCTGCATGCATTGTATTGTCGCTGAATGGGCAAAGTTAATCCAGATGCATTTTTTTATTAAAAAAGAAGATTTACACGCAGGTTCACTGTAAGCAAAACGAACAACTCGAATCGTATTTTCTAATCAGCAAAAAATAAAAATAATGCATCTTAAACATTTTGCTTTTGGGAGAAAACATTTTGTAGATCATTTTGATATTATTCAAAAATGTACCCAGGTAGTTTTTACTCTTCACTGACGCTATGCATGATCAGAGCACTTCCACAACCGGATATCAAAAGGGTGTCCATCAGACTCTTTAAGGGTCCGTACTTGAAGTGCTGGTTATTAATGAGGAGCAGAGCCTAAGTACTAGGCTACGAATAAAAAAATAAAATCCTAACGCAATAAATACATTATGTAAGACAAGGGAGTATTGTTAGAATGTAATTCAGTGTATGAAATTACTTACGAAATAATTTTTGTATCATATTAGTGAAGATTACATAATGTTAGGTATAAGATTCTTAGTGTTTTCATTTAGAGACTTTCAGTTATGTACTGAGAGATATTCCTTCCAGTTTCGTTTATATTTAGTTGTTCATCTCACAGCAATTATGTATTTTTAGTTATTGATCTTCAGATCAAATATTACTGTTTAATTTCCTAGAATAAATAACTTGCCTTCGAGTTATTATTCTACTTCACAATTTATTAAGTCTTTGATTGCAGCATTAATTAAAAGCACGATTATCCCCTTATTTCAAATGCTTAGATTATTTACAGTTTCAGCGAATATCAGTAATCCGAACTCTCACTGTAATGACTCCTTTACATTTCAGCCGCCATTTACATATGTTATAAGAATTTTACAAATACTCAGAGGACTACTTGAGCCTTTTTAGCTGTCATATTTTATGAGCAGTAATAAAAGTAAGTTTTCCACATTTCCCAAGTGTCCTCAAAGTGTTTGTGTTATTAAAGATGCTCCGAGTGGAAACTGTTAATGCTTCGAAATACCAAACACTTTTTGAATTCAACAATAAATTTCAATTGCATAAATTCAAAGAAAATGAAAATATTTGGTTTATGTTAATTACTAGAAATTGAAGAATCATAATCAGTTATTTGCAAATACATATGTAATTACATGTAAATTACAATTTATAATTATATTGTATGCACTTTGTTGGCTCTAATTCATATATTTAAAAAGGTATGCTGTTATAAAAATAACTTCGTTACGCGCCTTTACACAGAGGGTGCATTTATTTACGAAGAATATTTTCTAAAAGAATATTTTCTACAAGAAGATTCCTAGCACTATCTACTGCAATTCCAAAGTGGGGTTTATGTGAGGAACAAGGAAATTTATTTACACTAAAAAGCGAGTGGGGGAGAGGAAAACAAATAATTACTCTCGGAAGTTATGCTTGAAAAATTTATTAGAAAAACGTTGAGGGAAGTTGAGAAAATGCGTTTGTATAAATATGCGTAGAAAGGAATCCTTTGGATATTTAGCAACCTTTGGGGAGCTTTCAGGCGGAAGGGAAAAGACGGGCTAGTTGAAAAACACAAACAATATTATAATCACCAGCCCTTTCATGAAGCATCGTGTAATCCTCTTGAAGCAACGGTTGAGTGCCTCTTTAATGCATCCAGCTATTTTCATGTAAAACTAATTCTCATCCTAGGAAGTTCTCCAACAACTGTGTCCTTTGTAATATCTTGGGATTTACTGATGCAACTACTTTGGAAAAATACTTAATCTTCGTCGCTTTCATGGCGCGCGTAGTTTTTTATCATTGTAGAGTGTAAGTAAAATGTTCCACGTATACTCATCATGTCGTTGATTTTTAAACACTACTTACATCATCATAGTCTAATGTAGTCATAAAACCCACCCTGTTAGAATAATTTTTATAAGGGAACAAAATTATTTTTGACACGCTAGCATATTACACCAAACACCAAAGTGTTAATGCTTGATATGAGAAAGATTTGCACAAGGGACATTTTTCTCGTTTTCCAGGTACACTTATAAATACGTATAGATACTGTATGTGTAATAATTACAGATTATACTCTTGTTATAAAATCATCCCAAATACCGACACATATTGTCCTCTTGAATTAAGTACATGCTGCAATATTATTTTAAGTAATACTGCGGTGAAATATGATTATGGGAATAATTTCCTTTAACATAAATACAATTATCACAGGTTTAAAACTTATTAAAGTTTACAATTAAGTTCGACACCTCAAGTAAAGGTATTTTACTATTTCACACATATACAAATGCATACGTATGTACATACGCACTATATGGTGCACATTCTGCAGATTATTGCTGCAATATTGAATAATTGCGGGAGAGGAAAAGAAAAGAACGGAGGCTAAGCGACAACGATGAGGGATGACAGATCAATTAATAAGTGGAAGACAAGGCCACAAGAAATCGGATTGTGAGGTTGAGAAAAATTGACAGCTCATTCGTGTTTCTGGTGCACCGCGTAGAGTAGAAAACAAAAGGTGGAGATCTCGCCCTTATCTCTTTTCGCCATTATTACCAACTGCTCTATACTGTGGTTCCTTATCATCTTTGAAATCCGAACAAACAAACCTCTGGAGTGCTCGAGGGAAATCGGGAAATTATAACAGTCAGAATCTGAGAATTGAGTCTATTTATATATGAAGGAACGAAATGTGGATTTCTCGTTCAACTCTGCCGAATCACGTGTGTGATCTTTCGAGTGTGCATTGATGTCATTCTCAATCATTTCATTTCTTTCTCCGGAATCCCTAATCAACTTTCCAACTCTACGCAGACTTTCCCTCACTTTTTGCACTCTTGACTTTCTCCCATCCATTGCTTGTAAGTGTTAATTGTCGTTTCCAAAAACTCGTTTAAGTGTCTGAAATTTACTTGATTGTATTTGGTGAAATACTTTCAAGTGCTAATTTAAGTAAACTCTTTTGCCTTAAAAAATAAGCCCCTAGAATCCTAATGATCGATGATAATATATTTGTAGTATTTACACGACCTGTTCTGTTATAAATGCATCGTGATCGGCGTTCTGTTATCAGTCTGTAGATATCGCAAATAAGAAACGAAAGAAAAGCTTATTTCAAAGCTTCTGCAGTAAATTTAAAACGAAAGCTTGCATTAATCCTATTTGCCGTGGAACTGAGAAAGACCAAAACGTAAAAGGGGAAAAAATATGGAGTTACAATATCAAAAGTGACATTTTAGGAGACGCGTGAGGTTAATAAAAGGATTGAGGAAATGCTTCGAAATAACTTCCGAGGTGAATTCCTGTTCAATGCAGTACCAACAGCGTATCTGTAAATATGCATAATAGTTTGTGAATATTATTTGATATTATCAAAGTCAAGTTCTCGTGTTGGGAGGACGGAAGCTACTGTGTAAGCCGTTGGCGAAATAGACATCAAATCTGAGAGGAAAAAGTTTTGGGAGCGGAAATGTTTTATCTGCTTTCCATATTGATTGCGTAATATAATTCCTCACCTTCCTGCACACTAACCATTCGAAGAGGGCTCATTATTCTCATCGTACCTTCCTTCGTTTTTACAACGCATGTTCTTATAATGTCACGTGTTATTCTTTGTAGTTTTTTTGTCAGATGCTTGTCAGTTTAAGCAAGTATCGCGTACATTTGCAATGCTATAAGTTTAGCCCGGCCACATACATAGCTATGAAAGGAATGGACGAATGAACAAAATTGATTGATTGCTTTTAATGAATTATGAGAACATTAATTGAATAAAGACTGATTTAGAATAATAACCCGAAGGCTGATTTTTTATTCTAGCAAATGAAAAGGAAATCAATTGATTCGCGCTCAACAACTAAAAACAAGTACAAGTGTTAGAAACAACTCTCAGTACTAGACTGAGAGCTTCACAAATTAAACTAAGATTCTACAATCTGTTATTATGTGATGTACTTAAAAACTTTAGGGAGTTAATCATACGTAATTCGCACTCACTGAAGGAATTTCATAATTCTTTAAGCAAAATATAAGTACTCTAACTTAGCCAGTTAATATTTTATCACAATTCAGACTTTTAGATGAGTGGCGTCCAGATCATTACAACGGTTTGCTCTTTGCGGGAAGTGCAATTTACCTCAGTAATTATTACACGTGACTTTAAAAGATTCTTCGCAGTTACAAAATATTGCAGTGAAAACTAGTGGTCGGATCGATTCAATTTGATTCGAATTTTTCAATTTGATTCAATTTGAAGCTTGAATTGAATCGAAAAACCGATTTTCGATTCAATTTGCCCCAAAGCAATTCAATTCGATTCGATTCACTCAGTGAATCGAATTGAATCACAAATCAAACGATTCAAACAGGAAAGCAGTGTCATATGTATTACTATACAATGTAGTATATACATATTATAAAGGGTATAGTACAAGCTACGCTAAAATAACAAACGTTGTGGTACCTTTTTTCCACATATTCAAAATCCAAATACTACGTCACGTAGTATTTGGATTTTGAATATGTGGAAAAAAGGTACACGTGCCCAGCCGAAGCGGTATTGGTGAATTGTTTGAATTGCAATTCACATGATATGATTCGATTCAGTTCAATATCAAAATCGAATCATTCGATTTGGTTTTTCTGCAAATCGAATCGAAATACTACTGAATCGAATTGAATCGAATTGAATCGAATCGAAAATTTCCAATTCTGAATTGAATTGGTCCGACCACTAGTGAAAACTGATATTCGTTATTACCTTTAGATCTTTTGTAGAAGCTGTTTTAGTACATATATCCCTCATTACGTTCCCAGTGTGCTCAGCTTCTAATATTTTCAAAGCTTTTGACACATTAATTTTGTTGTGAATAATGATTATGTTCTATAATCTCTATATTCTTCTGAATAAAATAATCGATTGTCTGTTTATTAAGTCTTATTCATCTGTCAAAAGTCGCGGTTCTTATAACATTTTAAGTAGTCCATGTTTACATCAAAATGAATTTAGCATCTAAATAATGTACAAATAACAAGAGGAAGTTTCATCAAAGAAATTTGTCACACAAATTCCTATAGACCTTAAAACTATAGACAGTCTTGAGCTGGTCTTGAGTCTTGAGTCAGTCTTTAGTCCCGAGAGTTTTATTGTCTCATAAAACTGTCAATCTGCTGTGTAGGCAAAGTCCAATGGTTTGCATCCTCGGTCAAGTTTCCTCTCTCTTGAAACTCTTGCTGCAAGTGTGTTATTGCTGAGTCGTCACTTTCAGTTCCTCTTTTCATACTTCATGATATTCATACATGATAAATACTTTATACATGACAAAATCATTCATGATACAAATCATACTTACAATTAGTCAATAATCTTATTTCCTAAATGATTTAACAATAATTTCAACAAATTTCTAAGAAACCCATTGCATGGAATCAATAACATTTGCAACAGATGGAATGTTTTTTAATTGTTTAATATTTAGGTAGTAATTGTAAACAAATTAACCCTGGCTCAAATCATAGCAGATGAGCAATTGGACATTTCCTCTCTCTTATGCAGGTGTCAGAAAATAATTCCGTGGAAATAGAACAAGTTGTTATATGTAATTTTTCCATTGTGAAGTATTCGTGACCATTTTGGGGTAGCCATAATTTAGGTAAACAATCAATATTATTTAGCCTTTAATTCCTACACGCTTAAGATATTACAATAAACATCTTATTTAAATCAAAACGACTATTCATAGATATTTTTTCATTCAATACAAAACTAGGAACTGAAACTGTTTACTGCAGCGAATCTTCCCCCTCAAACACTCGTTGAAATTAGCTGTACAATTAATTCCAAAGATTTGTCTTAATTTTGATCCACTGCTGAACTTCGACTGGGACAGAATTTCCCATTTCAGAGAAATTTGGTGGAATATCACAATTTTATAAAGAAAAATACAAATGTTAACTCTGACGCCAGTCAATGAAATTTTCGAGTTCATTTTAGCTTTATGAAAATGTTAGAGTTTGACAACATCCATTAAAAATACAGATATAAAATTAGCTAATTAATTAGATCACAACAGCAGGACAAGCTTGTACTATTTCGTGGTAAATCAGGTAATTCTGACAACGAGTTTTGTATAATAACCACGAACATGCTCCACGAATATTTCCCAAAAATATTTAATTCAGCGTAGAAACCCCTCAAAGTTTCTGAAAGGCAGACATTATAATTATTTCATTGTGGAAAAAATGTCCCGGATAATAGAGAATTTTAATTTATTTTTGTGCCATTTATTTTAATCTGACATTTCACTGAAGTTCTGTGACTATTACGCCGGAAATTATTTTCTCACCTTGTTGATTATTTGAGCTAATAAAATGATGTCGAAATTATTAACATCCACTGTAATTCTTACGGAGACTATTAACATTTTGACGCATTCCCGTAAATCTGAATGTGGTTTTTATTACTCATAACAGTACATCTTTCTTCTGAAGAGCAATAATTTTTGCATTTAGGAGTAATTATTGTAATAGAGTGCAAAAGGTACGTGATTATTATTCATTTAATGCTACCATATCGTCGCTCACGCTCAAAGCCATTCAGTATTCAAGTTCTTTAAATTTTTTAAATTCACATTGGGTATCCAAGTAAAACGACTTGAATACCATCCCAAATTGTATTGTATATTGTCACTGAAAAAGCAAACTTAACTACGTGCACATGAGCACTTAGACCATTTTGCCTCTTCAGCGATGATAATGCTGATTAAAAGATGCTTACGTATAATGGCTTGTATATACTGAACAAAACCACCCTATACTTATATGTAAATACGTTAAAAATAACATTGTCATATTTAAATCTATTTTGTAAAAATTGCTTTTTTTCTCAAATATGTATTTGTAGATATTACAGTATATCATCAGTTGTAGCCTTCAGGAGATATGTATATATATATGTATAGTCAAGGAGCATGTGAGTTGAATGTGAGACGTGGTTGCCCGGGGGAGATATTTTTCAAGGAAGAAATGACTGGGAGCAAATGAAGGGAATGATGCGTTCATTTTCATCTTAAGTAGACTTTCAACCACAGAAATCAGAGGAGAAACAAAGACTTGCACACAAAGCATCAGATAACTCAACTCCCAGCCTCTCACGCTACATCATTACAGGAATGACAGGTCCATTCCGTTCCAACGTGAAAATCTCTCCCTCCCTTCCACTCGTCTTTCACGTAGTTCGGAGTCCTGGCTTATCTTGCCTCGAGCTGTCGTCAAAACTCGGTTGACTGATGAACAAACAAAAGGCCAAATGCCCATGAATCCTCCGGCCGTGTAACATATACCACGGAGATTGAAATACACGCTTGTGGTGTGTGTGTGTGTGTGTGTAGTCACTATAGTACTCCCACCATAGACCGTATGCACTGGTGCAATTTCCCGGAAGGAAAAATCATTTTTCCCTCTCATTGAATTTTTGTTGTTCGTTTATAAATAGCTGTACACGTGTTTATAAAATATTGCGAATCAATATACTTTTATTTCTATGAAACATAATATTATATTATAATTATTATAGTACTTGATTCACATCAAAATAATATTTTTGACGCTACTACAGTATATGGTAAGGTTTGCTATAACAATTGAATTTATTGAGTTGCATTTAATTTGTACCGAATCCATTTTGTTATTCAGAAAAAGGGATTCTGCTGTAACAGAGCAGTTGCAGAGAGAAAGTTGGTGTAACTCCTCACTATACTCGTCAAATCCAGTATTAAATTTACATACCCAAACCTACCCACACGACTTTTTAGTTAACCTGGAAAGTTTTGTCATATGCTAACCCCTTGTTAAAAGTCAACAGTAGGGCTAGGATTATGAAAAATAAACAAGGTAACAAGCACCAATCCAATTTCTTGACAATACACAAAGCGACGAGCTCCGGGACAACTAAATTAGAGATCTATAGACAGACCCCGAACTTTCTTCAGCAACAGTGATCCACTTTCTGCCTAACTTAATTTCCTAGTTTTTTTTGCTATGCGCAGTGACTCAAGTTGATCTTTTTTCTTCGAAGTTTGATGGCTAGGATTTTGGGACAAAAAGGAAGCATTACTTCGGTTAAGAATTTGGACTTACTATAAGAATCTTTCGGCAGTCGGAAAGTGGAATCCTTTTTTTTACATAATCAACTGTGAAAATGATTTTATACGGAGAAAAATTTCTTTGCAACACATAATTTTAAATAAATTGCCTTCAGCCCGTCGAAATCATACATTTCACATCTCGTTCTTTATAGAGCTCCAAAATCATTTCCCTTGTTTTTTATTTGCGAACTTGAGGATTATGACATGGCAGTTGGAATGAAAAAAATTGAAGTACGTAAACAGAAACCTATGTCAAAATAATCTCTTTGCAATTTTTTGAATGCAAAAACGACAGCAATCTAGAGGCGTCGATTTCCATGTCGTCTGGATTTTTGGCTCTAGGCTGAATTATGTACCTCAGAAATAGCTTCTTTGTCAGACTTACCGTCACTTTCGGCTCTTATTTCTTGACGGAAATCTTGTAAATTGGGGCGGATCTTCTCAATTTGCTCGCTGCCGAATCAATACTAATTTTAGTGCTTTTTGCCTTGTTTCTTTTAGTGCTACTTGTTTACTACCTTGAGTTTAGTAGACGACATGCAAATGTTACTTTTGATCGTTAACTCCCAAATCTCCAGCACGTTGTTCTTCCCTTATTTTAAAAATGTCTAACTAACAATGAGTATACCCTGTAATTTCTTATGACGGTGCGACCAAAACTTGTGCATCCGTTTCATAACGTATATACAAAATGAAATGTGAAGAATAAGAAAGGCCCTTTGAGGAAAACAATTTCCCTCTGATGAAGAAAAAGAAATAAGTAAATGAGACTTTATTATTCGAGGTTTAACACTCTTCATTTACTCGCATATCTTTCCCATATATGTACATATGTATGTACAATCCAATAAGAAACTCCGCGAGCGGCTATAAATGCTAGATGGTTTTTAGAGGCTGAGGTTTCCGGATGTTACTACCTTATCCTATTAATTTATAGCGACTCATTTTTTCTGCCCAATCATCTCTTTATTCCGGTGTCATCATTAATTTTAAGTCATGTTTATGTAATATTTAAATTCCAATTAAAAGGCTAGGGTTAACGCATAAGTAAACACATTATAATCCAATTTAAACAGAATTTTGCTTACTGTCCCAAAATGTAAGTTTGGAATTATTACATTTAGAAATTTTGTATAGTAACGCATTATCCATTACTTTGAGACTTTTGAGAATAACACCGACAAATTTAAATGATTAGTGGTATTCTTTTCGGACACACTCTTGGGTATTTTTAGTTTACGAATTTAAATTAAAACAAAATTTTTGAAAAGAAAACTCAATAATTGAATTATTTTTTTAACACTTGATGGTAAATACACAGATGCTACTTCAATTCGATTTTATCTGCGTTAACGCTTTACTAACTTTTATTTCCAAGTATGTACTCGTGGACTGATCGAACTGGAGTATTTGCTTGTCTTCCAATTACTCTAGTGGTTAAAATAAAAAATAAGAGGACACATTTCCTTATTTAAAATATTTGCGCAGTATTTAAAGGTAGATGGCTATGGATATTTCAATAAATGGGTTATATTCTAATTGCAAGTGATTACTTTAACTTTAAGACAATTTGACAGAAAGTATGAGTTCAAATGTTATAGCTCCACCCCATGCTGTTATATTATTGTCGTTAATGGCGCTGGTATGGTAAAGGATGGCTAGATTCTGGCCCAGAAGTAGAGAAAAAATATTAAATTGTGAGATAATATTGTTTTCAAAGCCTGATTTACAAATTTGAATGAATTGACTATTAAGCACAATCTTTTAGAGTGTTACGAGAGCGGAGATACTCACCGTCCAAAAGCTAGTAACAAACTGAGGAGACACAGGCTAGAAGGCGGACAGTACTTGGATTGCCCAAATGCCAAGCGAATGATACCGAGCAAGTTTTAGATCAGCAAACAGGAAGCACAAAAATACTTATTTTACGTTGAGACATTTTTACTTTTCTTCAATGTCAATTCAAATTTTACCAATATTCCAAATTCTTTTAGCTTGCCATCAATATGTACATTGCAAATATTTTTCAAATAATTATAATTTGTTCAACACAAGAATTTCATAGGGAAAACAACATTTTTTACGCTCAACATTTGTCTTCCATAAAGCTTCCTTTGTATCGCTGCTTTGTGAAGAACCTTTAAATTAAACAAAATTTGATGGTACTATTTTTTAAATTTCCTGATCAGCAAGGAAAATCTCAACTGTGTATATGTATATCTCCAAATATGAAAATTAGTAATTATAATAAAAATTCACTGCCACAACAAAAAATTTTACATTTCGTCCATATTGCGGATAATTATACGCTGCCTATATACGGTTGGCTGTCGCTACTAAATATCACAGTATATGAATTTTCTCGAAACGTTCATATTCTTTTACTGATTACAACCTTATTTTTTCTCCTTATAAAAGTGCATAACCAACACATGGAAAATGTGTTTTTTAGTAATTAAAGTGCTACTCCTGATTAGAGACATCATAGTTTCCTCAGTTCTCAATGCTTCGAAACTTGAACGAATGGAAATTCCACCCCTGTATTGAATTGCACTAATTGGAGAATAATTGCGGTTCCTAAAAATATGCGAAATATTTTTTCCCCTAGAAAATACAAACTTATAACGTACTATGTTACAGTCAAAGAGTTGTGTACAAAGTACGTTTTGACTGTAAAATAAATTACCAACATAATGTATAAAGCATATACAGTCAACTCTCACTATAAGGGATGCTGAAGGGACCGGCAAAATCTGTCCCTTATAAACACTAATCCCTTATAAGCATAGTGTTATACATTGTGTAAATGGGAATCGGGACTTCTAATCCTGATCCCGTATATCGAGAAATCCCTTATAAGGGTATCCCTTATAGCGAGAGTTGACTGTACATAAATTAGGATAAGGTATGCTCATTATAATGCAAAGCATATACTCATCCTCGCCTACTTTTCCCAGCAGACCTGAAAACTAACGGTAATATTTTTCACAAATTGCATACAAAATTTGTTTTCCCCCCACAAAAAAAAATTATTATAGATCCCATGATATGTATAGATCTGATTTGGTATTTTTTACAGAAATAGCAGAAATGGAAAACACAAATTTTGATTTATCCTACAAGTACTGTATAGACTACTATCATCAGACAATTACGCTCACTTTTATTAAGTGGCATGTAACCTTTGCAAATATTTGAACTCACACTTACATTAAAGACTTGAGAATATAAGGAACTGTTTATTTCGCAGATAAATTCAGGTATCAAATCATCATGTAATCCACTGCAATGGTATAGTTTTTATTGACCTACAAGAAGGAGTCAGCGCTAACATACCATTTTATTTGTAAAGCTTTGCTGGAATCAATTATGCAACCTAACTATTGTCTTTTTAGAAAGTGAGTCCTGTTAACACTTCCGTGTAAACAATCCGTCCAGTCAGCTTAATTTTTTTCCGTCGATATCATCTCCAGAACGGAGCAACTAAACAAAATGATGCAAGTGTCAAAAAATTGGCTGCAAACTGTAGCTCTGCCTTTTCGTACTTCTGGTAAGAAGCAACAATTAGGTTTCTACAATAGTTCTTAAGTCGACCATAGTACAATTTAGGTTCATTAAATGTCTGCAATATTAAAATATCCTCCGGAGTTACTGAACGTGTATAATCCAATAGTGTGTTTTCCAGGGTCTCGTAGGCTAGGAAGCCAGGAAGGTCAGTGTGAGAGAGTGAAGCAGACGGAGTGACAATAAGAAAGTACGTCCCTGCTGCTAATTTAAACAATATAGCTCTTATCCCGGCTAAGCTGTGGCAGAGCTTTCACCGAACGGCAAGATCAAATAACTTGGAATATAGCGCACAATGGGGGCTCTCAGCATGCCAGAATTGTGGGATTTTTGGAAGGCCGCCACGAAATTATATTTCTATGCTTATTGCATACGGGAAAGGTTAGTTGGGAGGAAAGAGGATATTAAAAGCATAAAATAAATCCCAAGTATACTCGTTTTCGGGGAGTGTAAGAGAGCGAGGAAAATGAAATCAGGAGAGAAATGAAACCGAGGCAGGACGTGTCTGCCACGATAATAAAAACCCGGGAGGATAGCAATGCTCAAATCGTCTCTTATCCTCTGCTCTTTTCTTCCTCCATGCAATTGTTATTGTTATTTTCCTTGAGAGTATCTATTTCGGGCATTGCACTCAAGTTTCTGTATTGTTCCCATTTCTCCAGGATTAAAATCAGAACAATGCTAGCAATATGTGTTTCTGTGGTCAAATATTGACCTAGCCAATTATTACATGTACAGTGAGCTAATTTTAAAAGGTCACTTCTAGAAGCAAAAAAAGTCGGCAAAGGGACATCATAGCATATGTGTATCTACATATGATAGTTATATTAATTTCAACTGGTAACTGGTCCAGTATAAATTTGGAAGGGAAGATTTTAATTGGTCGAACTTTTTGGATCAGACCAGGATACTTGGTCTGGACCGGAACACTCCCAACACTACCTCAAATGTAATTTAGAGTAAAATCACAGAGCTAATAATATGTGAAGGAGAGCGTATTGGAGGCTTCAGCTACTGTGAAAGCAAGGCTTTAAAAATTCCAGACCAAGGCTTGCTTCACAAACTTTGTAACGGTACACCTCAAGCAGGAAAAAATTAGGAACGTGCTTTCCAACATATTCAAGAGCTATCTAACCTCTGCACTTGTACCTGCCTCAGGGACCACAGCTGGCAGAATTTTGGTCCATTATTTCTTCACTCGAAGGTTTTATAATGCAACAAAAATTTACGAGTATAACTCAATCGTTTATGTATGACTGTTCCCTGCAGTCCCGATCCGACAGTACAATTATTTACGATACTTCCATCTTGAGATGTTAAATTTTTAGTTCACATATGTATGGTTTTGTAATAGTACGAATTTTTTGTAGCATAGATACTTTGTAAGGGAATATGTCCCTCGTACGCATATCTATAAGGGAATATTTTTATAAGAGAAAGAATATTGATGCTCCGGAGATTCCCTTGAAACCAGAGTTTTCAGGGAAAGGAAAGAACTGTCAAATAATCCAATATCAGTTACTGTGAATATTGCTGTAGGAAAATATAAACGAAATGTCGTTGTATTTTTTGTGCCTACTCCGTATTATATACATATGTATATACACAACGACTTGATAAATGTGTTTCCGTCAATTCGGATGGATCTAGGCCAATCAAGATAATAATTGCAATGGAAGTAAAAAGGATTATTTATTGCCCCGACATGCTCCATTCGTGCAGACTAATAGGATCCAAATTAGCAATGTTAATTTAATAGTGTAATAAGCAAACGGTGTAGGACAATAGTCCAATGATACAAATTTAGGGATTCATTGGTGGGGATTTTTTAATTTATTTAAGTTCTATTGCTAGTTGCTCCAATTTAGAGACATGCTTTTGGTTTTATTCGATAATTTGTCGTTGGATATGCAGGTAACAGCTTTGTAGATAATAAGTAATTACTATTACAATGGCTACCAAGTTTCGTCCAATCATATTATTGCATCGTTAGATCGGAATCCGATTTTACATAATGTTTTGGAACTAAACTACTGTATGTATGTTAATGTCCTCCACAAAATACTTTTGCATTACTAAATGTTCAGCCTGCATAGCAAAACAGGATTGATTTGAAGAGTGCATACTGTGTCTTGCTTTCGAGAACAATCTAAATCGTAGATCGAAGGATCTTTATTTTGTTTTTAACTTTTATTTTTATTAAAGGGAGATACTTACTCGAAAGAATCGTTACACTTTGAGGTACATTTAAAATGTTTAGCCGAGATCAATTTTTTGGAAACTAAAATTCTTAATTATTTTTTTTCCCGCTGAACTTCCAATTTGGATTACAGTACAGCACAGATAATAAATCCCTACTACGAGGACACTCAATAATATATCTTTGCGCAGATCCTTCCCTTGGCCACTTATTTGAACGCGGAATACTTGAGAAATGGCGTGGAAGTCATTAATTTAAATTAAATTTCGTTAGAATTAGCTATTAGATTAGACATTTAAAAATTAGATATTATGGATTTTCATAAGATCTTACAATATGCGTCTTGATTAATGTGAGTGTGTAAACTGGCTAGAATGAATTTGTAATATTATCGTAACCATTATAACAAATTTCTTAAAATATTTAGACACATTTTGATTTACCACAATTTAGTGAAATTTTATTAGTGGTAGGCGTGCCGTGATAAAGGTTTTTAGGAGAGTGTGCTCATCGTAGCATTTGCAATTTTGCTCTGTGATAAATAACGCAGAATAGAAATTGTACGGTAGTACGTGTTGTGGTATCTACTAGTCGCCTAATTGAGATTGTGATGCTAAATTATTGTAAGGAGTTTGTACGAAAATAAATGCAAGCGTAAATTTTTGTGTGCAAGATGGTTACAAATAATTGTAAACTGGGAACAAGATGGATTTTGTATTTGCAAAATCTAGGCGTTAATATTCAATTAAATCAAAGTTAGGCCAAAGTATGTAATCAATAAAATGACGAGGAAAAATTCAGAGACAAGATCAGATGCTCGAACAAGTGACAATAACGACAAAGGACACAAACCCCTGACTTTTAGTAAATCATTCATATTTTATACATTTTGCCTCACTTGAGGAAGTCCAATACACTGGTATGGGTTACTGATAGGCAAATAAATTGGTATTAATACGAAACAAGTAGTCAAAAAATGCATTGAATATAACATGAAACCTTAAATAATCAATATAAGTAATAGTACCATGTAAATAGTAGCATTAATTAAAATAGCTAAAAATGTCTTCTTTAAAACTCGAAAATATCACTCGCTGTTTCTTGAAGGTAAATGGCAAAACAAGCAAAAATAGGTCAGGAAATATATATGTATATAACATAAAAGCTTGCAGGAGAATCTTGCTACCTTACTGAACCGTAACAAAATACATACACAAGTCACGCATACCTGACTATAAACATTTGCATAATGTCACATGTAAACACTAACACTCCTGAACAGAAGTTATAAACTGTGCAAATATAACCATTGACTACTACATACATACATACGTGCATGTAGTGCTGTAATATTGTACTCGTTTAGCTTGTACTTTTGTTTTCGCTTTTCGTAAAAAAACAATACAAAAAATCCGTTTATGAGATATAAAACTCAAACAACAGCAAAACAGGAATTGAAAAAACAATACAATCCAAATTGAAAAAGCTGATCTTATAGCTGAGCCTAATAATCACAGGGTAATACTGTATAATCTCGTTTCACGGGGCTCTCCCATGTACAATAGATCGAATAGGTCCAGGAAATGTTAAATGTTACATTTATAGATAATTTCACAAAAATGTTAACAAATTACAGTTTAAAATATGTAACTAAGAATTTCTTGACCCAAGAATGTTATTATTCATAGACAAATTAAAAGAATGCGAACCGAATTTAATGGTAAAATCATGAACGTACCAGTTCAAAGAAATGAATATCACTAATTGTGAATAGCAGTCAAAATATCAAAAGTTGTGTTGAAGAACAAAGACAATTCGATGGATTTGTCGATACTATGATTATGGAAGAACATCAAATTGAAAAACAAAGATGGATACCTATTGTTTTCATTGGCTCGGCCTCCAACAATATTGCAAATCTCCTCGGCCTCTAAATGGAAACCTACGTTTAACTCCGGGTATCAAAATAAAGAATTTTTTGAATACTGTGAAAGACCATGAATACTTGTACTTGTGAGGAATATAAAAGATAAAATTATATTAATGTAAAATTCTTCGATAATACTGTAATCCAGTTTTAAAATTTGTTTTTTGTAAAAAATATTATTATTATTATTATTTTAAAGAAAAAATATAAAATACAATGATCTCAAAAGGATTTTCTCTCATAAAGGAACGGAAGTTAACAAGGGGATGTGGAATTGTGATATAATCAAGAGAAAAATTAACGCTGAAAAACGGAATGAAGTTGGAAAATAGTTTTACTTCCTCAAATAAAATGCTTTCAAAACTGGCCTCTTATAGGAAGATTATACTGCATACAGTCGATTATCCCTACAAAGACACTTTGCTTGTCATGGGGGTCGTAATAAGAATATGATGCCTCGTGTCATACGCCACCATGAAATGGGATACGCTTAACATTTCATTTTATCCAGAATTGATAACAAGCTTATAGTTTTTTTAATAAATCCCTTCAATCACTGAAATTACATGTGCTCCAACAAGAGTCCCCCTTTGTTATACGAAAATCCCAATAATCTGCAAGTCAACATTGTGGCCCTGTTGGAGGGTAAGCACTTCTAAAGTTGTTGTTGATCCGTGTGGAAAATTGAAAAGCAAAGATTGAGGCTTGCCTGCATTCTTTGATGGATTTTGTATTTGTACAGTAAAGCTTGGAAGGGGAGGCGGGAAGCACGGAAAAAATTGCTTTTCTTTTGAAGATTAAAATAACATCCCACCCTTCCCCGAAATTCTTCATCCCTGTAAAACCCCACTTTCACATCACTCCAACGTTATCAAAATTTTGTAAGTATGTATTGCCATTACAATGCGCATTTTAAAATACTGATTTAAATATTGCTATTTAATTCCCTGATTTTGACGTTTCTACGCATTTCCTAGTTTCAAATATAAAAATTTAAGGAAACATTTTAATGAACTGCGTTCAAAAACAATTTTGTCAACTTTTTAATTTCAATTTCAGACAATGATGTTCTTTTTGTACAAAATGCATATTTTTTTGTAGGAATTTTTACAATCTATTGTAAGTGTGGCACTTGTAAATAAAATAAAATTTTCCATATAATGTGATGTTGCGAAATGAAGAAAAATCAACTGGGATAGGTGGCAATTTGCTGAGGTAATTTTGCTCCGCCGGAGAGAATGCCCTCAGGGAGCTATTTATAATAAAAGTACATTTTATTTACAAAAAAAAATCCGCTGATAATAAATGAGTCATAAAATGATATTGAAATAAAAATCCTCACTTTACTTCGTATACATGAGTGGAATGAACGATTAAATGTCCCTCATTCCCAGGCGATGACAAAATGGAGGGCTTATGTTGTCGTGGTTAAAGTATAATTCTGAAATATGACCTCGTATAATTATGTAGATCCGCCTGGAAATTTATTATCGCTCCATAAACGTATTAGCTCACTGCGGATTTTCATTTTCATCCTACTCTGGAAAATCTGCTGTGGTTAAGGATTTACAGTACTCTCTGTAAATTCCCTGTCTTTTATGGGATATTGGACAGAGGGTAGCATATGTTTGGAAGTGGGACTACGGGTGTGTACAGGACCCTGATTGTCTCATATTTATTAAACAAGAAGCCATTATGACACGCAAGGGTGGGCTGTAATATTTCCTCTGAATTATCGGTTTACTGCAATATTACTCGCTTGTAACGATTCAAGGGAAATCCCTATTATTTGAATTTGCATGCTCCAAACTTGTGTGTTTGCAACATGTGTAACGGGTTAGGGCTGAGGAGATTAAACAAATCGCTCAGTGCAATCTCTGTATAGGAGCACCCCCCCCCAATAGCTCTACAATGTGACTCTTATAGTCATAAACGCCTTTTATGCTCAATTAACATTGTGGCAAATAATTGTGCTTGCTTATGTAGAAAAGTATGCTATGAGAACGGTACAAGTAGACTCATGCATATTTACAGTCAAATTTTTATATATCTACTGATATCCTTATAGTAGCTTTTTCTATGCAAAAAATACTTGAGATCTGGCCTGGAAATTTTCTCGGAGGTGAAACTTTGCATGCAAATTTGCGCCTTTTAGAACAGTACTCCCATGATGCAGTTGACTGTCCCAATTACCACTTTTCCATAAACACTCCAAGAATTTTCCCGACAGTGTCTTACAGTTTACATACTAAATAATGCCCTGTTAAGGAATTTACTATATAATGACAAAAAATCATGCATGTAGCGTCTTTGTAGAGAATGTATTGTATGTACGTGTACACATGTACATAGATATAGCTATGCTGCAGAGAATTTGCTGTTTTCTAAAAAATTTCTGAACAGAACGAATGCCTGGAACTTTTACGCTGAAGAAATCTACTTTAAAAAAATCTGTGAATCAACAGTCAACCACAGGGAAGTTTATTTGAGCTGTCAATTTTTATTAGGTTTGTGAATATGTATAGATATGGAATTTACGCTTTAAGAAAAAATCTCCACAGATTCCGTTCTCATATCAGCAATATTGACTGTTATTGGGGTCAATGGTTTGGCACTTTTTATTTTCAAAGGCTTGGGATACCGCATGCTGTGAATATTTTTCGACAATTCTTCTTTGTCCCATTTCTCCTGCCAAATCCCATCTCATATTCCTCCACTGACAACGTGGTTCCCATATAATTTTTTATGGGAATAACCTTTCACTTTTATTATTCAAATATGCGTAAAAAATTTTTCCAATGGAAATCCGTTTCTTATACACGCTTGAGAATGATTGCACAACTTTTGGGACGTGTCATTCTGTCTCAAACCAAAGCCAAGATTCTTTTTATGGGCGGGAAGATGATAAGTTGAGTTTGAATTTTTTCCCATTTGTATACCTATAGATACACATATGCAGAAATGTGTACAAAAAATTATGTACAGTGGACTGTGACTTGTAGGATTACTCCACAAAGTATAGGAATTGGGCTCAATTGATGGAATGCTACTGGAAGGAGAAAAATCCAAGCTGGGGTGGGGGGGGGGATCCTGACGAAATATTAGTGCCTCAATGGGGGACGTGTTGATGTTATTATATCGGGGTCTCGGGTAAAGAGAGTACACTGCACTTTCTTTTATCTCTGTGAGAATAAAGCAGTTACACTAACCCTATTTTTGAATTGATTTACATAAAAACTTATGAGGGACAAGTCCTGCAAATTTTAAGGCAGGGCAGAATTCCTATTTAAACAAAATGTACGTATCTATAGATATACGTATCTATACGTATATAAATGGCATACAGTTCAATCTCACCACAGTAGACCCCAAAATACGAGCTGGTTTACCATTTTGTCAAGAATATTTCGAAACATTTTATTTTTCCATGAAGTTAACTTTTTTTTAAGAAGAAAACCTTTTTAAACTGTAAGAGCCAAATTTTGCAGGTTTTATGGGGGTGTTCCTATTAAGGTTAGGCGACTGTGAGTGCAAGTAACAATTTCACAAGAAATGTGGACAGTATCTCCAATAATATAATGCTCAGTGTCTATTTTTTCTTCTATTGAAAATTTGGAATTTTTGGGGATTTGTTTTCAAAAAATGTTTTAAAATGTAATAGGAAGTACTACATGAAGCTTTTACAGTAACAAGATGTAGTTTCTGCTTTCTTTGCATACAATATGGGGTCAAAAGAAAATGTCAGTGAAGGAGCAGAAAGAACAAGATGCATTTTCGAGTCAAGTTAAAATTCCACTCGTGAAGTTTTGCGTAGTTTAGCTACGTGCAGGCTTTCCAAGGGGTAAGATAACCCATGTTAAACGCTTTACTAAAAGCAAATAGAGCAGAAACATGCTAAAGTATGTATGTGTTACAAGTATTTAGCACATTTTGATTTCAGGATATATTACGCTGGATCATCTCTCATGTATGTAATTTTTTAAACATGCATATATTTGGTCCTTTTAAATTTAACTTTTTGGTTTTTGGTTCATTTCACTTTAAATGTTTTGAGTATTTGGTCCGATTTGTATTTCATAAAACTGCAAGTCCCTATATTTTTATGGAAAATGCATTTAGCTTATTTTGCACCTCGCATTCCATTTGCACTGTCAAGTATGATTTTATGCTTACACCACGTTCTATTTCATGTCTAAAGTCCATACAACTCAAAACGACTGTTTCTCTCTCTCTCCCACCCTTTCACTCCTGATTACCCTGCCAATGATCTATGAGCTCCTTTGATTTCATTGGGGAGGGTTCGGAAAAGAAAAGCTCAGAGTGAGGAAAGACGGGAGAGTTGGGCGAAGGGTAAGGCGTCGGAATAAATGTAAAATTTGACAGCTGAGCCTCCTTCCTCGAATGCATAATTATTGGGGGATGAAATGCGTCTGGTGATGAATTGCCAATGAATGCCAAGTAATGACCCGGACTTGATTGAATTTACTAGCAAATACAAATTTCCAGTTGGCTCTACAAGATTGTGCTTTCAAAGCTGTATTATCAGTTCTGTCCTTATGAGCGCATAAACGCTCTCAGCTCAGAATAAATCAGTTCTAAAAATTTGTATCATTTAAGTGCGCTTCCTGTATACTGTAAAAGCAATCCTGAAAATAGCCCTTGATTCAAAAATTCTTACGAAACATATTTTTTACAAAATTGTAGTAAGTATAAATACTAACTCATAGTGTTTATAAATATAAAATTTCAGGGAGAATATGTTCTTATAAAGGGAGTCTCTTATAAGAGATTTCCCACCCTTATAGTGAACATTTTGCGATACTGCATACAGTATAGGGAAGAATTAACATTGCGGGGAGCAAGGATGGGCCCAAATAGTTGTACTCGTGAAATAAAAATGCAATCCAGAAGACACCATGTACAGAAACGCCGGTCTACAGGCAGTGAGGACTGGAGATACTTTATAATTTATAAAACTAACAAATAAGCCAGAGCTGGCTATAATACATATTCTGGAGCATGGACTACTATAGAGGCTGGAGGAGAAAAAAGGGAGAGTGTGTTGCTTGTCATATATTACGGGGGGAAATGCTGTTGTAAGTAATGGGAGAAATGATACGGCTTTAAAGTAGGAAGTTCAGTGCATTTCTACTTCTGCGATTCCATTGTGCTGCTGATTGGTCGGAGCTTCTGTGAAATCGATACATGCAGGGCTTTGCATATACCATTTTCTGAGAGGAGATGCAATCAAAATGTGAATACTGTACATGTTTGTATTTATAACCAAAAGTGCACCCACACTGTCAGAGGAGTGCAAGGCTATCTGAATTCAAGACCTCATAAATGTTCCTCCGCAGCCAAGCAACAATATTGGTATCGATTCTTCCTCTTCAAAAATGGCTGTTTACAAACTTTTTTTTTATTAAGGTGTTCTCTCTTTGTAAATACTTTCTTTATAAAATCGATTCCAGCACACAAAATTTATCTGTATTTATTTATCACAATGCTAACTTTTCTCCATCGGGGTACCATCAATGGAATCATATTTTGCTTCTTGTATAGGCGAAACTGTAATTACTTGTAAACCTCTTTTTTTGAAACATACCAGGCAATGTATAAAAACGTCAGGGTCATTTATCATAATCCGCCTCAACATTTGTCACAATGCCATAGAAAGGCATTTAATAAATTTTATTAAAAAGGCAACATAATTGATAGCATATTAAAAGTTGTCAAAATTAGTGGGGAATTTAAGTCAAAGAACTAAAGTCCTCCAAAGAAAAGTATGGAATATGCCAAAAAACCATAATTTGCATTTTAACACTCCACTAAATCTGTGTACTTAGAATGAAAAAAATTTATGAATGACAAAATTGTGATTTGTGAAACACAGAAAGTTCCTATCGGTAGAACCATTGCACATTTACTGCCCTTTCATACTCTCACGCTAGGATGTTTATTGTTAGATTAGGAGGAACAGAAAATGGGCGGGAAAGCAACCGTCAAAAATAGTGATGAACGATTGGGGAAAAACGGCAATTTTTTCAAAGAAATTGTCATGACTTGAGAGTTTTCTTTCGTGCTAGAAGCTCATTTGTGGAGCCACACGTGACCTCAGAACTAGACTCTTGTCCAAGCACTAGTTCATTTGAAAGTGCTGTGTTAGCAATTATCGGCACAATTTGTAGGACTTCATGCTTCAACTTGTTAAAATGTAATGTACATACATACTCTTTTGGAGCAGCCCAAGAGGGGAATTCTTTTCTCACCTTGGCACTTGGTTTTTACAGCTTCCGAGAACGCCTGGCTAAGCACTACTGGAAATATTACTTCGTCTCTGGACGAAAAACATTTTGTTATCATAAATTTCAAATTTTCTGGAGTACAAAATTTTCTCATTATATGAGCATCGCTCTGTCCCAAATACTTAGTCCTTAAAATGAAATGCTTTATGGGAAAATTAAAATGCTGGCAAAAGAAGCTAGTACAAATGGTGCAAATTTGTTCATTTTTTTAACTTAATAACAAACTGGCCACCAGCCTCATGTATCTATGTATTTTCTACAAATTTCATTTGATTGAAAATGTGGATTAATGTGGTGGAACAAAGTCATATGTACTTTGTAGCCAGTACGCCCCCTGTTGAGTAGCTCAGCATTCACTCTGAAATAATGTACACCTTTTACCAATGAAAGTTTGAGGCTAGTAGGTCAACCTCTTTCCAATATTAAGGTGAACATACTCGTGTGAAATACAATTTTGTCACTCATGTCTTCTGTGACAATCCTCATTTAATTAGAAAAATTTTTACACCCCAGTAAAGTCATAGTTTGAAAACTTTGGCAAGGTAACACTAAATCATTGGACAGCAGTGACATAATTTTTGAATGACCTTAACCTCTCAGCATCCTACAACTTCAAATTCCAATGGAGCAGATGACAATTTAGAAATGAATGAGTTGTGATAGAAAGTTTGGGAAAACATACATAAATTTATTACAGTGCCCTTTCTTTACTACAGTACCACTACAATGTGGAACAAGATCTGACGCTTGTGTTGACATGTGCTAGCAATGAAAAATATTTATTTCTCCTTGTGCTAACTTTGAATAATTATATGTAAATAAGTTCCCACCTCACAGGGAACATGCCTTTATGAGAGGGGCTCTAGGAGCACTACAGTACACTGTAAATGTCTTCCATGCCGGTAAATGGTTCTCCCAAGGAGGGTCCTCCAATATACAGGAGATGATGATGTGAGGGGAAGTGATGCTGAGAAAGTGGACACAAGTAAGGAATACTAAAAGAGCAGGGCTTCCTTTCCTCTCTTACAAAGAGTCCATTTACTTTCCCCACACACGCACGCAAAGCTTGTCGGACAACACATGCATCCGAATCAGCCCCAACAATGAGACCTTTCAATCCGAGGAAAATAGAAAAGAATGAAGATGAGTGAGGAAAAACTTCAGTCAATTTCAACTTCCAAGCAACTTCTTTCAAATCCACTAAAATCCTCACTCAAGACGTATACACACACACACACACACACACACACACAGTAGAGAGGAGTTTCATAACGCTCAAATATTTTGTTCACACTGCGCACGAACCACGCTCAAGTGTAACGAAATAGCTTTCAGTCTCTAAAACTTTCCCCACTGTCCACTGCCCGTCGCCTTTTCTTCTGCAACCAAATATCTCACACTTGCATCTCAAGTGCAATCCACAACCCACTGCACCGATGGTGTCTCAGAAGAATGTTGTGCAAATTGCATCTACAGTCGCTTCTCTGTATATGAGTAGCTCGAAAAGCTCCCAACTAGAGCTCCTACAATGGCTTGCGTTTACAATGACAAAAATTAATATTGGGACAATTCAAAGCATGTCTTAGTATTTTTGCTCTTAATGAGGGAACTCCTTTATATTACGGGGCACATATTAAGATGCACTATGTAGCGTAGATACTCCTATTATACATGCATATTTAGCATGTGAAATAAAAATGTTTCCTAGAGGAGTATTTCATGTGAAATAAACTCAAGTTTTGAGGCATCATAGATTATAAGAGGGAGTTTTCGTTACAATAATTAATCCTGCTTTTTCTTAACGGTTAAGAAACTCCCTGTGCGAAACATTTTTGATCAGTGACATTTTCTTCTTGCGAGTCTTCAAAGAAAATAAGTCGGTACTTTTTGTAAAGTATCTGGATGCATTCCTTTTACCATAATTTAGTTTTTCAATCCAGCAAAG
This sequence comes from Allacma fusca, assembly GCA_947179485.1. Taxonomy (NCBI): domain Eukaryota; kingdom Metazoa; phylum Arthropoda; class Collembola; order Symphypleona; family Sminthuridae; genus Allacma; species Allacma fusca. Next base: position 57,545,708 of record OX359247.1, on the reverse strand, counting down.
TTTTGCTTCCTCTTCCTCAAGCTATATCTAGAAGAACTTCGTTGAAAACAGGCCATTTGAAACAAAAGGCCGAACAAAAAAATGCCGCCGAAAATAAGGCCAGCAAAACTAAATCCGTCAAAATAAGGCCACCATCGCGTGCACTGGCTACATTATCAAACACCGCGCGCTTATATTTAATAAAATAAGGCCTGTAAAGTTGCATGTTGGTCACCACTATTGAAGAATGTGTTGTAATTATCTACGTTGCGTTAAGAATGTGGACAAAATTCCAAAGAAAAATTTAGTAATTAAATTAAAACATGCTGAGCACAAATAAAATTTGGATTGACAGTTTTTTCTGAACTGGCAATGTCAGGTCACCATAAGGTTTATTAAATTTGACGATTTTGAAACTCTAAAATCATTATTGCATATTCTAGGGAATACATACTTAAGTGAACATTTCTAAACTAGCTCCAGATAACCACCAAACTTGACTATTTCTTTTTATGACGAATTAATTGCAACATTACTGTTCAACTAAATATATATGTATAAAGTTTAAACTTGATACTAGACACGTTTCGACACAAGACGTAAATTCATGTTGAACTTGATATCTACTCTGACGCTCCCATTAGAAATTAAAATTGACCTGGAGAATTTACGTTTAAAACTAAAAATTGACATTGGATACTGAAAAATAACTTTAACACTTAAAATTGAAAACTGGCATTAAAATTGATTTGAGATAATTGCACAAAAACTGGACATGTACTTTAAAAAATGACTATTGACTCTGAAAATTGAAAAATTGCTTTGCATAAATGACTTCAAACATTGGCATTAAAAATAAAACGACGATTATTAACTTTGAGAATTGGAATTGAGTGTAAAATTGAATGTTTAAACTGAAAAAAGGTATACAGATTCTTGGTGAAAATTGATTGTAGGAACTGTGATCAGAATTTAAGATTGAAATCAAACGCCAAAAACTTTCTAATTAAAATCCAGTTTCTTCCCGCTTCGAAGTGTGATCTTGCGACCTTTAATAAAACTCCTGGTGTTTCGCCTCTCTTCTGAATCACTACTGGTTGTTCGTTTCTTCTTCTCGGCAGCGCGTAGGGCTCTGAGATTGTCTTCAGAAGTTAAGTGCTGTGATTGCAACTGCTTCCGTTGTTTCCTCGAATTTACTTGTATTTCGGAAAGCTGACATTCTTTTTCAAGATGAGTAGGGGTTATTTTAAAGGATTTGTTTGTAGTCTTCTTGAGTTTATCCGTGATGACAACAGCGTTAATAATCTCATTGTCAGAAATATTTTCGTTAACACCCGTCAAAAATTGACTGTTTGGTGTGTTTTGCTCATCCGGAATTTCAATTAGCTCCAACTCAGTCTCTTCATCTGAAGAACTCTCTGAATTTATTTGAGAAGAACTTTTACGAAATCTTTTTCGCCTTCTCACAGGGGCGTCTTTGTCAGAGCTAGAGCGATTCCTCTCCCTTGAGTCACTTACAGCTACTACTCCTGAACCACTTGACTGATCGGTTTGCAGATCAAGTGGTCCAACCCGGGAACTTGTAGCCAATAATCTAGAACCACCTGACTGGTCGGTGTGCAGTTCAGGTGGTTCGTTCCGGGCATTAAAATTTACTACTCCACAACCACCTGACTGGTCGGTGTGCAGTTCAGATGGTACACTATGGGCATTAGTGATTACTACTCTAGAACCACCTGACTGATCGGTGTGCAGATCAGGTGGTTCAGTTCCAAGATGATTTGCTGGGTCCTCATAGTTACTAGCCTCTTGTAATACTGAGGATGCAGTAAGACATAGTCTCGACTCATACCCATGAAACTGAGGTAAGTATTGGCTAAATGCGGTGTAATCCAAGTTTAAAAAATTGAAGGTGGAGGGTACCACATTTATTAATGGTGTTAGATGTGGTACTGATGTATCAATTGCTGGAATCAAAGTGCTGGGAAACTGGCTGATTGAAGAAGAATGTATTGGATCTTCTGTATGTGTTTGCCAAGGGCGCCATGGTGATTTAGCGTTTGAAGTAATTGAGCGTGTTTCATTGCTGGTGTGTAGTAAATTTGTGAACGATGTTGGTGTTGACGAAACTGCAGGTGTCTCATTTGATGGCTGAGTAGCATAAACTAATGTATCCACATTACCTGATTCAGGATATGTATCAGCGTTAGATCTTTGAATCTCCAATTCAACGTCTTTAGAATTATAAGCTTGAATATCCTGTGAATCAGGATCATCCGGAGGGGCTGGTGGTTCATCCGGATGTCCCGATTCAGCTTGAGCAGAATCGCCTTCTTGAGCGTCAAAATAATCATCGAAAGCATTACGATTGGGCCATCCAACTCCTGTTTCAGCGTCAATAACCCAAATACCAGTTTTTCTGAAACTATTGATGGCACTGCTTCTCTTGGCTGCAGCATTAAATCCGGGACACAGAATCTCTGGTATATCAGTTATTACGGGCTTCTGACCCATGTGGTTAAAATACCAACGTGTTAACTCCTGCTTGTAATTTTCTTTCAAAGGGGAAAAAAACCCAATATCAAGTGGTTGCATCTTGTGGGTTGAATGAGGAGGAAGCGAAAGTAACTCAATAAAATGAGAGTGGCAATACTGAACTACATCGTAACTGATATGTGAAGAGTGATTGTCAAGTACAAGCAGAACTGGTGTTTGTTCTGATGCACATGCATGCCTTCGAAAAAATTTCAGCCATGATAAAAAATTAGCAGTTGTGCTCCATCCTCTGCTTGTTCGCCTGAATGTTGAATCCTTCGGTGCTTTTGCCATGTCCACGTTCCCACAACTTTGGGGAAATGTAAAAAGTGGAGGAATGTATCTTCCATTCGCACTTACACAACAAATAATTGTGCAAAGCGAACCTCGTTCAGCAGCAACCAACACGGACACGTTCCTACAACCCCGCTGCGCTATACGCTTTGGTGAACGACTCTGAAAATTACAATTTTGGTTAAGTTCTTGCAGTAGCTCCAAGACTGTTGTTGAAAATGAATTTAAATTAAAAATGTCATTACCGGCACAAGAGTTACCCCGGTTTCATCTACATTGAAAATAGTATGTTCGTTGAATCCTTTCGCCAGAATAATTTCTTCCAAGATATTGAAGAATCTATAAACTGCGGGTCTTGTGAATCTAGCGATTCGTGCAATGCTGAGTGGAGTTCCAGTTCGCAGCGATAGGTTCTGATGACGTCGAAGAAACCCATAGATCCAATCTTCGCCAGCTGTCCCATTTTGAAATGGGTGGATTATACCGTTCCTCTCGGCAATCCGAAACGCAAGCTCGCCAATTCCTTGTCTCGTCATTCCATAAAATCTTAATTCAAATGATTTTAAATGAAGTGGAATGAACCATTACGATTTGCATCTAGCTGATGAAATACTTTTTACAAAACTTCATATAAGCATACAAATAAAACACCCCTTCGAAAAATATTATACTAACATGTGACATTCAACCCTGCTTTAAAAAAATCTGCTTCAAAGATAAAATTAGCTGATATAATGAGTATTATTTGGATATTTTAGTTGACAATTATACTACCTACAAATTGAAATAACTCACCTGTTAGCCAGCGAAATCAAATAGCTGACCAATTCCTCCTCCTGTTCTTTATTAAACACTGGGTTCCTCCCTTGTGTACAAATTGCGGTAATACTGGATGGATGTTTAAGGTACTTTTGAAACATCGATCTCGTGATGTCAAATTTTCTACAGGTCTTACGTTGATTCAGACAGATTTTGTAGTAATCAATGGCCCTACGGATTATCACCCCTTCCACTGGTGGATACTTCCTCTCATACCTCTTGTTTCCTTGAGTATTCAAACACTGAATTAATACAATTGCAATTTTCAAAAAAAGCACTCGTGCCTGTCTAACTACCATGCATGTCTTATACATTTTTAAAGGAAAAACAGATTCAAACCTACCCATATTTCAATAATGAAGTGTTTACGTTAAAGTAAGAATATAATTGGTGAGTTCTAATAATTTAGCTTGAAAAATCAATCAACTGAATACAGAAATTTCATGTTCAATTTACTTGGTTTCAGCCACCGTCATCCAGACTTTCCCGAACCTACTTAGAACTTAATTTCTGCCAAGAATAATGCATACATAATTTATTACATCCAATAATATTATTACTGTAAAGTTTTTAGAACACAGTAACCTGTTATTATTTTCACTGTCAGCCACTGTTACAGCAGTTACGCATCCATGTACGAATCGCACGCACACACATTTCGGCTACAGCATGCAGTTTCTTATCATTCATCCGTGCTTTCCTTGGGATAGCAATTTCGGTAAATCCCTTCCCACTGTTTCTCCCAATCTACGCCTGGACTTCCAGAATCAATACGTTTGGTCAACATTGCTGACAGCCATTACCCAAAGTCATCCCAGTTAAGGATCATTTTGTTTTTTGGTTTTTACGTCAATAGGATTGTGAAGGTAAGCTAAATTTAATAAAGCTTGCTGTAATATTTACAAAAGCCTGATGACACAACTTTGTTTAAAAGCATTTGTATTTTTCACAATATTTGTTTCTCTTCTAGAATATGGCATCTTCAAGAATTGTTGGTTGGATGAAGCAGCTTAAACAGTGGACACTGTCTTGGTGGATCACTCCTTCAGAAATGGTTGTGGAATTTATTCCAACGGACCAGATTGTTAAGAAGTTTAATTTTGTAGTGCTTCTGAATATGGAAGGATATCGTCGTGAGAGACTGCTGACGGACGAGCTGATGACGGAGGACGAAGACGACGAAGACGAGGAAGACGAGGAATTCTTTGAGCCAGTAGGGCAAGTGGAGGACTGGGTGTAGTTGTGTTGTTAGATGTGTTGAGTTTGTTTTTGTTTCTTTACCGGTTTCCATAAAACCACGTCAATTAATTATTTCTATCACATTTGTTTAGTAAAATAAAATCTATTAAAAATCCTTACCAATTTCTTAGTTATTTGCACATAACCTAATATTTGTTTTCGTTGTGCGTTCGGTTTACGAATACACACATTCTAGGTAATTAAAAATTGCATATGTACATATCTAGACTAAATTCAATAAAATGGGAATCTTGAATAAATTCAAGACAGTATTAATAGATATAAAAATAAGCATATATTAAAAATATAAGCATAGCATTAACTCGGCAAAGCTATAAAACGCAAGCTTATGTTAATTGATACTAGTTTTTAAATATATTAAATTGAGTAATAATTTTTGTTTCTTAATTTAAATTGTATAAGTGCGTGAGTTTATCAGTGCTACTACTATACGTTCTGGTGGCCTTTATATAGTGGCCATATTTCCGGCGGCCTTCAAAATAGTGGCCTTATTTCCGGCGGCCTTCAAAATGGCGGCCTTATTTCCGGCGGCATTATTTTGGTTGGCCTTATTTTTCAAATGGCCTGTTCTTGACAATGTTCCTCCTACGTATAGTATTTCTAATTCCAAATGAATCCTATGTTTGTTTTATAACAATCTTTTTTCCATCCTAAAATAAAAATATCTGCATGTCAAGGATATTTTTCCCCTAACATTTGCTCTTAAAGAACAAAAATATGTGGACTCCTTCCAAATTTCCGACTTCCCTCTTTATGAAACATTGCACCTTTCCAGAAGACTGGTTTTTTCATTGTGTATACGATTGAATCACATTCTACTTTAATTTTGAAGTGTTTGTTAATGCTCGACACAAATCTCTGCAAACGATCAACTCTTAAACTTTTCAACTTAGGACAGGTGCTGCTACAGTATTCTGGGAAAGAAATCAATAGAGGATCGGAGCCGACTCAATGACCAGAAATTGATTTATTGAAGCACGTGCACACTACACAGAATTTTAATATTTCACGGTTACAAAAGCTCTGATAAATACAAAGGATATGGGAGGTATAGATAATTATAATACAGTCCATACATGAAATGATTTTGGAAGGGCAGCACTTGTGACGAGAGAGCACTGTAGTCATTACATTTACTTTGTTAATTTTATCGAGCGTAATAAATTCCCTTGAAGTAGTTCCACATCAATGGAGGGGATTTAATATTGTCCTCAATAATAATTAAAATTCATCACTCTCACACGCTCCTGAACTTTGCTCCGCCCACTTAAAATCAATTGGGTTCATTAGGTTGAAATTGCAAATTCTTACCTGAGCCCTGGAATGGTACTAGAAAAAATCAGAAATAAAGTCACTATATAGAGTTTAGGGCTGAGGAAGATGGATATAAAAAAAACTGTGCATTCCGGCGGTACTTATAATTGCCACCCGTTTTTTATTTCCCTGATTTATGAAGCAAAGATCAAAGGGATGACTCGAGCTCTCCACTCATTTACATGAAACAGGGAGACATGGAATTGAACATAAAACCAAACGGAATGCCACAGTGCTCTCATTCCAAATTCCACTTCCTTTGAGACACCGTCATAAATCCTCCAAAACCTACATTCTCAGCAAGTGCGAATGTGTCTGTGTGTGTTTCTCCTCTCCGGATTTTCCCTCTCCTGTGTGAGCTTACACAACTTTAGTCGCTTATAACACATGTAAGCTCAGGCAGGTTCGTAACATATGTGTTCCCTTCAAATTATTAAATTTAAATTCATTATCAAATATGTCCCTATACTTTGATCACAGTTGAGTCATTTTGCATCAAGACCTTGCCCATGCGTAATTATATAGTTGAACATATTCCAGGAACTTTAAATAAATTACACTCCACGATACACATCTTGGAGTTATGCTCTTGTGAAATATAAAATGTGTCAATGAATAATAATTTCTGAATTTTTAATCCAAGTCGAGCTTCCTAAAAGCTCTTAAGTGGAATTGAGAGCTGAAATGGAGGATTTATGGGCCAAAAATCCAATTACTAGCAAAGTAACTGAACACGTTTCTGTCGCAATGAGTATCCTTCTCATCTGATGTCATTTCATTAATGCGATTCTTTTCTAAATATAATTTGATGACGACAGAAAAGGGATAAAGTGAATTTTGAATTCTACGCAAGAGTAATGTACTCTTCTTTGCTTCACTGGGTGTATATTTATTAAAAAAGCATTTTTCTTATCTGAGCTTCAAACCCCCTCTTTCTTCATTAATACGTAAAGTATAGCAACACATCCTGTCCTCTTCATATTTTTTCTAATTACATAATTATAGATACACAAATTTTGGATTTTACGCTGGTTGCATTTTCAGGAAAATAGCATTCAGAACCTAGTCGTAATTAATAATAGTGTTCTGTCTATAAAATGTCTATGTCTACTAAAGCCATTCAGTACACTCAAAAAAATTTTTTAAAGCAATATCTCATTCGACCGTCGTCCTAAACTTAGTTTTTGATTGATGCAAGTTTTAAATCACAGTTTGCTCGAAAACCTTTGTCCCCTGGGTTCGCCAAGATATACTCATTATAATTACTAAACTATAGAAATATTTTTTCCTGCAAAATTGTATTGTGGATTTACCGGTAGTTTTTCGGAAGCAATCGGTTAAAAAGCAGAAGTTAGGACCACGGTACAAAAAGAAACTAAAAAAAATCGATTTTGTAATTCGATCAACCCCTTTCAGCATTCCAAACTTCAACCAATCTTCGCGGATATGATCGCTGAAGCTTTTCGAGTCCTTCAGTATTATGTTTCAAGTCTTTTAGCACCTGAACTAATTATTGCTTCGTACAAGTCACTTAATTTGTCGTCATTGTTTGGAAATTTCCCCACCGGGACATACAACTCAATACCAACTAGGAATGTTTTCTGGAAAATGACTATTGGAATTTTTTTATTTTCAAAATAAGAATTCATAAAAAATAATCACGTTGGATAACTTTTTTACCAGATGTCAAATTTCTTCAAGTATCATATTTTTTTGAGCTAAAAATTTGGGACCAAACTAATCACTGACCGATGTTATAAGTTTCTACGATGTATGTACATACGTCGGGAAGCTTAGACCTGAATATCCAGTCTAAAATAGAAGTCTCCCTCTGATTGCCAGCGGTGCAGTGTTCTGTTAGATATAAAAAAACGTGTATATAATTTGTCACAGTCTAGTTTGAATGTTATTTTTTTAAATACAAATTGGAACAAAAGTTGCTTAAAAATGCTCACCTTCACGAGTATTTGTTGGTATTGGTCAATTCTGTTCTCTTGAAGCATTGACACGAAAATTATCCTCAACACTTTCACGTACATACATCAATCAATCACAGCACTGTCACAGCAACTGTGGATGAAGTGGTTCAAACTTCAAAAAAAAAACTATTCAAAATTAGATTAAAATTTTCAAACATTGGTCTTTTTTAAGGTCGTTGTAGTTACGTTAACCTGAAATAATAGCCGCAAATAAACTATCAAATTTCAAGATTTGTCTGTAACAAAAAATGCTCGGAAATAAATGATGCAGAACTGTTGTATTTCTGTAAAATCATTTTTATAGTTCATATGATTTAGAAGTTAAGGGGAAAAAATCGTGTTCCCATGATTTCACATTGTCCATCCGAAGAGCTCTCCTCATAGTCATTGTTTCCTTCCCCAGTCAAAATTATTTATTCAGGAGGCGAGGGGAACGAATTCAATATACATACTAATGAGTTCATGACAATAAAGCTCTGTCCTGATAACTCGTGTGGACAGTAATGAATTCAAATGGCCGAATCTTGGGCTTGTTAAACAGATTATGTATTTTGGGACGGAAGTGAGCTCATAACCATAACCCTAAGAAATAAGGTGATCAAATGAAACCATGTAATCTTATAGTCGACCCTTTTGGAACACGCAGTAGTAGTTTCCACATCAACCCTAATCCCGGCACTGTTTATGCAAAGGGTACTCATTAGCTGTCATATCCTGAGCAAATCGAAGGAGCACCATTTCAAATGAAGGGTCAGTGCAAATGGTACTTTCCCAAGTTTCGCCTACAATATTCATATTAAGTTCCCTGTGCATAGATGTTTTACATGAATTGCAAAGTACAGAATACTCTCACTAGTATAACAGCGGCAGTTCTGTGTCGTAATGGAGATGAATATTTTATCATGTAAATACATAGTGGCGGAAATCTCAGGGGAAGTGAGCTTTCTGCTCTGAAATTTGAAAGAGCCTTGGACTGTGTTGAAACAAAGTTGGAATTAATCAAGGGATATGTTTTGAGGGAGAATTGTCCAGCCTTTGATCGTCCAGTCTGGTGTCAACCTTTGATTTTGCTCTTGTGGAAAATGGGGCACTCGTATTTGCTTCACGTTTAATTGTTCAATGTATCAAGATCAATACAAGTTTACATAATTACACGTTTCTATTTCTGACTTCCTAGTAGTTCCCTTCAAAAATCAAAAAAAAAAAAGGAAAACAATTCAAAACGCAATTATTAAAACAAGTTTAAGATTCAAATTTCCCTCCTTTTAGGAAAACTTTAATAAAGGACGCTCACTGTGTAGCTATTACTGTATTACCCAAACTTTTCAGAAAGAACCAAATTTTATGACTTTATGCTTCTCTGTAGGACTGTAAATTATCTCAATTTGAGCCATTTATGTAGTTTCTGATTGGAAGAAGCTTATTTAAACAAATTATTACTCCTGGCAATCACTTTCAACAATTCTCAGACTCGTCCCTGGAAATTCTGAACATTTTTCTTGTCTACCCAGGACGTCTCCGATGGTTCCCGCAATCTTTATAGTCATCGCCCTCCAGACGCCAAGATCAAAGTAGCATTTCAATCTCAGGGGAAAAATTGTCCCTGCCCTCAAAAGAGACATATGAAGTCATCTGAGAGTCTGAGGACCTCATCTTAATCAAAGATTAGATTGGAGAAAAAAGGGAAATTACAATTCTGATTATTAGTGGGATAATTGCGTCGGAGGAGAATAAGAAATGAAATCAAAGGGCTGGAAGAAATCAGCCCATTTTTTCGGAAATAAACTCAACTTGGTTGAAATGACAGTGAGACCACCCGCTGGGAAGGGAATTGCCAGTGCCAATGAGGACAAATTGAATAAATTTCTTTCCTACGTAGACCATCCACTTACGAGCACCGACTTCTCCACGGATCCGATGATTTTTCCTGAGGAAATAAATCCAAGTAAAAATGACTATGGAAATTTTCTTTCTAGAAGCAAAACGAAAAAAAATCGTGGTAATGCGTAAAAACTTGGAAAGAATGAAAGTGTCTGCGATGCTTGGAACGAGAAGCGTATCTGATAAACCAATCTCTAATAAAAAATATTTGTATTTAGCCTCTCCCGCATTTTCTATTCTCGCTGAATGCTTCCCTCTCTGTTTTTCTTTACTTCAGGAAGTAACCCCCAAGACCGGATTTTTTTTTCAAGACTCTGGACCTTTTTAGTGATGTACAATCCTGGGACAAAAACACGAAAGCTAGAATCTGCGGGGTAAAGATTTCCGGTCAGATGCGTCTTTATTCATTGCCTCTGAAGGTTATGTTTTATGTTTGAAGGTTACGCTTGGTGCTTTCTCCGGTGGCATACTCACCACAAAATATATCTTTTAGAAACGTATTGGCCAAGGGATATCTGCTGTTTGTTTGCTTTCTCCAAAGTTGTTCCTTTCAGGTTGGAAAAAAACCTTGGACATTCCTGAAGCCATTTATTATTTAGAATATTGTTTTTGCCCCTCCATTGACATCTCCCTTTCTGGGGCGTGGACAAAATAAACTGCGCCTTCTATCTGCAAGAGCTTCCCTGATAGTATTTATTTTATTGCTTCTTCAAAGACATTTTTTTTCTGAAAAGTAGGGAAATTTTAATGAGCGGAAGACAAGTATGGGAAAATATATTTTTAACATTTTTATTATGCTTAAAATATAACCACTGGTTTCATATAGGGCTAGAAAATGTTACAAAAAAAGTTACAACCTAATTTTGACCAGTAAATTATTAATACTGGTGTGTACTAGAAACCTTCTATCACCATCAGCGTCATATTTGGTTCTGAGAGAACGTCAGATATGTTAACTATACACAGCGAAATTTTTATATGAAAAAGCAAATGTGTACCCTGTGATGACACATTTATGAGATTTTCTTAAAAGATCTTTTTTCAATCAAAATTATATCTTTTAACCTGACCTCCTTTACAGTGCACTAAATCATGGTCAATGCTGTATGATTATAAGAAATGTCGACAGTAAAAGAATTTTTTTAATGAAATATGACGTCCGTTATCTTGAAAACAAACTTAAAATCTTTTGCCCATGAGATGTCATTGCATAAAAAGTCATAAGAGTTCAAATGACATAACCATTAGCACTTCCTAATGGGACAATTTAAATATTCATAGATCCAATTATCCCTGCTATAATTTTTTAGTTGCTATAAAAGTAGATATACAATCGAAATTTTGGAGTTCTGGGTGTAAACTTACAAAAAGCGTGCTGTGTAACTGATTTGTGCACACTGTATGTATTAATACCTACACATTGAGTATCTTTACTTGAATTCCGCCTTGTCCAGCAAAACTGACAAATTGCACTTTCAGCATTTCCCCCCAGCTTTTCCAACGGCAAGGACCACTTTGGATTTCATGAGACTTGCCCCTGACATTTTACAATAAATCAATTTTTTCCTCCTCCTTCTGACCACAAACTGAATTGCATTTTTCACGTCATTATCCCAAAGGCATGACAATATGCCTTATTGTTGCTTTTTGTAAATGCGTCCCATTAAGTAACTATGTATACACTGGCAGTAGTGATAGTACATTTCTATAATAAGCGATAAAAACGTCTGGGCATGATTTACTGACAATGAGCCAATAATTCGTGAGCAAGGCTTGCAATAATCTGTGTACATGCAAGGAGTGTCCCATGAATTTCCCTCCATAATAGCGCCCCTAGAATAGTAATGACTGACTGAAATAAATAAGTGCTCTTACAAATACAGAGGAAAATCCAACAAATTTGCATCGTAGTAAATATTTATGAATCGGAACGTGTACAAATATTTGGATATTTAGAGAACATCATCCTTCATGCTATCACAGACATGCGCTGTTTTATCTACGAGTACAGTACATTTTATAGTAAAGGGTTTTATTCCTGGTGTTTGATCTTACAGAGAACAAACAATAATCAAGGGGTATCTAATAAATAGTAATTATAGTATCGTTTTATTCATGGTCGATTTAAGACCATTACAGTCTCAATAATCCAAGTAAAAAAATCATTTAAATTCGTTCCAGTGACAGATTAATGAAAGTTACAGAGACTAGGTTTTTTAAGTTCATTGTAGTCTTCTTATCCCTCGGAGAATTTTGCAAAACGGGATGATAATAATAAAATTCATTGACAGTTATTGTGGCCAGGCGTCGTAGGCACAGCATCCTTGAAAATAGAGTGAGAACCTCTCGAGTGTAAACACACACTCTTAGGAGACTTCGGTATAAGGGAATTTTTTTATTAGATGAAAGCTATTTGGATACTTTACATTTACAATTAGCCTAATGTCTCCTATAAGCAGTATGTAGGTAGATACATATGTACTTGATACTTAATTATTACTGCCACACTCCAATTTCCCTGCTCTCAAGGATCCTCCTATGTAAAGAGTACATGGGAAAGGTTACATTTGTAAAATTATGCCTCTATAATAATTGCACACCCTGCTACATATAACCACGCAAATGTGTTTCCCTCCGTGTTGACAATACATATAAATAGGAATATTTGACTTTACATAACTGAATCTTCCGGGACTAATGTTCAGATAAGGAAATCTGTGCTAATGTAATTACTGCAAGTGTATTCCCCGACTTCCCGCCACAACACAAACAAAAGGACAAGTGATTAAAGAAATAAACAAGAGTCTCAGCGGACTCTCCACTCCGAGTGAAGTTGTTTTTGTCACCGAAACTATCCCGCAAATTACTTAACTTTCTTCAGACCCAACCACACAAGGAACACCAGCTCGCTCAAAGACAAACATTGATACAAGTTATCACCATAACCAGTCCTATAATGTTTTCCGGTGAGGAAATAAATTCCCACATATTTCCTCCAGACCCTATTCCCGATTGCTTGAGGCAAACCCATCTCCTTCCTTTTAATGACTCCTTTCGCATTCAATCAATATTCCTTTGACTCAGCAAAATTACCTTTTCTGGAGATACCTTCCAGAGATTGGTTTTTATTTGGAGAGGAGGAAGGGAGGATTTTTGCCCTCTCTATCTTCCTATATCTATGTATATGAAAGGTAAGGAGGGGAGGAAAGAATGGCCGGTGGATTAATGTGGTCATAACGGAGAGTGCTAGGACTGACGACTCTCACGAGGGAGATGAAGAGGAGATGGAGTGGAAATACAAATAAGAGCCAGTCTTTGCATGAGAAATCCTTCGAGGAATTGGAGGGAAAAGAGCTATGCGGAAGTAATTGAGCCATCCGCACTTTCCTTCTTACAAATTGTTCACTTATCAGAATTTGTGCGAGGACTGGTAATGCCCTTCATTTCAACCTGTAGTTAAGTCAATGGGTGCCAGTTATTACTGGAGTCAATGATGGGCCTGTGGACTTCCTTACAACGACAAAACATAGGCCAAACTATATGTAATCTCAGGTGCACGTATGTAAGGCACAGGGTGTGGCACTATCCTTGTCTTTCCCCTAGCCCAAGTTATTAAGGGACAACGATGCAAAATATTTCATTCCCCCATTTTCAAGGAAATGTTTTCCCAGATTTTCTAAAAAAAATTCCTTGACCTACTTCAAAATATGAGATCACAGGGGTGAAACCCGTGAATTCTAGGAGGTGTTCTGTAAGACCCCAAGATCTGAAATATATCTTCACCCAATGCATAATTTTATGTGAGATTTCTGACTAGTTAATGCTACCGCAATTTTAGAGTTGGGCCAAAGAAGTAATGTGAAATTAAAACCCCTTAGTACTAGCTTTTCAGAGGATTTTGATAAAAATGAGTGTAAAAATAAACGTGTGGTAAAAATAAACATTATGGTAAATAAGATCACACAAGGCATATTTTTGTCTTCCAACCGCTCTCTCATAGCTGCATTTAGTATATAAATATCTGTAGTGAGTATATAAACAAGCTTATTTGAGGGAACAAGTAAATTTAAGGGATAATTTTATTTGTGGAATGAAATAAGCGGGTCCGGGAGAGATGTAATGCGAGCATTGCCTCCAGTAAATATATCTCTGCATGTCCGTTGAATGGAATTATTACGAGCCAAAGAAGACCACAAGAATTTTGAGATTGGGGAAACTTGACAGCTCATTCATGTTTCTCCGGCGTCGTGGAGTGGAAAACAAACGATGGATCTCGTCCTTATCTCTCTCCTCTCCCTTTACTTTCCCACACATTATTCCCAACCACTCTTCCCTCTCTTTCACCTTTGAAGCAGCACAAATAAACAAACCTCTGGAGGGAATGGAGGGTTTGAGGGGAAAAGGGGAAGTTCCAAGAGTCAGAAGCTGAGAATTGAGCCTATAGATACTTGAAGCAAGAAAAGGTTATTTCTCGTTCAACTCGGCGGAATCACGTGTGTGATCTTTGAAGCGTGAATTGATGTCATCCAAAATCATTTCATCTCTTTCTCCCAATCTCCTAATCAACTTTTCATCGCTCCACAGACCCTTACTTACTTTTCTCACTCTTAGCTTTCTCCCTGCAATTATGGCTTCATACTAGATAATTGTTGCTCTCAAAAATGTTCCTCTGTCACTGTTCTTCGCCCCGTGAGTTTTAATCGCTTTTAATTGTACACTCTCACAAATTAACCTTTCACAGGGATACCTCAATTCCCTTGTAAGTCTCAACTTTAGGTGTAATTACTCCAATAATCCGTTATGTTTCAAAGAATTCGGATACATATTTAATTTATTTGTGCAAATTATGACACATTGGGCTCAGACTCGGGAACCACCATGGGTAAAATATTAGTTGCATACAAATGTATCCCTTAGGGGAAAAGTAATTACACTATGCTTATGAGCGCACCCGGAAAGATAGCAAGAATTCAATCTCGATATGACATCCTTTCATAAGCATAAAAATTAAACTGCTTGCAGCAAGAATGTAGGAAAACATTTCCCACCGTGGAGAGATAACTCGTACAAGGGGGTCCCTGGTAGCGAGACTACACTGTAGAATAGGGGTGAGAAAATAAAGAGTTGAATTATCAGAAGTGACATTTGGGGAGACGCGCGGGGTTAATAAGTGAATTAAGGAAATGCCTGGAAATAACTTCCTATGTGAATTCATGTGCTGCTATTTAGTAGCATGTGCGGGGATATGATAAGCACATGTGAGTATTACATTATCAAAGGCAAGCTCTCGTGTTGGGAGGACGGAAGCCTCTGTGGAAGCCCTGGGCGACATAGACATCCAATCTGAGAGGAAAAAAGTTTCAGGAGCGGAAATGTTTTCCCTCCTTTTCCTTTTGACTCCGTTACAGAATTCCTCACCTTCCTCCACTCGAACTATTCGGAGAGGGCTCATTATCCCCATCATGTCCTCCTTCATTTTTATAGCGCATGACTTTCTCCTAACAATACTCTTCTGTATTTCTAATCTCCTTAGATTTCAACGCCGCTGGTTACACTTATTGTGACTGTGAATTTTAACACAGCCCTTGAAATGGTACATAAATGTATTGCTAATTAAAAATAAGAAACATATTGGATATCGAACACCCTTTAATATTGGACTGCTCACCCAGAATACATCCTCTTACAGATTTTCTTCTTACGTAATGTTTTTATAAAATTTTCCATTCAGATGCAAGAACAGTAACCCAGTAAACCAACATTCATGGCATTTCACTGGGGGATGCTGGCATTGATGGTTGCACACAGGCAAACTAATTGTAACGGCAAGCCGTTACAAAATCAGAATGGACATGATGGAAGCTTTATGAAACCGTGATTAAAAGCCACATGCATGACTTCAATGGCTATTTATTGGCAGGTATTACTTGGACCAATAATGGTTGTTACATGGCTTGCACTTAAGAATCTTCCTGGAATCGTCTTACCGGGCCGTTGCCGGGAAAGTCCCAGCAAGCGTAAAACACAAAGCCGTTACCTTGTGGATGTACAGAGCATTAACATAAGCATGCACGAGTCACCATTCATTCACCAGCACACGGTCTTATTGATTGAGAATAGAGTGCAATTTTTCCAAGTTAATTGAATCTTGTATTTCGGAATTTTCAATCTAACAATGAAACAAGCATTTTACATCGTACGTTTCACTAAAGACAACCGTGTTGAAGTTGTGCCGTCGACGTGGCTCATTTGCAATGGTACAACGTGTCATTGGCCCAATAATTGTGCTAATCTAAAGATAATTAACTTAATAAAAAAAGTGTCGACTGTTAAGCCCTTATTGGCTTTAAGAATGATTATAAGCTAAAATATTCCATACTGCAACATTGGTGTACATATATGTCATGCAACCTCTGTAAAATGCATTAGGTACCTTTGTTTAGTACATTTCTATTGGTCAGAATAATGTAGGAAATATTCCAAGAGGTTGGCTCATAAGTGCTCACCTCCTTATATAAACCCCAGCCTCTCCAGTCTCAAGAGACGAGAGAATCCCGAGCCACAGACCAAGAAAGACCAAGAGACGCGTGTGAGTACAGGCAAACTATGTAACCTTTACATACGCACAATACAAGAATAAACTATATCCTGTGAGTAAAACTACTATCGTACATAACGCACTTATTCCCACGACCATCGTCTCATCTCTCTCTCACAGCAAGAGTGTGTGCTCTCTGCCTGCTGCATATTCCCCCATCTACTATTTTTTAACTCTCTATTCCTTCCTTATTTAATCTCTCTCCACTATTTCCTATTTTATTCCCTTTTAAATCCATTTCCTCATATCTGAGCTATATTCCCCCCCATAATCAAATATTACTTAACATGGTACAGGTGCGGCGTTCCCTATATTCTCAATTTGTTAATTAGGATATAGACGTTCTCTTTACCTCTCTGCGAGTGTGCTCCCGTGTAATAACTCTTACAAAAAATATTTCTGCGGTCCGCCTCTGCCGGAGGCCCTGCAAAAATTTTCCTACTCTTTCCTCACCTTTCCTCAAGAAAACCCATGTCTCGACGAGAAATCCGACTCATAAGAGTAGTGAAATTAAACTCACGATCTGAGTTTATCAGGTACAATAACACCAACTACATTGCAATTCTCCAAAGTGACGCCAACAAAGTAGATCTTAGTTCTACAGAGCAAACGGAAGCGTTAAACAAGTATCCTCACCTAACTGTAGAAAAAGCTATCCGCCAGTTCCGATTTTATAAACTCTTTCGTCAAAAACTACCACAATATCTCAACACGGACATCGTACCAGAAACGGTCACCGCTGCGGATTTTGACGTACTGTACAAACAACGAAGCCGTATTCCACGGTCCGTGGACACCTCCACAACCTTGGACGAGACAACTGTCATTCCCGTACCGGAGGACACACGAGCTCAAACTCCACCGAGCACGGACGGAGAAAATACCGAGGGCCCGACTCCCGAACCACCAACAACGCCCGACGACTTCAGGTCATTCAACCCGTCTCGAACTTCCACACCAGCCATCTCTACTGGACCATATGATCCTGATAACAATTTGACCGTTACAACAGAAAGAGTAAGTCCCAATTTTAATTTCTCTACTGAGCATACCATCCTTGCCACACCAATCGCTACAACCTCTCAACCTGCATCCACTCGTCTGTTCAACAATCACAACTACTTTGAAGAGGTCGCTCAACAGTTCGTCGATCGGATTCAATCCAAACAACAGCGGGATCACTCCGGAACCAGCCTTGTAAATTACCCCTATTATCAACAACTTTTGGGAGATCTCAATTTATCCACTGCTCTAACACCCGACCTTAGCTTCCTAAACACCCGAGCAAGTTTCAACCGTATTGTTGCAAGAATTATTACCATCTTTCGTAATTGGCAAACCCACAGTACCGAACACACGTCATTAATAGACGAACTACAGGACATTCACGAGTCTTTGTTAGCTACGGATCTCCTCACCACCGTAACTACATCCACAGCAATCCCCACAACTTCTACTGCAACTGCATCTCATTCTTTTCTCTCTAATCCTACTCCTGCGTCTTCCGCTCCACAATTTTATAGTCTGATCCCTCTCACTAATTCTTGGTCCGAAAGGCTCAGAACTTTAAAAAGACAAAACCAAGATATTACCCACCAACTAACCTTAGCCTATTATCTCAGTCTTGTAGATGAAAAGAACCTGATCAATAAGGTCACTATCTCCAATTTCCCTTTCACATCTTCTGAGGCCTACCGTGAGGCGATTTTCCTCTTGCCACCAGAATTTATTTCTGAGGCAACCCTCCAACACCCAAACCTTCTATCTATCCCACCATCTT
Source organism: Allacma fusca (assembly GCA_947179485.1). Taxonomy (NCBI): domain Eukaryota; kingdom Metazoa; phylum Arthropoda; class Collembola; order Symphypleona; family Sminthuridae; genus Allacma; species Allacma fusca. The sequence continues at coordinate 57,527,269 of OX359247.1, read as the reverse complement.
CCTTTCCTGAGAATCCTCAATCAAATCCTACCCAAAACGCTCCCACTCCTGATATTGATCCTGACGACCCCACAACTATCATTCCTAACGACGACAATCCACTTTATAATATTCAAATCACACCTCCTCCTGCGTCAAACACTGACATTAATTCCGATTCCGACTCCGAATCCCTTCATTTTACCACAGCTTCAAATAGTGTTTCCTCCTCGCGGGCTTCATCTCCAACTCCATCCATTTCTCCTATTCCTCCTCCCGTTGCACCTCAACCCATCATGGACAATAACAGATTCCTACTTGATAAACCAAAATTTTCCCCTTCGGAGCTCTCATCTGACAATATCCGAAAATTCTTCTCACGCTGCAATTCTTTCTTTGCAACATTTAATGCTGATGACGCTACCAAGAAAGCATACATTCAACATCAAATATCAGATGCCTCACCAACTGGAAAAAACTACCTCGACCATTATTGTAACTTACGCTCTACACAGCGCAAAACATATGCCCAGTTTTGCGATGACATCTTAAACAACATTCCCAAAGATGTACCCGATAGTAAGACCAAAATCCTCAACGCTCTTTCCATGACCAAATATGCCACAGAAACCGCCACAATGTTTGCTCTCCGAGTTAAGGCTGCAGCTGGTTCCGACTGGAACAATTTTCCAGAAACTACAGCAGTGGAATCCATCCGAGAAAAATTGGACCCTACAGTCAAAATCTTTCTTCAGCGGCACAATGCAAAAATCCGTAATTTTGCCCATTTACTAGATGGTCTCAAGGCATATGAAACCTGTGCACCTCAAAATCCACAAGAACAAGCTACTGCTACTCCACAGCTTCCATCAAGTTTGGTTGACAAGCTCGACGCCGTTCTAGAAAGGCTCGACAAATTGGAAAATACAAATACAGCTATAATGGCTGTCTCCAACCAGATGCCCCAACCCAGACGACAGTACTCATCCAACTTTGCACAAGGACAAAATTCCAATCCTTCAAATCCTATAGTATGCTACAGATGCAACAAGCCTGGCCATATAGGTAGACAATGCCCTACCATTAATGCCCAACCACAAGGACAGACAACTGCCTCTACAGTTATTTGTGAACGATGCTCCAGACCCGGTCATCAGACAAAATTTTGTCGTCAGCATCTCCCCATGCATTATACAGATTATGGCAATTTCCTTGCTGCAAGACGACAACAACGAGAACAACAATCCCAGAATTTAAACTCGCCAGGGCAGGCTGCCCTAGGCCTGCCCACAAGCAACTTACGAGCATTGCCAGCTCCAGACACTCAAGCCTCCAACCGACATTAATAATTCCCACCATCTCTACACTGTCTGCAACTCCAACATCCATTTATTCACTCTCATGCTCCTTAAAAATCATCATTCACATCCATGGCCACAAACTCCCGTGTCTCATCGACACAGGAGCTGCAGCATCACTTATTCATCCTTCATATGTACCACATGGATCCCGAATAATGCCGAGTACAATCAGGCTTGTAGACGCTAGTGGAAATTCCATGCAGAACAACGGCATAGCTCTCATCAAGTTCAAGATAGGTCAATGCACTTTCAACCATCCCTTCATTGTAGCTCCATCAACTGCTCTCCACTGTATTCTCGGTACAGACTTTCTTTATTCAAAGACAGGGTTCATCATAAACACTACGTCAAATACACTCTGGAATAAATTCACGGGACACGTTCCCCTTATACACACGGTTCTCCAACATGAGAAGGCCTTCCATGACCAAAGTGAACTTCCAATTTTACTTCCACAGGCTGCTATAACCAAAGAACCAATTTCCAACAAGTCATTGCACCCAACCTCGGGACCCACGAACGCTACGCTTCACCGACACTCAAACAATGGACAGGAAACACCGTTCGTTGACCCTTCTCTGACTTCTTCCAACAAACACTCCACATCTGCTCGACGATCTTCCTCAACACAAACTCTTCCCACTTTTACAGACAACTCATCTCAAACCCTTTCCACAAAGAAAAATAATACTTCCCATGGACAAAAATATTTCCAACCAATGCAGCACTATTCAACTACAATAGATACTACCTCCGATGAGTCTGAACGTGGATACTACCATAGGTCATCGAACCCAAATCGTCGTAGAATTTCCACTTCTCGCAGAGCTACTATCAAAACTATGCCCACTTCTACATCTTGCCACCCTACTATACCTCCCAAATCAACCACATTTAAAACTCTTCCCATTTTGTGTGTATCACACACCAAACCTAATCATGTGCTAAGAATCCTAGGCACTCAAGTTATTGGCCCTAGGTCTCATGTTACAATTCCGACTTTTCATCCCTGCGAAGAAAATATTCCAATGTATTTTCAACCTCACCCTTCTCTTTACAATGATTATCATGTTCTCGCTCCACACTCCATCCTGTCTCCCACTTCTAAATTTTTTCTTGTCACTAATCCCACCAATATTCCCGTTACTCTACCAGACGGCCTCGGCTTAGGTCACATAACTCCTTTAGACTATTATGACAACTCTATGACTCCCATCCCAATCAACGCCATTGATAACTCCCAACTTGACAACGAAGTTGCCTCATTTAAAATTAACCCCGAGCTCAACGCAGATGATACGACCAAAATCAAGAATTTACTCCAAGAATACCGTACCTCCTTCGCTTTTAAACCTAACGAGTTAGGCAAATGCGACACAATACCATTTACAGTGGAACTAGAACAACACAAAATAGTAACTCACAAAGCGTATAAGACGTCAGCTTTCCAGGACCAGATTATTAATGCCGAAGTACAGAAACTACTTCACAACAACATCATTGAACCATCCACGTCCCCCTTTACCAGCCCTGTCATAATTATCCTCAAAAAACCTAACGATGAAGGCATAAGAAAACCCAGAATGGTCATTGACTTTAGATCTTTGAATAAATTAACAAAGGCCATGCATTGGCCCCTTCCAAGCATTGATGACATATTGAGGAGAATGCAAAACCAGAAATACTTTAGCACCTTAGACCTCGCCCAAGGTTTTCACCAAATTACAGTGGACAAAAACTCCCGTGAGAAGCTCAGCTTTATCACCAAGGATGGTCAATATCAATACCGCATGATGCCTTTTGGCACGAAAAACTCCCCATCACATTTTTGCCGTCTTATAGATGTCATTTTATCGGATTTAAAATACTCCACTGCAATGGCATACGTAGACGACATCGTCGTCGCCAGCCAGACGATAGACGACCATATCAGCAAACTCAGAAAAATCTTTGACCGCTTCAATGAGCATAACTTAAAATTCGAACCTACTAAATGCAAATTTGGCTTTCAAAAAATACATTTACTCGGATTCACGATTACATCCTACGGGATACAGCCCTACAATGAAAATCTAGCTGGAATAAGAAACATGCCACCTCCACATGATGTCAAATCAGTCCAGTCATTTTTAGGCATGGCCAATTTTTTCAGAAGATTCATCCCTCACTTTGCTCAAATTGCTTCCCCACTACGAGAACTGACCAGACAAAATGTACCCTTTGAATGGACACAAGAATGCCAACAGGCATTCGAAGCCTTAAAGAATTTACTCCTCTGTCAACCAGTCCTCGCGCATTATGACCCAGCTAAACCCACATTCCTATACACAGATGCATCTTTACTAGGTATAGGAGCCTACCTTACACAGCTTCAAAATGATGGACACGAACATCCCATTTATTTCCTCAGTAGAAGACTGAATAAATACGAACAAAAATACAACATCAGACTGTTGGAATTATTAGCCATCACGTGGTCTACTATGAAACTCAAGGAATACCTCTTAGGTATTCCGTTCACTGTTCGTACCGATCATCATAGCCTCTGCTATATAATGAGGACAAAAGATGAGTTAGATCCCAAACTTCAACGCCTTCAGTTATTACTCATGCCCTATGACATTACCATACAATATGTTAAAGGCACTACACATCGTGTGGCTGACTGCCTCAGTCGCTACCCATTTGGGGAACCTGACCATTCCGAAACTGACAATGATGCCTGCTTGTCCATTCATGCTATTAGCATTTCTACCCTCAAACAAGAACAGATGAATGATCCAACCGTAGCAAAAATCATTACTAAACTACCTACAACTTGGAAGTTGAAATCAAAATATACGCTAATTAATGGTATTTTATATAAATACAATTCCAAACAAGGTGAAGCCTCCCTCATTGTAATTCCCAAGCAAATGGTCCCTGACATAATTCAAAAACATCACAATTCTGTGTGCCATATGGGCCACACAACAACTTTACGGAAGCTACAAACAAGTTTTTACTGGAGGACAATGTCCAAAGACATTCACACATTTATTCAATCCTGCCCCATTTGTCAAGAACGTAAAACTCCCAGAGGACAAAAACAGCCCGGAGAATTTCAATATATACCAATTCCACTCCGCCCTTTTGAGAGAGTCCAGATGGACATTCAGGGGCCCCTCACAAATCAAGCCGGCCGCCCGAGATACATCATTACAGCTATCTGCTACTTGACTAAATTTTTAGTCACTGACGTCGTCCCCATAGCTGATGCTAAAACAATTGCGAATTTTATCTTAAATAAACTAGCCTGTTTATACTCCCTGCCTGAAATAATACAAACAGATCAAGGCACCGAATTTAATAACTCAGTTCTCTCGGAATTATCCGAAATATTCAACTTTAACATGCAATACTCAACGGCATTCCACCCACAGAGCCAGGGGCTCGTGGAAAGGACCCACCAGACGCTCGGTGATGCCGTAGCAATGTACACTGCTGAAGCTAAAACTGACTGGCCCTTAGCACTCCCCGCTTTGACCTTTCATTTAAATAACACCCAACACACTTCTCATGGATACACCCCGTTCTTCCTTCTCCACGGATTCAATGCTCGGACTCCTCTTCGAAATGCCTTCCCCACGTTTTCCCCTGAACACCAAAATATTCAAAATATGGACACACTATGGAAAACAACACACGATATTCTCACACGTCATCGAGAAAAATATGCTGCCCGAGTTAACAAAAGTAAACGCACGGTTACATATGAAATCGGAGACAACGTGCTCTTGGAGCACACTGCCACCAAACCCGGAATTAGCTCCAAACTTCTCCCTCGTTGGAGAGGCCCATTCAGCGTAATTGACATTCCGTCCGAAGTAAACTATACAATCCGAGGTTCCGCTGGAACCACTATGAAGACAACAACCGTACATGTATCCCGACTCAAAAAGTATTATGCCAGACCAAACTGGATACAGCTACCATCCCTATTAACTACAGCACATCAGGCTCCAAACCCAGAACCATCCACACATTTACAAAATTTATCACAGGAACATATTGACTATACAGACCCTTTGACCTCACTTGACCCTGAAAAATTTACTAAGTCTTTACAGAAAGAAAAATCGGGCGTGACCCCTCTAGGACCTCACGATCCCGAGGGCCCCACCCAAACCCCTCCCCCTATGGAAGGCCCCCCTCCCCCAAGAGGTAACCTTCCCCCATTGGAATCCAACCCTTCTAAAGAGTCAACACCTGACCTACCTACAATAATTGATCAATCTACGGCACTATCAAATTATAATGGACCGTTAAGTGCAAATTTACAACAATCAGAATCAATTACACTGCCTACAAAAAGAATCAGAAGGACTCAACAACAAATTTTACAAGAGGATTCACAAAAATTAATCCCCTCGGATTTTTATACACGTAAGGATGAAGAATTCCGAAGGTCCACAAGACATAATATACAAGCAGTGGAAAATTTATTTCATTCCATGCTTGTTCGCTGTTCATAATTTTGTTCAACATTACTATACTCAAGAAAATGATAACAAGAATTCAAAAGAAAAATTATGGAACTCAAGAAAATTCCATTCTCGGTCATTTATCTTAGCCCCAGATGTAATAGTCTCGACCAGCATTATTAAACACTCAAATACCATGAACGGGCAAAGGTTGCCGAGTCCCGCGGAGCACTTCAAACCAAATAAACAATTAAAAAATTGACCCACAAGTACTGAGTGCTCATACTGCAAGAAAATTCTATTACACCATAACCGGCATCCTCGATAAATTACCTGGATCTACAGACCGTAAGGGTACCAGCCTGCAGACCCTTCGCCCTATCCTAACAACTACTATCAATTTCACTTTTGCACTTTATCCATGAGCGATGATTTCAGAATCACAAAATTTTCGTCACCCTGTTGAAACCAGAAATTACAGGATTAAAATTTTGATTGTCACAAGCTTACACTAATTCATGAATATTTTTGAGTTCTAGAAGCAATTTACATTCTGCAGAATTATCCTCCGAAAACTCCAGCTGAAGAAATCTCCACATCTCCTCCTCCCTGAATTAGCAGCTATAAAACTCTTGGATCCACTACGGCGCCTTCAAATTTCATGAATCTATGTTTAATATAATTATTCCTTATTGCTTTTAATTTGTACACACATTATACTCATTTATGCCACTCTTATAATACACAACTTTATTTACTCTGTTAACACTTACTCTATTTTTTCTTCAAGGCCTTATATTTTTCCCCGATACTTAAAGGATCTGATCACTCCAATATTTATCAACCCTTCCAATTAGGAACTATCAAACACACAAAATTTCTCTGTTATATCTTTTTTTACTCGCTCACACTCATGTTTTATGCTTAACTTCCCACCAAAAAATGTTTTTACTCACCCTGTATAATCACTTTCTTGTATTTTGTACTCCACAAATTATGGGGACATAATTTTCCCCTTCCTAGTGCAGTTTACAGCACTAAAATACCTTTAAAATTGTATTTTCTAGAAGATTTTTACGAATTTAAAAGTATTCCCTAACTTTTGCAAAGATGTCTACCTAGGAAAAAGTCAATCTCAAGTTCAAGACTACACAAGAAGGAAGAAACCGCTCTTCACCCACATTCGTTCGGAATGACTCGGAAAACATCACAAAAAATTGTAAAAAGTTAGACAATCCACGTCCAATGATGTGGGCATCATTCTTTAAAACTAGTAGATTGTTAAGCCCTTATTGGCTTTAAGAATGATTATAAGCTAAAATATTCCATACTGCAACATTGGTGTACATATATGTCATGCAACCTCTGTAAAATGCATTAGGTACCTTTGTTTAGTACATTTCTATTGGTCAGAATAATGTAGGAAATATTCCAAGAGGTTGGCTCATAAGTGCTCACCTCCTTATATAAACCCCAGCCTCTCCAGTCTCAAGAGACGAGAGAATCCCGAGCCACAGACCAAGAAAGACCAAGAGACGCGTGTGAGTACAGGCAAACTATGTAACCTTTACATACGCACAATACAAGAATAAACTATATCCTGTGAGTAAAACTACTATCGTACATAACGCACTTATTCCCACGACCATCGTCTCATCTCTCTCTCACAGCAAGAGTGTGTGCTCTCTGCCTGCTGCATATTCCCCCATCTACTATTTTTTAACTCTCTATTCCTTCCTTATTTAATCTCTCTCCACTATTTCCTATTTTATTCCCTTTTAAATCCATTTCCTCATATCTGAGCTATATTCCCCCCCATAATCAAATATTACTTAACACGACCCATTACACTATCCCAAAATTGAGTGGACGCTGTACGACTGCAAAATCCGCTGTGGTGCAGGTAATCATTTTAATGTTATGTGGTATGTTATCAACCACATTTATGAACTAATTAACACTTACGTGCCTTTTTGGTTGCGAAAAATAATTTTGTTTATTTGAAATTGCAGGTAAATGTGTAATAATAGAATACAAATAATTAAATATTTGTCGGTTATTAGGCAAGATTCGAAACAATTACGAGTATATGATTAATGCTCCTTTTATTTCAGTATGCTGTTGTTAAAGGGAATTAAAGCTGTCTCCTATATAGAAGTATACGCTTCAAAGAGATCATTTTCTTAAACATCATCCTCCAACAGTATCACCTGATAGATTTCAGAAAAGATGGAGGTTAATAAAAATCTGCAGTTTCAAAGGCTATTAAAGGTTTATAGTAGAAAATTTCCTGGGGATTATTCTGAATTGGATATTGCTGCTTTCCTTATCGAATTGACAGTTTTCTGGAATACGTGGTTCATGCAAGTGCAGAAGGATATATGGGATCATTTAGACTAGTAAGCAAAAAGGAGTTAATGCTAGTTCCATTGGATGTTGGAAATAAAATTTGATGAAAACCATTCTGATTTATTTCGTATTTGAAAAAATGGAAAATATATGATTGGATAATAAATATCTGCATGTGCGAGAACCTTTACAAATGTACGGACACAATTCTCTTACTGTTTGCCCAAGAGCCGAAAGCCCGCTCATACAAATATCAATGTAAGAAAGCAATAAGCTATATTCGTCCTCAAACCAATAACCCTCACCCTTTATGTCCAACTTTCCCCATAAGAAATAAATATCCCGGGAAAATCTTACTTAAAGCTAAGCAATCCTCCGGAGGATGATATGTTTCGGATGAGGTTAGGGGCATCCCAGGGATAGTAGGGCATTCAAGGAAACACAGTAGAACATGAACACAGTGGCAGATGACGAGCAGAAGATCAGGATCGTTAAATTCAAAGAGAAAGTTCCTTCCCATTGATTAAGCCCTTCCCAATGCGGGATTGATAGGAAAGGCAGAGAAGGAAGGAAGAAATGGAATTAATGGGAAACAACCCCTCGGAGTAATACATTTTACCCTATTCTTTTTTCTCTTTGGAAATAAAGAATCGTCTCACTTGACATTGAAATTCCGGAAGGAGGAGAGAGAATAAAAGATTCTAATTCAAGGGAAAATTCAATCTTTGGGGAGACATGAGTGGAGAGAGATATTCAAAATCTTTAATTCCTCTCTGTCATCCAGACGGGGTTCCATTTCAAATTATTCCTCTCACAAAAGGAAACAAACGAGGAGCATCTTCGATTCTTGTCTTGGAGAAGTCTTAAATTAAAATATTCAAAGCATTTTTTCCTCTTTCATTAGAAATCCATGGACTTTGGGTTCGGAGAAGAGAGACTTAGCCCCAAAACTTTCCTATAAGAATTCCTCTTCGTTTCTTCAATTCCTCTTGATCTCAATCAAATTTTGTACCCCGATTGAGATGCTTGCACTTGTCAGTTGGATGACTTGGGAGTATTCTCTCAAATTATTTTTGTATCTATTTCAAAGCTGAATAATAATATACATAACTACGTATGTGAGGAAAATAAACAACGTTTTATCCAGGTAAAGTATGCATATGTGATAAGTGTGGTGTGGAATGATATACCGATATTTGTATGCAAAATCAACTGGGTACAAAATCACGTCTTTTAAAAATATGTCAGATTCTTCTAAGACTTCAAGAAAGGTATGTACAGCCCACTCTTGTTATAAGAGATCTTTTTTATAAAAAAATACTTGATACATTCTAATGTTGGTTTCAGCTCTTATAGTGATGATAATGTATAAAGTCCAAATTTTGATATTATGTTAGCATAATATTCGTTCCTGTATTTATATGTAATGAGAGTGGACAGTAACCTTATGGAGATAGAGTCAATGACTAAAACCAGAGACGTGGTTACCCTCGGGAGATATTTTTCAAACAAGAATTGACTCGAGGCAAATGAAGGGAATGATGCTGTCATTTTCATCTTAAGCAGACTTTCAACCACAGAAATCAGGAGAAACAAAGACTGGGACAGAAAGCAATTCAGATAACTCCATACTCTCATGCTACATCATTAGAAAAATGACAGGTCCATTCCCTTCCGACGTCAAATTCTCTCTCTCTCTCTCTCTCTCTCCCTTCCACTCGTCCTTAACAACGTTCTGAGTCCTTGGTTATCTTGCCCCGAGCTGTCGTCAAAACTCGGTTGACTGATGAACAAACAAAAGGCCAAATGCCCGGGTATTTCCCGGCCACGTCGTAATGTATACCAGGAAGGAGCAGGCTTGTGGGGAGCTACACTATGAAATCGTGTGTGCCTGAGGAATTTCCTGGAAGGAAAATCATTTTTCTCTCTCATTGAAACTTTGTTGTTGACTTATAAAATGATCCTGTCCTTCTTCCAAAATATTCTCAATCAATAATAATTCTGGGAAATAAATTACAAAATACAGGGATATGTCCTTATAAGGAATTAGTTTACCTGCGGATCGCTCTGCCTATGTTTAATAACACCATAGAGGCCGGATATATTTTGTGTCCTCACAGGACCTTGTCATATGGAGTAAACAGGGCTGTAGATATGAAAAACCCCTTGGTTATTTGCTAAATATGCTGCCCATGGAAATCTGAGTTGGACAATTTGTTTTAAAAATTCAAGGCATTTTCGGAATCTTCGGCAGTCATTTTCTAGCCATTGATTCAGACCTCGTAGAATTATAAGTTTAAATTCTGATTTACGGTGCTAGGCTAAACAATTTGAAATTGACCTATTTCATTGGGGCTATATCTCCAAGCAATATTCAAAAGAACAAATATTGTCAGCAAATATTGAAGGAGAGGAAATCAGGTCCAGACGGTCAACTGAACGAAGCAATGTCTGAATTGTTTCCTTAAACCCAAGGAATTATTTTGGAACAATGCGGTAAGTGCCAGTCACGTCGTGAATCGGGCTAGAATCGAGCTAGAAAGCCTGGCAAAGGAAAGAAATCCCCGGATTATTTTTTTCCATATACGAAGCTGTGCCTTGTTGTTTGAAATCCAATTTGAAGTCCAAAAATATTTGCTACAAAAAGCTAGAACTAATATTGATTTCGAAACTTTTCTTCCAGACCTGCTTAACCAGGTAACAAGCGCTACAAAAATCTTTCGTACTATAAAATTAAAAATTATTAATTATTGGGTTCATTTTCCTGCTAAACTAAAGTCAGCACAATAATAAATTGAAGGTTACGCCTAAAATTTTCGGAAATTCGTGTTATTTAACAGTTTTTCCCCCATATGTTCTGTAATAATAATGTAAGGAGTAAAAGAGCAATGATTAAAACGGGAGTGTATTCCTTTTGTTGCCTTAGAGCCAATACGTCCTTGTAAGAGAAATTTCTGTACTGATTGTGAGAGTTCACTGTATAGACGCGCTATCCCATGTGAGCTTCTAATTGGTGTAAAATACCTACGTTGACAAAATACCCGGGAGGGAGTAAGCTCCTGCTTTTGTGTATGGAGATATTAAATAAGATAAAATAAGATTCCTTGCTCTGATTCCTCATTAGTGGCTCATCTGCAACGCCTGAGGTTAAAAACTAGTGCTCAATTCAAATGATAAACTCCCGCCTTCTGACACGAGTCAAACATTTAATTAATTTTCTTTTATCTCCCCAGCAATATTGACGGCTTCAAAATATTTGACAAGCTACGAATAGTACTCGCGTAAACAGTTAACTACAGTTGAGCCTGTTTACAAGGTACCTGTAAAAGCGGGAAAATTGTTCTGTTGTAAACGGGCGTCCTTACAGAGAGGAAAAACTGGCAGTGCGACAAGCTGGAATGTGTGCAAATTTCTGCTAGGAAACTTTTATAAGGGGATCTTTTATATAACCAGTGTTTTTTTTGTATATAGCCTTAAGAGTGGACCAGATCGTGGAAAAGTGCACAAATATTTTGCCCGTAAAGAGAAAATACTCCGGTAGCTAGTGTAGACTCTACTCCCGTGAATTCTCACATACATGACTTGCAAATACAGCTGGAAAATTAGCTTAGCACAGATATCTCAAAGCATTCCGTATCATTTACTCAAAGTCAATAGTGGGACACGGAGTCTGGGAAATAAACAAGATAATGAGGTCAAATCCAATTTCTTGACAATAGACAAAAGCGACGAGTTCCAGGAAAACTAAATTGGCAATCTAAACAGACCCAGAGTTTCCTTCAGCTCCATTCATTCACTCTCCGTCTAATTCAATCCTCCACTTTTTTTCCTCGAGACAATGACCCAAATTGGTCCCTTTTTCTCCTCCGGGAAAACTTTTTTTTTCTTTTGGTACATTTCAAGGAAGGAACGCGTCTTGCTTTCTTTAAAATCCAAGAGACAAGAAATATTTTCACCACTACCTTATCCCTTATAGGGTATTATTGTAAAAATATTTCTGTTTCCCCATTTGATGCGAAAATTTTCTAGCGCCAAATCTTTTAGTTTTTAAAGTCATTTCTTTGATAGACATTGCTGGACATTACACTGTTGCCACATTTGATTATCGCAAAGGGTAAGCAAAGAGAAAATGCAATGACTGTACTTTAGATGTTCCAAAGTTAAAAAGAACCGTTTGTAATACATTTCTCCGTTGAGATTTTCTAATTCAATCAATTTATAGAAAATTTTCTGAAAACTAATTAATTTTGGAAAATAATGTTTTGTGGAATTGTTTCTGGAAAATAATTATTTTTAAATTGTAAAGTTAATTTTTATTAGTTGGGGGAATCAAAACATTCCCTTACATTTAAATGCAAGGAATTTAATGAATGTCAGAAGAGCTTCAAAAACAGAAGGGAAATTGATTGAGCAAACAAGCGAGTGCTTGAGTTTCGAGTTTTTTGAAAGTTAGAACGGACCAGCTCATTAGTTGTAGTAAGAGATTGAGAGATAGCTTTGAGGGGATGTCCAGAAGGTGTTAAAGTTCTCATGTGGCACAAGAATGGGGCAGAGAGTGGATTGCAAGGTTGAAGAGTGATGGGACTGATAATGTCCATTAATGTCCAGCGTTGAATTTCTAATGAGAAGGTCGGACATCGGGCAGTCCTTTGAGCTCAGGGTTTTAAATAGCCCCCAGCTCCTACTCTACCATGAAACATTTAAAACCCTACAAGCAAATGCATAGTTTTGGGATTACCATGTATGTAACATTCCTAATGCAATTCAGGATTCAGTGCACGCTCTGTGTAAACGCACATTTTTAATGGCATTTAATATTTATGAATATCCATTTCTATTTTCGACCGTCCATGGTTTTAGCAATTTACTGTCTCATGGGCCATTCGAATATTTTGCCAGTCCAATCCAATAACATTACTAGAAAGTAAATGTTAGCTTTGATAATTACTTACAAAATAACTGGAGACAAGTCTTACGAAATTAAAACAGAGATTTTAATTTTCCAAAACTTCAACGAGTCCTCCAAGTTTGAGAGAATTTAAAGACGTATTAAGATTTAAAATGCTTATTTCATTTGATTAAACGAATAAATACAAATCCCTTTACGAAAAACCTTTTGCTGTTTAGTATACAAAAGAAAGGATTGTTCTTTAAGAATTTATTTTATTTTGCCAAAGGGGGCTTCACATTTTTAGGGAAAGGAAAGTACATGACAAGTTTACTTACAAAATCTTTGTTTTTATGGGAAAATAAGGTGAAAATGTTTTACTCGAAGAGGGATAGTGGTAGGAGTGGACAAAGTGGAAAATAAGGGTTTGAATACTGAAGTAATTATAGTAATTTGCGTCTCAATAAATTTCCCCAAAATTTCCTTGTGATAAGAACAGCGTCATAATGGTGATATGAGTTTCTTGTCGTCAGCTTAATTGGTCGTGGGCTGGATTTTTTTTCTCCCTCAGATTTCTGTTCCCAGTCTGTCTCGAGTTGCTTTCCTTGTGCGGAGCTCTCGTAAATTGGGGTGGATCCTCTCAATTTGCTCTGTGTCTGAGTCAATGGATCCTAATTCTATTGGTTTTGACCTTTTTCAGCATCTCTCATTTACCATCTTTTTATTTATGGCCCACAGTTCAAAATTCTACTTTATGGATAGTCCTCGTTAATTCACAACTCTTCGACACGTACTCCCCTCGTTATTTTGACAATGTCTAATCATTTTAAGTTTGCCTTGCAATTCCTTAAACGCACATACAGGAACCTTCGCTTATGAGAGAAGCCGTGTGAATGGAGCCAAATATTGACCTTCCACATGAGCGTGCTATTATAATGACAGAAATTAACATTGGGTCAAATGGGAATATATCTAAATACATGTATTTGCTGAGTGCACCTGTATGAAACGCAAATCTACCAACGTGCGCATTTTTTATTAGTGGAATTACATCTTTCAAAATAAAATGAAATATTGTTATCGTTACTACAAGATAAGCATTGGAGCACAGTTTACCAATCCTCTTGTATTAATTAAGATGGGAAATATATTAAATGTTGAGATCATGGTAGCATTTGATACTTGTTTTTTATTAACCAAGAAAAAAATAGGCTCCGCAACAAAATCATTAAATTAGCTAGAAAACTTAGCATTGAAAGTATAGAGATAAACATAATATTTTGAGGCTGAAATCGATGCTAGATTCATTGCGCCAAAATTGAAGGAGAGGATTACCTGCAGAAATCAAATAGGGACCGTTGACTGGCATACTGCTTTACGATAAATGTTCAACTTACAGTACAAAGAAAATCGTGTAGCAAAATTTTAATTGACAGATTAAATGAAGAAATTACGGATAAGTTATTGCGTGATTTGAATAGGTACTGCTATTAATATGACCTACCGTCCAATATCAAATTTCTCTTTGGCCCCTATTGATTAGGGCTTCGAACTGGATAACCGTCAGGTCCTAAAACCTCTCGAAGCACTATGTATTACGAAACAAATCATATGTACCTAGCTCCCTGCCGACTAGAATACTCAAAGAATTTGCTTATCTGATAACAGTTCCGCTAACATTTATTTTTAATTATTCGCTGAAACATTATGTAATCCATACTAAATTGGTTTCATTACTCTGTTTCCCAAATCAAGTAAAATTACTAGTTTTCGTGAGGCATGGTCAATCATACGAACCTATTTTCATATCAAAACAATTAAAAACTTTGTTTTATAGAAATTACAACCAAATTAATAATAACTTTGAGTTAAGTCATTGTGGGACTCTCAAGGAAGCTTGAACATGTCATTACGTAGTAGTCAATTTAATATTTACTTTACTTATATGGACGCTGATAAGTAAAACCAAAGTATCCTTTTGTTAATAATTTTAATAAACTGAATATGTTACAAGATTATTGAAACAACTATTTCCAAAAAAGGCTGAAACCTGGAGATCATAATCAGTGATCAAAACCACAATCTTGTTAGCTGCAGACACTGGTGTTTCGTCCTGGTTGGAACTCATTAATTAGCAATTATTGTTCTTTTAGACCTTAACAGGTCTGATTAACCATGATACGTTGCTCAATGAACTTATTAGCATTAATGTAACTAAGTATGATAATTTATGGATATGTGAGTTCCCAGAGAAAGTCAGCAATGCTGTCGAGATAGTGAGGCATTAAATAAATATTCCCTTTTAAAAGTATACCCTAAAGTGTTAAACTAGCGCAGTTGCTATTCGTATTTTTGATAAATTCAGTTTAAAAAATTAATTCAAAATGCAATATGATTTGACGCAAACAATTTTGCACGTTTTAGCTTGCAATTTTGCGTGGGAAAATTATAAAAATATGCAAACTATTTAACGATAATAATTTAACAACTAATCTATGGTACGAAATGAGGGAATGCTTACTATATACAATCAAATAGTTTTTACAAGTTTCTTTAAATAAAACATGTATCAGAAATGAAACAAGGGTAGGAATTGAATCTATTGAGGAAAGAAGTGTCCCCTAGGATGAAACGTTTTAATCAAGTAAATTGGTGCAAGAGACAAACTTGGTTGTTTTCGGATGATATTCACATCATTGTCTTCCATTTCCTTTCCCGAATCCATGATAATCTATGCGTGGCTAAATTAAATGCGAGATGCAATTTCAAGGCCGAGAATGAAAGTTGGGCTTTTAGTCTCTTCTCCCATTCCTGTCATATAATTAATTACATACATATTCACTTGTACTACCCACTCAGAAGGTTCTCTCGCCCCCTCATCATTAGTTTTAAAAATCATTGAGGGTTAAAAATATACAGGGAAAAGCCTGTGAGCACATTTATTTTTGGAAATGTTACTTGCTCTCCTTCGAGTAATTAATAATTGTGGGAATATTATTTACATTAAATTTTAATGCTTATATTATAAGGCGAAATACTTTACACAAACATATTTAGAAAAAGAAATTTTACTTTTTTAGTTATACTAAATAAAAGTGTAACATTTATACGTAAAAGAGATTTAAAATTGATACACAATAAATTCCAGTCATATTCCTTATGCTAGCTAAGGATTTGAGGAGGGTATGGAACATAGACGTTCTCAATGGACATAGAGTCTTTCATGCAACTGGAGAGCATTTCGACTGAAAACGATGTGAGTGATGATTTACGATTTCCGAGGGATATCCTGACACTATTGAACTAAAAATTCGCAAGTCATCTCTGAAACTGGTGTCTCTTCTACTTTGATGATCGTGTTCGGCTAACTAAATGATTACGCGACCGTTCAGGTAAAAATACCCTTGGAAACTTTTCGAACCGTGATCTCAGCTTTAAAATCGAATATCTCTGGACCAAATTGGATTATTGTAGGATTCTCAGATAAATGTCTTTTAATCCACAAAATATGTCCTCCGCAAATCTGAGTAATTAGTTAATTAATACATCCCAATGAATACACAAGCATTTGTTCAATATTAATGATTATATTTTTATGCATTTTTTACCCCTATTTAAATTTCTCCCTAAAAAAGCATTCTTTTGAAATCAGGGGATTTCGAAACGTCAAAAACAGATTTTGAAATTCTACTGAATTTAACCAGATTTCTGGTAAGCCTGGAAGTAAGTAATTTAGCTCGGCATATAATTTCACAAGTATAATTAATGAATGTGGACTGCAAAATGTTCAAGTATGTATTGTCCTAAAATGTCAAATTCCATATGCTTTGACTGTATAATAAGCTTGTGGTGCATATTATATTGTCCCTGTAAGAGCAAACACAAAAGCGTAAAAGATCACTCAATTAAAGAAATTATGCCCTAACAAGATGGAAATTAGCATTGTGCTTAATGGAAATGTGACCCTATATACTGTTCTGTATTACAGAGAACATATGTACATGAGTCTCTCATAGCGTGAGTGCACTGGATATATTTACTATAGCTTCATGCATAGGTTACTGTCAGTGGACACTATCGGAACAAAGAACAGAATTTTGTGGAAGAAGGAAAACAGCCCGGATGATTTCCGCCCCTGTGACTTCCTCCACTTGTGTATAATTAAGACCGTGGGTTGGAGTCCGGATGGTTATGTAATTTTGGAGGTTTCCCCCAAAATCCATAGGAAGCCTGACCTCAGGGTCAAAAGAAAAAATCTCCCCTTTTTTTGAAGAGAGTCCGGAGGGACGGAAGCAGGAAGATTTTACATGGCTGATCATTAGAGCCCAAGAGTTGTGTTTGGTCAAAGTTTTGTCCAGATGTGGCTCGCCGCAAGGGAGCAGAGGAAAAGGGTCTTGTAATGATTAGAGAGACATGAGACAAAGCCATTTGTCTATGACTGTCCTACAATACAGTTCACCCTCTTCAAAACGGTTCAACTTAAAAAAGCTGAATAAAATACAAGGGCCTCCTCTTACAAGCAGAAAAATCAACATTATGGCAAATGAGAGTATAGTAATTACTTGTGTATAATTATTTATAATTTAATTTTTGAGTAATTGCTAAAATAATTTCCCCAATTGAAAAAATACTTGAATAGAAAGAATTTACAAAAATCCATAAATCTTATTTTATTTTACGCTTAAAAAATCCAGAGATCCGAATTTCAAGAGAATTTCCTTCCCCCCAGGAATTATAATTATTATTCTGGTCTGAAAACAAGTGTAAACAAGTGGAGGAATGAAATTTGTCCGAAAATGTTAATGGTCCCTATAAGTCAGAGGGCACTAGATTGATGCTCTAGTTTCTGTGTCCAAAATCAAGTACAATTTTAAATTGCCTTAATGTGAGAGCCAGGCTGCTCTTAAATTTTTATATAATCTCTTATAAGAGAACATACGCTGTATAATTTTTTTCCCTCCAACTTTTATCACACTATATCCGTTAGTGTCCCCAGCACTGGGGAAGCAAAGGTCAGAGCTATATAAATAAAGGATGGGAACGAGGGAATAATAACAACCTGCGGTTAATTTCAAGAGCAGTCATTGCACTTAAATTTGAAAGTTGTGGTAAAATTCCATCCCTCCTTTCACCGAAAGGCAAGATCAAATAAAATCAAATGTAGCGCACAGTTGGGGGGGGACCCCTTGAAGAAATATTTATGTCAAAGGCTCTTCCCACCACGAAATATATTATTTCTAAGCTGAAAGCAATGACTGTGGTTGGGAGGGAGGGGAGATATTAAAAGCATAAAATAAATCCCAAGCACTCATTCCCGGGGTAAAGTCGTGCGTGGAGAAGTGAAAGTTGCTCCGAGAAATGGAAACAGGAGAAATCCTTGTCGTCGGAGTCATAAGCAAAAAGGAGGAAAAGGCAACAATGGAATCGTAACTTCCTATTCTTCCGCTCTATTGTGACTCCATTAAATTGTTATTGTTATTTTTGTTGGCCATTTTGGGACCTGCACTCAAGTGCGTGCCTGGTAACCGGACTCCCTCCCGAGCTTTCCAACCGAGTACAGTGCAAGCCCGTTGTAAGGGAATGACTTTTACAGTGCACTTCATTCAGAAGAACCTCCAGTCTCGTTGGTCTATTATTCTCATCTCTTCCTGGACCTATTAATGTTATTCCCGTTTGAATCGACCCGCGGAATTAAAACTGGCCTCAATCGGATCAATCCTTGTAACAGATTCTTACCAACACTTTTTCTCACTTTGCTATAATTAGGAAATATTCTGCAAGGAGTACAATTTAAATTTTACAATGGCATGTTCCCATAAGGAGAAAAATTTTTATGGTAAGTTTAGGTAGACAAGTGTGGAAATTTTTTTACGGCAATGGAGAAGATACTGAAAAGAGGGTCACTTCTAGCCAAAGCCCCTTGTAGTTGACAGAAGCACTTGGACTGCACGCTATGCATTGAGCCTCGACATAAGTTTATTCCTCCTGTCGTAAATTGTTCTTAACAGAAGTCGTAAAGTTTGGAAAGAAAGCATGAGTGACATGTTGCCAGAGCTCTGCATGACTAGTGGAAACTAATTATAAAAGCTACAGCAAAATTCTACCAATACTACAACCACCTCAAAAGAAACAACATTAGCTTCTTACTATAACATTCCTGGCTCTTGTACAAGGAAAATTGGGAACGCTTTTGCTTATACAACAATCGTTATATCTGCAAAATTTTGTGGTTAAAAAATCCAAGGAGATACAATTCTCGTGCAAATAAGAGACCCTGTATTGCCTGTGTGTCCACGGAGTGAACTTATATGCCTGATGCTAATTGTGATTAATCACAGTTAATTACGTAAATACGTTTGTAAACCTGCGCTTGTAATAATTTTGGTGGAAATTTACTGCCGTAGCTCAATCTGAAGGGAAATGATTTTTTTGGGATAAGGACCTTCGGAAATATGTCCCGGGCATTGTCGTGGGTACAGTCAACCCTTTGCTACAGCAATATCTCACTTGTGTGCAGATTTTTAGCATCAGGACTTGTTTATAAAGGAAGTACATGAAACTAAATTCGTAGGAGCATAAATCACTTGTAATCGTTGGATAATATAATAGAAGCAGAAAATAGAGACCTGAATTATGAGAAACATTATTTTATGGTTACAATTATTAATTAACTGGAGTCAACTCCCCCCACACAAAAAATCATCACAATATTTATATTGCTTCAGATAAATATTTATTACATTGAGGATTACTTGAGATTGTTTATTTCTATGGTAAATCATACGAATATTCCCAATCGACCTTATTTAAAAGCCACCAAAATTCATGCTAATACTGTAGTGTATGTCATCCAAACGGCCCACTTTATTCTCAGTAGATATTGCAAATTCCACGGGCTCAATCTCTTGAATTATTTGTAGGGCCAAGTCATGTCCAATTTACATTCTTCAAGGAGCATATATAAATATAAGGATCTAGGGGAACTTATAGGGCTGTATAATAAATTGCAAGTAAATATAGATACGCTAATTACTTAAGTACATGCAATTCTGATTCCTAGAATTCCTCAGGTCTGCATGTATGTATCTAAATCTTTGTAAATCCAGAAGTTGGACACAAACAATAAATTGTACGCTACAATCTCTTTCTGCTTCAGTGCTACAATCAAATTCTCTTATGATTATAAGGGAGAAAAATAAACGAAGTAAATTCCACTGCTTATAAAGGGCCTGTGCACTGCTGAGTATTTATTAATGCAATAATAATAATTGTTATTTCTGTACCTACAATTTTGGTAGTAAAATGTGTAAATAGGCTTCCACCCCAATGTCTTGTATTTCATGCAGAACTTTCTTGCACACGTACTCTCTGGAGGCTAAATTTGCCTTGTCAAGTGATAAGCATTTCTAAAGGTAGCAAATTAGTAAATTGGTAAATTGCACCCTTAAAAAAGTAGAAAAATAAATCCCTGCCTTATAGCTGCCCAAATGCTGCCCTTGGAGTGTGCTTATAAGGATAGATACTTGACTCAATATGTATTTTTAC
Source organism: Allacma fusca (assembly GCA_947179485.1). NCBI lineage: Eukaryota > Metazoa > Arthropoda > Collembola > Symphypleona > Sminthuridae > Allacma > Allacma fusca. The sequence continues at coordinate 57,506,684 of OX359247.1, read as the reverse complement.
CCCGTAGAAGAATAATTCTCTTGTAGGAATTATATATAATAGCTCTTATACTGCGAGTCACTTATAGCAATAAGTGCACATGCGAGGTCTGAAACTTAGCAACAAAGTCAGACTTCTTCGAACCACAGAGAATTCCCGGAGCAGTAAGAAAATGTAAATTGGTAGGACCCAGAGCTAATACACGCCGTTCTCAAGCTAGTACAAATTCCCATCCGGATTTACATAATTATGTAATGCAATATTTCAGAATTATCCTTCAACCATGACATTATAAGCTTTTTATTTCTTCATCGCATTCAAACCTGGAGAATTATCGTTCATTGCACTTTCTGCTTTTCATCCGGATTTCATTTTTGTCTTGGGAGACATTTTTGCCCATGTTTTTAGAACACTCATTTTTTGGTATACCTTTATCAATGCTCCAACGGAGGTTTTCTGTAAAAATTTCCCTTAAAAAGAAATGAAACTTTACTAATACCTACTACTCTGTGAATCTGAAGTGGCTCATAGGGTTTTGAATGTATGTACATACGTGTGTATTGCTTAGTTGAAGATAATTATTACTGTGCACACTTGCTATTAAAAACCTTCTTATACTTTTCCTTGTGAACCTCGGGGTCATTTCTAAGTACGTTCTAGTTGGCCGCCCGTTCATTTGCTAGTGCATGTAGAAAATAGAGCGTACTTGCAAGAAGCTTAAACTCTCCGCCAATATTGAATAAAATAATCAAATGTCAATTTTTACACAAAGAAAAATATTTTGGCACACTTGAGTCCCCCTTATTTTAATTTTTTTCTTCCATCAGGACGCTCCGGATGAAATATTACATATTGGGATTTTATAGGGAAGATGCACTTAAGATGGGAGTGCTGCCATTTTTCAAGATACAAATTTTGGTGGAAATCTAAAAAATTCCAGAGGCCTGATAAAGACGTTTATATTTTTAAGTTTAGGTTTAAATTATGTGAAAAGCTCAACGGCGCATAAAATTTAATTCTTGTCAAAAATTCACAGACGATTCTCTACCAAGTACAAAAATATTTTCACAGTTTTCCCAAGGAATTCATTTGATATTTTCTTGCCCTTTGATTCCCTGAATTATTTTAAAGCGGATCCACAGAGGGTTGGTGATAGAAAATATATTCCTTGGAGGAAATGTAGATCAAAAGTGAATGCAGTTAAGTTCAGGTTCGGTTGTTAGTTTTTATTGCTTTGCAAATTTATTTTCCCTGAAAATTCCCTCCCGATTTGATTTTCATAGGGGAAAGTATTGACTCCTATTGGGGTCAATGGTTTGGAAATTTATTTTCAAAGACCTGATACCGCATGCTGGGAATATTTTCTGCAATTCTTCTCATGACGCTGCCATTCAAGTGTGGGACAAGTTTTCAATAAAATATTTTTCACAATGTGCTCTCTCTCTCTCGATCTGTATGTGATCTCCTTATTAAAGCATTTTTTCCCTCTACTGGCAGAAATATTTTTGCGTACTCCAGTTTAATTTTATGTACTCTTCCGCCTTATAACAACATTTTGTTGGAATAATCTAATTTGGTTCTTTCAAGGTGCTCTTACAGACAGACTACTGCGCTAGATATATAATATGGATATAGACTTCCGGGTATATTATTCAGATGAAGCTACTGGAAACAGCAATAAATTTGCAGGCTGGAAATCCTTCTCTGATTTTTGAAATGGTTCTGTACATCAATTTTTATGGTTTTTTCCCAATCCTCAAATATCTGCATTTAATGGGAGGAAAATGATAAATTGCATTTGGGAGTTATTGCAATAATTCATACATATGTACATATGTACATGTGTGTGTATACGTCTGCTAACTTTATTTGCGTAGTCCCAAGGACAATGAAAGTAATGGAAGGCACGAAGGGGAAAGGCGAATTATTTGTGGAAAAAAAAATCCACAGTAACCAACTGAGAGTTCCTAAGTTTAAGTAAAAGATTCGCAAAGAGTCAAAAAATTAAAAAAGCAAGAACTATATCCCGGTAGTTTTCTGATAATTCCTTCAAATAATTCAATTAAAGCTACGAGCACGTAGGCCAATGCGATTGGCAGTGGAACATAAATTAACAATAGATGTTCATTAAAAACGCTAATTTTGCCAAACCAACATTAAAGCAACAATTCTGATTTAAATAAACGCTCGCTGAGAATATAATATCAGTGAATGGCGTGAAGGCTAGAAAATATTAACAGAAATGTTTATAGTAGGAATTTTGGTTTAATTTTTTTATAAACTTGTCCCTTCACCCATCTATGCAAATACGCTTAGGTCATATGATTTTCAAATACATAAACACAGTAGAAATATTTTGTAATCATTTATTTTTATTTCAGTCGGAAATGTATCTAGAACATTTTGCCTCATCAAGACGATTCCCTTGTCAAGATTTGTCTTTCCTTCATAATCGGAAATGTCGAAAAGATTTTTACGGAACTGTATTCGGTCCATTTGTCCTCTTCACGTGGGGCACCTCCTCAGGATTTTTTGATGGACGTAATCTACAGAAGCAGATTATTGATGTCGTCTCATGTTTTATTTCCCGCTCCTTAAAATAGTATTTCATGTCTAAAGCCCATCCAGAGAGCCCGAAAGGAATATTTCTCCCTCCCACCCTTTCACTCCTGATTACCATGCAAATGATCCATGAGCTCCTTTGAATTGACTTGGGAGGGTTGGAGTATAAGACGGGCTGAGAGTGGGAAAAGAGGGCAGAGTCGGGAGAGGGGTAAGGCGTCAGAATAAATGTAAAAATTGACAGCTGAGCTTCCTTCCCTCGCTTGCATAATTATTGGGGGGGATGACATGCGTCTGGGGATGAATTGCCAGTCAATGCCAACTAATGACCCGGACTTGATTGAATTTCCACACAAATATGGATTTCCACTGGGCTCTCCAGGACCCTGCTTCTAAAACTCTCCTATCAGCCTTGCCCATGCTACTGGTGTAAATATGTATAAATAATCCCAGAACACTCGGGAGAGCCCGACTTTAAAACGATTCTTCCCTGTGCAGTGAAATCTCTACATGCGAGCATCTCCAAAGTAAATTTCTGCATTCAGTGCAATAATAATTTATAATTCACACATTTCAATCTTAAAAATTTGACTTACCTTGTATTAATTAAGTCTGTACGTGTATCAATATACGTATGTACGTACAATAAATAGTACTGTGTGTGAAGACTACATTCCCAATGTGTGTGCTTTATTACAGACTCTTCCAGTCCGTTCCTTTCTCGGACTGACATCCAAAGCTTGAGCATCTGCTTCTATACAGTGTGTGCTCAGTGTGTTGACACACACCTGTGAGCGCATGCTCTTTAATGCTTAAGCATAGGTGATATCCTACCATATAATTATGTACATGCCTTATATACATAATTGCCCATAACATTTTATATAGAGGAGCCGACTCGTTTGTGATTATGTTGATAGAATGGGGCTATTATCATAGAGGTAGGAAATTAATAGATGTGCATTTGTATTATCTCCTTAGGGAGAGTCGCACAGCAGTAAAACAGTACCGTGAGATAAATTAGCTTAACAATGAAAGGACGCTTCCAAATATTTCCCCAGATTTCCCAAACTTTCTCCCAGAGAGAGAGCAAACATTTTTTTTGCTGAGCTTTCAGCTCAGCTATGATAGCAAAAAAGAGGGGAAAGTCCAGATGGGAGTCTTACTATGGGGTCCTTCTTATAACAGCATTTTCTTTAAAAACTCCTGGAGAATAAAATAATTGGAGAAGTGTCTATTTTCTTATTAGAGCTAATCCACATCCTATTTTGTCTCTACTCAATGACTGACAGTAATTTATCCGTAGTATTTTAGTATTCCTGTTCGGGCGCCTGTATAAAAAGGGCTCACAGTAATTTGACAGGGTGCGGGGGAGAAATGTGATTGTGCTCAATGCTGGGAAGGGAGTCGTTGGAAAGTAGTAAGTTCAGTACATTTCAAGTTCTGTCACTCCTGTCTATGTCGGAGGGGTGGCTGTGGTGAAATCGATCCCGAAGTAGCTTAGTTCTGTATGAGACACTCCTATAGATATATGTATGTAGATATAAGGGAACAATGATGCAGTCCGACTGTACTTATAGGATGGAAAGTGCACTCAAACTGGCCTTGCATTCTCGCAAGGAGGAAAAAGTGCAAGGCTCATTCCGAGTCTCACTCAGCTTTTATTTCCCTACTCATGCTGGAATTTTTCCATTGATTTTTTCCCTTTGAAACCCCGCTCTTTTTACAAAATTTTACAAAGGACCTTCCTCCTTCGAGTGAGGAATCTTTCCTAGAGCAGATCTAAATCTACTATTACAAATGCTAAGGAGCAAGATATTGGAATATTTTGTCGGGTCTTCCTAATCTGTCAGATCTACAGAAATCTCGTTCACACAGCCCTAGGACAGTTGCTTTTAGAAACTCACAAGCTCACGAGCTCTTATGATTTTATGCATCTATTTTTGAACAATGAATTCTACTTAATTACTTGGAATTTTCTTCTTTATTTTTCAAACCTGAAGTAGAAATTCTAGTTACAAGGAGGTTCTAAATAGATAAAGTCTTTTCAAAAAATTATATTCTTAAAATGGGAAAAATTATCCGTATTTTTATTTTCTTGAGAAAATTCTTTTATAAGGGGGTCTCTTATGTAATGGAGATTTTACATCTAGTTGTAAGGGCATTGTATGAAATTTGTTAAAATTAGTTTACAACTTCTACGAGCACAATAAAACAGAGTTACTAGCCACTGACCAATTGCGCGTACAAGTCCAGGATAGGGATTGGAGAAATAATAAAGGAGTAAATTGAGAGTGGACTACTGTACAGGAAAATGGAGAGCAGGGAAAACACGAGGTGTTCCATTTAGTGCACTTTTAGTGCCCTTCCATATCCTCACACGCTAGAACCTTGCATTGTGAGATTAGGAGGAATGGAAAATGGGCGGGAAGGGAACCGTCAAAAATAGTGATGGACGATTGTGGGAAAGGGGCAATTTTTTCAATGAAATTGTCACGGCTTGAGAGCTTTCTTTCGTGTTAAAAACTCATTTGTAGCTCCACACGTGACCTTAGAACCAGGCTCTTGTCCAGGCTTTTGGTCTCTGTGAAAGTGCTTTATTAGGAATTATCAGCGCAATTTCAAATCACACTCCGCTCCAGTTTGTTCATGTCAAAGTTGTACATTTACACGGTTCTCGATAGAACGGCCCTTATATCACTGGAATATATTTTGTATATGTACATTCCCTTTAAAATGCTTGGGGAGTTTTTCCCTATATTTTATAGTATACACCTGCTCGCTCTGCTTTTACAACTTCCGGAAATTCAAAAGCACCAATGGAATTTGTTCCTGCTCATGTACAAGCATTTACAGTTGAACTCTCCTTATAACGACGATCCCGAGAGTAATAACGTAATGACACGCTGCTATAGAAGTAACACTAGAAAATTTACGGTGTCGATTAACCCTCTGTATTGGTACTTACGTTATAAGGGGCACACGCCAAAACTACATGCGTTTTGTTAAATATCTTCTTGATTTAATCAAAAAAATATTTCAGGGAAATTTAATTCAAAAATTGCTACATAGGAAAAGTGTACTAATTCTAAATGAGGATTGAAAATAAAAATAAAATAAATAAAAAACAAATAGATAAATTTTCTGCTTTATACATTTTTATTGGCTCTGAATACAAAAGTTCCCTTGCTCAAAGCAATTAGTCTTTAAGATTTTTGCTATAACAAATATTTTTGTGAATTGTTTTCTGTAAAAATAGGGCCGTGAATAATTCTAGTGAGATTGAAGTGTCTTTATTTTTAGGGATTTGATTATCCTTTAACTTACATTTATTTTATGGGTTATAGTCAGAGCATAATGAATTATTATTTTTTCAGAGCTAATATATTATCCTGCCAATATATTTTTGAAACTTTTTTTTGTTGTCGTCGAGATTTTGTCATAATTCCTTCAAAGTGGGGCCAAATGTGTATCAAGACTGGAACTTAGAAAGTTTGTGATTTATTTAAGGGCACGGAAGGAAAATAAATTTTCTCCGGTAGTAAATCATTTCTTGACCATTGCTTTCAACCTATACAAATCCATTGATTCTGCCAGCCCTATGCATTATGATAGAAAGTTTTATCAAGTGAAATCCTACAAGACTCAGATATAAGCATTGTCCTTCAGTCTTATTGAAATTCCTTCCGATTGAGATTCTGAACTCAAGAACTTTTTAACAATAATATCTTTGAGGTAGACTCAATTCTAACAATAATTGCATTTTTCTAATAGTATAAAAAAATAATAGTAAGATAGTAAAATAGTATAGGATTATAGCCCCTGCAAAATTATAGAGCTTTTAATGTCATTTTTAATTTCTATAAAAGAAAAAAGACAAGAAAAAAAATACAGTGCTTTATCCCGTAAGGAGTAGAAACATTTCAAGAAATGACACTGTCAAAGTAAGGCTGAGGAAGCCACTCAAGTGCTCTTCACTTAAAGCAAGAGCACATACTGTCACAGATAGAACATCAAGGTTTACAAGAATTTGGAGGATAAATTATTGGATCCTCAAGGATTACTCTGAAAAATGTTACATTAGAGGCAAAGCTTGTCTAAATGCGATTACAGAGATTCCCACAAAAGATCACCCGACGGAACTCCAGTCCCAGTCTCGAAAATCCTATGGGGCTGAAGTATCTATGCATGTATGTATGTACATACCTTTGTAGAAGGCGGAAAGCCTGTTTTTTTTGCGAGGATTAGATGTTTCTCTATAAATTCATCTCCCTCCCGTAATTCACACTGTGATGACAGTGGGCTCAACAAATCAATTCCATGTCTTGAGATAATACGGGAACGCAGTAGTCGTCAGTTGCATTTTTCATATATATTTTTTGATCATCCCAAAAACAGCATGAAGTCTATGAGCGTGCATGAGAGGTTGGAGGAAGGTAATAAATTCATCCGAGTGTGTTAGCTCATTTTCTCATTTATTTTTCCTCATTCTCTCTCAATAATTTTGCCTCCGACGATTACATTTTATCTTTGTCAGATTATAAAGTTGTGCATTTCCAGACACATATTTCCCTTCTTGTATGCTAATCTGGGACTTGAGGTAATTTACCCCTTTTGCACAGACGCACTAACTCTCCTGAGTACAAGCAATTTACATTGGGGACATAAAATATTCTATTTATTTATTTTTTTGCCCCTAAAAGCTTTCCAATATGGGAGTCAAATTCCTTGTCGAGCTGGATCCTTTCCAATGGGATGTACATATGTACATACTGCGACTGTGAAGATCTCTTGCTGTGATGAGAGGCAGCTCATTGTGAGTGTCTACCTTTACTGAAGTGAGTAGAGAATCTCATGTCTTTATCATAAACACACCATAAGGCTCCATTCCCAAGAGAGATTTAATTAATTGTTTATCCACTCCACCGTTAAACACTTGCGCATTTTCAACATCCCGGCTATCATATGCATCTTCGTCTTTCTATTTTTCATCCTAAATTTGTCATCCTAGATAAGAAATAGCAAATCTGGCCTGAGAGAGTTTGGGGTCTATTAAATTATACATTCTGCAGAAATATTTTTTTTCATTGTCTACACATAAAGGATGGTGTAAAAATAAATGAATAATAAATACATGTACATACACAGGTGCGTACTATATCTATGTAATAAAATTACTGTCGGCAAGATTAACGCTAATTTTTACCATAATTTCGTTATAATCATCTGCGGTTTTTTTTACCTTTTTTAATGGTTTTGGTAATGGAATTATTTCCTAATTTGTAATAATATAGGAAAAACCGGATCGAGAGAAACTTGCAATTAGCACGTTGGATATATGACACTTGAAAAAGTTCCACAGGTTAGCAATTCGTGTAATATGTAATGTAGTCACGAATCATTTACAGGGTTAATATCTTTTACATTGTAGTACAATAATTTTGGTCGAAATTGTTTCCACGCCAATTTGTATGATTTTAATTTGTAGCTCTTTTTCCAAATAAGCATGTATATGTATTGTTAAAATTAATAATACCCCGAATAAAATCAGTACTACTGCCAGAAGAGTGACATTGAAGGGAAATATTTTATGAGGACTTACAATACAAACGCGATTGGACAGCAATAACTCAAAAGCTGACCTTTAAAAGGCCAAGCCTTTAATATTCCAGTGGAGGAGATTACAACTTTGTCAACAGAAGGAAATGGGCTGTGATGGAGAGTGTGGGAAAACATTTGGTTGAGGCCCCAAAATGACTCTACCCACGGAGGCTCCCTCAACATAAAAAAGGTAATGATGTGAGGGGAAGTGATGGAAAGGAAGTGGACACAACTGAGGAATATTAAAAGAGCATAGGTTCCTTTCTTTCCTCCACAAATCCATTTGCTTTCCCCACACACGCACGCCAAGCTTGTCGGACAACACACGCATCCGAATCAGCCTCAACAATGAGATGTTACAATCGCCGGAAAATAGAAAAAGAATGAAGATGCGAGAGGAGAAAACTCCAGTCAATTCCAACTTCCCAGCAACTTCTTTCAATCCACTAAAATCCTACCTCACACACATACAAACACACACACATACATACATGCTTACATAGGACACCGAGAGGAGTGTTTCATAACGTTCCCATATTTTCCTCACACCCCACACGAACTACCTTCAAGTGTAGCGGAATAGTAAATTTCCTTAATACTTTTGTTACTTCCAACTACCCGTCACGTTCCCTTTCTGCAACCGATAGAGACTCACACTCGCATCTCTCAGGCAGTTCAGTCTCCCCGTAAGGGATTCCATTGTAAGCGGAAGCTCCGACACAACAATATTTTGACACACGTTTCTTCTCCACCACAATGTTAATTTCCTACTTGAAAAACTAGGTCACATTGTAGGACTCCAGTTGAGGTCCTTCCCTCAGGGATGATGATAGATACTAGGATAGACAAGAAACACTCCCTTTCGAAAAAGACCCGGTTTAATATCCCAGGTTTGCATTGGGACAAAACTATTTATGTAATTACATTATTTGTATTGGGCTACCCCAAAATTAACTGCAAGGCTCTCTCATCGAAATTCCCTTAAAATGGAAAGAATTTAAAATTCTGGAGACACTTTCTCTTCCAATCCTGAGGCACTCCTAGTAAAGGATGTTCATTCAGAGAGATATAATAATTATGCTTGACTTAACAGCTATGCACAATTCCATGGAATAAAAAAAACATTTACTCAAGTGCAACAGTGACCCTCAGAATTTGAAAGGGAATTATTATTGACGGATCCACTTGTGCATGTAACTTCATTGGTATTTAAATATCCAGATGATTTTGTATGGAAATGAAAGGCCAAAACTTAAATAAGCTTTGGAATCCAAATGCATCCGCGAACACGGCTTACGATTTCCCTTTGGAAGGAACGCGATTAAAATGCAGAGATGCTCCCCCTTTTTCCTAAAACCATATTTTCAGCTCGAAAGTCAATCCTTCAGACGGTTTCCAGCCACCCTTATCTATATATTCCATTTCGTTTGAGTGAGCCCCATATGGGAAAGATAAGAGTCGGCGGTGAAGTGGGAATTTGATGCAGATGCATTTCCGACTCACAGCAAGAGCACCTCTGTACATACAAATGTAACATATGTAGATACAAGTTGTCGCTACAACAAAACTCAGTGGGACAATAAAACATACATTACACTCAATATTTGTAGTTCATGTAGATCATTTTGCTTTTAATGGCTAAATTAGTCTCAGAGTGCCCCGAGGATTTAAAGAGGCTCATAAAAAGCAGGACTTGAGATGTGTCAAGTGGTTTTGCCCCAATGAGGAGAAATTGCTCCGGTCCGGGAGCCTATTTTATAGCGTGAGGTTCTACCCTCTAGAATTAAAATCCAATGAAGTCTTTCAACATTACAAGAGAGGAATTACTTCGCTAGTAATTATACTTCCTTCCATAGCAATTCATCTCACTCACACTCTCCCAGCGCACTCCTCCACTCAATGAACCCAATTGATTTTAATTGGGTGGAGTAGAATCAAAATTGCAAGTCCTTACCTATATATGAGTCAAATGAAACTACTAGGATTGAAATAGGCTTGAAGCTCCTATTTAGAATTTAGGGCTGCTGTAGAGAGAAGGGCAAAATAAAAAGAGCCTGGATTCCTGCGGTCTTTCTAATTGCCACACGTTTTTTATCCCCCTGATTTATGAAGCCAAGATCAAAGGAATGGCTCCAGCTCTTCACTGATTTACATGAAACAGGGAGACCCGGAATTGAACACAGGGCCCAAACGGAATGCCACAGTGCTCTCCTTCCAAATTCCACTTCCTTTGAGACCCCGTCATAAATCCTCCAAATCCAACATTCTCAGCAAGTGCGAATGTGTCTGTGTGTATTTCTCCTCTTTACGGATTTTCTCTCTCTCTCTCTCTCTCTCTCTCCGCATGATCTTACACACCACTCCACGCACTTAACACATGTAAACTCCGACATGCTCTCCTCACACATATGTGCTCCATCCCAGTTTTCAGATTTAAATCCATTATTATTAAATCCAGTCGAGGCTTCCTATTCTGATACGCACATACGGATAGGTACATGTAGAACAGTCTCTAATTTAATTCCCAGTTATGACTACAATTTTGTTCTTGTCATAAGAAGGAGTAATCCAAAGTATAGTCAATATTTTGTTAGTTTGAAACAACCCAAATTTTTGTTGTGTGTAGCTCTTGAGTGGAATTGAGACCTGGAATGAAGACTAAAAGTCCCATGAATCCAATTAAAAGGAGAGTGAAAGAACACGTCCTTGTTTGAATAGTCATGTTCCTTTCTCATTTAATTTTATTACAAGGATCCTTACACATATATGTACATACACCCTGGGCATGGGTGAGGAAAAGAAAGGGATGGAGTGGATTTTGAATCCGACACAATAAAACTCCGGACTCTTTCTCCCCACGCAGTGAATATTAAAGAGAGAGAATTTTCCCCAATTCTTAGTCTGGCAATTCCTCCATCCTTAATTCCTGGATCAAATGTAGCAGCTCTTCCTTCCCTCTTCATTTCCACTGGAGCATCTTCATCTTCTCTGGGAAAAAAATTACCATGAAAATAACATTATGGGATTATTATACTCATTCATCTGAGAAGGGGGTCTTATTGTAAGTTTGGTTAGGCATTTTTTGGAGGGAAAAAATCATGGATTTGTTTTGGGAGTAAACCCGATGAGTCTTTTTAAAATTCAGGATGGTGATTTCCCGAAGATTTTACAAGTCAAAGTTTACTCTCGATATCTATATGAAAGTCCCTTTACATGTCAATTTGTTTCAAGGAATGAGTCTACAGTATTTAAATGTACAATACAAATTGTGGTTAATAAAAAAGAAGTTCCTATTGAGCACAATTTTAATTTGCCTTCGTGTGAAGGCCCAACATCTCTTTATTGAGTCAAGACTGACCGGAATGTATTTCCCTCACACCTCAACAGTGCTTGTCCACATAGTTCAAACTTCACAGGTATTAATTATTTGTGATTATTAATTTTTTCTCGTGTAAGGGGCCATTCAAGTAATTCATAACGCAAAATTGGCCAAAATTTCACCCCCACCCACCTGATGTAACGATAGGGTAACGCTGACTAAACTACCACCTACCCGACGTAACGCGTTACATGTTTTTTAAATACTGCTTTAGCACATACATACATTAGATTAAATACATTTATGCCTGCTTAAAGACTACGAAACTAGGTTTATTCAATTTGTAGCTTCAGCCTCACATTCAACAAATGGACTTTTTAACTACTTAAGAATACTTTCAATAACTTCAGTGTTCACTGTCTTCATCATCACTGTCTGAATACGCTTGTACAAGACATTCAATAATATCCTGCGTTTATACTTTCAATTGCTTGCAAAAATGAAGTCAGACAGAATTTATGAAGTCAATGTCCACAGCTTAAAGCTACAGCGTGATAATCACTTCCTTGATCCTCCCCCGGGGTACCCCGAAGGAGTTTGAAACATGCTCCACATGCAATAATTTGTGTCATTTAAAATTTGCAAATTAATAAACAAAATTCAATAAATGGTGCACAGTACTTGAAATCTTTAGGGCGAATGTGGCTTCACCCTGGACAAATGTTTTCAAGGATATATGTTCTTAATCGTATATGTATGAAATTTACGTTACGTTTGTCTATAATAGGACCACCAACTCGTCGTAAACTTTGGAGTTTTAAAAACGAGACATTTAATTTTCAAAGGTAAGAAGGTTCACCAAAAGATTGCGTTACGTATAAAGGGGATCTACGACCCCCCGATACACGTAACGAAGCATAACGTTAGTTTGTAGGGCCACCCACTACCCCTGCGTTATGAATTACTTGAACGGCCCCTAAATACATTTGAACAATTTTTGTTTCTTATCCGATATCACTGTCCAAAAAATATTTCTAACTAATCAGGTCTGCTGAAATTCACTGGCTTAAATAATTCCAGTGGCGTCAAGACCCAACAAATTATTACGCCTCCCGTCTTCCTTAAAGTAACAGTGATAATTCTTATAATAAGATATAATTTAAAAATTTAATTTGAATGGAGAATATCCCATTGGTTCTCTCTCCCAAGGCAGAGTTTTAATTCTTATGACAAGTGTTTGAAGAAGTCTTGACAGGACAAGGGATTTGAAACTTGTGTTTCAATCAAAGTTCTTTTTTCGGGAACTTGACACGACTGAGCGGAAAAACCCGTTGAATTCAAAGCTTGAAGATTTCCAAGGAGAAAGTTGAAAAGGTGGATTAAGAATGAAACTCAAACGTTTGACTTCACCTTCAAATAATAAAGCGGGGAGGGAGAAGAAATGAGAAGAGTTTCTTTTCAAGCTGACGCTGAGAGATCCATCCCCAGCTCTAAATCTCACATCCTTTTGACATTTCAACCGCACACAAAACTCCCAAAAAATCTTCTCAACTTCTTCACGCACCTCCAGCTTTAGAAAGAGAAATTTTCCCTTAACAAACAGCAACCCATGAAATTAATCAGACCATTCATTCTCCCAGCCTTTTTAAAAAAAAGAAGCCAAAAGATTTTTTCCCTACAATTTTTGACAAGCTGGAAAAAAAATCTCCAATTTTCCTTCCTACACTTTTTATCCCATGTAATAAGAAAAAGGAAATTTTAGCCGCCAGGTTAAAATTCAATTCTAGCAATATAGTGGACTCTCTTTATAAAATCTCTCCCAGCAAAAATACTAAACTCCATGGGATTTTTTCTTGTAGCAAGGAGTTTGTAAATGTGTAGATACAGAGAGAGAGAGAGAAAAAACTTGTAGGGTCTCTTACAGTAAGAGCAGACTTCATATAATAATTCTAAATCCAAATTGCTTTCTCCTTTGATGTTACTCATTGAAGAGATCCCGTGAATCAGAAGCTGAAAATTATACTCCTGCCGTTCCTGGACGACTGCCTCCGTTCAATCCTCTGTGTATTGATTTCCTACCAAAAGGTTTAAAGTAGGGGATAGGAAAAAGGATTGGGAATTCCACTGGGAGAAATTCGATCGTCCAAAATAAATGCAACGTTCACTTTCCCTCGTGCAATTGCAGTTTCTTGCAAGATCATCTACAGGGCTCACTTATCATAACGGACGCCTCCTTCTTCCAGTGGGATGCTCGACAAGGCTGTATTTGCATATACAGATATCTATCTGTAATCTGAATTTTTATAATTGACCAGCGTCCATTCAGAAATCCTTTTTAAAATTCAGGAATTTTTTTAGGACAACTGGGTAAGAGCTGAAATGTCAATTGTGGGAACGGACGAGGAGGTTGTATTGAGACGTTGACTCTTTTTATAACGGCCCCTGCCATAAAAATCCTTCCCCAGGAACAACACACTCTCAGGAAGATTCTTAGGAAGAGTATGTATTTGCATGCTAAATGAAGAGCCTTCCCTCACATTCCCAGAAAAGGTTCCCAATACCAGAGGTCGGAGTCCATTGTATGGAAGTCGACAACTGCCATGGCCATAGTAATTGAAGGTTGTGGGGAAATTTAAGTATTGCTTTCTTTTCAAGGCTCATAGAAAGAGATAAAAACCAATGTGGTTCTCAGTTGGTGGCATTCCCATAAAGAAGCATCATTTCTCTGGCTTTCTCTCCTCCTTGGCAACTGCCTATTGTAAATATACTTCTGCAAGTATACAGTGAAGTCCCTTTAGCCCAGTGGTCCTTAATATTCCCTTTTTTTTTAAGAAATAGTTATTTTGAGGAGTAATACAAAAAATGCTGCAATCATATATACATTGGTTCTGTTTGTAAGAAAACTAAGATTTTGTAGAGACAACCTTCTTGAGAAGGGGTCTGTTAGAGTGGGAGTGCTCAGTATTATTGTATGCTATGTAGTGAGGACGACAAGACTTCCAGGGCATCTACTATAGGAAGGAGATATTAAAAGCATAAAATAAATCCCAAGTACTCCATGAGGTCTGGAAGAAAGTGAGTGCGGGAAGGGGTGAATAAAGTTGGAGGGAAATCAGGACCAGATAAGAAGCACAACTGTTTTGTTATGACAAAGGAGGGAAAAGTAGACATTAATGGGCTCTTGCTGTATTTTCTTTTGATTCTTATTGTGACTCCATTGAGTCCAAACTTGCATTTATTCTCCCAGTATTTTATGTCCAGAGCTTCTGGAGGAGCTTTGTCCTCATATTTTATCCTCATTACATAACACATTCATTTCCCTTGGATCCCCTTCCTCTTCCTGAATATAATAGTAATAATAATAGCATTAGGATTTTTAGCCCAGTGTTCAGGCAGCATTTGGTCTGGTCAAGTCTTTGCAGTGTCAAAATACATACATATACAAGGACTCTCAAGGGAATTTAAGTCATGTGTGACTCCCAGTCTTGTTTCCTTTTGCCCCAATGGATACAAAATTTTTACAACGGGGCCGTGTTAATAGCAAAGGCAGCTGTAGAATTTAATATTAAGACACATTTCCGTATGATTTTTTTCACAAGAGTATTTATTTAATTCTTTCAAAAAGTGTTCTTAAAAAAAGGGTTTAATATTAATTATTACATTGATAGAAATATATCCTTGAGAAATAATTCCTTGGAAAATCCTCCTTTATGGAATTTTTGAGGGAGATGTGAAGGGACTGGAAAATGCAAACAACAATATTTCACGCATCCTTTCATTAAGCATGATGTAATCCTCTTTTAGGGAATGGTTGAGTGCTTCTTTAAAATGCACAAAGCTCCTTCCATGCAGTAGTAATTCTCGTAATAGGAGCTCTCTCACAAGTGTCGTGCAAAATACCTCGGGGATTCATTCAAGCAATTAATTTTGAGAGATAATTACAACGTACTCTTGCATAAGAGAATCATTAAATAGAGTAAAATGTCTCCCTTATAATTATTACTGGATGCTCCTGTGTTGACAAAATGTGAAAATACATAACGTGTATAAACTTATAGTAACAGGTAAAAATGGAATGCTTGTTTATTCATTGAAGTAACAGGTAATTATTTATGTGAAGAATATTTAGATCAAGTTTACAATAAGATTCAATACAATGAACAAGAAGCAGATTCGAAATGTGAAGTTTTATTCTGGCAATAAAATAACTATCAGCAAGCAGTCTAACGTGTAAAAATAATTTTTCACGTAGCCTTGTCGTAACGTGGAGATAAATAGAGGAAACACAAATATCAGCAAGTCTTGGAGAAATTATTATGGAAAATACTGAAAACAATAATAAATTTGACCCGTGACAAGTGCTGACAATATGAGTAGAATTTTGCTCTTTTGTGATTGTCCCTAGAAAAGGCATCCACTGTACAGTATACAATTCCCATCCTGTGCTGTAATAAGCTTTGATAAGAAGTAATCCTGAAGTGTGGAGAGGGCTCAAAGGAAAAGTGAGGAATGAGTGAAAGTGAGTATGAGTCACTTGGAGTAATTAACGTGCTTTTAAATTTCCTTTGCGTATATGTAATATTTGTAGATGTGAGCGTTGGAAAGATTACGGAGCATCCTGTAAATGGATTCACTCAAGATCGGCTCAGGTTTCACAAAGTAATTATTTTAATAATGTAAAGTGTGTGCTGAGTGCTGTTGTTTGGAATTTTGGACGAGGTGGAATAATGAAGAGGACCCTCCAGTAAAAATTACATGAGGGGGAGGGAAATGAAAGGAGCGTTTATTGAAATACACATCGGGTTTTGCATAATACAAGTCCTGGAAGGGGGTTCCGGCCTTTGATTTCATTCAGCTGTCACGAGTACGGGACTCCGTCCCTCCCCTTCCACTATTTTCACACTTGACTGCTGTGGGTGCCAATTTTTGCAAAAAATTATTTCCCCCTTTGTGTATATGTATACGTACCTATAATATATGTATATACAAGCTATTACTTCTGACACAATGTCTTTATGTAGACTCTCTCGCTCAAGCAGACCCACTCCTGTATTATTTTCTCTACACATAAGAGCAGCACAACGAACAAACTTTGACTAGATGAAACCCATTTTAAGGCATTTGTCCATACGAACAACAATTCCTTACTGTTTCACTATTAGAGGGACACCCCAATGAAAATTATTGTATATGAACTAGAAAAAAGTGCAATCTCGATAAAAGAGCCCCCAATAACTGGAATTGTATTCCATAGGACTAGTATTATAATTAGCGCAACTTTAAAAAATTTAAACAGTAAAATTCATGTAAATATAGGTGTTTTACAGTAATAATTAATTAACTAAATAACACAAAAACACGTTAAGCTTCGACGCCACCCAGGAAAATAATCTGGATATTCCATAATCACTGTGGATAGATATACTCCGCACCTTTTCAGGCATGGCGTAGACTACGTACTGAATCAATCATAACTATAGGACGGATTTGCTATGTACATATGTATATAAATAAAGGAGAAACATGAGGGCTTGGGCTTTGCCTGATGACACGGCTAAAATCAAGTCATCAGGAGGATGTCACGTTCAATGTCTTATTTATGAAAACAGCTCCTGGTTTTCCAATCCTATCCCAATGGTTACAATAATAAAGGACGAGTAGCACTCTGTGGTGATAATTTCATTTTTATGGGTACTTTCATTCACGGAGCCATATTTTCCCAACAGAGGAACGTCTACTGTAAAAATCCAACAAAAACAACTCTTTTAATATCTCCGGACAGCACTCAGCACGAATTCATGCTTATCACCCAGCACGCCATATTACAAATTTCCTCCTGTAAATGAGCGATTCCCATGAGAAATGATGATAATTTTATATATTTTTGGTGTTATGGAGCCTTTTGAAATTAAAATAATTTTTTGCACTTCAGAGCCGATGAAGTTATTTTAGGTCGCCATGTAAACATTATCACATCAGACTGGTTTGGAAAATTTTCAAGACAGAGATAATTTTTACCCTGCGGTAGTTGAAAATGTGTCCAATTACGATTATTTATCCCGACAGAGAACTTGCTCTTGTCAGAGGGCCCCTATAACAAGACCAAATAGCATAGACAAACATTAAAAGGCAAAACTAACCTCAACATTGAACTTGAAGGATTGAATTTTTTTTTGAGAGAGAGAAATGATCATAAAGCCATTGAAGAGTAAATATTGGGGCGTTGGAAAAAAGTACATGCTACACACAAAAGCTATTACGGAGTGAAGTTGGAATCCAAGAAAAAACATTGAGCAGGATGGGAGCAAAGGGAAAAGAAAAGTTTGATTTGATCAAAGAGATGTGCGTTGAGTGAGAATTGTTCCGCCTTTGATCGTCAAGTCTCGTGTCAACCCTCAATTCCGCTCTTTTTGGCAACTTCCCTGACACGTGTTCCCGTCACGTTTCATCTTCCATATTTTCATTCCAATCCCAATTTCGGTCTACGTAATTCCCAATGTTTGCCTAAACTTTAAAAATACTCGTTTCATCTTCCCATCATAACCACTTCCGTATAGTTTCAAACAGTCTTCAAAACCAGAACTATGGGTTGCATACTCTGTACCTTCTGAATTAAATAATTATTAGATACATTGGGTCTAAAAATAGCTATTTTTATTTTTAAAATTTGAGTGAAGGTCCACACGAGAAAAATAAAGTTATGGTAAATCCTCATGTGAAAATATTGTTTTGCATTATAAATAATTAAATAATAATAATTATAAGTTTTTATGAGGAAATGGTTTATTATTTTATTTCCATAAGTGGACGTAATAATTTATTTTGGGAACTTCAACGCCATTGCATATATTTTTCCGGAAGGAACGTGCTCAAACTGTAAGAAGTAAATTAGCCTGGGGTTTAAATATCTACTGTACATATTCCCATCATTACTTGTGTACTTAATTGCATTAATTTTGAGCTCTGATCAACTATAACCAATGATCATGGTAAGCTAAAGTCATGGAAGGATTCTGTGAACTCCAAACTCTGGGATTAATTTTAGAATAAAATTAAAATACAAAATGTCCGAGTAATTTTGTATGAATTATTTTTTTGTAGAATTATTATTGTAGGTAAAATCAGAGCGAGCGGATTTGTAATGGACTTTCCCAGTATTGGGTTCGGAAATGTGAGAAGGGATTTTGAAGCAATTCCCCAAAGGGTTAGCTCTATTCTGTGACATTGCTCTCTGAAGCGTGGATTCCGTCACCACTGAACCATGCTAATAATTTTTGATTGCCCGAAACCTATTTAAACACATTATTACTCCCGAGCATCTCTCCACCAATCACTTTCTCCACTTCCCTGATTCGTCAGTGTAATTCCATTTGACAATTTCTCGTTTGTCCCCATGACGTCTCCGACATTCCCTCAATCTTGAGACTCTTCCCTAAAAATCTGAAGAGTCGGGACAGATCTGAGTCTCCAGGGGAAAATTGTGCTGATAAGGACGGAGGACATAAAGTTGTCGGAGGGTTTTAGTGCCTCATCTTAATCAAAGATTGGATTGGAGAAAAAAGGGAAATGACAATTCGGATTATTAGTGCGGTAATTGTGCTCGAGGAGACGAAGACCCATAAAATCAAGGAATTGGTGGAAAGAATCCGTCCGTTTTCCCCAAACCAACTCAACTTGGTCTAAATGACATGGAAGCTCCCGCTGGGACCTCAATTGCCCCTCAAAAATAAGCACAAATTGAATAAAATCCCTTCCTAAAATCTTCCCACTTTCGAACATCAATTCTCAAAATAATACATTTTTAGCCAGTTGTAGTCAATCCATCTTCCAATAATAAACTGGATGGTATAAAAAGGAGTGGCGGTAAACTTAAATTTTAAAAAATTAACTCATTTATACTGTAGCAATTTTACGTCTTCAGCCAGTTTTGATAATAATAATTTATTGTTATCATAATAATTATCCGGGTTTCCAGTTTAATTTAATAATTCTGAAATATGATGATTAATTCCATCCTGAGTTCTTATTTTTGAAGGAGAAGCACATTTGTAGTAACGAATTCTGACATGAGACTGTAGCAGCATTTCCACACATACTCAACGTTTGTTTTGTAAGCTTGAGGGGAAAGCAGGCTGTAAAGCACTAAAAGGACTGTAACTCAAGTATAAAAATTTAATCTCTCCGGGCCATAGCGTGTAATTTAATTTCCTCCCTACGTCCGAGCAGTTTCAATGATTTTCTTTATTTCACCAACTAACCTCCAAAACCCAGTTTTTTTCAAGACACTCGGCATTTGGTAACTACTCCGTCGTCCAGGAAAGCCACTTGATTTTTTGCTGGGGTGAAAGTTCCGGTCAGATGATTTTTTATTCATTGCTTTGCTCAATATATGAACCAATGCAAGAGCTCGTTCTTTCCTTGGATTTCGTAACTAAGACAAAAACTTTGAAAGAATTTTTTGTTACCAAGAAGACTTACCCCAGCTTTTTGTTTCCATTTTTGGGGAATTGTTTCTCTTTTTTACTTTTCCCTGAAAATCAGCAAACAGTACACTTGATCTGAGAAAGCTCCAGTAAGCCCAGCGGAAATTCACTCTGGTAATGATTCTTGCCACAAAAAGAGGAACTGTGTACGCAGAAGTACATACATAGATACATGCATGTATAAAAAATTTTTTTCTCATTTACCACAATGTTAATTTTTTCTTTTAACGTTTTACTAGCATGCTGTTAGAAAACAGTAGCAATCGTGGTATCTACTTGTAAGAGTGCTCTGAAGAATAGAGTTGACCGTATGTATAGAAATACATGGGGAGAGGTAGAAAGTGAGATTGACAGTTTCCAGTGATTATTCCGCCGAGCCCTTCCCCACAAGGAAATTAGCACTTTATTTGTGGAGCTCTGGAGGGTGCCCGTCAACCAAGCATGAAATTCAACAAATCTATTGTGTTTGCAAACACTCCATCTCAAATGTCACATCAGAGGTGGATATAGTGGATGCTGGGTTATAAAATATCCTTAAAAGGAACTATATTTTACAACAACATATATTGTCGCTGAAGAGGCAAAATGGTCTATGAGCAAATACTTTTGTGCAGCACTTAGACCTTTTTGCCTCTTAAGAGACGATAAGTTCTAACAAGTAGAAATCAAAGTCTGGGAAATTTAAATATGTTCAAATATATATTTTTGCCTGCTTCGGAAAAAAGCGTTTGTAAAGGGGAACCCTATTCCAAGAGTTTATTGTTCCGTGCCTTTGCCCCCCCCCCCCAAACTTGCAAAGGGCAAAAGGCACAAGTAGCTAAATGTTTTCCAAGGACTTTAAAAATTACTATATTTCTTTGCAGGATTAAGTTATTAGCTGATTTTAGTAAATAAATGTTGTGATGGTACCCGAATTTTTTCAAAAAATA
The DNA here is from genome assembly GCA_947179485.1 of Allacma fusca. Taxonomy (NCBI): domain Eukaryota; kingdom Metazoa; phylum Arthropoda; class Collembola; order Symphypleona; family Sminthuridae; genus Allacma; species Allacma fusca. The sequence continues at coordinate 57,485,811 of OX359247.1, read as the reverse complement.
AAACAGAGAACAATTTCCGTTATTTAGAAATGTGTATTGCTTATACATAATGCTAGCAAGACGGCACTTTGATTTTTTTTAGCGCCACTAAACGTACTTTTACTTTTGCCTCCATATTTAATGCTTATGAATTATGAGCTGAACATCCTTAAAATATATTACAAATGGAGTTGAATAAAAAATACAAAAAGTGTTTACACTTCAACGCCGGTTGTAAAATATTCCAGAGTAAGGGGAAATTATGGAATTAGTTATTTACATTGTTTTTAGGGGCATACTGAAAGCAAGTTAATTGTGGCAGGGGTACTACAGATATAGCACGCGGCGCAGTGTAATTTATTTACTAGTTGCGAATCCGAAAACCACACAGTCTTACAAATGAAATTTCGCCAATTTGGGGGTTGTTTCCGGGAAAAACAATGCATTATATGGCTAATTGACTGCATGGTTGCAAATGTTGGGATGGATATGTCAATGGAAATAAATTGGAGCTAGGTTTGATAAGAAATCGGAATGAATTTATTTTTACACATTTTACATGTTTTTCATCAATACTGGTATTTAAAGTTCATTTATTTACACACACATGGTCATATATAATAAAGGGCGTCATGACTGGTTCTGAGAATTATTACAGTCCCACTCGCATCTTACAATTTAGAATACGTAATTTAAGTGACGCCGCCACCATAGAGTTTTGTAACAGTTCACCTTCGTTATAAGATACCCCTTATAAGAGCGTTCCTCTGTTCTGGGGAAAAATATCTGGACATATCCCCATTTAACAATGTCAAATTTTCTCTTCAAGAGAGCAAGCAAATTTAAGGGTTACAATACATTTGGATTCCTTTGGGGTGGCTCTTATAAAGAGGGTGAATTGTCCGGAGTTGACACAGAGAGCCCAAAAATTAAGTATGAGGACAGATGAGTGTGTCTTCCTAATTGTGTTACAATTATATATGTACATATTGACAGTTTAGCATTTCCAATGGATAAACTTACATTTAAAATCACACGTTGTTGTAGCATTAGCTTATATTTTTGGTATGGAATAGTCAATTCAATTGCAGGACTTTGTATATAAAAATTTACAAATGACTTGACGTGTCGGAGTTTTCAATAATTTACATCTGAGTAGAAATTGAGTACCTTAAATTTCAAATCTGGCGGTTTAATTGTATTAATTAGCGCAAGTCTGTCATCTCTGGATAAAGACGGAATGTGCGGGGGAGGGCTGGACGCGGAGGAGCGACTTGACTAGAGAGGACGTCGACAACAGGAGTGTCAAGGACATCACAAGCACTGGAATCACAGCGACCGTTGGTGAAGGAGCGCAGCCCGCTCTCACAGCTTCGGCACATTGACCTGAAATTCAAACACCCAGGCTTGGAATTAAAGCGCGAAGGTACAAATTTTCAAGTAAGGAGCCAATGATGACATCATGAAACGAGCGGGTATTTTTTATTAGAGCACGGATTTTGAAAGAGATTCAAAATTTTAACTATGCAATGCGCAAGACAATCTTAAATCCCGCGAATTTTTAAACAGAACCAAAATTTGAAATGTCCATCCCTTGGACATATTCAATGGCGCAATGGTTTTGAAAGGGAGTGAACTCGCAAATTACGTAAAGCGCGAGTCTGTTTTAACACAGCGCGGTTTTTAAAAGGAGACAAAATTTGAAAATACATGCCTAAGGTTTTACTCCAAAGAACTTTATTTATTACCTTCGACAGTCAAATTGAAAGCCCAAGTGCCCTCCACTCCAGGGTTTCGCTTGCATGACTCGCTGCTACTTGAGACCCTTAAATTTCCCTCCGGCTCGCTGGTGTAGATAAAGCAGTAGCGCCGCGCGGTGGTGGAGGAGCGACTCAATGGTGACGCTATAAGGAATCCCGTCCCACCCTCTTCCCAACTTCCGTGACACTCGAACGCTGGAAATTCAATTTTAAAATTACATGAAAACTATTGAATTGACTCCTACACAATTCTTATATAATGTATCATCGCGTTCATTCAAAAATCGCAAAGTTCATTTTGAAATTTGTTTGTCAACCGCTAGATTGTATGGATGAGTTTTTTTGACACTAATTTATGAAATGGCTCAATTACGTACATCTGCCTCTCAATTGATTGCGCTGCTTCAAAACCCAAATCCAATGCTATGGTTGTACAGTAACCCGCTATATTTTGTTCGATGGAACTAATTTGAAAGTGGGCTTTACATTTGACTTACTAGCGCCAATTTGAAATTTTATATTTCCCCCAATTTCGTCATATTGTAAAGCTCGATCGTACTAAACTCAATTGTATCCCCGAGGAATTATATGAATTAAAAAAATCACCTGTAGACTGCTCCTGATTCGGACAGGTTGAGTGAAACTCCATCGTGGCGCTGTCACCGCACCCCACGACAAGCGTTTGGAAATTGGCGGCTTGGCCCAGAGCTGGTCCACAAGCGTCTCTCACGACGCGTCCGTCCTGAGTTACCCCAGTGGCGGCGTACTTGCCTAGATATGGACAGCGGTGGTGCGGCCTCTCGGCGCTCACCAACGTCACAAAAGGCATTCCTGTGTTCATAGCCTTGCTGTTGTTGCATACAAAATCCTCCTCACCCTCCAGCACTTGTCTCATTTGCATCTCCATCACGTGCCTGTCCCTCTTATACATGTGAATACAGACTAACTCGCTCTTGCTGCAATTACAAAGAACATATTTTACCATAACGCATGTGCACTGGCCAGATTTCCCTGCAACTTAGACATTAACCTCACTCACCATCCCACAACATGGTGCGTTAGAATGGCAATGTGCTTTTCCGAAAACTCCTTAAAACTCTGACAAGTGACTCGGGAACCGCTGGCAAGGAAAGATGCAATTTTCCCGGCGCTCATGTTCAGCGCATTTTGACCAGATACATTCCTACGGTTTTCCTCCGCAATGTGGAACGTCGTATTTTTGTGGGCTGTCTTAAATGTCAATTTCCCATCTAAAGTGTGCCATTTGTGGGACGAGAACCAACCAGGGAACTTACATTTGGCCATGTTGGCTTCCGCTGAAAATTTACAAAAAATCCGATCAAAATCTGGACCTTAAAATCGAGGTTTTTCCCGCTACAATTCATTTCTCTGTTTATCGTTGCAACATGACAATTTGTTACTAAAAATATATTTTACACCATGCACCATAACTTTTTCTTAGTTTGAACATTGTAAGTACATTGTATTGATATTTGAAATATGTACACTTATTAGAATAAAATGTAATGTTAAATTTTCACGTCACTTAGTGATTCTTCAGACTAACTGAGCCTTGATTTAAACAGTTAATGAAATATGTCAACAAAATAAACAGAAAATTTCTTGGAAAATACCGTCATTGACAGGCTACGATTCCTAACAACTCTTGTTATAAAATACAAGTGTCCGATTTGATATAAAATATTTGGGAAATTTATCCTTCAAAATTACATAGACTGACCTAGGTCAACCCATGAAAAAGCACTGGTTCTATAGTTTTTACCTTTAGTAAAAGTGAGTGTCCGCGCACCCTCCGTTGGGGAAGAGACGCCTGTGCAAGTGGCGTCCCCACTCATGGCCATCTTATACCCCGTGACCTGACCATGCTGCCCGTGACCCTTGATCTTCTCAAAGACAAAGCAGCGATAGGTATCTTCGAAAGAGGCGGAGAGTCGGTGATGGATCCTCCCAACCAAATACTGCTGAGACCCCTCACGCCACTGTGCCATGCACTGGAGCTCTTCAACTGTAACAAAAAAAACTCAAGTGCTCTTCAAGGTGCAAATTAAATTTGTAAGTGGGACGTAATTGACAAGATAATGATGTGTTTTTCTCCAAATCATTTCCACGCACTCACAAATAAATGCAGACCAGGGACTCTGTGTGCATGCTCAGGGACGTAATTACAAGAGATAATTGATGGGTCGGAGATGAATCACTGCGGGCAATCCCATCCGTCTCCTCTCCACTTACCCACAAAATTTCAATTACATCCCGCAGTGATCTTCCTCATCTCTCAAAACCAACTTTTTTTTACGTACAAGTATATAGTGGGACCACTTCAACTCTGCCCCTGATTTTAATCTAATCCGAGGCTTAATTAATTAAATTTCCCCACCTGTGCTCTCCGTTTTAAGGACGTCCGGACAGGCTTGGTAGCGCAGGAGGAGGCGGGAATTTTCGGTGCAAGTGTCCACATGGGAGACGGGACTTTTGCACTCTCCATAGCCACGGTTGTAAGTGAATGTGAAAGGGGCGCCACTGTGGGGAAGGGAAAAGTTTGTATTAATATTTGCCCCATACCTGGATTGTAAGCACGGGGTGAGAAAAATTTTACCCTCTAGCTGGTATGCATTGACAGGGAACAAAAAATAATTACATGGTTTTTGTCCCCAGAACTTTTATCTCAGACGTGGATATATATTTCTGGGCTAAATAAATTGCTCAAGTTTGCATTTCTTAAGAATTAAAATTTTTTGTAGCTGTATACTTGTGTAATTGGAACTTTTTCTTAAATAATGTTTTTGTGCAATCTGAAAGGCTTCCCAGGAATATAGCCATAAGGTGTAACATTATAAATTACTGATGCAGGGCAAGTAAAGTCAGGATGTAAAAGTATTCAACGAAATAAATTATATTTATATATTTTTTTGAAATTATTAATTATAAAACCAGGGATTCTTTAATCTTTTCTCATCCTCGAGCTAAAATCGGGATTGACTGATAAAGTACACATACGTAAAGGGACATTCTTCAGGAGCGGCGTCCAGCCTAAACAGAGAGTAGAGTTGAGCATCACCATGAATTTTGCTGCATAAACTCTCGAGACTGTCCTTGTCCTCACAATACCCACCTGGAAAATTAAAACACATTATAAAAATTCGGTAATATTGACAAAACAGCCGGGGAAAATAATTTGGAAAGTCTGGTATTATCTTGGTAAAGTTCCTAATTTTAAGTGCTTTACAATGCCGTAACCCACTCTTCATATTTCTAGTAAACACAAGGACTCACAGAAGTGAAAGTCCATTATGGAAACGTACAAAAAAAAAGAAAGAAGTTCATCCGCTGTCTTTGCACAGAAGTACCACTGGAAATTCCCAATGGGTACGAATAAGGCTCTTTAGCAATAAAAGTGCGTGCAGGCATTTTTATCCTTCACACACGCAACCTTAACTCAGGCAATATTTTACACAAATTGGTTCCCCAAACGAACCCTCCATTGTATTTAGGCTCGTGCTATTTTCGAACATTACAGGAGCTTTTAATGGCACACTTTTATTTTAGTATGACACTCGCAATTAGATAGACATCCTGTACAACGGGAATCCTAAACTACTCATATTTGAAGAACTTGTCATTTTCTATGATGTTATTTTCCCTTTACAAAAATACGTAGTTCTACAATTTAAACGGTACTAATAACCCACTTTTAAGGGCCTTGGTTTGGTAAGCATTTAGATTAATTTAGTGTATCCGCGCTAGTCATCTACTGAACTAGAGTTCCCATTTCCGGAGTAAATATATTTTGTGGCGTTGAAGTTAAATTAATTACAAAAATTCCTCAGAGACACTTTCCCTCGCATCTGGACATTTACTAAAATAAGAGCCTCTGTAGAAAAAAAATGAAAATAGTTTTGGAGAAGCGTCTTGAACTCCAACTCCCACTAAAAAATGTAGCTTAACGTACTCTTGAATGACTGTGTTCTTAGAATTAAAACCTTGGGATGCTAATGAGAGGTTTGCAAGTCATAATTGCAAAATGAATGGCTCAATTCACCCTAACGTCAGATCGGATCTCAAAGGAGCATTTGATTGTAATACTAAAATTTTGCTACTTTCTTTCTTCTACCTCAGTGCTTTTACTCAGCACTGCAGTCCATCAAAGTGCAGGGAAGTTTGACTGTATATCGATTTCTCCACTCCAGAGATTGAATGGAGAAGAATTTCTCCTCCTGAAAAGGAGGAGAAACCTCGGAGTGAAAGTGAAGATGATGACGGATGACAGATCAATTATTAAAAGAAGACAAGACCACAAGGAATCTGAGGTTGGGAAAACTTGACAGCTCATTCATGTTTCTTCTGCTCTGTGGAGTGGAAAACAAACGATAGATCTCGGCCTTATCTCTCTCCTCTCCCTTTCTTTTCCCACACATTATTCCCAACCACTCTTCCCTGGCTCCCTTTCACCTTTGAAACACAAACAAACAAACCTCTGGGGAGATGCCGGGCTTCAAGGGAAAAAGGGGAACTTCCAAGAGTCAGAAGCTGAGAATTGAGTCTATTTTGAACCAAGAAAAGGTTATTTCTCGTTCAGCTCGGCGGAATCACGTGTGTGATCTTTTGAGCGTGAATTGATGTCATCCAAAATCATTTCATCTCTTTCTCCCAATCTCCTAATCAACTTTTCATCGCTCCGCAGACCTTTACTTACTTTTCCCACTCTCTCTCTCTCTCTCTCAAATTTCTCCCTAAAATTACTTTGTAAGTGAGGATTTTGGACGTGAAAAATACACTTCCCTCCCTGAGATTCCCTCTCCTGGTTTTAATTGCTTTTAAATCTACGGTTTCTTCAAACACTTCCCTTTTCCCTTTCCAACCTTATGGACTGTCATTCTGTGGCTGAACCATTGAGGGACAATTAATTCAAAGGCTAATGGATATTTTCATACTTACTTTCTTTGTATTGTAAAACATGGGGATGTCGCTCGTTGATCACAATGCAGCGGTGGCAGTTGTTCCCTCTGAAAATAAAATTATTTTTTTTAATACTCAGTCTTTTGTTTACATATTGCATGGAGGTGTTATATAAGATGCCTCTTCTACCCCCTTTGAAGAATATTTTTTTCAACAGGGATCATTTATAAAAATTGCCTTAAATTCCTATTTGCTGTATACATGTGTTTCTTACAAGAGTTAGCATAGTCAAAAGTATGGTTCTGACGAAAGTTTTTATACAAGCTTTTTTTTTGTTGGGAAAAATATTTTTGGCTTGCAAGAGCAGGGGATTATTATAGCAAAATTTATCTGCTTTTAGTAGTATTGTTGGAAAGAGGGTGAGGGGTGGGACACTATTTCAGATGGAACTACATACGACAGGGCAGAAAGTAAAGGGTGAGAAAATAAAGAGCTGGAATATCCGAAGTGACATTTGGGGAGACGCGCGGGGTTAATAAGTGAATTAAGGAAATGCCTGGAAATAACTTCCTATGTGAACTCACTTGCTATTTAGTATCTAGTCTAAGTTGTTGGGAGTAGGGTATGTATGTACATACATACATAGGGAAAAGTACATGGGGTTATTGCTATTATCAAAGTGAGGCTGCTCTCGTGTTGGGAGGACGGAAGCCTCTGTGGAAGCCCTTGGCAAAATAGACATCCAATCTGAGAGGAAAAAAGTTTCGGGAGCGGAAATGTTTTCCCTCCTTTTCCTTTTGACTCCGTAACAGAATTCCTCACCTTCCTCCACTCGAACTATTCGGAGAGGGCTCATTATCCCCATCATGTCCTCCTTCATTTTTATAGCGCATGACTTTCTCATTTATCATATTATTTTCCCTATTTCTATCTCTCCCTCATCTCTCTCTCTCAACGTCAATGGGAAGTGAGACTCCTGCACAAAAAACTCTGTAATTCTCTGTATTTTTCTCAGGCCTTGCTTTTCCCAAAACACGAGTTACCATCTGTTCATTAACGATGCCACGTCTACGTTTGGAAACATTTTAAGTGGCGTCATAGTTTAACGAAATAAAATTTGAAGATTTCGAAATATTCTGAATCATCTAAAAAAAATTAAATTGCTAGCCCTGTAAATGTGACAATGGAAAGGGAAAGTAATAAAATTGTATAAAATCTGGAGTCTATTTGTGAAGCAAATAATAATAATTGTATAAATCCTAAACTCAATTACATATAACTGCAATTAAATAAAAGTTATTACATGAAGAGACTATTGCATTGTGATATGACTTCAAGCTGTAGACATTAAGTTAAGACAGATTGCAAAGGACAAAATCTAATGAATGAGTTTCTCAAAAATTTACTATTAAATATATCCGTAGATATGTAAAGATTATAGGAAATTTTATAGCGCAGTGAAATAGGGAAATGCTGGGAATCATATGAGGATCGTTAAATTCAAAGAGAAAGTTCCTTCCCATTGATTAAGCCCTTGCTCCAAAGGGATTGATGGGGAAGGAAAGAAAAAGAAATGGAATTAATGGGAAACAACCCCTCTGAAGAGAAACAAATTTTTCCCTATTCTTTTTCTTCTTTTGATGCAAAGAATTGCTCTCACTTGACATTGAAATTCCGGAAAGAGAAGAGAAAATAAAAGATTCTAATTCAAGGGAAAATTCAATCTTTGGGGAGGCAGGAGTGGAAAGAGATATTCAAAATCTTTAATTCGTCTCTTTTATCCCGCCCAAGTTCCATTTCAAATTATTCCTCTCACAAAGGGAAACAAACGAGGGACATTGTCGATTCTTGTCTTCCAGACATCTTAAATTAAAATATTCAAAGCATTTTTTTTCTCCCTATTCATTAGAAATCCATGGACTTACGGTTCAACGAAGAGAAACTTATCCCCAGAACTTTCGTAGCAATTCCCCTTCGTTTCCATGGATTTGCTTGTGATCTCAATGGACTGCTGAACTCCGGATTGGAACCATTTCCCTTTCCAATTGGCTGGCAGACGACAGTTGTCTGAAATATTTAAAAAATTATTTTTCTTATTTCAACGCCGCCCAAAATTTTTATACACAAAACATGGCCAACAGTGATGCTTAGATTTATGCCATGACCACAATTTCTTGTTATTAAAATTTTAAAACTTCCACGCCTTAAGTTATATTTAAATCGCCCTGACAAATCACTTTAGAAACACCAATTGGTTTAACGTACCATCTTGAAGTGTACAATCGACATAGGAGGCCTAACATTGACCGAGGTTTAACATTCTGCTTGGGCAGGTTATATAAAAAAAAGTACCCTTAAAAACAGCCAAAATCAACTCTGGTGATCACTCTCAAACGAGTAATTATAGATCCTTGCATTTTAATACAAAAAGGAAACGTCTATTGAAAAATAGGTCTAAGGAGGTCCCTTACATTGGAATTCCACTGTACATGGAAAATAAAGCACCAGTACTGAACCCCCATTAATTTTATTAATAGGTTTGAGTTCCTCCTCAGAAATGACGATAGTATTGTAGCCTTATGGAGATACAGTCATTGACTAAGACTCGAGACGTGGTTGCCCGGGGGAGATATTTTTCAAACAAGAAATGACTCGGAGCAAATGAAGAGAATGATGCTGTCATTTTCATCTTAAGTAGACTTTCAACCACAGAAATCAGGAGAAACAAAGACTCCTTCCAAGTACATACACACGTAGATATATTCTCAGATTTTATTCCACTCTCAGACTCTCACGCTACATCATTACAGGAATGACAGGTCCATTCCCTTCTTACGTCAAAATCTCTCTCTCTCTCTCTCTCTCTCACCCTTCCACTCGTCTTTCACGTATATGTAGTTCTGAGTCCTGGCTTATCTAGCCTCGAGCTGTCGTCAAAACTCGGTTGACTGATGAACAAACAAAAGGCCAAATGCCCGGGAATCTCCGGAACCACAAAACATACACACCTTCCAGGGGACAGCTTATAGAGAGTTCTTTACTCAATTTATATAACTCGAGTCATTTCTGGAAGGAAAGATCATTTTTCTCCTTCATTGAGCCGTTGACTCTAAGTACAGGATTTTCTTCCCATAACTTCTCCCCTTATAAAAGAATTTGTTTCTCTCTTGGGAGGAAAAATATTATAATGATTTCATTGGCCACATCTAGAAATCATGCAAATAATTTTCTCACCCCAGGAATCTTCCTCTCATAAAAAGGTTTTTTAATATTTTTTTTACAGTGAAGCACTTTTTTGACTGTAAAAAATATTTCCCCCTTTTTATAGGAAAATGTTTTGCATTCCAATGAATTGAAAGGATTTCGATATTTTTAGGCTCTGGGAATTTTGTGAAACTGTCGAAAGTAAGAGGGGGAGAAACAAAGTCCAGCTTGTCCTCCAGTTCATTTAGAAACACTATTCTAGAAGATTAAAAACCACTCTAGTGTTTGTGAAAATTAAAATATCGGAGTCACATGCGTGAGACAAGCTCAGTGGGAAATTAATCATTGTAAATGTTTTAACTGAAGGGCTATCGTATCTGGAGCTAAAAAAAAAATTTGAGATGAGCTCCATATGGTCTGCTGTAAAGAAGAGATGGGAAATAGGATAAAATAAAATTCAAACTCTGATTCTCTCATTAGCGTCTCTCAAACCCTAGAGGTTAAAAGATTCAGCTCTCAAGTGACATGCTCAAGGTCCGCCTTTTGACAGGCTTTCAACATTGAATTAATTTTCGTATCTCACATATATTTATATATAGTCAGCCACAACAGCCCCAGCCCCAGAATTATATCTGACAAGCTCAGCCAGTGCAATATTGTTATAAGGGCATCTCTAAAGGATTTTTTAAAAGTTGGCTCTTATTATTATTAACACAGGGAAAAATTACAATGGTTATAGCAATATCATATTATTTTTGGCACTGTACAAATTAGCAACAGAAGGGTATTTGAAGAGGCCGTTATAGCCTTGACTGACTGCAGTGGAGCATTCGAAGTTATATAAAGTTGAAGAGGATTGAGAACAAAAGAGAAAAAACCGCTCCAGAGTCCTTTCAATAACACGATACTAATTATACGTAAATCTAAAGCAATGGAGGGAACCCATTTAAGACTAAACATCTCATTGAATTTCCGAGCACAGAACCTGTAGATACGGTTGAATAATTAGCCTGGAAAAGCTACAGTCTCACATTCCCTATCCCTTGCTCACAGAGTCAATACTGGGACACGGAGTCTGGGAAATAAACAAGATAACGAGGTCGAATCCAATATCTTGTCAATAGACAAAAGCGACGAGTTCCACGAAAGCTAAATTGCCAATCTAAACAGACCCAGAGTTCCCTTCAGTTCCATTCATCCATCCTCCGTCTAATTCAATCCTCTACTTTTTTTTTCTCCGGACAATGACCCAATTTCGTACTTTTTTTTCTCTCAGGGGAAACTTTTCCCTTACTTGGTATTTACAATATAAGCGGGGAAGAATCCGCATTTCCTTCCTTGAAATGTATATGGAATTCCTAGTTTTGACACAATATTTTACTTTTTTTTGAGATAATGAATTACAAGGGAATGTTGACTGCATCCTGCTGTAATAAAATTTCCTCCATACGATTTTTCACCTGTCAAAATGACAACGCCAATATTGCAAGGGTGAGATCTGCCATTTGAAATAATGTCATTTCAAGTGAATATTGCATTCGGCGTTATGTTTTGACAAATTAATTACAAATTTTTCCATAGCGTGCAAAGGCAACCTCAAAAATTATACTCTTCATTTAAATTTTGAAGCGTACACTGGATTCTTAAATTTCTGCAGGAAATTATTTTTGACATTGTTTAAAATTATTTGAGAAGCTTGAATTATTTGTCGTAACTTCAAGGAATGATGGATTTTTGAGGTAGGAGCAGGGAGCAAATTTTAGAAATTGCCCAAACAAATTTGCTCCAGAAAAGGAGATCAAATTTTTGTTATTTAAAATTTTTTAAAAGTAAAAACAATTGCTGCATATCTGTACGGAAATTTGGGATTTCCTATCGAATGCGATATTCTAATAGGAATGTTGCAGGTGTGATAGGCCAAAATAAATTCTTTCCTCAAATTTAGTCCACAAAAACAAGAAAATATTTTAGGTCTAAAGGAGGGTTTTAAGAAGTTAGATTTTATGAAGATTTAAGCAGAAAAAAAGAAAAGAAGAAAAAACACATGAACCATGTTCGGAAGAACCGTGAAAAATCAGCAATTGCTGGACACATTTGCAACAACAGAAAACATTCGATTGTGTATTATTTTGTGTAAATTATCTATGGCTTCCTTGCTAGGGTCTGATGATGGCAGTCTGTTAGATGTCGAAAGCTTGCATATAATTTACTGTTTAATAAAGTTAACCACGTATGCCAAACATATTGAGTCTATTGCACATGTGAATTTATTTAAAGTGGTCGGAGAAGATTTTGTGGATTTTAGGGGCGTGACAAATGTTGGAAGGAGTTCAATAATTATTGTATATAGTTGAGCAAACAAGTGAGTGCTTGAGTTTCCGGGTTTTGAATGTTAGGCCGGACAAGCTCATTAGTTGTAGTAAGAGGTTGAGAGATAGCTGTGTGAGTGGATGTCCGGGAGGTGTAAAAGTTCTCATGTTGCACAAGACTTGGGCAGGAGTGTGTTGGAAGGTTGGAGAGAGATGGGACTGATAATGTCCATTAATGTCCGGCGTTGAATTCCTAATGAGCAAATGGACAGTCCTTTCAGCTCAGGGATTTAAGCTGCCCCAAGCTTCTTTTTCCGATTAAACATTTAAAGCCTCCTGGAGGATCCCCTTTTCGAGAGTCATAAAATTTTATTTCTAACGCAGACGCATCTTTTTCCGCTCCCAATTCCAGGGCTACTCAAAAACTTCCTCCGGTTTTATTGGCTTCCCCTTAAAATTTTTCCTTTACTTTGAACTGGACGACAGAACGTTATACGAGAGAATCGGAATTCGGTTATTTATTTTTTGGGAGAACAATATTTTTACATACAGTCAGTATATACCATCCATTGGTCACAATTTTAATTTTTCTACTTATCAAAGCATCTCTGAAGGTTACAAATTTACTCTTTTTAAACGTGGCTCTTAATTAATTATATGGTCAGTTGCATGGGACGGGACATGCACACCCTTGTACACTTGTTACTTGAGGCCTTCCTATAACATATTTTTTTCTGTGGTGTCAAAAACATTCCAGACTTTCCCAATTACTCCAACGTTAATTAACTTCATTCCCAGAACACCTTCATATGAGCCAAAAATTTCCGTTTTTACTGGGCTATCCCAAACCTCGAAATTTTATTGTTGTGGTTGCAAGATCTTCTAACAAAATTTAGAAAATAGAAAATTCAAAGTGACCACGTTAATTTTACCCGAACATGGTTGAGCTGCTAGCGTTACATCGGAAATAAAAATTCCGTACAGTTTGTACAAGGCGTGCATTACTCATGTATTTAAGTTAGGATTAATTTTCATTATGTATGCAAAACAAGATATAATAAAATGGCGTTGAGGAAGAACAAATAAATTTACCTGCAGTGGACGCCTGCGCATTAGTAGTTAAGGAGTGGAATCCGTCATGTTGCTCTAAATCATGCCCTTCAATTCGAATCTCCCCATGTGACTGATCCGGGACCCCGCCATTGTATTTGAAATCTGAAAATTAAAAAAAAAATCTTTAAAATTTCCCGCAAAACAAATGATTTCCTGCAGAATTAGAAATTTAAATGGATTTTCATTCCAGAATTTTACTAATAATTACAATGTAGACAATTTATCATGGACTTTCGACATTTGCCTAATTTTCTATTTACAGCGGCTAATATGCCGGCACATGGGCCCCGTCCTACCTCATACGTTTTCCATTGTAAGAAATTTTTTTTAGTACTGGCATTGGCAGAAACATTTCAGCGCTTTTAAAATTAGCGTTCTGTTACTTTGGAACTTTACTATCGCAAATGTCTGTGAAATGATTCTGCTTGTAATGTAGGGATATTCAGAGGGACCCTTAGCTCCTTAGCGAACATATTGGAATGGAAGATACGAAACCAAATTTGTTTATGTTTATGCAAGAGTCATTTCGAGGGGATTTTGTTGTGAGGTGGTGGTTTTATGGAGACCTGGTACCTTCCCAAAGAAATTTTATCAAACTGCCCATAATTTCGGGTTTTCATTAAATTTTATCTATTACAGTTAGTTATGGCACCTTCCCACTCCAGCATTGCTATTATGGCCCCCACGCTCCCTTTTAGCCGCTATGGAAATGAAGGATTTGGGCCTGAAACAAAAGTCCGTTTGGGAAAGGAGAAGTTGGATTTGCATGGGGATGGGATTTGCGTGGAGAAAAAGGACGACAAGCTGTCAGGTCTCCAAGTGAGAGAACCCCCCTCTAGCCACATAATTCCTCCTGAGTTAATCATTTTCCGAGCATCTACACAAAATTTTCCAAAGGGAACCAGGCGAGGAAGAAAAGTTTGGACGCAGAAAAGAGGGTCGTTGGGGTAATCAAATGACATGTAGAAACCCATTGAATTCATTATTGGGTGCAAAGGAAGCCTTCCGATGAGCACTTTCGAACAGCGGGAGAAAAACTTCAAACCTTCTCCTTCCTCCAAGTATTTACTCATTTATTCTACGTACAAGGGGTTTCATTATATTTCCACATCCCCAATTCCAGCTCAAATTAGGGGCTTCTTTTACCTGACAACAATCGTCATAACCAGCAGAGATGTACGAACATTGTGACTCAATAATGTCATGAAAATTTGGTCAAAATACTATAAACGGCGTTGAAGTTCAAAAACTTAAAAAACCATACAATCCATTCTCAATAAATTAATCTCGTTAATAAAAATTTAAGTATAATTTAAGTATTTAGTATAATTTTTTTGGAACATATTCCAAATTTATTTTACTCACATGGGACAATACCTACGTGAGCAGGAAATGGAAAATACCACGGAAATCCTTTTCTAATACTTTTTTGAATGTTTCATAAAAATATAAAAAATTTTCATTCTGGTAATTTGGGGCACTTTTAAAATTTTTGTGAAATCTTGACCTTCAAATAATATATGTAATTTGTAAAAAATTCCCCTTATTTATTAGCCAAGTGTGCAACTCAAATATTAGTAGTCACCTCGTACGGAGAGAAAATATTAGGAACATGCATCACGTAACAAGCCAGCTCCGTTGGTTCCTAAGTGACAGGGAACCGTTCCGTAAACAACTTTTTGAACAACAGCAATAAGGGACACTTACTGGGAATTAATTATGACCCAAACTTTCCCATTCCGGATTTAAGCCCATGCAACTTTACGCTTTGTCTTTCCGATCTGTCTTCCATTCAAATATCTCTCCCCACAAAATATCAAGATTTTTATGAAATTTCCCCAAAGCCCGGATTCACCTGTCCTCAGAATGTGCAACCATGGAAAGGTAGCAGATTTTAAGGGCCGAGGTATAAAAACATGATATAAAATTTTATTATGCATTTGCATCCCTGCTCCTCTGTCCTTTGACTCTTTGCGACAATCAATGGATTAAAACTAATGATGAGAGTGGCGCGAGTGAGTGAGAGAGAGAGAGAGAGAGAGAGCGTTGAGTGGGAAGAACAAATGAATGTCAATGACAGAAATGAGGGACAAGAGACTAAAAGCCAAAGTTTCATTCTCAGCCTTGAAAATGCACCCAGGATTTAATTTAGCCACTCCTAAAGTTTTGGGACTATCTGTATAGGGAAAGGAAGTGGGAGAAAACGAAGAAAATATCATTCACAAATTGCAAAGTTTCCGTCCTTCACCAATTTCCTTGATTAAAATGTTTCATCCGAGGGGACGTTTCTTTCCTCAATGGATCGATCCTACCCTTGACATTTCATTTCTCGAATACATTCCCATCCTCCAGCAATTGATACAGAAGCTTTTTACGAATACTGCGCAAACTCCAAAACATGATTTTTCAAACAGAACCGCTTATTTTCACAAATTTTTCAAAATGCAGCAACCACTGAAAATTACATTATTCGGCGTCAAAACCTTACAAAACGAAAAATAACTATTCCTGGCTACGTTTTAAAAATCCGATCGAAATTAATTCCAGTAAATTTTTTGTTGCAAAAGATAACGCAAAAATAATTTTCGGGTTTGGCGCCAACGGGAAATTCAAAATTTCTCATTTCAAACCGCATTTGAAAATTATAAAATTTTGAGATTTTCAAAGGTGCTGTTACAACGGGGATGGACTGTATGGTTTTGCAGGAGAGTGGAATGGATACTTAGGAAATATTAGAGTAACGAGCGGAGTACGTGCTGAAGACTTGTGTGAATTAACGAGGCCCATCCATAAAGCAGAATTTTGAATTGCGGGTCATAAATAAAAAGTTGGTAAATGAGAGAGGCTGAAAAAGGTAAAAACCAATAGAATTAGGATCGATTGACTCAGACACAGAGCAAATTGAGAGGATCCACCCCAATTTACGAGAGTTCCTCACAAGGAATAAGACACGAGAGAGAGGTTGCGAGTTTTGCTGAGGACAGCAATTTCCCCAGTAAAAAAAAAAAAATATTCAGCCCACGGCCAATTATGCCGACGACAAGGAACTCATCCCATCATTATGCCGCTCTGATGTTCCTGTTGTCGGGAAAATTGGGAAAAATTAGGTGAGGCTCGAATTATTATTTCCATCCCCAATTTCCATCCTGACAGCCCCCATATTGTAAGGACATCTTTTTTTATCCACAAAACCAGCGTGTCCAAATTCTGATAGAGCACAACGAATCTTTAATGAGAGGATTCTCCCTTGTTTTTTTACCATTGTTCACATTTTGGTTCAGATCAGGGAAAATTTTTGGTTCGTTTTGGATTGCACATGCTCACATTTTCGTCCATTCCAATCCTCCATTAATTATTTCGAATTTTTGAACTGTACCTTTCGTATTCTTTGGGCCACACTTTCGTAAATTCGGTTATTGACGTTGAAGTTTTACAAAATTAAAAAAATTAATAAAAAGAAAAGAGGTTTCGGGTTTCCTGTATAAAATTTGTGGCTTAATTACGCTTAAATAGAGCACACCCCAATTAATATTACGGACTCGTGTACAAGAGCATTTCCACTGTAAGGGCAAAGCGGAAAGGAATTTTAGCCACTTCCCATTAACCACAATGTTAATATTTGTATTTGTTATAGCATCAATTAATTTTTACTTTGTAAAGCTTTAACGCCGTCCAATATAATTTCTGAGAATGTTGACAATTCTTGCATTGGTAGATAAATAGTTGGTTAGTCTACTGTTTGGGTTAATTTAGATTGTTATTTTACAGTTTAAAAAAATTAAACCTAAATTTAAGAACTGGAAGTTTAGTGAGTTCAAATATTGTTGCCAATGTAATTGTATGTGCATACATATCTATGTCAACATTTATAGAAGGTATTATTAAAACAAAATTGAGATAACAAGCAAAATATTCTCTTACAAGAGTAAAATCCTGTGTACAGATAGTGTTGATTCGGAAATTTTTTAAGAATTTAAGCCACAAGAAAGAGAAACGCCCTTTTAAGGGGTAGTTATTAGCGAGACTCGACTATGGAAAGATAGGTACCCGTGTTAAGGGAGAAAAAATTGTGTGCAGTAAAATGACAAATAAAAGATTGAAAATACGGATGACTTTGTACAGGAAACTGCGTAATGTTTTCTAAGGGAGGGTGTTACAGTGAGAGGGAACTGGATAAATGTTCCTGAAATCCAAAACCTGTGCTACTGAAATGAAATCAATTATGTTTATGTTTCGTATTCAGTCCACGTCTAAGTCAGGAGTTTTAACATGTCAGACCCATAAAATAAAGCCGCTCTAAAGAGAGAGAGAGAGAGAGAGAAAGAGAGAGAGAGAAAAAGAGAGAGAGAGAGAGGAATACAGAGGGAATTTAAAAAATTGTCAAAATGAGCATGGCCTCGTATAGCGGCGGTAAATCAAGGTGTTGGAAGAGTGAGAGAGGAAATATCTGAAGAGCACATCTTGACACTGGAGAAGGAGCTCAGGAACAACTGTTGCACCGGTCACCCGACCCAACTCTCACTCTGTACAGAGTCCCAGAAAACATCCAACCATCCTACCATCAGCTCAATTTAAAAAACACCATTTGACTGGAGAACCCGTTTAAAAAGCATAGCGGCCAAAAAACATCGTATTTTAAAAATTTAACCCACGATATATTACAGGAGCGGTGGTAGAAACTTAAAATTCATTCTTTGGAACATTTTTATCCAAATTCAAAAACTTTTCCACATTTCATTACTGACCAGGAACAATTTAGGGTCAAATTTAGGGTCACCGGCTTAAATTACAAAAAATATCGTGTATTACGATTTTTTCGAAAATTGTTTCAGGCTTATTATGCCAATCCTTTAGAAAAATACGTCAGAAAAACAAAGAGAACGGTTGCGGGAAAATGCAAGGACTTTTTATTCTTCTTGAAGTTCCGGAATTCGTTTCATGTCTGAAAATGTTTGCTGTCGGAAAAAACTCTGAAGTTCCTGGGATATGGTGGCTATATAGGGTGAAGGGGCCCAAATCATAACGGACATCATGTAGATCTGTGTGGCCCAGTGTCTTCATTTGAAGGTTGAAATGAGAAACAAATTAGGTTGTAAATCTTTCCTCGATAACGTCTGGGAATTCTCAGCCTCTCCACATTCTAATTTTGAACGACCTGCCACTTCCTCTGAATATTGATGGCCAGGGTGAGTAACGGCCGGTCCTTTCTGTATATTTATGAGGCCGGGGATCTTCCCTTTGTAAACAGTGGCGGAGCCCAGATCAGAGGATACAGCATGGGAACAATCCACAGAGTCGTCCCTTCCTCATTAGCTCACAACATTTTTTTTTAAATTGTGACCAGTCAAAGACTAACACAGTCTGCCCTCAATATGGCTTGGGCGCACCAGTGGAATTATTAATTGAAATTGACAACCTTAAAATTTTAATTGGCTCAAAACCCTTTGGAGACAAAAAAATCTGAGTTTTGATCAAATGTAATTTTTGCAGTTAATACCACGTTAAGGGCTCTTTTTTTTAAAAATGGAGTAAAATTAAGTTGCAAAACAGTTAACGAGCTAAACACTGTATAGATGTTTTAATTAAATTTTAAAAGACTTTCTACAGCAAATCTCACTCTCTCTTCTATGCATTCTCTTTTGAATACAAAATTTAGTTGGTGAATTTGTCTCCCTTATATTTTCGCCCCAATACGGGGAAATATATTTAGCAAGGGATCTATTCTAATGAGAGTTCACTGTACCCCCTTCCCCTGGGACAGGAGCTTAAGGAGAGGCACATTTTGCTAATTATCCCGAAGGAATAATTCTCCCTGTCTCTCGCTCTTGCTCAAAAGATAAGACATAAGAAAAGTTGGGCCCGCATTAATGAAAAGTCAACAAAAGCCTGGAAAATGCGTCTTTTCCAGGTGGCTCTTTTCTCACTCACAATTATTCTCTCCTCCGACTTCTCCCTTGTCTTATTTGCATTTCCTCTCTCTGTCCTTAAACACCAGGAGCTCCTCCACCTCTCAATTTACACATATTTCAAAGTGGGAGAGCTCCGAGTTCAAAACTTTCAAACATTGGGCTGGACAAATATTTTCCTAAAAATAATTACGCTCCTTCAAAGGAACACAAAATTGTGTGTAGCAAATTTTAATTTCATTTTTTTTACTCAATTCCGCCCACAATATACAGGGAGATTTGATTAACCGGGTATGCTGACTATATATGGACATTATGGACCTCCTAAAAACACAGAGTTTAACTGCTTTGATCATACGAAAATTTCAGAAACACAATGGGAATAAAACAATTTGATGGCGTCAAAACCTTTTTTAAGGAGATTGTTTTGAATTTTTTTATTTTTAGAAATTTTCTTCTGAATAGAAATGCCAATCATATATGTTAATGCCCCATTAACATTATCATAGTTGTGACCTATTCATATGTATAATGCTCTTTTATTCACTGTATTCAGTGCTCCAGCACTTGACCTTATTCTAGGTTACCTGCCTGATTCTATTTATAAATAATCTTAAACATGATAAGAACCAAGCCTCAACTTCCACCTTTTTCCTAACAAAAAACCAAGACTTCTTCTCTAGCTGTAAGGCAGTACACAACTCCTTTTCCCATCTTTTTGACAAACATTAAAGTTGAGTTATATTAATCACAATTCCATTCTCAATCTGTTACATTCTGCATCATATCACCCCATCATACTTTGGCAATTCACATTTAGTTACACACAATTGTTCATCTACTCGCTCATAACACCGAGCTAACATTTGGTCCTTCGAACTTTTTAGTGATTGAATCAGTTTTTGTGTCATCTAATGTGTTTAACCTGCCGTTAAGATGGGTGATCCCAAGAACGTTTTGAGAAGGTATAAGGGGAGCCTCACGACCTACAAAAACGCAATGGCAGTGTTCACCGTACAAACAGTTACTCGTGCAGATTATTGTACGTTTCACGCTAACATCGAGGATGTTAAGAAGAAAGTCGAATCAGTGTACGACGTGCTTCTAGAACAGTGCAACGATGATGCTGAACAAGATGATGTAGCCCGAAGAGTCGATCCTATCCTGGAAAGCATCACAAACCAGCAAGTAATTCTCGCCACATGGGACAACGAGTTGAGGAAGAAGGAGGCAGTTGACACAGCAGCGGAAGAAATTCGTAAGGTTGAAGCTCAAGCTCGCATTTTAGCCGCCAGTGCACCTCCCAGTCATTCTCATTCCGCCCCAAAACCAAAGCTACCTCAACTTACCCTTCCTACCTTCACCGGAAAGTATGAGGAGTGGTTGCCTTTCCGAGATAGATACAACCAAACTGTCCACAATAGAGCAGATCTATCCGGAGCAGAAAAATTCCAATACCTTTTAGCAGCACTAGAAGGTGCAGCCTCTGATCTCCTTGAATCAATTCCTATCATTGACAGCAACTATCCAATTGCCTATGACAGGTTAGTAGAAGCCTTTGAGCATACAAGGGAAATTATTTTTAAGCAAGTTGACAGAATCCTTGACCACCCCGAAATCACAGTAAGGTCAGCTTCAAACCTCCGATCTCTTAGCAACATTACCTCCAACTCCCTTGCCGCCATTCATTCCCTCGGTCAACCCATCGCAGAATGGGATGCCATAATTATACGTATTCTAACCCGAAAGCTAGACGCAACTACAAAGTTACGATTTAATCAGACCTTATCTACTAAAGATGTTCCTCCTTTAAAATCCCTCCTGAATTTCCTTGACAAAGAGGTGCTAGATCTGGCATCATCGCAAGAAAGTGTTAAGATCAGCAGCAATAACAGCCCCACCAAGAAAATCACAGATGTACGAAGTCTGACCCGCCTCAGGTCCAACTCCACTACATGCGACATATGTAAGGCTCCTCATGCAAATTATTTATGTCCAAAATTAAGTGAAACTCCAGAAAAAGACAGGAAGACATTAGCAGAGAAATCCAAGCTGTGTACAAATTGTCTTCGGCCAGGTCACTACTGGAAGAAATGTACATCCCAAGGTTTATGCAGAGTATGTAAGCAGAAGCATCACTCCACTTTACACGCTGCGTTTATCAAACCTGATAAGCCAACCACTACCGTTAACTTGACAAAGTGCGAGTCTCATCCCCAAGGTATTATTAAACCTACAGCAATCGTTCAAGTATTCAATGCAAATGGGGAAGGAATTCCATGTCGTGTTCTCATAGACAATTGTGCAGATGACAGCTTCATCTCAGATGCATTGGTCAAGAAACTAGGCCTTGCAAGGGAAAAGTTAAATGACCCTCAACCAGTAAGTGCTTTAGAAGGCAAATTAATCACAACAGCAAATGAAGTTGTCCAGTTAGACCTTATGTCCATCAACCAACCACTTAGTCAAATTAAGCTCACTGCTTTAGTGATAAGAAAGGTTGGTGGACTCTACCCAAAGAAAAGAGTGGATCCAGCAAAATGGAATCATTTACCTAAACAAGGATTAGCTGACCCCAACTACTACCTCCCTGACAAAGTTGACATGCTCCTATCAACAGCAATTCACTACAAGATTATTCGTCCTGGGCTCAAGCGTGCTGATGATAATTACCCTGTCGCTCAAGAATCCCTGCTTGGTTGGTTGATAGGAGGCGGCTCAACTGAAGGTAAACTTATATCCTCATTATGCAACCTAACTGACTCCGCTACCCTCGAAACTCAGCTTCAAAGGTTTTGGAAAATAGAAGAATGTTCCGACGAAATATCCAAACTCACCCCAAATGAAATAAAATGCGAAGCTATCTACTCCGAAACAACAACCACCCTACCAGATGGTACATACCAAGTTATGCTTCCGTTCAAAGCCAATCGAGAACTACTTGGGAACTCAAAATCCATGGCCGTCAAAAGGTTCTACAGCCTAGAAGCCAAGTTTCAAATGCATCCCCAACTGAAGGAAGAATACACAAAATCAATTCGTGAACTCCTATCACAAGGCCATTTGGAAGAAGTTCCAGCGAACAAAAGTGAGAGTGAAGAGTACTTTCTCCCCCACCACCCTGTGTTCAAAGAAAGCACTACAACGAAAATGCGCATAGTGTTCGACGCCAGCGCCAGATCCAGCTCTGGTCAGTCCCTCAACGAGCAACTTCTTGTTGGCCCTACCCTCCAGGACGACCTCACAAGTATCCTTATTAGGTGGAGATACTGGCTCGTCCCGTTCAAAGCTGATGTCAAGCAGATGTATCATTGCATCTCACTGCACCCCTCACATAGAAAATTCCAGCGCATATTATGGCGAGAAAACCAGCAACAACCTCTAAAAGTCTTTCAACTCACCAAAGTCACATTTGGAGTTGCCTCATCCCCGTACCTCGCTGTCAAGACAATGCTAACTCTAGCAGAAAATCAACAGCATTTGTACCCACTAGCAGCGAAAATTGTGAAAAGAGATTTTTATGTTGACGACTGCTTAAGTGGAGGACAGAATATTGAAGACGCAAAAATTCTCCAGCAACAACTCATTGGACTACTCAACAAAGCCAATTTTCTCCTACGAAAATGGTCCTCCTCTAATCCGTCTATGCTAGACTCATTGCCAGAAGAGATGGTTGAGAAAATCAACCCTCAATCCTTTGATGACAGCAGCACGAAAGCTTTAGGCTTAATCTGGAATCCGTCAACAGATCACTTCAAATTCACCGTCCAATCATCCAAGTCTAAGAGTCAAACCAAACGGACCATCCTCGCCGAAATTGCTCGAGTATATGATCCACTTGGATTTCTTTCTCCAGTCACAGTAAGAGCAAAGGTGCTAATGCAGCAGTTGTGGAAGGCTCAAACTGGCTGGGATGTAGTACCCCCTAAACCCTTGCTACAAACCTGGAAGAAGTACCAAGACGAAATGAAGCACATTGAAGAGCTAAACATTCCTCGAGGTATCAATCTTGCTCAATCGACAACAATGCAGATTCACGGCTTCTCAGATGCCTCAGAGAAAGCATATGCCGCTGCAGTCTACCTCCGCATTATCTCTCCTTCCTCAGTTTTGGTCCGCCTAGTGGCAGCAAAGTCTCGTGTAGCCCCTACCAAGGAGCAAAGTATTCCCAAACTAGAACTATGTGGCGCGGTTCTCCTCTCCTCCCTCATCACTGTTGTGAAAAAATCTCTACCGGATCCTGTTGACTCCATCACTGGATGGACAGACTCCACCATAACCTTAGCCTGGGTGAACTCCGATCCTCAGAAGTGGAAAACATTTATCCGAAACCGAGTCATATCCATTCAGTTGGACAATCCTTCAGTCACGTGGAAGCACATTCCAGGTCAGCAAAATCCCGCAGATCTTCCATCCCGTGGAATCTCCGTTCAAGATCTGGTTCATAATGACATGTGGTTTAACGGACCCAGCTTTCTCCGACTGCCCAACCTGAACCCAGAGCCAATGGTCTGCTCGTTGCAGAATCCCCAAGGAGACGCATTTAATCCTTCCATTGGAATCAGCAAACTTTCCCAAAACATGTCCATGGTCTGCTCGTTGCGGAAGCCCAAGGGAGACGTTTCTACTCCCTCCATGGATAGATCCCACAACATCAACATGAGTTCCTACTTAAGAAGAGAATCCACCGTCGTAAATCTGTCCAATGACAACTCCACCGTTGAGAACATCGTGAAGAGCTATTCGTTGTCATCTTGGAATAAACTTCGCAGGCACACCGCCTGGTGGAAACGGTTGTGGTGCCACATCTTGAAGCAATCCACCCCTACCAGCTCACTCGGTCCCACAGAGTTGAAGGAAGCTGAGGAAATGTGGATTCACTACATCCAACGATCTTCGTACCCAGTAGAAGTTGTGAGCTTAGAAGCAGTAGCTCCTCTACCGAAAAAATCCTCACTTCTCTCCCTAAATCCGTTCCTTCATCAAGGCCTCCTCAGGGTGGGCGGCAGAGTCAACCAAGCCAACATCTCCTACAATGCTAAACATCCCATCCTCTTACCCAGACACCACATCACTGACATGATTCTCCATTGGTACCATCACTTTCTCTTTCATGCCGGCCCTCGTCTCATGATGAACATTGTCCAATCCAAATACTGGCTTGTAAGGTGCCGACAGCAAGTGAGAAAAATCATCCACAAGTGCAAAACCTGTGTAGTACATAGAGCAGCTACCGCTCATCAGATGATGTCGGATCTACCCCAGCCCCGCGTACAGTTGACTCGCCCCTTTACAAATATTGGAGTGGACTTCGCAGGGCCCGTAATCCTCCGAGACTCATACAGTCGCAGCCCCAAAACCCACAAGGCGTACATTGCTGTGTACGTATGTATGTGCACGAAGGCAGTCCACTTGGAACTTGTCAGCAACCTAACCGCCGAGGCCTTCCTGGCATCCCTACGAAGACTAGTGTCGACCAGAGGTTCACCAGTCACCATTAGAAGCGACAACGGTTCCAATTTCATTGGCGCTAATAGAGAGCTCCAGGAGATCCTCAAGGAGGTAAAATCCCATGCATTCAATAAGCAAATCTCTAATTCCCTAGTTGCAGATGGAATCTCATGGATTTTCAACCCGCCTGCAGCTCCTCACATGGGTGGCCTGTGGGAAGCTGCAGTCAAGTCAGCAAAGTTTCACCTTCATCGAGTCCTAAAAAATGCGCCATTAAATTTCGAAGAATACGCAACGGTCCTCAAAGAAATTGAAGCGTGTTTGAATTCTCGTCCACTGTGTCCTCAATCATCCGACCCCGATGACCTGGAAGCCTTGACTCCTGGGCATTTTATCATTGGTGGCCCATTAAAAAGCATCCCAGAGCCCGACCTAACAACCGTGAAAGTAAACCGCCTTAATAGATGGCAACACCAGCAGCAAATGAAGCAACACTTCTGGCGTAGGTGGCATCTGGAGTATCTTCAGCACTTACAAAAAAGGACGAAGTGGAAACTACCTCAAGCCAACGTAAAGGTTGGAGATCTAGTTGTCCTCCGAGAAGATCATTCTCCACCTCAACATTGGAAGCTCGGGAGAATAGAAGAGGTGCATCCCAACGACAAGGACGACAAGAAGCTCATCCGCACAGTGACTGTAAGAACTGCTGATGGTAACTTCAAGCGACCTATCACTCGTCTAGTACTACTTCCCTCCCCAAGTGAAAATGATAGTGAGTGAAAGTGTCCTATAGAAACCGTTTGCAATTGTATTTTTTTTCTCTTCAAATGTTTTTGACCAGTTTCCTAAATTTTTAAAATAATGTCACTATTATTTTGGTGGGCGGTCTGTTAATGCCCCATTAACATTATCATAGTTGTGACCTATTCATATGTATAATGCTCTTTTATTCACTGTATTCAGTGCTCCAGCACTTGACCTTATTCTAGGTTACCTGCCTGATTCTATTTATAAATAATCTTAAACATGATAAGAACCAAGCCTCAACTTCCACCTTTTTCCTAACAAAAAACCAAGACTTCTTCTCTAGCTGTAAGGCAGTACACAACTCCTTTTCCCATCTTTTTGACAAACATTAAAGTTGAGTTATATTAATCACAATTCCATTCTCAATCTGTTACATTCTGCATCATATCACCCCATCATACTTTGGCAATTCACATTTAGTTACACACAATTGTTCATCTACTCGCTCATAACACCGAGCTAACAATATAGAAAAAATAAAACTTTTCCCATTTCATAAAGGCTTGACTCATCTAAAGGTGATATTCTGGAAAGTCACGGGAAATAATCTAAACGGCGTTGAAATTTAACAGCTTTTGCATTTAGTTTTGCATAATATTTAAATTTTTAATTAGGAGCGTATGAAAGTGAGGGAAACTCAAATGTAATCTGTTTTGTGCTTACAAAACGGATGGATTTTATGGAGGGGGATACAAAAGAGGGCAAAAAATTTGAAATAGGGTATGAGATAAAATTGAATGTAAAAAATTGTAAACGGGAAAAAATGAAGGGCCGGTTTATGAGCTGAAAAAGAAATAATGAGGACCTCAGCATGTACAGCTTGATTTGACTCACAAGTGTGGACGTTACAAGGGTGGAAAGGAGCGGGAGATAAGATCAGGCAAAGTGGGATTTCCATCACACGAAAGGAATCATAATTTTTATTTTCATCGATAAGCCCCGGCATCTCGGTCACCTCATCATGTCCCTTTAAAGCCCTTTTCTCAGCTCGGGTTTCCAGCCCTTCCTGGGGTTCTTGGAGTCGTTTACACATACAGTCCTACACATCGAGTATATTCTGAAGACATCATCATGCCTTATATTTGGGACACCCCAAATATTATGACCCCCTAGCCCAATTTACAGAACAGTCCTACAACATATTCAGTTTGCCCAGTTTGTAAAATTTTCATTCCGGGTTTTTTTTAAATGCGATTTACTGCTCTTTTTAAATATTTCCACTCACAAGTGTCAAAAACATACAAATTCAGGGTCCAAAAAATATTTCACAAAAACGCAAAACATTTTAAAAATTTATAATATTTTTTATTGCCCACAATGTTGTTTTACGGACAATGTTTGAAGGATTTTTTTTTTAAATTTTTTGCTGATTTTCAAAATTTATTTTCATAGACTTTAGTAAATTGTATGTATCTATTGTTGTGGATTGTAGGAGGAAATTTTGTAGAAAATGGAGGCATTGAATATTTGTAAAAACTAGGTATTAAATAGGGTAGGGGAATAAAAGAGTTGAGGGGATCCTTGCTTATGATGAGGCTCTTCGAAAGCTATAACATTATAGGCTGAAACGAGCTCCAGATCCAGTTTTGTCTTCTGCCTTTAATCCCAGCTGTTTTTATTTATTCCAGTCCATTACTCCATCCAGTCCATTATTATTGACACACATTTCCCCAATGGTCCAGAACAAGGTGTGGGTTTCAATTTATTTTCCACAATTATAATAACCAGTCAGGGATGATTTACATGTGCTTATTTGAAAACACCGTAAAAAAAAATCTTGAACCTGTGTGTTCCAATTTTTTTTTCCCTCGCAGGCGCCGAGCTTGATGTGAAATAGTTTTGGATTGTCTGGGAATAGGGTTTCTAATTTCGGGCAATTTTCGGGAAATTTAACAAATTTTGAGCAACAACGGAAATTGGTCTTTCATTCCAAAATTAAACATGGCTTGAGCCCAAGATGATTTGGAAATACGGTGAGAGTTTCAAGTTGAAAAACAGGTTTTGGAATGTGCCTCTTGAGTTCGTGAGGAAATTAGGGGTGCTCAATTTTTCCTTTGTCAGATATCTACACTTTTATTTAAGTTGGGCTTTAGTCCCAAGGTAAAAATATCTGGTGCATTTAAAGTGTAGAGGAAATATAACTGGCTTCATTTTAAAATTCCTATTTTTCTTCAACGCCCATAATTTTTTATAAATATGGGTTTCCTTCATTCAATTTTGAATCCCTGTTCAATTTACATACAGCAAAACATTTCATAGGAACGATGTCAGGAAGCGTTTTGACAATTTTTCCTATCCAAATTTGATATTTTGTAACAATTACACTTACAACGTTCAACGTTGTATTAAATTTTACAGCAAATATTTAAAGCGGCGTGGAAATTGTACTCACAGTAAAAAATAAATTTTACTCTTTGGCCTCACAAGTTACAATAAATATTTAAAGTGGCGTTCAAATTTGATAGTAAATGTTTAACGTGACATCAATATTTAGCAAATTGCAATATTTAATTGAACTGAAATTTTGAGCACTTTCAACCCGGCAGAATTTAGGGGCAAATTTGAAGAGAAAATATTTTAAAGATGAGATTCGTTTTAATAAATGTGTACACAGGACTTGATTTCTTTTGAAAATGTACACAATCAAAAATTTTTTTTGAGAAATAAGTCGTAAAAGTAATTTTTGGGGGCAAATATTTTCTCACGTGCAAAAAAAAATAGGGGCGTAAAAAATATGAGGAAATTAGAATGAAGTAGTAATTTGAGGAGCGAAATTGGCAAGGATGAAAGTTATTACATTAGAGGGAATGGAGAGAAATGGACGTATCGGGATGAAAATTGTGGAGAGGGAAAAGAAGATGAGGGATCGGAAGAGGGCTGTGAATGGGAGCGGAAAGGTTGATTTCGGGCCTGGTTGGCTTTCAACTCACGACCGACTCACAGACAGTAATAATGATGATGAGGACTGATTGAATGGGGCCAGAGCTATTTGCACAAAGTACACGTTTCCATTTCCTCCAATCATTATTCCCCATCTCTCTTGTAACTACATACACGATTCCCTATCTTCAATTCCCCGGCAATCTCAACCAGACACCGAGCAACGAAACCCTAATTTTCTCATGCCTCCAATTTTCCATCAAACCCTTTCCTTAAGACTTCCCATATTTTTTATATCATTCCTCACCCGCTCACATTAAATTCCCTCTGGAACCTCCAATTTCTTAAAAAAATTTCGAATCTTACAACCCCTCAAATTTCCAAAATAAATAAATAATCCCACCAACATTCGAATCCACAAGAAAAACTGTTTTATATATCTTGGTTTATTTTTTATGCAAATATAATTATTATTAGCCAACTTTACTGACTTACAAAGTCATTATCAATTTCCAAGAAATAATATTTTAATTTTTAACATTATTACTATAATTTTTTCTCCCTCAAATCTGTAAACATTTCTGGTTTTTGAGGTCGAATTTAAAGAATGCGGACCGTAATTGACGGGCACAGGGTTCAAAAATCGATGGGCAGAATTTTTGGCCCTATATTTTGCTCCTTGAGTATCTACTTCTAAAAATCCTTAAAACATTGTGCATTACCATCGACGTAGAGCCCTTTAATTAGGGGTAAACAAAATTTAAAAGAGAATATTACAAATGGTGTCAGACTACTTAAAAATTGTAGGAATGAAAAAGCTTTATGATCTCAAAAATTTATTTATTTCAGATTTTTTATATTGGTTTTGAGAAAAACCCTTAGAAATCCTTATATTGAAGTGAACAACGATTTTGGGCAAAAATGCAGGTCAAATATTCTATTTTGATTAGTTTTGACGCCGTTTGTAAATTATAGTCGTACATAACGGGATCTCATCGCGAAGTTCAGTTTCTGCAAGGTTTTTAACATAGTAAGCTGAAAATTAAGGAAACTTTCGAAAAAAATTAGTAAAAACGATGTTACTGACCTTCAGCTGAAATCCGGCCAAAATGACATCCCAAGATGAAGAAGAGGAGGAGAGATGAGCCGGACGTGACTGAGAATTTCCCCTTTTTCCCGAACATGACTCCTGTATCTTTAACCTGCCAATCAAACAACCACGAGATTTAGCTCCCAGAATCTTCCCAACACTTTTTCCCATTTCCACTAAAAACTATAATCTCATTATATTATTCATGAGCATATTTTCCCACAAAACTTTAACCACTCCCTAAATACACCTCCCCATACTCAAATGGGAGTTGAGCTCAAAGGAAGAGCATGACATTCTCGGAAATAATCGTCAAATTAATTTTTTACATAAGAAAACATTTTGGCACTAGTCAAATCCCAGGGCGAAAATCACCCGCAAAATTAGTATGCAAGCAGACCGGATTGAGTACAAATGAGGGAATCATTTGACCTAGTTTTAGTTTGGGTGCTATTACTTTGATGAAAGCACTTGAGGAATTCTTTTGAAACATTTCCAAAGTACCATGGATTGTACAGTGAGTCCTTTTTTTTTTAAAGAGCCCTTTATTGGGGCAAATTTGAGGGTAAAAATTCTGGGAGTTTTTTTTGTACGAAGAAAAAAAATTGAATTGGGGAAATTTAAAATGTTTGTAATATTTTTGGCTGTAATGGGCAACGGGGGGTTTTGAAGGGGTTCCCTTATAGTGAGAGTATGTTTCGGACGTATGTATGTACACCCTTCAATGGATTCTTCGGGAATGGTTTCGAGGGAAAGACAATATTATGGGGCTTAATGACAGAAAGGAAGAAAAGCGGAGCCGAGGAGAGGAGGCCGTTGGCAGTAATTATGGTAAAGAGAACAATGACCATAAAGATTATCGGAAGAGAATTGTTCCGCTATCTCGGTCTCAATCGCTCCAGCACTCTCCCATTGTTTCCCAGCATTGTCCTCCGTATTTATTACAAATGAGATAAAGCCCTCCCAAATGGATACTTTCCTCGAGACCATGCAGATCCTCCCTGGTCTAAATCAAGGGGGCCGGGAAACCCTTCCCTCAATCCTTGCCCCAATTAAATCCTTTCCCTTAAATTTTTTCTCCCTATAAATTTCGAAACAAATTCCCTTTAAAAACTTCTAAAAAAATTTTGTTACATTAACGTACCTCAAAAATAATTGTTACTGGTACAGTAGTAGACAAAAATACCATAAACTTTTCTAATTTTTGGAGGAGAAATGTGCAAATTTTGAAAACAGAACTGGGTTTTTGTTCAAGAATGAAAAATGCATATTTTCTTTAAAAATTGGGCATTTTCTGTCAAATATCAATGCAAAGATTTCAGCAAAATTGTCGCAAAATTTTAGCAAAATTTTATGAAACATTTTCTGGGAAACGGATAAACCAAAATTTTGAGGCAAAGTTCCAGAAAATTTCGTAAATGGAATGTGCAAAATTTTTAAGAATTTTATGAAGGACGTGAAAACATTTACTGCAAGATGAATCCTTAAAATTTGAAATTTAAGATTGGGGAGAAAATTTCCTATGCTATAAGAGTTTTGCAAAAAATTTGCCCATATTTGTACAAGGGGGCAACAAATACATTTCCCTACCCTGGCTAAATGTTGGGAATGCAACATATAGATACAAATATTGCAATAGTTTTTCAAATCCGAATCCAAATGCACTTCCCCTCCTTTTAGTTGTCATCCGTGCTTTAAAATAGGAGGATTTGGAGGTTCCATTTGGCAATGGAAAAGCCCTTTGAATTTTCGCAATTGTTATTTTACAGTTGGACTGGTAGTGCAGCTGGAGTTGAATTTCCTTTCAACGAAAATTGGAGAGGGGAACTCCAGGGAAGAGATAACAATTTTTTTTTGCCAAAGTACTTGCAATGAGATTTTAACGGTTATTCCTATCCCCACCCCCTATACAAGCACATGTATACATACATATGAGGAGTCGGTGTGTAAAATCTGCAAATGGTATTTTTTAAAGGAGCGGAAAGGGAATTTCCAGGACAAAACTGCTCATAAAAGTGCTTCCGAAAGAGGAAAACAAGCACAAGCACATCCATCATTCAGGATTTATGGGTTCTTTCTATGGGGGGAAAAAAGAGCTTGTGTTTTTCCTTGAGCCCAAGTATACAGCATTTATGACTTGGAAGCACGCTCTCAGTTTAAGTTACAACTTCAACTGCAAATTTGTTACTTTCCCCTTGTGCAAATTCCCAGATGCCAAAAAATTCCCTCTCCCCAATTTTTATCACTTTACACATCTCTAATTACTCCGACATGCAAGAAAGGCATCAAATCCCAGAAGGATATAAATTATGCATAAAGTGCACCCTCTCCATCCAGCCCGCTCTAAAAGTAGGAAATTAATGACACAAATTTTACTCTTAAAATCCCATGTCAGAAATTTGCACATTGACGAAAATTTTCATACGAAAAACAAATTTGCAAATGTGAAGGATGAGATGGTGCGTTTAAAATGACGGACGAGTCCTTATTTGAATCTCCGTGTATGAAATTACCACTCAGGAAAATAAAATTTTAAATTGGAGGGGAAATTGATTGAGGTTTTCCATCATAGCATATCTCTTTCGCAAGTTTTACTTTTACGCTCATAAAACAAAATGGAAATGACGGGACAGGATCCTTTATAATATGAGAATGTCACCAGGGACACTCGGAAGACAACTTTTCATTGCAGATAGCTCAAGCCTTGTAAATAAAACCACCGGAAGCTCTGCTTGTAAAAGCACGGGATAAAGAAGCTCCAGAAATTTGCCCGTATTAACCGCAAATGTTTTAATGCCCAAAAACATGCCACAAAATTAAAGGAAAATCCCTTTAAAAATTGATACTCCAATGTAAAATAATCTGTTCCAAGATGTCCGCTGTAAAGAGACTGTACTGTACACTAGAAATTTAATGGCTCCGTGGTGTATGTGTGTGTGTGTGTGTCTGTTGATAAACGAGCTAAAATTTTCCAAGTGACTCCACTTATTAACGAAGCATTTTTCAGCCCGTAAAATGAGAGCAAATTTTCCCACTTGAGTGAGCTCTCGTTATAAGAGACGCTGTTGGGGAAAAAGGCGTGTTTCCCTACATGAGCCTAAATATTTGAAGGTATTCCCGCCGTTGGGTAGAATATAATTTTTGTGGGTGGTTATAAAATACTAAAGGGCTCCCAAACGAGGGGATTTGATGGGTTATGAGGGTTTCCTTCATAAAGGGGCTGGGCTGTACAAGTGCTAAGAAAATTGTCTGAAGTTTGTGTAATTGCCTCAGTGACCAAGTTTGCTCCGTAATAACCCGAAAAGTCCGCAGTATCCCTATGCACTGAGGATCTATGGGAGGAAGACGGGCTTATGATTTACGATGCCCATATATTTTATTCCGATGCGAAACTCTCCGCTTCCGCCTTCTCCCCAAAGCTTTCCAAATTCTCCCCTCGAAAAAACAAACTTCACACAAGTTTTTAATGCGTCAAAGATACGTTCCTCTTTGTACGGCCAGGTTTCACACTGGAACCTCGATATAACGGCCGGTTCAAATTTCTCGAAAAAAATTCTCCATAACTTCTGCACTTTCTCACAAGGGATGTTTTTGCATTTCAAGAAAATACTTGTTATACCTCCCAGTCCCTTGTAACGAGACTGTTCTATATAATGTACCAATCCTATATCATTATACTAGTAACCGGAAATTTTCATTGCAAATCCACGTACTGGCTGTATCCACAGAGAAACTATCAACACAGGACTCCCATTACAGCGCAGGAATTGTATTAAGTGGCGTTAAAGTTGTACAACTATACCAGAGTAATTATTCTGTCAAGATTTCCCTGTTGTTTACCATAAAGATAATTTCATATAGGAAAAAAAATGTGGGCAAAAATAAACAAAAATAATAATACTGGGTGAATTTAAAATGGCAAGTATTTTCGAGAGGAATAATTATGTACGAAAGAATATATTCAGGAAAAATAAGATGGTGAGGAAAATATTCAAGGAAAAATTCTTGCTTGAATTGCTATGAAAAATATCCTGTGGAGACAGACTCAATAAAAAAATTATCAGTTCCGCCGGAGGGGGAAATTGAAGTTTCTCCGCCACCCTAGCCCAGGCCCATAAATTCTAATTGTTTTGATTAGTGGATTTTTTCCCCACATTTTTTCCGCCTCCTTTGCCCAATATTAAATATGCACGGAGGCCTATACTTAATTCCCTTTAAAACCTATGTACATACGGGATGGAGTGTCCTCTCTGTATAGCAGCATCTCTCAAAAGACTATAACTATATGCCACCTGAGGCATGTATAAAAAAATTATAATCTTATGATGAGGCTTTACTCTATATGCTCTTTAAAAGACAGGCATTGTTAACATTGGAGGAAATAGGAATTACATGTTTTTGTTACTATTAAAAAAATGATTTTAAGGGACTGTATTAACGAGACTTTATTTTGTATGCTCTCATTCGGGGAAAAAATTCTGGGGGATAGAAGTCACTCAGAATGTAATACAATAATTATTGTAATATAATTCAGATTGTATGGGCAAGATTCCATAAGGGGCTCCCCTCTAACGAGACTCAACTGTAGAAACACGTACACTAATAATATTATAGCCGTAGTGCCGGAAAGCGTATGTTTGTTTTGTGTAAACGTCGGAACGACTCAAGGCTCCAGAAAATAAAAAAATGATTCGAATCCTTTGATGTTGGGAAGAATGTAAGATTGTGAATCCCGAGACTCAGACTTGACCAATGAACAAGTTTTTTTAGGGGTTGAATAATGGTCCACAAGTGGCGGTGAGTGTGGCTGTAATGACGAGTTTTGGGATAAACTCGAGCAAGCTCTAATCAAACGAGTCCATTAAATCCGAATCAATCTTTTTACAATTATAATTCTTTCTGTTGTGGATTTTCCTGATTTTATTACCCCGCTCGTTCATTACTGGGGCAGAATTTTTAAATTACATTTCCTCCCTTTCAAATCCATCCTTTTTGCTGGATTTTACTGCGATAGTATACAGTTTCCCTATAATGACCCATCCATACATGTACAGTAGCCTCATATTACAAGGGAGCCTTTCAAAAAACAAATTTTTCAAAGGTTAAAAATATAGATATTTGGAAATATCCCATATAGATTTCCCATAGGAATAATTTTTCTTCCACTCTTTTACCTCAGCCCATAACCAGAGGGAAATTTCAAGGGGATATAACGAGACTGTTATAAAGGGACTGGACTGTAATAGAAAGTACCGTAGCATGTTTCGGAACATTGGCATCCTCTATAAAATGATATTGAGTGTAACTTTGGGCACAAGGCCAGCCCAAGAGCAATGAAGAATTGATGAGAAATCAATTTTTTTATCATCTAATCTCAGAAGCAACATCATCACGAGAATCGTGACTTTGTCTTCACTTGGGACTCTTCCAGCAATGAGCATTCCAAAAGGGTTTTTTTGGCTCCATCCAACACATCCTATTTTCAAAATAGGGACGAGATTTAATTTTTTAATTTAAAAACGTTTTTATTTTAACACCATTGAATATTATTTTGCCCACAACTCTGCACATATTCCTACTGTCAATTTATTAGCGCTTCAATTTTAAAATCCAGCTCTAGAAAAAATTCACAAATTAATTCCTAATTGCATAAAAAGTATTCTTTATTCCCTTTAAAACATATTGCATAGATTCTACATGAAATACGCGGCAGAAAATTCAGTGAGATTAATTTGTTTGACTTTAACGCCTTGCAATATTTTTAACTATGTTTTAGAGCTCTGAAGTATAGATTCAAAGTCATTAATGTATAACGGAGCATAATTTTCTTTGGGAGACCATAGGGGAGGGTCTGTATTGAAAGGGGATATTTACTTTTGTAATCTCTATTGAGACGTTTTTATAAGGTAAAAAATTAAGAAAGTTGTAAACAGAAATTATTTTTTCAGTCAGTCAAATCATAAGCCCTGAAATAAAATTCTCTCCTAGAGAGTGGGCACACTGTATCTGTAATAATTACATACACTGGAGTTTAAATTTTTCCTGAGAATTTTTTAAAATAAAAGCGGGAAGATTAGGAAACATTGACCTTGCTGCTGAATTTAACGACATAATTTAACTTGGAATGTAATTGGGAATTTTAATGGAGTTTAAGCACAGAGCGCCAGAATTTCAGGCCCCACTAGCTTTTAAATGGCTACAGAAGAGGAGACCCGGCTGAGCAATGTTATTTTCATTAGGCTTGTCTAGACGTTTGTTATTGGGACGGAGGGGAAGGCTCATATGGGAAGTTTGATGTAGACAGATGTTCCTCCGCAATAAATAAAGATTAATAGCTGAATTCCCGATTTTGAGAACAGGCCCGACTGGTTGCTACTTGCTCATAATGAGCGCTCTAAAGGGACTCCACCATCATGAGCGGAAGATGTCTATCAGGATCCCAAGCCCCATCATTAGCCAATTACGTGTCGTAAAAACAGCTTCAAGCTCCTTCATTCCTTACTTTTTCTAAGGCTCAAAACCGTTACCGCCCGATTAAAATATACTCTGGCTACAAGTAAATATGTAACAGTCCAGCTCGCAGTAGAGCATTGAAAATTTTACAAGTGCCAAAATTGACGCTGGTTAATTTTGCCAAAATGTTTTTCAGTCCGAAGTTCCTCTCTGCTTACATCCCGCTCTGATAGGGAGGATTTTACATTTGAGTTTAAATTGATTTATTTGCACTCGAGACAGAATCCACTAAATATTTCCTTTTTTTACTGTTAAAAAAAATAAAAGTGTAAAAATCAAAAAAATTGGAATTTATTGAGAAATTCCCGTTCGGCGACTCTTTATCAAGCGGCGACCCTTAAAATGTTTTCGAGAGGACAAGGAATGCCGAAGATTAGGGAAATGCGGCTGAGGCCAGGAACCAGCCCAAACATTTTGGAATTTAAATATTCCTTTCTCATATAGGTACTCATTGTCAGTGGAGGATTTGTTTTCTTCGGAAAGAGACAAGGGCAAGATAAGATTAGGCTCAAATTATTCGGGATTTTTTTTTACCCGCCCCAAACCCTCCTATCTTCTTATCTTTTGTCTCTTTTTTCTTTCCGAAGCTTTCCTTTGACACCGTATCTTCAGGATTTTCTTAGGGAATTTTCTAATGAAGCTCTGAGTTTTATCTCAAAAATGTAAGAGTAATTGCCTCAAAATATTTAGAATTTTAAAAGCTCTTTAAAATTTTTGCCTGGAATATTTTATGAAGCCCCAGTGCACGTGGAGTCTTAGCCATTTAGATTAAAAGTGATTTTACTTAAAATATTTTCGTACGGTTAAAATTTAATTCTGAAGACATTTCAATTTAAAAGGAGTATCTGCAAGTAATAAAATTTAAATTATAAATAATTTTTACTTGATGCATAATTTGGATGAAATATTTAATTACTACACTGCAACTGATGATATCTAGGTCCTATTTCCGGAAAAAAATAACTGGACGGCGTCAAAGTGCGCTCAAAAATGTTTTTGGACAATCGAATACACTGTTAGTAAGAGCCTTAATTTTGTATGTTTGAAATAGGTTGTACAGTCCGCTCTCGTTATGGCTGTAGCAGACTCAGACATTAATGACTCCAAATGGGATTCGGTTTGAAAATGTGCTAGTAGTTCTATAGGGACAGACTCCTTTGTAGGGCACTATACTAAAGATTTTATTTGAGAACGGTAAAGAAAGGGAGGACTCTCTGGAAGCGTGAGTTAAGGTGAGTTGCTTTGAAGTAAGAGATTTTTTCGAAATAAAAAGGGAAGAAATTGGGAAAGAGAATTTGTAATTACTTTGAGAAGACTTGTGAAGACTGGGAATTAGAAGTGAAGGTTAAATTTCGGGAAGGTTTCAGGGACTCAAAGGGAATTCCAAAACTGAGTCTGTACTTGTTTGTAATTGAAGTTGTGAATTGTATTTGGAAATGTTGTTGTTCAAAGGAAATCAGTTAGCCGTCAAGTTAAACTACAGGAGAGGAACAAGTAAACATTTGAAACATTGACAGCTTTCCCGCCCACTACTTCAGTCCTGTTCCCAGAACATTAAAAACCCCTGAGTCTGACAGTCGGAGATTGTTTTTCTTACTCCAATATCCCCAATAACTTCCGAGTGGCCCTATCTGTACGTCTTTCAGCGCTCCTTATAAGCGTCAGATGTAACTTTGACTTCCAGCTCAACATCAGAATTTTATAGGGGATTTTCGGGGGTAGGATATTCAATTTTGAAGATCAATTTTTAAAAGGTTTTTTAGTATTAGTAAAGCATGAAAAATCTCAAGTTTACTGTAAAATTGAATTTCAAGGGCAGATAAGATTTTAAATCTCAAATGCACTCCGGAATCCAAACTTCAATTGCACTCCACAATGTAATTCTGATCTCAAATGAAGTTCAGTTTGAAATTCTAAAGTGCGCTCAAATCTGAAATGCGCTCCAGAATTCAAACTTCAAGTTCACTCCAAAATCTAAATCTCAAGGGTGCGCCAGAATTCAAACTTCAATTGCATTCTAGAATTTAAATCTCAAGTGTAATTACTGCAAAATGCAAATCTCAAGTTCACTCCAAAATGCAAATCTCAAGTTCACTCCAAAATGCAAATCTCAAGTTCACTCCAAAATGCAAATCTCAAGTTCACTCCAAAATTCAAATCTCAAGTTCACTCCAAAATTCAAATCTCAAGTTCACTCCAAAATGCAAATCTCAAGTTCACTCCAAAATGCAAAGCTCAAGTTCACTCCAAAATGCAAATCTCAAGTTCACTCGAAAATGCAAAGCTCAAGTTCACTCGAAAATGCAAAGCTCAAGTTTACTCCAAAATGCAAATCTCAAGCTCACTCCAAAATGTAAATGTCAAGGGTGCGCCAAAATTCAAACTTCAATTGCACTCAAGAATTTAAATCTCAAGTGTGTTCCAGCATTCAAACTTTAATAGCACGCCAGAATGCAATTCTCAATAGCACTCCAGAATTTAAATTTCAAGTGTACTACATTTTTATGAAATTCAAACTTGGAATTTCATCCCTACACTCCATCCTCCAATGTATTAAATTCTTC
The DNA here is from genome assembly GCA_947179485.1 of Allacma fusca. Lineage (NCBI taxonomy): Eukaryota > Metazoa > Arthropoda > Collembola > Symphypleona > Sminthuridae > Allacma > Allacma fusca. The sequence goes on along the minus strand of OX359247.1, from coordinate 57,447,318 downwards.
TGTATTAAATCCCCCCGAAAATTCTCCTTCAAATATTCAAGTTAAAGTTCCAAATTGAGTCCCGTACTCAAAATAACTAATCCCTTAAGGAGCCCCTCCTCCTCCTCCTCCTCCTCTCAAAGGGAGTTGAAAATGAGATGGACAAGGATGGGTGAAATTAGTAACATGGGCCGGAGTGCACCTTCGCTCTTTCCTCCTCACCAAAAAGCACTACCGTACATAAACACACATGTATCTCATCTAATCTACACAAGACTCTTATTCCTTTCGGGACAAGATACAATTCAGGATGAGGGAATGAAAGGGCCGTGTGGTGTGAGAGGGCTTTGTATGTCTTGACAGCCTTGTCTATTGTTTCTCATTCCGCTCATTCTGTCTCTTCCTCCACCAAAATCTACAGTCATCTCTCTTTTAACAACCCCCCTAAAATCCTCCAAAAATTTGACTCCATAAAAACACACACACACACATTACAAAAGTAACGCTATAATTCACACTCAATATGATTCTTCTCCAACGGATACATTCCCCGGCTCTTGTATGGAAGGCACTAACAAAATTTTACTCCCTCCACTCTCCCAACCCCAAAACTCATCCCTGTTGTATAAACGACACTGAGAATGATTTCTCCTCTATTTTTCTTTCCAAAGAAGCTGGATATGGACTCCTGTAAAATAATAGCCACTATAAGGGGATTTTACTCTTTAAGCTCTGACAGCCCCAGAATTAAAAACACAGGATTTAAACGCTTACGTATTTAGTCTACGGGATTGGGCTTTTAGTATGGGGGTCCCCATAGCCAGAGTACACTGTAGCGGGTGTTGTGTGTGATGAGTGGAGATAAGAGGACCAGATGGATGTGTGTGCGTAAATGGAGGAGAAGCCAGTTGTAAAGTGACTTAATGACGCGTATACAAGTTACAATTTCACTTGTTTCCCCTTAGGCCAGAATTGTGAGGCAAAGTTCCGGAAAAGGCACGTTCCTCTGCCCAAGTCATGGACTCGGAGCAAAAGTATCGATCCCAAATTCCTCCTCTCCGTCCCTGTAAACACAGGCCTCGCTGCTCTCGCTCTCACTCTCCATATCCCGTCACACAGAGCCCAGCACGAATTAATACACATCACAAGCCAGGACTCACAATATTTCTCACACGATCCCAAAGCCCCCCTAACAGCATGCATTTTTACCTTAGCAAAAAACTTGCAGAAAAAGCCCCACAATTTTATACTCTGCACAGTATCGAATCTGGTTACAAATTTTTTTTAAAAGCTGGACCTGATTCAATGAATTTCTTAAAACAGTATAGAATTCAGTGTTGAGAACGAGTTTGGCCGCTATAAAGAGACTTTTGTTCAAAAGGGTGCGCTATAACGAGGTTTTACAGCGCTTTCGCAAGTTCCAGGCCTCACATGATTTTTTAGCTTTTTTTTTGGAAGGGATTATTTCCCGCCCCTGTTGGAATTTTAATGCTGTTGATATTTAGCGGGTAAGGAGAAGATTAAGTTGTTGAATGGGATGGAAATGAAGGGGACTCTCCGAAATGGGTGTCATCAACCGAGAATCACGATTTCTTCGGTTGTTTTGACAACATTTTGAAATTCCCCCCTTGGGACGCTCCTCGTCCCGTTAAAAATCCAAACACACGCAAACATATTGCATTCCTTGCATTGACAGCCACAGAGGTCTGGAGAGGAGTGGGATTTTTTATGTTTTTTTTTTTAAACCATGTAAGTAGACGGGCAGGGCTTTAAAATATGGGGAAATGTATTTGATGGAGAGGGAATTTCCATGGGTTCTTTTTTGTACGGAAGGGGAAAAAATTAGTTTGGGAAAGTTGTAAAATCGTAGGTGTATGTATGCACGCCTGTGTTTTTTTTGTATGGAGTGAAAGGTGAGGTGATGGATCGGGACAGGAATTGGGGATAAAATTGAGGAAATTTGGAGGAATTTGTACTCGTGAGAAAAAGTTTGTTTAAAATTTGGGTGGGAGTTGAGAAATTGGATTGAATTTTGTGTGTGTGTGTGTGTGTGTGTGTGTGTGTGTGAGGAATTGGGAGAAAGAGTGGGAAAGAATGGACGATGGATGTTTGGATTAAACATTTCTCTGGCTCTTGTGTGCATTTGATATGGTGGAGTTTTGCTTGGAGGATTCATCTATGTCCACAACGAATCGATCCGAAGTTGTCTGGCTTTGGAAAGGCTTGGAAGGAGGGAAAAAAAACGGGGATTTTATTTCTGTACAATTCCCTTCACCTCCTCCTCCCGAGTCTCGTTTTCCTTGCCATGGATACGCAGCCACCCAGTCCTAACTTCCCACCAAAACTTCCCGATAAGCTTCACATAACACATTTTTTTCTCTCTCTCTCTCTCTCTTTTCCTCAAGTCCCCGCTTTAGCTCCATTTGCTGTCATATTTAACAAAACCTTCCAGGCCCATAACATCCATTTCCCCGTTATTTTCTCACTCGCTGGATTCCAGCAATCTTCAAATTGTTTTTCTCTTCCCACTTTTCAACTCTTTCAACTTCAACTTCAACTTCAAATTCGGATTTTTAGAGGCTTGAACTTGAGATAAGCATTGACCCGAACTTGACTTTCAACTTGAAATAGAAGTGAACTTGACCTTCAGTATTAAATTGACCGGAACTTGATGCAAATCTTAAATTTGACCCAAAATTGACTTTTAATTTGAAATTGGCTCAAAATTGGCTTTCAACTTGCAATTGGCTTAAACTTGACTTTCAACTTGAAATTGGCTTAAACTTGACTTTCAACTTGAAATTAACCTGAACTTGACTTTCAACTTGAAATTAACCTGAACTTGACTTTCAACTTGAAATTAATCTGAACTTGATCTTCAACTATAAATGGACATGAACTTGAACTCCAGCATTGAATTAACGTGAACTTGACCTCTAGCATTAAATTAACCTGAACTTGATCCTCAGCTATAAATGAACGTGAACTTGACCTCCAGTATTGAAATAACCTGAACATGAACTCCAGCATTGAATTAACGTGAACTTGACCTCCAGCATTGAATTAACGTGAACTTGACCTCTAGCATTAAATTAACCTGAACTTGAGTTGGAATTAAACTTCACTTGAAATATAAACCTCAGCCATGGAAATGAACTTGAATAGCTTTGCAACTTGAAACTCAACTTAACCCTTACTTGAATTTTTAAGTCAATTTAATACGCACTTAACTTGAGGAGGAGGAACAAAACAAATTCCTAAAATTCTTTCAAACCTCAACTACGTTAAGCTGAACTTGGGCCAAATTTGAACCTAAATTTAAACTCTAATGATACGAACTTGAAATTTAACTAACACTGAATCTGCCCATCAAACAATAACTTAACATTAATGTATCTGTATTTGTAATTCCAACTGAGCTGAAATAAAATTAAAATTAATGCAAATATGCATTTAAAAGTATCTGAAAATTAAGTGAATTTCACATCTTCGTAGTTGAAGCTATATATGTACATATGTAGTGTCAACCTGCTTCAGACCTACCTTCAACAGACTGAACTCCATCTGTTTCCCTCACTTGCTTAAACTTGATCGAAACCAAAATTGACGCGGAAGATTTACTTGATAAATTTTTACTTAAACTATATAGAAATAAAAAATAAGCTATTACTCTATTTAAGATAACACTATTACGTGTCACGTATTTAGCAATATCATGACTTACAATGACGCTGACAAAAACTCGTACTTGACCTCAGGACCCTGTAACTGGGAACTAGCCTTACATACGCCCCCACACATCCAACTTATACAACATGTGATGAATTGACATTGTGGTAAATGAGACTGTGCCCAAATATTTTGACCCTGATGAAGAACATATGCTAAAACTGGAGTCAAGTTATTTTTAGGCTTGTGAAAATTTAATGTGGCGACAAATGGTCTTGAATACGCTCTTGTTCATATGGTCGGAAAAAATATTTACAAGCGACCATTATAACGAGGGTCACGGTATAGAGGTTCTGACAACCAGGAAAATTTTGCGAAATGAAAAAGTGTGAGTAGCTTTTTCCTACGTGTATAAACAAATTGTAAGGCGGACCGTTATAGCGAGATGAATTTTGAAAGTAAAATTTTAAAAGTGGAGTGAATAGGTTGAGAAATTTGTGAGGTAATGTGTGTGTTGGGCTTGTAATAAAAAATATGGAAAAGAGGGCCAAGATTGAAATTCAAATTTAGAAGGAGCGTACGACCGAAAAAGAGAGAAATGAAGGTGGTAACCCCGAGGATAAATCTCACGCTGGCAGACGCTCCGATAACAGTACACACACACACACACACACACGAGGCAATCTAATTTTAATAATTGTGTATGAGAGAGATGAGATAGAGGTGTGTGAGGGAGAGAGAGAGAGAGCGTTCTCCCAAGGAATACTAACAAATGTCATAATTCCTAGATGTGTGCACACAGTCTCAGAATACATGTAATTTCCACATCCAACCCACCCTTTTCATTCCTTTATCAATACACCAGCATTCAGTCACAGGCCGGAGAGAAAACCCAGAGCAGAGCAGGGGTTGGACAAATATCTCTGAATTTCATCTTGTTCAAAATATTGGGGCTAGTTTAAAAAATCTCTCCAGGTGTAGATACTTCAGTAGAGGAGCGATTTTTGAGGATAGCATCACCTATCCATTTAAAATTTGTAGCTGCATTTTGGAACAAACTAAATTGAAAAGCTAGATTTTTAAATATTTATAAATAATTTAAGGGAAACGTTTAAGCAATATTTGGGAAATTATTGGGTAAAAATTTGGAAGAAAGTTCGTGAAAACTTCGAAAAAATTAGGGTTAAAGTTTAGTCAAATCATTTCGAAAAATTTCGAAAAATTACTAGATAAAAATTTAGGAAATCATTTGGAAAAATGTCTGAAAATTATTGGGTAAAAATTTGGGAACTTATTTCTAAAAATGTCGGAAAATTTGTTGGAAAAATACTTTGGGAAAACATTCGAAACAATTTTGGAAAATCATTGCGTAAAATTTAAAAAAAAACTAGGGTGTAAAATTATTTAAAAAATTAGTGAATACCAATTGCAAACTCTTTGGGGGCGAATTTTATAAAATCCAATTTTAAAATTTTAGACAAATAATTGGTGTAAATCTTTGAAGAAAATTCCAAATTTTAAATTTTTGCCAACCCCTGTTCGCAAGAAGACTCCTGTAAGGAAAATACGAGACATCGAAGATGAATAATTTTGAATGGTTTTTACGGCAGAGGTGGAATATACATAAGCCCCTATTCCTACATTTCCTACTTTTCCCTCCCAATAGTGAGAATAATGAGAAAAAGTGTATTATGAATAGTAAAAGGAGGAAATGTGTGTGTTCACATTCGCTCGTCGAGAACCAGAGAATCCGCTTCTGTAAAATTAAGGGAAAAGGCACGCCTGGCCCTTTTTCTTATGGCCTCAGTCCTATCATTATAATAACATGCACACTCCTTATTTCCCCAATTCCCATTCATTCGCTCGCTCGAGTCAAAGCCCAAAAACCAATGTATTCATTCACTTTTTCCCATCTGATCTGAATCTCAATTATTTTACTCCCTTCACGTGGCGAGCAGAAATTCCTCTCCGACCTTTCCTTACAAAACCAACTTTTGATCCCGGGGATTTGTTCCTTGTCAGAATACCACTCTTTCAGATTTTTCCAAAAAAAAAGTCCTATTTTTTAAATGAAGCTTTTGTTCCCCTTTCCCATCCTACAAATACATAATTATATACACCACACATTTTACGAGTCCTGGAGCAGGGATTTGATTTTACATTCTTCCCTCATCCTTGCTAAATACGGTTTTTGTTTCAAAACTCAGCTACCAATATTCCTATAGTAAAGGAGCATACGCAAGGAACGTACTGTACGAGTACGTTACGTTTTATTAGGACTGTCTCAAAGTAAAGTTAGGGACACATTTACTTGATCCCGCCATCCCTGGAACGTTGAGTTCTTAAAGGATCCCTTTTATAAAGAGACCACTGTTTCTCTTTCAAAGCTATATCTGTCACAGACAGAGCCTGGAATGCAGTGACCTGTGTTAATCCTCTCTTGCTCCTACAACTCCTGTAAATATTAGCGTCTCATTACCAGGCAAACATCTGCGTATTAAAAGAATCTTCTTCATTATTTTTACACTTACTTCCCTACAACTACAATAAAAATCCTAACTCACTCTCGTTGAGATAATTTTAGAAGAGACCCAAAAGACCATTAATAATTAAATAATTTATTTACCCACTCCAAATTTTGGAGCGCTCCAAACTCTCATTTGAGTTAATTACCCTTAAATTTTCTACAGACCCATAAAGCTCATTAATTCAAAACTGATTTAGTATCTTTTTCTCACCTTGATCTCCCGAAAATAAATTCTTCGAAATTCTTCTCCAACCCTTGAAACTAATTCAGATTCCTGCCCGAATCCCACTCCAATAATTAACAAAAATTTGAAAACTATTTACTCAATTGAAGCACCTCCGAATCGTACCCTTCAAGTTCTAGTCTCTTGTGACTTTAATCCTGGACGGATTTTATTTACTCCAAAAGACTCCGATCTAATTTCTAATAAAGCTGACTGTAGACTTCTTCTCCCATCTCTGACTCATTCCGAAATAAAATTCTTGATGATTTTGCAGTAACTCCCTTGAAACTAGATCATCTGAAGATGTAGAAATTTAAGACGTGCTCATAATAATATGCACCAGCTCAGCATCATGAGCTGATAACGATAACGCTTCTAAAACTAATATTGAGCCAAAAGATTTACTGTGAATCATTTGAATTTGCACATCACGCAAAGTATTGTCTTACTCACTGGGAGGAGTATTAATTTCAAGTCTGGATTTAAATGTACGTAATTACATGAGATTTTTTTTTCTCATGAATAGAAATTCAAATAGGAATTTTCCCAGATATTTTTGCCCCAGCAGAGACCCGTCTCTGTATAATAAGTCTGAGGCTTTATGTCCGAATAGTTCCCCCTTTTGGAAAAAAATTCCAAGAGGGTTCCCTCACAATGAGAGTGCACTGTTGTTGTCCCGGAGAGCAGTCACATGACAAGAGGTGACAGGGAGGGGGTCCAGGATAAGGGGACTATTATTTACGTCCAGAGTGGAGGGACGGAGAAATATGAGTGAGGTTCCGTGGAATGCTCAAGTACGGTGTAATATTTGAAGAGATGGACAAATCCATTGGGATTTTGGGATGCCTGTTGAGAGAGTGGTAGAAATAGTAGAGCCAGCTCCCTCACAGTAAGCAAAGACCACTTGACTCAATGCCTTGAGCTTCAGCTCCACTGCGTTTAAAATAGGGGGGAAAGTCTGGACAGAAAAACTCTTTGATTATCAAATATATGAGACCCGTGGAAGTGGACAGAGAGACACCAGTTCAATTCCTAATTGGCCACAATTACATTCATTTTCATATCGTATCATTTCTGAGCAAGGAAAAGCTTTCTGCTCCCTTAATTAAATTAAGAGCAGTCATCCTGGCCCAAGCTGGAATATTCATAAGGATCAGAGTACAGATGAATAAAAACAACTGAAATTTACTCTCAATTATTTTAATGTAGATATAAGTACATCAATATCTTTAAACCCTACGGTCTGGGCTAAATTTCAAAGGAACAGGAAAATTTCTGTCTAACATCGGAAACTTATTGTGGAATCTCCGAACTACAGATTACAGCCGGAGGGTCGATTACAGCAAGGATTTACTGGAGAATGTATAGTATGGCGAGGATTTCAGTTTCGAGCCAATATTGCCTCACCATAAATTGCGCTTGTTTGACGTGCGAAATGAAAGGGGAAAATAGAAGGGAATCGTATTGATTGGGCTCTGTGTATGTAGTTTCTTGTTGGTGGAGGCTCCAATGCTCTTTTTCTCCTTATCTCTCTTTTTTTTTTCTCTCTCTCTCTCACCAGCTCCAGTTTTTGAGGAAGCCCCAAAAGTCTAGGACTCAAATGATCTTTCAGCTCCTAATGTATAAAGATGGGCTTGGAAGAAAATTGTACTTATAGATACTTACACAGAGCCCTGTAGTATCTCGCTTTATTGATTTTTGGGGGGAGATGTGCACTCATGAGAAATCATTCCTTCTGTAATTTTTTTAAATCTGAAATGAATCTGATTTGAAAATAAAAATCCTGGGTTTTTGTAAAAAACTAAAAAATTCTTTTAAATTTGAGGGGAAATCAACAGCTGGAATTTGGATACTACATTTTTAAGGTTGTTCACAAATTTCAGTGGAAAATTCTTTCAAATTTCAGCGAAACAAAATTCTTTCAAACTTCAGCGAAACAAAATTCTTTCAAATTTCAGCGGAACAAAATTCTTTCAAATTTCAGCGAAACAAAATTCTTTCAAACTTCAGCGAAACAAAATTCTTTCAAATTTCAGCGGAACAAAATTTTGGCGAATTTCAGCAGAACAAAATTTTGGCGAATTTCAGCAGAACAAAATTCTTTCAAATTTCAGCGGAACAAAATTTTGGCGAATTTCAGCGGAACAAAATTCTTTCAAATTTCAGCGGAACAAAATTCTCTCAAATTTCAGCAGAACAAAATTCTTTCAAATTTCAGCGGAACAAAATCCTCTCAAATTTCAGGGAACAAAATTTTAGCGAATTTGGAAAATAAAATTGTTCCAGATTTGAGAATTGGAAGAAATGTCGCGGGATTTGAGTAAAAAATAGTGGGATATTGAGAGCGGAAAAAAGTACGGCTACGGCGGGAAAATTGATTAGTGAAATGTTATGAACTCTGTGGAGCCCTAATGATGATAGCTGGAGGGAGTTGATAAAGCTGATGTAATGGTTTGGGAATGATAAAGGGAGCCTCTGGAAGTTATCCAAAGAGAAATATAATTAATCATCCTCTCATTCCCCTCGTTACGAGCGCTTATTAATGAAGAGCTTTCTCTTTTAATTTTTTTCCAGGAAAACAACCCAGCCGCTATAATGCTAATGAATTATTCGTTGCATTCGGGCGGAGGGAAAATTTTCGGGAATAATGCTCGCCACTCGTATCCATTACAGTTGTGTGTACATGTGCTTGTTAAGGCTTGGATGAAGCCACGTGTCAGAGAATTGTGTTTGGTTCGGGAGACGACCAGAGTTGCTCCATCAAATTTTAAAGACATGAGGAGACCAAGAGAGGGGGGCAGGAAATCAATAGCGGCGCCAGAATTTTTCAACTGTTTTTTTTCTTCCCTCTTTTCCTCTTGACCCTGGACGTTTTGTCAAGCGAGCAATTACGTATAAAAGCGTGCCTTGCATTCCGTCCACTACCACTTTTTCCAATCAACTCCACTCCGCCAACTCCCTCGCTTCCTCCATAACAACTCCCAACTTTCATTCACAGGGCCACACACGTTCACACATGTCACACTCAAATGTTAGACGTTGTAATTCCATCGTCCGTTTCTTGTTTCAAGCTTACATTCATTTAGTGGACACTCAACTTCAACTTTACTTGTACTTTATCTCCATTTGAAAAACTATCTGCACTTAAACTCAGTACCATATCACCTAAATTTAAGATTTAATTTTACCTGTACTTGAATTAACCATATGAGCCACACTTGAGTTGAAATTGATTTGAAGTTTTCACTTGATCTTTTAGAGTCAACTTTAAGTATGAACTTTATCTCAAAGTTTTAATTTTAATATGAAGTTTTCACTTAAACTTCAATTATTCGACATTCAATTTCATCCAAACTTCTACTTGAAATTAAATCTTATCTGAACTTCAACTTGAAATTAAATCTTATCTGAACTTCTACTTGAAATTAAATATTATCTGAACTTCTACTTGAAATTAAATATTATCTGAACTTCTACTTGAAATTAAATCTTATCTAAACTTCAACTTGAAATTATCACCTAAACTTAGACTTAAAAATAAAAATATAAAAATACAAATAAATATATAATCGCCACTTATTCCAAATTTAAATAGTAAATATGAATCTTGTTTGACCTGAACTTGAATACAACTTAACGTGAACTCAAAGTTGGTCTTAAAAATGACTTGACCTCAAACATGACCTGAATTTAAATTAGGTTTTAAAATCGACTTGAACTTTCCCCAGGCTCTACAACCTAAACTTGACCTAATTTTGTCCATGATCAGAAAATGAATCCGCCCTTGACCGTAAACTTGACCTTTCTAAGGATTTGAAGCATTGAAATCATTACTATTGCATTTTCACCCACTGTATTAAAAATGCTTTTAGGCACAAACTTTTAGCAGCGCTAAAGTTATTGATTTTTGTCTCCTCCTGAAATGGTCATTTACTTTTGCAGTCGTTCACACGTAGGAGCTCCTATACTTACATATGTGAGCCTGTAGCATGAGCTGAATAATAGGCGGAGGACGTGGAAGGCTGTAACAATACAGTTGGGATGAATAGTTTGTTGTAATTGTGGGAGCGGATCTGCTCCAAAAGTAAAGGGCTCTTCGCTGTCAAATAAACAGGAACAAAGCGGGGAGAGTTGAAAATAATGCCCGGGATTTATGAAGCCCTATAGCTTTTCCTTCCGTGCAAATTACACACTAGTGTGTGTCTGTGCAAAAAACTAAATGAGGCATGGCCAGGGAGAGCGTGGAGTGAGGAGGATTTTGAGCTCCAATGCGAGCAAAGGGATTGGGAAAACTTATTGAGAAAAACGGAGGATCGATCCGAATTTTCCCTTTTCCCACACAAAATCATTCCCTTCATTTTGACCTTTTCCCACACAATACTATTATTATTACTTTCCCCTTTGTTTTCCCCTTTTATTTTCCCCCTTGGCCTTTTTTTCCATAAGCCAAAAAAAATCTTCACTTTCTCCATCCCAAGTCCTATGCAGTAAATTCTCGTTGTAACAGTCTATTTTTAAAATGGTTCCATTAGTTTCAACAGGGTTATAACCCCTGGGAAAAATTGCGGGGAAATTCAAATGTCGGGAAAAAATCATTTTAAATAAGTAGGTTTAAAAAAAACATTGGAACAAATGACAGAATGGGATTTAAAATTGGGCGGGAGATTTAATTGAATCAGCTTCCCGATTTGCCTGGCCATAATACGGGACGAAGGATGAAAATAATAATTGGAAAAAATGGCCGTAATTCAGAGAAGTGGAAGGAGAGGGAATGGAGCGAGGATGGAAGTAAAAGAGTAAATGGGAGGGAAAATATAAAAAAGCATTTATTTCTTCGTGGGTCCCTTTTGCTTGGGAAAAAGTGGTGCATGATGTGAGGTCTAAGATATGAGTCTGTTCATATTTTTCTTTTTTCATATTGAGCTAAAGAAATCAGGCAGAAGTTGTAAGAAAAAAATGTTGTCCAATTTATGAGTTTCTTTTTATATCCCGAGTGCTTTTGTGTATTTGTGTGTGTGTTGGGGGATACAAAAGGCGAAAGGGAAGATTGCATGCAAATTCCCTTTTTTTATTTACCTTCCCCTTCTTATATTTTTGAGTGCGTGAGGGAGGGTAAAATCCCGGATTTGTATTATTTCCTTCTTATATGCAAAAGAGCTGAGGTCGGGTCAAACAATTCAAAGAGCTGCATTTGAACTTTAATTTTGGAATATTCAATCATATCAATTTTGAGGAAGGTTTCCAACCGGTGAATTATTAAAATTCAAGGAAACAACCTTGACTAGTAAGTATTACTAATCACGTGTCGAACTTGAACTTGACTTGAAATTTCAAGTGTGGCCTTCAAACTTGAATTTCTGAAACGCTTTTGATACATGATTACTAAGGAATTGGAAGTGATTTGCTAATTTTTTGAAATATTAATTTGGTTTTTAACCAAGGTTGAGGTGCGCTTGAGGTTACGTGACCTGAACTTGCGTTTGACTTGACCTCAACTTGGGTCAAGTTTGATTGAAGTTAGGGCTTTCCTTGATCTGGACTAGTTTGGCTTGAAATAACTTGATTAATACTTACTTGACCTTTACTTGACCTCAACTTGAGTATTTATAACCTTAGCTTTAATTGACCTGAACTTGAGTTCTTCTTTGACCCAAACACAAACATATTTCATTTTAAATTCCATTTTCGACCTGATCTTAACTTGATTGATTTAATTGATCTGAACCTGAGCTTCGTTTGAACTTGACCTAAGATTTAGACATTCAACACTTGAACTTGACCTACACTTGACCGACAATGCTTACTCATTTTGGTTGCACTCAACGATGACCTTACATTTTCGAATTGCAATTCTCGGGTCTTGTTAAAATTAAGGCACACTTCATTCAAAATTGACCCATGCTTGACCCATGCTTGACCCTTAAGTGATCCTTACTTGACCCTCTTAAATTTATGTTTCTAGGATAATTCACTTACATACTGACCCTTAACTCATACCATAATTGTCAGCCTGTTAAATCTTCACTTCTACAAAAGGAAATCTTCGATTGACCTTAACTTGACCTCGAAATTCCGAAATCCCCTAGATCCGACCTTAACTACAGAATTTACCGTTTTTAAAACCCACCCTTGAACATATCACTGCAGCAGAAGAACATCTACACAAATTCTTTTATTTGATTACATTGTAAAAATGAATTTTCCCGGGCTCGAGGCGGATCCTTGAATAATAAAAATTGATTGAAATAAAAATTCCCTGAAAAACGGTCTGTTGTGAGAATGTCAAGAGCATTGTTGGAAAAAGGACGAGAGCATTTGACGTGATCGTCTACATTGTTGTTATTGGTTTGAGGTGCAGTTTGTGAGTTGATTGTTGAGGGAGTTTCAAGTTTGAAAACGTCACCATGACAATCCCGCTAACAATGCTTGAGTGACAATGGGAACATTTTGGGGCGGAGAAAAGCTTTCACAACAATACAAGCCTTTGTGAAATCTCAGAGCAGGCCGAAATTCCACGTGCATTTCAAATCCAATTTAATCTTCCATTGGACTTTTACATTTTAAGGCCTTTTTTCCCATTCAAATCTTTCGCTCTTTCATTTCTCCTCAATTCTTTCCTATTCAATTCCATTCCTTCTCCTTTGACATTTACAAGTGTCCGAGATTTTTCCATTCAAATTTCTACACGCATACTTGACACATCTTTAGAATTTCCCTTTAACTTTGTCTTCCCAGTTGTTTTTCAAATGTTAGCCGGAAAATCAATCAAAATTTGACAAAGCAGCTAGGATTTCTATTTTCAGGAGAAATTCATCTCGAGATTTTGTTTACAAACAATTTTGCCGATTTTGAAACGAAAAACGCGTGGCATCTCAGAAACAAACTTTTAAAGGGAGATTTTGATTTAAAATTTTCAGTTTCACTAATTTTCAAACCTATTATTTCACAGCTGGTTCTTAAGAGTGCTGGAAAATTTTGACCATTTTTCTTTTTCGGGCTTTTCAAAATTTTTAGTCGCTTAATTTTGAGACTTTCAAAATTTTGAAGACACAACATTCCAAGAATTGTTTAACTACTGTTGATATCGAGGCTTCATAAAAATTTCTAATGTTAAACTCAAAAAACGCATTTTGACCAAATAATTTCAAAATTGTAATTGACATTGCAAACGCGGGAAAATTTATGGGTTTCGATTTTGAAAATCTTCAAGACTAAATGTTTATCTTAAAAATTTGGCGCATAAATTTAATATTTAAAATCAGAATTTTGTTTCGTTTAGATCTCCGGGATTTGCTGGCTTGCAAATATATACAAAAACCGTGTAAAATAATTTCGTTTATAAAATGAAAGAGCGAGAATTTTGTAAAACTCCGTTGTTCAAACATTCCCGGTTATGTAATTCAGGGTCTGAGTGAAAAAGGAATTGGAGGAAGCCCTTTTAAGTTGAGAGTTGGAAAAAATACGGTGTGCTCCCTGCTCAGAATATTTTCCAAATGAATAGGTCATAACGAGACAAATAAAAGTGTTTACAACTCTCCATTGATGGAACAATGAAAAGTGGCCACCTGCGGTCCAACAATGTCCAAAGAGGAAGCCAAAGGAAGGGGAGCTCTCAATGACAGCATATGTACATAGATATGGATATACGCACTGAGAAGATGCGCCTATGAGTTTGACATGGACGGAGAAGCGTAGAGCATAAAAATAATGGATGTAAATACATGAGAGTCAAAGGGAGCCTCGGAGCTAATGCTTTGTGACTTAAATGCTTGTAAAATGCAAAGGGCTCTTATGGAGACAGGATTTGTGAAGAGCTTATTCATTCCACGGACCCTTTCCCCATCCAAAATCCAACAGAGCCTCGCAACATTATGGAGCAGGAGGATACTCATCTCTAAATTACAATCCTCTCAAAATATATACTCACCTTTCAAATACATATCGAAATTTATACCCAATGCTATATCCTTATGTCATGTATAATTTTCCCTATTTGAAAACATTACTCTAAAAATACTATTTTGAATTTTATCATTTTTTTTATTTTCACTCCAGCTGGAAAGTGCACTTGTATTTGAATTTATAAAAAAAACAATATTTGTTGTGAATTATGTAATTATGGTAACATATAGCGAAATGGTAATTATGGTAATATGCTCAAATAAAAATTAGGGTAACGTACCCAAATCATGCCTGAGTATCATGAATAATAATTAAATTTACAAGCATGAAATATGCTGAAATTTCCTTGAAAAATAAAACTTACAATTGTTAATGTGGCACGTGAGGAAGTAAAAATGAAGTTGAAGTTTTGCTCGCTGAACATTAATGAGGCAGAATTAAGGGCCTGTGAGAATCCACTGTTGGAACATATATGCGCTGAGTGGTTTCAACTTATTCCGGAGACACTACAGAATGAAAAATAAAGTACGGAGCACTTGAGAATTTTTTTTTCTCTCTCTCTCTCTCTCTCTCTCTCGAGGACACTTCCCAACTCACTTGCTGCTGAAAACCGGGAGAGACAAGAAAGCGTCCGAGCATCTACATCCCTTTGGACATCTCAAATGTCAATAGAATTACACTGAGTCACTTACAAATGGAAATCCAAAATGATGCTTAAGTGGTTGTCAACTTTATTTTTATTTGCACACACAACCCCTGATAGCACAAAATTTCAAGTCTGCTTCAAACACCTCTCAAATATTGACACGCACAATTTCCCTTCTCAACATCTCAATTCCAGGCTTCTTTTTTTCCCCAGTAGTTTTTCAAAATTGAAATTTTCAATTTAATTTTGGTTCAATCCGAAATTTTTCTTGAATTATGATTTACGCAATCGTTTTTGTTTAGAATAAATCCCGTAATATTCACAAAAAATATTAATGACAATTAGTTTGTGACTCAGAATAAGTTCACCCAAATTTTGTTTCAAATATCTGGCTAAAACCAAAACTTTTAGGAATTGATGGCTCAAAATTACGGTTCACCCCAAATTTTGCAGAAGGTTTGAGAATTTAATCATTGGGGTTTGCAGTTTTGGAGGAAAGTTTAACAAATCTGTAAATTTTAGTGTGGTATATCAAATCGGGACAAAATTGATTGAGAAATTTTGCACTGTGGCACAAATTCTAGGAAATATCACGAACTTATCGTCTTTTCCATCAAAAATATGATTTGAAAATTTTTATAGGATCAATTTTCACGAAACATTTCCAGTCGGGTTAAACGTATCCCCGCAAAGTCTGAAATTCATTGTTTGATTTCTCATCAAAATTTTGTTTTTACTGAACATCCAAAGTCACTTCAATTTTCCACTTTTAAAAACCTTACGAAATTTCGCAGAACTTACAACAATTTTATTTTTCCTTAATTTTCTTGTTTGTTCACTTGGAAAAGCGCTCTCAACCTTATTCGGATATTCCAAAATTCCAAAAACTGCACAAATGTTGGGAAATATTGTTTCAAAAATTTCCCACACAAAATGAGCAATTTTAAGCTAAAAACAACGACAGGTTTTGTAAATCCTACAAAAATGTGTCGTATTGTTTCCACTGTTTTGTCTCAAAAATTTCAAAAAACTCCTGAATTGTTTCCACAAAACATTTGCAAGTCACATTGAGTACAAGAAATGACCAGAACTCACTTGTCACATTTGTATAATCTTTTTGACAGGAATATTTACATTGTTGTTATTAAAACGTTGTTAGTAACGTTACAGGGTTTCAAATTTCCCGCGAAAATTAACGCTTTGTTTGAATGTAACACTTGGGCTGGGATATATTTAAATGTGCAGATGGTTTTTATTGGGAAAATAAAATGTTTGAGTGTAATAATTATTGAGAAAAAATTGCAGGGATTCGGAATGTTTTTCTGGAAAATCGGACAGAGTTGCTCTCTCGTAAAAATCTTCCAGCGAACTGAGGAGCCTTTTGAGTGAGACGGAGAGTGAATTGCTCGAGAGGACAGAGAGGGAGAGTGAAACCGAGGGAAGTCGATGGCTGACGAAGGGGAACGGTTCACAGACACGCACGTTCCTTTTATTTCCAGGGATCAGTCTTTTTCCCTTCTTCTCTCACACAACGCACAAAAACATACACACACCAAATTTTCTTCTGTATAATTTCATCTTTATGACCTTTTTTTCCTTCCGAGTCTCTTCATTTTCAGGGGCCAAATAATAGCATCAGAGGATGAGTCAGGGTCTTTCATAACAGAAGAATCTACGTACATGATTATTGTATACAAATTGAAAAGCAAGGTATCTGTTCGTAATTATGCGCGTATATGGCCAGCCAGGGTTGAACAAATTATAAAATGTGTGGGATTTGAGTTTGCGCAAAATGTGAACTCTCGAAAATTTTAAAGTACAGTGCACATATTCTCATCCAAATTCATAAATGAATCGTAATCGTTAATGATAATCGAAAAAAATGCCCAATTGTGTTTTCAGAAATATTCAAATGATTGAATATCAACTATAGAACCTTTTTCAATCAACATTTTAGTTCGCAAACAGCATGTGATTCGAAACTTTAAAAATGTAACAGGAATAAGCTTTGATAGTATTATCTAGAAACGTTTTCAACGGTCTTCAAACCTCATTTATATTCACTTCAACTGTGGCCGCAGTACCCAATTTTGTCCAAAACACATAATTTGGTACAAAATACCCAATCTGGTCAAAAACACCCAAATTGGTCCAAAATACCCAATTTGGTCAAAAATACCTAATTTAGTCAAAAATACCTAATTTAGTCAAAAATACCCAATATTGTTCAAAATACCCAATATTGTTCAAAATACCTAATTTTGGCTAAAATCCCCAATTTAGCCCAAAATCCTCAATTTAGCCCAAAATCCCCAATTTAACCTAAAATCCCTAATTTAGCCCAAAATCCACAATTTAGCCTAAAATCCCTAATTTAGCCCAAAATCCACAATTTAGACCATAATCCTCAATTTAGCCCAAAATCCCCAATTCAAGTCCAAAATCCCCAATTTAGCTCAAAATCCCCAATTTAGCCCAAAATCCACAATTTAGCCCATAATCCTCAATATAGCCCAAAATCCACAATTTAGCCCATAATCCTCAATTTAGCATAAAATCGCCAATTCAAGCCCAAAATCCCCAATTTAGCTCAAAATCCCCAATTTAGCCCAAAATCCCCAATTTAGCCCATAATCCACAATTTAGCCCAAAATCGCCAATTCAAGCCCAAAATCCCCAATTTAGCTCAAAATCCCCAATTTAGCCCAAAATCCACGATTTAGCCCAAAATCCCCAATTTAGCTCATAATCCTCAATTTAGCCCAAAATCCACAATTTAGCCCATAATCCCCAATTTAGCCCAAAATCACCTATTTAGCCCAAAATCCCCAATTTAACCTAAAATCCCTAATTTAGCCCAAAATCCACAATTTAGCCTAAAATCCCTAATTTAGCCCAAAATCCACAATTTAGACCATAATCCTCAATTTAGCCCAAAATCCCCAATTCAAGTCCAAAATCCCCAATTTAGCTCAAAATCCCCAATTTAGCCCAAAATCCACAATTTAGCCCATAATCCTCAATATAGCCCAAAATCCACAATTTAGCCCATAATCCTCAATTTAGCATAAAATCGCCAATTCAAGCCCAAAATCCCCAATTTAGCTCAAAATCCCCAATTTAGCCCAAAATCCCCAATTTAGCCCATAATCCACAATTTAGCCCAAAATCGCCAATTCAAGCCCAAAATCCCCAATTTAGCTCAAAATCCCCAATTTAGCCCAAAATCCACGATTTAGCCCAAAATCCCCAATTTAGCTCATAATCCTCAATTTAGCCCAAAATCCACAATTTAGCCCATAATCCCCAATTTAGCCCAAAATCACCTATTTAGCCCAAAATCCCCAATTTAGCCCAAAATCCCCAATTTAGCCCAAAATCCCCTATTTAGCTCAAAATCCTCAATTTAGCCCAATCCCCAATTTAGCCCAAAATCCCCAATTTAGCCCAAAATCCCCAATTTAGCCCAAAATCCCCAATATAGCCCAAAATCCACAATTTAGCCCATAATCCTCAATTTAGCATAAAATCGCCAATTCAAGCCCAAAATCCCCAATTTAGCTCAAAATCCCCAATTTAGCCCAAAATCCCCAATTTAGCCCATAATCCACAATTTAGCCCAAAATCCCCAATTCAAGTCCAAAATCCACAATTTAGCCGAAAATCCCGAATTTAGCCGAAAATCCCCACTTTAGCCCAGAATCCCCAATTTAGCTCATAATCCTCAATTTAGCCCAAAATCCACAATTTAGCCCATAATCCCCAATTTAGCCCAAAATCACCTATTTAGCCCAAAATCCCCAATTCAAGTCCAAAATCCCCAATTTAGCTCAAAATCCCCAATTTAGCCCAAAATCCACAATTTAGCCCATAATCCTCAATATAGCCCAAAATCCACAATTTAGCCCATAATCCTCAATTTAGCATAAAATCGCCAATTCAAGCCCAAAATCCCCAATTTAGCTCAAAATCCCCAATTTAGCCCAAAATCCCCAATTTAGCCCATAATCCACAATTTAGCCCAAAATCGCCAATTCAAGCCCAAAATCCCCAATTTAGCTCAAAATCCCCAATTTAGCCCAAAATCCACGATTTAGCCCAAAATCCCCAATTTAGCTCATAATCCTCAATTTAGCCCAAAATCCACAATTTAGCCCATAATCCCCAATTTAGCCCAAAATCACCTATTTAGCCCAAAATCCCCAATTTAACCTAAAATCCCTAATTTAGCCCAAAATCCACAATTTAGCCTAAAATCCCTAATTTAGCCCAAAATCCACAATTTAGACCATAATCCTCAATTTAGCCCAAAATCCCCAATTCAAGTCCAAAATCCCCAATTTAGCTCAAAATCCCCAATTTAGCCCAAAATCCACAATTTAGCCCATAATCCTCAATATAGCCCAAAATCCACAATTTAGCCCATAATCCTCAATTTAGCATAAAATCGCCAATTCAAGCCCAAAATCCCCAATTTAGCTCAAAATCCCCAATTTAGCCCAAAATCCCCAATTTAGCCCATAATCCACAATTTAGCCCAAAATCGCCAATTCAAGCCCAAAATCCCCAATTTAGCTCAAAATCCCCAATTTAGCCCAAAATCCACGATTTAGCCCAAAATCCCCAATTTAGCTCATAATCCTCAATTTAGCCCAAAATCCACAATTTAGCCCATAATCCCCAATTTAGCCCAAAATCACCTATTTAGCCCAAAATCCCCAATTTAGCCCAAAATCCCCAATTTAGCCCAAAATCCCCTATTTAGCTCAAAATCCTCAATTTAGCCCAATCCCCAATTTAGCCCAAAATCCCCAATTTAGCCCAAAATCCCCAATTTAGCCCAAAATCCCCAATATAGCCCAAAATCCACAATTTAGCCCATAATCCTCAATTTAGCATAAAATCGCCAATTCAAGCCCAAAATCCCCAATTTAGCTCAAAATCCCCAATTTAGCCCAAAATCCCCAATTTAGCCCATAATCCACAATTTAGCCCAAAATCCCCAATTCAAGTCCAAAATCCACAATTTAGCCGAAAATCCCGAATTTAGCCGAAAATCCCCACTTTAGCCCAGAATCCCCAATTTAGCTCATAATCCTCAATTTAGCCCAAAATCCACAATTTAGCCCATAATCCCCAATTTAGCCCAAAATCACCTATTTAGCCCAAAATCCCCAATTCAAGTCCAAAATCCCCAATTTAGCTCAAAATCCCCAATTTAGCCCAAAATCCACAATTTAGCCCATAATCCCCAATTTAGCCCATAATCCACAATTTAGCCCAAAATCGCCAATTCAAGCCCAAAATCCCCAATTTAGCTCAAAATCCCCAATTTAGCCCAAAATCCACGATTTAGCCCAAAATCCCCAATTTAGCTCATAATCCTCAATTTAGCCCAAAATCCACAATTTAGCCCATAATCCCCAATTTAGCCCAAAATCACCTATTTAGCCCAAAATCCCCAATTTAGCCCAAAATCCCCAATTTAGCCCAAAATCCCCTATTTAGCTCAAAATCCTTAATTTAGCCCAATCCCCAATTTAGCCCAAAATCCCCAATTTAGCCCAAAATCCCCAATTTAGCCCAAAATCCCCAATATAGCCCAAAATCCACAATTTAGCCCATAATCCTCAATTTAGCATAAAATCGCCAATTCAAGCCCAAAATCCCCAATTTAGCTCAAAATCCCCAATTTAGCCCAAAATCCCCAATTTAGCCCATAATCCACAATTTAGCCCAAAATCCCCAATTCAAGTCCAAAATCCACAATTTAGCCGAAAATCCCGAATTTAGCCGAAAATCCCCACTTTAGCCCAGAATCCCCAATTTAGCCCATAATCCCCAATTTAGCCCAAAATCACCTATTTAGCCCAAAATCCCCAATTTAGCCCAAAATCCCCAATTTAGCCCAAAATCCCCTATTTAGCTCAAAATCCTCAATTTAGCCCAAAATCCCCTATTTAGCTCAAAATCCTCAATTTAGCCCAAAATCCCCAATTTAGCCCAAAATCCCCAATTTAGCCCAAAATCCCCAATTTAGCTCAAAATCCCCAATTTAGCCCAAAATCCCCAATTTAGCCCATAATCCACAATTTAGCCCAAAATCCCCAATTCAAGTCCAAAATCCACAATTTAGCCGAAAATCCCAAATTTAGCCGAAAATCCCCACTTTAGCCCAGAATCCCCAATTTAGCCCAAAATCACCTATTTAGCCCAAAATCCCCAATTTAGCCCAAAATCCCCAATTTAGCCCAAAATCCCCTATTTAGCTCAAAATCCTCAATTTAGCCCAAAATCCCCAATTTAGCCCAAAATCCCCAATTTAGCCCAAAATCCCCAATTTAGCAACCAAAATCCCCAATTTAGCCCAAAATACCCAATTTAGCCCAAAATCCTCAATTTAGCCTAAAATCCCCAATTGAGCCGAAAATCCCGAATTTAGCCTAAAATCCCCAATTGAGCCGAAAATCCCGAATTTAGCCGAAAATCCCCACTTTAGCCCAGAATCCGCACTTTAGCCCAGAATCCACAATTTAGCCCAAAATCCCCAATTCAAGTCCAAAATCCACAATTTAGCCGAAAATCCCGAATTTAGCCGAAAATCCCCACTTTAGCCCAGAATCCCCAATTTAGCTCATAATCCTCAATTTAGCCCAAAATCCACAATTTAGCCCATAATCCCCAATTTAGCCCAAAATCACCTATTTAGCCCAAAATCCCCAATTTAGCCCAAAATCCCCAATTTAGCCCAAAATCCCCTATTTAGCTCAAAATCCTCAATTTAGCCCAAAATCCCCAATTTAGCCCAAAATCCCCAATTTAGCCCAAAATCCCCAATTTAGCCCAAAATCCTCAATTTAGCTCAAAATCCCCAATTTAGCCCAAAATCCCCAATTTAGCCCATAATCCACAATTTAGCCCAAAATCCCCAATTCAAGTCCAAAATCCACAATTTAGCCGAAAATCCCAAATTTAGCCGAAAATCCCCACTTTAGCCCAGAATCCCCAATTTAGCCCAAAATCACCTATTTAGCCCAAAATCCCCAATTTAGCCCAAAATCCCCAATTTAGCCCAAAATCCCCTATTTAGCTCAAAATCCTCAATTTAGCCCAAAATCCCCAATTTAGCCCAAAATCCCCAATTTAGCCCAAAATCCCCAATTTAGCAACCAAAATCCCCAATTTAGCCCAAAATACCCAATTTAGCCCAAAATCCTCAATTTAGCCTAAAATCCCCAATTGAGCCGAAAATCCCGAATTTAGCCTAAAATCCCCAATTGAGCCGAAAATCCCGAATTTAGCCGAAAATCCCCACTTTAGCCCAGAATCCGCACTTTAGCCCAGAATCCACAATTTAGCCCAAAATCCCCAATTCAAGTCCAAAATCCACAATTTAGCCGAAAATCCCGAATTTAGCCGAAAATCCCCACTTTAGCCCAGAATCCCCAATTTAGCTCATAATCCTCAATTTAGCCCAAAATCCACAATTTAGCCCATAATCCCCAATTTAGCCCAAAATCACCTATTTAGCCCAAAATCCCCAATTTAGCCCAAAATCCCCAATTTAGCCCAAAATCCCCTATTTAGCTCAAAATCCTCAATTTAGCCCAAAATCCCCAATTTAGCCCAAAATCCCCAATTTAGCCCAAAATCCCCAATTTAGCAACCAAAATCCCCAATTTAGCCCAAAATACCCAATTTAGCCCAAAATCCCCTATTTAGCTCAAAATCCTCAATTTAGCCCAAAATCCCCAATTTAGCCCAAAATCCCCAATTTAGCCCAAAATCCCCAATTTAGCTCAAAATCCCCAATTTAGCCCAAAATCCCCAATTTAGCCCATAATCCACAATTTAGCCCAAAATCCCCAATTCAAGTCCAAAATCCACAATTTAGCCGAAAATCCCAAATTTAGCCGAAAATCCCCACTTTAGCCCAGAATCCCCAATTTAGCCCAAAATCACCTATTTAGCCCAAAATCCCCAATTTAGCCCAAAATCCCCAATTTAGCCCAAAATCCCCTATTTAGCTCAAAATCCTCAATTTAGCCCAAAATCCCCAATTTAGCCCAAAATCCCCAATTTAGCCCAAAATCCCCAATTTAGCAACCAAAATCCCCAATTTAGCCCAAAATACCCAATTTAGCCCAAAATCCTCAATTTAGCCTAAAATCCCCAATTGAGCCGAAAATCCCGAATTTAGCCTAAAATCCCCAATTGAGCCGAAAATCCCGAATTTAGCCGAAAATCCCCACTTTAGCCCAGAATCCGCACTTTAGCCCAGAATCCCCAATTGAGCCGAAAATCCCGAATTTAGCCGAAAATCCCCACTTTAGCCCAGAATCCGCACTTTAGCCCAGAATCCCCAATTGAGCCGGAAATCCCGAATTTAGCCGAAAATCCCCACTTTAGCCCAGAATCCCCACTTTATCCCAGAATCCCCAATTTAGGCCAAAATCCCTAATTTATCCCAAAATCCTCAATTTAACCCAAAATTCCAAATTTTGTCTAAAATCCCCAACCATTTGGAACTTTTTCCACTCCCGCATTACACGAATGTGTTGTAAATTTCAAATCTCGCTCCAAATTGTCCAATTTGAAACAAAACCATCATTACTTTCAAAAATACTTGATGATTATAAGAAAGCCAAAGACACCAGAATGACTTGAAATTTGAAACTTTGCCAGCCCCCGTTAGTCCCTATCTTTTACTAACACGAATGACCGAACAGAAGGTAATTACAATTAAGTGCTGAAAATTTGAAAACCATTCGTGTTATTGGCTTTTGGAGAAATTGTGATAAGGGCTGAGCATAAATCCAAGTTAGTGTTTACATTTGAAATGTTCGGAGCCTAATTGTGAAGGAATGGGACGTTGAAAGTTGGAAGGTGATGTCTGCTCTGGCTTGACTTGAAGAAGTGCAAGGAGTCACGGAACAATTATCTCAAGTACTGGTGCACTTTATGTACATACAATTGTAATGCTTCAATGCCGTTGCTCCTCTAAGAATTCCTTTGAGTCCAGAGCGGATGCGGTCACTCATAATTAACTTCAATTTCCTTAAACAATTTTCTTCGCTCAACCTATGAACAATTTTATTATTCCCCTGGAAGAGTTTCAGCCAAATAAAAATCCACTGAGAACTTTACCACCGAGACCAATTTATCTTCCATCAACAATTATTTTACAAGCTATTTCAATTATTTAATCCATTCTTTCCATACGTACTCTTTTTCGCTTTTACAAATCCTACAAAAATATCATCGTTGGGACTTATCTTTCGACGTGTATTAACACTGATCAACATAGATAAATTTTCTGTAATTTAAGAAGGAGCTAATGAGGCTCTCAGAATAAATTATGGGCATTTCAAGATTAAAAATATACAAATTTCCGTGCTTCATGTAAGATTTTCAAAATGTTGCCAAGACGTTTGAATCTTTTTTTAAAAAACCATAATTCTTGCAAACGATTACATTTCTTCAAAGGTTTTCAAATTCGTGTAAAAATTCCACTCAAATCTCAGTGCGAAATCTTAAGTAAGACAATTTTCCATATTTCAAAATTTTTCATAGCATTGCCACAATGAAAATTTAAATTTTCCAAATATTCAATAAATTCAAAAGTTTGTTCTAATGATCCAGGCGTAATACAATTTCCAAATTTTGAAAGTTATTAAAGGGGCAAAATTTTATGGTTACATACCCTAGCCCAATTTTCCCATCGAATAAATAATCGAATTTTACCAAATGGCAAAATTTAAAAAAATTTCGAACCTAAATACAGGAAAAGCAATTTTACTGAAAAGAGCATCTCAAAAATACGGTAAATCTAAAAAACATTTTAACCCGCACTAATTCTACCAGGCATAAAATTCAGATCATTTTTAGCTTGTACAGTTTATGGGAAGATATCCCTAGCTTGAATTTTTCTTTGAATAAAATTTAATGGGCATTAAATAGTAAAATACAGGAAGTCGGACTTATGCACTTATTTGTGAAGAAGAGCATGCGTAAATATCTAATAAGGGGCGAAAATAAGAAGAGTATTTGGAACGTATATTGACAGTAGATAAGAGTGCATATATATGTACATATACATATATTTGTGGAAAGAGTTCGTAAGAGGTTCGATAAGTCGGACGACGACAAGTTAATCAGACAGCTGGGACTTAATCGGACGAACACACATGATGAAGGCAGGGTCCATTAGCGAGATAAAGTAATGGGTTGGATGGAAAACAAATAACACTTGGATTTGGAAGCCTTCTCTTTTCTTATCTTGTACTTGGACCATTGCCCATAAAAATGAAGGTGTGCATCAATTTCGCTTACTGATTCCACACCAATAAAAAATCCCAATAAACATTCCCATTGCATTTAGCAATTCTCTAATAGAAAATTACATTGCTCCTGGCCAGTGTAAAAGCACAAATTGAATTTAAAACACACGCTTTGTCATGTGCCTTCAAAGACTGTGTTATTTGGTATGTATGTGCATGGATTATATTGTAAGAGTTCCTTGTCAATAGCGTTGCATTGGAAATGAGCTCTGAGGAAGAAGCGACGCTGAGGAAGATGGATGTGATTGAATTTCCTTTAAATTCTCTTTGTAGTCCCTTCTTATAGCCGGGAGAGATCATTTCCATTCTGAGCTATGCTCTCTTCCTTTAGTGTATTAAAATCAGCTCTCACTGGTAAGCCTCGTCAGGTGCATCGGTCACATCGAGCTGTACTTGGATGACAGGAATCGCATTTATTCTTTTACATTGTGTTTAAAGTGTTCCTTTAACATTGTATTTAAAACGTACCTTTAACATTAATTTTAAATCGTACCTTTAACATTAATTTTAAATCGTACCTTGAACAGTGATTTTAAATCGTACCGTTAACATTAATTTTAAATCGTACCTTGAACAGTGATTTTAAATCGTACCTTTAACATTGATTTTAAATCGTACCGTTAACATTAATTTTAAATCGTATCTTTAGCATTGATTTTAAATCGTACCTTTAACATTGATTTTAAATCGTACCTTTAACATTAATTTTAAATCGTACCTTTAACATTGAGTTTCAAGCGTACCTTAACATTGAGTTTCAAGCACACCTTCAACATCCAATTTCAAGTGTATCTTCAACATTGAGATTAAAGGAACTTTTAACATTGAGTTTCAAGCGCACCTTTAACATTGATTTTTAAGCGCACCTTTAACATTGATTTTTAAGCGCACCTTTAACATTGATTTTTAAGCGCACCTTTAACATCGAATTTCAAGTGTATTGTCAACATGGAGATTAAAGCGACTTTTAACATTGAGTTGCAAGTGTATCTTCAACATTGAGTTTTAAGCGCACCTTAACATTGAGTTTTAAGCGCACCTTAAAATTGAATTTTAAGCGTGTCTTTAGCATTGAATTTTAAGCGTATCTTCAACATTGAATTTAAAGTGTATCTTCAACATCGAGTTTTAAGCGCACCTCTAACATTGCATTTTGTTTAGATGCACTTCATTTTCTTCGTTTATAAAAAGCTAATAGGATTTTCTCCGAACAATTATCAAAATCGTTTATGGATGTATCTGATTGAGTTTTAAATTCCTGGTCCCGATGATTCCAATATTGCGACCCTGGGTCATTAAAAGATTCGCTAGTAAAAAAAATTTCTGCGTTGCTATAAAAATTACCGGTTGACAAGGCATCTTTGTAAGTTTTTTTTAAAGGCATAACACTTCAAGGTATTTATAAGTACATAGAATGTTTACCCCTGGAAAGCTTGAGTTTTATTTTAAAAATATGCACCTGACAAGACTTACCCGTGAAGATGGTAAAATTAGAGGAGTAAAATACATGGAGCAAAATGACAGGTCACTCATGGCAGGCATACGCTTACAATGGACCACAATCACAATCACTTTTATTCCACTTGAATTGAGTAATCGGAGAAGGCCCGTCAATCATTTTAATAATATATGTCAGGATTTTCCTTTTCATATAAAAAAACGCTTTTATGAGCCATGCTGACGCAACAGCTCCAGATTGGTCCTTAGCGCCAAAATATCTCATGATAGAATCGTCTGAGCCTGCTCCATCTTCAACATGGGTCTTAATGGGGCTTTAAAACCCCAGCTTTTTACTACTAAAACTTTAGAGCTCCTTGTACACACTTTAACGCCTGTAAAAGGATAGGGAGATATTGTCAGGTTTAAGGATAGGAAAATTTATAATGCACAAATATGGGGAAAGTTTATGCGTAAGGTTTCAATATTTCTATAGTGCATATAGGAATGCATAGGAGAATGTTTGAATGCGTAAGTATAGGAAAAATATACAATGTGTGAGGATAGGAAAAAATGACAATTAAAGGAGATAGGAGCGAGTGAAGATGTAATGTTGGAGTGTAAAAAATGAGAATTTTATCAAATAATAAACTAAAGAGATTTTGTGGATGATTGACGTTAATCCCAGTTAGAATTAAGACCATTTGTCACCACACAATTTTAGCGTCTCCTCTGGTCCATTTAGAAGAGAAGAGTGAGGAGAAGCTGAAAGGAAAAGGGTGGATTTTTATTACTTATTTACTTCCACCACTTACTCCGACGGGACAATCTTAATGTCTTATTTTTCATTTTAAGCTCTCACATTCATATAAATAGTTTGTGCGTGTGTATGTATACGAAATATGCCTGCGGTTAACATGTATTGCTACTGTGGTCACGTATAAACACACAATCCCTTTTTTCTACCACGGATTATAAGGGGAAAGAAGATGTTGCGTAAGATCCTTATTTCAATAGTTTACACCAAGTTTTACACTAGGGTTGGGATTCAGCTCAACTTATACTTCACCACTGTAGGGTTGAGGTCAAGTTCTGGTCAGCACAAATTTGGGCTCAATTAAACTTTGGTTGTGGTGCAGTTCCCAGTTTCGGTTTCAACTGGTCGAACCACAGCTTGGACCAAGTTAGTCAAATTTTTGTTTCTGTCAACTTAGGGCCACATACCTAAGCATTTTTATTAACCTGGGTAAAGTTCATCTTTGTGTCAAGTCCTTGTTTATGCCAACTTAGGGCCAAGTTTTTGTTTGGGTCAAGTTTGGATCAAGTCCTTGTTTATGCCAACTTAGGGCCAAGTTCTTGTTTGGATCAAGTTTGGATCAAGTCCTTGTTTATGCCAACTTAGGGCCAAGTTCTTGTTTGGGTCAAGTTTGGATCAAGTCCTTGTTTGGGTCAAGTTTGGATCAAGTCCTTGTTTGGGTCAAGTTTGGGTCAAGTCCTTGTTTGGGTCAAGTTTGGGTCGAGTCCTTGTTTGGGTCAAGTTTGGGTCAAGTCCTTGTTTGGGTCAAGTTTGGGTCGAGTCCTTGTTTGGGTCAAGTCCTTGTTTGGGTCAAGTCCTTGTTTGGGTCAAGTTTGGGTCGAGTCCTTGTTTGGGTCAAGTCCTTGTTTGGGTCAAGTTTGGGTCGAGTCCTTGTTTGGGTCAAGTCCTTGTTTGGGTCAAGTTCTTGTTTGGGTCAAGTCCTTGTTTGGGCCAAGTCCTTGTTTGGGCCAAGTTTGGGTCAAGTCCTTCTTTGTGTCAAGTTTGAGTCAAGTTAGTGTCAAGTTATTTTTTCTGGAAAGTTTGGGTCAAGTCCTTGCTTATGTCAAATTGTTTTCTCAATTGTTTTGCTCAAGTCCTTGTTTAAGTAAATTTTGAGTCAAGTTCATGCTTATGTCAAGTTGAGGTCAAGTTTGATCCACCTGACTTCAAGGTTTTGCATCAATTACTTTCAAGTTGGAGTTCAAGTGTATCTCTCGTGAAATTTTAGCTTAACTAAATTAGCTACGTTCATCGACTATAATTTAATATTATTCGAACTGGGGTCAGATTTTTGGTAATGAGGGGTCAAGTTTTTTAATTTGCCTTGATTCCACATTAGGTATTCATTAGTGTCAAGTTTAAGTTTATTCATTGTTCAATCTACCGCTAATATTTAAAATCACTAACTTAGAATTACTTATTGTTACTATTAATAGTTAATTATTATAATTTATTAGAAGAATTACTTAGGTCAAGTTTAACTTCAAGAATGTCAATTTTAATTTCCAGTTCAAGTATGCTTGAGACTTCTTTGAAGCCAAGTCAAGTTCAAATTTGAAGGAAGTTCAAGTTCAGTTCAAACTATATGCCCACTAGCTCGGGTTTCCGAGTCTTTGAGGACAAATGGAACACTTGATAAAATACCTTTGAAGCCCTATTAAAGAAGGGACGTCAGACATCACAAAGCTTAAAATACTTTACGAGATTTGAGCATAAAAAATGAGAGCACTCAAAAGGAAAGGGAATGCTTATGATTATCAACGGTATTGCTCCGAAATGAATTTATAGCCATTAGTTTCGTCTCTCCATTCATTCGATGTTTTTAAGCTTGGATGTTTCTGCACATATCTATATATGTATCTGAATATGTTCATCGGCCCTATATTTACCTTCTGGTGTATTCGTTCCCTTTGTGAGTGAGAGAAGGACGGCGGAAAAAAATGGAGGTTTTAAGACGGAAGAAGGGCCGAGGGGTTGAGGAAATCCAGAGCTTAAATACGACAGACTCAAGAGCTTTGTACACATTCAAAACGGACCAAACCACAGGGCATTATTTTATTACGCAACTTCCAGTTTCTTGAGCAAACAATTCAAGTGGTTGAGGAAAACAGATCCCGAATCTATTTTCTTACCTTTTATGTTCTATACGTAGCGCTTCCATTGTTGGCGTTTTTCCTCCCCAATTCTGAGAGCTTGATCTGGGCTTTACTTCATAATAAATATTTCGGGGGGAGAATTATAAAGGCGTTTATGAGGATTAACGATGGGTTCTACTAAAATCATTTACAATTAGTCCACAAAGAAATTTTATGTAGGGGTGTTTTCATGCACAAAAATGTAATTGTTACTCTGTGGTATGTATTACAAATACATAGTAGAGTGAATTCAAGTTTGATTTTTCATACACTTGATACACTTGTTTAGAGCAAATTATTCCTAAACGTTTTGGTTTTTTGAAATTTGGTAAATTAAAAAAGCTATATTTGATCAAATGTAATGCAATTCAACAAATTTTAAAAACATTATAAGTAAACTTTTATGCGTATTTCCGGCCCTAGAACGTTTAAAAAATTTTCAGCTAGTTTTAACAAATTTTCATATTCAAATTTTTCCGGTGTTTCAATCAAATATTTGGTGCAGTTTGCTATATCTCATCTTAATGCAACATCGTAAATTAAATTGGAATTTTCTAAAAATTTCCAGCCGTTAGCCATAATTTGAAGAAAGTGTTTATCTAAATGTAAATCCGTTTTAAAATAAATGTTATGCAAAATTGTGTGAAGACAGAATTTTGAAGTTTTTGTCAATTTTTGTATGCTAGCTGTTTTCTAAATCTTAACGCTTGGTTTCAGGAAGTGTAATGCAATATGTGGCGAATGTTTACGTTGTTTGAGTCAAATTCGTATGTTGTCTGAGGAGAATTTTTTGCCAAATATTTGCCATATTTCCATTCAGTTTACCTTTGTTTCAAGTTTTCAATTGTGCGCATTAAACTTAATTCCCTCCTTTGCATGCAAATGTTATTTCAAGCAGTTTTTGGAAAATTTGCATGCAGCTTACTAAATGGTGTCCAATTTTTGCCTTATTTCCAGGAATAGTAAAAGGTAGGTACAATTTACACAAAATATTCATTTTTGAATTTTGAGTTCATATGCGTATGCTTGTGTTTCGTTAAATTTTGAAAAACTCTCCAAAAAATTCCTGTATTTTCAGATCTTGCCAAATTTTATAAAGTTTTACCACTCGTACGTTTATAAGTGTTTAAAAAATATTGTATCAAAAAATTCAAGAGCATTTACGGATTTCACCCCTTTTCAATCCATACTTAAGCCCCTTAATTCTACTCCAGCCCATAGTTTTAAAAATGCTCTTGGATTTGGTGCCGGGGGAAGATATTTGGGGAAAATGGTAATTTTCGAACAAGTGGAATCAAAACGCATGGACTTGCGATAAAATATAATGTTTAGTCAAGTGAATCCAGGCTTGGAAAAATTTATGCGTCTTTTCCCGGAAACGGAGGGAAGAGGGGGATGGAAATCTTTGAATTTTGGATTGGGTTCCAGGCTTTTTGGCAAAAGACGACTTTTGTAAGTGTGAAATCAAATAGGGTTTACTCTGACTATAACGAGCCCCCTTATAAATGCTCTGGTCCTATGCGGGCAATGGTATGTGCCTTTTACATTCGGGGTTATCTCAATGCTACTCCTTGCCCTGATATGATACGAGTTGAATCGAGTAAAATTTTGAGGATCTGCAGTGCTCGGTTGCACTGTACCCGGAGAGGAAAAAGGAAGGGTGAGAAAAAGGTGCTTGTGTAATGTGTTTTCGGGTGGCAAAAGCAGACTTTCATAAATGACCCGTGACAGAATTGAAATGGCTATTTTTTCCAGTCTTTAGCACACCATCCCGCGTCAAAGAGATAAAAAGGCGGGAACTTGAACTTGCTTTTTCCTCACAACAGGACCATTTTAAAGGGGTCCATGACAAACGGCAGGAGGCATAATGGGCTTTCGTAGTGCATAAATCCGACATTGACTTGCCCTTAAACCCTATTAAAATGACGGCTTGAATAAACCTCATTGCCGTTATTATGACTCTGTCCAGGAATTTTTGAGACGCCACATTATGCAGCCCTAATGGCAGAAATACAGCCATCCAACGGATGTTATCCTATCGTTTTATTATCCCATTTTCGGGATCAAATATCCTCCGAGCAACAACGTTTCTCTCGAAAAAAATTTTATCCACAAGGCAGAATTTTTTTCGGTAAATAGTTTTTGCAAACTGTTCGTATAATAGTTCCACATTTTTTTTGTCGCCCTATTTTTTCCCCAAAATGTTTTTGAATTTGAAAAGTTGGAACATATTATTGGTGAGTAAAAAATACAATTTCCATATTTCAAACTTTCCAGGAAATAACATCAGCACTAAATTGTGGGATCAATTTTTGAAGAAAATATTTTTGGGGATTTTACGGGGTAGGATAAAATTTTGCTGTGACATTTATTCTGTCCAGATGCAATACATGATATTTGAAAGGAATGGTTTTTTTGTAACAATTTTCATCCTTTACTGCAATTTCTACGATAACATTTTGTACATTTAATTTCAATTTTAAAATATTTTACAACATTTTAACACTACTAAAATGTTTTACATCATAAATTATTAGAATTTTGTATTTTTCCCTGAATTTTATTTAACTTACAATTAGATTTGTCGCCGTTCGAAGTATATTTCCATACAGTACAAAATTATTTAAAAATAGTATATTATGGAAAAAATAATAATAAATAACTATTTTAAATCACTTCACCAAATTTCGACTTTTTTTGCACAGAATATTTTAAAGTCGCCTTTGTCCAAACTCGTCCACTGGAAATTTTGCGGGTGCCCAAGAAGGTCTATTTTAAAATAATAACAAAATATAACAAAATATAACAATATGTAACTTTAAAATAGTAATTACTGATTTTAAATCCAAGTCCTCTGCAAAATTTTAACTCTCAATTGCTAGACATTTTTGTGAATTTTGACATGGGTTGAAGCCCCAAATCTGAGAAAGCTATCAATCTTTTTTATATTTAAAATCAACTATTTTTAAAAATTTTGTGTCAAATTTTAAACCCCAAATGTGATAAAATTATTAATCATTTTTTGTATTTAAAATCAACGATTTGTAAAATTCGTGTCAAATTTTAAGTCCCAAATCTGGAAAAAAAATCACATGAATTGATTTTTTTTAAATTTAAAAATCTGAAGACCCAAACCTGTTAAAATTTTATGATGGATAAGCCACTGGAGCCGTCAACACCCACCAAACAACAGCTGAAACTGGAACAACGAGTACTGGGAAAAGAACGAGGAAGACGTACAATGGAAAATATTTTGTGACGAAGGTCGGAACCGGAAGCCAGAGCTTGTCGTCGTTGAATTCGTACACAGAATCCGCTTTGAAAAAGTCTTGCATGCTGGACATCATGGAGGAAATTCCCCTGTTGAAAACCTGGCTCAATTTACTATTTTGTTCGGCGGAACACACGGAAAAAATTTGGGAGATGAGTAAAACCGTGAGAACAAAATTTATTGGTGAAGATGCCATTTTTGCCTTATTTTTCTTTAGACTGTTCCGGGCTTGAAACTGCCAACGATAACGAGTGAGGATTAAGTGCTAATTAGGCGTCAGACCTCTTGAACTTCCAACGGTTCATTTGAAAAATTACCTGCTAAATATTCATGTACTTATTATACCTATACATGAATATTTTAACTCGTATGTATCTCTTGGGACAGGGAAATTTTGGATGTATGTACACTGCTTTCAATATAAGGTCTACCACGCATAATTTCATTTCTTGGGACGCCGCTGGTAAGAACTGTATTTTAAAGTGATACTTCTCGTTAAACTCAAACTTGAATGTTAAACTCAAACTTGAATGTTAAACTCAAACTTGAATGTTAAACTCAAACTTGAATGTTAAACTCAAACTTGAATGTTAAGCTCAAACTTGAATGTTAAATTCAAACTCAAGCTTGAATCGTAAACTCAAACTCAAACTTGAATCGTAAACTCAAACTCAAACTAGAATCTTAAGCTCAAACTTGAATTCAAAATCGAATTCAATATTAAAATTCAAAAGTAAAACTTTCCTCAAAATTCAGCCTAAATTCGTGTTTATAAAACTTAAACTTACTCTCGAATTAAAAATTAAACTCAAACTTGATCAACCAAAACTGACTCTAAAATTCAAACTTAATCGAAATTTAAGAACAAACAGAGGAGATCGTTAGGATCGCTGTATGCACTCGCAGTACAACTTTTAAAAAAATTCATAGAAATGTGTGTCATATGTTGAAATGCTAAATAGCCATATTTACTATTCGTGGAGCGAAAACCAGCCTAGACCGGATGAGCGTAAGATATGTTCGAGGGAGATGATGTTTCACTTGAACACCGGAGGGAATGAAATGCAAAGCTTATTTTTTCCTCGAATACTTGAAGACACGTGAGTGCAGAGCTTGATTTGTACTGAACCAGAAAGGACTGTGAGAGAATAGAATGATACGGGATTGATTGACATTTCTTCTCCCATTACTTCTTTCAAGTGGAATCAAACTGATTCTCAGATCACTTCTCCATTCCCAACATGTCATTTGCTTTGCCCCTCATGGAAATCTTATCCGCAACTTAACCAAAGACCCGTCCTTCCCAACAACCACACACTCACCTTTCCTATCCATTCATCATTCCCAACAATGGACCATGTGGTCTCCATTTCACCATCAGTCCTTTCCGCTCCCAATCCATCTCTACACTTAACTTGTCGTCCTTTCAAAATCCATACAGTGCATCCTCTCTAGAGCCACACCTCTAAACCAAACCCATGTATTTTGCAACAGCCTTTCCAAAATACGAATCGTTTATTTTCCTATGCTTAAGGTTACACATATAATGCCAACGCGAACAATAGAACCATTAAATACAATAAAAATTTATTTGTTAAAGTACTACGCCGAAATAAATATTTTCTCTCCTTACACGGCCCTGCTTTCAATGGTCGCATATTTTGGGCTTTCCGTATGTTTCTGGAAAAACATCCCAAAACATTATATCAATTTTTTAAAATTACATATTTGCATACGTAATAGAATCTAATCTTGCTCTAAAAGAGACTCTGCTATGAACATGCGTTCTCAAAAATATTAAAATGAGGACAGTCCCTTGTGCTCCATCCAGAGTTGCTGTTATAAAAAGAGACGACTCTACATGCTGTAAGAAATCGGGAGTGAGAGTCAGGACGTGACTAATACAGAGGTGAGCCCTCAAGTAATAATTAATTTCTAATCCAGACAGTCCCAAAATGTGAGCATGCTCAACGCCTACTGTACATACATAAAAATAGGTACGAGGCCCTCTTTCCTATTGATAAATGTCATATGAGCCAGGGGTTGATGTTGTTTTGTGTGAGTCAATAAATTTTTATATTTTTTTAGACCTGATTTTTCCCTTCCGTAAATATGCTTGAGGAACTCTTTCATTGACTGTATGTTAATATTATTGGAGGATTTTTATAAAGGATGAGAGAGCCGAGAGCAATAAATGAAATACAGGAGGTTGTGTAACAATAGCAACGCGCATTGTCCCTTTTTCCCCTTTTGACAGCTTTGAAAAGGAATTCCCTTCATTACAAAATCCCGGCTCCTTTTTCCCATATTCATACAAAAGGCTGTGTGTGCGCTACGGGGTCAGAGGATTTTGTCATTACAATTCCCTTCTCATGCTTGACTTTCCTCTTGCGCAATTTCATACCTGGCCCTTCCCAGGCTCAATATTAACATAAGGGTCTATAATTATTACTACATATGCAAATGTATATACAGGGAGGGACATAATGCTTTTAGGGATGCTGTCCTTCGATACATAAGTACCTTCTTAAATTAGCATTGTGCTAAATACAAATTTGGTAAGTTATTTTTGGGACAGTGTTGAAACAATGCTATTTTGTGGGAGCGTTGTAGGGAGGGTCTTCTGTAGGAAAGTTTTTATTGGAATTGAGTGTGTAAAAAATGACCCGATGGAATAATAATAATGTGTGGGATATGCAGCTGGATTGGGACATGTTGCTGTCTCTGTCCGTCCGCATTGTCACTCACTGACGATATATTGACACTGACATGGAAACCTTCCCGGGATTTTGAACATTACTGTTTCAATTGTCTCCTCCGTCGTTCCTGTCAATCTCTCATTTTTCCCAAGGAAACTCTTATCCCTGTCAAAACAGTCTTTGTTCTCCTTGTTAGTCTCAAACCTAGTATTTTCACAATGGGATGTACATACATATGCTGGCCCATAGAGCCTATATACCGACTATGTATGTATGTACTATTGTGCATTGTAAAC
Source organism: Allacma fusca (assembly GCA_947179485.1). Lineage (NCBI taxonomy): Eukaryota > Metazoa > Arthropoda > Collembola > Symphypleona > Sminthuridae > Allacma > Allacma fusca. Next base: position 57,411,398 of record OX359247.1, on the reverse strand, counting down.
CCCACGTTGTTAAAAAATGTGGAAATATTTTCCCACTCGTGGTATTTGAAGGGGAGAATTTTTATGGGATTTTCTCCTTTCACGAGGGATCAAAACACCATGTTAAAAATATTATCCCACTTATTTTCAATGGGACTTGTTCACATATATGCTAAGTATCCAAATATACAACGTACTACCAAAATATCATGACACATATTTCCTTTTACCCCAATGTTAAAATTTGTCTCGCCTTGCCCCTTTTTTATTGCTTTTTTGTTCTTTTTTGCACTGTATGGGGTGTTTTAAGGAAAATAATTTTTGCAGTGAATTAGGGGGTGAAAATTCTAAAATATTTTTGGCACTATGGGAAAAAAATTTGGGATGGGGATGGTGAGTTGTTGTAGGCATACAAATTGCCATTGTATGTACATATGTATGTGGAGGAACGTGGTGTAGAAAGCGACAGGAAGTTTTTGGAAGGGAAGGAGTTTGGGAGACTCGGGGAAATGAGATTTGATCTGTGTGTGGTCCTTTTGGTCTGGGAATGGTCAAGAGTGAAATTAAACATTTGCACTGCGGTTGGGATTTCAATTCCGTGGAAAGAATTCTATTTCCCTCGAGCAGCCAGTGCATTAGACGGGGTCCAAAGTCAATAATCAAATTGTTCCGTCCTCGTCCACACTCCAATTCCTGCTCTTTCATATTTAATTCCTGGCTTTAAAACTTCCATTCCCTGTCCCCTATCCTCCCCTTTGGTTCTTCATTAATTGAAATCCCAGTCCTGAGAGCATGTCAAAGGTCGGTAATTAATGGTGCGTAGATTGATTATTTCCGATGCGGTTGGCCGATGTGAGGGCGAACAACCAGTTGTGTGTTACATTTTTTTCAGGGGATGACCAGAACTGCGGTGTTACATGTAATTTTTACATATACACTTGGTCCTACGTCTTTTTTCTGTGCATCCTTTAGTGCGTATACAGACTGCTATTAAACGTTTTCCGCCCGCGAGGCCGTATTGGTCAAATTGCTACAACAATTTTCCATACCCTCAAAATAACATTTTTACTCTCATACCATTAGAAGTAACGTTATTCTACAACATATTCCTTTTTGCAGATTTTTAGAATATTTTGTGTTGACCTAGGTCAACTTTGACCAGGTTACATCGTAGTCAAACAGCACGCACAAAGTTTGCATTTTTTTCAGAAACCCCACAATTAAATAAATTAGATTTTTGGAAAACAATTCTTGTTTTTCTTGACAAAAAATTTTGGTACATTGGTAAATTGGTAAATTTGGTACTATTACATTGACCCAGGTCATTATTCCTAAGGTCACGGGGGTCAAAACCTTGTTCCAGGCTTGCATCTTCTACAGAAATAATTTTCATATTTTAGAGAAATGATTTTGAAGAATTGACTTTGCTATTTTTTAAAAACTCTTGGTGATTGACCTAGATCAACTGATCCGATCACTGGGGTCAAAAATAATAAGCAATGCCCAAATATTTAGGGAAATGATTATAAAACATTTTAATATTCAACATTTTTCTATATAAATCATACCAAAAATTCACTATCCCTGAGAAAAATATTGACTTTTTGGAGAATGAAAGAATTTTTGTTTAAACTTGAAAACAAGTGGCTACAAATTGGGGCAAGCAAATATTTTGTGGAGCTCACTTTTATATAATTTTTGACATAGTTGTGACCAGAAATATTGACCTAGGTCAGTGAATAAAATTTTCAAATTTTTGACAGACAATTTGTTAACATTTTTATATTTTCTACAATAACAATTGTTCAGTGTGCAATTACTTGTATCATAAAGGGTGAGAAAAGTTTCGTAGTATTCTGTATATGTATATCTATATACGCACTATTGCGTATGATTACATTGGGGTATGTATGTAGATATGTGGGATGGAATATGGGGGAGCATTAATTATGCGAGAGATTACACACACGTTAGAGCATGGGACAAGATAAGGACGTGTATCTCCCTCATCGGCCCATTTGCTTTCCATTCGAATTTCTTAATCTGAGTTGTAATTGGTTGTAGTTCCAATTATGCATTCAAATTGTTTATAACTGTGAGACGAGTTATGACTTGGGATGGAGGAAATCCCCTCAGCTCCCTCATCGGCCCCGTCCATTCCCTCTATAGGGAGCTTTATCTTGACAGATAAATCGCGTGAAAGGGTCCATGCTCAGCGTGTCCACCTTGTAATGTAGATCCTTGTCACCCGGCCTTCCCCACTTGATTAACATCTTTATAAAGCCAGGGACTACGAGGGGTGCGGGCTCTCTTGAGCATCGTCTCATATATACACTATGGCTTTCATATAATGAACCTTTGCGAGGCATTTCGGGGATCATTCTTGGACAGTGTAGCAAATCCTGTCATAATATATGATTTTAAACTCACTCGCGGGAAGAGGGACCTTCTTATTACAAGTTCCTCACACATTTTTCCTCAGATTTCGTGAAATTTTTGAAAGTTTTAACAATGTTTTAAATTCCTTTGCATTTCCTCAGAAAATCCTAAAAATGTTTTTTAAACCCAAAAATTTCGATCAAAAAATTCTTAGAATTTTCCTAAATGGGCATTCATTTTGCAGATTCAAAAATGTCAGGACAATTAAAGACAAATTTCTGAAAAATTCAAGACAAATCTTGGGAAAATTCAAGACAAATTTCGGGAAAATTTAAGACAAATTTCGGGAAAATTTAAGACAAATTTCGGGAAAATTTAAGAAGAATTTCGGGAAAATTTAAGACAAATTTCGGGAAAATTTAAGACAAATCTTGGGAAAATTTAAGACAAATCTTGGGAAAATTTAAGACAAATCTTGGGAAAATTTAAGACACATTTCGGGAAAATTTAAGACAAATCTTGGGAAAATTTAAGACACATTTCGGGAAAATTTAAGGCATATTTCTGGAAAATTTAAGGCAAATTTCGGAAAATTTAAGGCATATTTCTGGAAAATTTAAGGCAAATTTCGGAAAATTTAAGGCAAATATCGGAAAATTTAAGGCAAATTTCTGGAAAATTTCTGTAAAGGCAGTAACTTGTGCCAAGCCTTCTGGAAGAACCGACGCGAGATCGAAAAGCTTCTCTCGTGAGGAGTACTAACTGAAATAGTCATAGCTTAATTGATGAGAATGGATACCTGAAGGAGGGTGGAATTTTACGCGACCATATTTAAGACCCGCCTTGACTATCTTGACAAAGGAGCAATTTCACCCTCATTATTAATTCCCCAGTTCCATTGGGAAAGAATGTCTTGGTCTTGATGGGAATAGGAGAGGAGCAATTGCGGGAGAGATGTTGAGTGGGTAGAGAAGCCCGGGTAAGAGGAATTGAAAGGAAAAGGAGTCGGGAATTTATGTGGACATAAAAAAGACAAAGTTGGAAGCCCTTGAGACTTGTTCAATGTCATCTCATCCTCTCTCACATCACGTCCATTAGGTTAAGGTTAACCTCAAGTGCTCTTCTCACTCCACTCCAGCCCGTTTTTTTCCCTTCCAATACATCACCCCAAAATGCTAAACTTTTTTCCCTTGTAGAAGACTTTAATGCTGATGGGGACCTTGGAGAGCGACGCACGGCGTTCTGAATTATTAAAACGGAAATGAAAAGTTCAAATGAGGGAATATGAGAGGAGCGAGAGATAATGCTTTGTTTACTCCTCATATTATTTCCATGATTTTCCATACAACTTCTGCAGCACATTCAAAACGCTCCGGCTTCCAAACGACTGGCTATCTTCAATATAGGCATCAGGTCAGGTCTCAAAATTCTAAGCTACATATGTCACCCAAACTCACAATGTCAACTCCACTTGAACTCCCACAAGGTCTTGAGGACCTGAATCAGAAATGAGCCTTTAATGAGAATATGAAATTAATATGAATATAAACTTGAATTTTACCTGAACAAAACGTAAGCTTCAACTTGACTTGATGTAATAGCAAAATGTCAACTTGACCTGAATCTAAAATCGCCTAAAAAATAACCAATTCAACTCACAGCAAATTTTAACCACAGTCCAACCGTCACTTGAACCCGAGTCTGACAATGAACTTCACTTGAGATTTAACTTAAAGCCAAACTTGACCAGCAATCAACCCAACTCTTATTTCTTATTTTGCTCTTATTTGGCCCAAACTATTTTCATTCAAACTGATTTTACCCCATTTAACACATATTTTCCTCATTTGACCTGCACCTGTCCCTAACTCCACTTGACTTTAATTTATCATACTTGACTGCCTTTGACCTACCCACGATTTAAATATACCTACTGAATGGACTGTCATTTTGTATTTCTTATTGATTTGGGCAATCGTCTATGCAGTACTTTATTCCCAGTGGCTAGTGGTTATATGACCCCATGACCTCAATTTGCCAAGTTTGACCTATTACTGATCTGAATTAACCTCATTGGACCAAACATTCTTTAACCTACACTTGACCCTCAATTATGTTTTAACTGGACTTGACCCTATATTAGATATGACCTGTACTTGACCCTGAATTTCATTTGACCTGTACTTGACCCTGAATTAGATTTGACCTGTACTTGACCCTGAATTAGATTTGACCTGTACTTGACCCTAAATTAGATTTGACCTGTACTTGACCCTAAACTAGATTTGACCTCTACTTAACCCTAAATTAGATTTGACCTCTACTTAACCCTAAATTAGATTTGACCTCTACTTAACCCTAAATTAGATTTGACCTTTATTTCCCTCGATAATATTCTGCACTTGACTCAAGCTTACCCTAACCGTAACCCGCCTCACAATACACACTTTTCCCAAATCCGAACTCGACCCGCACTTGACATACGAATAAAATTAGAGCTTGAACAGAGCCCTATGAAAAAAAGTGCAGAAGCTCGGAAAGTCCCTGAACGTGACAATTGAGGAAAGTTTGACTTGTTCTGCTATATCTCCTTGCACATCATCCCTCTCCTACACAAGTGACAACTGATGCAATCGACTCATTCAAATGAAGCGAAAGAGAGGAGCTTAAGAGCGGAATTTCCTCCTTCACTTCCAACCACGGACCGTTCTCTCCCTCGTCACCCATCCAAGTCTCATCATGTGCATGTTCCGAGAGGAAGCAAACAGTCTCAATCCTATCTCCTTCCACTGCATTATTCATCCCCAGACTTGAAAATCCAGAGGGAAACAATTTTCCTGCACAAAGGCCAGAGAGTGTGCAGGGAACGATATGATAATGGACCATGCAAATCTCATGCAGATTTCCGCACGAGACTTCCACGTGCCCAACCAATCTCCAGCACACTTCCCTTCCAGCTCACAACTGCCCACTCATCTCGTATCATTTCCCTTGTCAGGAATTAATGCTCTAAATTTATGGCCCTTCTCAAAGCACCCAAATTTGAATTAATCCACTGAATCACGCCAAATAAATACACATTATTTATTTATTCACAGATCCCGGCTTGATTTGTCTCCTCCCTAATCAATTTTTATACCAGCATGTCTTTAATAATGCATGCATAATTTAACCGTAGGAGATTTTTTTAGGCTCCACATATTTTATCTGTCGTTCCATCAAAACGAGGAATAAATTCTACATCAAGTTTATTTAATGGCGTTGAAGCTTAAAATTAAATAAATTCAACTTGGGTTTTCAGCGGGTCCTTTACCCTAATTATTTATTTTTCTAATTTATGTTAATGACAACTACTGTAAAATTTATAAATTAATTCTGTCCATCCCCGTATTCACTGAAAATGATACGCTAAAGTTGAATCTCCATGGATTACTCATCCCTTTGATGGAAATGCTTCAAACACAGCCACCTTCACTTGACTCATTCGCTCAGCGATTTTATTTTGGTAATCGCGGTTTTGACATGTATACAAAATCTCTTACGCGTTTCTTACCACATTGATAACATATATTGACCTAGGTCAAAGAATATAATATATTCAGAAAACATTTTTGTTTCTAAAATAATTACAGTATTTCAGAAAAAAATCAGCGCTTTCACACACTTGAAATTGGATTCTTTGCAAATAAGTGAAATTATCGAAATTATTTCCGACATAGTAATTATTGATTTTAATTAAAAAAATACAATGCTTTACAGACATAAGGCTGAAAATAAATAAAATAGGATGACTTACAAAAGTCAGTACGTTGAGGTAAAGGACAGAAAACTAAAATAATTCTACTGCATATGTAAGGATAATAACCCATGAGCTTTCCATAAATGGAAAGGCATTGATAATTCCTCCGGGACGGAAGGAAGGCTGAGACAACGCAAGTCATGGGAGAGTTCCTTTGGAATTCCAACTTCCCGCTCCATGCCTCATTAAAAAGTCCATAGCCACGTGTGACTACATCCAGGGTACCCCAACATCTTCTCCTACAAGAGACGCTCCCTCAAATTATTAGTCGGGAAACATGTCAACCCTTCAAAGTAACTTTACTTTCGAAATTCCAAATAAATTTTAATTTTCCTTGTAGTTTTAAAAACCCAATCACAGGAATATTGACCACGGTCAATTGAAACAAGCTGAAAAATTACAACATTAACATTTGCTAATAAATAAGGGAATTGAATGCTTCGAAATTGCTCCATGTTTCCAACCATTGCAATCAAAACTATTAACCTAGATCAAATAGATACTGTAAACTAATTTCTAAAATTTCCGAAAACAATTTTTTAACCTTTCCGGGGAAATTCACTGTTTTTACTTTTGATCCAGGATTTTTCAAAAATCCCGGAATATTTTGGATATCCTTGAGAGCACGGACATTTTGCTCCAATTTCTTGACGCGAAATATTGTCATGGTCGTGTCCGTCGCTAGTGCCGTGCCGTCTACTGGTCATGTTTATTCTAACTAAAATTTAGTTATTCAACTGTTGAATTAAAATCTACAGTTAAAATTCTTTTAAATTAAACTGTTATAACTGCAATAATGCTAACAAAAAATGCTAAACTATACAACCAATTTTAGGGATTTCAAGGAAAATTTAATTCATATTGGGCGGGGAATATTTTGAAAACAAATCTAAATTTCACAATAAAATCCCCAGGAATTTCCTTACAACTCCAACTTCTCTCAAGAAGTGTGTACCCCTTAACATTGACCTGTTTTTCCCAAAAATTTCGAAATGAGCTGCAAACAGACATTTGACAACACCCAGTATCCTCGCTGCCTTTATCTCCAAACAGGAGCAATTCCTCGGTCCAGTAGCGTCACGGGCCCTGGCTAATTTCCTATCAACTACAATGTAATTCCGAAGACAAAGCCTCCATTTACAAGTCCATTGTGAGGATTGTGTTGTGAGGAGAGAGAGAGAGAGAGCTGGCTGATAATGGGGCTTGTGACAAGGGAGGATTGTGTCCGAGAAATGCGTGGAAATGAGTCCCGGATGTCGGGAGTGTTGAGTTGAGAGTGTCCTTAATGGAGCCCGCGTCCCTCCGAATCTCCGGAAATTCCACACACAATGAGTGTTTGTCTTTTCAGATCCCTTTGCATTATGTCCTCTCTCTCTCTCTCTTATCCCTCTCTCTCTCTCTTTATCCCTTATCTGTATAAGGAGAGTGAGTGAGCTGAGAGACAGTGAGGGAGTGTGGGTAAGTTTAATGGGATCCGATCCCAAGTGCTTCCTATATCTAGAAATACACAAGACTTTGTATAATTGTCAACACCGTATAAGAAGCATCCTCCTTGTTTCCTCATTCTTGTATTTGTCGTCTCAAGTGTTACAACTAATTTACGTGAGAGGGAATATAGTAAGTGGAAGTGAACGCTTTAATTTCCCTTTTCCGATCCCTCCTCTTACCTTCGCTCAACTCCTTCTAATAATCTACCTTTCCCAAACTTCCTTCTCCTTTGAACACCATACAGTCCCCCCTCTCCAGAGCAGATCCTCCAAACAAACATAATTGTCATTTTTTTTGAATAACAGGAAAAATTCACATTGTGACAATGCCCAACGTTTTTACCCTTATAAACAACAATAAATGATCCCGTCCATAGTCTGAGTGTACTGTAAAGCCTTGGAGCCCCCAACCTTTTACTTACAAGTTTACAACACGTAATGTGAATTGATCTCAGGTAATCAGAGTGATAACCATCTCTGCTGAATCCTTTCATCTCACCCTTTATGACTCCCCATATATATTTATTGCTGACCGGATTGTCTTGTCACAGGAGCAAAACCAGCCAAGTGGAAGGAACCCTTTAATTTCCCTCCAGCATTATATATTCTAAACGGGGAAGTCCTCCCAAGCATTATCTGTAATTGAGCTGAGAGTGAGCCATGGACGGAGAATGTACAGTCAAATCAAAACATAGAAACACTCCATTTTAACCCAATGTTAATTCTATAAATTTACAGGAAGATGTTTCCCTTAAATTTCCCTTGTATGAAGATAAGTATTAGGTTTTATAACAGCAGGGATTTTGAGGCCAATAGGGGCGCCCGAATATTCAGAGAGCACACACAGGATGAGTAAATCCTCAGATGATGATGACTAACGAGTAGCAATAGATTTTTTTTTTAAAGTTAAACCTTAAAACTGTGGAGCCATAAAATCCTGAACATTTCATCTGTGAAAGGATATTTCCCTGAGTGCGTTTAACATTTAAGCATTTATGACTCATCCAACTCCTACCAATAAACAAATTAGCTTCTTTATCGCGGAGATTATTACAATTAATTACTGTAAATTGTTTCCCGTGCTCTTGGCGGCGCCCTATTGTTGAAAGGATGAGCATTTTAAAAGTTTTATGAGAGCATCTCGGACACGTTCAATATTTTACTTGTACAAGGAGAGATTCCAAAACAGCTGCAGGTACAGCTGTAAGAGCTAGAAGTCTTTTGTACGTAGAAAAAATAGGAATAAAAGGAAATTTTTATTTGAGTGATTAGCTTCCTAGAAAAATATTATTTATTAGGGACACGTACGATTATAGTGAGTGTCCACTGTATGACCAATGGCTTTGCAAATAATTTTACATTATGTTATATCTCTAAAAGCATGTTTCTTAAAACTTGACATTGGTTTTTGGGTTGGAATATTTGAACTATGTAAAATCATGGAATGAAGGTTTTGAAAAGGAGATTTTTCCTCTTTAAAAGAATTTTCCGAAGGTTTGTATAAATGCATAGATGGATTGTGAAGGATTGTTTATTACTCAAGAAACATGTTAAAATTTGAATGAATGGGACTACGTCCAAATATGTTTACCCCTTTGAGAAAATGGAGTTATAAAAGGTTTCTTTTTTACTATGAATTAACATGGCGTTGGATGTACTTAGGAGTGACTTGTACGTTTCCTGGAACCAGACTCATGTCAGGTTATTATTAAAATATCGGGCTAAACAAAACTATTTATTGTCTGCAGATTGGCCAATAAATCATTTGTTAATTTTCAGAATTGAAAATTTCCTACGGAAATAAAAATTTGAAAATAACAGGAATTGAATGGAAATTGAAGGAAAATAAAATGGGAAAATTACTTAATTATTATGGAAATTAAAATAGGAAAATTTGCATTGGCTACATAAGAATTGACGCTTTGGAAGGATCTACCTTCAAACTTCGTGTGGCTGCAGTTCACCAAAAGATCAAACGGCGTTGACATCAAAAACGTAATTATTATTCACCAAACGGTATTAAAAATGCCCAGGATGAACAGCCACTTAAGAGCACACCTAGTATCCGCAAAACGTGTCTTTTATTACATTGTGCCCTTTGAAAATAGTAGATTGAAGAAAAAACGGTTTTCAGCGATTCCAGTACGTTTTTATACAAAAATGGGAAGGGGGAATTAAAAAATGTGATTTAATGTAATTTGAACGTATGGTCTAATTGAGATCACAGCTATAGTAAGGGCTGCTGGGGGCTTCCATAAAGGGGAAAATTATTTTGTCCCGCCAAAAAAAACCATTTCCAAAATCTTGACCCGATCCCTTCCTGAAATAACTCAGGGACAATTTTTATGTCCCAAAACTGTGAAATACTTCAAAACTTTTAATATGACTGGGTAACCACTTCCAGTAATTTAATTTGAACGTCTAATGCCTTGTTTATAGTCGCTTTGATTTTTCATTGACTTTTCACTCACCAATCTTTTTCACGCAACTTTCATGAAGTTATAATTCCGATGGTTTATAGTTCGAACGATTCACGCGCGAAAGCGGGGCTAATATTTTCGTTCGTTTTCACTGCTATTTTACTCACCGAAAACTAGAAACCTCCAATTGTTAAGTTTTAAGTCAGTGATCTTTGACCGGCCATAAAAATGGCAGCCGTGAATAAACGTAAACTACTATAATTTCTTCTTGCATGGAAGATAAAATAAATAATAATAAGCATTTGCAATAATCAGTGCATTTTTGTGATCAGGATGTTGTTTTTTATGTATAGAAGGCCGTTTCTTTACTTCTTCTATTAATTTTTGATCAAACTCAGCTTAACTGGCCCTAGCAGTCCTTTTTCGTGACATTTTGATACAAAATTATGGAGCGTACACTAGTTTTGGACTTTTCATTCTACTTTCACGTTGCCAAAAGTTGAAACAGTTTCAACTTTGATAAAACTGAAAAGCGAGTGAAAATTATTACGGCTCTGGGAACTATAAACGCGCGGAAATCATGAAACTGTCGTGAAATGATTGCCGCGTGAAACTTGAATGAAAAAAGTTTCACGAAAGCGACTATAAATGTGAACCATACGTGAAAACGTGCGAATCATTGAGTGAAATGAAAAAAAATGTCGACTATAAACCCAGCATAACGGTTGATGAGAAAGACAATGAAATGTAAAGGACTAACCCGACAATGGATGGCGACACATGGAAAAAATATGTAGGACCTTCCCTTTTCGATACAACGGTCTCGGGCAGAGCTTGTTTAGTAAAAGTCCTTGGGCTAGTTTCTAAGGTGGCCAGTTAGCAAAAATACAGTGAGCTCTTGTAAGAAAAGAAAAAATAGAGGGGATGATGAGTGACTCGAATATTTTTGCTCTGAAAGAAAACATTATATTTATATGGACTGGCGTGACCATGGGAGTGCACTGTATGTATTTCTCCCCCCTACAAAATAATTTGAAGATTTTGGGAAAGCTTTCGGAGACTGATTGCGAAAGAGCGTGTTGACAGACAAGAGGAGTTTGAAGGAGCTGAAGGGAAGCATCTGGGTCGTAAATGAAGCTTTTGGACCTGATTTCGCCACTTGGCCCTGGCAGTCGCTTCCAATGCTTTTATTGCGTAAGTTTTTCCATATATTTTACTGCATCTGCAATATACGACATATGTTGAAAGAGCCCAACTTCCCGTCAACTCTCACCAAATGGCTAGCGGTTGGGACCCAGCTCAATGGATGTCTTAGCCCAGGAGTTTCCCTCAAAGACAAAATATACATTCGACTCTGCTTATCCCATACGCCCTTATTTTCTCTACAAATCCTTCTGTTCTTTATTGGGGCAAAAATACGTCCTCACATTCCCCTTTACTAGGCTTCATTTTTCCCATGCATGGACTCCTCGACTCATGTGCCATTAGTACAGTCAACTTTATTTATGACAGAGCCAGGAATCCAGTCAATACAAATTATTCGGGTCAAAATTTAGGAAATTTCACTTGTAATTTGAAAATATGTATACGTACGTGGACGGATATTTAATTCCTTAAAGCAAAATCCATTAGTTTGCTCTTTTTGATTTTTTTAATTAATAAAAACATATTTAATAATAAATGTAATTTTTTTTTAAATTTTCGCCGCGACACGCCTTGTTCAAGTGAGTCGACGCCATGTGATAAAATACCTCGTGCCGCTAAAATTCAGAACTCAAATTTAGAGCACAAAATAATTTCGTCTTCAAAAAATTTTGAATACATTTTGATGCAAAATATTGAAATGCGCAAAATTTAGTGGATTTGAAAATGTGTTGAAAATTAATTAAGGAATTGGATATTTTTTCTACCACTCGGGCCCAAAGTAACGTATTTATACTAGGAGAAACAGCTTTGGGGGTATTGTGAGACAATTTAAATTTAGCATAGAATATTAATTCCCTGAACGTTGTTTAGAGTGAGCGCTGCGGTGTGGACATTTAATAAGAGCCGTTTAAAATGAATGACAAACAATGGCGGATGATTGGGACTGTTGTACAAAAGACACCTATTTCCACCATGTCATCTTCGCAGCATCATTCATCCCTGAAATTGCAGTCTCACTTCCCACAACTACTATATACATAATTATATGTATGTACATATACAAACAGAGCTTTGCTCACACAAAGGTAAATAATACAAGTTTCACTGGGAAGGATAAAGGCTTCGGTGAGTAAATGAAAGGGAAAAGGAAACGCACATTTAATACTCCCAATGTTTAGCATCCCTTTCAAATTACACCTTTCTCAACTCCTGCCCATTATAGATCCGTACAGTGGATCTCGCCACAACGGGCCCCGTTCTAAAATTTTATCCTGGACTCCCGTTCCTCCAAATTTAGTAATTTCCTGGCGCCACAAGGAACCAATAGTTTTTCTCGTTTTTTCACACTGTTTTGCAAACACACGAGTCTCGTTATTGCGTCCCTAATTTTAAAATTTAACTCCCTTTATAAATGTTTGGGAATAAACTCTGTTTTAATAGAATGCTCAATTTCCTTAAAATGTGTGTAACATTAGGGACGACTCAGGCCGAGAGATTTGTCGTTATGAAGAGAGCCCACTGTAATAATAACTTGCATAGAGCCGAGGATCAAACGCTTTGAATCCGAGAGTCTTCCACGGCGGATTCTCTACCTTGCAATATTTTGATGAGGAAATATCCCCCAAGGCCTGAAAATTCAGGCAAGAGAGGCTGGCCATTGGAAGGCTTTTACCGTTGATGAGATGCACTCAAATATTGCTCAAAATGGAGGATATTTGTGGAAAGGGTCGAACATAGTACATAATAGCAGCAGTCCTAAAATATTGGGGTATAATTGTGAAGTACTAACTGATTATAATTGCGGATCTTTATACATAGGGCCATTACTTTCTATACGCTTTCTTATGGGGGAATCTCAATCTTTAAAATTCAGTGAAAGGGCCGCCATGAGGAGAGAGCCGCTATAAGGGGACTGCCTAGCAGAGCTTCTGTTGGGGACAAAATTCTTGTCCCGTCCCCGTCCCGTCCCGTCCCGATATTTTTTAAAAACCTTTGTCCCCAGTCCCGTCCCGACAATCGGGACACGGTGACGAAAACCGTGTCCCCGTCCCGTCCCCAAAAATTTATAAAAACGTTGTCCCCGGTCCCGTCCCGAAAGTCGGGACATGGGGACGAAAACCGTGTCCCCGTCCCGTCCCCAAAAATTTATAAAAACGTTGTCCCCGGTCCCGTCCCGAAAGTCGGGACATGGGGACAAAACGCTTGTCGCCGTCCCGTCCCCAGAATGTTTAAAAAACATTGTCCCGGTCCCGAAAATTGGGGCATGTGAATAAAATTCATGTACCGTCCCGATAATTACTAAAAACAGTCATAACGAAAATTAGAACATGAGGAAAATTTCGTACCAAAAATATTTGTACTAAAGACATAAAAAACACATTTATAGAATCGTGGCTCCAAGATTCTTCCTTAACTTTTTGAGCAACAAGCTTCATTTTCTACAACCTAAAATCGAATGTCTTACATTCGGTGAAATAGTGTTCACAGAATAGTTTACTCATGAGCATTAAAGCTGAATCGTTATCCTTGTTCTGCTATGCTTGCTCGTCCCGTCCCGTTATATACATTACCAAGAGGCATCTCCCGTCCCGAATATAGCGGGGACAATTTTTTTCGTCCCCGTCCCGTACCAAATATAGCGGGGAAAATTTTTTTTGTCCCCGTCCCGTCCCGAATACGACATGGGGACAATTATTTTGTCCCCGGGGACGTCCCGTCCCGGTCCGTCCAGTGTCCCGACGGGACGTCCCTGTCCCCGGCAGAAGCTCTGCTGCCTAGGTATATATAGCATAGAGTCGGAGTGAATGTATTTGTATGTTTTCCATTGATGATGGATTCTGCATAATAAAAAACAATAAATTGTTACAATAATTCTTAATTTTTTGTATTTGTTATATTTTATTTATTATTTTATATTATTATTTATTTATTCCATATTAATTAAATGGAATCTCCTTACAGACATTCTTTTTCCCTACAGCGGCAAAAAAACTGGAACACATATTTCCTCCTTTATAATAATAAAAACAATTGTCCTTCAAAAAGTTTGTAAATATCCAAGGACAAGTGGTAATGCTGAAAACGTAATCGAGAATAATTTATTATAATTATTATAAAATTACGCACGACGAGATGATGCTACCTAACTGTCAATATGTTTCTTCCATTACGTGGCTAAATATTTTGTGTGGCGTTAAGACCTTACAAATTGCTGGAGTCTTTTACATTTACAATTATTATGAAATTATGGTCGCATTTAGCCAAAAATGACTAACCTTTTATAACAATGACCCAAATTTTTAATAGACCGTTGACAAAAGCCAAAATCTAATTTTTATTTAAATTTGAGCAATTATTATAAAGTAAATTTTTTGGTTGCTGAATGAAATTTTGAAGACGTCCCGCTTAAATTGACTACTTCTATAAACTGGAGGCATCCAAGGACATGGACAATTAAGGGTGCCGGTGTATTAGCGCCGTCTTGCAAGCCCTTTTGACAAAGGGATTCGACCTTATCTGGACGGATGATCCAGTCCCAATTAATCCCAGGAATTCGAACAACTCCTGAAAAATCTGAGCTCAGTTGATTCGTATCAATGGCTAGGGAATTTGGTTTGGAATTTTCATCAGCAATGTTTCCGAATGATAAGCACAAGGGCAGGGAAAAGTTAAGAAGCTGATAGTCACGATATGCTCATTTCCACATATTTTCCTCTCCCTCATCCCAGCAATAGGGTGAATTGCGTTTTTCTCTTCTTTTTTTTACTCCTTTACATTTTTATGGCCTTTGTCATCTCCAAGCCCACTCTGTACTTATATACATACATTAGAATTTAAATAGTAAAAAATTGTTGAATCTCAACAAAACAGCAAACGCAAAGCGAATTTTCGGATATGACTTCACCAAATTTAGGGATACAAAAAGCAGACAGTTTTTTTAATCTAAGATTTTTGCTTCAGTCAAACATGACAAGGTTCAAAATAAGTGCGGATTTTTATTCACGTTTTTTAAATTTAAATTCAGGTCTGCAGGCTGAAGTTTGGTTACATTCTGACTCAAAATTTGGAAAAATTTCAAGTCAAGTTTTAGTGTGAGTAACGCTCATGACAATCTTAACATATGGGGGAGGGGGAAATTCAAATTAATAAAATTTCTAGTTCTACTTCAATCTTCACTTTACGTTCAAATTTTACTAAATTCAAAATAGATTAAATGCATTTTTTAAAGACTTGCATAAATTTTACATTTTGTCCTTAATCAAAAGTTCATATACGGGCCATTTTGTATTTAATGTAAAATTCAATCGTTAATGTAAAAATCAAAAGTGCGAGAGATGCCCTCGGACGGTTTGTTAAAATAGGATTTGATGTTTTGTGTTGGAGGAATTCACCATAGGACTTGCTCTTATCTTCTTAAATGACATGTGAAGGAGCCATTAGGTGAATGGGAGCCAGAGGTTGATTTCAATGCATGTGTGCTCATGTTTCCCAACAGTTTACAACAGCAAATGAGTGAACAATCAAGGAGGGGAAATAGATCCCATATAAATACATACACACATGAATACATTCTGGATATAATTATGTACATGTGGTTACATACGTGTGTACTTGTTGAGACGACTGGAACGTGAGATGCGTGCTGTGGTGGGGAAGTGCGTGCCTTTTTTACACTAGCGCTGCAATTGGGACGAGCCGTCTGGGCTTATGGGAAGATAGCATTGGAGAGCTTGAGATTTTACATGGAGATAAGATTCGAGCCGTTCTTTCCTTCCCTGGACTCTCCCTCATTACTTCCAATATTTCACGGTCAATCCTCCACGTATATATTTCTTCCGTTCAATTTTATTATGCTGAGCATGGGTGGACGTAAGGGCAAAGGGTCATGTGGGGTGGGCACTTTTGGGTCCATCACTGAGCATCTCGTGAGCATTTCAAATCCGCATTTTATTTTTTTTCAAATCATAATGCAACTTTCATTGACTCATAATTATTCTGTTTCAGGTAGTTTTTAGCATGCTTTGTAATAATGAGCTCCTTTCTTTTGTACACAAGTCATCACATTCTCTTTAGGATTTTCTTCGGGAAGGATTAGTGATTCAGAGAGGGAGTGTGGGAGTCACAACGGGTCTGATAATGGCAATGCTTGAACTTGAACTTGAAATTTTGGAGTGATTCGAGTGTGTGAACAATCCTGAGGTTTGGATTCTCTATTTGGTACATGGATTTACATTTGAATGTTGAGTTAATTACAACTGAGACATCAGGAATGTGAGTGAAGCTTCAACGTATGACTTGAACTCATACTTTAAATTAAATTCAAACTTAGACTTGAACTCGAAATTTGATTTTAAATCCTAATCAAGTTAAACTCGAACTCAGATTTGAACTCATGCTTCAAATTAAGCTCATACTTAGACTTGAATTCAAACCTACACTTGAATTCAAACCTACACTTGAATTCAAACCTACACTTGAATTCAACCCTACACTTGAATTCAACCCTACACTTGAATTCAAACTTAGACTTGACTTCAAACTTAGACTTGACTTCAAACTTAGACTTGAATTCAACCCTAAACTTGAATTCGTACTTAAAAACTTAAACCTAGACTTGAACTCGTACTTCAAAATTAAACCTGGACTTGAACTCGTACTTCAAAATTAAACCTGGACTTGAACTCGTACTTAAAAATTAAACCTAGTCTTGAACTCGTACTTGAAAACTTAAAACTGGACTTGAATTCTTGCTTCAAATTCAACACCCATTTAAATTTAAACTAACAATTGGAGATAACCTCAACCCGAACTCCAACCCAAACTCCAATCTGAGCTCAACCCAAGTAAAACCTCAAATTTATGAACTTATCCCAGGCCTACCCCTGACTCGTTCGACAAGAGAACCTCACGCACTCCATAAATTGCAAGTCAATACTTTGTGCCACTCAATATTTATGACTTGACTCATTCTTTTCTTCTCACGTCATGAGAACGTATGATTATTCCCTTCGAATCTCTCCTTCCATTCCTTCTTTCCTCACCTTACCAATTTCCAATCCTCTCAATATTTGCTCTTCTCAATCTTCCCCACGACCACTGCAAAACCTTCCTCTTAAATGCCAACTAAAGACGTGAGGGAATTATTGAACAATTTTACGGTGTCCATAAACCCCACGTTAAAAAACATCCAATTTCTCCCCCTGTCACTACATACTAATTATACCCATAAATATTTACTTTTTATTTATTTATTTAATTATTTCCTCGAAAACCCCTGCACCAAGGCCAGTCATAAAATTCCCTCAATCCTTCCTCTTGCTTATTTACTTTTCCACGAAGCAGTTCACATTAAAATAGATTTATGGTGAGAAAATCTATGTTTACACTCAAAATTCTCGGGGGACATTTTGGGTGAAATTCCTTAAAATATACCTTTAAAAGTTTACTCATGTAAAATCACAATTTTTTAATAGTTTAAGCAATTTTTTAATTAACTATAGTTCAATAACTTCAGCGTTATTACTTAAAATTCATTTCCGCCTGAGATCTCGCAAAAAAAATTTAGAAACGCAGTCCTGTAAATTGCTGTTAATTCCTTATAAAAGTTCATTCCTTTGCCTTAAAAGTTAAGCTTATATTTTGTACTTGAACCTTCACAAGCAGTACCATTCGATCTCCTCGAACTTGAACCTACATAACTCTATGCTTAAGGAGCAGGTAAGTAATTATGAGACCTCCCCTTGGATCATTTGTAGGAGATTAAGGACACTCACCGATTCAGGTCTAGCTTGTTCCGATGCTGAAGAATGGGATTTGTTTTGAGGAGGCGTTCGGAATGAAGAGAAGGTTTTAGGGAAGAAAATGACTCGACTGAGGAAGAAAGTAAAAGAGACAGTTTTTGAAATTGCCATCGTGCCTTGTGACGATAAGAGATATGTTGAGGATTAAGCAGTCGTTTGTATGCTTTCCTAAACTTTCCATCCACTATTACCATTCACTAAGGAGCCATTGGAATTCATGGGACGTCGTCTGGAAGGCCCTCATTAGACCCAACTAACCCATCAGCACATGAAAACATCTCACGGTTCCCACAACCACCCAAAACTTAATTCTCGGAATTTTCAAAAACCCATTTTTCTCCTTCTTTCTTACCTCAAATATTTTTGAATATTTACTAGCCTCACATAATCCAATCCTGTAAGGACAGTTCAAGGCTGAGGGCTTTTCGGAATTGCAAACACACCAAGTCATTTCATAAAACTACAAGATATCCCAAAATCCTGCCACAGGGACAGGTCTCTCAAAAGCAAAAATATGTACTTAACCCCATTTTGCAAAAAATAATTATTAGAAAATTAAACACGGAAATTTTCTTATAAGAGGTAAGGACAAACGGGGCTGCGTCCAAATATTATCCTAGTAGAAAATACTTTCACGACTATTTTGAAGGGACCTTAACCAATGGAGTTCTAAAGAATTCTGGTTATTTTTGTACCGTCAAAAATTTACATTGGGGTGGATATGGGCCCAAATATTGCCCTATATAATCAAAATGTGCATTCGGCATCGTACATATACCGAGAGTGGACTGTATTTTTGTAATTGGGTAAGTGTGAAGTTACAAAACTGAGTCATAGATTTCTAAGCCCCTAGAAATCCTACAAATGCAGAGCGTTTGAGGAGAGGGAAAAAACCGGAGGTTTCACTTACTTTTATGACACGTAATTCCCCATTGATTACAGGTAATCACCCTGATAATCATCTCCCTGTATCCTTCCCCTAAAGCTTACCGTTTCATAAGGCTCTGGGCATATAGATGCATGGACATGTGGGGGATTTGTTTCACAAGCAAAAATCATCTGTCCATGGGCACTAAAAGCTGATTTAATTGCACTGGGTGGATGGGAAATCCTTGGCGATAACATCTTATTAGATGGGAGCCAAGCGCCCTTTTAAATATGGCCTAATAGCTCTGGAAATAATACGGGAAATAATCTGCAATTTATTAAAGGCTAAAATTTTACATTCATATAAAATACTAGATTGAGTATAATATAGATGGAAAAACATGGATTGTGTGTTGGGGTGAGAAGAACAGAGTATAGGGAGAAAAGTGTGAAACGCAATGTGAGAATGTTGTATGGGAAAATATATGATATGGCTATGGAGTGAGAAAAAGTGCTTTAGGGGTAAGTTGAGACTCAACAATTGCTTTCAATAAAAATCTGCAAAAATACAAATAATGGCACGGCTCCTCCTGATAAAGTTCCATGTGGTCATTCTAAATTTGCACATAACAAATACATAAACATTGAAATGACTCAAGCAATATTTTTCCATGAATTTTTCTCACAATGACATTTCCTCTCAATTGGTTTTTCGAACAAAATTTGAGACCCATACATATGTCCAGAGTGTGGTAATTTTGAGTTTAGAGTGATCCTCCCCCATAAGACATGGCTATTAAAAAGGATCCAGTAGGGGAATTAAATATTTTATTAATCATTTCCTTGTGAGCTAAAAAAATTACTTTGGCTGTGGATCATTTTCTTGCGGGGTACAAAAAAAATTATTATGGAGTGTCAAGTGTGTCTTGAAATAATTCTATCCTTACTTCGGTCCCTGTCTTCATCCTCCAATTCTTTAGCCATCCTTGTCCCTTCCCACAATGTCCTTTGGAAGGGTAACTTTCTACGGTCTTAACTTTCTCAGTGGTAAAGTTTGGTGCATAACAAAAAGGTTGGGATTGTGTGAAAAATAAATAAAATTTTGTGGCTAAACTTTCGCCCGTATTTCGAGGGGTGTATGTTTTGAGGGAACAATAGTTACGGACGTAAATCCCACCAGCGGTGACAATTGGCTCCATCAGGCTCTGCTTGATTTGAGTGACGAGGCGGGGTGTCAATTATCAACTTTCCCATCTCCCTCTTAACTTCATCTGCACCCGAAAATAATACAAACTGTGCTCCAGCTTCGGGATGTGTACAGGGTCCCTGTAATATGACGCTCATGTGATATTCTTCCTGTAAAAATTACCTTGCAAAATATTTTGTTTACACATTTTTATTTCCCCCAAAATCGCTCAAAATATTTTTCCCGTTGTTTCACGTTTTTTTAAATCTTGTGACCGGAAATACTGACCAAAGTTAATGAAACCAAATTTTTACAATTTGTAAATAAAAGTAAAATAAAATGGGGGTATTAAAAAAATTGTTTCACAGTGCCCATTATTATTTTTGGATGGAGAGGATATCAAGGTTGTGTGACCCCTTGCAGATTGTTGTCTGCCTGCGCCATCAACAAGCTAAATTTTGAGTTGGAGAAAGCAAAACGTGAGGAAAGAAGACAGACTCATTTGAACATTTGGCAAGTAACTAGTGATGTTTGATTTGAAAGATGAAACGGCGTTTATTTCAAGAGTATATAAAATGCTTGTCTTTACAAAAAAAAAGTGGTTGAATCCTTTGTGAAGCCTTTGACTGACTTGAGAGGGAAGTCCTTAAGGAAATAAAAAATGTCCCTGAAGGGAAGGATAGGAAAACAAAGGACGGGATTACATTGTAAAACTCCCCGTTGAGACACTTGACGAAATCTCACATTTAAATTCTATGCTCCAACTCTCCTATTGTATTCAATGGCCCTATTCTCTTGCATACAATTAAGCCTGTAATGACCCTCCCAAGACTAAAGATCCAGTCAATGCTCAAGATAAGACTTTATTGCAAACCTTGTAAATCCAGTCCCTTGAGGCTACTCCAGCTCCTCACAAGTAACAGTTAATGAAGCTCCCACTTGAATATCAAGTTAGAGTGGGCACTTCATTATTTCGAAAAGATTTTAAATTGTGACTGTGGGCTGAAATTTTGAAATTTAATACATCATTACGGAAATTAATTCAAATTCTGGGTACTTGAACTTTGAAAATGGAGTTTTCACTCAAAACTGAACTTGACTTAGAAAAAGAGAACTTCGAGTTTTCTATTCAAAGCGCCAGTCAAATTACATAATTGAGTGCACACTTCAGGATTTAAAATTGTGAGCGCATCTCAGGATTTAAACTCTAATGCAAGTTTTATCTAATACTAGACTTAAGAGCGGATTGAATTTTTAAAATAAAGTTTAATTTCGAGTTCGAGTTCAAGTGAGTACACAAATTTAAAATTGAGGGCACATTTGAATACTAGATTCAAGAATGGATTCAATATTCAAAATGAAGTTTAGTTTCGAGTTCAAGTGAGCAGACAGATTTAAAATTGAGTGCACATTGTAATACTAAACTCATGAGTGGATTGATTTTTTAAAATGAATTTAATTTTCGAGTTTGAGTTCGAGTTCAAGTGAGCACATGCAAGATTCAAGGGTACACTCACGGTTCGAATTCCCCATTTTAATATATGATTGAAATATGTACTCGAATTTCAAGTTGAAGTGAAAGTCAATATTCAAGTTCAAATGTGCACTCAAGTCTTCAAACGGATTCTATTCATTTACAGTAAATCACGTTCAGATCCTGATCCAATGAGAGTTGCTCTTACATTCTGTAAATCCTGTATAGTGTCAAAGTCTCATTCCAAAAAATAATCTCACATCTTTTATTTCATTCCTACACAAGAGTTCCAAAGACCTTATTACAGCTCATGACAGGCTTTTCCAGAACCACAATCCAATTAATTTTTCCAATCACAACCATTGGAATCGTCAATAAAAAAAGAATCTTCCAGATAACCATCAAACCAGAAATCTATCATTGCTTCCAGTCAAAACGTATCTTTTGTGTCCCAAAGAGCTCCCAGAGTGAAATGAAAAATAACCCCCCAAAAAAAAAGTTACAAATGAACTGGGACAAGCGGACAGTCACGTTACACTCATTACAACTTCTTTTCTTTAAAAAGTTCAAAAGCAAGAGGTGACTCTTATATTTTTCCCAATGTACCATAATTTCAGACACAAAAACAAAAACCCCGAAGGCGGTGTAGGAAAATGTGTAGCAAATTTTGGGGCTTGACCTGAACAAAATTAGGGAAATGGAAAAAAAAGTCAAAGCGTTCAAAATTACACGTCCGAGCCTTACAAGATCTTCTTTGCATCAGTTGCAATGCAAAGTGCACTCTCACTATAACAAAACCCCTTGTGTAATAGCATTTGTCTCCGCAGTAGAAAAATCATTCGTTGTTACTTTCCCCCACTATTTATTCACAAATTTCCTGCCGTAAAAACTTTGGGATTTTAATAATAAAATTTTATCCAGATTTTTTAATCCTCTTATAAGGACAGTCCACTGTACCTGGTGCGTTATAGACGGATTGGTTCTGGACTCAAAATTTCTCTCCACTCGTTGAAGCAATATTCTCAAATGACATGTGAAGGAGCTATTAAGTTGAATGGGAGCCAGAGGTTGGACCAAATCTCTGTTCATGTTTCCAAAGAGTTTACAGTAAATGAAGGAACCATCATCTCAAGGAAAAAATAACATGCCTTTGTACAAATTCTAGTCACAGTACACTCCCAACATACCCGACCATCTCAAAAGCCCCATTTACAATTCAAAATAAAATCACAGTATCAATACTCCCTCCACAAATTTTGTTCTTCAATTTTTTAAATTCATATTTCCAAAAGGAGGTGCTGCTATCAAGAGAGGCGACTGTGGAGAGAGAGCCCTGCTCATAAAGGAATCTATTCATAAGGGAACCAAGTCTATGGGAGTGCGTGATCTGACAGAGTCGTGCGTGCATTTTTCCTCCATCTCCACTCTCACGATCTCAACCAGGGCTCATTTCAAATGTACAGTCAGCCCTGGCCGTACGGATCAAATATGGATTTTGTCAGTTTGAAAAGATCAAAATCCAAGAGTCATAAGGGAATGTTTTCCTATGACAAAAATTTTTTTTCTTACAAGTGGAAATGTTGATCATATTTTTGTGACTGACCATTTGACTTGGCATGGTTCAAAGGGGGATTCTTTATGCTGAGAAATGTCTGTATTTTATTTGGGATTGAACAAGTTGAGATTTTACAGGAGATAGCGGAGCCCATAGGAACGGATCATCCATGAACTCTTCCCTTTTGGCTCTCTATACCTGGATCCTGAGTCATTACAACCAATATTTCACGGTTCAACTTTGCATTTATTATTCACAGTGACGGAGGGTATAAATTCAAGGGGCTCACAATATCAATTTTTCCGGGGGTGCTCTAAAAGGGTAGAAAACTCCATCTGTAGGATAAAGTTTGAAATGTTTTTTATACCTTGATTGTATTTACTTATATTTGAACGATTTTAGTAAACGAAATTCTACATATGCAATCTATAAAAAATATAAAGAGAGTCAAACTAGTCCGAGTCAACTGTACGTATTTTCTGCAACTCATGCCTACAATTTTTGTTGGGCCGATGGGTGCGTACAAGATCCACACAAAAAATTAAGTAGTGTCTGCACATTTCCCAGAAAAAAGTTTTTTGTGCATTTACCCTAAACTTGAGTTATAAAAGACACCTTGTAATTTTCTCTTTTGGAGCAAAAATGGTAAAACTGGGATCCTTCCCATTAAAAGAGCATTAAATTATACGGAGGAGGCTTGATAGAAGTTAAATTGTCCGTGTTTTAGAGGTTGATTATCGAAGGAGTTTTGGATGGATTCTGGACTTACTAACTCGCAGAACACATGCGAGTACATACTTATTCGGATCCTCAAAATAAATGCAAAGTGCAAGATAGGATAAAGAAAGGTAAACAAAAATTAGGCAAATGAAGGAAAGCCTAATGCAGGACACAATGCATGGACCTAGTGCTATACGGGAGGCATTGGTAATGCTAATCAAGGATACGTAAAGAACCATACTGATTAGTATGCATTTTATATGTACAAATGCCCGATATGAGTGATTTGGGATTTTTGATTTGGTCCTGTAAGGAAATGAATTTTGAAGGTTTTCAAATTGCATGGAAAAAAACTTACAAGTTAGAGTTCAAGTTTGAGGGTTCGGAAAGTAGTCAAAAAAATTGAGGGCCGAAATTTTGAGTGAGGTTTTAATTCTTGCTGGGAAAAGGTTACTATTTGGAAGAGATTTACAGCGGGGTAATAGTCATGTAGGAGCTGTTGCAGTGGCAGATAAAAACTTGAATTCCTCACGCATTGTTATCACTTGGGACATAAATTACTCCGCGTCATTTCCTTCTCTCAACTGTACGTCAGTCGGGCTTATCCACACCTAATTTTTAATGTTTCTTTCCCTGAGAAATATATTTACAGGTCCATTTAAATGTCAGTACGTTTTAGTCTTATGGGTTTCTTTATCCTGAGTTCTCCCTGGTAATATTAACAGTTCTCAGAGGGACCTTTAGCTCTTCCCCAGGCTTGCATATTTTTAAGGACGTAATTTCTATCTTGCAGCCACATCATTAATATTAAAGTATGATGCCCACATATCTGTATTGTAGAAACTTGCCCACTGGAGTTATAATTAAAAATAAAGATTCAAAACCCATACTTGTGCAACTGTAAAAACAGGGCAGTAAGCTCCCTCTGTTGAGCATACGGAAAACTATCCTCCTGGCATATCCTTGTTATTTCGTAGAACTTTGTCTCACTCTCAGATTCCCAGTTTAACTACGGTCAGGAGAAATGACCTGGCTCAATCAAAAACATTTTATAAAATTCCCAGTCAAATTTATCATGGGATTGGGAAATCCGATGTATGAAACTGAATCTCGTCTATGAACTATATACATTATGTAATTATTATTGTGGGTGAAGCTGGGGGAAGGGAGGGAAATATTTGCCCACACCCTGTTTATGGACATAAATCTGAAATAATTGCTCACATACTGGAGGCATAAATTGTAATATCCTCCACGACGGGTTTAGTGTTGGAAGATGACAACGTTTATTTGCATTAGAAGTGTGTTGCTGGGAGCACTTGGATATTTGCATATTTTAATGGTTTTTTTCCCTCTTTTTATTTACTGCAGGAATGGGGGAATTGGTTTTAAATTGTGGTCTATGAATATTTTGCTCAGATGGAATATCTGTTTTTCCTGTTAGCCTCAGGCCCTTAATTTATTTTTATATCCAGCATAACATTCTAATGTGGTTTTTAACACTCGACCTTTACAAGCCGTTCTAAGTCCGGGAAGCCACAAAACAGTATTAATTATTTTTGGGGGAAGTTGAGCACTCACAATATTCATAAATGCTATTCTATAGTGTACTTTTGCTATTAGCGACCCTACCCTTCATCACATGTTTATTTGTAGGGCCACATATGATTTTAATAATAATTGAAATATTACTTAAAGCCAATTATATTTTTCTCCGGTTAAGAATATGCACTGTCGTTATGACGGCTATCCTCAGATTAGCTCCATAATGATTTCCTTTCAATCTAAAATTTTAAAGACGTTCAGTTTTACAATATTTTATCCCACCTCCTATAAAAAAACATGCCTCAATTACAAGATCTAAATTTAGAATCAGTTTTATCTGCCCCGCATTGAAATTGTTTGAATATTCGTTCATTAAAATATTTCCCAATTTTAAATAAATACGACGTAGTAAATTCTACTTTGTAAGTCTCATCTTTATTATGCGGTGGAATTATATGTAGCTGCTGATTTGATTTTAATTGCTATTTTGATGTTGAATAATTATTATTATAGCCTCGTTGGGAGATAGAGTACAAAAGAGTTTGTTCTTTTTTTAAAAATACGTCTCATAATGTTGAAATGGGAAATGCAGAGTGGTGTTAAATTGTATGTTTATTTTAAATGCATGAGATGTCTTGGAGGAATCCCATGTCAATAAAATAAGTTGGGAGAAAATGAGTAATGGGAAAAAGACGAGAGGTGCAATTTGGGCTCATAAATAAAGGTGAGAGTCAATCGCCTTCCACCTGTCTCACCTAATGGTATGTGCCCTCATGAATTTTTTTTCCCCTTTCTCCCAGGATGATCATGCTCACACAGCCCCATAGTCTTGAGAATTTCCTAATGAGTCCAGCCATGGAAGAATATTTAGGAAAAAATTATTAGTGACTCAGACACATTTTCTTCCCTTGTTTATTAACACAACCACACGCACGCAATAAATTGCAATTCAATATTCCCTGCCACTTATTATTTATGACTTGACTCATTCTTTTTTCCTTTCAGTCAACGCTCCGAATCATTAATTTTCAATACTCCCTTCCAAGCTACGACTCCGGTCAACATCAGCAACTGCTGTGCTTTAATGCCATTATTTATATTTGCTTGGAATTATGAGTAAGCACAATGTAGCGGATAAAGGTGGTCGGCGGATATTGTAGACGTAATAATACAAAAATACATGTAGGATTGCAAGAGGAAAGGAAATAAACAGAAACATGTATTTTACATGTCACTATACTCTGTAATCACACATTTACTTATGTCCTTATGTTTTCCCAATGAGTTTCCTTTCCTCGCAAAAATAAAGGTTTGAGTGTAAATAACAAAATAAGGGAGGTTATGTTTCATTAACTTTTTATATTTCTTCTCAGAATTTCAAGATAAATGTTATGACATATTAGGAATTAATGCTGAGACTTTTTCACTTTACTCATTTGTTTTTGGAAATTTACCCCTACCTTATACACTGAGCTGTCTTTTGTAGGAGACATCTGAAAACAGGGAAATGTCAAGGAATTATTTCTACAAAGTCAAATGGAATTTTTGCAATTTATGTAATTATCCTCAAAGCAAAACGAACTAACAATAAATGCTCATGGTATTTTTCCATAGAGGGAAAACTATCCCAACGATTTGACCCAATGTGGATTTCTTTCCTTAAAGGACCATGCTATTATAATTTTGCTACTTTGAGGGAAAATCGTGAGTGATAGTGTCCTGTAATAATTACTTTAATAACAATGTCAACAATTGTTACTACTAAGAGTAATTTAAAAGTAAAATTGCAAAATAAGAGAATTTTCTAGGTTGTGCCAGTGAGTCTGTAGCTTTGACCCATATGAAAAATTGACGTGATAAAGAGCTGTAAGCTCATGTCCGTAATACGAATAGTATGAATAAATGTCATTTTTCTTTCATCCTAAAAAACATCACATTGCGTCGTATTTAATTTGTACGGTTGTGTTTATAGGTAATTATCAGTAGCATTTGTTAGCAAAAGCTGTGCTGGGTAGTTGCAAATGTCTGTGGTCTAGTGGACGTGTAAAAATGCACAAAGTATAGTTACTCCAGGATTTTTATCAGATCAAATAATCCCAACGTAGAGTATACATATGTATATCATGGGTTGAGGGGCAAAACAAGCTAGATTAAAACAAGATGATACACACTGAGTTCTGCTAAAAATGATAGTCACTCATCACATCTATTAGTATGCATTCCAATTCATTTTGTCACCCTATGGACGATATTATTCTAGTTATAGCTACCCTGTTAAATAGGGATTAGCTCTGCTACGTCAAAAGTATACGGCATATAGCGTTTAGCACGATATTATTTTTTTCCCTATTCAAAATCATGTCAATATGCAATTACTTACATGTGAGAGCTAAATGTTCATCCTCGAAACAGATAGAAATAGGGAGTCACAATCTTCAAACATGTACTTTTACAAATTGTTTCATTTTGGAAAGAGAGCATCGGCCGACCGTAAAACTTCCGCTACTAAGATTTGTATTAAATGTTTTCGATAATTAAAGAAAAAAGTTCATCAAATTTACTACAAGCGGGCAAGCTAGCTTTCAATTCATTTTCACAAAGTTCAATTGCGTAAATTAATTTTTTGGTTTTTATATCCTGGAAATATCTCTAATTGTCAGCTGGCTTCAAGTTATGTACCGGGACCTAAGCTTTGCGCTAAACTCAATGAACTCAATCTAATAATATCTGGAAGAAAATCCAATACAAAATTGGGGGGAAATGTTTGATAAAAGGTACCCTGTCAATCAATCCCTTGCGACTATAGAAAAAAGCTGGAGGTAAGGGAAATAGTAAGCCCTGTACATGTCGGTACTACAATTATTTTAATAATGTAATTTGAAAATCAATTTTCAAAAAAATTATTATTCTTTAAAAAAATTTCTCTGCTTTGAGAAAATATCCGGGACCAGGAACTTGACAATTCCCCCACTTGCTTCAAATCCGAACGAACAAGTTCGCGTGCTTCAGACGACCCTCCTATTCCAATATTCCCTTTCTTTTACACGCAATAAGGGTATTTTTTGAGGCTTGACTATATTTTCTCCATGGATTCATTGCAAGGGCGCGTTATTTTGAAATTTGCTTCACACATTATTGATCATTAATAGTTGGTATTTATTTGGGGCAGGGAATATGTAAATTACTACTGATTTGTTCGACTTAAATTGCTGGAAATCAATTTAAGGCCATCTTTACTCCTGGCACACAACCTCACATAGAAGCGGTAAGCGAAGTAGTGATAGATTTCATGTAGTCAACATTGTCTGTAGTTGCACCCATAAATGGATAAAATTTGCCTCTAAAAACGTCACGAATATTGCATTAAAAAAATAAAATTGTGAAGAACGATGGGCGTGCCCATTTATTTTAACCGAGACTCAAACTGCCCGTATGAAGAGGCCACTTTTAATTTTATAGTGAAACTATTTTGTAATAATTATTTTTAAGGGCTGTTATGAATAAAATAATTTCAATATTTACCTGCATAAACACACTTGCTCGAGTTTAATTCACTATTCTTGTTGCACTTACTTCAAGACAGAGGGCGTGTGTAGTCCGAGTATCAGCTCAATTTATTTTTCCTATTTCAGATACCTGGAAATATATTCTGAGGCTGCGGACCATGTAAATGGTTTGCCTTCCAGAAGTTATAGGGGAAGGGAAGGAATTCATTCTCTAAAACCGACTCCAGGATTAATTTGATTTCAACAATGAATTTAGTCCCACAACTACTCCTTAGTGTGGTCCTATTGGCCTTAAGGCTCTCTTCGAAAATTAGCGGTGTCCATGGACAAGTAATTTACACGGCCGTGTCCCCACCGTTTATTTATTCTCAAGAGGATTATATCATTAATGTTTTCTCTTCGGGATCACCTGAGACAGCAATTGAATTTTCCGCCAAAATAATGTGTGGTAATTTCACCTACGAAAATAGCAGCAGAACTGTTTCCAATACTCCAGTTAAACTCACTGTACGAGTAGAACAAATTGAAGATCTTAATTGCAGACTTACATTAACGATGAAGCAAGGGGGAAACGAACCTACTGAAAAGAGTGTCAGAGTAAGAATCGGTGATGAGGATTTTCTTCTGATTCACACGGACAAGCCCTTTTACAAGCCCAAAGACAAGGTTCAGTTCCGAGTCATTTTGCTGGATCGATATGGAAAGCCCAAATCGGGGAGAATTGATATCGGAATTCGCGATTCCAAAAAACGAATAGTCAAACTTTGGAGCCAAGTCACTACGGATAATTTTGGAGTATTCCGAGACAATTTGGAACTCTCGTATGAGCTCAATTTCGGGAGATGGATGATCGAAGCAGATGCACCAAGTTCAACTTTTAAAGAATTCGTTTCATTCCGTGTTCAAGAATATGTTATTCCGACGGTTAACGTGGAGGTTGAGTTACCTGATTTTGGCATCATTGACGAATTTCCCAAAAGCGTCCCAATAACCGTCAAAGCGAAGTACACTTACGGAGAATTGGTTAAAGGAACGTGCGATGTAAATGTGACACTTTTTAGTAAGGATTGTAACGGAGACAGTCGGAGAAATTTGAGGTCAACCATCTTCTCCATTGATGGGATCGCCTCACAAAACATCGATGTCAATCCTCGGATTATAGCAAAGGTCAAGAACGGATCGAAGCTGGAGTTCCGAGTTACTGTGACGGAAGCTGTTACAAATAGAAAATATGTGAAGGAAATTTCGATGCCCTTGCTTAAATACTCTTATCAAATAAAAGCCGTGGAGAAGCTAAGCTATCATCGACATGGACTTCCTTACATCGTCGATTTCCAAATCTTGAATCGCAAGAATGAACTTATTATGAATCCCGGAGACACTGCGACCATCCAGCATAATTTTCAAGAAGGTGTCGCTCCGTATTCTGTTCCAGTGAATGATGGCATCGTATCATGCAATTTTACAGAAACCAACACGGATGGCGATCAGCGGTTTATTAAAATCACTTACAAATCATTCGTTCTCAGGTACGTGGTTCCAGAGAGGATGAAGGATTACCGACATATATCCGCAACAAAAGATGCTCTAGTCCTTGAGTTACTTCAACCAAGCTCAACAAATCAGCAGATCAAGCTGTTGGTAAAGTCCACAGCCTCACTTCGGACCGTCAACTACTTAATTGTCAGTTACCCGACAATAATTTCCATGGGTACGATCCAACTTGCAGCAGCATCCAAACACTTCTCGCTCGACATCCCCGTTTTTGAAGGTTTAAGATCTGATGCAAAGCTTTTCGTATTCACTTTTATTGACGAAGATTACATCGGAGATTTCGTCAGAATCCAGAAGTCGTCAGACCCTGCAACCTCCTTTAAGGTAGCTTTATCAAATGACAAAGTTGATCCAGGGAAGACATTGTCTTTGATGATACAAGCAAAACCTGCATCCATGATTGCTTTGAGAGCGATTGAACAATCTGTATCGCTCCATGCTGGAGATTCGGACCTAACTCAAAACTCAGTAGAAACAGCGCACCGTTCGGGAAGTTCGAGAGGAACTAAACTGTCTTTTGATTTGGATAGAAGTGGTCTTGTTGTTCTTACGAATGCAAAAAAATCTCCAGATCATATTGCAAGATTTGATAGAGATCCTCTGGAAGATGTCTGCGTCTCTACAAAACCTGGCTCTGAAACAGAAGCAGGTACCTCCAAAGATGCAGTTATTCATCTAAGTGATTTCCCTGAGACGTGGCTTTGGGAAGAAGTCTTCTTGAATAGCTCTAACACTCTTAGCAAAAGCATTACAGCTCCCGATACTATGGCCTCTTGGGTTATCACTGGCTACTCAATCAATCCTCAGTTTGGTATCGAAATTCTCACGCAGTCAAGTAAGCTCACGACTTATAAACAGTTCTTCGTTACGTTAGATCTTCCTTATTCTGTTGTCCAGGGGGAGCAGTTAGTACTGAAAATCCTCGTACACAATTATCTTCCTGGATCTGACATACGGCAAGTATCTGTGAAATTGAGCAGTAGCAACGAAAGTTTTAGTTTAGGTACCCACAATAATGGCGATAAAAATACAAAAAGTGTAAGCTGCGGTGCAAAATCTGTGTGTCTCGTCAATTTCGTAATCATACCTTCAAAAATCGGTCGAGAGATGGTAAAAATCCAAGCCACAACCTCCGGCGCGGGCGACACGGTATTCAAACCCTTGCTAGTCACTCCCTCTGGTGAAAAGGTTGTTGTAACGAAGTCCAACGTCTTTCAGAACGACAATTTAGAGTCGAATGGATCTGTTCCGCGATTCAAGATAAATCTTCCCGATGATCGAGTTCAAGGTGCAGACAGCATTAAGTTGTCGTTTTACTCAGATATACTGAGCTCAGCCATAGATCATCTCGAGGATCTCCTCGAACTTCCAGCGGGTTGCGGTGAACAAAATATGTTTCTATTTGCGAACAATTTGGCTGTTCTTCGATATCTCAACGCCACGAATCGTCTCACGCAGCAGGTTAGGGAGAAAGCCGTGAAATTCCTGGTATTGGGTTACCAAAGACAACTCACATTCCGAAATCCCAGAGGATTGTTCTCTGCCTTCCAAAACGATTTAGTAGGGTCGACCACGCTCACCGCCTTTTCCATTCGCTGTTTCTTGGCGGCTAGACATATCATTTCAATTGAAGAACACATTATTACATCTGGTTTATATTTTCTGACGAGAAAATTAGTCAAAGCGCGGCCTAAAAGCGCTCTCTACAAATTTGTTGAAGATGGTGAGTCACATGACCCAATACTTGCTGTTTACAACGATCCAGATGGCGTACTATTAACAGGTTATTGCACGCTCACATTTCTGGAGGCGTACGAAAAAGGATTCGGGAATTTGACGGATTGGGAAGATGTTATCAACAAAGGACGCTTGTACTGGGATTCCTACGATTTATGGAACAAACAAAAGAGCAAAAAAGGTGACCCTTTCGCCGATACTATGTTGACCTACGCCGAATATGCTTGGAATAATGTCAAAGGGAAACCATCACTATTTAGAGGAGACGCTTATTTTGGGAGAATCCAGAGACATTCGAAAACTGAGGGCACAGATCTAAAACACTGGGAGAATAATTCGGAGGATCGGGCGGTTGCCGTGGAGATGACCAGCTACGTCCTTCTTACATATCTTTACCGAAATGAAATTCACGAAGCTCTGCCATTGGTCAGATGGTTAGTCCAGCAGCAAAATCCAAATGGAGGCTTTTATTCTACAAAAGATACCATCATTGGGCTGAATGCTTTGGCGAAGTATGCAGAAATAAATAAAATAAGTACACACAATCCAGATTTGAATCTTCAGGTGAGTATGAGTTTGAGTGAGTTAATGTCTGGTAGTTAGTGAAGCTTAAATTTGAGTTCAGTGGATAACATTTGTTTACCCCTGTGAACCTTAAATTTCATGTTTTTGCAAATATCAACATACTTTTATGTTTAAATAAGAAGTTAATCTTTTCACGAAACAATTAACCAGAAATATCTGAGCAATTTAACTATAAAATTGTACATATTTCGTAGGTCGAAGTCTCACACCTCGAAAATGGACAGTTGGTAAGTCAACCGGATAAAAGTGTGGCAATAACCCCAAATAATGCGGCGGTGTTACATGAAATCATCTTCCCGTCCAATACCACTCACGTTCAAGTTAAAACGACTGGAACTGGAACATTATATACGCAAGTTAGCTGGAGTTACTACGTCAATAAACCAAGGGCTAAAAAGGATTTTGAAATGCGGGTTATCGAGGTAATTAAACGCAATGTTTTCCCTCTATAATCATACTTTCATGATATGACATTTTTATGGGCAGTGCCAAATATGCTTTGACACGTTTCATCAATTACTTTGCCATTAATTTTGCTTCTTGCAATAGCATTATTACAATAATTTTATTATCGATTTAAACTTTAAATGTTTAAAAAATTCAGATTGACGACGTTCCTGGTATGCTGGGTTTGAGGATATGCACTAAATACACTGGGAAAGGTAAGAACAACATGGCCATCATAGAAGTGAATCTACCCTCAGGATACATCTTTGATCCTGAGACTTTGAATGTCCTGAGAAATGTCACACATTGCAAACGACAGGAACTCAAACACCAGAATAAGAAGCTGGACATTTATTTCGATTTCATCCCCAAGGACTCCGAAACCTGCATTTATGTCGAAGCTATTAGATCATTCAAAGTGGGAAAGACCTCGTCTGCTATAGTCAGGGTCTACGATTACTACGAAACTTCAAGGAAAGCAATGGAGTATTACACAGTTCCGGACATCAATTTTTGTGAGATCTGCAAAAACACGCAGGATTGCGATCAAATAAATTGTGTGGATTAAAGATTTCGCTCCAAACGGGTGAAATCAGCCACATATGCTGAAATGTCTAAAAAATAATTTAGCATTTGCATTTGTTAAAAGTGATTCTTCTTCGTCTTTATGCTGTTATTGCCACATGATAAGTGAAGCTACACAATTTTTTCCAACAGTATTTATCGTCGTGCCATTTTTACCTTTCCAGTAAATAGCTAATTATCCAATTGACTGTGTTTTATATCTACGCCAGATTTATTTCCAAAACGTTTCATGACAATTGTCATGATGAATTAAGGATGACAAATTTGGTCTCTGAAATGATTTATGTTCAATTAAATCCATTTTGAGGTACGTTTTCTGGAAAATGTTTATTGTTATCTATATTTTTTAAACGAATTTTAATAATATATTGGCATTGGGAAAAACTCGTGTCGCTCTGTTACGATACCGTATTTTACTGTTGAGACAGTTTTATTTTTTAAATATTGTGAACTGACGAGTGGAACTGACTGTGACAAACTGAGCTCTCTAATAATATTTATGTTTTATTCCATACGTCTCGAGGGGGATATTATTTAAAATGTTGTCTGTTAGTTAATTTTTTTATATAAATATAAATACTTTGATTAAATGTTGACCTTAAGGTGAAATATGGTTTTATTTTGCTAAGAAAC
Organism: Allacma fusca; assembly: GCA_947179485.1. Taxonomy (NCBI): domain Eukaryota; kingdom Metazoa; phylum Arthropoda; class Collembola; order Symphypleona; family Sminthuridae; genus Allacma; species Allacma fusca. The sequence continues at coordinate 57,376,994 of OX359247.1, read as the reverse complement.
GTTGACCATTTTGATATTTCGTTATTATTGTTTTTCCACAAAGCGATTGCTAATTATGGATAACATTTTTACTAGTTGTTGTATTATTCGTGACTCAAATTCATAGTTTTCTAATTGTGCTAATTGTTTCTACAATATGCTGACAAATGTGATAAATTTTTACAATTTATGCAAAGTAGTGTTGAAATGTCAACAAAACGTAATTATGATGCTTGTTGCGAATATTTCGATAAAATATGGTTAAAAATATTCAAAGCACCAAGTATTACATGCAAAGGTTTGTTATGTATATAAAAAATATTATGCAAACATATTTTATTTGGCCAAATATGCAGCTTTATCTTGTACACCAAAATGTTTTAACAAATCACCATTGTGGTGCTAATAAAATTTGCTTAATAAATTTCTATTAAAATCTCTTTTCAATAAAACCATAAATCAGTTCTGAATTTTGTAATTGTACTACCTACACATATAGGGTTTGTCGATTTTTAAATGCCATGGCATAAATGGCAAATTTGGCAGGCAAATTTGGCAGGCATCTAGGGCATTTATTCACATGGGCAAAAAATGATTTTTATGCCATTCTGGCAGAATTGGCACTTAATATTTTTTGCCTTGGCAAAATTGACATAAATTACCGATACACATGGAACGCTCTATTTCCGCCATCATTAGTGCTTACTCCGACCGTGGCTAACTTTAAAATAGGCTAAATTTTAAAAGTACCGGTTTCTCCATGTACGTAGTAGCATGTCATTTGACTTCTTCATGGCACAATACCGCACCTCAACATGACCCGCAAAAGATTTTTCTCGAGAATTTGTTTGTTGCCACAATTTTTGCCATTTTTGCCATGCATTTATTGCCTTTTTGCCCGGCATTTATTTTTAAGGGCAAGGCGAAGGCATAAATTGTTTTTTTTGCCTTGCTGCTGGCAAAAAATACCGGGCAGGCAAAATACCTAAGGCATTTAAAAATCGACAAACCCTATACACATATGTACTGAAAACCCAATGACTTTACTAGGCCACTAATGTTTTGTTTTCGCTTTATTTGAGTGCGTGGATGCTTTCCCCGTTATCGGTATGCACTAATACAGTCAAGCTTACATTAATTTTTATTTGGAGACTTTTAAATTATCCTGACGATGAGTAGAAAATAGATTCTGTGTAGTCCTGTAGCAATTAATCCATACCTTGAATTCAGTTCTAGGGCACATTTGCTAAGATGATGGAAATTAATAGTTGGAGTAATTTCATATGGTTATAGATTTTTCAAGTCACAAATAAATTTTATAGAGTACGCGGGTATGGGAATACATTACAAAACATGTACCTATAGGTATTTGTTAGCCTATTGTTGGCTTCAATATGGTACGTAATAACAATACGTAAATCATACTGTATTACGTTAAAATGTAATCTTCTTAAAAATCTCACACTTAAAACTGGATCAGGCAAGCATGTTTTGTCCTGTTAAATTTAAATATATTGAACCCCATTTGCCTGCAGTTACATCATAATCACGTAGCAGATATGCTCATGCATGTGAATACTGCATTTGATTAAATATGTTCATCCCTACATAAAACAATTTTCACATAGGAATTTGATATACGGAAAGCAAACTGTACATGAAGATGCTGCTGTGTTCAGAAAAGTTAACATAATATCATAACTCTAGTGTAAGAATGACTAGGGTTTGTCGATTTTTAAATGCCATGGCATAAATGGCAAATTAGGCAGGCATATTTGGCAGGCATTTAGGGCATTTATTCACAAGGGCATAAAATGATTTTTTATGCCATTCTGGCAGAATTGGCATATAATATATTTTGCCGTGGCAAAATTGGAATATAATATATTTTGCCTTGGCAAAGTTGCCATAAACTAACAATGTTCATGAAACGCTCAATCTCCGCCATCATTGGTTCTTGGTCCGACCGTGGCTAATTTTAAAATGGACAAAACTTCCGAAGTACCGGTATCTCCGTGCACGCACTAGCAAGGTAAAACTCATCTCATTGTATATTGATACTTGAGTGAGCATCTGTTCATATTATTTTAATTTTCTGTGACTTATCGGCATCTTATTTTACTGCCAGTTATATGGAAACCAAAACGGTGGGATGACCAGAAAATAAAATCTAGTTACACTGGCCACAGTTTCGGGAGCAAGTTCTGGAACGCGTAATCTAACACTTGGATATATACTAAAATAATTTTAGTATGCTTCCAAGTGTTTATTACAGGTTGATTATTACAGATTGAAAACAAATAGCACAGCATTCCCATGTTTATTCAAAATTTTCTCTTTAGAATAATGACATTTTCGAAATTGTATTCATTGTTGTTGAATCTGCTTGAGAGGTTTTTATTCCTCATGGCACAATACTGCATCTCAACATGCCCTGTAAAAGTAGATTTTTTTTGCCATATTTTTTGCCGTTTTTGCCAATAATTTTTTGCCTTTTTGCCTGGCATTTAATTTTAAGGGCAGTCTGAAGGCATAAATTGTTTTTTTTGCCTTGCTGCTGGCAAAAAATACCAGGCAGGCAAAATACCTAAGGCATTTAAAAATCGACAAACCCTAAGAATGACATTTTCTCACTGTTTAAAGGTGACAAATTAATATTCGGGACAGGGCCAATATTATGTCGTTAAAGCGAATGCGAGAGTTTACTCTTCATGTTCTGCGCAGAAAAACTAGGATTTTTGTAAACGATAGTGCGTCTTTAAATATTTTTGATCCTATAAAAAGAATATACTTGAGCAAAAGGACAATACAAAATACACACGTATGCAACACAACAATTTTCTGCACTAATTTAATTACAACGATAATTCCTATAAATACAAATATTTTTCGAGGACAAACGGATGACGATGTTTTAATTCGAACTTACCCGACCGCTAACCACATTAAGTTAAGAATTGCACTCACAAACTGTCTGCTTTTTATGATTTTAAAAATATCTTTCCTGCAAAATGTTTCAACTACAGTATGCTCTTGCCAAGGCAAGATAACTAACATAACCGTTTATTTTCATTGGGCTGAATCATGATACTTCATGGTCGAAAAATTACCATCTGCTAATTAATTCATTTTCAACAATGAATTTAATACAAAAACTAATCCTTAGTGTAGTTCTAATGGTCCTGAAACTCTCAATGGGGAATAACGGAGCTCAAGGAGAAGCAATTTACACAGCAGTGTCCCCACCATTTATCTATCCTCAAACAGATTACATAATAAATGTTTTCTCTTCGGGATCATCTGAGACAGCGTATGAATTTTTCGGGAAAGTAATCTGCGGTAGTTTTACCTACGAAAATAGCGTCAAAACCGTTTCTGATCCCAAGCCCTTAAAATTAAGAGTTCGAATAGATCAAATTGAAGGTACTAGTTGTAAACTTACCTTAATTGCGAAGCAAGAAGGAAATGAGCCTACTGAAAGGAACGCCACAGTTCACATCGGGCGAGAGGATTTTCTTCTGATTCAAACGGACAAGTCCATTTACAAGCCCAAAGACAAGGTTCAGTTCCGAGTCATTTTGCTGGACCGACATGGAAAACCAAAATCGGGGAGAATTGACATCAGATTTCGCGATTCCCAAAGAAACTTAGTGAAACTTTGGAGCAACGTCACATCGGATAATTTTGGAGTAGTCCGAGACAATTTGGAGCTCTCGTATGAGCCCAATCTCGGAAAATGGATAATCGAAGCAAATACACAAAGTTCTAGAAGCAAACAGGTATCCTTCGACGTTCGAGAATATGTTCTTCCGAAGGTTAACGTGGAGGTTGAGTTACCTGATTTTGGCATCATTGATGAATTTCCCAAAAATGTCCCAATAACCGTCAAGGCGAAGTACACTTACGGAGAATCGGTTAAAGGAACGTGCGATGTAAATGTGACTCTTTTTATTAAGGATTGCAACGGAGACAGTCGGAGAGATTTGAAGTCAACCAGTTTCTCCATTGATGGGATCGCCTCACAAAATATCGATGTCAATCCTCGGATTATAGCAAAGGTCAAGAACGGATCGAAGCTGGAGTTCCGAGTCACTGTGACGGAAGCTGTAACAAATAGAAAATATGTGAAAGAAATTTCGATGCCCTTGATTAAATACTCGTATCAAATAAAAGCTGTGGAGAAACTCAGCTATCATCGACATGGACTTCCTTACATCGTCGATTTCCAAATCTTGAATCGCAAGAATGAACTTATAAGGAATCCCGAAAACACTGTAATCATTGAACATAATTTCAAGGAAGCTGTCGCTCCGTATTCTGTTCCAGTGAATGATGGCATCGTATCATGCAACTTTACAGAAACCAACACGTATGGCGATCAACGGTTTATTAAAATCACTTACAAATCATTCGTTCTCAGGTATGTGGTTCCAGAGAGAATGAAGGATTATCGTTATATATCCGCAACCAAAGATGCTCTAGTCCTTGAGTTACTTAACCCAAGTTCAACAAATCAGCAGATCAAGCTGTTGGTGAAGTCCACAGCCTCACTTCGGACCGTCAACTACTTAATAGTCAGTTATCAGAAAATAGTTTCTGCAGACACCGTCCAGCTAAAACCACCAACAAAAATATTCCCATTGAATATCTCCCTTTCGGAAGGATTAAATTCTGATGCAACGATTTTCGTATTCACCTACATTCGTGAAGACTACATCGGGGATTTTGTCAAAATTCAGAAATCATTTCACCCAACAAATACCCTAAAACTAATTTTGTCAAGCGAAAAGGTCGAGCCTGGGAAGAACATGTCTTTGAAGATAGAAGCGAAACCAGAGTCATTGATTACTTTGAGGGCGATTGACCAGTCCGTATTACTTCTAGCTGCAGATTCGGACCTAACAAAGGCAACGGTGGAGGATGAGTACCGTGCAGAAAGTTACCAGAACGGAAACAAGCTACCTTTTGACTTGAAAAGAAGCGGACTTGTTGTTATCACGAATGCCAAGGAATCTCCAGACCATATCGCAAGATTTGAAAGAGATCCTCTGGAAGACGTCTGTACAACTCCGAGACAATCAGGGAGTGAAACACAAGAAATAACTTTCGGTGGTGAAGTTGTACATCGAAGTCATTTCCCTGAGGCTTGGCTGTGGGAAGAAGTTCAAATGGGCAGCTCCAATTATTTGAACAAAAGCTTTACAGCTCCCGACACTCTGACCTCTTGGATCATCTCTGGCTATTCTCTAAATCCTCAGTTCGGTATCGAATTTCTCTCGAAATCCGAAAAACTCACCACTTTCAAGCAGTTCTTCATTACCCTTGATCTTCCTTATTCGGTTGTCAAAGACGAGCAGTTATTACTCAAAATCCTCGTACATAATTATCTTCCCGGATCTGACAGCCGACAAGTATCTGTGAAAGTGAGCAATACCAACGATGATTTTATCGTAGGAAAGAGCAGTGATGGCGGGGAGAATGAAAAAAGTATAATCTGCGATGCGAAGTCTGTGTGCTCCGTCAATTTCGTAATCATTCCATCGAGAATTGGTCAACCAATGCTGGAGATCCAGGCTAGAACCACCGACGCCGGCGATGGGGTTACCCAATCCCTGCTAGTCACTCCCCCTGGTGAAAAGGTTGTTGTCACAGAGTCCAAAGTGTTTCAGAATTCCAATTTGGAGTCGAACGGATCTGTTCCGGGATTTAAAATATATCTTCCCGCTGATCGAGTTCAAGGTGGAGACAGCATCAAGTTAACCTTTTCCTCAGACATTCTTAGCTCTGCCATGGACCATCTCGAGAATCTTCTCGAACTTCCCACGGGTTGCGGGGAACAAAATATGTTTCTATTTGTGAACAACCTGGTTGTTCTTCGATATCTCAACGCCACGAATCGTCTCACGCAGCAGGTTAGGGAGAAAGCCGTGAAATTCCTGGTATTGGGTTACCAAAGACAACTCACATTCCGAACTCCGAGTGGAGCGTTCGCTTCCTTCCAAAACGATTCCGTAGGGTCGACCACGCTCACCGCCTTTGTCGTTCGCTATTGTTTGGCCGCAAAATATATTATTTCCATTGAAGACGACGTTATTACAAAGGGGTTGAAATTTCTGGAGACCAAATTAATCTTAGCACGGCCTCCTAAAGGCACCCTCTACAAATTTGTCGAAGATGTGAATGATGCACAACTGGTTATACGTGATGACCCAAAAGGCGTCCTATTAACAGCTTATTGCACGCTCACATTTCTGGAGGCCTACGAAAAAAGATTCGGGAATTTGACCATTTTGGGAGATATTATTAACAAAGGACGCTTGTACTGGGATTCTTACGGTTTAGCGGTCCCACAAACTGGCAAGAATGATGACTTTAACAAAAAAGCTGATATTATGTTGGCCTACGTCGAATGTGCATGGAATAATGTCAAAGGGAAACCATCTCTATTTAGAGGAAACAAATATTTCATGAGAGCCCAGAAACATGCGACAAACCAAAGTACGGATCTAAAACACTTTGAAACAAATAAGAAGGACCTGGCGGTAGCCGTAGAAATGACGAGCTACGTCATTCTTACATACCTTTACCGAAATGAAACCCACGAAGCTCTGCCATTGGTCAGATGGTTAGTCCAGCAACAAAATCCAAATGGAGGCTTTTATTCTACAAAAGATACCATTATTGGGCTGAGTGCGTTAGCGAAGTATGCAGAAATGACACAAAACCCCGATCTGAATCTTCAGGTGAGTATGATTTTGAGAATCCACATTTGAAATATCAGAGAAGCACAAATGGGAGACAAGATGTGACCTATGATTATGTGCGCTTATGTTATGGAAATTTGAATCTTTTTAGAAAATCTGTCCGTTGTAACAATAAGCCTTGGCCACCTCAACTTTCTATTTTTTCTGTTAATGTTCCCTAATGAATGAAATCAGGAATTTTGATAAGCCCGTAACATGATTGTTTACCCCTAAAAGGGAAAGAACATTTAGTAAAGAATTTAAACACAAAATTGTATATTTTGTAGGTCGAAGTCTCACACAATACCAAAGGACAGTTGGAAAATCAACTGGATAAACGTGTGACAATAACGTCAAACAATGCGGCGTTGTTGCATGAAATAATCTTCCCGTCCGATACAACCGACATTCAAGTTAAAACGACCGGAACTGGAACATTATATACTCAAGTTAGCTGGAGTTACCACATCAATAAAGCAAGGACTAAAAAGGATTTTGAAATCCGGGTTATCAAGGTATTTAAATGCGGTGTCTTTCCACTAAGCATGCATCCATGTAACGACATTTTTATGTACGGTGTTAAATACGTTTTGACGTTTTATATCATTTACTTCGTTTATTTTTTCGCTTGCAATAGTTTTTACAGCGTTTTGCCGTTACAGCCAATTGCAGCGGCAAAAATATGTGGGCATTTCTTAATGTCACAGTATTAATTTGTCTCCTATTTTAAATTTTTATTTTTTCCCCTTATAGAAGCTGTCTCTACAAGCAAACCTTTTCGGTCATACTCCTGTATAACTAAAAATCTACAAAATAGAGCATGACAGTGTAAGAGTTCACATAAATAGAGATTAACACTGTCGATTGGTCACCTGGGTAAGTTCGGTGCGTAGATCAAGAGTCTGAAGGAATTATGACACATAATTTTGGAGACATTAGGGGTCAAAGGTCACGTTCACAACCAATATGATTTCACAGCAGACGTCAGTTCCGTGAGCACTTACAATCAGTTGACTTATTGTCAACCAGTTTCTTTCACTTAACTTGGCTATAAGCAATAAGGACCAACTTTCAAACCGATGTTAGGAGAGAAAAGACATTGATAGATGATGGGTGTAATCTGTATTAAAAATTTGAACCTCACCAAAATAAGCAAGTACATCGAGTAAGCGGGAAAGAGGGGCTCGTGAAACTCACAATTTAGCTGAAATAATTGTAATGTGTTGAAAGTCTTCTTTGACCCCAAAATATCTTCAAAAGTATATAAAAATCTTTCGGATTTGTGAATTAAGCACCAAACTTATCCAATGGACTAATTTTTATTAGAATCTAAAATGAGCTAGTATACTCAATCATATCTGGGAATATATCAAAATATTGTTGACCTTCCAGTGGTCGTGGTCATATAAACGAATATTTTAAGTCATAGTGCATTATAAAAACATCTACCCTTATAGAGCCTTTAAGGCAGTTAAATATTGTTTCTTTTTGTTTGGCATTCTATTCTCTCAGAGTATACTTTAACGAACCTAAAATTATATGAGTACCCGTAATGGGAGGAAAAGGGATGCATTTGCTTCTATAAGGTTGAAAATTCACATGGGCGTAAATTCTTCGAAAGTATTTACCCCAACTTGGACAATATTCTCATTAAAAATTAAGGAATCTATTACAACGAGCATTTGTAACAGCTTCATATTTTTCGTTCGCAATAGTGTTAAAAATATCTGTTATTACAATAATTGTATATTAAGTTGTATGTTTGAAATTTTCAGATTGACGACGTACCTGGGACGCTGGGTTTGAGGATATGCACTAAATACACTGGGAAAGCTAAGAGCAACATGGCCATCATAGAAGTAAACCTACCATCAGGATACATCTTTGATCCTGAGATTTTGAATGCCCTGAGAAATGTCACACATTTCAAACGACAGGAACTCAAACACAAAAATAAGAAGCTGGACATTTATTTCGATTTCATCCCCAAGGAACCCGAAACCTGCATTTATGTCGAAGCCATGAGATCATTCAAAGTGGGGAAGACCTCGTCTGCTATAGTCAGGGTCTACGATTACTACGAAACTTCAAGGAAAGCATTGGAGTATTACAAAGTTCCGGACATCAATTTTTGTGAGATCTGCAAAGACACGCAGGATTGCGATCAAAGAAATTGTGTGGAATAGAGATGCCGTTTCAAAAGGTGGATATAAGAAAAAAATTCTTCGAGATAGTTTCTGGCGGAACACAATTAGGTGGCATGAAATTTGAGGTCTATGGGTAAAACAAATAAGTGGCGATGGTCTTAGATCATTTCGTCAATTAGGGCGGGAGATATCGGACATTTTCGGTTTTTTCACTGTAACCAGGGTAATTCATGAACTGATTAGCCGATTTTAACCCAGTTTTTGCTATTTTGCGAAAACTTTCATTTGAGGTCAGTTTTTTAAATGATTTTGAAATTCAAAAAATAAATTTGAAATTTTGGTCTTTTTTAAAAAAAAATTGAAATTTGGGAAACCACTGAATATTCAATAGGTTGAAAATCGTTCGAAATATGTCAAATGTGTTAAATAAATTTATTTAGCCGATATTCCGGACATTTCACTACTTTACGAAAATTTTCATTGTTTAGAATTTTTAAATTACATCAAAAGCTGACCTGAGCAATGAAATTTTCCATAGAATACCGAAAATTTGGTCAAAATCGGACAACCAGTTTAAGGTTACGGTTGAAAACCGAAAATTCCCGATATCTCCCGCCCCAACGGACGAAATGGTCTACGACCACCGCGGTTATTTTATTTTACCCACAGGCCTCACATTTCATGATACCTTATTGTATTTCGTATAAAGCCTTGCAGGTCATTCCCATATGGTAAGTTTTAACTCATATACAAACATATAACTGTGTACGAAAAAAAATTGATTGTTGTAACATTATTAATTTTCAAGGAAGTAGTTCTTATTTTGATTGCACTTATTTATATCTACTTGTACTTGTAAGCCAGTTTTGTTTCTAAAACATTTTATAGCAATTGACCTAAGGAACTGACGGTGACGAAACTGAGTTTCAGGAATGTTGTTTATGTTCTACTCCTTACATATTTGCTATAGGTTGTCTTTAAAACACTGTGTTAGTTACTTTTTTGCATAAACCGGGAATAAAATATTTACCTTTACGATTAAATTTGTTAATAGTTTGCAAAGAAATGCTCACCATTTAACGTATTGTTACACAAAGTACGTTGTTCTATACTAATGTATAGTTTGGTTAAGATATGCCAAATACAAAGGATTCAATCAAGTACAATACCTGGTTCGATCGTCGTGGTAGCCCCAAATTAAATGTCATTTTAATTTACGGGGTTTCAAAAGTTTGACCGCGATATTTTGAAATAACTGTCAATTTTGACATGCTTTTCGAAACACCTCCGTGATTTTCTGAAATGCGTAAAATGGGAGCAAGTGCAATACGTAGTTCGAACAGTTGTGGTAACCCCGATTTAGATCCTACTGTTAATATGTGCTGTTTTTACTTTACCAGTAATGATTTTCTATGAATGTCCATGATTGGTGGAGCTAAATTTGTTTTGGTAAATTGGTATATTGTTGATTTCTTCAGATACTGATAACAATAAGGTTAGGCCTTTGTTGAAGATGACCTTATAGTAAACTTAGGTTCCGCTGTGTTCGTTTCCAGTTATATATTAATATATATCTATGTATATATTATGCAAATAATATTTTATTTAATAAACTTTGCCCGTCTTGTTTGTTAAATTATTTTTACTCGCCAAAACATTCATGCTACATAATAACATTTGATTACAAATTTCTTGATTTAGAATTTTTAATATCTGTTTTTAATAAAATCCTGGACCAGAGCTTACAGTTAGTTTTTTAGTTGCATTATGTTTGATCTGCATACTACATACTTAGATATGTATACGTAAATGTCGCAAGAAAGTATGTATACTTTCACTGTTACGACATGTCATAATTATATTTTTTTCTTTGCACATTTAAATTTTACTGACTATGAGTAGAACGTAGATTTTGTGTAGTCCAACTTTTAGTCGAAATCCCGAATTCAGTTCAAGCGTACTTATACTTTGAGGCTGGAAATTAACTGTTGCTGTAAATCAACCTGGTTATATATTTTTCAATTCCCACACTCTTAAGAGTGCGGAATGTTGTGTACAAAAATATCAATTTAAAAAAAACTGATCCCTCGGTAAAGAATAATTATATGCAACTAATACATACTGCGAGTTTATTCTCCGTCGCAGCATTAATGCAAAAAGAATATAAAGCTTACACAGTCGCAAATTAGAAGTTACCCAATACCTCTAAAATGAAAGGTAAATATTTAAAATAATTATTTTTTAAGTAATGCAGTGCACTATCGTTTATTAGAATAAGTCTTGCAATAATTAGACATTTTTGACTTTTTAATTGATTACATTAAACTGGAATTCGTATGAGGACATGTCTTTTCTAGCTGGTAGGTCATTTTGGGTCATTTTGACCCTGGACGAGGATTGTTGTGAATCATGAGGTGCAAAAATAGTATTCGGGAGAGTAAATCTACCAAATTTTCGCCATTATAGATAGATGAAAAAAAGCTCACGCTATAAATTACGTCCATAAAATGTTTTAATTTCCTCTACTATTCCACAATTTGAAGTAAAAAGCATAACTTAAGTAAATCTGGAAGCACTAATAATTTATTATAGAAGCATGATTAGCACAGAATTTTAACCGCCGCTTTGATCTAGAATCAAATTTCCCTGTGGCGAGACCTCCTTTGAGGAAAATCCAGTGTCCAGATACTCGGTTCAAGGATTGCCAGGAATGAGTACGAAGTAAACTAATGAACAACTGATGACCATATCGTCGGTGAAAAGCCTAAATTACCTGGATGCAGTCTTGATTAAAAGCAAAATGGTCTAAACACAGGTTTTACTCAAATAAAAGCCTACTGCGTGAATCACATCTTTTACAGTGGCTCCGCAAGCTGTTCATTTTTCTTTTGAACAAAAAAGTATACATATATACCACTTCTCCTCTTCACTTATACTCAGGCGCGTAGCCAAGGGGGGGGGGCAATTGACCCCCCCCCATTCGAAATAAAATACTCTCAAATCACTCAAAAAGTTAAAAATAAATCAGTCCATACCGAGAAATGCAAACCTTTTTAGTGATTTGACAGTACAATTTTTTTTATTTGTAAAAAAAATCACTTCGAAACTCAACATATGCAGTATTCCATGTAAATATCTGTGTATAAACAGCATAACTCTAGAATCACCCATGAAATTTGCATGTTTCGTGTGAATGATTTATTACCCACGGCTCCTCCCGTCATTAATTGACCCATCCATACGCGCGAAAATCGTATCGCAATGTTTGTCCATTGCGAGAGCAAAGGATTTCTAGATCAATAAATTTCTATCGAAATGGAAAAGCATTTCGATACGATTTTCGCGAGTATGGATGGGTCAACTTTTGACGGGAAGAAGCCGTGGGTAATAAACCATTCAATAAAGAGACGTTTTGGGTGATTCTAGTGTATATTTTTATTGTGTTCATCCTTGTTTAGCGGGTGATTTGAATGCATTGCGAAATCCCGATTTCACTTTGACCTTTGCCTCGTCGATTTGACTTCAACCTTCAACGGCAACAAAAGTATGGTAACAGCGGCTTTAAATATTTTCATATTAAAAGCTTTTAGCTTCTGTAACTTACACGCATCGCTTCGAGGGAAGTTTTAAGCTCGATAGAATTATTAAATTAGTGAATTGTATTTAATTCTTCATTATGAAAAGATCAAGCACGCCTGATATCCGCAGTTTCTTTTCGAAGCAAAGACGTGTGTCACAGGAACAGTAGGTTAAGCACCAGCTGAAACGATAGAAGCGAACCGAGGTCTCGAAATTCCCCGAAATCTGATCAAGCCCAATTAAAAATCTGGTCCAAAATTATTCAAATTTGATGGAATCGTAAAACGTGGAGAATTTTAAAATCTGAAATTCAGTTTGCAAAATTTGATGCGTTTTACATTCGTGAATTGGATTTCCCATAGAATGTGTCAGTTTACATATGTACGTTCTAATTAATGTTGCCCCCCCCCTTGGCCAATTCCTGGCTACGCGCCTGCTTATACTGTAATATTTTAGTTTAAAATAATCTTCACGGACCGGATTACAAAATTTCGAGAAATCAATTCTCGGTGGAAGTATCTCAGGACCTCGGAAAAGTTCAATATGACAGACATGGTATCTGGGTCATAATGTTTGAAGAATCGACTTGTACTCTATAGCGCAATAAAAAATAAAAAATACCGAATCCTACTCAAAATTCTGCCTAGACATTAAAAATGAGTTTTTTTTAGTTTCCACAAATTGTACATTACTGTAGAATAGAGGAGCACTTATAGTGGCTTCATTTATATGCATACTCGTTAGCCAATATTAATTTAAAACACAACTTATCAAAGTTATTCAGTTACAACTGGATCTGGCAAATGTTATGTAAAAATTGAAAAAAAAACATTTATTTCCTCGTTTTTATCTCATAGGCACGTGGCAGCTGGACTGATGTAACAAACTTATTCAAAGGATTTTATAACATAATATATCAGGATGGCTTTGTATTCATTCCTTGCTGTAGAAGTCAGATTATTTGCACTGTGGTTTTTTGTAATTATATTTTTTTCTTTCTCATCAACTGCCCTTGACCGTTCAATATCACACTTCTGAATATGAGTTTTATTCCACTTATTCTGGAGAACTCTTCTATGCACCACAGTTTGTTACGGAAGGGTGTCTACATGTTTTACTTTGCATAAACACATTACACTTAATGGTGTGTCAATTACAATTAGAGGCAAAACCTAATTGCAAATGAAGGCTGTAAGAGCTGATGAGGGTTAATTCAACTATTAATTACAATTTTTTTTTAAATTAACGTTGTGAGTAATGTACATAATTATGTATGTGAATGTTGTTGTCCCTACCGAGAAAATTTTTACAGGGAGATCCACTGTAACCAAATGCAGTGTGCACATGTGACTATATTGTAAGTTAGCATATAAGAATAAATATCAATATGTGCTTTGAAAGTACAAGTAAAATATCCTGTTTACAAATGTGTCTAAATACACATACCATTCTCTATATACGAGACACCCTGAAGGAATGTTTGATTGTAACAATGATATTTTCTTACAAGGCGAGAAATTAAAATTCAGGTCTAAGAAAACGTTGTCAGTAATTTCTGCTCTTATAAAGAGATATAATTAGTGCGGCTGTTGCGACTTGCGACAAGGTTCAACATATTGTGCGTTCCCACAAGAACAAAATCAGCATTGTCGCAAAGTACAGTTTGTGTATCCCATTACATATTTGGACCCCATATAACAATAATATTTGAGACAGTGAATTAATTAGAGTAAGCACAGTTCTTAATAATCCCATTTATCTGATGACATTTCCTAGTAATTGAAATGGATTTGACAAGGCAACGGATGCTGATAATTTAGTTCGAACCGACCCAACCGCGATCCACATGGAGTAATGAATTGCGTCAACAAATTTTATCTTGTGTTGACTACACTTTCCTTTCTGCAAATTATTTCATGTACAGTGTACTCTGGCTATTCTTGATTCATTTATATAATTGCATCTTCGTCATATGGCCAAGAATACATGGAGAATTTTTTCATCCTTCACAATGTTAAATTTGCTATTTGACACTATTTTTATGACATTTAATAATGACGAATTTACTTCTTCTGGGGAATTCAGTACAATTTGAGTTTTCAGTATGTATTTCCCAGACTATCTATTTTAAGCTATGGTTACTTAGGTTCAAGCGTAACCATGTCTCAGATTCTCAGAAACGTATTTAGCGACAAGAGACAACTGATAAAATCAAAGCCATGACTTTAACTTGTCAACGAAAATTTCCACTGTAGAAGTTAAAATGGAAGCAAAGACGTTCGTTCTCTAAAAACAATTCCGGGGCTAATTCATTCCTAACAATGAATTTAATACAAAAGCTAATCCTTAGTGTAATCATACTGGTCCTGAAACTTTCATTGCAAAATAAATGCGTCCATGGAAAAGCAATTTACACGGCAGTGTCTCCACCATATATATACCCACAGTCCGAGTATATTATCCGAGTTTTCTTTTCGGGAACAGATCAAACTGAGTTGGAATATTATTCCGCCCATGTAAACTGCGGCCGTTTTAACTATAATAGTACAGCCAAACTCAATCCTGATGGCAAGCCCACGATAGTCAGCGTTAGTGTAGGTAAAATCCAAGATACCGGTTGTAATTTGACCTTAATAACTACGACGCAAGGGGGAACCGAGCGTACTGAAAAGACTACCAGAATTCGAATCGGTCGCGAGGATTTTCTTCTGATTCACACGGACAAGCCCATTTACAAGCCCAAAGACAAGGTTCAGTTCCGAGTCATTTTGCTGGACCGACATGGAAAACCAAAATCGGGGAGAATTGACATCAGAGTTCGCGATTCCCAAAGAAACTTAGTAAAACTTTGGAGCAACGTCACATCGGATAATTTTGGTGTATTCCGAGACAATTTGGAGCTCTCGTATGAGCCTAATCTCGGAAAATGGACAATCGAAGCAAATACACAAAGTTCTAGAAGCAAACAGGTATCCTTCGACGTTCGAGAATATGTTCTTCCGACGGTTAACGTGGAGGTTGAGTTACCTGATTTTGGCATCATTGACGAATTTCCGACAGACGTCCCAATATCTGTCAAAGCTAAGTACACTTACGGAGAATCTGTCAAAGGAATGTGCGATGTAAATGTGACACTTTTTAGTAAGGATTGCAAAGGAGGCAGTCGAAGAGATTTGAAGTCAACCAGCTTCTCCATGGATGGGATCGCCTCACAAAATATCGATGTCAATCCTCGGATCATAGCAAAGGTCAAAAACGGATCGAAGGTGGAGTTCCGAGTCACTGTGACGGAAGCTGTAACAAATAGAAAATATGTGAAGGAAATTTTCATGCCCTTGCTTAAATACTCGTATCAAATAAAAGCCGTGGAGAAACTCAGTTATCATCGGCATGGACTTCCTTACATCGTCGATTTCCAGATCTTGAATCGTAAGAATGAACTTATTAGGAATTCCGGAGACACTGTGATCATTGAGCATAATTTCCAGGAAGGTGTCGCTCCGTATTCTGTTCCGGTGAAAGATGGCATCGTATCATGCAATTTTACTGAAACCAACACGGATGGCGATCAACGGTTTATTAAAATCACTTACAAATCATTCGTTCTCAGGTATGTGGTTCCAGAACGGATGAAAGATTACCGTCGAATATCCGCAACCAAAGATGCTCTAGTCATTGAGTTACTTCCACGAAGTTCAATAAATCAGCAGATGAAAGTTCTGGTGAAGTCCACAACCGCACTTCAGTCCGTCAACTACTTAATAGTCAGTTATCAGAAAATAGTGTCTGCTGACACCGTCCAGCTAAAACTACCATCAAAAAGCTACCTACTGACCATCCCCGTTTTACAAGGATTAAGTTCTGATGCAACAATTTACGTATTCACTTACATTGATGAAGACTACATCGGAGATTTTGTCAACATTCAGAAATCTTTTGACCCAACAAATACTCTAAAACTAATTTTATCAAGTGAAAAGGTCGAGCCGGGGAAAAACATGTCTTTGAAGATAGAAGCGAAACCAGAGTCATTGATTACTTTGAGGGCGATTGACCAGTCCGTATTACTTCTAGCTGCAGATTCGGACCTGACAAAGGCAACGGTACAGGAAGAGTACCGTGGAGAAAGTTACCAGAACGGAAACAAGCTACCTTTTGACTTGAAAAGAAGCGGACTTGTTGTTATCACGAATGCCAACGAATCTCCAGACCATATAGCAAGATTTGAAAGAGATCCTCTGGAAGACGTCTGTACATCTCCGAGAAAATCAGGGAGTGAAACACAAGAAATCACCTCCGTTGGTGAAGTTGTACATCGAAGTGATTTCCCCGAGACTTGGCTATGGGAAGAAGTTCAAATGGGCAGTTCCAATTATTTGAACAAAAGCTTTACAGCTCCCGACACTCTGACCTCTTGGATCATCTCTGGCTATTCTCTAAATCCTCAGTTCGGTATCGAATTTCTCTCGAAATCCGAAAAACTCACCACTTTCAAGCAATTCTTCATTACCCTTGATCTTCCTTATTCTGTTGTCAAAGACGAGCAGTTATTGCTCAAAATCCTCGTACATAATTATCTTCCTGGATCAGACAGCCGACAAGTATCTGTGAAATTGAGCAATACCAACTATGGTTTCATTTTAGGAAAGAGTAGTAATGGCGGCGAGAATGAAAAAAGTATAAACTGTGATGCGAATTCCGTGTGCTCCGTCAATTTCGTAATCATTCCATCGAGAATTGGTCAACTAATGCTGGAGATCCAGGCTAGAACCACCGACGCCGGCGATGGGGTTACCCAATCCCTGCTAGTCACTCCCCCTGGTGAAAAGGTTGTTGTCACAGAGTCCAAAGTGTTTCAGAATTCCAATTTGGAGTCGAACGGATCTGTTCCGGGATTTAAAATATATCTTCCCGCTGATCGAGTTCAAGGTGGAGACAGCATCAAGTTAACCTTTTCCTCAGACATTCTTAGCTCTGCCATGGACCATCTCGAGAATCTTCTCGAACTTCCCACGGGTTGCGGGGAACAAAATATGTTTCTATTTGTGAACAACCTGGTTGTTCTTCGATATCTCAACGCCACGAATCGTCTCACGCAGCAGGTTAGGGAGAAAGCCGTGAAATTCCTGGTATTGGGTTACCAAAGACAACTCACATTCCGAACTCCGAGTGGATCTTTCTCAACCTTTCAAAACGATACCATCGGGTCCACATCGCTTACTGCGTTTGTCATTCGCTATTTCTTGGCATCTAGACATATCATTTCAATTGATGAAGACGTTATTACAAAGGGGTTGGAATTTTTGGAGACCAAATTAATCAAAGCACGCCCTCCTAAAGGCATTCTCTACAAATTTGTCGAAGATGGTCATGTGAATGTTTCAAAACTTGCGCTTCGCAAAGATACAAAAGGCGTACTATTAACAGCTTATTGCACGCTCACATTTTTGGAGGCCTACGAAAAAGGATTCGGGAATTTGACCATTTTGGAAGGTATTATCAGCAAAGGACGCTCTTACTGGGATTCCTACGGTTCAACGAACCTAACGGGCAAGAATTATGACATTGAAGCTGACATTATGCTGACCTACGCCGATTATGCATGGAATAATGTCAAAGGGAATTCATCTGTATTTAGAGGAAAGGAATATTTTGTGAGAGTCCAGAAACATGCAACAGCTCTAAACATGGATCTAAAACATTTTGAAATAAATAAGGAGGATCTGGCGGTAGCTGTAGAAATGACCAGCTACGTCCTTCTTACGTATCTTTATCGAAATGAAACCCACGAAGCTCTGCCATTGGTCAGATGGTTACTGCAGCAACAAAATGCAAATGGAGGGTTTTATTCTACGAAAGATACCATCATTGGACTCAGTGCCCTTGCCAAGTATGCAGAAATGACGTATAAACCACACATCAATCTTCAGGTTAGTGTGTTACAGTTCAAATCTCCTAAAACAAAATTTGTCGAATATTTCCGTGGTTGTTCAAATCATATCTTGGGCTCAATTTCAATAATATGTTGAGATTACTCTCAATTTCATGCATTACTTCTAATGTTTGACCCCGGAGAAAAATCAGTGTTACCTTCAGCGACTTGATTGTTTCGTTTGAAAAACATTGTCGTATAGTTGGTACAAAATATATTGTAAATAATGGGGAGAAACCTAAATAGGCACAAGTCTCATTAATTTCAAAATTCTAATGCAAAATTGTATATTTCATAGGTCGAAGTCTCGCACTTCGAAAATGACAAGCTGGTAAGTCAACCGGATAAACATGTGGTGATAATGTCAAACAATGCGACGTTGTTACATGAAATAATCTTCCCACCCAATACCACCCACGTTCAAGTTAAAACGACCGGAACTGGAACATTATATACTCAAGTTAGCTGGAGTTATCACGTGGATAAACGAAGGAGTAAAAAGGATTTTGAAATCCGGGTTATCAAGGTAATTAAACGCAATGTTTTCCCTCTAATTATTCTTTCATGATACATTCTTATGGACAAAGCCCATTATGTTTTGACACGTTGCATCAATTACCTCGTCATTAATTTTGTTTCATGCAATAACACTACAATAATTTTATTATTGGTTTAAATTTTAAACGAAGGACTGGAAAGGATTTCGAAATCCGGGTTATAAAAGGTACATAATTAAACTAACATTCCGTTACAACATAGTTACTCCTATAGTCGAATTTTTTTCAGCAGTGTCAAAGTAATCTGACATATGGACACTTATGCCAGCAAAATGTTTGCTTAATGCAAGAGCATCTGGCAGTGAAGAGACAAAATGAATTACGTGACAGGACAAAGGAAATGATGACTTTCTGCTCAAGGGGAAAGTTAATTAACAGAGAAACATCTGGAGGGAAGGAAAATGGGCCACAGAAATACCGATGGTTTCGAATCTGTTACCCCCTTGGGCTATATAAGGACGATAACCAAAAATGTGTAACTCCCGCAGTTTCACAAAAATTATTTTGTACATTTCTTAAAGTTTGTTTCATTGAGTTAGTTCAACAATAATAATTTATTGTTCTACTCACAAAATAGTAGCAATTATTGCTGTTACAATCATCGAGAACCTGACGAAAAGTCAAGATTTTTTAAGCATTTCAAATATTTAACATTTTTATGCCCCACAATTTTTTCCCACACATCTTTTGACACTGCTTTAAGAAATTTTCAGTGACTTTCAGACGAGCTATTTCGCAGAACTCCACGTTGGTCTTGACCCGTGAGAACAGAGGGCACGCTTGGGTAAATTCTTTTTCTGGGGCACGGATATCAACATTATTGTTTGTAGTAAATTTTAAGGGGGTTCATTTGAACCTATACTGACAACTTCCTAAATAAAAAATTCCAGTTGTGAGAACCAAACGTTAGGCAATCAGAAAACAACAACAAATATTTACATTTTAAATTATTTATAAACCTGGTCTCACGTTTTCAGTTCCTAGGATCACATGGTTGATTTAGGAAGATGATATTATACTAAACCAATCCCCTTGAAATTTGTTACAGACTCAGAATTAGAGCTTCCAATGTGTTCAACATTTTTGTTCCGTAGGAAATTCCGTTCCGTTCCGAAACCTACAAATAATATTGGTCCCGGTTCCGTTCCGGCCGTCGGGACATCGGAACATTTGAACTGACACCGTTCGGAACGAATCAGTAAAGTATTTTTTCCGTTACAGGTTGTGTTCCGTTCCGTATTATGCTAGTTTTTCCGTTCCGAACCCGTTCCGTTCCGAAATATCCCGGAATTGTTCACAACATATACGTGAAATGCGTGTACAAATTACTGGCAACTTAATATACATGATATACTTTTAATAGATTGGATGCTAGGGAATGCTATTATTTAATTATATAAAATAGTATTTAATAATAATTAGGCCATATAAAAAGAACTACTGTGCAGTATTACATAATTATTATTAATTATTTTTTAATAATCAATATTTGTAGCGTGTGGATTTCAATGGCCTAACAGTGTTAATTTAATGCCAGCTTGCTTCATTGCTGCTAATAATTTCGATTTCAGAATTTTCATTTCGAGAAAAATCGCCCATGCCCATGTTTATTAAACAAAAGTAGTTATTCTGTTGATTTTCATGGAAAACGATACTCGCATTACATATAAGCATTTGCGTAAATTAAATCTGTGTTCATCCAATTTCGTTATTTTGGCAAAAAAACTGCTTACAAGCCAGAGCGATAAGAAATGTGTTTCCATTCTAGTTGAACGATGGAGCGACACTTCAGAAATTGTACCGTGATCGGTTCGGAACGGAACAGAACAATTCCGCTTTCCGATGACATAAATTATATGGGACATTTTTCGTACCGATGCTCTGAACCGTCCCGGTCCCAATATTATCGGTACAAGTGCTCATGTTCCGGTTTTGTCCCGATTCAATGACGGAACCAAAAAGAATGTTCCGAAATTGTTCCGTTCCGTTTCCGAACACGGAACTTCGGGATTTCGGAAACCCGAAGGAAGCTCTACTCAGAATTTCGAATTGTTTTTATGGAGGAAAGACTTTTCATGGAAAAAATGTCATTGAATTCAGGAACTCTCCGTTTCCACATCGTTGTTTCTGAAGATGAGTTTCCCCAACGTTGCCCTCTTTCTGCACGGGACATGTACACAGTTTACAACATAGAAACGTGCTGTATGGGTTTTCTGAAAACCAAACAGATCCTATAATCCAATACCGAAAATTAATCTGGAACAAAAGTACTAAAAATAAATAAGCAAATAAATTGAAACATTTGGAACTTCCGAAATTTGACATTTTCCTAAACAATCCTAACATTGCTCAACTGTCTTGGCCGGTGTATCCAGTTTTTGATAATGTACTTGAAAATGCGGGATTCATATGGTTTTTGTAACCGTCCCTGATGTGTTCTAGGGGGAGACAAGAGATATCAAGCACCCTGTACATGGAATTTTAACTAGTAGCAAAATAAACTACGTACATGGGAAACAGTATGCACAAGTTCAAATTTTCGGATAAATTATACCATTTTCCTTTTAATCATAAAGGAATCTAATCCATCTTCTTTCTTTACCAAAATAACAAGTGATAGTGACAGTTCGGAACTGCTGCCTTCGCACGGGCATTTTAAAGAGTTAGATATCGTTCCTATTAGGAATGCTCCTGTAGGAAGTGTATTTTAGCGTCCCTAATTATAAAGGAACCCCTAAAACAGGAAAAAGAATAATTGCTAAGCTTTTGTGAGTAGAAAAAATATTTTTGTCACAAATGAAAATTCGTCGTAGCTGTTTACCCCAACCATGGTTTTATTAAATGGTTCATTAAAATGAGCTCACTATACATTTTTAATAGCTACACGTTCTCATTAACAATACTGCTGAAAATACGATTATTGTCATTGATTTTAATCTTACATTTTTATGGACAATGCCAAATATGTTTTGACACGTTTCATCAATTACCTCATCATTAATTTTGCTTCTTGCAAAAGCATTAGTAAAATAATTTTATTACTGATTTTTTTAAATGTTTGAAAGTTTCAGATTGATGACGTTCCTGGTATGCTGGGTTTGAGGATATGCACTAAATACACTGGGAAAGCTAAGAGCAACATGGCCATCATAGAAGTAAACCTACCCTCAGGCTACATCTTTGATCCTGAGGCTTTGAATGACCTGAGAAATGTCACACATTTCAAACGGCAGGAACTCAAACACCAAAATAAGAAGCTGGACATTTATTTCGATTTCATCCCCAAGGACCCAGAAACCTGTATTTATGTCGAAGCCATGAGATCCTTCAAAGTGGGGAAGACCTCGTCTGCTATAGTCAGGGTATACGATTACTACGAAACTTCAAGGAAAGCAATGGAGTCTTACACAGTTCCGGAAGTTAATTTTTGTGAGATCTGCAAAGACACGCGGGATTGCGATCAGCAAAATTGTGTGGACTAGAGATGCCGTCTCAAAAGTGAGATATAAGAAAACATATGCTGAGAATTCTTAAAAATTAATTGCATAATTAAACATTTGCATTTTTTAATAGTGATTTTACTTCATCTTTATGCTTTTATTACCATGTAATGATTATCTCAACAGAAAATTTTCCAAATGATTTATAGTCTTACCATTATTAGTTGTTAAATAAACTGTTTATTATTCTTTTAGCTCCATTTTACATATAATTGTATGTCAGTTGTATTTCTCATGCATTTTTACTGACGGTGATGAAACTGGTCTCTGTAAGTATATTTCTGTTCAATTAGTTATCCTTTCCAACATGTTTCATTGGAATTGTTGACTATTTGTTAAATTAATATTTTGTTATTAGGTTTTTTTATTTCATTTTGCTAAGAAATTTTGACTATATAATTAATCAGTGTATTTTCCCGTAAAATGCTGAACAGTTAATGAAAATTACCAAAGGATTTATTGGCTACCTTTTTCTGAATTTTTTTAATTTTTTTCCCACAAAATGCTGACCATTGCTTAAATGTCCATGGTAAAAGAATTGTTGCTATATAATGGTGACCAGGATTGAAAATTGTTCATATGTACATGTACAAAAATAAACGAATTACTGAAACAGCCTCACTCATAGTTCACCATTTGGTAAAGTTTAGTAAAATTGGTGTAAAATGCTAGTCATACAGTATGGATAGATAATAATTATCTGCCCACACTGTACGACTATCATTTTTGCTGACATTTTGGTATTGTTCACCATTATATCCAAATATTGTTTAAAATTACCTAATGATAATAATAAATTCGGATTTAGCCCTTTTCAGACTAATGCTTCATTAGGCAGGCAAATGTTTATTTCCGTTTCATTATATTTGTAAATACATACAAATTCCAGAATATTTTAGCACGCCACATAATTATTAAGACATTTTTGTTTAATTTCTTGATTGTATATTCTTGCATAATCAATACCAGTTAGAATCCTGAAAGACTTACGATCGTAACTTCAGTCGCAACTCTCGAGTTACGATAGTTGGGATTCTAAAAACATTTTGAAAATCGCAAGTTCTCAGAAAATCGCAAAAGTTGTCGTAACTTTACGACAACTAAATAGCAGTCGTAGGTACTTACGATCAAGCATTCTTTATATAGCGGGGTTCATTTGAAACCCCCTCCACACCAATCCACAACCCCTCCACACCCCCTCCACACCCCCTCCACACCCCCTCCACAAACCCCTCCACACCCCCTCCACACCCCTCCATATCCCATCCACACCCCTCCATATCCCATCCACACCCCTCCATATCCCATCCACATCCCCTGCACACCCCATCCACATCCCCTAAACATCCCTGCACATCCCCACCACATCCCCTCCACATTTCCTCCACGTGGAGGGGAAGTGGAGGGGTTATGTATTTGAAGGGAAGTGGAGGGGTTATGTATTTGAAGGGAAGTGGAGGGGAAGTGGAGGGGTTATGTATTTGAAGGGAAGTGGAGGGGAAGTGGAGGGGTTATGTATTTGAAGGGAAGTGGAGGGGAAGTGGAGGGGTTATGTATTTGAAGGGAAGTGGAGGGGTCATGTATTCGAATGGGAAGTGGAGGGGTTATGTATTTGAAGGGAAGTGGAGGGATTATGTATTCGAAGGGGAAGTGGAGGGGTTATGTATTTGAAGGGAAGTTGAGGGGAAGCGTATGGATAATGTATTCTAAGGGGAAGTGGAGGGGTTATGTATTTGAAGGGAAGTGGAGGGGAAGTGGAGGGGAAGTGGAGGGGTTATGTATTCGAATGGGAAGTGGAGGGGTTATGTATTTGAAGGGAAGTGGAGGGATTATGTATTCGAAGGGGAAGTGGAGGGGTTATGTATTTGAAGGGAAGTGGAGGGGAAGCGGATGGATAATGTATTCTAAGGGGAAGTGGAGGGGTTATGTACTCGAAGGGGAAGTGGAGGGGTTATGTATTTGAATGGAAGTGGAGGGGAAGTGGAGGGGTTATGTATTTGAAGGGAAGTGGAGGGGTTATGTATTTGAAGGGAAGTGGAGGGGTCATGTATTCGAATGGGAAGTGGAGGGGTTATGTATTTGAAGGGAAGTGGAGGGGTTATGTATTCGAAGGGGAAGTGGAGAGGAAGTGGAGGGGAAGTGGAGGGGAAGTGGAGGGGAAGTGGAGGGGAAGTGGAGGGGAAGTGGAGGGGAAGTGGAGGGGAAGTGGAGGGTGCTTTGATAAATTCGTTTTTATATTTTTTGCCATTTGCACTCCTTAAACGTTGAATTGGTTTGTAGAGAAAAACAATACGTGAAACTGATAGAAAGGACAAATGGGAAGAATTTTATGGCTTATTGGATGGCTTAAGATTCGAAATTTTGACAGCCAATCAGATCGTCCGTTACATGCTTAAGATTCGTAAATGTGATCGTAGCTACGATATACTTGCGATCGTTTTTGAGAATATTAAAATTTGAAAATCGTAGAGGCATCGTACGACACCTGTCGTAAGTACTTACGAAGTCGTAACTTGCGATATCGCAAATTCTGTTCGAGAATAACCCCCCTGAACTTGATTAAATTAAAGAATGAATAATTATTACAAATATACCAACAAAAATAATCTTGTTGGGAACGCGGTCACAGAAAACCCAGGACGTGCTTCCCAATGTAAAATGTGGAAATAATTTTAAACTTACAGAACCGCAATCAGAAGTTTAGCATTATCCTTAAAATCGAAGATAAATATTTTTAAGAATTTACGCTTATTGTAATACAGTGCTCTATAAGAGTAAATTCCGATAGTAATTTAGAGAAGCAACCAAATTTGATTTGTACACAATAGTAAGTACCAGCATGTTCTGTAAAGCGATAAACTGCATTAGGGTAGAGCTTTGGTTGAGCTTTGTCATACTAATGGAGGAACTAATCTTCCAATGATGCTTCCTAATAGTGCGCTTCCACTGTACATTAAAATTTTTTGAATACATTTAAGTCAAGCCATAATGTCTATGTACAATCCTTACTGCAAGTATAGAAACATTCCTGATTTTATGAAATTAATTTTTATAGTTTTAAGTTTTAATTTTTTATGTTTACAATAATTTTTAGAGAATTTAAAAGTTAGGCCTGCTGTTCGTAAATTATTGACAATTTGATTTTTAGAACACCCATACCTAAAAGTATTTTCTAAAAAAAAATCAAAATAATATGTACATCCACATTTTGAGAAAAATTCAATTGAATTTAATAGAGCATAATTATTAAATCTTATTTATTAATTTAGTAAATAATTCAAATACAAATTCCAATTAATGTTCACCATAATAACTCAATAATTTGGGTCTCTGGCTATCAATGTGAGGTAAGGTTGATGAACTGTTTGGAAAGCTAAAATAAAATAATTATTTTTTCTCCTGTTTCTTATTCTCTTTCAATCTTACCTCACAGTTTTTGGCGTGAAGACAACAATTTTTGAGTTAGGACGACGACGTTAGTCTCGTATGAATTATCATAAAATTTACTACATTTATTACTTTCTTTGTGAAATATTTTTAGGAACGCCAAGCCTTCCATGAAAAACTGCATATTTTGAAGTGAGTTTTTGCCACCGTCTCTCCTCAGGCTAAATTTCACCAACCATACTCCCTGTTCGTACGGATCATGTCTACAATTGTAAACGTAGAGGCTTGTGTGATAGCTACCTGGAAAGCCCGCAAAATTGGTTACAAATAAAACTTTATCAAAAAAATTGTGAGTTGAAATAAACACCTTCTGAATGCATAATCCTTAAAAATAACCTAATCTTGGTTCATGTCCGTGACCCATGTGGATGGAAAAATTGGCTGAGGTCAATGATGTTTCTAGGAAATCTGGAAAATTATTTCCTACAAACTGGGAAAATAAAATATTCTATGAGCTACTCTCTGACGTGGGATCGAGGGTGAGAGAAAGGATATGAAGTACTCAGTATATCAACTGACAATTAAAATTACGCACGGGTGTGATGCATTCATGTTGAAAATCCCAACGTAATGCATTCTACTGCAGCATGTTTCACTCTCGCAATAGGAGTACCTCGAAAAGGTTAAAATATTTCTCTGTAAATTGCACACCGACAAAGTTTGAACAGATAAAAATTAACAGCGTATTGAACGACGGGTCTGCACCAATATTCTACTCCAAATAAACACTGCTCGTAAAATGGGGTCTAGAATAATTAGAGCGAGAGTATACTCAAGTGATTTTTTACTCGTTAGCTGCTATAAATACATTCTTAGGGGAAAATTTTATTTGTACGTATTTTTACGTGAAATATTACACAGGACTTTTACTATAAACAAAGGTCACTGGATGCACGCTACTATAACATTTAATAATAAAAGCTATCATATAATTATAAATGAACATGAGCATCGTCAGTACAAGCATACCTTGTGGATAAATTTTGTCAAATATAAATTGTTGTATTACATGTATTGTTGTATCTATGTATAGATACTGTATACACATTGTCGTAAACGACAATATATTTTCAAATATTTTTGATCCTATATAAAAATTGTTGTATCAGTGAGGCGATACTGTAGTTAAAGTACAAATAAAAAATTTCAACGCCCGTACAGCAGCAATTCTCACTAATAATTGTCAATGACATTTCCTACTAAGTGAAATTGATTTGAAGGACAAACGGATGTCGATAAGTTAATCCCAACTTCCACGACCGCTAACCCCATTCAGTAATGAATTGCTTTAATAAACTGTCTCTTAGGACTGATTACAATTTACTTACTGCAAATTGTTTCAACTACAGTGCACGCTGGCTATACCTGGATCATTTATATAACCGCATCTTCTTCATAGGGCTAACAATATGGGCAGAAATTTCTAACTATAGTCACTTTTATTCTGTTATTTTAAATTATGGGATATTTGTATGTCCAAATTATTTTCTTCTAGGATACCTCAACCAAATGGCGTTCTCTGTAATTGTTTCCAAGTCTGTTTAGTTCAGGCCTAGTTTGTTTAGGTTGAAGCAAAACCATAGCTCAGTTACTCAGAAAAGTATTCAGGGGACAAGAGACAGACCATAAAGTCGAAGCTATAAAGATGGTCAATGAAAATGTACCTTGTAGAGGTTAAAATGAAATCAAAGGAGTTCATTCCCTAAAACCAATTCCAGGGTTAATTAAATTCTAACAATGAATTTAATGCAAAATCTAATCCTTTGTTTAGTTCTATTGGTCCTGAAACTCTCATTGGGAAATAACGGAGCTCAAGGAGAAGAAATTTACACAGCTGTGTCCCCACCATTTATCTATCCTCAAACAGATTACATAATAAATGTTTTCTCTTCGGGTTCATCTGAGACAGCGTTTGAATTTTTCGGGAAAATAATCTGCGGTAGTTTTACTTATGAAAATTTCATCAAAACCGTTTCTGACGGCAAGCCTCTAAAATTGAGCATTCGAATAGATCAAATCGAAGGTACTAGTTGTAATCTTACATTAACGACGAAGCAAGGAGGAAATGAGCCTACTGAAAAAAGTGCCAGAGTTGCAATCGGTCGAGAGGATTTTCTCCTGATTCACACGGACAAACCGATTTACAAACCCAAAGACAAGGTCCAGTTTCGAGTCATTTTACTCGACCGACATGGAAAACCAAAATTGGGGAGAATCGACATCAGAGTTCGCGATTCCCGAAAAAACTTAGTCAAACTTTGGAGAAACGTCACATCGGATAATTTTGGTGTATTCCGGGACGATTTGGAGCTCTCGTATGAGCCTAATCTCGGAAAATGGATAATCGAAGCAAATACGCAAAGTTCTAGAATCAAACAGGTATCCTTCGACGTTCGAGAATATGTTCTTCCGAAGGTTAACGTGGAGGTTGAGTTACCCGATTTTGGCATCATTGACGAATTTCCCAAAAACGTGTCGATATCAGTCAAAGCGAAGTACACTTACGGAGAATCTGTTAAAGGAACTTGCGATGTAGAGGTGGTGCTTGTTTCTCAAGATTGCAACGGAGACCATCGGAGTAATATGACATCAACTAGTTTTTCCATCGATGGGACCGCTTCACATAATATCAGTATTGCAAAAATCAAGAATGGCGCAAAACTGGAATTCCGAGTTATCGTGACGGAAGCTATATCGGAGAAGAAATATGTGAAGGAAATTTCAATGAACTTGTTTAAATACTCTTATCATATCAAGGCCGTGGAGAAGCTCAGTTATCATCGACATGGGCTACCTTACATCATTGATTTCCACATCTTGAATCACAAGAATGAGTTGATTAAGAATCCAATTGATACTGTGACGATTGAACATAATTTCCAGGTGAATCCAGGAAGGTTTATCCGGAAACTTATCTCTCCGGTTTCAATTCCAGTTAAAGATGGCATCATATCTTGCAATTTTACAGAAACAAGTACCGATGGCTACCCGCGTTTCATCAAAATCACTTACAAATCATTAGTTCTTACGTATATGGTTCCAGAGAGGATGATGGATAATCGTCGAATATCCGCAACCAAAGATGCTCTTATCGTTGAGTTACTTCGAGAAAATTCAACAAATAAGCAGATCAAGGTGTTGGTGAAGTCTACAACCGAACTTCAGTCCGTCAACTACTTAATAGTCAGTTATCAGGAAATAGTTTCTGTGGACACCGTCCAGCTAGCAGAACCAACAAAAAGATTCTTATTGAGCATCTCCATTTCGGAAGGATTAAGTTCTGATGCAACGCTGTTCGTATTCACCTACATTCGTAAAGACTACATCGGAGATTTTGTCAGTATCCCGAAGTCGTTTGACCCAACAAATGCCCTAAAACTAATTTTAGCAAACGAAAAGGTAGAGCCTGGGAAGAACATGACTTTGAAAATAGAAACAAAACCTGGATCATTGATTACTTTGAGGGCGATTGACCAGTCCGTATTACTTCTAGCTGCAGATTCGGACCTGACCCAAAACTCACTGGAGGAAGAGTACCATGCAGGAAGATACCACAGCGGAAATAAGCTGCTATTTGATTTGAAAAAAAGTGGTACCGTTGTTATTACAAATGCCAAAGAATCTCAAGATCATATCGGAAGATTTGAAAAAGACCCTCTGAAAGATGTCTGCACCACTCACTTACAAGATGGCCGAGAAACTGAAGCTAGTATGTCCAGAGACGAAATTGTACATCGAAATAATTTCCCTGAGACTTGGCTTTGGGGAGAAGTTCTCATGGACAGCTCGAACACGTCGAGTAAAAGTTTTAAAGTTCCAGATTCTCTGAACTCTTGGGTCATCACTGGCTATTCTCTAAATCCTCAATCTGGTATCGAATTTCTATCGCATTCCCAGAAGCTCACGATTTTTAAACAGTTCTTTGTTACCCTTGATCTTCCTTATTCTGTTGTCAAAGGCGAGCAGTTAGTACTCAAAATCCTCGTACACAATTATCTTCCCGGATCTGACAGCCGACAAATATTTGTGGAGGTCCGCGATATCAACGTTGGTTTTACTGTAGGAAATACCAGTAATAGTGGGGAGAATGAAAAAAATATTAGCTGTAATGCGAAGTCAGTGTGCTCTGTCAATTTTGTAATCATTCCATCGAGAATTGGCCAATTGATGCTGGACATTCACGTCAGGACCGCCGACGCATTCTATGAACTATTCCAACACTTGCTGGTCACCCCCTCTGGTGAAAATATTGTTGTCACGAAGTCTAAAGTCTTTCAGAACGCCAATTTGGAGTCGAACGGATCTGTTCCGCGG
This sequence comes from Allacma fusca, assembly GCA_947179485.1. Classification (NCBI taxonomy): domain Eukaryota; kingdom Metazoa; phylum Arthropoda; class Collembola; order Symphypleona; family Sminthuridae; genus Allacma; species Allacma fusca. The sequence goes on along the minus strand of OX359247.1, from coordinate 57,346,796 downwards.
TTCCAGATAGATCTTCCTGATGATCGAGTTGAAGATGCAGACAGCATCAAGTTATCCTTCTCCTCAGACATTTTGAGCTCTGCCATGGACCATCTCGAGAATCTTCTCGAACTTCCCACGGGTTGCGGGGAACAAAATATGTTTCAATTTGTGAACAACCTGGTTGTTCTTCAATATCTAAACGCCACGAATCGTCTCACACAGAAGGTTAGAGAGAAAGCCGTGAAATTTCTAGAATTGGGTTACCAAAGACAACTCACATTCCGAACTTCCAGTGGATCTTTCTCAGTCTTTCAAGCCGATCCCATCGGGTCCACATCGCTTACTGCGTTAGTCATTCGCTATTTCTTGGCGTCTAGACATGTCATTTCAATTGATGAAGACGTTATTACAAAGGGGTTGGAATTTCTGGAGACCAAATTAATCAAAGCACGGCTTAGAGGCGTTCTCTACAAATTTGTCGAAGATGGTTATGTGGGTGATCCCCAACTTTTGATCCGCAATGATCCAGAAGGGGTGATATTAACAGCTCATTGCACACTCACATTTCTGGAGGCCTACGAAAACAGAGTTGGGAATTTGACAGATTTGAATGTTACTATAAGCAAAGGGCGCTTGTACTGGCATTCCTACCATTCATGGACCAATCCAATGGACCCTTACGCTGTTGTGTTTTTAACTTTTGCCGAATATGCTTGGAACAACACCCAAGGAAGAGCATCTGTATTTAAAGGAAACAAATATTTTCATAGCGTCCAGGATTATTCGAAGACTCAAGGCACAGATCTAAAATACTGGGATAATAATTTGGAAGATCCAGCGGTAGCTGTAGAAATGACCAGCTACGTCCTTCTTACCTATCTTTATCGAAATGAAACCCACGAAGCTCTGCCATTGGTCAGATGGTTACTGCAGCAACAAACTGCAAATGGAGGGTTTTATTCTACGAAAGATACCATCATTGGACTCAGTGCTCTAGCCAAGTATGCAGAAATGACGCATAAACCAGACATCAATCTTCAGGTTAGTTTGTTTTACCGTCCAATTTTCCTAAAAAAGGTCCCACTAAATAAAGCCACATTTGTCGAATATTTTCGTGCTCATTCAAATCATATCTCGGGCTGGTTATTCTTTCCTATCTGGTATATAGGGTTTTAACATGGGATTTTTTCTGGTGTATTATATGGAATTTCTACTGGGACGCACCAGGAAAATACCTGGTACAAGTTATGGAATTTATATTAGGTGTATACCACGGTATCAATCGATTATACCAGTCATTTACTGAACCACAAAATGTCAATGTTAAAGGGCATGTCAGAAAGATTGGTCCTTTGGTTTGGGGCGGGGTTTTGGGCGAAAGGAAGAAGTACCAGGAATATACTTGGTATTAATTTTTCTGTAATTGGTGCTGACTGTGATCATTCCCGTAAGGGAAACCAGGTATATTTTCACTCCACCGAGAATATACTTGGTATTAATTTTTTTGAAACTGGTGTTGACAATGAGGATTCCCGTAAGGGAAACCAGGTATATTTTCACTCCACCCAGAATATACTTGGTATTAATTTTTTTGAAACTGGTGTTGACTATGAGGATTCCCGTAAGGGAAACCATGTATATTTTTGGTTTCTGTTGGCGTGTATCAATATGAGACGAGAGAGGATTTCAAAAGTATGAAATTATTAAAGAAAGATGAAACTTAATTAATGAATTGTGAGAATGAAAACAATAAGCCAACGAATGAATTAAACCATTGAAGCTGATCTGTAAGTTACGAGAAAATCAAATGATAAGTGATTTATTTATGAAATCAAAAGTAACTGTAAAAGGAATCAAAGAAAGATTAAAATTGATTGGGATGATCCGAAGACCAGAACAATACTAAAAATATATTCTTTCATTTCTTCTGGACTAGATTCTCTAGTCCTTATGATTGTTAAATTTTTAGAATTAACACATACATAAGAGATTGGCAACGGAAGTTACCAAGGCCGCTGACTGGATACAGTCAGCAAATAATAAGGTTTAATGATTTAGCTCGTAGGCTAAAATGTACTTTAAAAGAGTCCTAAAATTATAGCATGGGAGAACATAATTACTCCATATTAACCTAACATCCCGGGCCATAAACAATAAAATTTGGCCTCAAATTTTTACAAAGTAGAAACAAAACAAACACAAAAAAAAAGAAATGTAAGTTGTATATGTCGGTAAAGGTTAGGTTAGAACTAACAACTAAATGAGTTAGTGAGAGAAAAAAAAATCAAACGCAATATGGTGTTAGTGGAATGCACAAAATTGTGACTAACAAACTATAAATGTCAACTGAAATTAAACAACACGTAAAGAAAATTAACTATTGTAATCATAAACAAAGAAAAAGTTCCTTTTTCTACGAAGAAAGGGAATCTACCGCTTTGGAGAGAGTGGTAACTTGACAAGAGGGATTTAAGGGAAACATAACCTGCGTCCCAGTTGATGGGTCGCTGGTGAAAAATGCCGGAAGAGCATGTCCTCGCCGTCGAATGTTACGACGAGCCAAAAAGATTTTGCACCCGCCGTAGCAAAAGAGGCCTATGCCTAGCAGAAATGTCATAAGAAAACCAAATATGGAAAAAATGCGGAAAATAAATGACCAAGGACCAGATTGTACTTCAATCTCCAAAGGGGGAGGGGGTGAAGGCGATGGTGTGGCAGGAAGTTGAACTTGCTTAAGAACTGTCGGTAACATTGTTGAGGGAATTTCAAGAGAAATTCCGTCATCCATGTTAGTAAAATAAGAAATTGTAGTATTAGGTAAAGGGGAGGAACTGTTACCATGACATATTCATGACGAATGGTCAAATTTGAATTAGTAGAGGAAGGAGAATCTGGGAAGGAGTTGGAAGGGGATGGGATATAATCTAGAACTTTTGTCACAACAGGGGCAGCGACCATAAGTCCAGTACCAGCAGCTAACATTTTTATACCGGAATTTTTCTTGGGTACATTATTCTTAGTATTTTGAACAAAATTAAAATTGTCATGCTTATCGAATAATTTGGAGTCTGGAAGTGAGGTGATACTTGTGGAGGGTTGAAAAGGTTGTAGAGCAAGTCGAGAACTGGCGGAGGAGGCATGTTTTAAAGGGGTAGTTTTCTTGTTGGTTCCCATCAGTTGCGCGAGATTGGGATGCTTCCCCAACCTCCGGGGAGGGGAGCAGCCTCAAATCCGGTGGAGCAGAGGAAGAAGAACATAAAGATGATGAATGTTGAGTATGTAAACGAGAACCGATGAACTGACCGTTTTCGTTGAGAAGAAGCTGGGTGTAAAGATGTGTGGATGGTAGTAGTGATGAAGTCAGATGAAGGATGGGGTCGGATTGATGATGGGTGTCCTGAAACAGGGACGGCGGAGTTTGAAGGGACGTTTTGTCCTTGGGGTGGAAATCGCTTACGACCCTGGGGCTTGCGGGCGGTGTTTTGAGCGTTGATGACATGTTGAGGCACGGGGGTACCGTCGGTGTAGATTGGGTAATCACGATACCTGGGAATTCGTTGGAAGGTTGGTTGAGGAGCAAGTCGCAACGTTTGTTGGGGTCGGGGTGCTCCGCGGTGTTTGTTAGGGTGAGTTGAAAACTGGCCAATGGGTTTATATTGGGGGCATTGTGAAACGGGGTTAGACCTAGGGCTATCTCTTCGGACGTTTGGGGTGGAGACTTGACTGCTAGAATCGTATGCTTGGGCTTGCCGAATAGCTTCTTTGACTGTTTCTTCTGCCTTCCGAGAAGGTCCATTGACAGGAGATCCTCCTTCAGGAATGTCGAAATGACGATCTAAACGTCCACCTGTATCACTGGAACAGCGCTCAGGTGAAGAGGGGGTGGATCCCTCATTTCCTGGAGAAGATTCCTCGATTGCACCGCATAAGAGTAGCTGGCGGAGCAGTACGTTGCGCGTAGCTGTTCCATCAATGGGGGAATTGTGCTGGGGAGGAGTATCCCCGCCGCCACATGTCGAAAAGTCCGATGGTAAATGGGAACTAGCGGATCGGAGTGAGTCATCATCTGACCCTGCAGACTGGTATACTGGAAGGGAAAAATCCGAACTGTTGCTTCGGCCACGGGGCAATACACTGGTGTCTGGGGAAGTCCCGGAAGTTGAACTGGAATGAGCTCTATCCATGGATTTTCGCCCAGGAGAATTGAGGTTCGATTCGCTAAAGTGGAGGAGAACTTTTTGACTCCCGGAATCGTCGGATAAGACGGGAGGAGTGGGTTGTTTGGTGGAAGAAAGCTGGACATCATCCGAAGGCATTAGGTAATTGTAGAAAAAGTAAGCACAAAAACTAGGGAAGCAAAGAACAATTTAACTGCACTGAACTAATGGAAACAATTGGGAAATAAAACTTCAGAGGCACTATGAGTTTTGAGAGAGGAAAAAAAAATTTGTGTTAAGTACGTGGCACTTGTGCTTTAATGCGTGCAGATCGACGAGGAGGGGGATGAGAAACAGGGTGAACTGTAGAACGGGATTTTACAACTTTGAGAGATGTGGAGGGAGTTGATAGTTTGTTTGAATGGCTGTCGGACGACTGAGAGAGGGAATCGGAGGATGAAGAATGCATGTAATCCTGCCAGGCTTTAAACTCATCTTGGTCATCTGTAGTATATACATACTCAGGGTGGACAATACCATCACCCAAGTCTATGTTTACTATCTTAAGTTGGGAGAGGTGACATTTTATTACCGGACGGAGTTTCTTGGAAGGAAATGTTAGTACAAGATCAGCATTATTAAATTTGTCTATGTAAGTAATAGTGTATGGTCCGATCCAGCGACAAAGAAGCTTGTCAGACAAGCCTATTTTTCGTTGGGTAGGAAGTATCGTACATGAGAACCGATTTTAAAATCGAGGGCATTATACATGGAATCAAAACGTGCTTTAGCTTGGGCTTGAGCACTTTTGATGAGTTGGGAAATACGATGATGCAAAGCTTGCACTTTAGTGGGAGATAATTGCTGGAAGGACATAAGATTATTGGGAATAGAATTAAGAAGCGGAGCTGGAGGAGCTCGACCGAAAAATGCTTCGAAGGGGGAAATTTTTGTTACTGAGTGGGCGGATGTATTATATGCAGCAATAACATAGGGAGTAAAAATATCCCAATCTTGCTGATTGTCAGATACAAATTTACTAAGCATAATTGCAATGGTTTGGTTAAGTCGTTCGACTGAGCCATGGGAACGTGGATGTTGTGGCATGCTGACATTGTGGGTAATATTGAAACGCTGGAGAAGGGAAGAAACTGCTGATGATTTAAATTCCGCAGCGCCGTCGGAAATGAGCGTGGACATTCCAGGGAATGCAAGAATAAAAGATTCAAGATGCATTGCTATATGGGAGGATTCTCGGCACGGTAAAAGTGCTGAGTGCACCCATTTGGTGAACAGATCTGTGAGGACAAAAATGTAAATGTTACCACGTATGGTTTCACGGAAAGGACCAAGTAAATCCATGGCATATATACTGCCTGGAGTTTTAACTGTTATGGGTTTAAGGCTATCCATACGGAGTTTTGTCAAATGTTGACGACTTTGACAATCACCACATTGAGTACAATGGCGGAAAGTGTCAGCGGTCATCGCACGCCACCAATAATATGGGCGAATACGAGCTAAAGTTCGTTTAAAATTTAAATGACCAGAAAGGGGATGATTATGGGCATTATGTAATAGGGTGGGAATTAAAGCCTTAGGAACAAGAAGTAGTTTGGGAGCTCGGGGATTGAATGGGATAAAATAAATGCCATTATCGTTTTGTAATAATTTGGAGCGTTTTTTCTGTAAAATTCGGGAAAGGATGGGATCAAGTTTTTGTGCATCGAGAAGGTTGGTAGGGTCAATTAAAGGTATGGAAGGTGAAGATTCAAGTGCAACTAACCCGGGAATATGTAAATCCTCATCTGTGTCTCTGGGAGTTGCAAGGGCGTAAGGGCACCGGGAGACACCATCCACATTGCGGTGGAGGGAGCCTTTTTTATATTTAATAACATAACGATATTCCTGTAAAATAATACTCATACGGGTGAGACGGGCAGAGGGATCCCGTTGGCATTTTAAATAGCATAGTGCATGATGGTCAGAGATAATAGTGAAGGGGTGAAGATAAAGAAATTCACGGAACTTCTTGACTGCAAAAACTACGGCTAAACATTCTTTTTCAGTTATACTCCAATTCTTTTCTGCAGGAGTGAGGGAACGTGAGACATAAAAAATGGGGTGTTCTCCATCATCAAATTCTTGATGAAGTATACCTGCTAATCCTGAATTACTAGCATCTGTTTATAAAATGCAGGGCTTTGTCGGGTCGTAATGACGAAGTACAGGGGCGGAGCAAAGGGCAGATTTCAAATTATCGAAATCTGTTTGACAATCAGGGGACCAATGATAAAGGGAATGCTTTTTTAATAATTGTTGTAGGGGAGCAGCTTTTTGGGCAAAACCAGAAATAAAACGTCTATAGTAACCTATAGTTCCTAAAAAATTTCGGAGGGAGTCAATGTTACGGGGCCGATGTTGTTGCATTATTGCAGCAACTTTGGCAGATTCTGTGGAGAGACCTTGCTGAGAAAGAAAGTAGCCAAAAAGTGCATGTTCTTGCATGGCAAAACTGCATTTGGCGGGATTAAGTCGTAAATTAGCTAAAGATAGGGCTGTAAGAACTAAGTCAAGTGCAATTAAATGGGATGGGAAATCTTTGCTGTATGAAATGATATCGTCAATGTATGAGACAGCATGGGTAAACCGGAGATTACCCAATGTTTTCATAGCTAGACGTTGAAAATATGCGGGAGCATTTTTAAGTCCGAAACAAACACGGAGATACATATACAGACCGAATTCTGTAATGATTGCCGTATAATGTTGGTCATCAGGGTGAATAGCGGCTTGATAATAACCACTGAATAAATCCAAAGGGGAAAAATAAGCAGCATTGCGTAATTGGAATAAGAGGTCATTAATACGGGGGAGAGGAAAAAGTTCATCAATGGTAATTTTATTTAATTTCTTGAAATCACATACTAAGCGCCATTTTGTCTTCTGTTTGACAAGAAAGACGGGGGTGGAATAGTTGGAATTATCGCAAGGAACAATAATGCCAGCATCAATTAATTTATCAAGTTCAGCTTTGAGATAATTACGTTCAGCTTCACTGTCTGTAAGGCTTAGCCTGAACTGGGGTGGAGGAATTTAAACGAATACGCATAGGGGGAAAAGTACATATTTTTAAATCATGTAAGGACCACGCGACTAAATAGGAGAATTTATTCAAAATGTTGATGATTTGAGAGTTCTGTGTAGGGGTAAGTTGAGAATTTATATTGATGTTATTTAGTTGAGCTTGGGTAAGTGGAGGAAAATTTGTAGGAATATCAGGAGGGAGAGTTAAGGGTGCAACAGTCTCGTATGTATTCAACGTGCCTAAGGTTGTACCCGCTGGTAAGGTTTGAACTCTATTAGACATGTTACACACAAGTACGTGACGGGGCGGCATATTGACAAGAGCTGGGAGAAAAATATTATACTGTGTAGAGACGGATGAGTTAGCCACAAAACAAAGTGATGGAGACGTATAAATTGGTGTAGTTGGGACATAGAATTGACGCCGCGGAGGGAGTTGGAGAGTAAAGAGAGATTTTATGGGTACTGAACATCCACAATGTGAAGTACAAGGGGCTGTATATGCGTGTCGGCGTATATAGTGAGCGTGTGTGGAGTTGAAGAGGGAATGATGATAAATGTCGACTGTAAGTTTATATTGTGAAAGAAAAGTGCAACCTAATATGAAGGATGGTGTGAGAAGGTCTAAAACTTGAGCTTGGGCTGTGTATGGAACATTGTCAATATGAAAGTGTAGCTTCACAATAAAGCGTGTACATAAATGATTTTTGTCTGCTGTTAGAATGTAACGTGGAGGGCAAGGAATAAGTACGGAGTTGAGAGGAACACTTTGTTTATGAATTAAATTATGAGAAGCTCCAGTGTCAATAAGAGCGTCTATAATTACATCATTGAAGGAGCATAAAACATAAGGGCAATGAGACGGGTCGGAAACATTTATTGAGGAAATGTTATCAATGGGTAAGCTTGCTGGGGGGGTTGTTGCGTCTGAACTTGGGGTTGTTGTTGAGGTGGAGTGAGAGAAATCTCGAGACGTTGGACGTTCGAGCGGGGTTGATTGTTGTAACCGCCTCGGCGATTGTTGTGAGGATTGTAATTCTGAGACATTAATGGAGGGGGTCGGTTGTTTTGATAACGATTCTGATTCTGGTAATAATTTTGTTGCCGGGGGCCCTGGCCTTGATTGTAAGAGCCCCGTGCAGAGTTTCCCGACCGGCATTCACGAGCCATGTGACCTTGACGGCCGCAATTGTAGCATTGAATGGAACGGCTTTGGGAGTGGTTTCCAGAATTATTATTATTATTATTATTATTATTGGGACGGAAATTTCCACCCCCGCGAGAGGGTTGAAAATTTCCCGTAGCTTGCTGAGCCTGATTATTGGAATGGGAGGGAGCGCCACGGCCTCGGCCACGACCTCCTCTATCCCGATAGTTAGCAAAGCTCACTTGACCATTCGGAGCGTTGCTAATACCAAGTTTAGCAATTTTTTCTTCGAGAGCTTGAATTTTTGCCTCGGCTGTAGTAGCAGGGACAGAAACGGCAGCGAATTCTTTTTGTTCACAGAAACGTACTAATGCAGCCATACTGGTGTAGCTATAACCAGCGGCTTGGGCTTTCATATGAGGGAGTAGTCCCTCAATGCCCCATGCAACTTTGTCCTCATTTGACATACTGGGGTTGTAGCGTGTGCAAATGTAATCAATATCGTATAAAAACTTTGCACAACTTTCGCCTTCTTTTTGGGAGCGAGTTTTTAATTGATTAAGGTAAACCGTACGATCCTTCGCGTAACGATCCTTAAAAACCCGAAAAAATGACGGAATATCGGTGATTGTGGGGGGTTGTTTGGCTATTTCTGCTTGATACCAAACGTAGGGGTCACGCACCAATAAATTAGGCATATGACCTTGAAGAGTCTGCCAATCCCAAGTATATTGGGCGACGACTCTTTCAATGTCAAGTACAAAATCATTAATGTCATGACATGTGGGGTCAAACTGGCTTAACTTTTTGAATTGAACAATAGAATGAATGGGAGCTGTGTTAACCACCACAGTAGTAGTGGTAGTGGCTGCCATTATTTTGCGTAAGTTTTTACTGGCAAATCTGATTTTTAAATTGAAAGAAATGGGATTGAAGTTTCTAGGTTTTAAAGGTTTAGGCGGAAGTAATGGGAACGGGGGAGGGCCAGGTGTGATAGGGATATTATCTACAAAATCCCAAAATCCTAAAAGATCAGGTTCGGGAGACTTTAGGAATGTCTTTCCGTTCAAAATTTGACTATGAAAGTCGCGGGAGCTTTGTTGCACAAATGGAAACGGTTTCTGAAGTTTACTTAAAGGGGGAGGTATCGGTGGTAAATCGGTAGTTAACTGTAACTTTTCTGATGTAGATGCACAGGTGGGATCGGAGGGCTTTCTTTTGCGTTTTTCTGCGCGTAACTTTAAAAATTTATCTAATACGTCTGCATCGAGCTCGGGCTGGGAGTTGGAGCGCGTTTGTCTACTTTGTGGTTTACGTATGGTTGGGGGAATCGCTTTTTTGGACTTCTTATCTGACATATGTCATTGGGGAAAAATGCATTTAATCTTTTGTACGTACCTTTTATCCAGTAATCCGCACTGACTCACAGGGTTGTCTTTTTGCAAAACCTGAGGCAGGGGGTGTTTATTCAATAACTTGTAATTACCTTTTTATCGACGGGGAAATAGTTTCACGAGTGCCTTTGGACAGGTCACAATAACGGTAGGAAGATGAGCAATATTACGTTCATTGGGTCTTCCTGGCAGCTGCTTTAATCTTTAAACTGGATATCTATATTCAAACTCAAACTCAAAGGGTATATGCACACAATTATTCAAACTTCCTTTACTAAGACAAGTACTTAAAATAGCGCGCACACGGGGAGTCTTGTTTGGAATTGGGATATAGGGTTTTCATGGGCCACCATTTTGGTTTCTGTTAGCGTGTATCAATATGAGACGAGAGAGGATTTCAAAAGTATGAAATTATTAAAGAAAGATGAAACTTAATTAATGAATTGTGAGAATGAAAACAATAAGCCAACGAATGAATTAAACCATTGAAGCTGATCTGTAAGTTACGAGAAAATCAAATGATAAGTGATTTATTTATGAAATCAAAAGTAACTGTAAAAGGAATCAAAGAAAGATTAAAATTGATTGGGATGATCCGAAGACCAGAACAATACTAAAAATATATTCTTTCATTTCTTCTGGACTAGATTCTCTAGTCCTTATGATTGTTAAATTTTTAGAATTAACACATACATAAGAGATTGGCAACGGAAGTTACCAAGGCCGCTGACTGGATACAGTCAGCAAATAATAAGGTTTAATGATTTAGCTCGCAGGCTAAAATGTACTTTAAAAGAGTCCTAAAATTATAGCATGGGAGAACATAATTACTCCATATTAACCTAACAATATTTTCTCTCCGCCGAGAATATAGTTGGTATTAATTTTTGTGAAACTGGTGCTGACTGTGAGGATTCACCCAAGGTAACCCAAGTCTATTTTCACTTCACCTACAACATGAAACTGTGGCAGACAATAAGGAATCATCAAGGTTTTACCAAGTTTATTTGGTGTTTTTGTTGAACAAGCATGGTATTAATTGGACAAAACACTTTTTCGGGGGAATTGGAAACCTAACCCGTCGTTTCGGACGGCGCTCTATTGCCACCACGATGGCCCCTTCGGGGCCATCGCAGTGCCAGCGCTCCTTTCCACTCGAACTAACCTAACCCTCACTGTCCGAAACGACCACCAACACGAAACAGACCCTCGGATGGTGATATCTTAATGTAATGGGATAATAGGGTAGATGATAGAGTATGTTCTCGACGAGGAATTTAATCTGTGGAAGAAATAGGTTATATAGGAAGAATTTATGGAAGGAGCAGAGGGCACACGTGGTAGCTCTTTGCAAGAATTAACAAGTTGTGGGTTCACACGACAAATTATCTAAGTACGTCGAATTACTTTTTTGGGGAAGGTTACCTTAGAATGTGTTTTGGGCTTCGGGACGGCCACTGCAGAATAAGTTTTCGGCTATGTCATCTACGGTCATGTTGATTCCCTTGTTTAGTATTTGTGTAAATTTAATTGTTACATGTTGAAACGCCTCTGCCATTTTGCTTGGGTACTTCTCCATTGATCTTATTGGTTCAAATGTACTTTGCGGTTATTTTTGGCCTACATAGCTACAATCGGAAGCCATATTTTCTTGTCAATCCTCACTGTTACTAGCAGTTTTATACTTGGTGGAAGTTACGTGATTCCTCATTGTCAGCACCAGTTTTTCTTCAAGTAGTACCAACTATATTCTCGGTGGAGTGAAAATATACCTGGTTTCCCTTACGGGAATCCTGATATTCAACACCAGTTTCAGAAAAATTAATACCAACTATATTCCTGGTTCAGTAAGTTTCTGGTATAATTGTAATGTACCAGGTATTTTTCCTGGTAGTAGAAACGGATCTTGATGTAGAGTGAACCAGCATAATTATACCAGGTATGTAATTGGTTCCGTCTACCAGATAGAAAAGTATATCCAAGTGGGAGACACCGAAATAGGCACAAGTCCCATTACTTTCACAATTCTAATTAAAATTGTATATTTCATAGGTCGAAGTCTCGCACTTCGAAAATGGACTGCTGGTAAGCCAGCCTGATATTGTGGCGATAACACCAAACAATGCCGCGTTGTTACATGAAATCAACTTCCCACCCAATACCACCCACGTTCAAGTTCAAACGACCGGAACTGGGACATTATATACTCAAGTTAGCTGGAGTTACTACGTCAATCAAGCAATGTCTAAAAAGGATTTTGAAATCCGGGTTATCAAGGTAATTAAATGTATTGTTTCCCTCTAAACATACTTTCATGAAATAGCAATTTAATGGACAGTGCCAAATATCCTTTGACACGTTTCTTCAATTACCTCGTCATTAATTTTGCTTCTTTCAATAGCATTACTACAATAATTTTATTATTGATTTAAACTTTAAATGTATGAAAATTTCAGATTGACGACGTTCCTGGTATGCTGGGTTTGAGGATATGCTCTAAATACACTGGGAAAGCTAAGAGCAACATGGCCATCATAGAAGTGAATCTACCCTCAGGATGCACTTTCGATCCTGAGACTTTGAATGCCCTGAGCAATGTCACACATTTCAGACGGCAGGAACTCAAACACCAAAATAAGAAGCTGGACATTTATTTCGATTTCATCCCCAAGGAACCCGAAACCTGCATTTATGTCGAAGCCATGAGATCATTCAAAGTGGGGAAGATCTCGCCTGCTATAGTCAGGGTCTACGATTACTACGAAACTTCAAGGAAAGCAATGGAGTTTTACACAGTTCCAGAAGTCAATTTTTGTGAGATCTGCAACGACACGCAGGATTGCGATAAAATCAAGTGTGTGGATTAGAGATTCCACTTCCAAACGGGATTGTTGATATCAAATATAGTCGCTGAAATTAAAACGAAATAGTTTGTATTTTCTAAAAGTGATTCTAATTCGTCTTAATGCTTTTATTTCTCAGTAAAAAGAGTCCTAGAGTATTTATCGGTTTTCCATTATTAGCTTCCAAGCAAATTGCTAGTTACTCTGACTGTGTGTTACATTTAAGCCAGTTTTATTTCTCAAATATTTTGAACTGACATAAGGAACATACGGTGACGACATGCGGTGGTTTCTGTAATGTTATTTATGCTTAATTAAATACCTTTTGCGTAATGGTGTCTTTTGACGTTTGTTAAGTTTTTTTTGAGTATTCTGATATTAGGAAAATATTGTTTTGTTGTAAGAAAAAAAAATCATCATTTTATGTAATTTAATCCTTTCCATAAAAAATGCGTATTTATCAAAATACGTTTTTTATTATTAAATGGTTTGTTGTTTAGCAAAGTTTTTTGACAAGATGCAGGCCACTGTTGTTCAAAAGTTTGTAAAACAAGCTTGTTTTAATAATATTGACCAATATTACAAATCATACATAAATACGTTTTTTGTGCACCGGTTTCTGTATATCGTGGATACTCCCAAGAAACTATTGCTGATTCTTTTAAATATTGGTTGCCATTAGGCGCATTAATTATGCTATAGTTTATTAATCGTTATAACTTTGTTTAAAATCACCTGATTGTAACAATACATTCTTGTGCATTTTTTTATCTAAATAATTAATTTCAGAAGTATAATTTCATTTTCATTTAATCAAATACAAAGAAATGTTTTTGCAACAACCATATGCTTCTCTGAGCCTCTTACTAGTGAGCTTTCACTCTATAATTAAAAAAAAACTCGCTCTTGCAGAGATCATAAAATTCGTACAAATTTTCATCTCCCAACTTCTGAATTTTAAAAGGTTTGGTTTTTTTATAAATTCCCCCCCAGGGACTCAATTTTGGATATGCGTCGGTAACAGGTCTGTCTGTTGTTAATGTTTAGAAAATGTTGATTTTTAAAATAGCCACCTTAAATAGGAATCCATATTTTCAATGATTTCTGGATTATCATGGAGCATGAGATGTGAAAAATAACTTTGTGGAATAAATTCTACCAGTTGAAAGTTGTTATGATATTAAGGAATATTCTTATGCAATAATAACAGACGCCAATAAAAATGATTAGTCAAAAATTCGTTAGTCTGCTCCTGTTTCAATGCTGCGTAAAAAATGTATCTTCTCTGAAAACTGGATTTATCGAAAATGTGTTCATGTCTAATTTATAAAATGACATCTGTTACCGTGTTTGCTTGTGGTTACTGTGTTTCATGGTCACCTAGCATATACTTTTCTAACAATTTTAGTTAAAAGGTGTGAGAGCCTAATCTTGCAGGATGACATATTTGCAATGTTACATAGGTATAGATGCCAGATGTTTTATAGTTTTTTTATACCTTCGTTATCATTAGCTTCCGTTTGTCTAATACTTGAAGGTTTAATTATCGAACTTAACGAACGAAGAATTTTATTACAATCAAAACTTGTAAATATGAATTTTAGAAGAATTAATGTCTCTAAAAAAATACTTGCTTCTGCAACACATTGTGAAGTAAAAATTGAATACATGACATTTTTGCACCACTTCACCCCAAACTTTCCACAGCATTTGTAATTATGAACAGTTGTTTAAAATCTGCTCCACCGATGTCCCCCAAAAATGAACTGATACAAACTTTTATTATGAGAAATATATTTACAAAATCGTATCCACGGAGATACGAACTTAAGCACACCCGGTCTTAAGGGAAATACAACACTTAACTACAGGGAAATCGGTGTCCTAAATTCATTGTGGGCATGAGAGCTGTACTACATGCAAGCGACAGCGCACTAGACTTACCCCTCACGGTTGAAATGATTTGGAATATTCCTGTCAAACTGGACGAGATTTTTCCTCTGTGGACTTAACCTGGTCACGTCAACTTGGGATCTGATCTGCATGATACCAACTCGCTTTTAACGTCCCTTAAGTTTTCTTCAAAGCATATTTATATGTAGATTCATATTCAAATATCTATGGTATCATTTTCAATGGAAGAGAGTCTGTTCATACTGTAGATGTAAATTTTCATCATAAAAACATGGTTCATTTATTTTGTGTCATACCATTTAAAAATTTGCTTACCCTAAAAGAATTCGAAATTGAAAATAGGGTTCATTTTCTTTATTTCCGATTTATCCAGTTTCAGCAAAGCTGTAGAATTTAGTTAGCATTAAATATTAGTAACTATTATAATTACTCTGAAGGTTGAAGGGATCTTGTGAAGACAATTTTATGAATAAAGGTCGAGCATCTGTGGAAGCCTTAAGAGTCAATAGTTAGCTACAATAGGACAATAAAAATTTGATTTATTTACTTCAATACTGACAATTTATGACATTGAAGTTGAAAGAAGGAAGCCAGATTTATTAACTCAACTGTGAGGTCTAAAATACAAGGAATTGTATTTGATTTAAAGAAAAATTCTAATGAATACTGCAAGCGCGTGCGAGGTATCAAAAAACTTGATTAAAACGAAATACAAATGGAAATCTGGCTCATAAATCCTTTATTTGTACAGACCAGATACATAAAAACTAGGAGCAAAAAATTGACTCATGCATTCAAACGAATAATTACGACAGCATTAGAAAAACAGAATGTTTCCAATTCTGATAGCGCTGGCTTTCCTCGCCGTAGGAAAAACAGGTAACTAAAAATCAAAATTTGTTCCTTTCAGAGCTTATGGCGTTGGTACAGTATACTCTGCACTAAGGCCTGATTTAATCCACAGTAAATTCATGAATAATGTTTCACAACAATTATGGTATCGAACTATTGTACTTATAATTTTTTCAATATGCACAGCCGCCATTCAAATCGACATGAACTACACTGGTGCCCCTGACTTAAAAAACTTTGCGGAGAAAGTACAAACTGTTCTTTTGCAGTGGTATCCTCAGATTGCAGCGAAACTAAATTCCCCAACTTTCAGACCGATTGAATACGTCTCGATAACATTCGATCCAAACTACGATGGTGTAGCATATGCCTCTGCCGGCCGAATCGTTGGAGGTGTAAATTACTACCGTACCCACCAAGATGATGTGGGATCCATGGTTCATGAATTAGTTCACATAGTTCAGGGATACAAAAATGGCGCTGGTTGGGTTGTTGAAGGTATCGCGGATTACGTGCGCTACTTCATTTATGAACCGGACCGAAGACCGGGCAAGCCTGGCCCTGGTAATAATTACACGGATGGCTACGGCGTCACCGCTCACTTGTTCCATTACGTTTTGACCGTGTACAACTTCTCACCTGACTTTTTATATTGGGTTAATAAGGACTGTCGAGAGGGCACTTATGACGACACAATTTGGGGAAGAATGTTAGGAAAATCTGCGGGACAATTGTGGGACGAGATGGTCAATCCCGGTAAATATTATTTTCCATACTTTATAATTAATCATTTCTGATTCAATTCTTAAAGTTAAATCTTGCAAGGTAAATTTTTACCATGAACCTTTGTTGGTCAAAATTCTGTGTAAATATTTGATACGGAGTAGATGAAATTGATAATTGGGGCTAAAATTTCAGGTGTAAATATTAGGATTATTTTTCTAAGACTTTAATTTTTAGCGATGGGACTTACTAAAAGATACACTTGAGGGGTTTAAAATTTCCCAATCAAACTTTCACGGCTAAAGTTTTAAGAAGAAATTGTATTAATTTAATTATTATACCAAAATTTCCGGGATTAAACTACTACGACTAAATTTTGCAATCAAAATTACTAGATTAAAATTGACGGGTCTTTAAATGGTAGAAATTCCTTAAATTACTTGTGAAAAACAAGTAAAAAACAACCATTGATGTAAGAACGTTTGATATTTTCCAGCACCACTCGAAATTGAGTTGGATTACTCTGGCGCTCGAGATCTGGCAAATTTTGCAGAACAAACACGTGAAACTCTATTGGAGTGGTATCCTTATTTTGCTCAGGAATTGGACTCGCCAGACTTTATACCAATTTCGTACATTAAGCTTACATTTGACCCGAATTATGACGGGGTGGCGTACGCTGCTGGAAATCAGATTGTAGGTGGAGCAGAGTATTACCGGTCTCACCTAGATGACTTTGGCTCAATGATCCACGAAATGATTCATGTCATTCAAGGCTACAGAAGTGGACCTGGCTGGCTGGTTGAGGGAATTGCTGACTACTGGCGTAATTACCATTTCGAAGATGATAGCAAACCTAAACCTAGCAAACCTGGACCGAATAATAAGTACACTGACGGTTACAAAGTAACCGCGTTTTTCCTCGATTACGTCGATCGAACCAATCCTGCTCGAGACATGTTGTATTGGCTCAACAAGGACTGTCGAGAAGGGACCTATGCTGATACTATATGGCCACGTTTGTTAAACGGAAAGACGGTGGATGTCCTCTGGAACGAAATGATGGAATTAGCTTAAATTCCGCTAGGGCAAATAATTCACAGACAGATACATTTGTGACATCTTGAGGTCTTTTAGCTGTGACAAAATCCAGGCATTTAGAAATGTTTCCATATGATTACCGCGATGCTATTAAACCAAAATATTTGCTAATTACGATACAATTTCTACAAACCCTACAATTAATGTACGTAACGTCACTGCATTTTACAAGAATAATTATTAATAATAAATTCCTGTAAACGAGAAATGTTTCTTCAAACTTTCCTCTACAACAGACTGGCAAAAATATGGCTGGCGTACATAATAAAACTAAATCATGTACAAATTTAAATACATATTTTTGACTAAAATATTTCTTTACGTGCACTATGGTTTATCCCGTCATGCAAAGTTCAGTGGAAACGCCCATTTTAGGTTGTGGTATGTTATTTTTAATTAACCACAACCTTTAAGTAATTGTACTTTTGTGTGGATATTCGTTAGGAGCGTATACTCAATTTGTTTTATTTCACTTTTGGAATAAGTGAGGAGATTTAAACATGAAGTGCAGCGTGAGTGTTAGAAGTTATCACTGTATTTTATCTCTCGTCTTTCATTTAATTTTCAATGCAACCCTTTTGGAAGCTGGGACCGCTGACAACGATGTTACTGTAAAACCTGGGCGAAGTAATAATTATTACATTTAAACTGTAAATTTTACAGGATTATGTTTTCGGTGATAATTACAATTAGTTAAATCCGTAGGTTATCCCAAATATCCTCCCGATTTATTGCATAACATGCATCTTTCACGATACACGACACACGACACAGTACTACATAGTGTCAAATTGTTTCTTATAAGGGCATGGTTTAATAAGGGGAGTAAATAAATGTATAAGCAAATTCCGGCTCTTATAAAACTTTGTCTCTTATTGTTTCGAGAGTTACTTCGGAACTCTATAGTCGAAATGACGTGTAGCTTTGAGTTCGGGTTTGACCTCGAGGTTATCCTGAAGCCCCATTTGAAGGACTCATTCATATTTTTTCTTCATGATTCGGAAGCATTTTTAATGCCTCACATTATCATGGAATGGAAGACATATTAACATGCATGTTATTCAATACATTTGTCGTTTATGTATACAGATCCCATTCAAATTCACATGAACTACACTGCCACACGGGACCTGAAAGACTTTGCCGACAAAGTGCATGCAACTTTAATTAAATGGTATCCCCGATTAGCAGACGAGCTATCCTTGTCACCCTCAACGCCAATCAAACGCATCTCGATAACATTCGACCCCGTTTACGAGAGAGTGACCTACCTTACGGGAAATAAGATTGTAGGAGGAGTCAAGTACTATCGGACCCACCAAGATGACGTGGGTTCCATGATCTACACGCTGATTCGCTACATACAAGACTACAAAAATGGACCGGATTGGCTAGCTCAAGGCATTGCTGATTACCTACGTTTCTACATTTTTGAGCCGCACCATCTGTTAGACATACCTAGCCCCAAAGACAAATACACTGATGGTTACCGTGTCACCGCATACTTTCTCAATTATCTTGTCAATAAATTCAACATGACGCAGGACATTGTATATTGGCTCAATAAGCACTGCCGGGAGGGGACGTACAGTAGTACAATTTGGGTAACGTTTTTGGACGAAACTGTGGATGAGCTGTGGGCGGATATGATGACTAGTTGTTAGTTTTTACTCATTTTGATCCTTCATTAATTTAAAATCAGTAAACAATCTTTCTTTGTAGTTCAAGTAGCGTTAGTGAATTTGTAGTACTTGTGTATTTTCAGTGGCACCAATAATTGATATTGACTACTCTGCTGCTCCTGACCTGAAATCTCTGGCCAGAAATATAAATTCAACTCTATCCTCATTTTATCCGATTGTAGTCAATGCACTGAAAACTGCCAATTTTGTCCCAAGGAAGTACTTTAAAATTATTTTTGATGGTAAATATGACGGAGTTGTACATTGGAATGGAAACCAGATCGTCGGAGGAGTGCCTTACTATCGAACACACCAAGATGACATTGGCAGCATGGTCTATATGATGATTCGTTTGATTCAGGATTACAAAAATGGTCCACGTTGGTTGACTCAAGGGATTGCGGATTACTGGCGTTTTTATCATTACGAGGATTCTAGGATACCAAAGCCGAGCATACCTGGGCGTCACAGTAAGTACACAGATGGATCCCAAGCGGCTGCATATTTATTACACTATTTAGAAAGAAAATATGGAAAAAAATTTCTGGACAAACTCAACCAAGCCTGCCGTGAAGGCAACTATTCCGATGAAATCTGGCCAAAGTTGTTTGGTGGGAAGACAATTAACAACCTTTGGAATGAAATGATGAAATATGAATCAGATATACATATTGGGAACAATCGCTTTACATACAGGCGCCACATAACACGTCATCAACAACGTACTAGTTTTAAAATTGACTACTTTTAAAAATTCTTGAATTGATTTCTATGTATTATTATTAACGTATGGATTAAGTTGTGAGTGTAGATAAATTCAGATGCTAATATTCAGTATAGGGTAACTTTCACACGAATTATTTTGGAAACTTATTGATATAACTTACTATGTAAATTTGCTGTACCCGTGTAAACTGCAACCATTGGTATAATAACATAGAGATTAATAAATAAAATTAGCCGCCTGTATGTAACTATTTAATTTGCCAAAGAATAGTTATTGAATTTATACGTATTATTTGCATAACTAAACTAGGAAACTTGCGTATACGTATAGACATATATTGTCGGGTGGATTCTGGGCTAATTGTAAGTACTAGCAATAAGCTAACATTTAGATACTTTAGTGAAAAGAATAGTAAGGTGAAAGCAGATGGTGTGGTTGGTAAGATAATACTAATCTAAATTTTTTTAAACAGAAAAGGGTTGAGTTCACATGTGGAAAACACAACCATGCTAACTCTATGAAAATAAAGTAAGACACTTGGTACAGGGTAGGTTCTCAGATTTTGAATATATCTGTACAAAGAAATACATAGTTCTTTGCGTAGGATGCAGGTAATAAAACGTCCTAGGAGGTATAACAAAACAATTTGTTTAAGTTTATTTAATAAAATGTGCACTCGAAACATATGTACTAAAACGTAATACCTTACGCGTATCAAAAGCAGGATCTGAAAACTACAAGGACCAGAAAATTAGTGGATCTCGGCTTTGCAGTGATTCCGTAATAACAGGCACTATTGCAAATACTGAGCTAAAGGGGGTCTCACAGTCATGTTCCGTAAGGTAAAAAGTCTACCTCCGTAAACTTTACCATCCGTATCCGTAGATACCATTCACACTCAGTCACCTCTTCTTCCGTAACATTCTCCTCTTCCGTAGAAACGTTGCGTACGGAAGCAAGTTGGATCGATGATTTGAGGTTTCAACTTTGGGAGCGTACGGACGAAAATTCAATGCTTGGCGCGCGGTCAAGGCTAGCGCGAAATAAATATGCGCTTTGTGTTTGCAGCTGTGGTTTATTGTCTCAGTTTTCTATTGTCTAAAGTTCTTGGTTTCAATACAATAATCATCAATAATTAATTATATTTCACGTGAAAAATTAAAGTCATATTGGTTTTAACTTCATAATTAAACGTGTTTCACTAAATAAATTGGAAGAACAATTTTATTCAACTCCAAGCAAATAATGTCGAGTCAAAAGAGAGTCCGCCACAATAACAATACTGATAAAAACAAAAAACCAGCAACATGAAAATTACTGCTGAAATTGAAATTCTGCTTAATATGGTTGAAACTCGAAGTTACATTTTCGACCCCTCAAACGCAATGTACTCCAACCGTGAATTACGAAAATCTTCATGGAGTGATATCGGATTTCAAATCGGAATTTCAGGTAAAATAATATTTAGCGTATATTATCACTTATTATTTTTTCAGCAAAAAATTGTAATAATGCTCATACTATTAGTGTCATTAAAAAGAAACAATTTTAAAATAAATTCTGCGAACTACTATTAATTATTATTTTAGCATAAGAAGCTCAAGATAAATATACTTATCTACGGGATCAGTACACACGTAAAAAGAATGAAAAAAAGGCGAGTGGGTTCGGGAGAAAGAGAAATTCTAAAAATGATGCAGTTGAAAAGCAGTTTATGCAAAGGTTGTCTTTTCTGTCCGGGTTTGTGAAATCCAAGAGGAGGTAAGGATGAATCTGTAATGATATTGTGAAAGCTACGACAAAAATAGTTTTTATAATTAAAATGACTGGAAGAAATTTAATATTTAGTACTACCGGAAATTACGATTCATCAGGCAATGATAGTGAGGATAACGCAGGTGACACGGCAATAGAATCGCAAGTTCTGTCAACCTCGGATGATGAAGTACTTGAACCGAATCCGTCAAAATCCGGAGAATCTTCAGGTCCAGCTCAGTTACTTCAAACTCCAATGCGTTACAAGAAACGAAAAATCAATAAACAGGTACAGATTTATTTGTAAAATAAAAATTACTAAAACTATTTCCTGTTGTTAATTTAAACAAATTGACAATCCAGCTTATGAATATGTTTTACCGCAACCGTGTCACTATTCTCTTATTTAATTATTTGTGTAAATAGCGAAAGTAAACAATTTAATAATTTAAACCCAAATTGTTACATATTATATTATATAGGACGAAGATATTCAAAACCGGATTTTAAAGGTTTTGGAGGGATCGGATGATGAAGAAGAACTATTTGGAGCTTCCGTGGAAGCTGCCCTAAAGAAATTTTCTCCAAGAAAGAAGGCTTTGACTAAATTCAAGATACAAAGTGTTCTGTACGAAATCACGATGGAGACCGGCATTGTAATTGCTGGCGGGCAAACTTCCAGTGAACCCGATGCATTCCGAAGTGTCCAAAATGAAATACAATTCGAGAATTACTAATTGCAATTGTTTACAATTACTATTTAAACGATTCTTGAGAATTACCAACACACAAGTTTATTTCAATAAATTTTATTGAACAGGGTTCCAATCAGTAAAACGCACATAGTTGTCTTGCCACGGAACAGTTAAATTCTTCACAAAATGCATTGCCATATTCTGTCTCAGTAATTTTACTTTTTTTGCATAATTATTGGAACCAACTTTACCCATCGGCTGTAAAGCAGCGCACCGGCGCTTTCTCCAGTCACCACGGATGAAAGCATGCCTCAATGTGTCCTCCCGATCTATACGTTCCTCGGAAAAAACGAAGAACTGCCATTTTTCATGTCCCAAGTTCGAAGATAGTTGTGAAGCACGCAGCAAGCTGTAAGTTCCAAAAGTATTTAAAACAACCTTGTCATTATTTTCCGTTAGATGAGCAAGAACTGGATTTAGTAGCTGGAATACCCTTGACAATAAAATCCACATTTTCCGTTTTCCCGATTATTGGTGTCCTAAAAATTCTAAATCGACTAGCCATAATCCCAAACGTATTTTCAATCGTTCGTCTCGCTCTTGAATGCCTATAGTTGTAAATACGTTGCATTTCGTCGAGGTTGTTTCCAGGAAATGGTTTCAGAATATTTTCGGACATGGGAAACGCGTCGTCAGCAACAATTACGAAGGGAAAAGGCAAAGTGCTTCCGGATAAAAACCGTTGCTGGGGAAAGTTCATTGTGCCTTTAAATAAACAAATATACGTCATTTATAATTACACGATTCTGTGTATACATTAAAATTAATGGCAATAATAATTTTGTTATACTAAATATTCGCACTGTTATTTAAAAAAATTAGTGGCAATTGAAATAGTTTTGCAAGTTACAATAATTTGGAAACTAATGTATAAAAAAGGCAAATTACAAACTTTGTAGTATTTACATTACTGTATTTTAAGCTTTGTAGTAACAAACAGTAGTATTGTAATATTTACGTTATTACCATTTAGCACCCTTTTACCAAAGGGACATTCACGAAATACACCGGCATCATTTTGTCTTCCAAATCCCCCGACATCGATCATAATAAATCTATAATGCGCATCGCACATTGCCATTAAATTCATGCTGAACAAATTTTTGTAGTTGAAATATAACGATCCCGATTTGTGGGGGCATTGCAGAAGAACATGTTTGCCGTCCAGAGCGCCTATGCAATTCGGGTATTGCCAATACCTTTCAAAATTGTTGGCAATGACCTCCCAATCGTTGAAATTCGGCTGTTTCGCTGATAATGTTGGATACGGTAGAGTGGCCCATGCAAAATGAACTTGAAAGCATTTGCATACTAACACCATGGGCGAGGTACCTATAGTGATTTTAAAATGCAATGATGTAATAATACGTTAATAATGTTAGCATGAAAAATTTATTAGCAATTCCTCCTTTTAAATAATTATTTACCTGAGGGTCACATATAATCGTACTCTTGGTGAAATGCTTTCCCGACGACTGTTGTCTTTTTGCAATTTGCTTTCCAGCATTAATAACAACTCTTCAAATTGTTCCGGTGTAAATATAGTGTCTTTACGAAACCGATCCGGAAATTCGTGAAACTTTAGATCAATTTTAACTGCATCCCCTAACTGATTCCTAGGTTTGTTAATGGGATGAACCCAATACTTTCTCCGTTGCCTCTGTTTGTTAAGTAATAGCATCCTTAAAAGTGCCCTTTTCTTGCTTTTTACTAACACCTTCATGATTATTTTAATACAGACTTTTTAAAATAATAAAATTTCTATGCGACCGCCAATTTATCATGTGCTTGTTTCTTCCGTTAATTTAAGTTTGAGTTTGAATGATATTTGGCAGTTACGGAGGAAAATAATCTTACGGATGACGCAATCCGCTTCCGTAAACATTTTATTCCGTATCCGTAGAGAAAAGGAATGACTGTGAGATCGCCTTTACACAACGCCTGACATTATCGCAACACTAGAATTCATTTTTTGCTTTTCTAGCTTGCTAAATGCGGTCCTTAGCAAGTGTAAAAGGAATGTGTGTGGATGTGTCGGAAGTGAGCAGGAGTCTGATGTGTGGAAAGAAAAGTATTCAGTAAGTAAATATCTCCATGAATTTAATGCTACTTTTTCTACTTCCAATTTGCACGGAAATATGGCCCGATTGTCATCAATCAGGTAAGAGGTCAGTGTTAAGATTAGACCCCAAACACGAGTAAAGTATCTGCGGAAATAGGGAATTTGAAAATACATTTGCTTACAATCTATTTGAAATCCAAAACAAATTCTAGTGTCTAGTGTTTGCAAGAAAAGGTTTCTAATATATGAGATTTGTGTCTTTTGTGATAGCTCGTTCTTTAAAACTATTTATATAAATAAATATAAGATCTATAATTTGCATGTTTATATGATTAGCTGGCAAAAAATTTTGTGTAACCGTATAAGCACGTACGTATAAGCCATATACGTTTGTATATGGTCACTAGCGAAGAAACTAAAACTAACTAAAAATGTTGTCCCCCCAATTTCTCGGACGTTCCAGAGTGCCTGAATAGAAGTATCATAGATTCATTGCACTGATTTTTAACTAGCTACGGAAATGGTTCGATCTGGTCTTGGATTTTTGGCCTGGTCAGGCCCAAGCAAGATCTGTTCCACAATCTAGGTTCAAGGGACATTCTTCAATAGATTTACTTAAGTACATTGTCTGGTCCACCTGTTAGACCATCAAATTTATAATTTGCTCCGACCAAATTGTTTGTTATACTTCTAATACTGGAAATGTATTAACTTTCTGCTCCAACATGTATTGGTCTGGCATGAATTTGGAACAAAGTTCAAAGCATACATTTAATATTATTCAAACTTTTGATCTAGAAAAACGTTTGGAACGTGAAATGTTTCAAAGACTCGTACAATGAATATACTGGTAGTATTGAATTCAAACTTACGAGTTTACAGAAGCGAGTCGACACATTAGAAGCAGAACCTAGAAGAACACGTCATAGGACTTAGCGTAGTGAACCTATCTTGTAACGCAATATTAAAATGTTCTGTATGAACAAAATGAAGATTCAACTCCCGTTTGAGAGAGCACTTACGTTGCAGCCGTCTGGAAAGGTAACCCGGGAGGATTTCCCGCTTCTCGTCAAAGTTGTATTCCCTGACCAGGCTTCAAAGACTATACTGTTCAAGAGCAAGCACCTACTAAGGATTCTTCGTACTACATCAGAGATGATTTTACCGCTGAAGTGATAAGCTCTTTTTAGCGTAAGAATTAGTATTTGATATGTACATATTAACATATAGATACGCATTTATACGTGCAGAACGAATGTAATGCATAATAATAAAAATAAGGAGTAAGGATACAAATAAGAATAGAGTGTAAAAGTAAGGAGTGAATGAACGTAGGAATGTGTAAATGTGAACAGCATGCGTATAAGCCATTATCGATCGCTGGACCGTTGGCATTAATAGAAATGTCCAGAGTTGGAAAAGTTCTTCTCTGTGTGTGTAGAAATTACCCTTTGGCTCCCCTCAGTCCGAGCGGATGAGAAGAGGAAGGAGATCTCTCCATGCGTAGGACGTATATATATACAAGTTATTAGTGCGTAATAAGCTTGGGACCATTGTATTTTAGAGTGTAAGACGTTTTCCCCGGGAGAACAACTATTGATTTTAAGGCATGTTAGTACATAAGTGTAACCATAGTTACGGTCATATAACCATAGGGTTAGGAGGAAGTTATTTTGTAAATAGGGGAGACAAAGTAACTTTGTTCCGGAGCTCATAAGATTTTACGAGGGTAAGGGTTATAAAAAAAACTCCTTCCTAAGTAATCGGATCTGTCTCGGACAATGGTCTCGATCTTTACGATCGTAATAAAAGTAAGCTATGATAAAACCTAAGATTTGAAAAGTAATTGAAGCTGAGATTGCCTATGTATGTATTGTCATGTGTTTAAATGTAAAGCAATCTCGAACCGGCGCCAGGCTGGCGGGGTTGGAACTTGGTTTCGGCCAGATGGTCCGGTCATAAAAATCTATTCAATTGACTTCGGATTTTGAGAGTACGGTTGCGGCCGAGTATAAATACCCCAGGAAAATCTTACAGATACACAGTCGATCTGAACACGCCGATCCGAAACGCTGTCCTCTTGGACTCTCTCTCTCTCTTCGTATAGCACTCGGGTTTCGGTTCTCCCCCTATTTACTCCCATTTTATCAAAAATACTCTTGCTCTCAGAATCGAGTAGTTTTTCTGAAAGATAGCGTTTATTCTCAGAAGAGGAAGGATTTTACCACAGCTCTTCAGGCTGGTGGATTGTATTGAGAAATTTCGAGAAAACATTTAGAATTTTGATAGGAATTTTGGGTAACCCTTTGATAACTCGTAATAGGAATTAAACTTGAACTTCTATAACTTTATTAACTTTGTATTTAGATTTAGAGAAGGTCTTCTTTGAATTAATATTTATAATCAGAATTAAATCTTAGTGTTAACTTATATTTTAGAAAATCAAACAAAGATATTATTAAGTTCCATTTTTGTATTTGTCCAAAGTTAAATAAAATCTCTTCAACATTTGAAGAACCAAAAGTAAACTTGAGGGAATTCATAGTACGTTATTTCCACTCAACTCAGACCCCTAACAGAAGAAAGAGAAAAAGGCAACTCATGACAAATGAGATGAAACCCATGGAAAAAACATGGCGTGGCACAACGGTCACTAGAGACTACAGAGCACTCTACCCCTTGCGCGATACAGAACTTCTTTATTCTTTTAGAGACATTATTTTATATTTGGAGTTGGGAACACTTCATGGAGCGGGTAAATAGCTCCTTACAGTAATTAACAGCTTACCGTTGTCTGTTTGACTTATTGAGTTCCGTATACGCAAGGAGTATGCAAACAATGTAAAAATATTTATAGTGTATAAAAATCCCCTGAGCATATGTTATTCTGAGATTTGGCTGTACTTTAGAATTATGAGTTCGGAAGCAACTATACAGATACATTCCGCCCAAACCTTGTATGCATGTTACATTTTTAGAACTCAGACAAAAAACAAAATGCGACTTTAAAATAAAAAGTTGCCTACACTACATTTACATAAACATATGTAACAAACCAACGGAATATGTACCTTTATATGTTTTTACGAAGTAAAACTTTCTTATTTCTTCCACACCAACAATTTTGAGTTGTTTATCTTATTTTATAATTAATTAATTCATATTGGTAAAAGCTAAAAATATCGTTCGAAAAAGTTTGCTCTCGTGGTTACAGTGAATCCGTACTTACGACGCGATATGATTCAAAGACAAAGCAGGATGTGACCCCCAAAGTACAGTTTGTTTAATCCTAGCTAAACACCTGTAAATTCTAATTTTGCATAGATAAACGCTGGTATTGCGCAATAAGCCATATGTTCAAATAATCTGGACCATAGCCAAGAGTCCTGACTTCACAATTATTTTATTTGTTCAATAATTAGATTCATATTTGAATTAACTTTTCCCATTGAATTAACAGGCTGTTCAAATTTTAAAGAAATGACAACCAGTTGTGTACCATTATTTGGCATATAATTAAAAGTATGGTTCTACAATCCTTTATTTGAGTAATTCGGAACATAAAACTCAATGCTAAAAATGTTAGACGGGTGGATTTCGGTGCTGGCATTGAAAGTACAAGATGTTTTCAGTTCTGGTTGTTGCATTTTTGATGGCAGTAGCAAAATCAGGTAGCTTTTTTCAAAATTACACTATTTGGAGGTGGTAAAAATTCTACATTTATAACCAGTATTTTTTTTAAATTTATAGATGCCATTCAAATAGACATCAATTACTCAGCTGATCCTAGTCTTAAAAACTTTGCTGATAAAGTTCATTCTACACTTATTCAATGGTATCCTACATTAGAAGCCAAACTAAAGTCCCCAACTTTCAAACCAATCGAATATGTTTCGATTACATTTGACTCAAACTACAATGGAGTGGCATACGCCAGTGGCAACAGAATTGTCGGTTCTGTAAAATATTATCGTGACCACCAAGACGATGTGGGCTCAATGGTTCACGAATTAGTCCATGTAATTCAAGGCTATAAGAATGGACCTGGTTGGGTTGTTGAAGGGATTGCTGATTACGTGCGTTACTTCATTTTTGAACCTAACCGCAAACCTGGGAAGCCAGGGTCTAACAACAAGTACACCGATGGATATGGCGTCACAGCCTGGTTCCTCGATTACATCGTAAGGACGAACAATTTCACACCAGACTTTGTATATTGGCTTAATAAGGACTGCCGTGAGGGTACCTACAATGACTACATCTGGGAAAAGTTATTGAAGAAAACTGTCGACCAGCTCTGGAATGAGATGATGACCGCTCGTGAGTTTTCTAAAAGTTACATACAAATTCAAGCTGTAGCTTACTTTTTCTTTAAGGGGGCTTCGTAAAAGCATCAAAATATGAATCCCACAATAATCATTTTATTTTTTCATAAATAGCTGAATCTAATGTGCAGTTAGCGAATCTGTGTATGAACATGTTTACTCCCTTTAGATAGAATACGATTGAAAATGTAATAATTATTAATATTACTTTAGCAATCTTACATTGAGCTGGAAACACGAGCACACGCGGAACTCTGTTTTTCTCGTTATAAGGGTAAATTCGTTGTAAACGACTAAGAATCAAATTCTGGTGCTTTTGGAAGTAATGTTGTACGGACTGCATAGAAAATCGATGACATTATCAATTTTCAATATTTTATCCAATAATTAATTATCGTTTCCTGGGTGAACAAATTCCCATTTGTAGCTGCCATTAAAATCGAGGTTGATTATTCTGCTGCCCCGGAATTGAGAAATTTTGCGGAAAATATTCGTGCAACGCTCACTGCCTGGTACCCTTGGTTTGCGGAGGCACTGGAATCCCCCACATTTGTTCCCATTCCCTACATTAAAGTTACCTTTGATCCTAAATACGACGGAGTTGCGTATGCTTCTGGAAACCAAATAGTGGGAGGAGTCAAGTACTATAAAACTCACCAAGATGACCTTGGCTCCATGATCCACGAGATGATTCATGTTATTCAAGGCTATAAAAATTGCCCAGGTTGGTTGACTGAAGGGATTGCCGACTACTGGCGTTATTACCATTACGAAGATGTCAAGAAACCCAAACCAACGAAACCAGGGGTGAACAATAACTACACTGATGGCTACGACAAAGTAGCGTATTTTATTGACTACACCCAAAGAACTTATGGAGACTTGCTCTACTGGCTCAATAAGGATTGCCGCGAGGGAAAATATACGGATAATATTTGGTCTGGGATGTTAGCAGGGCGATCACTAGATTTCCTCTGGAGTGAAATGATACGACGGGGATAAATATTGGATAAAGTCAATAAATTACATTGTGATTGGTACTGATTATTTTACTTTCAATTTTTCCTCGGCATTTAACTTGACAGATTTATCAGAATTTCCCCCCTAATTTTCAACAAAAAGTGGGGTTGC
Source organism: Allacma fusca (assembly GCA_947179485.1). Classification (NCBI taxonomy): domain Eukaryota; kingdom Metazoa; phylum Arthropoda; class Collembola; order Symphypleona; family Sminthuridae; genus Allacma; species Allacma fusca. The sequence goes on along the minus strand of OX359247.1, from coordinate 57,317,159 downwards.
ATAAATATTATTTGACATCATATAAATTAGTTGACATTGTCCTTCTCGCTTGTGATTTAATCTATTTTTTTAAACAACTTTTTTAATTTTTTCCGCAAGTCACTTTTCGCACATATTTTTTTAAAGAACCTGAGCGTGAAGATTATTTACATCGATAGCTACTTATCATTAATATCATCAGTATACATGGGATATCATCTATTCCGAATAGATATTTTCAACTTTGGTGCGATTTTCCGCTCAAATCTGCACAAGGTGATGTAGGAGCAAATGTTTATTTAACCTCCTGATCCTGGTTGAACTTGTCCCGATATTTACTTGTGAGTATCTACTTATACTCTGTGATGCCTTCTGTCCATTTTCTAACATTTATAATTAGTGAAATTTCATGTAGGTGCAATTGCCCTTCATCGTTCATTTTAACCCAGTACCGATGATTCACTGGGTGTTCCTCATTCATGAAACGAGTACAATGCGTTCTCACTATTAAAGCATCTCTATAGGATGGAAAATTGTGTAAAATGATGCAATTTATATTGTGAAATTTCCCCCTATATATATGTGCTTAGTGCCGTGGATAAATAGAGACGTTACTCGGTAAACCATGAATGCAACAACTCATTCAATTAACTAGTTCTTTAACTGAACGTTTCTGAAATAATTCAAGATTTGATTGAACTTGAGTGAACTGAAAATACATCAATGCAACGAATGACTTTGAATTGAACTGTTTGACAAATACAACAAACGTGAATGAACGTGAAAGTCTAGGAATGATTAAGAGAGCTGAATTAAACTGAATGTCAGAATGCGTATAACAAGTCTAGTCAGCGGATAAATCCTATAGCATATACGAGATCGGTTAGTTCATATCCACAGATTATAGACTATTTCTCTTCTAAATTGCTCATGAAACTCATACTCAAAATGTCCACTGCTCGAAGTCAGTCTTCTAAGGAATCTAGACAAAAATCATGCATTTGCGTAATTCTTTTGAGATACGGCCTGGCCTATCAAACAAGAGAGCATTCAGTTTTAGCGAATATGTTCCCAATGTTTGAAGTGATCCAAAACAGTAAAAACAAAAGTTTTCGGCAGATATCCCACAAAATCCTACTTTTTGACTAAAAATAAGATTTAAGATTAAAATAGAAACTTAATTAATTTAATGCTAATTAAATCTTCGTGATTGAATTGATTGAATTGACAAGACGTCGACAGACGTTGATCTGAACGTGAATTGAACGTTTTATTTTAACGTTCAATTTGAGTGAACAGCACCTATGTTGTATGTATGTATGAATTGAACTGAGTGTGAATGGTATACTAATAACAATGAACTGAGCATGATTGAACGGTGCGCGAAAGAAAAGAAAATGAACTGAACTTGAATCTCCCAAAATTGCATGCATGGGACAAACTATTAACTGGAATAATTGAATAAATTAGTAGAAACAAATAAAAGTAACACAAAATCCCTGGCCTTAATTACTGGGAGAAGGGCATGATCTAGTCACAGTTTTGAAACAGGAATAAAAAATATTTCCCAGAAATACGCGCTAAAAGGTAACAAGATATGCGATTTGGAATCGTGTTTCGAAGGTCTTGATCCTTCCCATTTCTCTTTTCTTGGAATCTTCCATAAAATACCATTGAAGAGGAAAGAAAGGAAGATGATGGTGTGATCGTATATCGAAGGTCTCGATACTTCCATTAGAGCATCTAGGGGGATTAAAATTTGTGGGTAAGCCGTAAAAGCCCGGTCCGCACAGGCTTAGGGTAGGGTGTCCATATTATCGGAATCCCAAATCGGGACTTTTACTTTAAATAATTTGTACGTATTTAAAATAAAAGTTATCTCTATCTAACAGGAAGTCCATGTGATGTTTAAGTGCCCTCATTATAAATCTATAAGATCCAGCCTACTCGTAGACTTCACCAATGCGAATCCTCAAAGGGAGAATTATATTCAATTAATGTTTAAAAATGAGCTTCCCCTGAATGTGTATAAAAATATCTACATGTTTTGGTATGGAGCACTCCAAATCAGAAAATATTTCCTAACTTTGATGAGCGAGGATCAAATAATCTGACGCGTTTCTTTCTATAGTTTAAGCTTAATCCATACGAAATATTTTAGCTCTTAATTTTATTTTTCCGCAGTAAGTCTAAAGGACAACTGTACCGTTTGTATATCTCTTAGTATTTTAAACATAACTTACATACTTGCACCTAACGCAAAAATGATCTGCTTCGTATCATAATGGTTGTAAGGGCCTTGGCCACAAATCGACCTGAATAAATTACATTACATTACATATCTAACAGGAAGGTAGTTTGCAAGAATTCCAGAGAATGTATTTTCTGTCCAAATCTTGAGAGCGTGAGTTGCCAAAGGTAAATATATCAATAGTAGTAATACCACCACAATAAGTATACTAAACATTTTAAAATTTTGGAGTCTTTGAACTAAGAACTGCTTCAAATTTGCCGACCGAAAAACGTTGACCTACTTCTATTCTCTTGTCAGGTCCTTTCTGAAAAGAAAGTTATTATTATTTAGATGACTTCTAAAATCTCTTTGTTGTAAAGAAAAATACGACAAGAAAAATCATCACTACGCGATAATTTGAGGCTTCGCGTAAGGTGGTGTCAGTTACCGCCATCAAAGCAGAATGAATTATGAGTTTTTGTCAAAATTTTAGATTTTTTCAATAAAAATTGGTCCGATTTCAACTTCATAAGCACTGACCATTACGATTTACCTAAGCAACGTTCACAAAAAATTCATTGAAATCGATTTCATAGTTTTGGAGATAACTGTCATTTGAATTGAAGTTCGAAGTTTCAAGATATTTTTTGACAAAACTTTCGTGCCGATTTCAACCACATAGGCAATAACCATTGCTATTTACATAAGCACTACTCACAAAAAATTTTACTGGAATACATTCAGTAGTTTTGGAGATAACTGTCATTTGACTTGAAGTTCAAGAATTATTTAAACAAAAGCTATCCTACAAAGTAGCACGAACCAGTTACTGTTAGGGTCAAAATATTTTAAAATTAAAGGAATGTCATTGTTTTTTTTATTGAATATATCGGGCCCAATGGAAAAACAGCAATTTTGAGCAATTATTTCCTGCATTAAGGTTCAAGGTGAGAAAGGTACTAGCACATTTTTTACTAAACCTACTTTTGTTTGGCCTAACGCTAGTGAAGAATCTTGGAACTCTCTTCTAAGAGAACCTCACAAAGCGAGTTCTCGGTTGGATCTCTGCATCCTGTTTCATCCACTCGTACTTACGGGTGTGATTACGCTGAACGTCGCTCTATTTTTTATAAAAACAATGATTGGGTTTGAAATCAGTTAGACTCCACTTCGTTGTAATTGAAATATCTAATCTGCGGATATAGATTTAGCCACTCAGAATTTTTTCAAAAGATGATCTCAACTCACGTGGAAGCATATTGTTTGGTTTTTTTAAGATATGCGAGAAGACCAAGCAGTTGTAGTAGCATGCTCTTTTGAGGAGAGAAATACTACATTGTTAAACAGGAATACAGTTCCAATACAATCCCTAAAAACTAGAAACCTTATCTCTTATAGAGAGACTACACTGTAGGCACTGCAAAGGTGTCCAAAAGGTTCAGCCTACCTAAAATACTACATATTTTTTGCAGCTTTGCCTTCCCTACATATTAACCTATATTATTTGTCAAAAATAAATTGCTACCTACTTGCCTACATATATATATATACTCCTGTAATGTTTCTGCCCATATTTTAGCCTATAAAGGCCTATTTTTTTGCCTATAAAGACCTATTTTTTTGCCAATAAAGATATATTTTTAGCCCATTAAGGTTTATTTTTCCAACTAAAAATCATCTATGTATGTACGTGCAATCGTAACACATAAAAAAATCAAACTACTAAAATGTCACGTATTTGAAGAATATTTTTGAGATTTATTTTAAGGTTAAATCAAATAATTGCTTGACAAATTTGTCAATAGATTATTAAATATGCCTATTTTTACCTTCGCAAACTGCCTACCTAGTTCCTACATGAAAAGTGAACTCTTGCAGCTCCTACATATAATATAGAATTAATTTTTGCGGTAATTACTGCACCCTATTTTACTACCTATAATTACTTAGATTTTGCATCCTGCCTATTTTTATCCTATATATAGGCCTATAAATAGGATAGGTGGACACCTTTGGTAGGCAGTCTTATGGTTTAGAAGTTTACGTTTGTCGTCTACGTGTGTACAAACCTGGATATAAAATTCCGTGAGTACGGCTAGCGAAACCTGAAAAGTTAATTAGTAATTACCTGTAGGAATTGTTGTGCAATTTAATACATGTCTAAAGAGTTTCCTCACCCCATTGAAAACAACCTTCATGAGAAGGATAATTTCTATAGGAAGTCAGCTATAGGTTGGGATTCTGCATACTTTCCATTCCAGTCTTGACAAAACTCTTGGGTGTAATATTGTAAGTAATTAGAAATTCAGTGGCTTCAAATGAAACAATAGTGCTGCATGGCTGTATATTGAACAATAAAATGCAACCATACAATGCCGTATACAAGTTATATATCTAGAAATATCTACAAATTGTTCTAGTAAACGAACTAGTGAATTTAAAATAAGTTTTTATCGATTATTTATTTGATTTATAATTTGGAGTATAAACATATTTTTGGAGCCTAAAATGAAGAAATTAAGTCATATTTCCATCCGTCTATCTGGAATTGGAGCAAAATTCACAGCATTTTCAGAAGTCGTAAGTATCAAAGCAATCCACATCATAATTTGTTGCTATTAATAACCAATTCCAGAGGCACCTACGGATACACTTCAGGCCAAAAGTCTTTTCAGGATAGCCGGGAAAATATTTTCAACAACACTGTGTTACATGAGTCTGTTTTCTACCCGGAAGGTAACAATAGCCCGAAATTTGGCTGGGTGTAGAAAGTTTTGTAAACACTACATATCGAATAGCTGAACTTAATTGAGGTCAGAATTGATGAAAATAACTAAAAATTATGTTTAAAAACTTCACCAGGCTACTACCACCCCGAAACTGAAGAGAAATTGTTGAAACATCCGAAGTTCGGGTGGCGGGTATTATAATCCCCGAAGTCAATCGGTATCCTTATTACCGGGGCTTCAAAATTTAATATACGTCTTTAAAGAATGTTTTAAGCTCCATTAAGAAAACTAGTAAAAGCCCCGTGCTTCGCACAGGGTCAATTGCTTGAGAATTGTGAGAGTATTCACAAAATCGTAAATTGCTATATGTAGATCCCGTATTATGGCTTGTCGAGAAGGCTTAATATTAATAGCCCGCTCGGTAGGCAAAGTAATCTCATATAAGATATTATTAATTATAAGGCTAACAATTCGTTTCAAATAGCTAGTTGGCAATTCATCATCAAAAAATTATGGTACAACGCTCCAGCCCACTAAAGTTCTCTCCCAAACTCAATATTTGGCTATACACGGGGAATTTAACTAATCGATTGATCAACTTAATACGAACCAACATTGTTATTAAGTCTGGCTGTTGAATCACTGTATGGTGCTTCACCCCTTAGTGTGATCAAACATGATTTTTTATGTTGTTATAATTTGTATACATCTCAGTTGTATCGTAATAATGTAACTGAAGCCTCAGACACTGGACGCACTGATAATTTAAAATAGGAAAAGTGACAGGAATTCATATTTGCGCAACACTTTTCAATTGCTATTGTTACTAAAGTCCGTGGTTCCTACAAATCAATCCTTAATTCGTAATGATATTTTTAGGGAATATAAAGATCAAATTTATGGATGTAAAGGCTTGTAATTACAAAATAGTGAGCAAATAACTTCAGCAATACAAATTCTGAGAATTTATCTGACGTTATATATAAAAAGTGTTGCAATAAGTACTTTCAATTCCATTTGCTTTTCTTAATAAGAATCTCACACTCATGTGTACAAAGTTCAGTCATTAAAATTATCCTCTCCTCAAATTCGTCAGTGCTGTAACCGAACGTAGTTTTTCTAACTACCAGACTTAATTTAATCCAAATTTGATGATTTATGTCTAAATTTTATAATAATTATGATTAGCGCTTTTAAGTGACAATCTAAAATTGCGTAATATTGCGAGCTTCCAGTATGCTGCAAGCAGTTGGTATATGCTGAGAACCACAGCGAGCTAAGCGAGCTGAAAAATCTCTCCTCTGCGACAACGTTTCAGCCCGCTGTGCTTCTCGGCTTGCTGTATAAACCACCGACTTGCTTGGCTATATATTGAAATGAGCCGCGAAGGTTTGAATTGTAAAGCCAGAGCCGCGAAAGTTTAAATCAACGGACAGGTCGAGAGCAATAAGAAGAAGGATTATGTAAAAAAAAATCTTACCTGAGTTAATCTACCGTAGAACTAAATCGTGCTAAAACTTTTCAGCCGCTTTTGTTATGACGCGTTCACTTGAGGCTCCCGCCAACTTAACGTTAGCTGCGCTACTTTTTCCCTTATCTATATGAGATTGTGTTATCTACATATAAGGGAGGACGTTCCCGTTTAAAATAAAATTAATTTCTCGCACAATGAAAGCAGACCTTTAAGAAGCCAAATAACAAATGTGGTGTTTATTTGATCCAACAGACAATCTTTCTTTATTTTGTTACTGTCGATTCAAGACATCTCAACGATCTACTGGTGTCAGTCATGTTTCAAAAGGACAAGTCTATAATCACGGGTACGCTAATGCATGCACCGTGTACTCTTTTAATTGTAAAAAGAAAATTTAACATGGGGATAAATAGAATTCATTTAAATAACGCATCTCTTAGAAAATTTAACATGGCGGGGATAAATAGAATTCATTCAAATAATGCATCTCTTATGCAAGATTATTTACATGATAAAGATATTTGCTGAAAAAATTTACTACCTTAGCCTTTCTAATTTCAAATAATTTATTATTTGAACAGAGTCTACTTTAAACCTAGCTGTGGCCTTGGTTGGAATAATATTTGGTCTGGTACTTTTGGATGGGGTTGTGAGGGTATTTTGAAAATCAGACAAAAACTCTCCTATTTACCATAATTTATTTAAGAAACACTATTAATTGTAAACCAACAATCACTTTGCATTTGCAAAAAAATTAATAATTCATAAATTACTGGAATTTTCAGTGCATTCCACTTCTCCTTCAAGCCTGGATCGCTTGGGCAATCATTACAATGTATCTTGTAGTTTTTAAGCTCCTTTTATTGACAATGCATGAGCTGGACCTGAATCAACTCAAATTACTACAGTATGTCTTTCTTTTAATTTTACGACTGTCTGGCTTGTTTACCGTGAGGCTGTACTATTTGATTCTCCAAGAAAAGGGCCGAAATCTAACTTATGCTAACTACTCCATGATTCCACAAAACCTTGCATTTACGAATGATACAAACTCGGGATAATTTCCTCCTCCCATTGGATATAGTTTATAATACAGTGTAACCATTTATTTACAACATTAAGTAATTTCATGTTTTTAGTCACTAAATATGTGATTCAACTATTTATGATTTCTTCTTCTGATAAATCTAATATTATTTCAATATGAAATGTAAGATGCTAATACTGTACAGCTGTGAAATGTTTTCATTCTGTTGGAAATTTTATACTTTTTCAGCGAACGCAACTGCGGCTGTGTAGAGTTCTCTCTGAAAACACAAAATATTGGAAAGTGTTCTTATAAAAGAGTAAATAAAGATTTGCCGTTTTCCAATTAATCAATTTTAAGTAATAAGAGCTTGACATTATTGTAGCCAAATTTTGGTGCTCGACGAGGTGCTCTTGTGAGAGTATAATCTATATATTATTGCTACTTGTTTAGCTTTAATAATTAATCAAAGTAATTATTACTTTTGGTTAATCTGGCTGTGCCCAGATCGGCTCTTAAGCCACTTGTTAATGTTTTAAGCATTTGGGACTCTTCAGTTGTTAACTGACAATGAGAGACGTACGCTTAACATGTACTGTTAGTTTCGCGAATTATTGAACTTCCTTTTCAGTTTGTTGCTGATTAATAAATGGATTCAATCTTTGGATTGATTCTTGTTAATTTCAAAGCACGGATTTATTACCTTAATTAAAAATTATTACTACTTATTATTACTTTCATGTTTTGCTTCAATCATTCCAAGAATTTGGATATTCCAAGTAATCAAAGATGCTAGCCTATCCTACATGTAGGCCTACATGTAGGCCTATTTATAGGGTGCGAGCTATTTGCAGAAAAAATTATAGGCAAAATAGGGTGCACTGGTTTTCAAAGAAAAGATGCCTATAAAATAGGAATGCACGCCTGCATACACGCGGTCATATAGGCAAATATGTAGGCAGCACGAGAACACGCTTGTATGAAGGCAAATATATAGGATGTATATACATAACTATTGTCACATTATGGAAGCCTTCTCTCGATGCAAATAATAACGATTTTTAAACGTTGAAATATCAGAGTACTGCAGGGACATGTGAGATTTCCCATTCAAAATAATATCCATACATAACTAAGTACATGAACATATATTGTATGTGATTGCACGATGGCTTACTGTAACGTGCCATAGGCCCGATCAATACGAGGTTTCACATAATGCATAAGTAACATTAATTTTGAAGAAGTACTCAAAATCAGTTTGTTTAAATATATGATATTATATATATTATATATTATTATATATGATATTATATATGATATTATATATGATTAAATATATGATGTAACAAACAATTGTGAGTGTTTGCTGAATAATTGTTGCATATGAGGGATAGCCTAATTGTTTTTTAAACTAATGCTATATGTCAATAAATTTGCTAAAATAAAGACAGCAAAATGTAATTATGAATTTTAATCAAAATATAATTTAATTCTACAGTATAGGGTCCCATGTAGGAAGGGGCTAACACTTTCCGTTACCCTATATAGGCAGAAATGTAGGCAGCGGCAAATGCCTACTTGTAGGCAAGGATATAGGCCTAGCAATTGCACAAATAGGCAAGAAGGAAGGCCCCTCCTAAACTGAATGTATAGGTAGGATGTAGGATAGGCAAAATCAGTTTAGCATCTTTGCAAGTAATCATATTAGGAGTTTAGTCTAGAGCTGGTATGCTAAAAGGCTAAGCTTCCATGTACTTAGTCGTTATATGCCAATTAATTCGGGCTTCAAAATCCCACTTCAAATGGGCTTGCTAATATTCGTGTTTGAATTCGCAGGATAAGACATTGGAAATTCAATGGATATTCCTTGACTTGATTCCGAATATCAATCGTTTCCTAACAACAAATTTAAGTAAGTTAATGTAGACATTTAACAATTGACAATGCACCAAAGTTCGGTTGCTTGAAGCGTATTTCGTAAACATGTTCTACTCTAGAGTATTTCAGATGACGATATTATGATGAGAAAATCCGTGCGCTGCAAGAATTTACGCAAATTGCGTTTGCTAGCGCAGGAAAGTGAAACTTTCAAGACAGGCAGATTTTGTAATGAAATTGTTACGAGCAGGAAATAATGTGTGGTTTTAAAGGATTTGCATGGCAATTTTATTTCTTGAGTCCGAAGAAAAGAATTGACAAGGAATATAATAAATGTATTTAGTTATCTCTTGTGCATAAATATCCCAGCTGAATTATAATAGCTACAATGCAAACACAATTTCAGCGCGATTTCTAAATATAATTTTACGTTTCGCAGTTCGTACATTATTATATTTACAATTAGTCATTTAAGTGCTCGAGTACAGTTCAGATGTCGCGTGCATGCAGTTCAAAGCAATTACTAAAAATTTTAATTAATTTTGGTACTGCAGCAAATTCAAATGGGCTGAAAATATGAAAAGGCACAACTAGAGTTAATTATCGACTATTTGGAACTAATACAAAGTTTGTACGTTACATATTGTAAGAAATACCGAACTCACAAACGTTTGGGTGACGGCCAGACGGATCGCATAGATGTGTAAGAAAGTTTCACTCTCTAAAAATGTATCTATAGTGATATTATTATTTAAATAACGGGACGAAGGTATTTAATACAATATATGAATAATAAATGTAATGTTCATACTATTATAACGGATCTAGGGTCTACTCCATGTTAAATAGCTCGGAGCTATGAAATGAGGCCTTTTGTGGTCTCTACCTGTAAAATGAGAATATCTCTTTATTTGATTTTTTAATACTTTTATAAAACTTTCATAATTATTAACTTGGGTTAACATAGGCAGGCTGAGCTCCTTCCAGGGTTCTCATAACTGATAAATGTACCATAATTCATTTGTATGGGCTAATATTCGACACCGGGTGGCTCGAGCCCTTTTTCTCCACCCATAGCACACTTAATGGACAAGGGAACAAAATATGCGATTTCCCCATTTTGAAACAAATTTATTTTCAGGTTTTTCAATTTTTTTTCACTCGCCTAAGTCAAACCCTGAGGAAGCAATGTCGAGACTTTTTGAGGATTTAAGGATTGTCGGCATTGCGTCACGTTCTTGAGCACTGGGATCTCTATTTTTGGCCATGGTCAATGAAATAAATTTTGAAAAACCTGGAAACGAATTTGCTTCAAAATAGGGGTACTATATATTTTTTGCCTTTGTGTTTATGTGTGCCCGGAGGGAGAGAAAGTACTTGGGACACACTGTGCATCCATTAAATCATTTGTATTAAAATCCGTGTTTTCTTCAATTTGACTTCCACTATAATTTGGAATGACTTCAACGTTCCATCAGTGCATTTTAACGCAGCCTGTTTGACTGTACAAAAGTATGAATTTATGATGTCTGAGAAATTTGGCAGTTCTACTGAACTGACATAAGTGGATCCCTTATTATCCTTAGTGTGCTTTCGTGAACCCGTTGATACAATTATTCTGTACGACTGTGTGAGTAGATGTAATGTTAAAATTGTCAAGATAACTGCACATTGCTTGATTGCATTTATTACAGATAATAGGGAGATACATATGTGAAAATGTAAACTATATCTTGAGTTAAGACTATAAAATGAAATAAATTGGCCCATAAAAACAAGTATAAACTCCTTAGTATGATATAATATTTATTTAACGGGCTTCTGTAAAAATTACTCCTAGTACGTTTACAATCCATCGATATAACATGTGTTCAAACAATGTGACATAATTATTTGAAAGTTTTGAAGGTCGACTCAATCATTATTTTTCTTTCGTGTACAAAAAAAATACAATGCTGAAAATACGAGCTTATTTATAAGAGTTCTAAGCTTTTTGAAAATTCATCATATTAGGTAAGATTAATCGGGGCTTCTCGGGAAACCAAATCAATAAATCACTTGGTTTTTGTTAAATAGAAACATGAAGAGTAGCATCCCCATCAGCATCCCCATTTCATGATCGGTTTCCTCGTGGCATAAATTGTCACAATAAATTATTCACATTTCCGTTTAAAGTACACTTGAATTGGTCATAAATTTCCATCATTTATATTTGTTTAGTAATCCTAGCAAATATTACCTCTCGAACATGAAATAAGAGCACCGTAGAGTAGAGCAAGTATAAAAAGATTGCCATTGGAACGTATTACGATCATTTCATTATTATCACAATTGACGCTTTTCCAGGACTAGAAAATTAAAATAAAATTTTGCTTATTATTCGCACAATGAATTTCTATAAATTATTTGCGATAGTCCTAGTTGGTCTTCTCAGCATCACGGCAGGGGTTAAGGCGAGAAGATGCTCTAGCAATTCAGACTGCCGAGGAAATCAGTTCTGTAACGGTGGAACTTGCAGTCTTTGAGGTAATAATTATAGCTTTTGAACAACAAGACCTTCGCATAGTATGGTGTTAAATTCAGTGAGACCAAATATTTTACCCCTATTTAAAATACTCTCCAAACGAAGTTCATTTGTTGTCTGTGCGGTTTCAAAATCATTAAAATACAACTCTTATTAACAAATAGGCTTTGGTCGATCTTACAATTAGAATGAGAAATCTTAGGTTGATGTAGTGATCGGGAAAGTTCCCAAATATTTTCGCCTTCGATGATGCTCTTAAAACACAATTGTGAATTTATATGTGCTGTTTACTAAATGCAAATTTAATAATTTTATCCATTTTTGTTTAGGAATGGAAGAATCTGAACTGGAAATCATATTTTATGGGATGACAAGACTCGAACTCTCAAATTCACAATGACTTGAAGTATCATCTTCCGCCTTTGTAAAATTTGTGACTTGCTTATCAAGCGTAATAAAATTGTTAAGAAGGGATTGAATCCAAGAAATTTAACTACTGATGATTCTGACTGTGTTATTTTCTTTTTTGACGTAGTTTGTACAAGGTGACTTTTCTCCCCCCCCCCCGCTAGCCCATAGAAGAAAGCATTTGCATAATTTACATTTATTTTCTTAACTTTTCAATTTATGAAATGACTTATCATTTTCTGTCTTACGTTGTTTCATTCTATTGCGGTTGATGTCTATAAGATATTCCGGATCCCTTGTACACATTTAAAAGACTTTAAAGTTCGACACAAACGAGCGTCAAATCTTACTTTTTCATTTAGAATGAATTCATTTAGAATTCTTGACAATGCTTCACCTCTTTGAACGCTATATCCAGAGTTTTTGGAGAGCGACAAGGGTGGAATAAATTTTGTAAAATCTGGAGCAAATATTCTAAAAAATGGGAAAATCGAATACGTTTTTTTTCGTTGCTTATTCTATGGACTTAATTTTGTAGTATGCAATATACTACCTGAGTTGTACGTTTCCACGAATTGCCTTTCACCTTCCACTTGACCGCCCACCATAATTTGACGAGATCTTTCACCTCCCCATTGTCATTTTTACCTTCATTCGAAAAGAAAAGTAGCAACAGTTCCAAATCCTGACGTTATAATTGTACAGCGTGTAAATAATTAACAACAGAATGGTAACATAAGAACGACGGCATATAAGTGAAACTACGTAAACTTTTACTAAAAATCAATTAAGCCAATGAGCTCTTTCGAAGCAAGTGTGTTTCAGAAGGTTGATTTTAACCGCAGCCCTATGATATAAGCCGCGCTTAGTTATGCGGCCCTCATAACAATGTCTTGACTTTGTAATAGAAACTTGTTTCCACATTAGCGCAACTCGTTTTTATAGTTAACACCCCGAAATTAATCCATGGCATCCATTTCTAAATGAATTGGCATAAAAGAAAGGTGCAGGTGGCAAGTAGAACTCAGCCACCAGGATTGTTCAAATATGTCCATTCGTATAGACGCTTAGTGAATGGTCTGACAATCGGAGACGACTGAAATGAGCATTCGGTCTATATGGAAAGATTAACGCATACTCATTTCCCCCAATGTTAACTTTTTTCGTTCAAAGAGTCTCAAACTTCTTGAGAAAAACATCTTGCAACTTTCGGGTGTTAACTGTTCATATAGAAATTTTGTAAGGCTCTGTTTGTGAGCTGAAAAGAGAAAACATTTTTCCAGTTATAGCTGAGGTTTATATAGAGCGGCAAAACGTTTGGAAGGAAAGAGTTTCAGGAAATAATGTGACTAGAATGGACCAAACCACAATAAAAAACAGAAACAGTAAAAACTCTTCGATAGATGGTCTAGTATAGGTAACATTTAACCAGGTTTCCTCATGGGATTTACTTCGTAGTTTAAATTTCAAGTTCAATATTCTCTGTAGATTTTACAATTCTTTAGTATCATGCCAAATATGTTGTGGGGGGTTTCATAGTTACAGTAACATATATTTTAATATAAACAGAACAGAACGTAATAACATTTCAGATTTATAGAAGAGACCACATGTAAGAGAATTTTCTCTACGTTGGAGGAGACTTAATTGGACAACGAATTCCCATGTCACGCATTAATTGTCCACCCGCACGAACTTCACAACATAACAAGAGCTCAAATTTGGTAACTTCAGCGAGATCTTATGATAAGAGTTGTGCACTGTACAGGGTGCATCATGTCATACTCTCCCCCTTAGTCCATGTAAAAGGCAATGAGGCCCCATCTGTCCGCAATTTGGTTTACGTTCGCGGCCGGAATTATTGTCCTATATCTATAAAACATGTTTTTTAAAATCTGGAAATCAATGTGCTCCAAAATGAGGGTTATAAGCTGTATTTTGTGTCAACTTTTCTTAAATGGGCTATAGGGGGTGAAAAGGATATGACACTTCCTGTACTTTAATTTATACATAATTATTTTCCACAACACTCCACAATTCTTGACGGTCCTTGAGGATATTTGTGCTTACAGGAGGAAAAGATGACCACAAAAAGACTGAAGGACATGTAACAGTCACACAATTTGTTCTTTATACAGTAAATGAAAAAATGGTAATACAAGGCATATGGAGGCATTTTATCCCTTGTTAGTCTTCTCTTGTCCACTCTGAAATGATACGCAGTATTCCTTAAGCCGGATGATGATTTTTCTGGTACTATTTGCGTTGTCCATATCCATTCATATCAGTCATTGTCAAGTTGAAAAGCCTGAGATTTTAGTAGAATGCGAAAATTTATTAACGGAAGATAGGGAATGCTCAGTGAATTTTAGGGACAATGAAACCATTATTTTAGCAGATCTCAATCAATATTACATTATCACTTGCACAGCTGAGTACCTCCTTGGGATTGATGTGAATATTCCGAATCAAGTAAGCATTAAATTAATTTTATCGCCTGATACTGGCAACTACTGATCAGAACTATAATTTCATGGTCTAATATTGATCACTATACTCCTGACCAGTTATGATATGTATTTGATATGGAGCCACTTCTGATAAGTACTGGTCAATAATATGCCATAAAATTACTTCTTACCTACAATATTGATCAATATTAAATTACCGAAACACTTGTATTAATGGTTAATATTAATCCCTGGAAATTGTCAAATTTAGAGAATTGAAAAACTCTTGACCAAGTAAGGTCAAGGACGGAACCATGTCTGATTAATAAGGGTTTATTTTAGACCCAGAAATACTTTTTACCAATTAACGGTCAATTTTAGACCACAAATAATGTGATTAGATCATTGATGAAATTCGTTTGAAGGGTTTAATGCAACAAATGATAGCGTCATCTCAATTTAAAGGACTAAAAATCTAAAGGACTGGGTCTTAAGTTTTTCCGAGATTTGTTCTAACGGTTTCTGGTTTTCCTTGTTTTTAAGCAAAAGCCCTATTTAAAGCTTCAGCGAAATGTGAGAAACGTTCTCGAGAATTCCACGTACACTCATGAACTTGAATACTCCTTTGCTACTGCTCAAGGATCCAGCGGGGATGTCACAATACGGAATGTGGAAAATCCGCGGATCTTTTCTAGGATTCATTTTTTCGTCGAAGGTTTACAATAAAATTAGAAAAAATATAATAAAAATTAAACTTTGTTACAATGCATCTACAGTTTAAGTTATTTTAGTTGGCAAGGCCTTTACTAACTCCGGGAAAACCATTAACGTAAAATACAACGAGATTGACTCAGTTATACCTTGTCCATCCAATTATGCGGATCTGGTCCCAATTTTAGAGCAGAGGCACTCTCATCAGGTAATATCTTGAAACATCAAAACTCCCACTGTACATAGTTGATTGCGCGTAATTATTTTCAACCGATTTTGATTATTTTTTTAAAACTTAAGGAACCTTATCAGAGGAAAAATTGGACTTTTGACCCCAAAATAGGCTTTGTCGTTGATGTGTACCAGAACTTGACGGGAGAATTCAAATGCGAATCTAACCTAGACTCCGAGGATTTTGTATTAATTAGATACGGCGACAATGGAACTGATACAGAAACAGGTTAGAAAAAAATCCTAAATCACTTCATTGTTTAATTCATATAATCAATAAGGGAGCTCCATATAAGAGCGGGTTCTGGTAGGGGCAGACACACAACTGATAAAATACGCGGAGTATACAGTAAAACACTGCGATTGAAATTTAAATTTTTGAGGGATTTACTAATTTCCAGGAAATTTCACGGGGATGCCTAAATTCTTTTTCCCAACTGGCAGAACAGACCTCGTTTGCAATGAGGAGCATCGCCGTAATTTGACAAAGTTGGAGGACATTCGATGTGACCACCCAAGTGCATGTGACATGCATCGGAATTGTTTTCAGACGGAAGTAAGATGATTTCTTGACAATTAAAATTTGTCTTAATTAATTAATTTTAATTAATTTGTTTTAATTAATCTCTTACATCTTAGGAATGTTCCGCTACCAAATTGGTTGGAAAATACTGCCTTACAGGAGATTGCATCATTACGGAGCAAGCCCATCCTTTCGGAATAGCTATGTGCCAAGCTGGAGAAACCAAAATATTTGATTACCATTTTATGGGTTTTGACAAGAAGCAATGTGAGTCCGTCTCTACACAATAAAGCAACAAAATTGAGATAATTTGAGGTCGCTTTTCCGTCTGCTGATTTTGACATGTTTTCTTTCTGAGAGAAGTTAAAATTCACAAGGTACATACACAGAACATTTAGAGAATAATTTTATTATTTCCCACACAAAATAGATCTACTGTCCCAAGGAAATTTCCCAGAGCGTGCGCTGATTTACATGAACGATGTCAACCCTGTTTTGTATACGGATGAACCAGGAACTTTCTATTGCCAAGCCATAGCGTTCCTATTTACAGAGAAAATTCAGTTCTCCGTAGTTTACAAAAATGGAACCAAGTCTTCATTGCCTGACGGTATTTCCATTTGGTCCCTTCCCTTTTCTTGTTTTTATTACTTAATTTGTGATTGCAGGAAGATTTGAAAGGTACACGAGGGAGGAGCTGGAAGCCACAATAGCATTCGGTGCTGTTCAAAACGGAATTCGGGTTAATTTGACAGAGGACATGAGAGAAATCATTTGCCATGCTCCATGGTACAATTCTTCATCGGCTTGGTACACTAAGTCTCGGAAATTTACTGTATTGAGTAAGCTTTGTATTATTCAATAAAATTATCCTTTTAATTCTCTCGGCCATAGATTATTTGTAGGGTAAGGTATGCCCAACTGCGGGAGCTTCTTAATAAATATCACGGATGATATTTTTTATAATTGTTATAATTTATTCGAAATTTCTAGGTGTGAAAGCTCCTTCCATACTGAGATCCAACACGGCCCATCTGTTTTACAAGGGTGACACTGGCAGGACTCTGATCTGCAAAGCAGAGGGTCATCCGGCCCCAATTTTTAAATGGTATCAAAATGAATCAGTAAGTTTCAGTAGTGTGTATTTTTATTTTACTCCCATGACTTCATTCAATAGTTATTTCTATGGGTTCAATGGGTGTTTTTTCTGCTCAAATGTCAAAAACAAAACAAAACTTCTGTGACACTGCATATTGCGCCTTCAATTAGAAGGATAAAGTTCTGCTTGTTCTTAAGGAAATCGTTTCAGCGTCCGGGCTCAGCATTATTAACACGGAAGCCGAGTCCGTACTCCAATTTCCCGAAGTCAATCTGAGTTATATGGGGATTTACGAATGCAAAGCCTCCAATCGAGTCGGCAAGGATAGCGTCACATTTAGGGTTGACGTTCGAGGTAGGCCTTTCATTTGAGGACTAACCACATTTGTCTCCTAAAATCCTATTTTTGTATTTATTTACGAAAGTCCTGCAGGCTTCTTACCCATGGCCCTAAAATAATGTCATGGGATTTTAATGAAATCTTTAAATGATATATGGTCACATTGATAGATATCAATTTATTTTAATATGTAGCAAAACTACTCTAATAAGGGATCTACTGTAGCAGAAGTTTCTGCACATATTCTTCAGTTGACTAGTATCTATACAGTAGGCGGAGGAAATTTTATGTGCAAATGGATCTGTTGATCTGTAGATTTTAGGAGCACTAGTCTGCAATAAACATTTAGGAAACTTTTTTATCTCTGTATCTTTTAGGAAGAAGTTATAGTACATTTAAATAAATTCTTTTGATAAAAATACTCCTAGAAAAAATTAAATGTAGAAAAATGTCCCCCTTGTCAGACGATTCCCTTTCTAAGAGGGAACATAGTACGGTGATAAATGGAAATGTATGAGAATATTTTTGTTTCCAGAGATAGAATTTATTTCACCCTTAAGATAGAGAGAGTACCTCAAGCTGTATTATTACGGATGGTTTTTTACAGCACTGAGATTTTGTAAATATTGGAAATTTTAGAGTCACGTGTGAACTCATTAGCCATTGGATTAGTCACAATCTTCCTGACAGTCATTTTCGTGGTTGCTGTCGTAACGTTCTACCGAATGAGGAACAAGTATTTGGATGCTAAGGTAAATTCTGATCTTATTAACCAAATGTGTAATTGTACGTTATTGGTTATGCTTACACGTTAAATATTTAAATAATTTTCAATATACAGATTAGGCTGAGAAATCTAACAGCAGAAGAAATCGAACAGTTTGAGAAAGGGAACCCGGAAATGCTGTCCGACGATGACGCTGGAATCCAAGACAATGCTCAGTTCCTCCCTTTCAATGAAAATTACAAGTTGCTTGATCAAGACGTGATCATTGGTACTTTGCCTTCAGTGGTTGTAGTAAAACCTTCCAATTGATTCACGGTCTCCGACATTACATCCTCTCTGCAAGAGACTCCCAAAAGCAACAAAATTTTCCATTTATTTGTTTAAAAAAACTTAAAATTGCAATAATTATCATGTTTTAATAAGTTTATAATATCTTTTAAATTATAAACTTGTCTTGGAATTCTATTGCAATGTAATACTGGCCTTCTAGGCTTTTAATGTATATCTATTCTCAACGTATCAGTAAAAATCGTTCAAGAGGTTTTTCTCTTCAAGACCAATAAACTTGGACCCAGTCACATCAACCACAATGTTAATTTTTTTCAAAAACATGAGCATTCCAACTTCGTTTAATTCCAAATGGATTCCTTATTTACAGATAAAACCAGCATTCTAGGTAAAGGAGCCTTTGGATTAGTAGTGCGTGGGAAATATTTAGGGGATCCAGTGGCGGTGAAAACAACTCTTCCGAATGCTGAAGTGTCTTATTTCAAGGCTCTCCTGTCCGAATTAAAAGTCATGGCTTACATTGGCAGTCATCCAAATGTCGTCCATTTCATTGGGGCAGTTACAAATAGGATCAAAGAAAGTATGCTATATTTTCAATAAATTGTCATTTTAGTTTTAGGCATGTTAAATATGTTTTAATTCTTATAATTTTTTTACTTCACTTCAGGAATCGTGTATGTCATTGTGGAACTGAGTCCATTGGGAAACCTCGAATCCTTCTTAAAATCCCACAGGACCACTTACGTAAATTTTGTGGTGAACAACAAGATTGTGAAAACAGAGTAAGTAAACAAGACCTGACATAAATGTGAATGGGCTGATAAATTAGAGGATCAATATGTTCACAGTTGTGTCTACACATGCATGCAACTATCTGTATGTGATTTCCCACTATTAGTACGTATTATTCTGCTTAAATTGTGTACAGGCTCCCCTATGTAAACGTCATAAAAAGAGTGACCACACTAGACTTTGTCAACTGGTGCCACCAAATTGCATCAGGAATGGAGTACCTCAGCAAGAAAAAGGTACTAATGAAACTTTAAATTACGTTGCCTTCCATAAATAAAATTTTATGATTACAGATGAAACACAGGGAAAAAATTACGATACACTTTGCATGTATAAGACCAACCCTACAAGTAGGAACATTATGCTCCTATAATTCATTGAGATTGTATTACTGTAAAAGGACAAAATCTTATATTGGGCCAAGTAGAAACATTTCCAAAATATTTGTGGTCATGACGTAAAAATAACCTTGTAACAAAAACTGTAAAGTACTTTATTTCTAAGTACATCCCTCTGAGAGTCCCTCACATCTCTACAGATTTTTGTTTACAGTCGTGCTCCTTATAGCGAGATTACACTCTTAAGACTGTATTTCCAGGTTATACACGGGGACTTAGCAACTCGGAACGTTTTGTTGTTTCATGGAGATGTGGCAAAAATCACGGATTTTGGCCTGTCCCGCCAAATTTACGAAAACACAAACTACACCAAAAAGAATCAGGTAGTTACGCGAACCCTGAATTTTTACCTGCACAGAACTAATGTAAATACTTTCCAGAAAGTTTGAAGAGAAAATTTTAGTACTAGGCTTGCATTTATGAATGCACATTTGGATTTTAGACTCCACTACCATGGCGTTGGCTGGCTATAGAATCTCTCCGTGACATGGAATTTTCCACCAAGTCAGATGTTTGGGCATTTGCTGTAACCGCTTGGGAAATTTTTACTATGGCTGAAATTCCATACCCTGGGTTGTGTTGGTCAATGGATTTCATCGAACATTTGGAGGAAGGAATGCGTCCACCCAAGCCCAAATTTGCAACTGAAGAAATGTAATATGACCATACTTTCTTCAAGATAGATCTTTAGTAATTGCGACCCTCATACGTTGCACTCTGTTTAAACGAAATTCCTTAAAAGGAAACAAAATTGACTCGATTCATTTAATCTGCTCACATTTGGTCAATAAGGTGTGGTAGGTAGGAAATATGAATAATTAAGTATGTGTCAAAATATTTTGATCCCTGTAGAGAAAATCCTCACTATGGTCTCTTATATGGTCTTAAATGTGGTGAAAGTTTAGAATGACAATGCGTTTACACTTGTTTTACATTTGTTTTAATGCTTTAAACAGCTATTCAATGATGGTAAAATGCTGGGAGCCAGAAGCAGATAAACGTCCCTCATTCGGAGATTTGAAATGCTTTTTTGAGGATCTACTCACGGATTTTCAAGCGTAAGTTTATTTATAAAAACGCAACCTTCAAATTATGGACACAAAACTGAAATACTTTTTTAATGGATTTCAGCGGAAGCGTTTCTATCAATTTGGAGAGAGCTATTTATTCTAACTATTGTGGCTAGTTTCAGAAAGTCGTATTAAATTTCCTTCAAAATTCTCATACAAGTCGTTTTCCGTTATTTTTACCCCTTTGCAAATGTAAAGTAATATTAAATATTATTTCCCAGTTTAAATAAACCATCAAATTATGACAACTCAATAACTTGGACAGAACAGCTTTCAAATTTTATTTGACTCTTGGAGGTTCATTTTACCAGAACTGTTCCAATAACCATTACATGTGTTAGCTACAGTGACCATCCAGTAACAATAAATAATTTGTTTTGCGAAAACAAAACAATTCTGCATGATCACTTACTGATGATCACTACTACAGCATGATCGTTCTAACATGAAATAGCTCGTAAACGGCGGCAGATAAATATTATAAATATTTAATAAATGATGGCAAAATATATATAGATAAGCGTACTTATGGAATTTTGGAGGGCATCTACTTTCTATAGGTTTAGCAGTTCAAAATTTTACTCCGAATCTGTTAAACTGTATTCACGAACGAACTTGCATTTTCTGACTGATCGTTTCTGCGTCGTTCGTCTCATTTGTGTATTGAGTTCCAGATTCACATCCGTAGCTTCCCATTTGGCAGAGTCTATCGCTGCAGCAATTGTGTTGAGTTTCTAATAATATAAATTTAAAAATTGTAAAAAAGTATATTATTAAAAACAAGTACCTTTTGTAAATATCTTTCTGTCAATGTAACATACAGTATTAAATGCAGCCATAGAGGACTTCATGAATTCCAAATCGTTTCTCAACAGGTCAACTGTTTCTGTGGTCTCCTCAACAGCTTTTAGAATCTCGCTAGAATACTGTACTAGCTCCTTGGCTTCAACTGATAATCGAAAGAAAATAATGATCTTGAAATAAACTCTAAATTTTTTTTTTTTAATCTCAATTTTTATACTTACCTGAGGGAGGAGATTTGGGGTGGAAAAATTCGACCACTTTCTGCATCAAGTTCAACTTTCGTTCTTGCTGATTTGGATACTCCACGATAAAGGGCTTCTCCAGGCGGCGTAATATAAATCTTGGTATTGTTTTTTCCAAGTTCGTTTGCATTTGAACCTGGAATCACGACGCATAAAATTCACTGATTAATGGGTACAATTTATGCTATTAATGCAAGAGAATCATAAATGGGATCTCATGCGTAAATACATCATAGTGGAGATGCAATTTTAAATGGATTCGTTTAAACTGAGATACTATGTTGGGTTGTTATAAAGAGGCTAAACTGTAAAAGTTATTGAAGGGAACATTTACCTGCATTGTAAACCTTTTCAACTGGGCATTGCGTTTCACGGAGTCAATGTCCCCAACGGCCAAACCTGTTAACCATAAAATCATAAATCAGTACAAAAATAAGCAAAGCTATATGAGATTCCTGTGAAAATATCATGCTCAATATCTAGGAATATTTAAAAATGTACACACTGTCGTAATCAAGCAATTACAATCCTTCACAATTTTCTAGTTTGCACAATTGCGCAGCATATAAAAACTCTCTGACCTATCAGCATATTGACCAGCAAAATGCAGTTCAGAAGCATGTACAGTCCCACCATAGTAAAGCTCATAATCGGGTATGGAATTCTCCTTGAGGATTTACATTCCGGAGTTTTTGTATAAATCTTGTACTCCGTCATATTCAAAGACTCCATCATCTGACAATGATGGGGGAAACCGAATGTATTCATAAAATCCAAATCCCCTAGCATCATTGAGAAGGTCCTCATTAGTGACAAGGGAATGTCCGTAAAAACGAGATGATTTCCCTGAAAGTAAATAAAAATGGTAAGTATAAAAAATCCCATATGCCAAAACACCATTTATATCCTAGCATACGGCTCAAAGGTAAGGATACAATAAACATTAATTTGTTTTTTCCCATCATTCAAAATATTTATGTAGTTACGGGATTTTTTTAACAACTTGGTAGTTACAGCATATCAAAAAATTACTACTCTTACTAGAGCCATCTGGCTTAAGTTAATAATAAACGGTTATTAAATTGGAAAAATATTTGCTTACGTTAGAAAGCAAAATATAAAACGAAAGTCCAAATGCGATGATCAGAACGGAGAAAATGAGTAAAACTCTGAGTAAACTTCTCAGTATCTCCAGGAACATTGAAACGTAGATGCCAACCAGGTCAAATCTTAAAACATTTAAAAATTGTCGCAAAGTTTCAGAATTTTTGGTTTGTAAAATAGCTTTTCGTGTAATGTAGAATAGACTTATGGCTGCTGTAAGCATTAGGTTGCAACATGTACACACATAAAACATTTTACCTTTGCAGAATCAGCAGTAGATAAAACCAGCTTAGAAACGCCGCCAGGGCTGCACTGGGATTAACATACTCACGACTTTTCAACCACTGGATAATTCCCATAGCAAAGTTAGCCAAATTGACTCCATACCAAACCCTGAAATTCCGTAGGTTTTCCAAAGCTAAACTTTATTGGAAAAATCAAAAATCGTATGTATTTACAACTTTATAGGTCCAGATTGCTTACCACGTGTCGAATCTCATGCAATATTTAATTCCGTAGCGCCAAATTCGAACCGCTTCAAAAATAATCATTACTGAAGATATTGAAAAAATTATGATAGCAATTTTTTTGAAGAGCACAGCAAAGTCGAAAACCTCCTGAATATCATCTACAGATCTCCCATCATAATAGTAGCGCAAATAGTTGAAGAAATCAATTTCCTCCTTCACAACGTCGATAGTTGGCGCGAGCGGCAATATTGTTTCATTCTATTAACAAAATTAAAAACGTTGAAATCCTCCACACGTAAAGATTCAAATGAAATCATTGAAATAGTATAGGAATTATTTTTTAAAATAATATTTTTACAGAGGCCAAAATGTCCTGAATTAGTTCATTCTCCTTCTTGTCAACCTCGAAATCATGTAAATCATTCCAAGTTGCGATGAACTGCTCGTCTTTCGTCCACGGGCTAACTGAGTAACTTGTAACTAGGGCCAGGTAAATCATGTACAAAAACAGGTTGAACATTTGGAAATACTTCCCGCAAGAGTCCCACTTCATTTGCAGGTACTTTTGACAGAGCTCGTGTGACAGGAGGTCCACTCTTTTATGAGCTACCATTTCCTATGTATTTGACAAAACACCCTCATTATGAATATGAATAATCTATTAATGAATTTGAATCCAAAACAGAAATAAACAACTTGAAATACAACACACTTACGTTTAAAACCGGTACAAATATCTTCTCAGGTGGTAATTTTGGTTTTGTTTGTAATGGTAAACAATCCTCAACTTTATTGACCAGAGCGTCCTCAGCCGGGTGTGAAAACCACTTGAAATTGTATTTTATCTAAAGAATATTTTATGTACATTATTCATAAATTTAAGTTCTGCTCAGTGAATCGTGACATTCAAAAATTTATAATGGGTAAACATTTTCCGTATTTTTTACATGAAATCTAGGCGCATCTGGCTTTGTATCGGAAGGGACCACATTCTGGTCTAGAACTGTTTTTGCAACTGAAGGCATCTTTGCCACTATAGCCGTCATAATGAATGGATTTCTTCCTTCTGTCATACCAAGGATGTCGTTTCCCCTAAAAATGTTTTTGTATTTGACAAAAAAATATTAGGCATATGACACGATCTAGTGAAACTTAAATTGTCTAACGTGTCGCTCTCGGTTACAAAATCGACAACTCGATAAGGAAAATATTTTCTTGTATTATATTACGTTAGATAAAAGATATAATTCATAAGTAACCTATTTGGATCTGTCACCATGGTAGAAACCACATCGACAAAATTATTCTGTAAGGCATAGTCAACTGCACTAAGTCCGTAATCGTTGTAGGTCAAACGGCATCCTAGTTTTAGTAGAAGCGACACTGCTCGGGCCTGATTGCTATACGCTGCAGTATGCAAAGGAGTGTTCTGAAACATCAAATAATTTCTTACTCAGAATTCACCCCTAAAACGCAATAATTTACTTAAGATATTATTATTTAAAAAACAAAACGTACTCCAGTAGTGTCAACCAAATCTACTAGATGTGAATGAGTACTCAAAATAAGCTTCATAGCTTGGTAGTGACCATTTTTGGCCGCCAGATGAATCGGTGTACAACCATCGTAGTCCCGATGCAAGAGAGCCCCTTTTGACATCAGCAGCTTCAAAATTTCACAATGACCTGCATGAATAGATACAAATATTAACGTAGGTTCGTACGAAGTAACCACCACATTTTTTTTGGGCTCGACTTAATGGACCGGTTTTTGTATATTGTTCCTTAAACGATATTTAGCACAACAACAAAAGTTATAAGAAAAATAGCGCCTTGGGTTTTAGAAAACAGTATTTTGAATTTTAAATATCATGTTTAACATTTGTTATTAATTTGTACGCTTAACCATTGTAGCTAAAATAAGGAGTCCATAAATGGACCTCTTGGTTCTAAAAAGGAGTTTCAATACGGAATTTATCTCAAACCATTTGTAAAACCAATGGTATGTATAATAACACATTGCCTCTAACATGTAGAGCGAATCCCTACATATAGCCTCACGTTTCACATTCAACATTACAAAAGTTTACAAAATTTGCTGACCCCCTTGAGCTGCAATATGAAAAGGCGTCAGACCATTTCCATTTCCCTCATTAATGATAGCATTTGCATTGTCCATTTTTAAAATCTTCTGAACAATCGCCAATCTTCCGTACCTGTTCAAAAAATTGGTTAATCCAAAATGTAACCATTATTTTAAATGTAAGCACTTAATATGTAACTGTTTTTTGTGTGCTTTTACTAGAAATCCCGTGTTAAATTTATTTATAAGGTGAACATTGGCTGGAAGCATAATTTAAAAAGTCAACATACTTGCAAGCAACGTGAAATACATTTTCACCCTCAAGATTTTGTGCAAACACATTAGCACCAAAGGACAGCAAGTTTCCTAGTCCTTCTAGATTTCCATACTTTCCTGCCAGATGTAAGGGGGTGAGCCCTTTTTTGTCTTTTGCATCCACGTTTGCCACCTTTTTGATCTAAAAGCGTATTAAGAGATTCATTCAAGTATGTACTTCAAGTAAATTTTAGCTAAAGTATAAATTAATAAGAACTTACTTCCGCAAACTGTTCAAAATCAGTTTCAAAATTTCCACTATATTTGACAAAAAGGTGCAAGAAGCTCCGCCCATCAATGTCCTCCAGTCTGGCATCAGCGCCGTGTCGAAGTAATACCTTGGCCGCATTCCAAGCTTTTCTGGAAGCCGCCAATTGGAGGGGAGAGTTCCGGTTTTTATCTAGAGTGTCCAGACATGCTCCCTATCAAGATTAATGGAGACAACTGGTCATTTCAGAATATTTTGTAATTATTATTAAAAACATTTTTACATTGTCTAAACTTCGGTTTAAAATATTAACCTCAGATATTAAGTAATCAACAAGCTCGGAATGGTCATACATGGCAGCACAATGCAAAGGCGTCATCCTTTCCAAATCGCAGGCCTGCAGTGCTGTTTCTTTTTCTTCTGGTTGAATCTAAAATTTTCAGTTGCAAGTATATATAATAATGATAAACACTCACTTTGTTCCGTTCTAGAAATATGATTATAATAATTAACACTTACTGTGAACATCATTCGCACAATTTCCAGCGCTCCTTGAGAGCATGCTAAATGTACAGCTGTTGATAGATCTTGTTGTTGGATTGAAATTTTTGCTCCAGAAAGCAAGCAGAGCTTTACAGTCTGCAAATTTCAGAAAATTTTCCAAAAAATAAAATAACCTTAGCTAAAGGAAGTCAAAACTCATAAAGTAAGTACAGAATTCAGTTCATCGCATTTAGGGGAGATGTAAGGGAAAAGAATACTATAGTATTCAGACGCAAATTTAAATAATCGTTACCTGACTATCTCCCCCATGTACAGCAGAATGTAGGGGAGCGTTTCCTTCAGCATCATAGAACAAAATCATTTCCTCCCGAGGACAGTCATTTCCGGCGCCCATCGTAAGAAGCGCTCCTAGTGACCGCGACGAACCATGCTTCGCTGCTTCATGAATGGGGTAGAATTTGTGGGAGCATACTTTCCGAGGAGACGCATGAAGGTCTGCGAGCTGATATTATTCACATATTTATTTCAATTAATCCATCAGAATTTCACAATGATTAATGTATTGTTTACAAGTAGTAGGATCTCTCAGTTATTTCACAATTTCTTAAACATTATTACCAAAATTTTGACGCATTCCTCATGGTCAAAAATGCAAGCTACGTGAAGGGCTGTTCGCCCGTGCTCATCTCCTTGATGCACATCGAGCAAGCGAGGGAATCTAGCCATTACTGACAAACATGTGGGCTTGTTCCAGGTGCAGCATAAATGGAGCGGAGTTTGCATATTCCCATTATAAAGCTTCGCATTGGCCTTACTATACAAAGGAAACCAAATTTACGAAACTTAAAATCTTACCACTCTGTATGATTATAAGAATGTACAAGACTTCTATAATATAGTAAAACAGTAGTAAAAACAGCAAGGGATGTCTCATAAATTGTGATATCTTCTGGAATCTGGAATAGCTAAAATCTTATTATGCGTAAGGAAGTGGTTTAGAACGGATTTATCGTTTCAAAGAGACATATTTTAGGCTCAAAGACTTTGACGTTTCATATTCAGCGCACATGAATCCCCACAATATTTTCAACAACATTTGTGCTTTGAAATATTTTTACAACAGTTGAAACACTGTCATGAAAAAATGACAAAAACAAAAATTCTTTCTTTTTCGAATTTTCCTCAGTTTCGCTCCTGAGATCAATCATATTGTAGGGGATCTCGTAGTAAATTTAATTAAGCTTGCAGACCCTTTAAATAGGGTTGTGTCAGGAATTAATCATTGATATTGACACATCTCTGTGGGGATGATTTGTGCGCCAATAACAGGACGGTGATACTTAACACTATCGATAATACGGATTGCAGTGTCTGGTTACAGACACTGACAGACAGCAATTGACTTTTGAATTACTTGCTTACTTTTTTAAAAGGAGCTCAATTGTTTCGACCGCATCACCTTCTACTGCCAAATGCAATGCGGTATTCCCTTGAAAATCTGATGCATTCAAGTCACCCCCAAAAGAAGCTATGATTTCCAAAATTTGAGTGTTATCCTTGAGAGCGGCATGATGTACTGCGGATCTTCCTCGAATATCCTTCACTTCTAATTTACTCTGATCACAAGTCACTATTTGCCGGAATTCTTCGGCATCTCCTCGTTCCGCAACCTGAGTTTGGTTACAGTACATAATAATTATTCCTAATACAGTATATAATTATTGTGAATATATTTACGTTTAAATTACATAACATTAATATTTAATATTAAGGATTATAAGTAAGTGTAAAAAAAATTGAAATTAAACCATGATATTGTTGTGAATAATCAATAATGGATCACCATGCTTTAATACTATTTATTTGAATTTACTTGTGCACATTAAATTTTGCTAACATTGTTATGGGGCTGCTCTTAATATGTATACAGCGAGTAAGTGGTATTTAGAACTTTTGCATAAATGAAATATCTGTAATATGAAATACCTTCAATATTCGAAATGGACTTTCAGTGAGCAAGCTAACTCCCTCCTTTTCCTTTTCAAAATGAAACTGGACAATCTTCCTGCTTTCTTTAGCCCCAAAAAGTTTCCAATTTAGCAATGCCAGCATGTTTGCAATTTTGTATAGTTGGACCACAACCAACAGCTCTCAGACTCTCTCAGGTTCTCTGGAGAGAGGAATAAACCCAACTGGCAGAATTACCATATTTCAGAATCCAAATATCTCTAATAAAAACATTATAAAAACTAAAACGGCGCACTTCCTGCTATATTATTTGCATTGTGTCACTGATCTTTCATACAGTTATGAAGTCCCAAATTGAACTGAAATTGCTTGATTAAATTTGGCCAGTGTAAGTCAGTTGCACTTAATTGAAGGAGTAAATTGGAGCCAAGCATGCAATTTATGTTTGGAAGTCATAATATTGAATATGAATTTCTATATAAAGACACATAATCGTATGGCCGAAAGACCAAGAAGGCAACCAACTGTTTTCATCATTTCAGTAATGAAGAAGGAAGGAAATTAAAATACGTGGAGAAAAGTAACCTGATCAATGACTTATAATTAATTTTTCTAATGGATCCCCTTCGACTCATCATTTGTTGACTTCTCTTCCATTTTTACACAGTCAATGCCCGAGTATTAGTCATTTTCCTTCCCTCTGGGACCAATTAAATCATTTGCGTGCTTAGTGAAAGGAAAATATGCTTTCACTATAAAGCATGCATTCCTACAGTTTCATATTTTTTCATACGGAATTGTTGTATGTACTTTGGTAATGCGAGGCTCAAGCATGTCGGGGAAACGTGAAAGGATATGATCCTCGCGGAGATAATATGTAAAACGGTGTAGTGAGGCCGTGAGTCAAAATGGTCTAGACTCGGAATTAAAATTTTTGACTGTATGTAATATTACAAAAAGGCAATTACAGGGATGAATGCCATCATACTAGTTGACGCATAATCGTCATTCCAAGTAAAGCAGTGTGTTTTAGCTCAAACACACGACAACTGAATGACATAAAAATTTCTACCATATCTATTTAACTTGTAAATTTATTGATTACAGTCAGGACAATTTCTCCCGAACGCTTCTATTGAATTGTTGAGAGGGGAAGCCGTTATAAACAGAGCCAACTGTGCAGACTTATTTCCACGAATGCAGCTCTTCAGCAAAGTCCATTGACTTTCCCTGGGAAATGTTAATGTCTATTTTAGAGCTTCTTCTTCGTGCTAAACTAACATTTTAATATATTGTGCACACATGCTCATTACTCAAGTGCAGCTCACTCTCTTAACGGGGACCCAAATGTCTACACTCGCTTCACGAAAGAACTCGCTGGTGCTCATGAAGACTTGATTCAGGAAATGTTCGCACGGGGCTACCGCGTACTCTTTTATGCGGCACAATTTGACATGTGTACCGTACAACAGAGCTTGACAAGATTGATCAACAACCTGAAATGGAAGGAAAAGGATGATTACTCTAAAGCCACGAAAAAAATATTGAGATTCAATAGAGACGTGGCAGGTTACATTAAAGCGACTGACAACTTTGTCTATGCCATGATTCGTAATGTTGGCAACTGTGCCATTCGAGATCAGCCAGAATGGGTGTCGGATTTAGTAGAAAAATGTTTGTACATTAAAGAGTTTTAAATCTTGATTATATAAGCTAATTTGAAAAATAATGAAAAAATACTTGGTACTAAAAGTACGCAAAATTAATATTTATGATTTTATTGTGATGATGAAATCCCACGGAACAAATTAAAAATGCAATTTCTGGTGATAAAAAAAATTACTGGATAAAATGTGATTGTTTAATTGCTTTCAACGGTTTTCTGGGCCATGGTTCGGACCATGGTCTTTGGTCTGGTCTGATCCGAAAAACTGGACCAGACTAGCTACATAAATTCTGGATCAGAAGAGACCATTGGCATCACTAACGACAATATCAAGGAACATAACATAAACTTTCGTATTCTCAATCAGAAGGCAGGGTTAGTTTAAAAAATGAAGCCTTTACGTCTTAAAGAGTTTGATGTGAAGAAAAATCATTTATTTAGGTGCCAACATGTAGACCGAAAAAAGTGGTTATTTTGAAGGGGACAGCCTAATGGAGAAGCAGATATATTTAGTTCAATAAATATTACAACTATAGTTAAATCGAAAATTTAAGCTACTGGCTTGACATAGTATCGATTTAAGTAGATTTTCTGAGCTTCGCACTCCAGTCCAGTAAGCTCCTTCAATGAGGATGAAGTTTGGTCAAGATGGTAAATTGCACTTGAGCCTGAAACAGTTGGAGAAAAAAATTCTTTATTCTTGACAATGCAGGTTTGAAAGTTACCAAAACTTTTTACCATAACAAGTATTAGCACATACATCGCAATCGTACAACTAGTTTAGAAATTAACTCACTGGTTTTGAGGAAGTATTTATTACTTACCTAGTTGTGCTTTCTTCTGACCATAAACAACTTTCCCGTCAAACTCATCGCAAGGCACGTCCATGTCAGTTCCTACTTGAGCAATAGTGATGTTCAGATGATCTTCTATATCTGCCAAGTACTGGAAATACACACAAACTGAATTTAGTATACATTCAATAACTAAAGAATTCAATCCTAGGAGAGAAACAAATGCACTCATGACGCAGAAATATTTTAACTGAATTAGTGCTTTAATTTACCTGAGGTTCATTATACCAAACACAACAGCCTTTAACACTGGTAAGATTCGTGTTCCAGCAATTTCTTCCTCTTGAAGCACACCATTCTCCATGATACCATACCTGTGATAAGATATGAAATTACATTCAATAACATAAGATAAAATGAATCAAAACAGAAGTGCCAAAACGATTCTAAAGGATAAGATGCTCAGATCATTAACCTTTTCGGGAACGGTGGATACTAAAGATACAGCCAATCCCATTCTCTCAGCGCGTCCCACTCGTCCAATTCTGTGGACGTAGTTAGACTTTTCATCTGGCAATGTCACATTGATCACTACAGAAATCAAAATAAAAATTCACGGATACAAATACAAACTTAATGCTTGTATGAGATAATAAATTGTGCTATACGAGCAATAAGGTTTACATTTTTGCTGGCTTGAAAAAAAACAAATTTTAACTTACTAAAGGGAAGACCAGACACATCAATACCCCTCGCAGCAACATCTGTACATATTAAAAATTTCACTTGCTTATTCTTGAATTTTTCCAGATTAGCTTTTCTCTCAGGAGGTTTTCGGTCTCCATGGAGACAAACACAAGTGTACGGATTCTTGGGGTTTCGTGCTCCACCTCCTGAGAATAAAGCAAAGAAAGTCAATTAGTTTACATTCTGTTAAAGCCGCACTGATGTGACCCTAATTGCTTGGTAATTACCAATTTGATTCAAGTAAGTCTCCAAGTTATCACAGTCTACTTTCGTCCTGCAGAAAATTAAAGCTCGATCCATTTTGAGGGTGTCAATAGCTTTTACACAATATTCTCCCTTTAAACGTTTTACAGCCTCAGACAAGGCTTCAGCAGTATTGCTCCCAGGTTTAACATTATCCTGCTGATGAACCCCATCGGTGGGAACGTGCTGCCTTAAGGAGTGCCAACTGATGTCTTTTCGTGGATCGACAAGACAAACCACATGGTGAACAGTTTCAGGAACTGCATCCTCACCTTTAAGATCTACCCAGGTGGGGAAGTACATCAATCGTTCCTACAAGTAATTCATATTTTATTAAGACAACATTTAGCAAGATTGTATGAGGAATTATGGTTTGCAATAATAATTTTATAAATCAAATGAAACATTGTTACCGCCAATTTCTTCACATCAAAATCGTGAAGAGTGGCACTGCAAACAATCATTTGCAGTCTTTTCCCATCCGGCATAACTTTCGGTATCTGCTGATGAACTTGATTGATCAGGTTGGTGTAACCTGCTTTGAGAAGTCCATCAGCCTCATCTAAGACAAAAAACCGGCACTGTTTTAACGAAATATTTCCATTTGAAATTAAGTCATCCATTCGACCCGGAGTTCCAACAATGATGTCAACCTGTAATGTTTCAGGGGGGAACATTAGTAACAAATACAGTTGAAGATAAGCAGAAAGTCTTCTTGAATACCTACGTGTTGTGTTCAAAAAAATATGTTCAAGTAAAATATTTATTTATTATTGGTACCCCAGAGTTCAATGTTGCTATTTGATCTTTAACTGAGACTCCACCAATAACCAAAAGCTCCCTAATTTTAGGCGAATCTAAGTATTTCTTGAACTTTTGAATCTGGCTTAGTGTTTGCTCTGCCAATTCTCTGGAGGGCTGTAACAAAGTACCAAAAAATAACTTGATTCAACACTGTTGTAATATTGAAGTCAATTAAGAATTTAAAAAAAAAAATAATAATGTTCCGTTAGCAATAACCTCGATAATGATAGCTTGTGGGGCGTTCGGCTCTATTTTCGTTGGTTGGGTAGGACCTGAAGACGCATTAGGATTATCCGTAACACATTCTTTTGGTGCTAGTGAAATTGCTATGTAGTTTGGTGGCGGTGGATGCTTAAAAGGCTGATCCCCAAAATTAAACTGCATTTCCGCATTCTTGAGAACCACCGCCGGATAAAATACTTCTTTCCGTAACTGAGGAGGAATGGTGAATGCAAGACCCATATCAACTCCATTCTTGTAAAACCGGATCTCAAAGCAGTCCAAGTCAAGGCAGGTGCCCATAGAATCGCTCTTCCCAAATGGTTCTCCATATGTATCAAACTGCTTATTATTGGATTTTTTACCCGTGCCTCCGAATCCAAACCCGAAACGATCAGTTCCCAAATCCAGCGCCGCCTATCATTATCGACAGAATATTTATATTACTACTTAGAACTGACGAAGAAACTTAAACCAATTCAAATTTTGTAGGCTATACTTTAAAACATTTCGATTTCGAAGTATTAACTAAGCACCTGCTGAGTTGACCAACCAAACCTGCACAGCCCTTCATCAGCCACTAATGTCTCATAATAGTACTTCCCTTTGCTGTGGACACCCTTAGTAGCTCTACTTCCATGCCACTCCTTATTCTCCCGAGACTGACACCTCAGCCCATCCGGAGTTACTGCAAAAGCTGATCCCCGATCAAACATCGACAGCGTCCATTTGTTACCTATAAACACATCATTTACACTCCTTCAAGATCCCCGTTTGTATAACACTACAACACTGTAAACATTATTATTGTATTGATAAAAATGAAATATCTACTTAAATAAAAAATAAATACCAGATTATATAAATCTGCACAGCATAATGAATTACCTGACCCGGCTCCACCCGATGATCCGCCTTTGCCTTCCTTCAAGTCCCTCAGAGTTTCCCAAACAGTTTGTAAAATTGGAAGGCAAAATGCTCCGGTTTTTCCAGATCCAGTCTCAGCTGCCATTAGAACATCACCGCCTCCCAAAATCAGAGGGATTGCTTCCTGCTGGACGTCAGTTGGCAATCTATAATAATTTAAATTCTAATTATTCCAGATCACCTCGTCCGTCCCCAAAGATATCCAATTTTGAATTATTCCAATTTAAGTGTCTCTAAATGTTTTCTCAGAGTTCAACTTACGTCCACTCCATTTCGTCAACGGCTTTGGCGATCTCCGGCAGGACGCCCATTTCTACGAAATAAGAATATTAGACTTATGATATTAGAATATAAACTGCAATTGGGATAAACTGGGCAGATTTTTAACAATTAAAAAAAAACAAGTTTAAATTAAATTAATGAGCGCTTTTAAGTATGTAAATACCGTCGAATGCTGTCATTGTGCTCCGTGTTTATTTGCGTCCTCAATAAACAATCAAAATTCACTGTAAGTGTCACAATAAAATATGTATTAAATTTTACGATGGGTAAGTTAATGACAATGAATAACTTATTTAAATCTTTAAATTTTTAAACAAATGAGTGCTTTTGCCAGATGGCAATTAGCGGCTTTTCCCTTAAACAGCCCTTTTGAGAGATTCTATCCGCAGACGAGTCCCGTCTTTGAAATTCCCACTACAAAAAAGATGTGCAGCGTTTTTTGCCTTCGTTACGGATACGACCGTTGGCGTTCGCGTCTGATGTCTGTTTTTTTTGTACATATTTCATAATTTTGTATTATTCATAAAACAAAAACAAACCCACTTAAAACCTATTATTGACATTGGCATGCATATACTCATTACGTACAGTTCACTAAAATCTTAAAAATGTCCCTGAATGTAGCAAAATCTGATTTTTAATGGAAACTTCTGGGGAGGGGGATAATTTTATTCTTACAATCACGCAGATAATTTACTTAACAATGTGTAAATAGGGGTAGGTTTGCAAATATTTTTCCCTTCATAGTTAAAATGCTCATGTTAAAAGTGCGTCTGATTTCCTGAGAGTCAACTTCAAGAGAATAAGAGTAAATTGCGTTGTAATCTTTGATTTCTAGCAGATAGGTAGAATCATTAACGTTGGGCGAAAACCAATTTGATTTGGTCCATTTTGATTAAAATCAACAAAATTTTACATAATTAATTTTGGACAAGTTGGACTTGGCAAATGGTTACAAATATTTGGACAGTTCCTGGAACAAATTTTCCTTGCAAGCCGAATTGCATATACATACAAAAGAAACTCAAGACGATGTACATATGTGGGTATTGCATAAAATACTTCCCCATTGAAAGTTTTCAAGGTACCCCAAAATAGTATGACCTTTTGAGAATGTCCAAAATATTGTCAGTAAATATTACAAAAGATATACCATTGTAGAAAGGAGATAGCTTTGGCTCACGTCCTTATTGCTTATGGAGAAAGAATTTTTGAGGGTACTTTCCTGCAACGGCACCCCGTTATGAGAGCCTGCTATCCCTGCTACTGTATGAGCAGATGTAATCTGACCCTTTCGTTTGCCTTAATGCTAAAAATATCGTCCCCTATAAAAGCATTTGTCGTTGAAGAGCATCAATTTTTGGAACTTTTAGGTAGTGCTCTTATTAATGAATTTGTGGAGCCCAGCGTAAAAATAGCTATGGATTTCTTTTGAGTCGATGAACTTCCGGAATTTGCTATCGTCAAGTGAAGGTTTGTCCGTCAAGGTATTTCGTTAATCCAGGAACGCAGTGGTCGTTTCCAGGAGAGAGCCTGGACCGAGCATTGTAGTCCAGAAAAGCTGTGAATTCCGTTTTAAGCACACTCAAATTTTAAAATTCAGGAAGTTTAACTATTGAAACCAAATGTGCACATATGTATTCAGCTCATAACAAATTAGGTATTCAGAGTGTGAAAGCATAATTTCTAGCTTTTCCTGTAGTTAGTGCTGTAATTTGTCCTTTTAGTATTGTATTGTACTTTGGTGAAAAGTACAAAAGTAGTACAACTAAGATATTGTTTTGTACTCCGAGTTTTGTTTTGTTTTGTACTTCTATCAGATTGTTTTTGTCTGTGTACAATCCTGATTGTATTGTTCTAAGGTTCTAGAAGACGCTAGAAATTTGCTAAAGTGGTAGTTGTATCTGAGTTCAATAAACGAGTACAATATTACAGCACTACCTGTAGTTACATAAAAGTGAGTTTAAAAACGTTTTGATACTTTTGGTGGGAATTTTTCGTACACATTTCCATCACAGCCCTAACTGCAGTTCCAGTGAATAACCAAGGAAGGTAACCATAAACATGTTTTTGACTTGGCCATGTCATTATGTATGTGTAGATAGATATACGTAACGGTGGGGAAAAGGGACTTTTGATTCTGTTATTGACTTGCTAGAAAGATACAAAACTGAACATTCCTCTGATGCTTCTAGACTGTTTCCCTTGTCAAGCTTATACCAATCCCATTCTCATGACAACATCAAACAGCTTCTTTTGCTCTTCATCAATCAACCTCAAGTTGTACAAGGTTTGTGGCCGATCGAGATCTTGCTGGAGGTCAAAATATGGGGACCCTATGACAACTTCTATTAAATTTATCTTAACATCACTTTTTGAATTCTCTAAATCAATGTGTCTAGCAACGTACGGAATCAATGATGCTGTAAATATAAATATATGCAAATTCATCTGAAACAATATTTAGAGACAGTAATGATTTAGGTTTTTAAGACCATGTTTTTACCAGCATAAGTTTCTCCGGCTAAATAGAAATCTCGGTGTTGAAATTGGTTGAATAGTATAAAAATTGCTTTAACGCCTCGTAAATGTCGATCGCGTCTTCGTCCGAATTATTTGCAAACGCGTGTTCATTGTTAGCAAAACTGAAACCTTCAAATCAATTGAGAACCAGCAGATCAAGTGGGAAAAACATGATAAATCAAGATTTGAAAATTAATTGTACTTTGTCCTTAAATAAATGTGTTTAAGCTTACCAGTTACAGGGGCGTCAGTACGTAACATTGAATGTGTTTTTGTCCATGTCACATTAGTAGAGTTTATGTGTAAGCTGGGGTTGGGTTTAGTTTCCCAATGGTTAAAAATAGGCCTGAAATTGTATTTTACCAATGCATTAAAAATAGTGATAATCCCCTTCAATTTTTTCTACTCCATTTCAAATGAAGATAAACCCGTTCACTAGATGTATTTCTTAAAAGTACTTTAAATGACAATTTCACCATTGCCTTATCATGCACTTTGTGTAATCATTTACAAATATAGGTAGTCCCTTTCACCTTTTTTCCAATGTCTGTTAGCAGCATATTCATTTATACGTATATAACGTCCCTTTAACTTAGCACAATTGTCAATAATCAATTATTATTAAACTTGAAATGCAATTTTTAAAATTTTATTTTTGTAAATGCAAACAATCTGTTACAAACAAAAATTGTTTACAAACTTCTTATATTCATGAAAAGAGGTACAGAATAAAATATAAATACGAAACAAAAATAGGTCCAGAATAAAATTAAAACGCGAAATAAAATAGTTCCATAATAAAATTAAAATAAGAAATAAAACTAGGTCCAGAATAAAATTAAAATACGAAATAAAAATGGGTACAGAATAAAATATAAATACAAAATTAAAATAGGTACGGAATAAAATTTAAAATAAAAATTGGCACAGAAAAAAATATAAATACGAAATAAAAATGGGTACAGAATAAAATATAAATACGAAATAAAAATAGGTACAGAATAAAATATAAATACGAAATAAAAATAGGTCCAGAATAAAATAAAAAAACTAAATAAAAATAGTTACACAATAAAATATAAATAAGAAATAAAATGAGGTACAGAATAAATTATAAATACGAAATAAAAATAGTTGATCATTAAATCTAAATACGAAATAAAAATAGTTGATCAATAAAATATAAATACAAAATAAAAATGTATACAGAATATAATATAAATACAAAATAAAAATTGTTGATCAATAAAATAAAAATACGAAATAAAAATATAACAGAGTATAATATAAATACGGAATAAAAATTCTTGGCGAATAAAATATAAATATGACATAAAAATTGCTGATATATAAAATATAAATTTGGTATTCCTAATGTATTTTTTGTTTCTTTTTTATTTTTTCATAATTTTTTATTCTGTATATATTTTGTTTCTTTTTGCTCCATACTAATTTTTATTCTTGATGTATTTTTTGTTTCTTTTTTATTCTATATAGTTTATTATTTATGTTTTTTTGTCTATTTTTAGTTCTATATTATTTGTTTATTCTTTATCTATTTTTTGTTGTTTTTGGTTCTATATTAAGTTTTTATTCTTTATCCATTTTTATTCCATATAAGTGTTTCGGTTCTTTTCTGTTCTATATTTATGTTTTATTGTTTATATATTTGTATTTCTTTCTGTTCTGTGGTATCCAGTATTTACCTTTATTCGGCTTATTTTTTATTCATTATTTCCTTTTATTCTGTTTATTTGGAATTCATTATCTCCTCTTATTCTGATTATTTGTTATTCATCATTTTTGTATTCTGTATTGATTTTTTATTCATTATTCCGGTTTATGCTGCTTATTGTTTATTCGCTATTTCTTTTTATTCGTTATTGACTTTTTATTTCTTGTTTCGTTTTATTCTGTATTGATTTGTTATTGGTTATTTCGTTTTATTCTGTACTGAATTGTTATTGGTTATTTCGTTTTATTCTGTACTGATTTACTATTGGTTATTTCGTTTTATTATGTACTGATTTGTTATTGGTTATTTCGTTTTATTCTGTACTGATTTGTTATTCGTTATTACTTTTTATTCTGTGATAATCACCTTTGAATTCCAACTTTGGGTTTAAACGTCCGTACAAAATTGGAGTTCTATATTTGGTTTAGAAAATCAAGGATTCTATTTCAACTGACTCTCAAAACCCGTAAATTTCTTTTTAGATGGAATCTAAAACCCGTGAACCTTCTAAGCAGCTAACAAACATCGCAGATTCACCAGTGAATTCGTCTCCAAGACGTATCAAATATATTCATGCAAAAACATTTATAGAAATCAAAGTTGGAAATCTCTCACGACGGCTGCAGAAGATTCTATATTTACTGAAGATCAAAATGGGTTATCTATAAGTTTATAATCAAGCTAGCCAAAACTGTGGTTAACAACAGCTGTAGAACTATAATATTCCTCAGTGAAAACAATATGGTTTAATACAACAGCATTGATGTATATTTTGTAGCTTATAAACAAATGACCTAACATTGGGCAGTTTGGGGATTGTTTTACCAAATCTGAATACCTGGTTCAGCGCATTAATTGTACGAAGCCTTGGCCTATTAAGGCAACTATGGAGGAGAAAGATCAACAATGTTCATTGAAAAGGAAACTAACTGCTGCATGATTTTTCCCAGCTAAAAGGAGAAGAAGGTACAAACGATGATAATTATTGTTAGTAATAATATTTCGAATGCGAAAAATTTAACAGACTTGTACTTTTGACTTATAGCTCTTCCAAGATTCCTCAACATGCTCAAAAAATAAGTTATTTCTACTTAAACAAAGTTCTGGCAAACTCTGCAGTTGCTATTTCAATTGGTTACTGCTGTTTTTTGAAATTTATCACGGATTTTTAAAAATAGCTCCCTTAAATTTCTGCCGTACTTGCAAGAAGAGATTTCTTCTATACCGTAATCGAAGTCTCATTATTAAGCGAACTGTTGCTTAAATCATAACCGCCATGCAACACCCAATGGGCTTAAACGGCCATTAAAATAATATTTGAGTCCATTTACTACAATGGCAAGGTATAGGTGTTAGTTATTTACTGATTGAGTATAGTGAATGTAATTTAATTAATCGTTAAATACTGTGAGAAAACTTCTTGGATTGACGTTCCAGACCTTACAGTTACTTTGAAAGATTTTCTGCTCCATCAGTTCTGAGTATTGACATTGTTAATGATTTGAATGATGAACTCTATGCCAACATAAGACTTGATGATTTCCTCCCCAATAATAAATACACTCCCCATTCTTTGTGATCATAGAGTCTGCTCATGCCGACCAGACCCTAAAAACATCCTGTTGTGACAACCCGGATTGCTTTTGCAGGAACTTGTGCGACAATTTTGCAGTGCTTTCACCAATGCGTATGTGAGTAGTTGCTATCGATTTCCTGTTAATAACTCTTAGGGTGATAATATCTTTAACGATGACTGTGTGCAAGATCAGATTTACCAAAATCAAGATACTCGATCTGTAATACGTGAAAATAATGGTAATGAAATGGCGGGCCAAAGTCGTACCATGGGCCATGATAGAGGTACGTATAAATTCATTCATGATTTTTATCTACTCAGCAGGTGTAGTTTGCGTATTTTAGAGATTGCAAAAAACGGAAGGAAATAATGTGCACATTTCCAAAAGCCAGGGATAAGTAATATATAATGCTGGTTTAATTTGTACCTCGTGTAGTATGAGGTTTACAATACATGTGAATTTTAAAAATCATAAAACTACTTGTTCATAATGTTCAAATTGAAAATGGGGAAAAGGCAGCTATAAATAATGTTTTACACTGTACCCTTCTGACGGTTATATAGTAGACAGAAAACATTGCACAAGCTAGGTATTTTATGGACTGCATAAAATCACAATTTAATCCATTAAATTAATTACGATACGGAACCAAAATAATTATTCATTTGAAGTGCATATTTAAAATATTCAATATAGAATGCGTGCAAAGTTGTAACTAATGGTAATCATCTTTGCACTCATTGTACTACATAGAGATTCCATTGAAAATACTCTTAATATCGGAGTCGAAAATTTAGTCGATATGAATGATGAGTACTGTCAACAGGGCTTGTAGTGTGTTTCATTCCAATTTTAGATACCGAAATTCTGAAATTTCATTCACTTCATTGGGGTCCATATTTACCATTACCATACTTACTAGTTTGGGATGAAAAGAGTATATTTATTAACATCAACCATGTTGAAATAATTGGAATACGTGGATATTGCTTAGAATCTTAATTAGAATTAATTTAGAATTGTTGTTTACTAACGTTAACAACATTAGTAAAGCTTATAACACGGAGGTACTTATTGAAATGCAGATATTATTTATTAACGAAAGGGACTTAAATTCATGTTTTCTATTTGTGGCAGTGGCTTGCGTAAACAATTCTCAATACAAAGCGTAAAAATAAAACTAGGTGGTATCAAAATTCCCATGAACGTTGAGCACCTACCAAAAGTTTGAAAAGTTTATTCACAATATTCCAGTTAAACGTTTTGGATTTATCGGTGCATGAATTCGCAGATGAATAACCTTTACTGGGGAAATTAAAGTATAAACAGTTAGCTCAAAAAATGAAAATGTTGGCCAAAGAACATGATTTACAACGCATGATTCTAAACGCCTGACTAAGGGCAGTAAGAACTCTAAAAATAAGTACAATATAAAAACAACCAGACCGTGCTTTAAAAATATGTATGCTTGAACTACATTTTATACTTTTAGTTCAGCAGAATACGGATGAAAATATAGTTGATCCAAGTGCATTTGGATTACCTAGTCAATTATCCCTCACTTGAACTATTATGTGTACCAAAATTAAATAGTTGTTTAATAATCCCGGTCAAATAAACTTGCAATACTTATGTAAAAAAATGCCTTATATGGAACCTTAGAGATGCATTTACGAAGATGTGTTGAAATATGTGCAATGAAAACGAGTTTTACGTATGACCAAAAACTCCTCCATTTCATTTATTTCTTTTAATTTTATTATCTCGAATCATTTTATATGCACTTAGGTTATTTATTTCGATGGAATCTAAAACCCGTGAACCTTATAAGCAGATTCACCAGTGAATTCGTCTCCAAGACGTATCAAATATATTCATGCAAAAACATTTATAGAAATCAAAGTTGGAAATCTCTCACGACGGCTGCAGAAGATTCTATATTTACTGAAGATCAAAATGGGTTATCTATAAGTTTATAATCAAGCTAGCCAAAACTTTGGTTAACAACAGCTGTAGAACTATAATATTCCTCAGTGAAAACAATATGGTTTAATACAACAGCATTGATGTATATTTTGTAGCTTATAAACAAATGACCTAACATTGGGCAGTTTGGGGATTGTTTTACCAAATCTGAATACCTGGTTCAGCGCATTAATTGTACGAAGCCTTGGCCTATTAAGGCAACTATGGAGGAGAAAGATCAACAATATTCATTGAAAAGGAAACTAACTGCTGCATGATTTTTCCCAGCTAAAAGGAGAAGAAGGTACAAACTATGATAATAATTGTTAGTAATAATATTTTGAATGCGAAAATTTAACAGACTTGTATTTTTGACTTTTGCTCTTCAAAGATTCCTCAGCATGCTCACAAAATAATTTATTCCTACTTAAACAAAGTTCCGGCAAACTCTGCAGTTGCATTTTAAATTGGTTACTGCTGTTTTTACAATTTATCACTGATATTTAAAAATAGCACCCTTAAATTTCTGCCGTACTTGCAAGAAGAGATTTCTTCAATACCGTAATCGAATTCTCATCATAAAGCAAACTATTGCTTAAACCATAACCGCCATGCAACACCCAATGGGCTTAATCGGCCATTAAAATAATATTTGAGTCCAGTTACTACAATGGCAAGGGATAGGTATTAGTTATTTACTTTTTGATTTTTGTGAACATAATTTGATTAATCGTTAAATACTGTTTGAAAACTTCTTGGATTGACGTTCTAGACCTAACAGTTACTTTGAAAGATTTCATGCTCCATCAGTTCTGAGTATTGACATTGTTAATGATTTGATAGATGAACTCTATGCCAACATACTACTTGATGATTTCCTCCCCATTAATACAAAGGTCTTGGAAGCTGCCCTAAAGATGGATGACAGCAAATTCATATAAAGGTTTATCAGCTAAATAATTAACACATATAATATTTGTATGCCCATATGCTAAACTATTTTACAACTCCATACGAAATTTGTTGTTCTTAAAAGATGTAAACTAGCTTTGTTTCGTCGGTATTAAAAATTCCATACACTGCAGTAGCTATCATTCTAAATATGACCATAGCACTCATACCCTGTGATTTGTGCATTCTATAATAGTATTTAAATAATGATGCCTTTGAACATATCTTTAGATTTCTTGTCAACTATTTCATCATGAGGTATGTATGTATTTATTTATTTATTTAAGATAATTAAGGATTTTCCCATGACCCATTGAAGACATATGATGAACATGTTCAAATGTTTTGATTCCCTTATATTGTAATTAGATATACTGTAACAAAATTGCTAGCCATTACATATTTTTAATGTGTCAATGTTTATGTTATTCCGTAAAGTCAGTGAAAATTGTCTTTTTTGGGAAAATTTAATAGCAATTCTATACTCCTAGCTGTGTATTTCATGGCACTTTCGATCATGAAATATGTAGCTATACTTATTAGCTTCCAAAAATCTATTTAACTTTACGAGATGTCCTGCAGTGACATCTTCATTAACCGCTAGCCTTTTTAATTCCTTTAAAGTATGCTTCATAATCTGTGCCTGCTTCAGGTGCCATGCTAGAGGGGTTAACATTATACGACAAATAGTTTATGATTTTCTAGTATATCCCTCTGTTCCGACTGGGAATGGGTTCTATATTATAAGAAAACAGGAAAACCAAATAAACCTTTGATTCACCAATTACTAAATTCTCAAGTCGTCTTGAATTTATTTAAGAGAAAATAAATAACAATCCGATACACAACAGGCGAGAAGGGCGAATAATCACTCAGATTTTCTTGTCCTATTATAATCCTAGGTACAATTTTCTTAACCAATAAATTTTGGTCGCTAGGACGCTACGAGACCATTACAAATACCGATTACCAATCAATACAAATAAGCACTGTCACATGATGAACTTGATGACTCAAAAATATCAACAGAATTAATAACTTACTGAGCTAATACTAAGACAACAAATTAGAAACTATAGTAACACAATACAATTCAATCACCGCTCACAATCATACGATTCAAATTCTCCCCGATGTGAAGAATCACGTCCACGTGAGTATAGGTGGCTACACTCTACAGTTCTAACACCCTCTATACATCTAAGTTATGATGGGCCGATATGTACTATAATCATATCCATAGCTGTACATAGTTTCAGCTCACAACCCGTGTCACCATTTTCCAGTAGTTAAGTTAGTCCTAAATAAAATCATACAATACCATCCTACTAATGTCAAGACATGATATTCCCGTATAAGTTAGTTTATTCAAATATGCGTTTGCTATCTCATCATGATTAATACTATGTATATCCGAGTTAACCATAACAATACCCTTAAATGTTGGCTCATTGGTATCATTAATTGTTTGGTCAGAAAACCTGGTATTGGCATTTAGTTTTTGTGTTAACAAATTAATTCAAGGTAAGACTTTGTAGATAGATCCCTATAATGTTTTATTTGCATATTGAGATCTGCGACTACTTAACTATTTTTAATGCCTCTTTCCGTTTTATTTACTAATTTTTCATCTGCCTTTGGTGTGGCTACGTTTCACTAACTT
Source organism: Allacma fusca (assembly GCA_947179485.1). Lineage (NCBI taxonomy): Eukaryota > Metazoa > Arthropoda > Collembola > Symphypleona > Sminthuridae > Allacma > Allacma fusca. Next base: position 57,272,483 of record OX359247.1, on the reverse strand, counting down.
CACCAGGTCGTTTTTCTGGTGCCCAAGGGTAATTAATAAAATAAACATGAATTTACACATAATTATAATAATATAGATAAATCATATATATGTTTATATATTATATATGGTATATATATAATCACATAATAAAACAATTCTTCCGTATGTAAATGAGCACATTGCGATTGCATATAGTAAATTGGCATCACAACATATTACGTATGCAAATTTGTAAGACTACCCCCATTTCTGTATTTATTATTATCATCGGTATATCACACTGCTATTGTTCCTGCATATCATCCTGTAACCCACGCTTCAAAAAACGCGTGTGTATTATTGTCCTTTGTGTATTATAGTTTAACTTTACAAAATAATAATCCAGTTTGTCAAATTCTCATAAACAAACATCAACATAACATAGGATCTATTTAGAATTTTTCCTAAAAATGTTGAAATTTTGAAAGAAATCGGCTAGTTAGGAAATACCTAGCTTGTGCAATGTTTTTTGTCTACTATATAACCGTCAGAAGGGTACAGTGTAAAACATTATTTATAGGTTTTTTATCCCCATTTTAAATTTGAACATTATGAACAAGTAGTATTATGATTTTTAAAATTCACATGTATTGTAAACATCATATTACATGAGGTACAAAATAAACCAGCATTATATGTTACTTATCCGTGGCTTTTGGACATGTGCACATTATTTCCTTCCGTTTTTTGCAATCTCTAAATTACGCAAACTACACCTGCTGAGTAGATAAAAATCATGAATGAATTTTTACGTACCTCTATCATGGCCCATTTGACGACTATGTCCCGCCATTTCATTACCATTATTTTCACGTATTACAGATCGAGTATTTCGATTTTCGTAAATTTGATCTTGCACACGAATACGAATACGAATACGAATTTATTTAGGATTCTTTTCGGGCGGCGCCCATATCATCCGTTTTTTAGCAATAGAGGTAATCATAAGGTATATAAGAAGTTTAATCTAGAGTTACAGCTAAAAATAAATTTAAAAACATCGCATATTAAATCTTCGCTAGAGTTTTTAAACAAGTTTATCAGAAAGTATTGATTGTGTAAGAAAGACACGGTGTACTTAGTTTCTAAAAATTTTCTTGGAGAAGAGAGCATGCGGCAGTGGGAGATGAGGGGAAGGAGGTCGTGAGGTTCCTGGAGATTACAGTCAAGGCACGGTTCAGGTGAGGTTAGTTTGTATATTTATACTTTGCGGTGTAAAGAGTCGTTGAGCCCAATCTAATGTTAGCAAAGAGCCGGATGTATTTAAACGGTATTTGAAAGGATAAGTACCGGGATGTAGAGAAATGATTCTTAATTAATCTGAAATCGGGCCTATACGTGGAGTTATTGGCTCTATCTAGGTCGTCTTTTATCATTGCAGCAAAAATAGCAGTCATAATGCGGCGGTAGTATCCTATTGCGTAATCACCAGATTGGAATTCCCACACTCCTGGAAACCCGGGCTTGTACAAGAGGTTGCGAGCAAAAGTTGCCCAATTACTTTTGTGGGTTTGCCAGTCTGAGTTGCAACCCTGTTGACATAATCTGACATAACATATCCTGACAATTCTATTACTTGGCATACTTAGGATTTTGATCCAGAATCTTAGGCACCAGCTCAGTACCCTGTTGAAGATTTTTATTCTTCCGGTTTCCATACAAAGCACATAGGAAGGGGTATCATTTGGAAGCCATAGCAGTTTTTTAAGGTATTGGTTTTGGATGATTTCTACCTCAGATGGGATGTCGAAGGCCCAGAACTCAGACGCATATGTCATTGAGGGGATGACACTTGGGTCTAAGATTTTCATCCTAGCATCCCAGGTATCAGTCTTAGTGGCACTTAAAATTTGAAGGGCGGGGCAAATAGTTGCCAGGGACTTTCTTTTAAGAGCAACCGCGGCTCTTCTGAATGAACCGGACGCAGCAAACGGAATACCCTGATACGTGTATTCGGGTACCACTTCAATAGGGTCATCCTGAAGATGCCATTTCCCTGAGCTGTGTAATCCCTCTCATTTCTAAAAATTACTATTTTGGTCTTAGACAGATTTATCCGCAGTTAATTTAATTGGCAGTAATCATCGAGAATATTTATTTTGTTTTGGAGACTTAGTTTTGAGTCTGCAAGCGTAACATTATCGTCTGCAAATAGCAAATGGTTAATAGCGTTACTGCTATACAGAGCTATGGGAATGGCACCTTTCTGAACCAAGAACTTATCCAAGTCTGCAATGTAAATAGCAAATAGTAGCGGGCTCAAAATATCACCCTGTAGTACGCCTTGCGATATTGCGATTGGGCGAGTATGATTCTCGCCGGAACGGATTTTTAAGTTTGCATTATCATATAAGGACGAAAGTGTGGAAATAAATTTAGCGCGGACCCCAATATCGTCTAGCTTTTTCCATAAAGTATCATTATTTAGTGAGTCAAAGGCCTGAGCCAGATCCAAAATAGGGCAAACAGTTTGCCCCCGGGTCTGAGAAGTTTTGCCTGAATTATAGCCATGAGAGAAAATATGTGGTCCTGACATCCACGTTGCTTCCTAAAACCCGCCTGTGTTTCGGGTAGGATGTTACGTTTTTCACACCATGCGTATAATCGATTGTACAAGATTCTGGTAAAAAGCTTGGTGGTTGTGTTTTCAAGCGCTACCCCCCTGAAATTCTCAGGTAAAGAATTGTCCCCCTTTTTGTGGAGCATTACCAGCTCGAATTCGGACCATTTTTTTGGAGTGGAACCCTGGCGAAGAATATTGTTAAATAATGATAGTAAATGGTGGGTGAGATCTGGGGGAGAGTGGTTCCAGAATTCATTGGTTAAGCCATGGGTGCCAGAGGCTTTGTTGTTTTTTAGCGAGTTCAGGGCCTCAATTAATTCAAAAGTGGTAATTTCGGGGTCTAGAGTGTTATCCCGTTTAATAAAAGATCTCCTCTGTGGGGGGCGTTTGGGGGGCATAACACTTTCGTAAAAACTTTGCCAGGTCGCTATGGGAACCTTATTTGTGTTGGCGGAACGGCCTTTAAATGAGTTATAGGTTTTCCAAAAGCAGCTAATTGATTTGGGGTTTCTCATACGGAGAGTGATCAGAACTGCGTGTTCCCGTTTCTTTAATTTAACTAGGTCATTATGACTTTTCCTGGCATCGTGATACACTTTCCTGTAAACTTCTTCGTAATTCATTCTACGGAGGAGCTTGAGCTTAGAAACCACATACGTGCGAGATAATCGACATTGTCAAACCACGGTTTGTCTCTGAGATTGTTACCCCCCTTTGACACAGATTTTTCCATACCACCTTTTCTGGCTGCTATTTTTACCGCTTCTACAATTGCTACACTTTGCTTTTCAATGTCATCGGTTACCACAATATTACCAAGGTTATTAATTAGCGTGTTAAAGTGGATATCGGAAACACCATTCCATTTAAAAGCAGTTTGTTTCAACCCTGGTGCTACTCTAGGATCAGTGGTTATTCCCAGGAGATTCAAACATATTGGGAGATGTGGTGAAATGGTAATATTTAATGCAGACATATCTAAGACATGGAAGAGACCAGCTGAATTTGTCCAGAATAGATCAATGACACTAGATCCATTGTGACCTAGGAACGTGAATTGAGCGGGCATGTCACCCCTGCATCGCGCGTTTAGTAGGATAAAGTCCAGATCTGATAAATGCTGAAACATTAGCGATCCTCTGTTATTAATGGTTTTGTCTATACTGTATCTAGTTTTACATACGTTCGTACAATTCAGATCTGGGAAATAATTCAGCTGGCCTGTCCTTGTGTTTGAATCTCCAACAATAAATACTGGTTCTCCTGGGTACAGAACTGTGGTTTCCTCAATAACCTCTTTGAGTTTCAGGACATGCGTATTTATGATGGTTCCTGGTTTCAAGTGTAAAAAGAAGAAGATTAAGACCTTATTAGAGATTGCGTGCTTAACTATTAGGGTGCTTAAAAAGTCATAGTTATTTGAGCTATCAATTATAGAGAAACATTTTTTAATCATCATGAGTAAGTCCCCGCTGGGTTTGCCTGTTTTGGATTGTCTTACGGCAGGGTTTGCGAGAGTATTAAAATTATAAAAGTCCTTAGAATTATTAAAATTGAATTTAGCCCCTGTGCTCCATGTTTCGGAGAGAAAAATTACATCTGCAGCTAGAAGCGAGTTTTTGTTATTTGAGCATAAATTTAAAAAAATTAGAAATACCGTTTACATTCCACTGAATTATTGTACATGCTAAAGTGGGAACCGAGGCGCCGCCAATGTCTCATTGGTGTGATGATTGTGAGTAGTTGTTGGGAACAGATTTGTAAGCCGAGTTTGAGTATATTTGATCCCTGTGCTCAGAATTATCCGCTGGAGTGAATGAGTTTGATTCAACGATTGTACCATTAACAGCTGAAAACACGCTTTCCCCTATTTTAATACGTTTGCCAATCCATTTGGGGTGACTGCCTTTACTCCTAGCGTCCTTGAATAATTGACGTAAAGCGTATTGGTTGCTGGATTCAGTCCTTGTCAGATCCTCTCTAATGCGAAGTCCTTCCTTGCTTAAGTCCTTGTGTTTTCTCAGGAGTTCTTTGGCTTTCAGCTCTGTAGTTAGTTTAACCATTAGTGGTCTCTGGTCCAAAGGAGAGGCGTTTGGTATTAGCTTGGCCATTCTGTAAACGCAGTTGTTGTTTTCGGTGGAGAGGTCGATTCCTTGATTCTGTAATTTTTGCTTGAGGGAGTCAATTGTAGTTTCGACCTTTTCCCCTTTTTGACCACTAAGACCGGAAATGATAATATTCTTCTGTCGTAGGGCACGGTGGAGGGACTGGTTTTCTGCTTGAAGTTCCTTGATAAGTTAGGCTTGTGAATCGATTTGAGTTTGCAGGCCCAATCAGCTGATGTTCACTTCGGATAGTTTCTGTTCAAAGCGTAGTGTTAAATTTGATTCTGCCTTTTCGATACGTTCACCTAACTCGTTGTTGCCTTTTTGAATTTGTTCCCAGAGTCCATCGAGATCCATATTTGCAGATGAGATCGTTGGGCCTAGTGAGTTGGTGGTGGCGTTTCGCGGTAGTTTGTTCGGTGATTGTGTGGCTGCAGCAGTAGTAGACAGGACTTCGGCTTTCCGTTTGCCCGAGGATGATGTGAAGAGTGTAATTTATGGTTGAGAACTGTCTTGAGAGTGCCGTTCTGTCATGCTAGACCTGGCCCGTACTTCTCCGTGTAGTGGATGACTCGCACCTAGATATGCTGAGGATGTATTCCCCTTATGCCCCAATAGAAATAATTTCGAAATTTCGAAAAAACTACAAAGTTCCCTTTTGAACGGAGAATAGAACTTTATTTTCAGGAACAGAGCACGCCGCTCTAAAATACAATCTTCAACAGTTCTTCCCTTGAGATCACAATTCTAAGTGACGCCGCTCGGGAGCTCTTCCACTGACCTGAGCTCCAGTAGCATCTTTACCTTTCCGACCCATTCCCTCATTCATGTCAAATCATACAAGCTACTATACACCTGTTCACAAGTACACACTACCCCCACAAGTATACCTTGCCCCTTCATTCTCTCTCTCACTCACGCATCTCAGCCTCTCTGCAGATTAGTCCCAATAAGCCATTTATACATACACATTACCATTTGTAACATTTACACAGTACACTCAAGGCAGTAGTACACTACAATACCCCCATCTAGATTCAATACGCTCGTCCCGAGCGTCGCTACTATACATACATAATTTCAAACAATTAAATAATGGATTAAATCAATTATGGCATACGTTTCAACAAGCTGATTTTTTTTTGTTTTTTCACACAATTTTAAATCGCAATAATTACAAAATATACTGAACTAGATTAAATTTAAATATCGAATTCAGACACTAATTATACATATCAATCAATAATGTTGTATGATACAGCGAAGCTTTAATAATACAAATAGCTATTGCCAATCTGAATTCATTGGGTTATAGGTTGATTTTAATGTTGACCTACTAAAACCTGACAGCATAACCAAATCTCTTAAAAGGACTACCTCCAACCTAAAACTCACTCAAATGATAAAGAACCCAACAAGAGTGGCTAAATTAAATAGCAACAAGGAAACTTGTTCGCTCATTGACCACTTTTACACATCCAAGCCAGAAAAAGTTGTGCTTAGTGGAAATATCCCGTTTAGTTCTGATCATGACTTTATCTATATTGTCATAAAAATTAAAGCAATGAAATACGCACCAAAGATGCTGCAAATACGAAACTATAAAAATATATGCTGGGACGAGGTAAATAAAGAACTACAAAGAAATCTTACTGATATCACAGACTATGAGCCTGAAAGCCTCTGGGACAACTTCGAAAGTGCGGTAATCAAAGTAATTAACAAACATGCTCCAGTGAAAAAAGTACGTGTGAAGGGTAAGCCTTCCCCATGGCTCAATTCGAATATAAAGCAATTAATATACCATCGCAATGAAACTAAACGAAAATTAATGAAATTACGTAATTCAGCATCAAGTACTCCTACTCAAGTGACCACAGCTAACTCATTCACACCCACGATCAGTGATCTCTGGAAACTTTACAAGCGCAAAAGAAATGATGTTTCACATGCCATACGTACTGCTAAAGCCAAATTTCACAAAACTAATTTTAAAAAATCGTGTGGTTCAGCGTCACTCTGGAAAACAGTCGAACAAATTTCAGGTGGTAAATCGAAACCAAATATCATAACCAAACTTTGTGACAAAAATGGCTCCTATAACACCAATGATGACATATTTCAGAATCTATTTGACAATTTTGTGGTGCCATCTGAAGACAACTCAGATGATTTACACAAGTTCAACTTGGATATTTTGCCTAGCAGTACCCCGATTGAAGTTACTCCTAAAAAAGTACAATTTGCTGCTCTCAAAGTAAAGCGTCACGGTTTTGAAACACATACTTCCATCTCATCACGTATTTTTCTGATGTTTTCGGAAACTCTTGTAAAACCTGTAGCAAATATTTTCACCAAGCTCATTAAATATGGAAAGTTTCCTGACAATTTTAAATGTGCCACAGTTACCCCGTTATACAAAAAATCAGGTAGCAAAACCGAAGCAAAAAACTACAGGCCAATATCAACACTACCTTATATGTGCAAAGTTTTTTAAACAATAATACAACGGCTCGTTTTGAAAGACACCAAGTCTAACCTAGTTGATAATCAGCATGGTTTTCGCCGCTCCCGATCCTGTGAAACTGCGGTACAAATTGTTACGCAACAGATATTTAATCAAATAGATCTTAATAAGGGTCACGTTGTCTCGGCTTTCATTGATTTAGGCAAAGCGTTTGACACTGTTCAACATATTCCCCTACTCATAAAGCTATCCACATTATATACCCTGAATGCAGATCTACTGGGACTTTTATGCAATTACTTACAAAATCGTGGATTTAAAATTAAAATGGTGATAACTTATCGAAACGATTCAACTTCTTTTGTGGTGTCCCACAAGGTACCATATTAGGTCCACTGTTATTTATTCTGTACATTAATGACATGTGTAATCTACCAGTGTTAATCGCTAACTGCTCATGTATTCTATATGCAGATGACATAATAATTTATACTCATGACAAAGATGTAGATACCGCGGCTATAAAAATTCAGAACAATCTGCAATTTATAGACAATTGGTGCTCCATAAACGGACTAAAAATAAACTACGATAAAACTAAATTCATGGTGTTCCATAAAGCCAATGACAGATCTGTATCACCAAATCTACAAATGAAATGCAATGACAATAGTATTGAGCGAGTGTATACTTTTAAATATCTAGGTATACATTTGGACTGTAATCTGACTTTTGTAGATCATTATTATAACGTAAAAAGGAAATTACTCCTGAGCATAAGCATGCTACACAAAATCAAAAGATATGTCACGTACGACATGTTCAAATTGCTCGTACACTCTCATCTATTCTCCAACATTGAATTTTGTCTCACAGTTTGGGCCTGTATCAGTGCTACAGAAATTCAATATCTACAGAACAAGATAGACAGACTGCTCTTCTGTTTTTTCCACAAGACAAGGGTCAAATCCACCCGCATCATTGCTTATCACAGAAATGCAGTCATTACCAGCGAGATGAGGTACAATCTACATGAAAAATTCAATGTTCTCACAATTAATGAGCGCATTATGTATACGTGTGTTAAACACTTGCGACGTCAGCTCCTGTTTGGGAGCGACTCTGACACATACAACGCAACTTTCACATTTATGTGTAACAGTTTAAATATACGCTACAAAAACAAGCTAAAATCTATTGTGCATCATTCTTCCACCTTTGAAAGATCTATAAAGTATAGAATGGTTTTATTCTGGAACAAGCTACCACCAACACTCCGAGATCTTGAGAACACCGAGTTCAGTCAAAATTTAACTGACTGGATATTGTTTAGTAGAGAACAACTTTCTTAATTAATTTGTTTTTATTTTTTAGCAGAATTTATATAATATTGTCCATTATTGTAAACCATCGATTAATTTTGATGAATAATTCTGACAATTCAAACTAAATAAATCAAATCAAATCAAATTATCACGCGTGACGACATGAAGTATGAAGTTTGAATTACATTGTGCCTGGTAGGTTTGTGCTGTCGACGCAAATGGGAATGAGAGCTGGCCAATTAAGAATAGGTATGTTACGCACGCCTCTTGTATCTCTGATTGGCTTATACGTTTAACCACAGAGTGACTGTCAACCATCGGTTGCTGGTCTACCATCGATTGACACTTTATCCGTAAGAAGAGTCAACACGAATTCCATTTACATTGCATGTGCTTACATGCTTTAATTTAGCACAGAAAAGCTTGAAAATTCATGAGCCAATTGGAGACATGGGAGGCGTGCGTAACACACCTTTCCTTAATTAGCCAGCTCTAATTTCCATTTTCCATAACATCCATTCCACTCAACGGAGAACAGTGTGTTCCATTTCAAATACCAAGTGCACCGAAAAACATTAAAACAACGGATGCTGGCAGATGAGTGCATGGAACTACTGTAATTTATTGTTTAAAATGAGAAACGACTTGTGGCGTTGAGGATTGACTTTCAAGTTGAATACTTTCAGTGCACTTAATGTCAAAATGTTTCAGATGGCCTCGGTTATGTTTGTTCCTTTAACGACGCCAGTAGCGTCGAAAGCGGTTAATAATGTTCCTGCCATGCAACAAACAAGTTTGTTGCGGGAAAGGATGACCACGCGATAGTCACACCAAGATTCTCCAAGTACAACATATTCAGTTTTTCGTCACGGCTTTTACTCAGATCTTGTCGCTTTGTACATCCTGGTTACCGCTCCATTTGAAGATTATTCTGCAAAATCAAACTGTTCTAACTGCTTAATTTGAAAATTGGAAATACAACCCTCCACTTGTAAATAGCCTCTCTTCCTAAAACTGCAGGCAGACCATTTTCTCGAGTTTCGCACGCTTTAACTCGGAAGAAAGTTTAAAACTGTACTAAACAATTTTTAGTAAAATAATATAGTTCAGTAAAATATTTATTGGGTATGCTCGAGGAAAGTATGTGCATAGAAAGAATTTTGCTAAAGCTGAAAAAGAATGATTGTATGTTAGTTATGATACTAAGCGGAAGTATGCGCCCTGATTGCTTTCGCGAAGGACTAACGTAGCATGCTTTAGCAAAGTATGTATAATGCAAGGAACTCCAAGCACGGCTACATGTACTTCAGTTAAAGTACTTGAAAGTATACACATATCGTTTCGTATACTTTCAAGTACTTGGTCCAAGCGGTGGGAGTTTGGTAACATGTTGTAATATATTATTGTATGGCATATTAATGAGCTGTTACGCATTTTTAACATTTTAATTTTTTCCACGAATTTTGAAAATGGACTTAAATCTCTTTTAAAAAATTCTAATGTAAATCCAGTTTCCACCGGAAACGAGAGCGAGATGACCCAAACCAAGTTTGAAAACATGCTTATGTTGTATTAAAAGAGATTTCAACGAGGTTTTAAGCATTTGATATTTTTCGTGAAATTTGAAAATAAAGTTTCCTTATGGGATTTAACATTGGAAAATTTAAGTTGGACAGGGGGGGTTAACGAATTAGAGTTTAAATTTTCTGCGCGATTTCCCACGCAAACCAGGGCGAGATGGCACTATCTTATACTCTCGCTGGTACATTGGGCCAGGTGCTTAACCTACCACAAAATTTCATTCCGATCCCGAGTGGGCATGTGGCGTGGGTACCCAGCCAGCTCACATCATCTTACTGATATCAGAAACATAACATAATCTGAGATATAAATACACTTGTTCGTTACGACAACAGTAAGAATCATTTAAGACTTCGTAAATAAGAGAAGTTTGCGAATGGCATCCTAAACTTAGAGACGACCAGATCTAGTTCGCAAAGTGATCAGCAAATTTCAGAATAAATGAGTTTTATGTAGCATGCGCGCTATCTATTCCAAGGGGATACACGGCTCACACGGCAAAACGGCATTTTAAAATCCGGCAGCATGTGTAAATTTCCTTTCCCAAAAATTGAATTGCTTTTGTATTAATAATTTCAAAGGAGGGCTTAATTACAGCAAAAAAAGGTAGGTTGTGATATACACAAATTACTGAATCATTTAACTTGTACAAGCCGAAGGAAATGTGGATGCACAGAATCGGCAAGATGATATACAACTTGGTGAAATAGAAAGTGCTAATACTGAAGAATCCTGTATCACACAAGTAAATAACTTAGTACCCAGAGTTCAAGAAAATGAATTAATTTCCAATGTAATTGAAGAATATTCCAACGACGACAGTGATTTCAATGATCAAAATTATGAAAAAGGTATATATTCGAGTGAAGACAGTGAAAGGGATTGCGAAAATAACTTTTTTTTAATTCAGTGGGTAACTAAATATCAAATTTCTGTGTCGGCAGTTAATGAATTACTTCGTCGATTAAATATTCACAAATGCTTCAGTGAACTACCCCAAGACTCCAGGACTTTGGTGAAAACTCCGAAAACGACACAATTAATTTCAGTTTCGCCTGGCCAGTACGTACATTTTGGACTGGAAAAAGCTTTGCAATCATTGCTCTTGGGTATACTTTGCTTACTGATAAGGTAAAAATTTACTTTGAACCCAATATATTAAATAATAATAAAATAGTTTTTAAGGGTACATTAAATACTTTCTGGTAGTATTATGGTTACAAACATGCAACCTATTATTACCAAATAATTCGAATTTCTGGAGAAAATTAAATCACAATGAACCAAGGGTTATTGAAGTTGATAATTTGGAATAATTGAAAAACCAACTTCGAATCCAATTCAAACCGAATCTGGAATTCTATTCGAAAATCAAATAAAATTCAAGTTCAAATTTCATGTCTTATTCGGATAAATAAATTGAATAGTCCTTTGAATTTGATCCGAATAAATAAACCGAATACAAATTTACAAGCGAATTGAAGTTGAAATTCAAATTCAAATACAAACCAAATTTGAAAATATTTGGTTCGAATGCAGGTCTAGTGGTAACTGTCACGTGACATGAATTTCTAGCATTGTTTTCTCAAATCTACCCTGTCAAATGCAGTATAGCGAAAAAGTCAACCAAATAAGAAGTCAGGCGTATTTCATTGAAATTAGTCCTTGAAAAAGTTCTTGCGATATCGTGGGGAAGGACACTCGGGCATACCGACAAGGATATTTTACTAGAGATTTGACACCACCCTACATATCTGTAATTTCAAAATGTAACTTATAAAAGCATTTTCCTTGCAAGGCAACATTTAATTTCATGTAAATGTTTACTATTTGTTACTATAGTACTATTGGAGCACTGTGACTTACGTAAGTAACGACAAATTTAAGTCACTTTGCCCCGAAATTCAAGATATTGTTTTTTTTGTCTCCAACTGTGAAATCAGGACTAAATTCAAGCTCATCAGGTCATCAGGTGACCCTGGGTCAAATCAGGACTTGTGGGCACCCTATTGTGGATAGCTTATGGATTCTAACTGGAGAATAAAAGATATTTATGAACGTTCTATTGTACTCTAGATGAGGTGATACATATGCGCTTTGTGTCCTGCCAGGCAAAGTCATTGTACTGTAATTTCAGCACACTAGATTTTATTAATGTTTGGAATATGTACATCAAGCTTTTTCAGGTAATCTAACATACATAACTAACGAGAATAGTAATTCTTTTATAATAGACATGTTCAGATTGCTCTGTGCATGACACTAAGGGAGTGTGCATAACTTTCCGCGAATTCCGATACTGGTGCTAAGCTCATTTTCAATTATCATTGAAACATATAGGACTGCCAAATTAAAACTAAAATATGAGTGTTTTTTCAACTTCGAAAATTGCTAAATTCTTCGAAAATAGATTACAATTTTTGACTAGAGGAAAAGACCACATAAAAAGTAATTATATAACCGTTAGAAAATTGGTCTAAGGGAGCAATAACATTATGGGGCATGTTGAACCTGGAAGAGGACCCACGAAAAATACATCAAAATTACCATATTACACTGTAGAGGTAAATTAACATTAAAATATATCTTTTACTGAATCTAATGTCAACCCATAATAATATGACCATTCATGTGTACGATTTTTAACCATTAAAAATCTCTTAATCCATTCATTCCTGCCCTTTTCATTGACTGGAAGGCGAAAAAATTTCCAAGGGGAATTTGTTTCGTTATTATTGTAACGAGAAAAAATGCATGTGAGCATTTTCAACTGATTAGCGTTTATTTATCTCATCAAAATCAGTTTTTCTAATTATATAAACTTGCACTTAGTGGTTTTTCATAGGAAAACAACAATGAGCTAAGCACAAATGTGCTTTGAAGTTCAAACTTGAACCGCGCTCCAAATATTTGGTAACCTCCTCCAAATGAACATGTCTATAGAAGTTCAATATGTTCAGAGTCGAAGAGGTAATCATTAAACCTGGTAGTAGATGCACCCAATAAAAAACCGAATGCTCCCCCTTTACCTTCATAAATTCAAATTTCCCCTTGGTTTAAGTAGTCTATGCGGATTACTTTAAATAAAATCTTTTCGAGCAAAACTGGGGGCCTACTGAGTTTTAATGTCTTATTGTACTCTTTGACCTTGGATAACAATTTACGCTGAAAACTTTTGATTTGGGATTACCGATTTTGAACACAAATTGACCAAATATTTTAGTATTCGGGCTATTTTCTGCTTTCCCAGATTAGGTTCGAAGTAGTGGTCGGACCAATTCAGTTCAGAACCGAAATTTTCAATTCAAATCAATTCGGTTCAGTTTGGTTCAAATTTATTTCAATTCAGTTTACTTGATTAATTGAACTGGGCGGTTCAGTTCACTCGCGTGAATTGAGCTGAACTGCAGAATGTGAACTGCAATTCAATCGATTCGTTAATCCCCTTACCATCTAAATAACGAGACTACAGGCATGCAACTATAGTGTAACAATTTCGTCCCACATCTCATACACGCTTACTATATAACGATCAATTGCTTGTATGATCAATTTTCGTAAACATGCTAGTAAAATACGAGTAATTTATTCATAAATATTATTGATTGGGGAATCATATTTCAGAATTCATATTGGGACACAAAATATCGTGTTCCCAAAATTATATAATGGAAGAACCAGAATCTGCGAATCATTTTAGTTCACAGGAAAATGTGCTGGAAGAGAAAAATTAAACACATATTGGGCCAGAAAGAAAGATTATTTCACTTAAATGCCAGATTTTTATTCATATAATTATGACAATTTAACTTGTTAACACCGGAAAATAATAAGTCTCTGAAGGGTCCTTCTTTTACAATGAGAATTAGTGCTGTCCATGGGAACGGAAATTTGGTACCCATACCTGTTCCTGTACCCATTTTTTCAGGAACAAAAGCAATGGTCCTGTTCCCATAAAAATGGGTACCAATTCAAAGTTCCTGGACCTGTTCCTACAGGAACAGGAATGTTCCTGTTCCTGTTCCCAAAAGTAATTAAAGACTAGCAGAAAAGTAAAACCTACACATTTATGCCCCGGGTAACTCTATTTATGCATCGATTTAAAAACAGATATCAAAACGACTTTATTAAAAATAAATAACAGCACAACCTCTCCAATACCTTTAGCTACTCGAATTTAAATGAAAATTCAGTAACAGTCATTAAATTATTCATCGCAGCACAAAGTACAGTAGTACCTGAAATTAGCTAAGATAAGTAGCACTTTCAATATACTTTTGCTGAACTAACAAGGATAAGAGCACGCTGGAGTTTTCTGAGCTACAATTTTGGGTTTAAGTTCCAGAGTTCCATTTTTTCCACGTGTTAAATAACTATCATTTATTATTTTGTTAAATAATAACGTGCGGAAGAGTGACTTATTTGACATGTTGTGACGTACTTTTAAAACAATATTTTATTTGTGAGGTATTTTTATATTATAAACTTGATGTGAATACCAGGTAGGTACACGTTTTGTTCCTGTTCCCAAACCCGCTTTTGTTCCCATGTTTTGTGAACAATTTCTATGTTCCCAAACGTTCCCAAAGTGTTTTGGGAACAAAATTTGTGTTCCCATACGCACCCATTCCTGTTCCTGTTCCCAAAAACCTGGGTGTCTCCTGTTCCCATGGACAGCACTAATGAGAATGATACCCAAGGTCCACTTTGGAAAATTTTAAAAGACTGGTAAAAGCGTTAAAGTGACCAAACGTGATAGAACACAAACTCACTGGAATTCTGCTTTTCCCGCTTGAACTGAATGGTTCATGGTTCAATTTTGTTCGTAGACTAAAACTGAATTGAATTGAACTGAAATTTGTCAAACTGAATTGGACCATTCTCGTTCAATTCAATTCAGAGTATAAACTGAATTGAATTGATTTTTTTGAACCAAACTGAACCAGTCCGACCACTAGTTCGAAGTACTGTTCTCATAAATCTAAAGTTAAAACTTCAAAAGACATACATTCGGGTGTATAAGCATTTTTAAAATTGTGCACTCATGTTTGTGAATATATAGGGTAGCCATGAACTATGGCTACCCTAAATAGTAAATTTCAAATAAAATACGTATCCCATTTTATACAGAATAAAGTTTTCGTAATTAGCATATATACTCAAGCATTAAAACTCTTTGTTGTACAGAAATCTTTCCACTAAATCCAACACCCATTCTGGCTGATCTCGAATGGCAGAATTGCCAGCATTACGAATCATTGCATAAGCAAAGTTGTCAGTCGTTTTGATGTAACCTGCCACGTCTCCATTGACTTTCCAGATTTTTCTCTTGGCTTTAGAGTAGTCATCCTTTCCCTTCCATTTAAGGTTGTTGATCAATCTTGTCAAGGTCTGCTGTGCGGTACCAATGTCAAATTGTGCCGCATAAAAGAGTACGCGGTAGCCCCGGTCAAGCATTTCCTGAATGACGTTTTCATGAGCACCAGCGAATTCCTTCGTGAAGCGAGTGTAGACATTTGGGTCCCCATTCATGAATTTGTGAAGCCCCACGTGAAGATAGTTATGGATTTCTTTTGAGTCGATGAACTTCAGGAATTTGCTATGGTCAAGTGGAGGTTTGTCTATCAATGCATTTCTATAGTCCAGGAACCCCGTGGTGTTTTCAAGGAGAGAGCCTGGACCGAGAAATGTAGTCCAGAAAAGCTGTGAATTCCATGTTAAGCACACTCAAATTTTAAAATTCGATAAGTTTAACTATTCAACTCATAACAAATTATGTATTCATGTATTGACAGGGACTTGCTATTTGGTTGGTGATTTCAGAGTTTCAAACTATAGTTTTTCGCTTTTCCTGTAGTTACTCACAAAGTGAGATTAAAAACGTTTTGAGACTTTAGCTTTGCTCACAATTTTGGTGGAATTTTTCATACACATTTCCATCACAGACCTAACTGCAGTAGAAGTGAATAATCCCGGAAGGGAATGATGAACATGTTTTTGACGGCTATGTCATTATGTATACGTAGATAGATACATGTAACGGTGGGAAAGAAAAAGAGATTCTTTTATTGACATCCCGTATTGCTAGAAAGAAACAAAACTAAACGTACCTCTGATGCTTCTGCAAGGTTTCCCTTGTTAAACTCTACCAATCCCTTCCTCATGACATCATCAAACTGCTTCTTTTGCTCTTCATCAATCAACCCAAAGTTGTACAAGGTTTGTGGCCGACCGAGATCTTGCTGAATGTCAAAAAATGGAGAGCCTACGACAAATCCCTTTAAATTGATTCTAACATCACTTTTTGAAATCTCCAAATCAATGTGTCTAGCGAGGTATGGAATCAATGATGCTGCAAATATGAATACATAGAAATTAGTCTGAAAAAATATTTAGAGACAATAGTCATTTGGGTTTTCAAGACCATATCTTTTACCAGCAAAAGTTTCTCCGGCTAAATAGAAATCTCGAGGTTGAAATTCGTTGAATAGTATAAAAAATTGCTTTAACGCCTCGTAAATTTCTATCGCTTCTTCGATCCAGCTATTTGCAAACGCGTTTTCATTGTTAGCAAAACTAAAACCTTCAAAAACAATTGAAAACCAGAATGTTAAGTGCAAAAACATGATAAAGATTGAAGTTAATTGTGCTTTGTCCTTAAATAAATGCATTAAACTTACCAGTTCCCACAGGGGCGTCAATATATAACATTGAATGTGTTTTTGTCCATGTCACATTTCTATCCTTCACAACGTTGTTTTCCTCAAGTTTGAAGGGACCCGTTTCTAAGAATATGCCTTCCAGAAAACTAAACCCAGGAATATCGTTCACCCATAGTATGACTGGGGCTTTGTCAGGATTTTCCTGTTCAATACAAGGACGATAATTAAAAAGTTGTAGCTGTGAAAGATGGTCTTTATGGGGATCTGTTTCAGCCCCAGAAATACTTTAGGACTGGAAATCGCAGTATGCCCCAACTGAATTGTATTTGTATGTATATCGTTGTGAAAGCTCTCACTTTACAGATTAATATTTGATTCCTTCAAGGAGGTCCTTATAAGGAACGCTTACTTGTAGTACTTTAAATTTCAAGCCTGTTATGTGTATATGAGAAAAATAAGTAATATATTATAAGCAATAATCGTAATATAGTCACCGAATATGCACAATACGAATTTGGAAGAACACTCGCCTAAAACCGTTTTAATGTTATTGGTTTTCGTGCAGGCTTTATTGCTATTTTTGAAAGGTGACATTTATTGTTGTCATTCTTTTTACTTCTGTCCGTTGATTTAAAACGTTTGTTTTATGGTTAATAGTTCTTTTATAGGTATATAAATTACAAGTGACTTTCTTTATAGCACCAAAAATTATTTAGAAATTCCTGCTGCCAAGAATGGTAGTTTTTCACATTATTAATTTTCCCGACAAATGCATCGGGACATTTTTAAGTGATTTTATCAAAAAGCAAAGCTTTTAAATAAACTAAATAAAAACAAACAAACGCGCATTTTACTAATATAACACAGTGCCCCAAAGAAAATTTTAGGACGCCATAAATGTAAATTGTGGATTTCTATGCTCACTTATTTTCGCCAACATTTTAATTACCTGAGCAGGAAAAAACCAAAAGAATATATTTGAATTGGTACTTTCGTCAATTGTGAAGAATCCGCTGTAGCTCTTTAGATCCTTTCCAGCTCGATTTAATTTTGCACCGTCTTCAGCGCTAGCTCGAGCCTTGACAAGATCTCCGCTTTTGATTAAAGGTGTTAAAAATAAGTCACCTTCAGTCGCTGAGGAGAAGAATAGTAGGGAGCATAGCAATAAAAGAATGGCCAGCAAAAATGAGCGTTTCCCCATTTCCCGAGTTATGTCGCAAAATCACTAGATAAGCTGACAATGAGAATGTGATGTCAAATAGACAACCGTTGTTTTTTACTTTTCAGAGTGTAATTCAGAAATGCTGATTGCAAACCAAAACTGTGACTGAGTGAAAAACGGAAGCATCAAGACAAAACCTTCAGTATTTATGTAATAAAAGATACAAGTGCAATGCGCATGCTGAAGCTAATTTCTTGAAAAGAAATGACTTTAAATCCGGCATTGATTTAGTGGTAAACACTGGAAATAGCAAAATGCCAAACCAAGGTTTCAGCAGTACGGAGGTAATAAATAAATCGATAGACTCAATGCAATGCTCCTACGCCCATAGAGATTTATAATCCTTAAATGGCACTAGAAATGCTGTAAAATATTATCATTGGCTACAAAGCTTTAGGCATGTCTAGAGTCATATAACCTACATGTATACAAAATTAGACGGATTAAATTTTAGTCAACGTTAAGAGAATATACTTATATCTCAAAAAATAAGAGATATTGTGGGAACGAGACCTATGTACTTCGCAGACCAACTGATGAGGATGGATCTGATGGCGCTGGCTGTTTGTCACTGAAAAAACAATTTTGCACTTAATTGTTTTCAGAATGTGAAGTGCAATCGTGTGAAGGTACGGAAGGTTCAATAAGCTGTTTCGTTTCTATTCTTAGAATACTTATATTGGTATTACTATTATCTATTACTAATATAATAATTTAGTCCAGGCCAAAATACATGGGCTTAAATGGACAGCTTCTCTTTAAAATGATGCCACGGGATTCAAACCCATGGGAAAATTCCATTCGTAACGCCATGTATAAACATAGGTTAAATTACGGTTTCAAAACGCAAGCATAAACACAGGTTACCGCATACATAAAATTTATACCGAGAAATACTTATGGGATAGCATTCAGGGATGTCAACGATTAATAATCACGATTAACGATTAACGATTACTAATTAATAATCATCAATCGTTATATTAGTAAGCATGGATTGTTTGAAATAATCATTAATTGTAATCATCAATTAAGCGTTTTGGAAGATCAAACATCAATCTTAATCGTCAATTATTGAGTTGGAAATTATTAATCGTTAGTTGTAATTGAAATTGAAATTTTATCAAAACGTAATTAGTAGTTGTAATCGTATTTGAAACTTTAGTGAAAAGTAATTATTAATTGTAATCGTAACTGAAATTTCAGTAAAAAGTAATTAATAATTGTAATCGGAACTGATATTTTAGCAGAAAGTATTTTGTAATCGTAATCACAAATCTTTTTTCCCCAAAGTTATCATTAATCTTCAGTAATAATAGGGAATTTGAAACGGGACAATAATTTTTCAATAATTTGTCTCTCATGACGTGATGCTAGACACTATTATTTATTATTTTGTTTAATCAATTGAAGTCACAAAAATTGAAGGTAAGATTTATTTTAAGAATAAAAAATCTAATCTATACCATATATTGTAATATATATATATATATATATATATAACACGGATGAAGATACCTCGCCCATTGAACGCAAGAACAGATACTTAATCAGAAGAGAAGCAACTCAAGCCAAAGCCAACGGAGAAAGCGTCGAAGAATGGAGAAATTCGAGCGTAAGGATAGAAGGAGTCAAATATGAAGCCAAAGGTGGCAAGCTCTGCAGAGACGGTGAAGAACTTGCAACCCCAAGAAGAGAGGATGATTGAGACAACGGCCGCCCTACAACTGCACATGTAAATAAAATTCCTAACTCCGTAGTATAAACGAAATAATCTATTGGAACGTACATGGACTCAGTAGAAATACTTCCATGAAGATCAACGTTATTAAGCAACATGACCCGGACATATTCTGCTTCTAAGAAACTTGGACGAAGACCAACATTTTCACCGAAGCGCAGCTAAGTGAATATACGTTCACATGCATAGAAGCGAAAAGGCGAAAGAGAAAAGGAAGACTCAGCGGTGGACTACTTGTTGGAATTCATAATCGAGTCCAAGCAAAAACCAGAATTGCCCAGAGAAACACTAATTTTATTGAAATAAAAATTAAAGACAAAAACGAAAATTTTAACATATTTTTTAATTACTTCCCTCCTGAAGAGGACCACGATGAACTTTTAACGGACTTCTTGTACAACTGAAACTTCAATAACGCAGTAATACTCGGAGAAATGAACACCAGACTGGGTGAAAAAATAAAATTGGAAATAAACACTAATAACGAACACATAGCAAGTCAGAGACAAGTAACAGACAAGATAACTAACCGAAGAGGCAAACAGATTGAAGAGATACTTGCAGAAGAACATTTGATGGTAATAAACGGAAGAACAAAAAGCGATCCGAAAGTGAATCACACATTTAACACTAGTACAGGAGCTTCAGTTGTTGACCTATGCCTGGTCGGAGCAGAAGCAATATACAATATAAGGGACCTGGAACTAATTGAAACGCATGAATCAGACCACTTTCCAATTCAACTAACAAGGGGACACACAGAAGAATCAGAATACAGAATGATAAACAAAATAACATGGGACAGTGAGGAACAGAAAACGTTTAAACAAACACTGATCAAGAACAACAAAGCTATCACCAACAAAGTTAATGGAGACATACAAAAACTATTATCAAAACTCTATCAATGCGCTGAAGAAGCAGGAATGAGAGTAGAAACAAGTATAGGCGGCAAAAAACGGCACGGCTCTAAATGGTTCACGGCAGAATGCAAAAAATCGAAGCAACAATGTGCACGAGCCTTGCGAAATCTAAGGAAAAGCAGGTCTAACAAGGAAGTACTACTCAACTACACTAAATCAAGAAAACAATATAATAATACCTGCTTGGAAGCCAAGGCGAAATATTACGACGACATACGGGCCCAAATATACACATGCAAGAATTCGGCAATGTTCTGGAAATCACTTAATGAGTTTAGAGTAAGTAAGATACGCATGAATAGCTACAACAAAATTAAGCCAGAAGAATGGTCGACCCACTATAAAGAACTGTTTAATTCAGATGAAACTTACCTGCCTCTCAAACCAACAGAACTACACAAATTATTCACTCTAACTGAACTCCAAAACCGCTTGAAGCAACAACAAGAGTCCTGGAAATGACGGTATTCCAAATGAAACATGGAAGAATCTCCCTGAACAACTGTATCCTTGCCTACTGAACTGTCTTAATGCATGCATGATGCACGGTATCCCGGATTACTGGGGCGAAATCATCATTGCACCGATCTACAAGAAGGAAGATAAAATCGACGGAAGAAACTACCGACCTATATCTCTAGTCAACACCATAGTGAAGCTTTACACAAGTCTGCTTTCAGAACAACTAACAAGCTGGATTAAGAACAACTCCAAACTTTCGGAAAACCAGGCAGCATACAGAAAGAAACGAAGCTGCAGTGACCACCTGTACGTATTAAATACACTGATACAAGAAGCCTTAACAAATAACAAGAAACTGTTCTGCCTTTTTGTGGATCTGTCAAACCCTTTCGACTCCATCGACCGACTAAAACTATGGAACAGATTAGAACAATTAGGAATCCCGAAATACCTGACTGCCAAAATCCAAGAAATATATATAAAGGCCAGAGCGACAATTAGAACTTCCGAAGGATACACTCCATTTATAGAAATCCTAAAAGGAGTCCTCCAGGGGGAGACTCTAAGCCCAACATTATTCACTCTATATATTGACGAAATTGTTGACATACTGACGAAATTGAAGGTAAATGGAGCAAGAATTGCATCAATCCAGATCTTAATTTTAATTTAAGCAGACGACATAGTCCTTACCGCAAACTCGCGCGAAGATCTGCAAACACAAATCAACTTGCTCAGCACGCTTTTTATGAATAACAATCTCCTAGTCAACTTGGACAAAACAAAGATAGACATATTTGGAAATGGCAAAGCCCCACAGAAACACAAATGGTACTACGATGGAAAGGAAATTGAAATAGTCGACAAATACAAATACCTGGCCATCATATTCCAAAGGAACGGAGGCTTTACTAAACACTGGCAAGAAACGAAACAGAAAACAACCATAGCAGCGGAAATACTCATACAAACACTTAGAACCACAAAGATGAAAGACGTCAACATAACGCTAAAGCTCTTCTACTCTCTTGTAAGCACAATTGCAATGTACGGATTTCCCATCTGGGGTGGAGAATACATTCATGAAGTCGAAAAGATTCAAACGAGATTCCTTCGCCGCATCTTAGGAGCAAGCAACTTATCACCTGGATACGTTTTACGACTGGAAACCGGAGGACAATCTCTGGAAACAATTGCATTAAAAAGCAGCGGTACATCTACACAACACAGTCCTCTACGATGATGCAACATTAATGGCACGGGAATGCCTCAAAAGAATAATTCGGAATGTAAGACTCGGCAAGACAAACATGTACACACAGTGCAAGAAACTCTATGAACAAGCCGGACTTACATTAGAATTTGAAACGCTAACCAAAATTCATGAGCAGACAAACTGGAAGCAGCTTTGGAACATTATTTAAATAAGTATGACAAATAAGGACGTCAAAGACATGCAGAAGACGCAAAGCGGTAACTACAAATCGATAAAGACAAACTTAACAAACCCAGAGTATGGACATGTAACAGATGCACCAACCTGAACGACATTTGGAACAAATGGGGCAAGAAAGGTGAAAGACACATCTACTGTGAAAAATGTAAATCAAAACCAGAAACCACCTTCCACGTCATGTTCGAATGCGAACAATACAACGAATTCTGAACTAGGCACCTGAATGAACTTATCAACCGAACTGGAAATGACCTCAACGAGGAAAACTTTCTGCATAAGATCATGGAAAGAGAAATACTTATAAAATTATAACATATATATTATAAAATATCACGTATACATATGCTTTCTGGTGCGATGCGATTCAATTAAGAAATGGTTTAAATTAAATAATGATTGGAACAATAGTTGGTTGTGTCCACCCATGAGGTTGGTATAATGTTAGCTGAAAGGAAGTTGACGCGATGCAACTCTTTAATAGCCTATTCAAACCCGTACCGACCTAGTGGGTGGGTACAACCGTCAGGAATGACGTTAGATGGCCCTATGAGGGATGTATTGCGTAAAATTGACCCAAACACGGCATATTATGTCACGAGTACATTTGCATAACAAGTTTTACAACCCAATTCTAAGAAAAGATATATTGGTTTTTGACGTCCCTTGTAATGGCAGGGAACCTTTTTTACCAATATCAAAATATATTTTGAATCATATTAACTAGTAGAAACTGCGAAGTACTAATTTCACTTTTCCTTCATTTTATTTATTTATTTACTTGTTTAATTATTATAAATTTGACCAATTGTATTTTAACTGTGCAGGTTGTAAGGGCTAAGGCCAAATCGACCACATAAATTATCTATCTATCTATAAAACACGAGTGACGTCTGTCCGGTCGTTTTGTTATTTTCAGTGATTAATTAAAGCAGTTGACCCATTTTAGTTCTTATTTGGCAGTTAGTAAATAATTTTGGGGAGTCATTATTTGAAGGGTTTCGGTAAATATTCGAGTAGCTGTACGTATATGTATATACATATTAGGATTCAGGATTCGATAATAATTACGAATATTTTTATATGTATTCGAATTTGCTATTATTATTTCCGTGTTTCAGGCCTTATTTGAACAATTTTGTTTACTACCAAACTAATTCTTAAATGTGATTGCGTATATCAGTCCGTCTGTTTCTAAGTACTTATTATTCCAATGCTACAGTTTCGTATGGGCCCCTTGTTAATGCTACAGTTTCAGTTACAGAACAATAATTCTAACCTTTAAAAGATCATAAATTCTAGCCAATTTTAAACAAAATTAGTTACTGATTCTAATAGTCGATTACATAACTTTAAAACGGTAATCGTTAATTGTGATTAATAATTTAAAAATCTTAAGCACGAATGAAGATTATTTGGAAAGTAATCGTTAATCGTAATTATCAAACACGCCTATTTTAAAAGTAATCGATAATTGTAATCATCAATGAAAATTATTTTATAAGTAATCGATAATTGTAATCATCAATGAAAATTATTTTAAAAGTAATCATTAATTGTAATCATCAATGAAAATTATTTTAAAAGTAATCATTAACTGTAATCATAAATGAAAATTATTTTAAAAGTAATCGTTAATTGTTATCGTTGGCATTATTTGCTAAAAAGTAAGCGTCAATCGTAATTATTTATTAAAAGTTATAAGCCTATTAATCATTAATTGTAATTATAAATTCATTTTGTTTTGTTTTGGAAGTAATTATTAATTGTAAATTGTAATCATAGTATTTGAAATTGACATCCCTGAGCATTATACAGCAGTGCTGCCCCCGTAAATGTCCCGGAAACGTCGAGCCCAAAAAGTTATGAAAATTATTTATTTTGAGTTTATAATCGTTTTAGAGAAGCTAGATTCAAACGAGAGCATCGTGTGCCATATACATAAAACAAATAAAATCATAAAAATGTGATTACAAGCGTAACAAAATCCCTTAAGCAGCAGGTAGTAATTAAAAAGGTCTAGGTTTTACAATTCTATATGGGAAGAGATATTCATTTGAAAAAATTTGTTACGTCGAAATGGCAAAGATAACCAGACCCCTGCTAGGAGTTTAGTGTGTAAAGCGACTTTCTCTGTGAAGTATGAAGAATTTGGGTTTGTTAAATCTAACATGTAAAGTTCTTAAAAACTTAGAGAAAGCAGGTGCTGAAACTACAAACGTTTAGATTTTTTAAACCGAAAAATCTGGAGACGATTAAAAATTCAACATATTTGCTGCTACTGACTGGCCTGCTGTTAATCGCAAGGTTGTATGTCATAACAGCAATGAAGTTGCTGCGAAAGTAGAATGCCTAACCGAATGTTACCTATACATATATTGTGCACATTATTTTACAATAAATGAATTCGCCCATTTTAATATTAGTGTAATGATTGTACTTAAATGGAAGTTTACGCCATAATGAAATCTCTTCTGAAAAGTTCTGTAAACCGATACTATAAATTTTACGGAACTAGCGCTAATGCAATTCTGAAAATTTTTATCCCCGCACTAAAACAAAAGCGCTTTGAAAAGGAAGCTTTGGATTTTTTTGAATGCACTGCAGACCTATTTAAGCAGACATTTGGATTTCATTGTTACTAATTTTTTTTGAAAATGGAACTACTAAGTTTTAAATCAGAAGAATTCTTAGTATCCATGGCTTATTTACTAAATATTGCCGTTGCACTCGGTATTAAATTAAACGAGGACCAACTGTACAATGAATTTTGCTTACTTCGTCAAACTTGTGTTTTTGATTGTGATCGGTGATCGTGAGATCGGTCGGTGCAAAGTGGGCTGAGTTTTTTAAGAAAGATCAATGTTCTGAACTATTCAAGCTTGTATCGTTCGTGCTATTAATTCCTGTTAGAAACGATTTTAAGTTATTTCAGCCTAATGAAGAAAGTTTGGACAGCCGAGAGAAATTTAATGTCAACAAAACTTGTGAAGGCAAGGCTTTAAAACAGGCTTAATGTGCCCGTTTCATGTTGTGAATTGGTTTCTTTTTTGAACAAACCGGAAAACAAGAAAACGTTATTAGATGCCAAAAAGGCTGAAAAATACAATTAGGAATCGTGAATATGTAAACAAAATTTAAAATTATTTTGTCCCGGAATGACATTTCAAAAAAGTGGGAACCCTATGCATAGATGAAATATCTGTAATATGAAATACATTCAATATTAGAATGGACTTACTGTGAGCAAGCTAACTCCCTCCTTTTCCTTTTCAAAATAACACTGGACAATCTTCCTGATTTCTTTAGCCCCTAATTGTTTCAAATTTACACTCTAAAAAATCCGGAGTATGATTCGATTGGGGTAGTTCGTTATTCCTCAACAAGAACAAAATAAATACATATCATGGATAGAGCTATTTTTACTCCGCCA
Organism: Allacma fusca; assembly: GCA_947179485.1. Taxonomy (NCBI): domain Eukaryota; kingdom Metazoa; phylum Arthropoda; class Collembola; order Symphypleona; family Sminthuridae; genus Allacma; species Allacma fusca. The sequence continues at coordinate 57,246,525 of OX359247.1, read as the reverse complement.
TGCTGATTACTGAAAAATAAATCCGGCCGTTCCAAAATTAACTCATCAAAATCCAGATCCCCACGACATTTTAGTATAATTTGTCGTCTTACTGGAAATGTTTTACGTAAATAATCGAAGACTTTTTGAGGAGACGCGGTGTGATTTTGTTGCCAGCGTCTATACTCTTCAGTCTCATTGGCATTGTGCTCTGAGGAATAAATAAATACATCAATATTTATTTCAACTTCACCTTGCTGTATTATCTACATTTGTTTAATAATTCAGAAAGCAATTAATTAATGTAGGTAGCATACCAAATGCAGTAAAGTCGTCTTCAATCAAAGGAGCATCTTCAGTTGCTTTGCCAATGGTTTTTCCGCCTTTATCCCGAATACTTTTCATAGACGTTCTTGAAGACATTTTCTTGGATTTTTTCTTGCCCGTGTTTGTGTCCATCACAGTAACTGAGTGTGCATAAGAAGCATTCTATAAAAAGAATATAAAAATTCATATTATTATGAGTATTTTACAAGCTTATTCATAATAATTCAAATAAGTAATGGATAATTTACTATCAAATTCGTTTTATCCTTTCCCACAAGATTATGGTATAGTTGACCGACAATACACAGCCAACTGGCCGCGTTGATCTGTTGAAGGCCTGTTGTTATTATAAAAAAGATTTTTATTATCTAATTGTTGTATAAATGAAGGGCATTTATATTTTGATAGAAGTTAAATATCGGTGATAAAGTCCCAAAATAGTTTCTAATATATACACAAATAACGGCGGAAATCAAGACAGTAATGACTTATTCGTTTAAATGACCATTTTTATCCAATCCTCGCACACACATTTCACTAAATGCTTTCTCACGCATCTTGTTGGCTTAAATGATGCGCTGAGTTAAAGTATTTGCTCGCCAAACGTAACCCTCATCGTGCTGTCGTATAATAGAAGAACTTTCCGAATATCCTGAAATAAAAATGATGATATATAAGATTAGAGATTTCGTGGTTTGCCCAAGTTGTCTTGTAGTTTTCACATACATTTAATATCGCCAGCAAAACGTTTAGAAGAAGTACATTTTAAGCAAACCGCTATACTTGAACCCTCGTCAGAAAAACGCTTTCGTTTTTGCTGTCGCGATTCCAAATCTGTTATTGCTTCAAGGTTGTCCTTTACATTTCCGCCACAAATTACATCATGTTGTACAAATAGTGTCACCTTAAGTAAATTTTGGATGGTAAGTTATTTACACTCATAGTTATTTTCTGGTTTAACTAATCTTCCAAATAGTCAATATTAATGCCAATATTTCATTAAAATGTTACCTCAGAGAGTGGTGGCGCAACATCCAATACTTCCCCACCCGTTGTTCTCTAAAAAAGCCAATAAATTAATGCCAGAGCATATGGATCCACTCCAAAACTCACAATTGTCATTGTAAGTTTTAAAAACTGCAAGGATTTGTATTTTCATTTGACGAAAAATTTATCACAATCTGATCATAAATGTCCACAATTTTGTTTTCCCTCAAATGGGAATCATATTTTGTGATGAGCTGTTGTCCCATAAAATAAATAACCGATTTCAATTTGAAAATACTTTTTACTTTCATAAAAACTGGTTCCGAGTTCTCATTGAGACCAGTGGTTATTATGGAGTTGGAAATGATTCGTTTTTGCCTGTAGATAATTTCATCCAACAAAATGACATTTTCGTTTTCACTGATAGCCAATTTGGTACATATTACCTGAAAAGTTTAATTCTTTGACAGTAACTAACTGAGCACTTAAATCAATACCAATTAGAGGATCGAAAGATTGATTCAACAAAAATCTGCAACTCATTTGTAACAGCATCCGCCACATCACAGTTTTACAAATATTTTTAAAGTTTCCACAATTACTGGCCATGCCTTTAAAAAACTGGTGCCTGGCTTCATGTGGCATAGTCCAATATCGCAGCTGGGGTCCAACTTGTCGGATCTGGTAGGGATAATGTGTAACAAAATGGTGCTTCGGTTTCAAATGTTTCTTAGAAATACTTCTGTAGAGGGTATGATGGTCCTCGATTAAGTTTTGTAAGAATGGAATACTAGCCTCAGTTATCACGGAAGACATTATATAATTTGGAATATCTTTCTTCAATAGAATTAACTGATAACTACGACCGGATTCGTGATAGCAATCACCAAATATAAATGTGAAACAGTTCATCAATGTTATATATTATGACCGGCTGTTTGACTAAGTCTCCTTTTCATTCGGGTTTAATTTGCTCGCACCTAGTGGGGATGGTTTGGAGTTGCTGTAATGTTGGTAGGTATAATTCTGAAGGCGGCTGGTGATTTCGTCCAATGACAAAATCTTTTCATTTAACAGCTCATCGATAGCAAGCTTCAAATCCAAGGGCACAATACCTTCAAAAAAATCGTACCTTATGCCTGCGCACTAGTTATCTGTAATGTGAAAATTTTCCAAACTATTAAACACCATGGACATTTAACTCCCGTATCTGATGGAGTATCCAAGTGTATGTCATATTCATAATTTTGTTTTGTTTGAAGAAGCGACGTCTCTGATTTTTCCTCCACTTGGCACTTCAGTTTAGGAATTTTACTAAATCGACAATAGAATTTAGCAGAAAAACTTTGAACAAAACCAAACAATTGGCGCATTCCTAGGTTGTCCCCGATTACTTGTCCCAGTCGAATATTGACGGGACCAGCGTAGTTAATTGTACTAATATGAATACCCGATATTTCTAGTTAACGTACGTCATCTAGCAATACACTGAAAATCGTGTTCAGTAAATATTTGTCAATGTATTTTGATTTGAAGCACAAGCACGAAAAAATATTTTCTACCTTATAATTAAAATCTGGGGGAATATTTAACAATGACAATTAACAGTTGCCCAGCTTATGCAATCCTGCTCGAGACGATAAGGGATTAGCAATTTCAAGTTCGTCGTAAAATAGCAGCAAATAAACTGTAGGAAGGTCGACGTTAAAACTGGTTTTGGGGATCTTGCTACGGAAACATCTTCCACATATTGGGCTTGAATAGCATTCCTTCCCGACTTGCCCTCAATGTGAGATCTAAGCAGCTTTTGAAACCTCCGGGAATTTCTAAAATTTTCTTCAACAATTTTGATAAAGGTACACACTGAATTGTATCTTGACAAAGAGTTGTCTGAGTCTTCATATCCTTTTTCTTAAGGGCGTGGTACGTCCCTAATACAATTTCCTCTGGTTCAATGAAGTATCCAGCTTTTATTAGAAATTTTTCTAACTTGTAGTTTGTGTCAATATTTTTAAACGGACATTGAATTGTTTTTAAAATTGAATCATCGACCTCCACATTCGATTTGCGGGAAACAATTAAAATTAAAATTGTTGTTGCCTGTACTAACAGGTCCTTTGCCCATTGAATTATTTCGGTAATAACTGTTTTTGGATTTTTTCCGGAGTGTAATAGCTTCCCTAAATAAATTGCGGCGTTAGATTCCCAATCATCTATAAAATCCTGGCATGTCTGTGCATTTTCCGAATCTTCAAAATCTTCACTGTTTTCGAAGTCCGTAGATTCGTACAAAGACGATATAATTCCGGGCCGAACTTCTTTCTCGAATGTGCGATGCTTTTCGAAATGTCGTTTAAAGGTCGAGTAATAAACAAAATTGGAGCCACATACCGGGCAATTATAACTATTACTCTCGAGAATTTATACCTCGGTTCTTTGTAAAATGGGTCCAAACACAATCCCAATAAACATCAAGATGTAGATCGCAATAACTGCACTTTACCTTAGAAGATTTTTGTGATGAATATACACAATATCACCGTAGAATTAAGGTTATGTGTTTATCATAAACACACTTTCTTATCTGTGTGGATTTTCCATTCCTGTATCATTGAGTCATGCTCAATTCCTGGAGCCCTTCTCTTTCTAGCTTCTCCTTGATATGACTCAATGTCCTCTATTATGTTAAACTTAGTCAGTTGTACTGACCCCTTTCTCTTTTCACTCCTTTAAAAGCATTCCATGCACCTTTAGGAAAAAATCTTTGCCCGACTCTTGTTCAGAGTAGAACTCTGCCTAATTTAAAATCGATCCCTTTACAGAATAGTATAGTATAATAAAGTATTGTTTGACTCTATTGAACATTATAGAAGTCTGTGTTTTTACTTATGGACATATGCTTACATGGTAGCAGAGCGTTTGGTGTTTTTAACTATTAGTTTTCGGACAGTTTCTCGAGCAAAAATATTACCAAACGTGTGCGTAGGGAAATTGTTTAGGTATTAACTGATTTTAGGAAGTTTACTCTGGTGGTTTATCTTACAAGTATCTTAAGTATTACAACTGCAAGCTGCAATATGGCAATGAAGATCCGCTCAGATGCAATTGAGAAGCTCAACGGTAGCAACTATACTCGTTGGAGGCTACAAATTTCCCTGTTGCTGAAGGCTGCGAAGTTGTGGAAGTACGTGGATGGGACGGAGGTTCGGGACGCTGCTGATCCGAAGAAACAAGAACAGTGGGAAGACAAGGACATCGAGGCCCAATCTATCATTGTACCAACGTTGGACGCTGCCCAAACGAATCATATCTACAGCTGCAATACATCCAAAGAGATGTTTGACAAACTCCGGGACATGAACTCTGACAGTTCAACCCTAAACAAACAACACACCTTGACGAAGTTCCTAAATTACAAGGTTGGGAAGAATCAATCGCCGGTTCAGGCAATGACAGAGATGGAAGAGATGGTACGGTGTCTACAAGAGATGAAAGTACATCTGGATGAAGCCACTGTGGTATCTAAAGTAATCTCAAGCCTTCCTGATGAATACATGTCTTTTAAGAAAGCTTTGGACAGTGTCCCGGAAGCAAGCCAGACAAGGACCATGCTTATGTCCCGGCTGAAAAAGGAGGAACTCGAGCGAAAGGATGTTGAAGATTCCGAAGACGCTGGAACATCCCGTGCATTTTTTGGCGAAACACGATTTCAAGAAGCACGAAAACAAGTCTAATGATCAAGAAAAGAAGCGAAGACCCAAATTCTACAAGTGTGGGAAGCTGGGGCACATCAAGAAAGAATGTCGTTCCACGCAATCCAAACCGGCCGAACAAAATGGACGTGCACTCGCAGGGAAAGTGCTCCAATAAAACTCCTATGCTTTCGTTAGTAAATTTCAAACCAAAGTATGTCCCAACTTCAGTACATACGACTTCTTGGTTAATTCAGACTATGATGACTCAGCCTCACATGTGCCAGCGCGATTTGGGTCTATCATGTGTGACTCAGCCACGGATGATTCCTCTGATGCTGCTCCAGCCTTTATGGGGAAAAGCACTTCAAATAAATTCAGCTCTGAGGACTGGATTAGCGATTCAGGAGCGACAAACCACTTCTGTGGTGACCAGGCGTGGTATTCCGAGCTAGACCATTCCAAGGGTGACTCCGTTATCAACGCGGACAACGGATCTTCCCAACCGGAATGAAAGGGAACAGTTGTGGTTGAAGCCTTGATACGTGAGAAATGGGTTCGTTGTGAAATACATAATGTAATTTTTGTTCCCGGCGCGGCTAATTTATTTTCGAAAGGAATCATGGACAAGCAACTGGGATACAAGATCGTTAGGAATAACGGAATTACAACTTTTACCGACAAGACTGGCGTCGAGGGACCCGTTGCGGAATGGAAAGATGGTCTCTACTTCATAAGGTCTAGTCGTCCAAGCAACGCTAAATGCTTCTCCTTTGCTGTAAAACTGGACTCAACAATGTTGTGGCATAAACGCCTGGGTCACGTCAACATGCAATTAATCAAGGACACCATAGAGAAAGGCGCTGTGGAAGGACTCAAAGCATCTGAAGTACAATCTGCAGTTAAGTGCGAAGAATGTCAGCTAGGAAAGCAGGCCCGGAAACCCTTTCCAAGAAAAACAACGACGCGGGACTGCAAGTCTGGAGAAATTATTCACGCTGATTTGGCTGGGCCCATGCCAACTCCATCCTTAGGTGGGGCGAAGTACTTCTTGCTGATGAAGGACCAGGCTTCCGGGTTTCGCTATGTCAACTTTCTGAAGCACAAAAATGAGACAGCCTTGCTTGTAAAGCATTTTGTAATCTTCATGGAGACTCAGACCGGTAACAAGGTAAAAGAATTCTGGACAGACAACGGAACCGAAGTTGTAAATAGGACCGTGGATACATTCTTCAAGGACAACGGAACAGTTCACATCACATCCGCTCCATACTGCCCGCAAATGAACGGCAAGATCGAAAGAGAGATGCGCACGGTTAAGGACAGTGCCAGGACTATGTTGATTGAAAGCCAAGTTCCGGAATTTCTATGTGCAGAAGCAATTGCAAATGCTGTATTCATTCACAACAGGCTTTTGGACAGCGTTCACCAGAACATTACCCCGTTTGAACTTATTTTTGGAAAGAAGCCACGACTCGACTACGTGAGGAAATTTGGCTGCACAGCTTTTGCACATGTCCCAAAATTCAAAAGAAAAGTTTGGGATCCCAAAGGAGCCAAGTGTACCCTTGTTGGCCATGGCTCGCACAACCTCAAGTATCGCCTCTACGACGAGGAATCGCAAAAAGTGGTAGAAGCACATAGTGCTACCTTTTTTGAGGGGAGCCCATCAACGGATCAAGTAACGATTGACACCATATTCCAGGACACGTCCACAGCAGCCCGTCAGAGAAACGACCCGGAAATAGCCGTGACGACCCCTGTGTTGGCAGCCTCACCCTCAGTTCAGAATGCACAACAGCAGCAACCTGGTACGCCATCAGAAGTTTCCAATGTGTCACTATTCGAATTGTCGGATGTAGAGGAGCCAGAAGACTTCAAGGATTGTTCTCAAGGAACGCCGGAAGGAAATCGAAGGATTATCCCGCTAACACCGGAAACTCGTGAGCCCATACCGAACACAAGTCGAAACAACGCAAATCCGCAGTCGCCAGTCACTGTTCCAACCCGGGAAGTCATCATCGAAACGGAAAAAGGAAATTACAAGGCCAACATCCCAGAAGAAGCTACTCATGCGGCACTTGTACTACCTAAGGAACTGAAGGGAAAAGGCTGGTATGTACCTGAAATTCTGAACAGCAGGCTACGCCCAAAGAAACCGAATTCCCCGGCTCTAATCCAACCGAAACGATTAGCCGCCCGTGTTGTGCAGGAACCGGAAACTTACAAACAAGCGCTGGCTTCCCCCGACCACGAAGAATGGATTCGAGCAATGGACGATGAGATCTGTAGCCAGGAGGCGAATCAAACCTGGGAGATGGTGCCGAAACCCATAGGAACAAAATTATTAGACACTAAGTGGGTCTTCAAGTTAAAGAGGAACCCTGATGGAAGCATTGCTCGATATAAGGCCCGCCTGGTAATCCGTGGCTACCGTCAAGTGGAGGGCGTGGACCAGAGCTGCGCTCAAGTTCAAGTAGTACTTGACAAGTATCAAGTCAGGTCAAGTACGGATCAAGTTCGGGATCATGAGTGTTTCTACTTGGTTGAATCGGGTCAAGTTCAAGTATTTGCTAGATCCGAACTTGGAACTTCAAGACGGTTCTGATTCAAGTGCAAGCCCACAGAATTGACTTGCACTAAGGATCAAGTTCAAGTTCAGGTCTGGGCATGGATTTTACCTGAACCCGAACTTGGACTTTCAAGTACCGATTCAAGTATCTTAGTTCCAACGTTTGATTCCTTTGTACGTTCTTTGCCCTCGGTTGTTCGCACTTCTGCAACACATTCTTAGTGATGCCAATATTCTGATCTGACCCAGTCGTTCGGACCAGACCAGACCAAAAACCTTGCTCCGGACCATGGTCCAGAACACCATTGAGAGCAATTAAATAATTACATTTTATCCCGTCAAATTCTTCTTTTATCCACAGAAATGTCAGTTTGAATTCGTTCCATGGGATTTCGTTAACTCATACATTTTTATTTTGCGTACGTTTGAAACCATGGTCCTGTGATCAGGTCTGGTCTGGTCGTGAAGCTGGACCAATTGTATCTGGTGTGGTCCAAGTGTTGAATCAGACCGGAGCAGACCATACAAATCTGGGACTAGACCGGACCAGACCAATAGCCTTCAGAGATGTGCACAGAAGCTGGAGCTCACTTCGATTTGAAAAGACTGTTGTGTATTCATTAAATCGTCGTGCTTAAAACTATTCTTCTAATTTTTCATCATTTTTGAAAAACTGTGAAGTGAATTGTCCGGTGAGACTGTAACACTAGGAAAAAAACATGAGTGAACCCGAATCTGAGTTTAATAGACACCATGGAAATTGAAAATCTTAGCTCCACCCGTTGGAATGGTTTTGCAACTTCATACTACAAAGTTGCAAGATTCAAGTAATTACTTGAAATCCAAGTTCGGGTTCAAGTCAATTCCAAGTTCGGTTCTCAAGATTTATGGACCCCACATTCAAGTATCAGATCAAGTTCGGGTTTAGGAAAGATTACTTGGAAGATATGACTTGGTATGGCAAGTAATTCCTGGGACCCGAAACGCCAAGTTCGGGTACTGACAAATATGTACTTGAAAGTTCAAGTTCAGGTCAAGTTCAAGTTCGGATCCTCAAAATATTTGACCCGAACGCAGGTCTGGCGTGGACTTCAATGAAACTTTCGCTTCAGTCTTCCGCTACGAATCTATTCGTCTTCTCCTGAATCTGGCTGCCTACCAGGATCTTGCAATCGGACAATTTGACATTAAAACAGCTTTCTTGCATGGGGAGCTCGAAGAAAAAATCTACATCAAGCTGCCAGAAGGGTACCACGTCGAGGGAGAGGGGAAAGTCCTTCGTTTGATCAAAAGCATCTATGGCTTAAAGCAGGCCCCACGGTGCTGGAACGAGAAGTTCACCAAATTTCTAAGTGAAACATTTGAGCTGAGGAGGTGCAACTTCCACCCTAGTGTGTACACTGGTCAAATTAATGGATTTCTTGTCATTTTAGCCTTGTATGTGGACGACGGTCTGGTTATTGCTAGCAATCAACAATTGGTCGACTTGGTCATCACCAGAATACCTAATGGATTCCAGATTACCCAGGGTCCCCCAACAAGCTATCTTGGCCTCGAAATCCTCCGAGATAACAAAACTGGGGAGATCACCATTTCGCAGCGACAGTACATTCAGACACTCTTGGAACAATTTAACATGACCGACTGCAATCCCGTCAACGTGCCCATGCAACCATATGCCGATCTCCAACCTGCGGAATCACCTGATGAAAGTTACCCATACAGACAACTAATAGGGGGTTTGTTATTTCTGGCCAAATGCAGCCGACCGGACATATCATTTGCAGTGTCTCGCCTCTCTCAATTCGTGAGTGCGTTCAACGAACAGCACTGGAAGGCGGCCAAGAATGTACTCCGGTACCTCAAAGCAACACCTGATCTTGGGATAACTTACCGAAAATCCGAAAATGCTCAGGATGTAGACACAATTAAGTTAACCTGCTATACCGATTCGGACTACGCCGGTGACAAAATTCAGCGGAAGTCAACAAGCGGAGTCGTGGTGCACCTTAACGAGTCTGTCATCAGTTGGTCTTCTCAGAAACAATCATGTATTGCTCTATCATCTACAGAAGCGGAGTACGTTGCGGGTGCATCTGGGGCACGTGAGGTAGTCTGGCTACGCTCTTGTCTTGATGAACTCGGATTTCCACTTGAAAAGCCTACCCCAGTTCTGGTCGACAATCAAATTGCTACCCGGTTGGTCAAAAACCCGGAAATGCACGCACGGACCAAACACATTGACGTCCGGTACCACTACATCCGAGACCATGAAGCCAAAGGTCAGGTTACTGTGGAATATGTCACAACCACCGCCCAACTTGCTGATGGACTTACCAAGCCTTTGTTAAAGGGCAAGCTGGAGGAAAACAGGGACCGCCTGGGAATCCATCCAGTGTCTATTCTCAACCCTACCGTTTTGTTGATGTTCCTACTGTTCCTAGTGGGACTAGCTGCCGGTCAACCCCATTCTGCAACTCCTGTCCTCTGGAGAAGAAGTGAGCATCCTGTAACCGTCGGCCAGTTGGAAGTCAACACGAGAATAGTTCTTTTGGACCCTTGTCGTGTGCTCGCTAACGTTAGTATTCACCAGGATCTTATGGGAGGGGTTGTAGAGCAGTGCGACCGATTGTACAGTGAGATGGTTTTAGATGAACTCGGAGAAATGTGCCCCCCGGCACAGCAGCCGTTGCACATCGGCAAAAACGTGAACCAATTATTCTCCTTGTTTTTGCAGTAATTGCTTGTTTCAGTCTGGCAGTAGCAGGGGTCACCATTGCGGTTCAAAACAAGCAGGCCCTAAATCAGGTTGAGGAAAGGATAAATTTGGTTTTATCGTAGTTTACTTTTAGTCCGTTTTTAGAGCACCAAGTGTCGATTTCTTTGAGACATTTTTCAGTTTTTGTGACGGCCTCAATAGTATTTCGGTCATGAGTGTAGATAATTATATCGTACGCATACAAAATACATGAGCAAAAGTCAGTCAATTGGGGGATGGCACACAGGTCATTTATGTATAAAATAAAAAGGAGTGGGCCAAGAATTGTTCCTTGCGGAACCCCACAGAATAAGTTAAATATTTTTGAGGTGAAGTTACCGCATCTTATCTTGAATTCACGATTGTGCAGGTAGCTACATAACAGTCGTAGTAAGTCCTTATTAATATTATACAGATTGATCAGTTTAACTAGCAGAGGCACGTGCTGTACTGTATCGAAGGCTTTACGAAGGTCAATAAAGACTGCAGCAACGTGGCCTTTAGGTAGATCAATTCGATTGAAAATATTTTGAGTAAGAATTTGCACTGCGGTTTCACATGATCTTGAGTTGCGAAAACCGTGTTGATTATTGCAGAGATCATTTAAAGGGAAGTGTAGAGATTCTATAATTTTATTTATTATTTTTAATTTTATTATTTGTTTTGAGAGAGGTCTATAATTTGTTGCTTCACTATGTTTGCCTGATTTTTTATATAATGGTGTTACTGTTGCACATTTAAATTCTTTTGGGAACTCCCCATAGCGAATTAATTTGTTGAATATGTTTGCAAGAGTTGGGGCTAGGGAGTCTTGACAAGCCGAAAAAATATAAGCTGAGATGATATTGGCTGGCTCGTGGCCAGAGGGCTTTACTCTATTTGCTGCAAGACGCACTTCATCAGCAGTGATTTTTATTCGTTGCAAACCGGGACTAATACTGTCTTTCAATTTGATCAAATCTTCCGGGTTGTCGTCAGAGGGAACTACAAAGTTCTCGAATAAATTTTGGCATATACATTCGGGCGTATCGTAAGATCCACGTTCATCTTGGAGTTTCGTAATGTTGAAGGGTTTTTGTTTGCCTCCAGAGATTTTTCAAACGCTTTCCATAATGATGCCGAACCACAAGAAACGTTGAATTTATGCTTGTGATATTTTGCTTTGGAGTTTCGGGTGGCTTGTGTTACTTCATTTCTTGCTCGTTTGTATTGCTTCCAACATTCATCAAGTTGACTGTGGATTGTAGTGGTTGGGGGCTGTGAGTTCGTTGAGCTACGAGTCAATTTTCTCTGTTTAAGTAGTTTACGTTGAATCTTATTACGAGAGTAAATCAAATCTTTAATTTTTGATGTAAGCCAAGGTGATGGCTTACCTTTCACGCGGACATTTTTTAGAGGAGCATATTTGTCAATGATTTTCATAACCATTGTTTCAAAATTTGGCCATATATGTTCAGGAGCAATGCCTTTGTATTGAAAATTGGTACACTCATGTTTTAATTCACAGTTCGTATCAGTCCAAGCCACATTTTTAAAATTTCGGATTGTGATAGTTTTTGGGTCAAATTTTTGTTTTTTGGTTTTTATAACTATGAATGTCAGCTCATGGTCTGAGCTAAAAGGAATACATCCGCTGAGATTAATTTTATTCGGATGGGTGGTGTAGATATGGTCTATTAGAGTGCAGGTGTCTTTTGAGCTTGTCTTTGTAATTCTTGTGGGTTTATTTATCATTTGCGTGAGCTTCAAGTTAGAGGTCATTCTTTTAAGCATTTTACTAGTGCTGTCATTTTTGTAAAGGTCGATGTTAAAATCACCTGCAATGATTATTTCCAGGTTTCCTTCTTGCAGAGAGCACATTAATGTATCCAAAGCATTGATAAACAAAGTGCAGCATACTTTGGGTGGTTTGTATACTGAGACTAATATAAAAGGTTTGCGATGTGGCATCCATATCTGCATACAAGCTATCTCCACTTCATTTGGGAATACGGTTGTGTGTTCAAGCTCCGTGTGCTTAAATGCGTTGTGTATGTATATAGCCGTCCCACCGCCAAGTCGTGTTTTTCGATCATGTCTAATGAGTTGAAAATCCTGTATGGCATAGAAGCCATCTGATATATCTGCTTGCCACTTTGTTTCCGTACATATGATAATTGTGAAATTATGTGTTAATATAATGTTTCAGTTCTTCAATTTTAGTAAAATTCAAACTATTGCAGTTTATATGGCCCACTTTTACTCTTGGCTTTGAGTAAGCTTTCATCAGGTGTTGAGGTAATTTGGGGGGCACTGATTTCATATGGGTCGAACGCACTGAAGATTGCTTCACTAATTATATCTTGTATTGTGATATTCGTGTTTTGATCAGGATTGCAGATTTCACATTTCCAACTATTTGAATTTTTTAGTTTGTGAAATTGATAGTAGCTTGGGACTGGTTTCATGCATATTCGGTGTAATTTTGCGTTGCATGATGAACACGCTAAATTGAGTTGGAAACGTTTTCCTACTTTTTTGCACATGACACAGTCGGTTTCAGAAGTAGACATTGTAATGACAGCGTGCTGATAAGAACATACAGTGAACTTGTCTACGATTTTTTAAATGTAGATAGTGTAACAGTGAGGCACTATTTCTATGTAGATAACCGCCCGCGATGGACCTATTTACGTAGTGATAGCTGGAATTTCCAATTAAGCAACACTAGTAGCAAGCACTACTGAACTGTAAACACCCAAATTACAATGTTCACTACAGGTTATGATAGGAGAGGATGGAACTATCTGGACAAGTGGCAGGGAGACCCTACCTGGGGCTCGTCCAGACAGAGAATGAAATGGAACTATAACTTCTATACCATCTGAGGTATTGCCATCTCCAATTAAATCTTCCTTTTCTAGGACATCCTCCATAACTACAATATCATTTAACGCCATTTTTACTGAATCACAAGTGGAATTTGTAATTACACGTACTTATTGCTGGCACGTTGTGCTAACAATGGACCCTTTTCTCCTGCCAGACTCCGATCGGCATGATATGCACATGTATGGAAAGCCCTTGCTGAGAGCTTTCCAATAATGTACATATATGCCTGTGTGGGCTTTGGATTTCGCGTAAATCAGTCATAAAGTTTTGGTGAGTGGAATATAGCCTCAAGTAATTCCGTCCCTTCCAAAAAGTGACGGCGTGGCGTAGCGTACAGAGTGCCGAGTTCTTTTTATCTTACGCTACACCAAGAACTCGGGTTCACATCCACCAAGGAGTATTTACTTTCTGTCATTTTTTTGATCATTTTTCGTTCTTTATAAAATAGTATTTATAAAGTATAGTATAGTATAATAAATATAGGAAAAACTATTTTTTATTGCTTATAAATATTCTTCCTAACTTCTAGTCGTGTTTACACTATAATCAACTAGAATTAGGATTGGGATAGACAATTGATTATTTTTTAACCTCTTGGACGGCCACGTAGGAAAAACTATTTTCCTGAAGGATATTTACAAATGGAGAGATCATCGGCCTTGGAAGCTCAACCCGAAACAGGTTTACCATGCATTCGTGGGGTTCAAAAACGAAGACGAGGCCGTCCAAGAGATTAAAAATGAGCAATTGTCTATAAAATATATACAAAATAGTTTTTCATATTCCCACACAGGCATAATATGTACACCATTGGAAGCTCTCAGCAAGGGCTTTCCATACATGTGCATATCATGCAGTCTGGCAGGAGAAAAGGGTTCATTGTAAGCCAACCATCTCTATTGCATAACCGTATGCTTTTTCAAAAATTACGGTAGATCGGAGTTACATTCTACACTAGATGCCTAGTAAGATGGATTTCTCTTTGTAAAAGTACCCACATTTTCGTTAATTAATTTGTCAGGTCCAGGATATTGGAAGCTTGTACCTGTTCCTGTCAGGTACAATCCAAAAAATCACAATTTTGTACCTGTACCTAACACCTGGTTTTGTACCCAAAATGTGGGTACATATAGCTAGTACCCATAAAGTACCCATTCAGTTTGGGTACTTAAATCGAGTACCTAGTTCGGACCTGGACCTGTGCCTGTTCCCAAATACTCAGGTACTACCCGTACCTGTGCGATGCACTGGTCCATAGAATTGGACGAGTGGGACGCGCTGAGAGAATGGGATTGGCTGTATCTTTAGTATCCACTTCTCCCTAAAAGGTTAATGATCTGAGCGTTTTATCGTTTAGAATCTTTTTGGAACTTCTGTTTTGATTCATTTTATCTTATGTTAGATATAGAGGAGAGAGGGTGTATACAGGCCACCATGAACATAAGGCCGTTAAATTAAAACCGGTAAAGAAAAGGCCAGTTGCGTTTTAAAAAGACCAGTCAAAAAAAGGCCACTAAACCAGCACTAACTTATTATTCACTTATATTAATAAAGATAAAAAGTGATTAAATATGATTCCAGATAGTAGTATAAATACAGATTGAAGAATACAAATAATGATCATCTTAAAACAAATATTATTTGATGCAAAAAAATTACTGAAAATTTATTACAATGAGCAAAGAAATTGTACAAAAACTAAAAATTAATTGATTAAATCAATTGAAAAAAAGTATTCGCGATCTACTGCCAGTCTTCGAGGTTCCCAATGGGATCAAAAAACTCATCTTCGTCTTCATCCTCATCGTCAGTAAAGAACTCCCGCATGATGTCGATCTCTTCAAACCCGTCCATAACTCGAAACTCGAAAAAATCAACGACATCTTCCCATGACACGAACGTCAGCACGTTTTCCGGAACCGGATCCAGCGGCAAGGCTGCTCCGGTAAACCATTCTACAATCCTTCTCTTGAGATCAATCAACCAAGCGAGGATCCTTACAACTTCCATTGCTAACAAAAATAAAAAATATTAACACCTTAGATTAAGTACTAGTTATTCAAAGTAAGAGCATAATTTTGTTTTCGAATATTGTAGAAAATCTACAATGTTGTACTTACCGAAACAAAATCGAGATTACAGTTGAAATCTGAGAATGTCCAGAACTTGACCACGATCCAAAGTAAAACACAATGAAGGAACAAATACAAAATCAAGACGCGTTCGAACTTCCGCTGCTATTAGCTTGTTTTCAGCTATTAGCAGTTCCTGTGTATTTAAGATGCGTGCTTCTGCTTGCATGAATATGAGGAAGTGCACGATCGTAGGCTAACTTATTGCTAGCCTACGATCTTATAGCTCATAGTTGTGCGGGATTTTTGGACAACGAGGTGTAATAATTACCAAGAAGTTATTATTACTCGTATGTTTATTTCGTGTGAGTAATTATTACTCACTAGCTCACCGCCCGTTCAATTGATGACGCCAAATATTTGAGAAGAATGAGCGACTCCATTTTTAGAAAACTGAGTGTCAAGGAAATATGAATGCTGGTGAAGTTCATTATTAAACACAATTCAATTCAAAACGCTGAAATAAATCGGGATCGATTTTTACAATGGGTAAGTTTCGCATGTATTTAAACGGTATTGCGTTTGTGTGTTATTTAATTGGCAGGTGTAAAGTCCTTTCAATATTCCAAATTATAAACTTAGGGAACAGAAGAGTTGAGCGAAAGTATCCCAAAGTACTGGGTTCCGAAATAAGAGCGGCAATTGACTACTACCGAAGATGTGGAAACCAAAGGAAAACTTGCCGGAGATTTTCCTTAACAAGATCCATGTTCCAAAAGTATCTTTACGGCGATCATACCAAAATACCAGATGAGTGTACTCAAGGTCGTTATCCCGTGTTCAACAAAGACCAGGAAGATCAACTAGTCAGCTACATTTTGTCAATCGCAAACAGGTATTTTGTTATTTGAATAATAGTGACAAGCACATATAATACACATATATAAAGCTGAAAAATTATCGATTAGTAATTCTCCTATTCGTGGTAATTTTAATACTATTAATACTCAGGTTCTACGCCATGACTCGTAAGGCCATTGGTGAAATGGCATTTATGTTAGCAGAAAGAAATGGAATTCAGCATCCTTTTAAAAATGGCACTGCCAGTGAAGATTGGGTGTACTGTTTCCTTCAACGTCACCAAATTTTGGCCCCGCGGACCGGTACTCCTCTGAGTCTAGCAAGAATATGCAGATTTACAAAACCAGCAGTTGAGCGTTTTTTTGATCTCTTAGAAGAGATTATAAGAGCAAAAGGATTTAACGAGCACACCATCTATAATGCTGATGAGACGGGAGTAAATTTGGTTCCGGTAAATTTTGCTATTTTTGTGTACGATTTATTTTTAAGTTGGATATTTACACTAACTAATTACAACAAATACAAAAACAAGTACAGGGAAAACTCGATATAACAGATGGCTCTACAACGTATATTTAGTTACAACGGACAGATTTATTTGTCCCGGGGACCAATGCTAAAATTATCGCATACAATGGACATTTTTATACCGGAAAATTAGTTATATCGGACACACTTTGAAGCCCTTTGGAAACATTTTGCATGCATATAACGGATTTTAAACAGAACGTTATTGGAAAATATTCTACTGGCTCCCTTTAACATTTAACATTACTCAAGATAATTCAAACTTTAATTACTCATATATGCATGTACCTTCAGGAGTCAATTTGAGGCCCCATCGTTGTAGTACATACATTAGTGTAGATTTATTTTGAACTTATATTCAATTTTTTCACCGTGGTAAAATGTCCAAAAATCGAAAGGAGAGATTAAATTTAAGAGAAAAGGTCTAATAGTTTTGAAATTCAAAGTGGGATCTCTCAAGCTTAAGTGCTGTAACATAATCTATCGTGACTGATTTTTGGAAGAAATTTTTAAGTGCTCACCTAAAAATTAACACAAATGCTAGAATAGTTTGGTTATGTGCATTTCTGAACAGTCGACGAACTCTGCGCTAGTTCAGCAACCTATCCCTAAGTTCCGGTGCATAATCTGTAATTTATAATATCTGTAAAGTATAATTATTGTAATTTAATCAATTCGGTGTTTCTA
Organism: Allacma fusca; assembly: GCA_947179485.1. Taxonomy (NCBI): domain Eukaryota; kingdom Metazoa; phylum Arthropoda; class Collembola; order Symphypleona; family Sminthuridae; genus Allacma; species Allacma fusca. The sequence continues at coordinate 57,229,191 of OX359247.1, read as the reverse complement.
CGTGATTAATTATTATATTATTAGTCAAGTGCTTGCATGCTGTAATTCGAAGAAATTAGGTCAGTATCCATAACCAGTCTTGTTTGTAATTTAGGAAATTATGTAACACATTTTGTCCGGTATATGCGTACGGGCATTTTTTAAAGCGGACAAATTTTATCGGTCCCCTGGAAATCCGTTATATTGAGTTTTTCCGTTAGTGACAAATTAAGGTCAATAAGCTGAGGTCAAAAAGATATACTTGTTGCGTGTGAAGTAGTAAAGAGTAGAAACTAACACAAAATTGTCATATTACAGAATCGTACACCAAAAAGAATCGCATTGAGAGGAGCCAGGTCAGTTCCGGTAATGATGCCGGCTGAACGAGGTGCCTTATGCACAATCACATGTTGTGTGAATGCCAGTGGGAATTACATACCCCCTATGTTTACTTTCCCCCGGTATGCCGGCCGAGTGGAATCCGATGATGTTCCGGAAGGATCAATCTACACCAGAACAGCAAGAGGGTGGTCGACAACAGAGAGTTTTACCTTATGGCTCAAGCATTTCCGTAGACATGCAGCTTCTTCGAACCAAATTCCAGTCCTACTAATTATTGACAACCATAGCTCACATATTAGTTACGAGGTGGTTCGGTATTGTAGAGTCAGCAATATCGAATTGCTCACACTACCCCCACATTCCACTCATAAAATGCAGCCTCTGGACATAGGTTTGTATTCTGCTTTAAAACAGAAGTATAATCAGCAACTGGTTCGCTGGCTTTCTCAGCACATGATGACAAAACCCACAATTATTCAAATACCTGAAATAATTGCACCAGCATACAGGGAAACAGCGAAGCGAAGTACGGCTGTGAATAGCTTTAGGGCAACTGGCATATGGGAAATTGACCCTGAATCTGGGAATGGCTGGCCAAACCGTCATGTATATGACAATATGTTTGACTCTTCAGAAGACAGTTCGAGCGAAAGTGACAGTTCAAGTAATTCCGATCCGGATGATTCCCACAATTTAGGTGCAGGATTTGTTCAAAACGATTTTTCGGAAGATGTTTATCAAGCCGAACCTAACGTCCCTGGCCCTTCAACAACATCGCAGGTAACTCGCAGACTCACATCACAACGTTCGGAGTTATATCAGGAGTCAGTCAATACACACGAAATTTTACACAATCGTGATTTCATAAATTCATGGCAGACTCAATATTCAGTCATGTCCTCTGTTCGCCACACCGATGCGGCAGGGGACCAACCATCAACTCTGTCCTCTGTTCGCCACACCGATGCGGCAGGGGACCAACCATCAACTCTGTCCTCTGTTCGCCACACCGATGCGGCAGGGGACCAACCATCAACTCTGTCCTCTGTTCGCCACACCGATGCGGCAGGGGACCAACCATCAACTCTGTCCTCTGTTCGCCACACCGATGCGGCAGGGGACCAACCATCAACTCTGTCCTCTGTTCGCCACACCGATGCGGCAGGGGATCAACCATCAACTCTGTCCTCTGTTCGCCACACCGATGCGGCAGGGGACCAACCATCAACTCTGTCCTCTGTTCGCCACACCGATGCGGCAGAGGACCCACCATCAACGCTGTCCTTTGTTGGCCACACCGATGCGGCAGCGGAACCAGTGCTTATTCAAAATGTTTTTCAATCACTGGTTCCTTATGAATTGACATCTAGTGACAATTCCGATTCGGATGGCAATTTTGGCGTGGAGTTTTGTGATCCAAGTAAGACAAGGATAACATCTGGCTTAGTTCGTTTGACGGATGACTCTTCGTCCGACGAAGACAATGATAGTTCTGGATTAGCAACTTCAGATAACGTTCCTTCTACTAAAGCTTTGACCGGCGCTGGGAATCTTCCTAAACATTCAAATCAGAAATTCGATGTTACTCCATGGGATATTGAATTGGAGACACAGGCTACAACTTCCTCTGTAGGGCCACGAAGAACGCGTAAGCAGTTGCAGGCTGAATTGTTGACATCGGATGACAATTTTAAAACGTTAAAATTAGCAGACAAGAAAAAGAAGAAAAATGTAAGTAGCGATTCCGATGAAAGGAGAAATACCCGTAGTCTTACAAATGCACAAAAACGTACGCTGCGAAGTGGAAGAGAAATGAATCCTACAGAAGACTGATTATGTACATCTAGTACTTGGCGGTTTAAATTGTTATTTGTTGTTATTTGTAGTGTTATCTGTTGCGTTATTTGTTGTGTTATTTGTAGTGTTATCTGTTGCGTTATTTGTTACGTTGTTTGTTGCGTTATTTGTTGCGTTATTTGTAGTGTTATCGGTTGCGTTATTTGTAGTGTTATCGGTTGCGTTATTTGTTGTGTTATTTTTAGTGTTAATTGTTATTCGTTGCGTTATTTGTTGTGTTATTTTTAGTTTTAATTGTTGTTATTCGTTGCGTTATTTGTTGTTATTTGTTGCGTTATTTGTTGTTGTTATTTGTAGTTATTTCTTGCGTTATGTGTTGTTATTTGTTATTTGTTGTATTATTTGTTGTTTTTGCTGTTTTTATTGTTATTTGTTGTTATTTGTTATATGCAGACCATCAATTAATCATTTAATTGTCGCTTGTATTTTAAATGGCTGATTCAATAAACTGCCTCCTACATTTGCCATTATTTAATTCTTCAATTTTTTAGCTGATTGCTCGTATTGGTGCATAATTTCTTGTGTTCACGAATGTATATACGCATATATTTACAACTTGGTGGCCTTTTTTCAACTGGTCGTTTTTCTGCTGGCCTTGTTTTAACGTGATTGGCCTATTCTTTACCGGTCTTTATATTACTGGCCATATATTCCTGGCGGCCTTTATACACCCTTTCTCCTCTACATATATGAATGTAATTTCAAATCTTATTACATGTATACATTCAATATATGGTATCATGGAGTATGGTGTGCTTCAAGAGGAAGAAATTGCTGGAATACTAATATCACTGGTGTGAAAGGCTGTTGTGTTTGATATAATGAACCTCAGGTAAATTAAAGCACTAATTCAATTAAAATCTTTCTGTGTCATGGGGACATTTGTTTTTCTCCTAGGATTGAACTCTTTAGTTCTTGAATGTATACTAAATTCAGCTTTGTATGTATTTCCAGTGCTTGGCAGATATAGATCATCATCTGAACATCATTATTGCTCAAGTAGGAACTGACAAGGACGTGCCTTGCGATGTGTTTGACGGGAAAGTTGTTTATGGTGAGAAGAAAGCACAACTAGGTAAGTATTAAATACTTTCTCAAGACAAGTGAATTAATTTCTAAACTAGTTGTACAATTGCGATTTATAAGCTAATATTTGTTATGGTAAAAAGTTTTGGTAACCTTCAAACCTGCATTTTCAAGAATAAAGCATTTTTTTCTTCAGCTGTTTCACCATCTTGGCCAAACTTCATCTTCATTGAAGGAGCTCACCGGACTGGAGTGCGAAGCTCAGAAAATCTACTTAAATCGATACTACGTCAAGCCAGTAGCTTAAATTTTTGGTTTAAACTATATTTGTAATGTTTATTGAACTAAATATATCTGCTTCTCCATTAGGCTGTACCCTTCTAAATAACCATTTTTTTCGGTATACATGTTGGCACCTAAATAAATGATTTTTCTTCACATCAAACCCTTTAAGACTTAGACGGCTTCATTTTTTAAGCTAACAATGCCTTTTGATTGAGAATACGAAAGTTCATGTTATGTTCCTTGATATTGTCGTTAGTGATGTCAATGGTCTGGTCTGATCCAGAATTTATGAAGATGGTCTGGTTAAAAGCTCAGACCAGACGGTCCAGTTTTTCGGATCACACCAGACCAAAGATCATGGTCCGAACCATGGCCCAGTAAACCGTTGAATGCTGTTAAACAATCACATTTTATGAAGTTAATTTTTTTTATTTATCACCTGAAATAGCATTTTTAATTGTTCCATGGGATTTCATCACTACCAACTAAACCAAAGATTTTAATTTTGCGTACTTTTAAGACCATGGTACTACAGCCTGGTTCCTCAAATTGGACCATACGAACAAGACCAGACCATAAAAATCTAGGACCAGACCGGACCAGATCAATAATGGACCATTAAAAATGGTTCGGACCAAACCATTGTCATCCCTAATTGTAAAGATTAACGGTGTATTTTTTTACTAAAAATTGGAATGCAGTTTTAAAGTAAAAGAGTCCAGTAAATCAGTCTAGGATTGCTGGCTGACGATGAGGCAAGTCCGAGCTTTGGTGCTTTTTAGTCAGAGTCTACAAGTAGAGTATTTTGCTTTTCATCAAAAATGCTTCTAAACCGGTTTGTCTCTTCACCGGCGTAATCTAGATTATCATGTAATAATAATTATACCAATATAATTATTCTAAGAATAGAAATGAAACAGCTAATTGAACCTTTCCTAACTTCACAAATTTGCACTGCACATTCTGAAAACAATTAACAGAGGTGTAGAAAATACATGAAATTTATTATTAAAATACAAAATACAAATCCATTTCCAGAAACATTAAAATACAAACATAAAATACAGATACTAGGAACAACTTAGTTAAGATACAAAATAAAATACAGATATCCGTAGGAATTTTTCCAAGATACCCAACAAAAACGAAAATACAAAATGAAAATACCTTATTTGAAATGCAAAATATACATATTGAAAATACTTTGAAATTTATCTCAAAGTATAAGTCTGAGATGTAACTGTATTCTCTCAAGCACAGTATTTTGGACAATATAAAGAAATAATTAGGTATCCGAAAATTATTCAGCAAACGTAAGGTAACACGCAAGCGATTAGAGTTTAGAACAGTGCTCGGACTGGGTACGGGTAATACTCGGGTAAATGGGTACGGGTACAGGTTTGGGTACTACCCGGGTACAGAAGTTGCGTACTCGCAAGTACGCGGGTACTACCCGGGTACTCTTTATTTTAGGCAATAAAGTGGGTACAGGTACGGGTACGGGTATGGGTACTCACTCAGTCGCAATCGGGTAGTACCCAATGGGTACGGGTATCACTATGTAAAATGCCTGTACCCGTGGGTGCTGTACCCGAGTATTTTTGGGTACTTCAAGGATTCCTGATGGGATGGATTACTACAGTATGGCTAACAATAAGACCTACCAACCGTGGAGTTGCTTATTTCGTAGTATACAGATACTTGCGTTAGTGACAGAGCCAAGTGGCTTCGTCTCATTTAATATTACGTGGTAGTTGCAATCTATCGCTTCTAATAATTCATCCAAGGAATCTAATAAAGAAATAGAGCGTAGAGTCAGCGAAATCATCTGTTTATCGACTTAGCTCATCAACGAAGAATTTCAAGAGGGCGGTTCTTGGGATTCAATTTGATTAGCTTCATTGGAAACGTAACATTACAATTATTTGAAGACGTATTACGAGATAAGATCGGAATAAATATACCTTTTTTTCGAAGATCCATTTCTTAACGTTACAAGTAATTACCCAGGGTTGCCCATTTGAAAACGTTAAGGCATTTTATGCAGGCAATTCGAGCATTTTCAATTCTGGGTATTTATGACACTTTGAGTATTTATTGAGGGGAATATTTATAACATTTTAGAATGAAAAATATCATTCCTTGTACGCAATATTTATATTTCAGTCCCTTTGATTAATCTTGATAATTTTGATGTTAAAACAACTTGACAGACATCTGAACGTGGCGTTCAAAACTTCCATGGCGTTGCATTTTAGTCCTATTTTGCCTGCATTTTTCGAAAATCTTCGTCTCGGGCTTCATAAATGTGAGAGACAGTTTACGAATGTTTGTTTTATAAAGCTGTAATATAAAATGATTATTCAATATTGCCTCCCACATTTATTTCCTGAAACCGCAATATATGACTTATTATGATCAACTCAATTTTTCCGTATAACATTTTCTATACACAGAGTTCGATTAGCCGGAAAAAAATTATTGTGAAAAATTTTTGGTTATTAAAAAAGTTAAAAAATACCCGGGTACACACAATAGATACTCGGGTACGGGTACAGGTTTTATGTACATTACGGGTACGGGTAAATTGTGGGTACAGGTACTACATTGTATTTTCAGGTACGGATACGGGTACTGAAATAATTTACCCGGGTACTCGGGTATGGGTACGGGTATAGGTACAGCATTTTGTAGTACCCGATATTCGGGTACGGGTATGGGTACGGGTACACGGTTTCTGTACCCAGTCCGAGCACTGGTTTAGAACTGTTCATTTGTGTCGATAAAAGTAAATACCATGACCCTAGATACAGAATATTTTTCCTTAAAACGAATAATCTTTTATCTCCTGGGTAACTTATCACTGCTTTTATGTTGGCGTCACTAATTGTTTTATGACCCCACATACAATGAATATAATATATTTATCCAATAGGTAAGTATTTCAACAAACTAAAACCGTTGAAGAGTTTGTTTCAAAATGTTTCAAATTAGTGCTTTTATCTTTAAAATATGTGTTTGAACATGTGATACAGACAACTTTGGCAGTTGCTAGGGCTATGTATTTTGAAATTGTATTTTGTATTTGGAATACGAGATGGATAACGCTACAAGATAAATAAATACAAAAGTATCATAACGTTCGTTGATCTTGAAAATTCGAAATACAAAATACAGTAGAAATGTTGGTTCTGACAAAATACGAAATACAAAATATCTTGAAACATTTAAGGCGAGAAAAATATCAAATACAAGATACGGAATGTATTTCAAATACTGTTTTAGATATAATATTTCAAAATATTCCACACCTCTGACAATTAATTGCTTTTTTCAGTGACAAACATAGCCAGCAGATCCATTCTCATCAGTTATCCTGGGAAGTAGGTCTCGTTCCCACAGTACCTCTTATTTTTTGAGACATAAGTATTCTCTTAACGTTGACTAGAATTTAATCCGTGTAATTTTGTATACATGTAAGTTTTATGACTCCAGTCATGCTTAAAGCTGTCTTGCCAATGATAATAATTTACAGCATTTCTACCAGTGCCATTTAAGGTTTTTATATATGTATCTCTATGGGTGAGCATTGCAGTGAGTCTATCAATTTCTTTCCTACTTCGGTACTGCTGAAACCTTGGTTTTTGCATGTATGTATATCCGGTTTTTACTACTGAAATAATACCGGTTTTGAAGCCATTTCTTTTCAAGAAATTAGCTTAAGCCTACGCATGACACAACAGTTTCATCACATAAATACTGAAGGTTTTGTCGCGCTTCTTCCGATTTTCACTCAGTCACAATTTGAGGTTTGCAATCAGCATTTCTCAATTACACTTTGAAAAGTCAAAAATCCGTGCACTGCACTGATTTGGGCAAACTTTGTTTGCATGTGCAGGAAAGTGAAACTTATATTTAAAGATTTTTAGTAGGGTGGGGAAATAGAGTTTGATTATTAACTGTAAAAGACGCATGACCATACGTCAATCCGTTGGAAATGTATAGCAAATGCGAGATTTTTTGATAATTGTATCCAGAAAATAATTTTCAGAGGTCAAACGGTTGACCACGGGTCAGGGAAAATATCAAAAGGCACGTCTAGAATGTATGTCAGATTTTTTGGGACAAGTCCCATGTCCGTATGTCATTCCGTTGTTGAGTTGTGCGATTTACAAGATTTTGTAGACGGACGGACGGAAATGACTCGTCTATAAGAAAGTTTCACTTTCTAAAAACAACGACATCACATTCTCATTTTCATCTTATTTAGTGATTTTGCGACATAACTCGGGAAATGGGGAAACACTCATTTTTGGTGGCTATGTTCCCTACCATTCTTCGCTTTAGCGACTGAAGGTGACTTATTTTTAACATCTTTAATAAAGAGCGGAGATCTTGTCAAGGCTCGAACTAGCGCTGAAGACAGTGCAAAATTAATTCGAACTGGAAAGGATCTAAAGAGCTACAGCGGATTCTTCATAATTGACGAAAGTACCAATTCAAATCTATTCTTTTGGTTTTTTTCCTGCTCAGGTAATATAAATGTCTGCGAAAATAAGTGTAGCATAGAAATCCACAATTTACATTTATGGCTTCCTAAAATGCCTTTGGGGCACTGTGATACAATAGTAAAAATCGTCTGCTTGTTTTTTATTTTGTTTATTTAAAAGCTCTTTGCTTTTGGAGAATATCAGTTGGAGAAAACAATGTCCCGATGCATTTGTAGAGAACATTTTTAAAGTAGCACCCTTTGAAGCCCAAAATCTTTTATAGTTGATTAATTATAAACTCCTATAATGAGAAAAACTAGCATTCTTGGCAGCAGGAATATCTAAATATTCTTTAGTACTTTAAAGACAGTCACTTGTAACTTGTATACAGTAAAACTTGTCTATAGTGGTTTCTCTAGGGGAAAGAAAATTTGACCACTATTAACAGGGACCATTGTGCCGGATATAGTGGTCCTAACCACTATATACAGTACTTCAAATTAAATAATTCTCACGCACAATTATTGCATTAATGCTTGCTCAGTATGCAATATTTTATTAGCAATTACACTTTATTAAAGTAATTACTAATTTTTGAATGCTTTAGAATTTTAATATTGTTCCTTGCGAGAAATTCTTGAATGAAATGTTCACATTGGTTGGCCGTTACCCAAGACGTCATAATTGTAATTCCCTTGAAAATAACTTCGAAAACCAATCATACCGAGCACACTTAAGCACCACTCCAAGCCTCAACACAAGAAATGCGTGTTATGGAATGTGCATGACGTTTTCGAAGTTGTGTAACTTCGCGCGATTTAAATTTACACTAATGTTTATTCGGACCACTGTATGCAGAGTTGAAAGCCTGCATTTCTATACGAATGGTCAAAAATTCCAGACCATAATTGGCAGGGGACCACTATATAAAATACTATTATAAGCGGGGTGTACGTAATGTTAAAAGATAGGACTTATGACGGGGAAACCTGACATGGGCCACAGTGTGGAGGAAACCACTATATAGCCGGCCACTATATACAAGTTTTACTGTACTTATACAGGCACTACTAACCATAAAACACCTTTTAAATCAACTGACAGAAGTAAATTGAATGACAAAAATAAAGGTCACATCTCAAAAATAGCAATGAAGACTAAGAAAACCGATGACATTAAAACGGTTTTATGTGAGTGTTCGTCCAAATTAGTATTCTTCATATTCTGGAACATAATTGCTTACAGTATATAATACTTATTTTGCCATAATTATACACATAACAAGCTTGAAATTTAAAGTACTACAAGTGAGGGTTCCTTATTAGGACACCCTTGAAGGAAGATTATTTTGACCTGTAAAGTGAGAGCTTTTACAAAGATACAGATAATTCAGTAATTCAGTTCAGTGCTGCGGACAAGTTCAAGTAATACTTGAGTTTTCAAGTCAAGTTCAAGTTCGGGTCAAGTTCAAGTAGGCCAATTATTTTACTTGAATCTTTCGGGTCATGTTCAAGTACGTACTCGGCTTGACCATGACATTTTAAGACAAGTCAGGTTCAAGTACAAGTAAGGGAAATTTACTTGAACCTCAAGTCAAGTTCAGGGTCAAGTAATGGAAAGAAAGAACTTGACCATGAACTTGAGATTTCATGGTCAAGTTCAAGTAATTTTTGATTGCGCATGCCATAAAGGACGGAAGCAATTTCAAAATCACAATCCAATTTCATGTCGTGTTTAGGGTATTTTGTTTGCACATGTCATAAATCAAAGGACCAAATTCAAAATCAGAGTCCGTTTTATTAAATGCCTTGTTTACCAGACGTTGTTCATTGTTAGTTGTTGCAGCAGCCGCTCCATGAAATGAAAGAATTATCTTGATAATCATATTGTTGCTTAGAATTATTAGTTTCAACTTGTGTAAATAAATTCCAATATGAAATGAGCTTGGATGGCCTTTACAAAGAGCGTTTTATAAATAAGTACTAGTTTATGAAATATTAAATTAAGAGTACTGGTAATACTCAAGTAGGTATTAGGTATATGTAACTATGTATATATGAACATTAAATAAAACTTGACACCATGTAAAACTCGTCTGATATACAATGAAAGTTCGTTATAAGGGTTCGGCTTTAAAGAATGTATCGATATCAGGGTTGCGTTTGTGTGACCCAAACTTTCATTTATACAATGCTTTAGACGTTTTCGAAGGGAAATTTCTTTATAAATTGTATAGTCAATTATATCGGACTTTCACTGTATTCAGTATACACTCAAAGATGTCCTCGAATGGTTTTACATAAAAAATAGTAGTAAAATTGTTTTCTGAATGCGTTTTGATTTTCAGTCTGAAGGAAATAATTTGCCGATGCAAGTTCGACAAGTTATTGTGGCCATGTTTTATTTTTTTGTGATGCTTAACTTGAATTATCAAGTTCAAGTCGCGTTCAAGTCATGGTCAAGTCAAGTTCAAGTCAAGTTTGGAACTTTAATTACTTGATCAAGTTCGGGTCTTACAAAAGTTACTTGATTACTTGAACTTGACAAGTCAAGTAATTACACGAACGCGAGTTATCAAGTTCAGGTTGTGTCTTGAAAATTACTTGAAGTTTCGTGGTCAAGTCAAGTACATGGTCAAGTTTTGAAATTACTTGACCCGATCGCAGCACTGATTCAGTTGGAGCACACTGAAATTTCCAATAATAAAGTATTACTGGGGCTGGAAAAGATCATTATAAAGACCATCTTATACAGCTCCAGCTTTTTAATGATGTTATTGTATTGAACAGGAAAATCCTGACAAAGCCCCAGTCATACTATGGGTGAACGATATTCCTGGGTTTAGTTCTCTGGAAGGCATATTCTTAGAAACGGGTCCCTTCGAACTTGACAAAAACACATTCAATGTTAAATATTGACGCCCCTGTGGGAACTGGTAAGCTTAAATACATTTATTTAAGGACAAAGTACAATAAATTTTCAAATCTTTCCTTATCATGTTTTTCCCACTTGACCTTCTGGTTCTTCTCAATTGTTTTTGAAGGTTTCAGTTTTGCTAACAATGAAAACGCGTTTGCAAATAGTTCGGACGAAGAAGCGATAGAAATTTACGAGGCGTTAAAGCAATTTTTTATACTATTCAACGAATTTCAACCTCGAGATTTCTATTTGGCCGGAGAAACTTATGCTGGTAAAAGAAATGGTCTTGAAAACCCAAATGACTATTGTCTCTAAATATTTTTTCAGAATAATTTGTATGTATTTATATTTACAGCAACATTGATTCCATACGTCGTTAGACACATTGATTTGGAGAATTCAAAAAGTGATGTTAGGGTCAATTTACAGGGATTTGTCATGGGCTCTCCATTTTTTGACATTCATCAAGATCTCGATCGGTCACAAACGTTGTACAACTTGAGGTTGATGAAGAGCAAAAGAAGCAGTTTGATGATGTCATGAGTAGGGGATTGGTAGAGTTTAACAAGGGAAACATTCTAGAAGCATCAAAGGTATGTTCAGTTTTGTTTCTTTCTAGCAATACGGGGTGTCAACAAAAGAATCAAAAGCCACGTTTTCTTTCCCACCGTTACGTACATCTATCTGCGCATAGTGCTGTAATTTGTCCTTTTAGTATTGTATTGTACTTTGGCGAAAAGTACAAAAGTAGTACAACGAAGATATTGTTTTGTACTCCGAGTTTTGTTTTTGTTTTGTACTTCTATCAGATTGTTTTTGTTTTTGTACAATCTGTATTGTATTGTTCTAAGGTTCTAGAAGACGCTAGAAATTTGCTCAAGTGATAGTTGTATCTGAGTTCCAGAGTACGTAGGAATTGATTTGTGCAACTTTAGTTGTTCAAAAATTACGTGAAAGAACAAAAAACAAGTCATTGACTAATCTCCCATAAGAGATGCATTGAATCTGTTGACGGTCGAATTTTGAAGGGTGAAATTCTGTGACACCATACTATTTGTGTATAATCCCTGTAATAACCACATCGTAATTTCCAGAACAACATAATTTCATAAACAATATTCACTACCATTGCTTAAAATTAGAATGGATAGAGTAGACGCTTGGGCTCTGATATCTATATTTTCAATTTGCTCAGCCGTTAAATTTGCTCAACATTTAAACCGTACGGTTAGCCAATTTTATTGATCAGTACCGATTCATTGGTATCATATCTGATGCCATAGAATTGTCATTAGCCATTGTTGATTTAATTCGTGACCTTTTTCATGACGTCTTACTAATATACATTAAATGTAACCTACAACTAGTACATCTTATCGGTGGCGTCTAATAATCAATATAATAATAATAATAATAATAGGGTTTTATTGGTTGATATAGTGGCCTCAGCCATTACAACCTTTAATAATCAATATGGTAACAGTCAAAGTCATGCAACTACTAGTGACACAGTAAGGTCAATCTGAGGTCATGCAACTACTAGTGACACAGTAAGGTCAATCTGAGGTCATGCAACTACTAGTGACACAGTAAGGTCAATCTGAGGTCATGTGACTATTAGTGACACAGTAAGGTCAATCTGAGGTCATGTGACTATTAGTGACACAGTAAGGTCAATCTGAGGTCATGTGACTATTAGTGACACAGTAAGGTCAATCTGAGGTCATGTGACTATTAGTGACACAGTAAGGTCAATCTGAGGTCATGTGACTATTAGTGACACAGTAAGGTCAATCTGAGGTCATGTGACTATTAGTGACACAGTAAGGTCAATCTGAGGTCATGTGACTATTAGTGACACAGTAAGGTCAATCTGAGGTCATGTGACTATTAGTGACACAGTAAGGTCAATCTGAGGTCATGTGACTACTAGTGACACAGTAAGGTCAATCTGAGGTCATGTGACTACTAGTGACACAGTAAGGTCAATCTGAGGTCATGTGACTACTAGTGACACAGTAAGGTCAATCTGAGGTCATGTGACTACTAGTGACACAGTAAGGTCAATCTGAGGTCATGTGACTACTAGTGACACAGTAAGGTCAATCTGAGGTCATGTGACTACTAGTGACACAGTAAGGTCAATCTGAGGTCATGTGACTACTAGTGACACAGTAAGGTCAATCTGAGGTCATGTGACTAGTAGTGACACAGTAAGGTCAATCTGAGGTCATGTGACTATTAGTGACACAGTAAGGTCAATCTGAGGTCATGTGACTATTAGTGACACAGTAAGGTCAATCTGAGGTCATGTGACTATTAGTGACACAGTAAGGTCAATCTGAGGTCATGTGACTATTAGTGACACAGTAAGGTCAATCTGAGGTCATGTGACTATTAGTGACACAGTAAGGTCAATCTGAGGTCATGTGACTATTAGTGACACAGTAAGGTCAATCTGAGGTCATGTGACTATTAGTGACACAGTAAGGTCAATCTGAGGTCATGTGACTACTAGTGACACAGTAAGGTCAATCTGAGGTCATGTGACTACTAGTGACACAGTAAGGTCAATCTGAGGTCATGTGACTACTAGTGACACAGTAAGGTCAATCTGAGGTCATGTGACTACTAGTGACACAGTAAGGTCAATCTGAGGTCATGTGACTACTAGTGACACAGTAAGGTCAATCTGAGGTCATGTGACTACTAGTGACACAGTAAGGTCAATCTGAGGTCATGTGACTACTAGTGACACAGTAAGGTCAATCTGAGGTCATGTGACTACTAGTGACACAGTAAGGTCAATCTGAGGTCATGTGACTACTAGTGACACAGTAAGGTCAATCTGAGGTCGTGTGACTACTAGTGACACAGTAAGGTCAATCTGAGGTCATGTGACTACTAGTGACACAGTAAGGTCAATCTGAGGTCATGTGACTACTAGTGACACAGTAAGGTCAATCTGAGGTCATGTGACTACTAGTGACACAGTAAGGTCAATCTGAGGTCATGTGACTACTAGTGACACAGTAAGGTCAATCTGAGGTCATGTGACTAGTAGTGACACAGTAAGGTCAATCTGAGGTCATGTGACTACTAGTGACACAGTAAGGTCAATCTGAGTTCATGTGACTACTAGTGACACAGTAAGGTCAATCTGAGGTCATGTGACTACTAGTGACACAGTAAGGTCAATCTGAGGTCGTGTGACTACTAGTGACACAGTAAGGTCAATCTGAGGTCGTGTGACTACTAGTGACACAGTAAGGTCAATCTGAGGTCATGTGACTACTAGTGACACAGTAAGGTCAATCTGAGGTCATGTGACTACTAGTGACACAGTAAGGTCAATCTGAGGTCATGTGACTAGTAGTGACACAGTAAGGTCAATCTGAGGTCATGTGACTACTAGTGACACAGTAAGGTCAATCTGAGGTCATGTGACTACTAGTGACACAGTAAGGTCAATCTGAGGTCATGTGACTACTAGTGACACAGTAAGGTCAATCTGAGGTCATGTGACTACTAGTGACACAGTAAGGTCAATCTGAGGTCATGTGACTACTAGTGACACAGTAAGGTCAATCTGAGGTCATGTGACTACTAGTGACACAGTAAGGTCAATCTGAGGTCATGTGACTACTAGTGACACAGTAAGGTCAATCTGAGGTCATGTGACTACTAGTGACACAGTAAGGTCAATCTGAGGTCATGTGACTACTAGTGACACAGTAAGGTCAATCTGAGGTCATGTGACTACTAGTGACACAGTAAGGTCAATCTGAGGTCATGTGACTACTAGTGACACAGTAAGGTCAATCTGAGGTCATGTGACTACTAGTGACACAGTAAGGTCAATCTGAGGTCATGTGACTACTAGTGACACAGTAAGGTCATGTGACCTCAAATTGACCTTATTGGGTCACCAATAGTCTCATGACAGATTACGGTTTTAAGGGGCGCGTGACCTATAATGAAACTTGGTGAGTAACTAGTAGTAAATCACCTATGATTGACTTTTTTGGGCATTAATGGTCACATGACACTAGAATGACATACTCAATGTAGGTGTATATTTTATATGGGCGATAGTTGGCGAATCTTCCAATAATTAGTCAATGCCCAGTTTTTGTGCTTTGACGTGTTTTTTCACGATTCCAATTACACAAATCAATTCCTATGTGCTCTAGAAATCTATTACATCACTTTAGTAAATTTCTAGCGTCTCTAGAACCTTGAAACAATACAATTTGGATTGTATTGTTTTTTTCAATTCCTGTTTTGTTTTTGTTTTAGTTTTGTATCTCGAAAATGGATATTGTTTGTTTAGTTTTGTACCAAAGACAAAAACGATACAAAAGTACAAAACTAAACGAGTACAATATTACGGCTGGCTTTTACTTTCCCGACCAGATTTTCGAATACTACCACCTACCACCTACCACCTGACATACCACTTTACATACCACCTACCGGTAATTCTGCATACCACCTACCACCTTACATACCTACCGGCAGTCTTATGTACCACCTACTGTTTTGTTGGTATGTTTTGGTGGTATGTTGGTGGTGTGTTTTGGTGGTATGTTTTGGTGGTATGTTGGTGGTATGTTTTGGTGGTATGTTGGTGGTATGTTTTGGTGGTATGTTGGTGGTATGTTTTGGTGGTATGTTGGTGGTATGTTGGTGGTATGTTTTGGTGGTATGTTGGTGGTATGTTTTGGTGGTATGTTGGTGGTATGTTTTGATGGTATGGTGGTGGTATGTTGGTGGTATGTTTTGATGGTATGCTGGTGGTATATTTCAATGGTATGCTGGTGGTACCTTTCGATGTTTCTGTGGTCTATTCATATATTGTAAATCCCAACGTTGTTCTCTTAATTTCAAATCATCAAACTATATTTTTATATAGGGCCAGGGTATGTTTTCTCGATATCGTCCGAAATTTTTAAAAAACTTGTTACCCCAGTTATTTTCTTCTAAAGTCAATCTCAACTAGTTTCTGTAAATGCACTCCGCTAAATGCAAATCGACAGCTTGAGAACCACTTCTACCAAAAATCTGCTTCAATAGATTTGTTTTTGAAGGGAATTAATAAACGATTCCCACATATTGTCGGCTAAATTCTGAAACCTATTCTAGATTCTGAGATCCCATTTAAAAAGCATAATTTACGCAATGAAAAAGGTATCTTTTAAAATTTAAGCAATGATACGTTCCCTGCCTTTCTGAAGATAACCATTTCACACAGTTGAAATACACTGAAAGCTCGTTCGTCAGTATCAATTTGTCAAATGAAATAAGTAAAACCAATTGTTTCGGATTTCAGCAAGTCTAAATTCACGCCCATCTTTCATTTGCAATGAATCAACTGTCATTGCGAAACAATTTAAATGAATGACAGTTTAATAATTGATTGTTACAAACTTGATTGCTGACGGTGGTAGGTGGTATATAAGACTACCGGTAGGTGGTAGGTGAGGTGGTATGTAAGGTGGAAGGTGGTATGCAAAATTACCGGTAGGTGGTATGTAAAGTGGTATGTCAGGTGGTAGGTGGTAGGTGGTAGTATTCGAAAATCTGGTCGGGAAAGTAAAAGCCAGCCCAATATTACAGCACTATCTGCGCATACATAATGACATGGCCAAGTCAAAAACATGTTTATCATTACCTTCCTTGATTATTCACTGCAACTGCAGTTAGGTCTGTGATGGAAATGTGTACGAAACATTTTCACCAAAATTGCTGCGAAGTTAAAGTATTAAAAAGTTTTTAAACTCACTTTTATGTAACTACAGGGAAAGCGAGAAATTATGCTTTGACACTCTGAAATCACCAACCAAATAGCAAGGCCATGTCAATACACAATTTGTTATGAGTTGAGTACATATGTGCATATGCTATAAAAAGTTAAACTTCCTGAATTTTAAATTTTGAGTATGTTCAAAATGGAATTCGCAGCTTTTATGGTCTACAACATACGGTCCAGGCTCTCTTCTTGAAAAAACCACTGGGTTCCTGGACTGGAGAAATGCCTTGATGGACAAACCTTCACTTGACGAAAACAAATTCCTGAAGTTCATCGACTCAAAAGAAATCCATAACTATCTTCACGTGGGGCTTCACAAATTCATCAATGCTGACCCAAATGTCTACATTAGCTTCACGAAGGAATTCGCTGGTGCTCATGAAGACGTCATTCAGGAAATGCTCGACCGAGGCCACCGCGTACTCTTTTATGCGGCACAATTTGACATGGGTACCGTACAACAGAGCTTGACAAGATTGATCAACAACCTGAAAAGGAAGGGAAAGGACGATTACTCTAAAGCCCAGAGAAAAATCTGGAGAGCCAATGGAGACGTGGCAGGTTACATCAAAACGACTGACAACTTTGTGTATGCCATGATTCGTAATGTTGGCAATTGTGCCAATCGAGATCAGCCAGAATGGGTGTTGGATTTAGTAGAAAAATGTTTGTACATTAAAGAGTTTTAAATCTTGATTATATAAGCTAATTATGAAAAATTTGTTATGTATAAAATGGGGTACTTATTTGATCTGACATATATACAATATACTCACAAACATGAGCGCACAATTTTAAAATGCTTATACACCCGAATTTATAAGTCCTTTAAAGTTTTAACTTTTGATTTATGAGAACAATGATTTGAACTTAATCTGGGATTAAACAAAATTGCCCAATATCAAAATATTTGGTCAATTTGTGTTAACAACCTATAAACTCAAATTAAAATTTTTCAGCGTAAATTGTAAAACAAGAGTGAATTAAGACATTAAGACTCGGTAGCCCCCCTGTAATACTCAAACAGATAGATATGTATAGACTATGTAAACCAAGAGAACAAATGAATTTACGAGAGTACAGGGAGAACATTACATATTTTTATTTCGTGCACCTACTACTGGTTTAATGATTACCTCTTCAACTCTGAACATTTTGAGCTTCTTTAATTATTGGAATTATTTCGTTGGTTATTTAAGATTATCTGAGAAACCTTGATATGCAAATTTCAAACATTATTCAAAAACCTAATGTAGTGTGCTGAAATGAGAATAAAAGAATGCCTGGAAGGACACAGGGCGCATACCGCCTCATATAGAGTGCAATAGAACGTTCATAAATATCTGTCTATCTTCGGAGTTCAATGCAAAAAACAAAAAGGAACATACACATGTGAAATAGGAATTCAAAATAATTTTAATCTAGTTTTACAATTTAATATTAATCAGGTTTTGCACTTTAATGCGAATCAGGGTCTCTAATAATACTACCATTAGTTAGCAAGTCATCTATAAGAACCAAGTAATGGCTAAAATCACTTAAATTGGAGAGTAGATTACACACCTCTAGTTCCTCTCGGTCATGACAACTTTAAAATCCTTGGGTGAAAGTAAAAATCCAGGGTTAGGTTCGAAGGTAGCATTGGGATTTTCATCTGCGAGTCGAATACTGAACCGGTGGAACATGTTCGTTAGGAAAAGAAATACCTCGTCTCTTGCCAACGTTTCTCCCAGACAAACTCGTTTACCGAATCCGAAGGCTAAGAGGGCATCCGGTTTTTGGAATTTTCCACCTTTAGAAATAAATCTTGCAGGATCGAATTTTGTGGGGTTAGGGAAGTACTGCTCGTCAAAATGAACGCGATGGCTAGTGCTAATGATCCATGTTCCTTTGGGAACATCATAACCGTTAATTTTGGCATCTTGAGTTGCAGTGTGAAATAAATTGAATGGGACGATGGTAGAATAACGTAAAGTTTCTGTGATGGTGGCCTCCACATATGGCAACCTATTAAATCAAAAGCGACATGAATTGCATGCCTTGTAATTGTTATCCCAAATACTGCCGTCAAATATTGTGTATGGCATTACAATGGACGATCAGCCAGCGTAGGGTAACGATTTCGACCAACAACACTGTCCAGCTCCTCTTGGAGTTTCTTTTGCACTTCCTGGAATGTTGATAAATACAGTACAGCCCACGATAAGGTCAAAGTGACAGTTTCAAATCCTGCAGCAAACAAATCTCCAACAACAGCTGCCAAAGACCGAACTATTTGGAGAAATAATTTTTAGAACATTTGTAATATTAATTCTAACTTCAGTACGTACTTGTGAAGGACGGCTTATATCATTTGACCCACACTTAATAAGAACTACATGAAATTAATTCTTTCCGCCACCCTCCATTTACTAATTTTAAGATCAGAGGTGGTTGATTCAGTAGAAATGAATAGGTACATAATTTCGAATTTCAAAACGTTGTCTCAGGTAATAAATTTCTTACTCCCGTTGTCCTTGTAAAAACTTGAATCTGGGTCTGTCGTGGCCTCAATTTCCTTGATATAAGCATCCATAAAATCCCGGGGTACTCCATTCTCTGGGAAGGATTTTTTGTGCTGGTCTACGTGCCCTAATGTTATGCTCCTCATATCCTTCACCAAATCCATAAGCTCTCCCCAACCGGATAATTTTGGGATTAACTTCGCCAATCTCGGCACGAATACAATTGTAATGTTGCCGGCGAGCTTCTCCGATAATCTGTTAACAATGCAGTGCCAAATTACAACATAAAATTGCTTCAACATACATATACACATATGTATGTATTTAGTTGTAATTAAGTGTTGGTATCTTCTTACTCTTTGTTCTTATTGAAAACGGACCAAAGTCGTGGGTCATCTTGCTCATAACGCACTCCTGCCATAATTTCCCACAATGTATTCAACACTGCCATCTGGAAGGTTCTGTTTAGCATCACGGGCTGGCCCACCCGTTTGGTAAACCCTCCCAAGAATTCATTCACTTCGTTCATAATCAATTCCTCGCTGACGTTCTTCCCAAATCCGAAATCCCGAAGGTGACGTAGGGTAAACCGCCGTTGGTCAACCCACTCCTGACCAGAGGAATTCAGCACTCCTAAGAAAGACAAATTATACGAAAGGTTTTCAAAAAAAACAAAACGAATAATATTTTTGAAACAAATTTTTCTTGCAGCATTTTGGCAAAAATATTAATTGGTTCATTTTATTTTTAATTTCTTGAAGCGATTGCTTCATTTTGCACTATTGTGACCCTCCGTGTAGATTATGCTTCCAATTGAAAGTGAATTTAGTTCATTTTTCCTCTTCACTAACAACATAATTGCATCCTATTACAGTAAAACTTGTATATAGTGGCCGGCTATATAGTGGTTTCCTCCACACTGTGGCCCATGTCAGGTTTCCCCGTCATAAGTCCTATCTTTTAACATTACGTACACCCCGCTTATAATAGTATTTTATATAGTGGTCCCCTGCCAATTATGGTCTGGAATTTTTGACCATTCGTATAGAAATGCAGGCTTTCAACTCTGCATACAGTGGTCCGAATAAACATTAGTGTAAATTTAAATCGCGCGAAGTTACACAACTTCGAAAACGTCATGCACATTCCATAACACGCATTTCTTGTGTTGAGGCTTGGAGTGGTGCTTAAGTGTGCTCGGTATGATTGGTTTTCGAAGTTATTTTCAAGGGAATTACAATTATGACGTCTTGGGTAACGGCCAACCAATGTGAACATTTCATTCAAGAATTTCTCGCAAGGAACAATATTAAAATTCTAAAGCATTCAAAAATTAGTAATTACTTTAATAAAGTGTAATTGCTAATAAAATATTGCATACTGAGCAAGCATTAATGCAATAATTGTGCGTGAGAATTATTTAATTTGAAGTACTGTATATAGTGGTTAGGACCACTATATCCGGCACAATGGTCCCTGTTAATAGTGGTCAAATTTTCTTTCCCCTAGAGAAACCACTATAGACAAGTTTTACTGTATTAGTTTCACATACCGTGTGGCCCATCCGAAAAAAGGGTAAACGTTTCTTCATCAATTCGCCCAGCGAAAGCAGGATCGTTGTACACTTCCTTAATTAATTTTAAGTCGTTTATAACGTAGCATCTGTAGACATACAACATAATCATTAGAGTTCAAATTATTGTAAGAGTAGGTTATGGTCATGCCATGCAATCCTAACTCCTGGATTATTTACTTATGTAATTATCAAGAAATTGTAACTAATTGGAAATCGTGCTGATGAAAGGAATGATTATGAATAAACGATTGAGGGTGATTTTACATTAATCCGAAGACTAATTACTTTTATTTATAATTGAAATCAAAAGGAAAAAGGAAATGAAGATTAACAACTAAAATTAGGTGTTACTGGAATGACTCTCAGTTATTCACTGAAGAGTCTGGAAGAATCTTAAACTTAACAAGTGGCTACTTGAGCCTATTTTTACAATCTTAAGTCTAGACGTTACATCATAACGGATGTAACGGGACGTTGACACTCGTCGGCTTTTAGCCGATGGGGAGTGCTTACATTGCACCTTTACAATAAGTGTTTTAAGTAACTTTGAACTAACTTAACCTAAGGTTGTGTGTTTCACAACTTAATGAATTATTCATGTGAGACTTAACTAATTTATGTAATTTCTATATACATACCTAACATCCCGCGCGGTCGGGGAAAATTTTGTCCCCAAAATTTAATAATTTGTATCTAAAATTAAAATTGTGTTAGTACAATTGGTATGTATGTGTGAACAAAAGATAGGTAGAATAAAGAAGAGATAGTTCAAAAAAATTATTGTTGTGTTTTTCTTTACAAACTATTACACATACTGTAATCATTGAAGGTGAAGGTGATAACAGGTGTAAAATCAGTATTGTATTAGTACATCTTATCGATATAAAATTAAAGTTGGCTTAAATTTAGGCTGGAGTCCGGGCAGACAGCTGGTTGGATAAATTGTTGAGGGCCACGATGGGTGGGTACGGGTCATGGTTGTGTGGGCGGGGATTATTGATGAAGTATGCGCTGGGTAGTGCATGGGAGATTCGGGAGTTCTGGCGGTTTCGCTGACGATACCGGTAATAGCAATATAAACCATATACAATTAAACCAAAACCAATAATGGTTGAAAGGGCAGTACTTGACAAAGTGAAAATACGGAGAAGAACTTGGGAATCTCCCTCGCCAACGCCAATTTCCATTTTGGGAACCGGAAGAGCGGGAAGAATGGGCTCTGATGCTGTTTGCTTAGCATGGACAGGCGGAGAGAGGGTAGTAGTGAGAGTAACTGTCTGGCCGGGCTCATCCTGCTTATTCTGTAAGGTGAGAAATGAATTATGAATAGATTTCCATTCCTCTAACATTTGAGTTATGTTGGCATCATAATTATTATTAACATCTTTGAAGGGCTTATAAGTATCGTCTTTATAATTGTCAATCGTAAGTGGTGAGTTTATCATGAGTCGTTGTTCGAGTGGGGAAGGAGTGAACGGAGGAGGAGGAGGAGTTTCCAGGTTAGGTTTTGGAATTTCGGGGAAGGTGTTGGAGCGAGAGGGAATAAAATCCAAGATTTTACTTATAATTGGTGGGGCTATCATAAGAGCAGCTCCAGCAGCCATAACTTTGACTGCATTGTTTTTCTTGGAAGGGGCAGCCTGCATGGGAAGATTAAAATTTTTGTTACCGTTCTGAGCCATGGAGGGTAGTGATTGGATACTGACTGACCGTTGAAGGGGTACCATTTTGTGCATTGAATTGGTCCGGGCCATGTTTAGTTTTGTTCCGGCACCTGTCAGCTTGGAGAGGTTGGGGAGGCTTCCCCAAATACCAAGTGGAGCACTTTCACAGGCAAAAATAAAAAGAAAAATCATGATTATTAAGGTTGAAAAGTTGACGGGGCTTCCACGAATTCCCCTTGTTCGTTGAGAACGAGCTCCGGGTAGATTCGGTGAGGTTGATGGAGAGGAGTGAGTTGTATTGTTTCCATTATCGGTTGGGGTCTGAGGTCGATCACCGTCCCAGTCGTCGGAGTCCATTGCTGCGGCGGCTTGACATGCGTCGTACCAGTCATCATATGAGTCGTTGGCGGGGGGCCGGGCGTCAGAGTTGGGAGAGGGCGAGTTTGGCAAACTGTCGTCATCACTTCCGGTGAAGTCACTTTCGGAAGTGAAGGTATATGTACAGGGCCTTGTTGAGGCGGTTGAGCGAGAGGGTTTTGTATGGGGTCCGGTGGAGCTGTGGACAGGAGTTGTTGAGGCAATGTCAGAGTAGGGCCTTGACGTGGCCCGTGCTTCTTGATCCAATTGGATCGACGGGTTTGGATTGCACAAATGTTGGCTGATTCCAAACATGCCCGAGATATTTGTTCGAACCGAATTTGCGGATCGATTGAAATAACGGGCGTCGCTGAGACGTAATTCGGTGGGGCGTCGCGTAGTTGAAGGAGAAATTCGTTCCACATTTGGGATTGTTTCACGGTTGCCTGGAAGTAAGTTGCGCTCAACTGGTCCAGAAGAGAGGGAATTTGGTCCGGCAATACAATCCCCACAGCAACATGGCGGAAGGTCCTCTTCAGAATAGGAATTGAGGAGTCGTAACAACTGAGTTCGTTCCCAGACGCGTCGGCAAATTGATAGGGAAATATTTGAACTGTGCAAATTGATACTGGGCAACAGATTAGCGTGTCTGGGGTTCCGGGGAGATAGACTTTGATTAATTCCGTCCAGGGGTTGTCGGAGAGTCGAATGGCAGGATTGATGCCCAGAGTTGTCGGGTACTGGACAATGCCTGGCACATAAGGGTACACAGGCGGGGACTGGGGATTGTTGCTGGTCATTGTGGTCAGACATGGGAAAATGTAACTTTCTTTGTTTTATTACGTAAACGTGTGGAACGTCGTACTGTAGTATTGCTATCAACTTGTTGGGGAGATTTGAGAATTGATTTTAACTTTGTGGAGTGATAACCAAAAGTTTGAGGCGAGAAGTTGGGAGGAGGAGAAGTTAAACGCTTAACTGGACGGTCTTCAGAAGAAGTGGACGGTTGTAGTTTCATTTTGCGTGAAGGACTTTTGGAATGTTTACGGATGGGAGAAGGGAGAGAGGAATCGGAGTTTGGGGTGTCGGAGGGAAATTGTGTCAACCAAGCGTCAAATTCGTGCTGGTCTTCCGTAGTATATACATACTCGGGATGAATAATGCCATCCCCCAAATCAATTTTTATGAGTTTGAGTTGGGAGAGGTGACACTTAATACTAGGTCTAAGCTTAGTAGAGGGAAAGGTTAAAACTAAGTCAGCATTATTGTTCTTATCAATATAAGTTATGGTATAAGGTCCAACCCAACGACAAAGAAGTTTGTCAGACAAACCAATTTTTCGCTGAGGGAGATAAAATCGAACGTGGGAACCAACTTTAAACTCTAAGGGTTGATACATAGCATCAAATCGTTCTTTGGCTTGTAATTGAGCCTTTTTAATTAACTGGGATATTCTTTGATGCATAATTTTGACCTGAGAAGCGCTGAGCTGAGTCATTTGTAAAAGTGTATTGGGAATGGAGTGAAGTAGAGGGGCTGGAGGAGCTCTACCGAAGAAAGCTTGAAAAGGGGAAATTTTTGTAACTGAATGCTCGGAAGTATTATATGCAGTAATTACATACGGAACAAATATGTCCCAATCTAACTGATTGTCCGAAACAAATTTGCTGAGCATAATTGCGAGAGTTTGATTTAATCTTTCTACAATTCCGTGGGAACGGGGGTGAAAGGGCATACTTACATGATGTGTAATATTAAACCGTTTTAATAATTCTTGTAGAGTTGCAGATTTAAACTCCGCAGCTCCGTCAGAAATTAATATAGACATGCCTGGAAATGTTAAAATAAAAGATTCCAAATGCATGGCTATATGAGCAGCTTCTCTGTTGGGAAGGAGGGAAGTATGTACCCATTTGGTAAATAAGTCGGTGAGGACGAGTACATATTTATTGCCTCTCGGAGTTTCACGAAAGGGGCCTAATAGATCCATAGCATATGTGCTCGCTGGAATTTTTATGGGAATGTTTTTCAAACTGTCCATACGTAATTTGGTGAGGTGCTGGCGACTTTGGCACTCTGGGCAATGAGTACAGTGCTTAAATGTGTCTGATGTAATTGATCTCCACCAATAAAATGGACGGAGACGTGCCAAAGTCCTCTGAAAATTCAAATGACCACCAAGGGGATGATTGTGTGCATTTTGTAACACGATGGGAATCATAGCTTTAGGAATAACTAAAAGTTTAGGATTGCGGGGATTAAATTGAATAAAATAGATACCATCATCATTAGGAATTAATTTGGAGCGCTTTTTCTGCAATAATTTATTTAAAGTATGATCAATAGCTTGAGCATGCTTTAAATCAGCAGGATTAATGAGAGGTATTGCTGGGAGTGGCTTGGGGCTGGATGTGGTAGTTTGGGCTGTAAGACCTGGTATTGTAAGATCGTCTTCCGTGTCTTTTGTAGTGGAAAGAGCGTAGGGACAACGAGAGACACCATCCACGTTCCTATGTAGAGTACCTTTCTTATACCTAATTATATAGCGAAATTGTTCTAAAATTACAGCCATACGAGTAAGTCGGGCGGTGGGATTACGTTGGCATTTTAAATAACATAAAGCATGATGGTCCGTAACAATTATGAAAGGTTTGAGATATAAAAATTCTCGAAGCTTTCGTGTAGCAAATACTACAGCTAAACATTCTTTTTCCGTAGCACCCCAATTCTTCTCAGCTGGAGTCAAAGCTCTGGAAATAAAATAAATTGGGTGTTCACCATCTTCAAATTGTTGATGTAAAATGCCAGCTATGGCTAAATTACTTGCATCCGTATATAAAATACATGGGAGTGTGGGATCATAGTGTCTAAGGACCGGAGCTGTGCATAGCGCATTTTTGAGAGTCAAAAATGCCTTATCACAGTCTGGGCTCCAGTGATAAAGAGAATGTTTCTTCAATAATCCTTGGAGAGGAGCAGCTATTTGAGCAAAGTTCCAAATAAATCTGCGATAATAACCTATAGTGCCTAAAAATTTTCGTAGAGTTTCTAAATTATTGGGTTTGGGCTGTTCCATTATTGCAGCTACTTTTGCTGATTCAGTGGATAGACCTTTTTGGGACAAAAAGAATCCAAACACTACATGTTCTTGCATACCAAAGAAACACTTTTTGGGATTCATGCGAAAATTAACTTTAGCTAAGCGTTGAAATACAAGTTCTATGGCGACCAGGTGAGAGGGAAAGTCTTTACTGTAGGGAATAATGTCATCAATATAAGATACAGCGTGTGTGTATCTTAAAGTACCGAGAGTACGAGCAGCTAGCCTTTGAAAGTAGGCAGGGGCATTTTTCAGACCAAAACATACACGTAGGTACATATATAGTCCGAATTCAGTAACAATAGCAGTTAAATGCTGATCATCCGGGTGGATGAGGGCTTGGTAATAACCGCTAAATAAATCTAAGGGGGAAAAATACGCAGCACTTCGTAACTGAAAAAGCAAGTCATCAATCCTTGGGAGAGGGAATATTTCGTCTACCGTGATTTTATTTAGTTTTTGAAAATCACAGACGAGTCGCCATTTACCTAATTTTTGGCGGACTAAAAATACAGGGGTGGAATAATTGGAGTTTTCGCAGGGAACAATTATACCTGCTTGAATTAATTTATCTAATTCTTGCTTTAAGATCTCACGCTCCGTGGTGCTCAAGCGGTAGGGTTTAGCTTGAACTGGAGTGTCAGAGTTTAAATTAATTCGCATGGGGGGCAGGGTGCAAACTTGAAGATCCATTAGTGTCCACGCAAATAAATATGAATATTTATTGAGTAGACTAATTATCGAGGCGCGTTCAGCTGGCCTTAATTTGGGATTAATATTTAAGGATTGTAATTGTTCAGGAGTAAAAGGGGTTGGATTTTGAGGAATTACTGGAGCTGTGTTTAAGCTTTGGGTGAAATCATAGCGTTGAGCATGACCTAAAAGAGTATCAGCGGGAATAATCTGTGTACAAGTGGAAATGTTTGTGGCGAGCAAAACATTTTTCGCTGGGTTGATTACTGGAGGAAAAATTACTTTGTATTGTTTTTCGATGAGTGGATGAGGGTTGAAAAATGTCGTGTGAGATGTGTGTAGTGGTGTAGTAGGTACATACATTTGATGTCGAGGGGGAAGTTGGATAGTAAATAATGTTTTGACGGGAGAGGAACAGCCGCACTCAGATGAGCAAGTGGCTGAGTATGCATGCTTACGAAAGTAATGACATACGTGAGAGTTGTATAGGGAGTTTGAGTTCAGATGTATATGAAAGTCAAATTGTGTAATAAACTTACAGCCTAAAATGAGTGGAGGAGTGAGCGTTTCAAGGACATGGGCTTCTGTTGTGTAAAAGTAGTTATCAAGTTGGAACGTTAAGGAGGCTATATGGGACGTAGGAATGCGAGCTTTATCTGCTGTGATAACAAATCTTTGTGGGCAAGGAGTGATGACTGCACTGGAGGGGATGTGATTCTTTTGTATTAAATTATGAGAAGCGCCTGTGTCAATTAATGCATCAATGGAGACATCATCAAAATAACACATGATATATGGGCACATGGATGAAGCAGGTGACAGATTTATTGTGGGTAAGTTATGGAGGGATATTGAAGATTCGCAAAGTGATTCTGGGGAGCTTGATTGTTTTGGGGCGGATTGGGATTGAATGAAATTTCCAATCTGTGGGCATTTTGGTCGTTCCGGCGATTGTTGCCGTTGTTCTGTTGATTGTTGCGGAAACCATTGTTGTTTCCGCGGAAATTGTTGTTCCGAAAGTTCGGGCGGGGACCCTGACCACGCTGGTTGGGCCCCCGTTGTTGGTTTCCCGAACGGCAGTCACGACTGATGTGACCGAACTTATTACAATTATAACATTGCATGCCTTTGTGGGGGTTTTGATTTTGTCCTCTGTTATTATTGTGATTATTATTATTATTGTTATTGTTGTTGCCTCGGGGTTGGTGGGGAACCGGTTGATGAATGTTACCTTGATTACCGCGGTGATTATTATTATGAAAATTGCCGCGGCCATTGCCACGACCTCGTCCGCGGCCAGGGACAAAAGCAAAATTAGCTTGGGCATTAGGCGCATCAGATAAGGTAAGTTTTTGGATGGTCTCTTCCAAAGACTTAACTTTTGCAGCCATATCTGAGGGTCCAGCAGTTGTATCTGCAAATTCTCGTTGTTCGCAAAAACGAACGAGAGCAGCTATGCTCGTAAATGGAAAACCTGCCGCTGCAGATTTGTACTTGGGAAGGAGGCCTTCCATTCCCCAAGCAACACGGTCAGGTTGAGACATGGTTGGGTCATAGCGAGTGCAAATACTATCAACATCATATAAAAATTTGGCACTTGTCTCATTATCTTTTTGTTTGCGGGAAATTAATTGATTGAGATAAACTTGTCTGGGTTTTGCATAGCGTTCACGGAGGGCCGTGAAAAATGTATCAATACTAACAATAGTGGGTGGTGCTATTGTGAGTTGGGTTTGTAGCCATTGAAAAGGGTCACGAGCTAATAAATTGGGAGTGTGTCCTTGAAGAGTGGGCCAATCCCATTGGTATTGGGCCACGACACGTTGAACGTCTATTATAAAATCATGAACATCATGAGTTGCGGGAAGGAATTGTTTAATCTTTTGGAAGTCAACAATGGAATGAATGGGAGCGGTATTTACCGTGACATTGACTGGAGTTGGCGCTGCTGCTGCTGCGGCCATTTTGAAGGGTTTGACCTTGCGAGTTTTGGTAGAGGGTCCGTGACGTGAAAAATGTTGGATTTTACGTGCTTTTAATATTTGTCGCTTAAAAGAGGGAACGGTTCGTGTAACTGGAGTAACTAATGGAAGAGGAGGTAACGGTGGAGGTAGTGGTGGAGGTAAAGATATTGGCGGTGGGGTGCCTGGGGGAGTAGAATATTGTGGACTGGGAGTTCTCGGAGGAGAAGCTTGTGCGGGAGGGACTACTGGATGAACTGGCGGTGAAGGCGGTGTGTTTATAGGTAATGGCGGAGGTAATAGAGGTGACTTTTTACTACTGCTAGTGGTAGCTTTTGCTTTGGCTTTTGCTTGTTGTAAAACCTTGGCTAATTCAGAAGCGTCTTTTAAATCAGGGTCAGAGTTTTTACGAGTGACGCGACTTGTAGAAGGCTTAGGGTCAGGTTTAGATGCTGAGGGCTTCTTTTTATCGGACATAAATTATAACGTAAGTATTTACGTACCGTGACGGTGGTTCATGGATATGAAACTTAACACTGTGTATTTACTATGTAAAATTCCTCCTGGATGAGGTGGGAACGGTACTGAGCTCCGTGGCTGTCCGTTGAGTATACCCAAATCCTCAGGGCATCGGTCGGTGAAGCGCAGGTAAATTCGTCTGCCTTCCGTGGACAAGAAATAACAACCCCGTTTATCAATAAAAACTTACGAGGGGTTCTTCGACCGGTCACAGTCAATAAAGGTAGACTCCGCTGGGGTAGTCCCGAATGAGCTGTGCGTGTTGCAACGTCAAAAATGCAGGAATGTAACCTCTGCGTGGCCAAAACTGTAAATCTCAAAAATTCTCACGAAATATGACACATTATTCAAACTTGCCTGGTAATGAAATCAATTCTTAAAGTAAATCGATTGTTTCCCAAGGGGAGTGATAAGTGAGAGTAATTCGGGAGCATCGCCAGGGAAATAATAATTTGGCAATGTTTTACAAAGGCCACCATGTAAGAGTAGGTTATGGTCATGCCATGCAATCCTAACTCCTGGATTATTTACTTATGTAATTATCAAGAAATTGTAACTAATTGGAAATCGTGCTGATGAAAGGAATGATTATGAATAAACGATTGAGGGTGATTTTACATTAATCCGAAGACTAATTACTTTTATTTATAATTGAAATCAAAAGGAAAAAGGAAATGAAGATTAACAACTAAAATTAGGTGTTACTGGAATGACTCTCAGTTATTCACTGAAGAGTCTGGAAGAATCTTAAACTTAACAAGTGGCTACTTGAGCCTATTTTTACAATCTTAAGTCTAGACGTTACATCATAACGGATGTAACGGGACGTTGACACTCGTCGGCTTTTAGCCGATGGGGAGTGCTTACATTGCACCTTTACAATAAGTGTTTTAAGTAACTTTGAACTAACTTAACCTAAGGTTGTGTGTTTCACAACTTAATGAATTATTCATGTGAGACTTAACTAATTTATGTAATTTCTATATACATACCTAACATTATATTTCTTGTTGATTATTATAGCACAGCCGTTGGATTCTATTCTTTCTAGCAGAGACCGACTTACAAGGTAAAAATATTAGTCCATGTATAACTTGCTAATTTTGTTTCCTACAGGAACCTGCACGTCATTTTAAGTCAAAATCTGTTCCTTTCAAATCATCTCCTATAAAGAGAGTGCTCTACATGTACGTATGTTTAAGTACTCACAATCAGTGAACTCTTGTTACCATACTTATACGAGCAGTTTTTCTGTAGGATCAAATATGCAGAATTTACTTTATATTTAGCAGGTATGAAGTAGTAATAATTATCTTTTATCATACTCAATTCATTAGCAGACACATGTGCTGTATGTATTCGTCTTACGCTATACTGTTGGTAATCCTGAATTCAATGAAAATATTATGCGTAGTTCGCTGATTTAACGGAATAGAAATAGCATTAATATGGATAAGAATATGAGAACAATTGACTTACCGATTACGAGCGAACCAAATTTGAAAAATATCACCATACTGGTCTGCCCATTTTGCAAGTTTCAGGTGGATGAATCCTCTTAATTCCAGCATATTACCAATCAAGGGTAAAGACATGGGACCTCAACCAACCATTCCTCATTATTTTAAAATTACTTGATTATATAACTATATCATTTTGTAATTTTCTTCCAACAATCAGTACAGTATTCTAATTACAATTTAATTTGTAATGCTTTATTTATGAGGGTTTACGCAGTCAATGAACACCGCATAAAATAAATATATATGTACATATATCACCTCGTTCCTTTTTTGCTATTCTCGTCCAAGAAGACTGGAGATTTAAGCCTAATCTTCCGTTTAAATACTTGTTTAAGTGTTTCGCCAAAATTTTGGTTAGTATTTTGAAATTTGCATTACTTCTGTATAGCAAGTCAATAGATTTAAAATGAGATGGCAGTCGCCTAGCTGCAGCATCCGGGTCAAAAGTTATGCAGTTTCAAAATTCACGAGTGCTCTTGAAGTGGCTATATTTACTAAATTCTGAATTATAGTAAACATAATTTTGATAGTATTCATGAGTTTAAAAATTCCATCAGAGACAAATTCATCCTTACGAGGGCCATATACTACTTGGAGAAAATTATCGCTAACACGTTAATAGTAAAATCTGTGATGCTTTTGGATAACCCACCAAAATGTTAACAGCAATTTCGAAATTTCGGTCATACTGTTTTTTTGTGTAGGGCTTTTAAATACGGCTGTGGGTCTAAAGCTTTTGAAAAAACTCTTAGCCATCGAGTGATATATCCCAGTCAAATGTTTTTACAATTCTTAAAATTTTGACGTAACCCCAAAGACAGTTTTCAAAATTTTGAAAACAGGTAAGCATTCTTATGACAAATAAAACAAAATCTAATATTATACTTCGCATGAATTTCATGCAATCCCTAAACTCACTAGCTCATAATGGTGAATTTTTCTCAAAGAATTTACCGAAATTGTTAGTTTAACAAAAGACGCAGCCAAAATATTAAAAAACCGTCAAACAAAATCAAAAAATGATTCTGAGTCAGCCTGAGTATGAATTGGCTATTAAAGTCTACTATTGTTAAATAAAAAGATGAATTCAAATGTATTTACAATATATTTGTGTATACTTTACCTTTCGGATATTTTTTTCCATCGTTTTTGAAGAAAATGTTATAAACGATTATACTTATTGCACATAGAACCAAAGCTCCAGTTAGGGAAATCATGATGATCTTATTTTGATTTAGTAAGCCTTAAACAAACAAATTGGACCTGGACTGGTCCATAAACTACAAATATCCACTTTGTAGCATTACGTATGCATTTGTGTGGGAGACAAGTTCCCTGAGTGAAATGAGAAGGAATAGCCTAGCAGATGTATTTTACCATTTTTTACTCAGTAAACTTCATCGTACATTAAGCTTACTCATAATTGATTCGCTTTACACAGAACACAAGGGCACACCTACATATGTATGTAATGTATAATAAGCTATTATTAGTGAACAATGTTCAATGTACGGCTTGAAAAAGTCGGGTACAAAAACAAATTTTGCATCAAGGTCCAGTCACACAAGGACAACAATGATTATGCTTTGAAGTGTGAATACAGATAAGTCGACAAATATATATGCACATATAGAAACCACTTGTTTATTGAATAGATCTAGCTGCAGTCAGCATAATATCAGCAGGAAGATAGCAAGTATTTAAGCAGAGAGTGAAAAGAGCTTCGAACCTTTTCACATTTCAGGGTCACATAATAATGGTTTGCAGTCGAAAGCTGGGCTTAATAAGATAACTATCGCATAATTGCATGTTTTCATCTATTGGTGTAAGATATCATAAGAGTTATATACATACACAACTACATTATTATTCGTATGTAAGTACAGTCACACATGTATTTTTTGCTGTCATTTAAGTAGTACTAAATATTAGAGCCGCTATATTAGGCACGTCTTCAGTCCGGAGGTATCTGTACATCTGTTGGACTAAAAGTATTTTTTATAATGATTATCTTATCCTTTAATCTTGTCTTGAAAATTTAATTCATCTTTGGCTATTCATGATGTGCCGCTTTATTAAAAACAAAACAATTTAATTAAATGTTGTGAAATATTTTTAAACATCGTTGTACATAATACGGATATAAAGTATTTTCAGAGTAGTCTAGCCTACATAAGGGGTTGATTCGCAACAGAATTGATCTCCTTAGTTTGTAGCAAATTTGATCCTAGATTTGAAAAACATGATTTCACTGATCTACAACATTATTTTGAGGTTACAGCTAGGTTTCACTAACGTAAAACAAAATGGAATATATTGTTTTCACGATAGCATATCGTCGGCTAAACTTCCTAACCGGCTATAATTTAAAATGCCTAAAATGAAAACCGGCTATAGCGCTCCCGCTACAAACTCTGAAGTAAAACCCGGCCATAATTCCCCTTTGCAGTTTATCATGTTAGTGGAATGGAGTTCACATCCACTACCCCACAATTCCACTCCACTTCCATTCCACTTCGAAACCACTACCCTTAACTTCCCTCCACTGCCCTCCACTACCCTCCACTACTATCCAGTTCCCTCCACTGCCCTCCACTTCCCCTCCACTTCCATCCCGACTTCTCTCCACTTCCCGTCCGCTTCCCCTCCACTTTCTCTCCAATTTCCCTCCATTTCCCCTCCACTATCTCTCCAATTCCCATCCGCTTTCCCTCCACTTCCCCTCCCACCTTTACTTCCTCTCAACTACCTCTCCACTTTCTCTCCATTTCCACTTCCCCTCCACTTCCACTCCCCCCTCCACTTCCACTCCCCCCTCCACTTCCACTCCCCCCTCCACTTCCACTCCCCCCTCCACTTCCACTCCCCCCTCCACTTCCACTCCCCCCTCCACTTCCACTCCCCCCTCCACTTCCACTCCCCCCTCCACTTCCACTCCCCCCTCCACTTCCACTCCCCCCTCCACTTCCACTCCCCCCTCCACTTCCCCTCCACTTGCCCTCCTCTTACGCACTTCCCTGATATATGATCCACTTCCATTTCAATTACATAACCCCACCACTTCCCCTTCACTCAAAGGAGTGGAGGCAGGGATAGAGATTGGAGGGCTTATGTATTTGAAGGGGAAGTGGAGGGGTTATGTATTTGAAAGGGAAGTGGAGGGGTTATATATTTGAAGGGGAAGTGGAGGGGTTATGTATTTGAGTGGGAAGTGGAGGGGTTATGTATTTGAAAAAGAAGTGGAGGGGTTATGTATTTGAAGGAGAAGTGGAGGGGTTATATATTTGAAGGGGAAGTGGAGGGGTTATATATTTGAAGGGGAAATGGAGAGGAAGTGGATGGGAAGTGGATGGGAAGTGGATGGGAAGTGGATGGGAAGTGGATGGGAAGTGGATGGGAAGTGGATGGGAAGTGGATGGGAAGTGGATGGGAAGTGGAGGGGAAATAATGGGATTATTATTAGTAAATGGACAGTACTGGGATTAGTGTAAGGGAAGCGGAAGGTGTGATCAAGTTCAGAGAAATGGGAGAATTATGGCTGGTTTGAGTTTTGAGCGGCAGTGCTAAATAGCCGGTCTGCATTCTAAGCATTGTTTATTTTAGCCGGTTAGGAAGTTTAACCGACGATATGCACTTTTTCCAAATTTTAAAATGTAGTATTTATGCTACCTTGAGAATAGACTGTTTAAAAAGTGCATATTTGCAACTGCCGGCACTCAAAAAAATCCCAGAGTTTCAAAGTTTCAAAAATGTGCATGTGATTTTTTTAAAAAGTCCGAAATTTTGATGTAACAATGGGGAAACAAATCATGACTGTAGTAGGTAATGGGACAATATATTTGAGATAGCAAATTTTTTAATATTCAAATTGGTAAGGCTGTAATAAATTATTGCATTTTTCGGGTTTTTTCGGTTTTTTGACCTTCCGATTAGTATTTACGGTTAAAATAAAATTTTAAATGCTTTTCATTCAATTGCGCATCCGATGGGCCCTATAAAAATATTTTATAAAATAGTGACCTTGACGGGTGGCCGTTTTCAAAAAAACAGACTCAGGTACAAAGGTCCCGACTAAAAACTTATGAACGGTGATATTTACAGTACAGACCAATATGAGTCACGCGTCCTGTGTCTAGACTTTTCAATTTAGGGGTCTCCTGTTGTGCTTTAAATTTGCTATAAACAAGCGTTAAACTGTACTGTTTGAAGAATTTTACAATTTGAGTCAAAATTACAAAACTTTCGTCCACTTCCATGAGCGCTGTGTTTGAACTATGGGGATGGAACAATTTTTAAGATCTAGAAGAATATTTGAATTTGCTACTAACTGCGTGGTAACTGAATGATTTTGATCATTATCCTTTTTTCGTGCTTGGGGGGTGAATGTTAAGAGGTACCTTGTGTACTTCATTCATTACCATTAATTACTTAATGGTAATGAAATTAAAACAAATTACTATGAATAATTATAAGGAAACAAATAACCTACCGATTACCACCGAACCAAATTTGAAGAACATCCCCATACTTGTCTGCGTATTTGGCCAGTTTCACGCAGAGATGCGCAAACAAAATAGCCTTCCTTCAAACCTTCGAAGGCGAAAATTCAGTAAAAATTTCCCCTTCAACATATCCTAAAATGAAGCCCTGTAAATAATCTGCCTTCCTTCACCCTTCCTTCCAAAATACATACACTCATTTTTGCCTTCTCCTAAAATTAGCCTTCCTTCAATTTTAAACTACAACCCGCTTAGAAACGTTTTGCACTAACATGATTCATTGCAGTGCAGAGAGCGGGCACACATTGTCAGTTGTGAGTTCACGAATTGGCTACATTGTTGCGCTAGCAGCAAAACGTCATTGCATATATGCTATAATTTCACGTCATAGATATTTCGTGTACTTGGAAGCCTTCACGGCCATAGAGGGCTAATATTTACGAACCTTTCTTCACAATCCTTCATTGCTATTTTTGTGAAGGCTTCCTTCAGCATTCAGGAAAAGAGTATCCACATCCTTCCATTCCTTCTGCAATGTTAAGAAAGTTACCTTTCCGCCTTCAAGGAAGCCTTCTTGGAAGGCTAGCCTTCGAAGGCTGCGCATCTCTGGTTTCACGTGTTTAAATCCTCCTAATTCCAGCATATTACCAATCACAGGAAAAGCCAGGGGTGGATTTACGGGGATTTACCCAGGACCGGCCAGGGTAAAAAATTTAGGTTCAGGGTAAAATGTTGACTAAGGCCCTCAGATTGCAGATATCATGTTTCAAGGCCCACAAATCTATTTTGAGGGTTAGGGACAGGGTAAAAATTATTTTATTAATCCATCCCGAGGCAAGCCATGGGACCTAAAGAACAAATATAATTATTTCAAAGTTTATTTATACTAGTAACATTTTTTAAACTTTTGCTTCAACAATTTCTTGTTTTATAATCCAAAACTGTTTTAAATGTAATTGCTTGCTTTCTTACGGCTTTTCAACCATTAGACACTGTATAACTATAATGCACATTTAAGAATATTTAAATCACAAGAACAAAACTAATTCCATTCCACTTTACTGTTCTAGCAAAAGAATATTTGGAAATTTTAACCAAGCCTTCAAAATGTACTCATGTTTTTCAATGCGGTTTGCAAAATTCATGGTGACGGCTAAAATCGGAACCCTGCTAAATATTAATTTGACTTTCATATAATTAAAACCTGTATCATAGGAAATTTCCTCCTGAGGAAGGATTTAGCTCTCTCATGAATCCTTGCATATTGGGAGATAAATCCATAGTTTTAATATTCGTGAAAATGATTTCCATGATTTCAAAATTTTGGTCGGCATAGATTTTTGCAAGGGAACTCAAATAGCTTACGAATCAACAGAGCTGTGTAAAATACATGTTTCCGAAAAACAAATTACAAATTCTAAATACATTCTTCAGGTGACAAAATACGTTACTTACTTCACATAAGGCCACCCTACAAAATACATTACTTACTTTACATAAGGCCACACTACAAAATACATTACTTACTTTACATCAGTGCTGCGGACAAGTTCAAGTAATACTTGAGTTTTCAAGTCAAGTTCAAGTTCGGGTCAAGTTCAAGTTGGCCAATTTTTTTACTTGAATCTTTCGGGTCAAGTTCAAGTACGTACTCGTCTTGACCATGACATTCTAAGACAAGTCAGGTTCAAGTACAAGTAAGAGAAATTTACTTGAATCTCAAGTCAAGTTCAGGGTCAAGTAATGGAAAGAAAAAACTTGACCATGAACTTGAGATTTCATGGTCAAGTTCAAGTAATTTTAGATTGCCTATGCCGTAAAGGACAGAAGCAATGTCCAGGGTATAATGTTTGCACATGCCATAAATCAAAGGACAAAATTCAAAATCGGAGTCCGTTTTATGAAGGTCTTGGTTACCAGACGTTGCTCATTGATAGTTGTTGCAGTAACCTCTCCACGAAATGAAAGAACTATCTTGATAATTCATATTGTTGCTTAGAATATTAGTTTCAACTTGTGTAAATAAATTCCAGTATAAAATGAGCTTGGATGGCTCTTTACAAAAAGCGTTTAATAAGTAAGTAAATACTAGTTTATTGAATTTTAAATTAAGAGTACTCGTAAGGCTCAAATAGGTATATGTATATATGCATATTTGAACATTTTATAAAACTTGACACTATGTAAAACTTCTCAGATATACAGTGCAAGTCCGTTATAAGGGCTCAGCTTATAAGGAAATATCGATATCATTTTTTTTGACCCCAACTTACATTTACGCAATGCATTAGACGTTTTGTATAAGGGAAATTGCTTTATAAATTATATAGTCCCTTATATCGACCTTTTACTGTATTCGGTATACGCTTGTCACGGATACATATATGATGTTAAATTAGAATATGAACTCAAGGATGAATTCAAGGTATGAACTATTCCTAAGGAATAGTATTTACATTAATGATAAAGATTGGAATGTAGATAGAATAGAGATTGAGAAGCGAGATCGGAGAATGTACAACTGGCGAGTCAGTTGGATATTGGAAGATCGAGAGCCAAGTTCTAACTTGTGAAATGGATTTATAAGTTTGAAATATAGAAAGTTCAAGAATAAATATACAGTTCCTAAGTATATTAAACATTACAAATTACACACAGTAACATAACATTTATTACACAATTCATAGTTACTCATACACTTCCAAAATACCCGTGCCACCCAGACAGTACCCCCTTACTTGCGAGTGTATCATTTATCTTACTAAAGGAGTTACGTGAAACTGCTCCTTGTTGCATAATATCCTAAGGAACAATTAGAAACTCTATTTAATAATAAGCAACAACAAATCATAATGTTTCACTGGTGGAGGTGCAAAGTTGTCCTCCAATGTTTTAAATAAAAAGTAGCAGTAAAATTGTTTTTTGAATGCGTTTTGGTTTTCAGTCTGAAGGAAATAATTTTCTGATGTAAGTTTGACTTATTGTGGTCACGTTTAATTTTTTGTGGTACTTAACTTGAATTGTCAAGTTCAAGTCGCGTTCAAGTCATGGTCAAGTCAAGTTCAAGTCAAGTTTGGAACTTTAATTACTTGATCAAGTTCGGGTCTTACAAAAGTTAGTTGATTACTTGAACTTGACAAGTCAAGTAATTACACGAACGCGAGTTATCAAGTTCAAGTTGTGTCTTGAAAATTACTTGAAGTTTCGTGGTCAAGTCAAGTTCATGGTCAAGTTTTGAAATGACTTGACCCGATCGCAGCACTGCTTTACATAAGGCCACACTACAAAATACATTACTTACTTTACATACGGCCACACTACAAAATACATTACTTACTTTACATAAGACCAAACTACAAAATACATTGCTTACTTTACATAAGACCAAACTACAAAATACATTGCTTACTTTACATAAGACCAAACTACAAAATACATTGCTTACTTTACAAAGGACCAAACTACAAAATACATTGCTTACTTTACATAATGCCAAACTACAAAATACATTGCTTACTTTACATAATGCCAAACTACAAAATACATTGCTTACTTTACATAATGCCAAACTACAAAATACATTGCTTACTTTACATAAGACCAAACTACAAAATACATTGCTTACTTTACATAAGACCAAACTACAAAATACATTGCTTACTTTACATAAGACCAAACTACAAAATACATTGCTTACTTTACATAAGACCAAACTACAAAATACATTGCTTACTTTACATAAGACCAAACTACAAAATACATTGCTTACTTTACATAAGACCAAACTACAAAATACATTGCTTACTTTACATAAGACCAAACTACAAAATACATTGCTTACTTTACAAAGGACCAAACTACAAAATACATTGCTTACTTTACATAAGACCAAACTACAAAATACATTGCTTACTTTACAAAGGACCAAACTACAAAATACATTGCTTACTTTACATAAGACCAGACAACAGTAACTCTTAAACTTCTTTAGGTATAAAGCACTGAAGTCGGAATATCATCAGGAGACCAACAATTTCTTTTATAGACTTCGTTAATACGTTATTCATGTCCAATAAAAAACGCTTTGGAATTTTTTTCATGGGAGCACATTGCAATGGATAAATAAGTGTTGGCCAGATGTGTTGGTTGATAATGGAAGCTTATGATCTGGACGGAGCATTTGTTTGCTCACTAAGTTTTGCAAATCTTTTCCAAAAGTTTTCATTGTAGCAGCAAATTCAGAAATAATTTCATTATTGAAATTAACGCCAAGATATTTGATGGTTTCATCTTATCGAATTGATGGTATGATAAAATTTGCATCAATTAATATTCACATAATTCTCCATTCACTATATTGATTGATTTACATTTTGATAAATTCAAACTGTATCCAACTTTGTCCATAATTAATAAAGCCATTTCCCCCAACTCACGTGCTCCTTCCACAGATTTAGATACCACAGCCAAGTCGTCAGCAAATCCCACATTTGTCACTTTAGGAATTCAGAATTGTGTGTAATTATTTCCAGTACTTGGAAGATATAGAAGATCATCTGAACATAACTATTGCTCAAGTAGGAACTGACATGGGCGTGCCTTGCGATGAGTTTGACGGAAAAGTTGTTTATGGCAGAGATGCGCAAAGGAAATAGCCTTCCTTCAAGCCTTTGAAGGCGAAAAATCAGTACAAATTTTCCCTTCAACATGTCCTAGAATGAAGCCCTCTAAATAACCTGCCTCCCTTCACCCTTCCTTCCAAAATACATACTCATTTTTGCCTTCAGCCTTCTTCTAAAATTAGCCTTCCTTCAATTTTAAACTACAACCCGCTTAAAAACGTTTTGCACTCGGTGTAGTGAAGAGAGCGGGCACATATTGTCAGTTGTGAGTTAACGAATTGGCTGTATTGTTGCGCTAGCAGCAAAACGTCGTTACATATGCTATGCTTACACGTTATAGATATTTCATGTACCTGGAAGCCTTCACGGCCTTAGAGGGGTAACATTTAGGAACCCTTCCTTCACAATCCTTCATTGCTAGTTTTTGTGAAGGCTTCCTTCAGCCTTCAGAAAAAAGTATCGCCATCCTTCCGTTCCTTCGGCAACGTTAAGAAAGTTACCTTTCCACCTTCAAGGGAGCCTTCTTGGAAGGCTAGCCTTCTTGGAAGGCTAGCCTTCGAAGGTTGCGCATCTCTGGTTTATGGTCAGAAGCAAGCACAATCAGGCATGTATTAAATACTTCCTCGAAACCAGTGAATTAATTTCTAAACAAGTTGTGCGATTTCGATTTATGTGCTAATATTTGTTATGGTAAAACGTTTTGGTGATCTTCAAACCTGCATTGCCAAGTATAAAGCAATTTTTTCTTCAACTGTTTCAGGCTCGAGTGCAAATTACCATATTGAAAAAAACTTCATCCTCCGGTGAAGGAGTTCACCGGACTGGAGTGCGAACCTCAGAAAATCTACTTAAATCGATACTACGTCAAGTCAGTAGCTTAAATTTCCAGTTTAACTATAGTTGTATTATTTATTGAACTAAATATATCTGCTTCTCCATTAGGCTGTTCCCTACAAAATAACCACTTTTTTCGGTCTACATGTTGGCACCTAAATAAATGATTTTGTTTCACATCACTCTTTAAGACTCAAAGGGCTTCATTTTTTAAGCTATATTTTTATCTCTCACCGGTGTAATTTAGATTATCATGTATAATAGTTATACCAATATAAGCAATATGTGAAATAGTTTATTGAATCTTCCGTACCTTCACTCGTTTGCACTTCACATTCTGAAAAATATTAAGT
This sequence comes from Allacma fusca, assembly GCA_947179485.1. Taxonomy (NCBI): domain Eukaryota; kingdom Metazoa; phylum Arthropoda; class Collembola; order Symphypleona; family Sminthuridae; genus Allacma; species Allacma fusca. The sequence goes on along the minus strand of OX359247.1, from coordinate 57,188,276 downwards.
GCAAAATTGTTTTTTCAGTGACAAACATAGCCAGCAGATCCATCCTCATCAGTTGGTCTGGGAAGTAGGTCTCGTTCCCACTGTATCTCTTATTTTTTGAGATGTAAGTATTCTCTTAACGTTGGCTTGAATTTAATCCGTCTAATTTTGTATACATGTAGGCAAAGGTGGGCAACTGGTTTTCCTCGCCTGAAACCTTACCTCTACAATGTAATCTCGATTGTCCTTCCTAATACCCTTCCTAAACCGGACTTTTGCTGATTTCCTTTTCCCTAAAAATGGGCATATAATTGCCCTTCCTATTTCCTTGTCAGATTATTAAATTGCCTAGTAGGGCCTAAAATGCCTAGTTCAGTCTGAATTGCCTTTGTTCAGCCTTAAAGTTGGTTGGGTCAAAATTGTACATTTCTTTACGAATATCGTTGAGAAACAATATGTATATATTAACATAATTGGGTAAATATGATAATTGTCATCATTTAAAATGTATATTGTTAGACGAACACATGATAAGTTCCAAGTTTGGATTGATTTTCTGTAAGATATATTTTAACGTTAGCAGCATTCAGAATATTGATGTACTAAAAATAAACCCTGTTCACAGCACAACATGAAGTCTACGGCAACACCGAATCCAGACGTCTAACTATTAGTGGGGTCCATATGGGTGGAATTTCTTCACAGTTTGTGTTTGACTGTCGTTTATTCAACGTTATACGGTCCAATACAAATAACTAGCAGAAATCATACAAACCAGTTTCATCTCTTGCCGCTGGTTGGCATCAAATATATGTCTTCCCGGTAGTCCTTCCTAGGATCCTTCCAATTCCCTCACCCTTCCTATGAACTTGCCTATTATTTTACATATTCTCAGCCTTCCTATTCTATTTCCTAGTTTTGACATAAATTCTACAACCTTTCTAGTTCCTTTCCTAAAAACCTATCCGTTTTGCTTTCCTTCCTTCCTAGTTGCCTATTTACAAGGCCTAGTTTCAGGCGAGGTGCCCACCTTTGCATGTAGGTTTTATGACTCCTGTCATCTCCAGTCATGCTTAAAGCTTTGTAGCCAATGATAATAATTTCCAGCATTTCTACTATGTAGTGCCATTTAAGGTTTTTATATGTCTCTATGGGTGAGCATTGCAGTGAGTCTATCAATTTCTTTCCTACTTCGGTACTGCTGAAACCTTGGTTTGACATTTGGCAATTTCTGTTTTTTACTACTGTAACAATACCGGTTTTGAAGCCATTTCTTTTTAAGAACTTAGCTTAAGCATACGCATTGCACTACAGTTTCTTTCATCAAATAAATACTGAAGGTTTTGTCTTGCTTCTTCCGATTTTTACTCAGTCACAATTTGAGGTTTGCAATCAGCATTTCTCAACTACGCTCTGAAAAGTAAAAAACAACGGTTGCCTACGTGACATCGCATTCACATTGTCAGCTTATCTAGTGATTTTGCGACATAACTCGGGAAATGGGGAAACGCTCATTTTTGGTGGCCATTCTTTTGGGGCTATGCTCCCTACCATTCTTCGCTTCAGCGACTGAAGGTGACTTATTTTTAACACCTTTAATCAAAAGCGGCGATTTAGTCAAAGCTCGAGCTAGCGCTGAAGGCAGTACCAAATTAATTCGAACTGGAAAGGATCTAAAGAGCTACAGCGGATTCCTCACAATTGACGAAATTACCAATTCAAATCTATTTTTTTGGTTCTTTCCTGCTCAGGTAATAAAAATGTTGGCGAAAATAAACATATAGCATAGCAATGTGAGTACAATTTACATTTATGGCGCCCTAAGTTGCCTTTGGGGCGCTGTGTTACATTAGTAAAAATATGCATTTTTACTAGAGATGTTTGTTTTTATTTAGTTCATTTAAAAGTTCTTTGCTTTTGGATAAAATCACTTAAAAATGTCCCGATGCATTTGTAGAGGAAATTTTTTAAGTAGTACCCCTTACAACCCAGAATCTTTTATTGTTGCAATTATAGGCTTTAGGTTGGTAAGAGTTTTACTTTCGAAACTACCTACCACCTCATAAAGAAACACTATAATACCTGTTAATTCCACCAACCTACCACCATAACCTAGTCCAGGGGTCGGATTTTTGTGGGAAGACGGGAAGATTATTCCCAGGGGAAAAATATTTCTGGCAGGGAAAATCTCAAAGAGAAGGGATTCTATTTTCGAACAGGGATTTTTAAATTCGTTGATATTTTTTTGGCAGGGATTTTCAAATTTGTTACGTGTTTCAGGGAAATTTGTCAGGCAAACAGGGATTTTTAGATGGGTTGACCTTATTTGACAGGGATTTGACGACTTGCAGGGAAATTATTTTCTCCAACAGGGATTTTGAAAATCGTTGACCTTTTTTTCAGCAGGGATTTTTGAAATTGTTGAGGACTGCCCAGCAGGGACATTTGATTCAGCAGGGAAATTCAGAAATAATCTTCCAGGGAGATTTACAAAAATCCAACCCCTGTAACCTACCCCTACAACCCTACCACCATACCTTATCACCTGAACCTACCACCATATCCTACCAACGTGCCCTACCAACCTTACCAACATACCCCACCAACATTCCCTACCAACACACCTTGCAAACATATCCTGCCTAATGACCCTACCACTATACACTGCCTCCATACCGTACCAATTCCTTACCACCATAACCTACCATCAACGGACCTAGGCTTGGTGGTAGGTTGGTGGTAGGTATTTTTGTTGCCGGGAAAGTAAAACTCAGCCGAATTTTAAACTCATATAATGAGAAAAACTAGCATTCTTGGCAGCAGAAATGTCAAAATATTTTTTGGTGCTATAAAGAAAGTCACTTGTAATTTATATACCTGCAAAAGCACTATCAACCTAAAACACACCTTTAAAATCAACTCAGAAGTGAAGTGAATGATACCAATAAAGGTTACTTTTCAAAAATAGCCATTAAGACTGCAGGAAAACCAATAACGGTTTCATGCGAGTGTTCTTCCAAATTAATATTCTACATATTCTGTGACATTATTGCATACAATATATATTATTTATTTGTGGCATATACACATAACAGGCTTGAAATTTAAAGTATTACTAGTGAGCGTTCCTTATATTGAAGGAAGCAAATTTTGACCTGTAAAGTGAGAACCTCTACAAAGATACAGATAATTCAGCATACTGTAATTTCAAATCCTAAAGTATTTCTGGGGCTGGAAATGATCATTATAAAGACCATCTTATACAGCTACAGCTTTTTAATGATGTTCATACTTGCAGCCGTTCAGTTCATAAAGTGGTGAACTGAACTGAACTAGCCCTTATTCTTATTGTTTTTGAATGAACTTGAACGAACTAGCTAAATGCAAACTTTTGATTGAATGAATTTGAATTTAACTCAGAAGAACTTATTTTGAATGTGAACGAACGTTCATCATACGTTCAAGTGACGCAAATTGAACTGAATTGAACTTAAGAGTCAGGGTTTGAATATAAGTTCATATAATCATGAACACAAAACGAATATTATACAAAATATCTCTAAATTGCATGAAAAAAATTTTTTGTAATCTTAAAAGATAGCACCCAGGTTTTTGATAATACATTTCAATGACATTAAATTACAAATCAATCAAATTTCTTACATGTAAACAGATTTTTACATTGAAGAACGAGTATTCAGTACATTTTGGCCGAAGTTGCATGAATTAAAAAGCCCAATAATTGTAAGCATAGTTATATGGTTTATTAATTTAAAAGCGCTTGGTTTTTTTACATTGATTGTTTATCAGAAAGCTCAAATTCAAAACACCGGAGTTTTGAAAGCAGTTATTTAATCAGTCATTTAGCAAAAAAATCTTCCTTCAGTCAAAGCTCCAAACTATAAAAATAAAAATAAATGGCACTTAAATATATCGTAATTTACACGCTAATGACAGATAAAGTGAACTGAACTGAACGACCGAAAAGTATATTATGAATTGAATTGAACTTTGAAAAAATACTGCAAGAATTAACTGAACTGAACGTAACGACTGGAAAATACACAGTGAATTGAACTGAATTAGGACAAGATTTTAACAAAGGGAACTTAACTTGAACTTAACTGAACGGCACGAAAAATTTTGAGATGTGAATGGAACTGAATTTGAACTTTGGACCAAAACTGCAAGTATGATGATGTTATTGTATTGAACAGGAAAATCCTGACAAAGCCCCAGTCATACTTTGGGTGAACGATATTCCTGGGTTTAGTTCTGTGGTAGGCATATTCTTAGAAACGGGTCCCTTCGAACTTGAGGAAAACAACGTTGTGACGGATAGAAATGTGACATGGACAAAAACACATTCAATGTTATATATTGACGCCCCTGTGGGAACTGGTAAGCTTAAATACATTATTAAAGGACAAAATACAATTAATTTTCAAATCTTTCCTTATCATGTTTTTCCCACTTGACCTTCTGGTTCTCAATTGTTTTTGAAGGTTTCAGTTTTGCCAAAAATGAAAACGCGTTTGCAAATAATTCGGACGAAGAAGCGATAGGAATATATGAGGCGTTAAAGCAATTTTTTATACTATTCAACGAATTTCAACCTCGAGATTTCTATTTAGCCGGAGAAACTTATGCTGGTAAAAGAAATGGTCTTGAAAACCCAAATAACTTTTGTCTCTAGACATTTTTTCAGAATAATGTGTATGTATTTATATTTACAGCAACATTGATTCCGTATGTCGTTAGACACATTGATTTGGAGAATTCAAAAAGTGATGTTAAGATAAATTTAAAGGGAGTTGTCATAGGCTCTCCATATTTTGACATTCAGCAAGATCTCGATCGGTCACAAACCTTGTACAACTTTGGGTTGATTGATGAAGAGCAAAAAAAGCAGTTTGATGATGCCATGAGTAAGGGATTGTTAGAGTTTAACAAGGGAAATATTCAAAAAGCATCAGAGGTACGTTCAGTTTTGTTTCCTTCTAGCAATACGGGGTGTCAATAAAAGAATCAAACGCCACATTTATTCCCACGGTTAGGTAGATCTAAGCATGAGATCAGTTCGGTTTAACGCGGTTATCCGACCATCGGTTAACCGAAACCGACGGTTCGGTTAGAAAAGTCGTAACCGAATTGAAATAACCGAACGGTTCGGATACGTCAATGCCTAACCGGATATCGGTTTCGGATCGGTTCGGTTTTAAATATGAATTTATCCGATCGGTTCGGATTAAGTAAATGTAACCGCTCGGTTAAACCGACGGATAACCGATTTTGAATTTCGCTCCTAAAAGTTTTAGGAAATCGTAATCGAGAACGGCTGTAGCATGAATTTCTCGAGACAAATGATTGTTTCATTATGTATCTGCAATATATTTAGAAAGCACAAAGCATGGACCACGAGAACGCATACATTTGTTCACCACATCGCAATTAGTTTCAAACAGCGTTATCTAATTTTTAGCTTAAATTAAATAAGTGCATTAATACTACATTTAATATGCCATCCGTGGAAACCTCCGACTCCGTAATAAGGACACAAACTACCGGGAGCAATGAGCAAAAGATGAAAAGTGAGATTTAGGACCATTTGGTCTTACTGGAGATTTGATCCTTAGGTTTTTAGTTGTCATTTGAAGATAAATAATAGGTCGAATTTGATAAAAATTAGTGTAATAATTGTTTTAATATTGAACGACATTTTTTTAAACAAAGATTTTCAGAAAAGGTTTTATTAAATATTTATCTATTTCGAATGAAATTTTCACTGGTAACATGTTAAATATTGTTTCGGTTATTCGGATAACCGACAAACGGTTCGGTTATGAAAATCATCCGAACCGATGTATGGCGGTTCGGTTCCGGATAGGACAATTTTTTTATCCGAACAAAACGGTTCGGTTCGGATTTTGACAAAAAATTAACCGAAAACTTCGGTTCGGTTACGGTTCGGATTTGTGTTTTATCCGAACCGATCTCATGCTTAGGTATATCTCTACACATACATAATGACATGGCCACGTCAAAAACATGTTTATCATTCCGTTCCTGGATTATTCACTGCAACTGCAGTTAGGTGAGCCTGTGATGGAAATGAGTACGAAAATTCCCAGCAAAATTGCTTGCGAAGTTAAAGTATCAAAACGTTTTTAAACTCACTTTTATGTAACCACTGGAAAAGCTAGAAATTATGCTTTGACACTCTGAAATCACCAACCAAATAGCAAGGCCATGCCAATACTTCATTTATCATGAGTTGAATACCTCTGCCCATATACTTTAAATAGTTAAACGTCCTGAATTTTAAAATTTGAGTGTGCTTACAACGGAATTCACAGCTTTTATGGACTACTGTACTCGGTCCAGGCTCTCTCCTTGAAAACACCACTGGGTTCCTGGACTATAGAAGTGCCTTGATGGACAAACCTCTACTTGACGAAAGCAAATTCCTGAAGTTCATCGACTCAAAAGAAATCCATAACTATCTTCACGTCGGGCTTCACAAATTCATGAATGGGGACCCAAATGTCTACACTCGCTTCACGAAGGAATTCGTTGGTGCTCATGAAGACTTGATTCAGGAAATGCTCGACCGGGACTACCGCGTACTCTTTTATTCGGCACAATTTGACTTGGCTACCGTACAACAAAGCTTGACAAGATTAATCAGCAACCTTAAATGGAAGGGAAAGGACGACTACTCTAAAGCCCAGAGAAAAATCTGGAGAGTCAATGGAGACGTGGCAGGTTACATCAAAACGACGGATAACTTTGTCTATGCCATGATTCGTAATGCTGGCAATTATGCCATTCGAGATCAGCCAGAATGGGTGTTGGATTTGGTGGAAAGATTTCTGTACAACAAAGAGTTTTAATGTTTGATTAAATAAGCCAATCATGAAAAGCTTATTCTGCATAAAATGGGATACGTATTTGATCTGAAAATTAATACTTAGGGTCTCACATAAAACATGTTCCTTCCGTAACCGTAAATATTTTAGTCGGCATCACGGAAGGAACTAAACGGAAACAACATTCCAACCGTTTACGAACAGACATCTCACATTCACACTCACGTGAGTAATTACATACGGTCTGTACTTATGTGAGAGGTCTCTCCGTAACGGACAAAAATTTTACGTGCACGGACAAAACATGCTTTATGTGAGTACACCCTTACTATGGCTACCAGAGATGCGCAGCCTTCGAAGGCTAGCCTTCCAAGAAGGCTTCCTTGAAGGCGGAAAGGTAACTTTCTTAACGTTGCAGAAGGAATGGAAGGATGGGGATACTTTTTTCTGAAGGCTGAAGGAAGCCTTCACAAAAACTAGCAATGAAGGATTGTGAAGGAAGGCTTCCTAAATATTAGCCCTCTAAGGCCGTGAAGGCTTCCAGGTACACGACATATCTATAACGTGTAAGCATAGCATATGAAACGACATTTTGCAGCTCGCGCAACAATGCAGCCAATTCGTGAACTCACAACTGACAATGTGTGCCCGCTCTCTTTTGTGCACTGAATCCTGCTGGTGCAAAAAGTTTTTAAGCGGGTTGTAGTTTAAAATTGAATGAAGGCTATTTTTAAAAAGAAGGCTGAGGCAAAAACGAGCGTAAATATTTTGGAAGGAAGGGTGAAGGAAGGCAGATTTTTTAGAGGGCTTCATTCTAGGATATGTTGAAGGGGAAATTTTTACTGAATTTTCGCCTTCGAAGGCTTGAAGGAAGGCTATTTCTTTTGCGCATCTCTGATGGCTACCCAATATACTCACAAACATAAATTTATGTCTTTTGAAGTTTTAACTTTTGATTTATGAGAACAATGCTTCGAACTTAACCTGGGATTGCAAAAAATAGCCAGAATACCATAATATTTGGTAAATTTTTGTTCACAATCGGTAAACCCAACTAAAAATTCTTCAGCGTAAATTGTTATCTGTCCAAGGGTACAATAAGACATTAGAACTCAGTAGGCCTCCAGTAATGCTCGAAACGATTTTATTTAATGTAAGATATAGTCTATAAGTATAGGCTACGTAAGCCAAGGGAAAACGAACCTTTGAATTCACAAAGGCACAGGGCGTGCATTACATTTTTTATAGGGTGCACTAAGGTTCTCAACGGATCGGATATATCCGAACGGATACGGATCGGATACGGATACGGGTAGGATAAAACTGAAGATTATCCGATCCGATATTTATCCGAACGGATCGGTTTTGTCATTCGCATCCGAAAAAAATCCCGGATAGGATCGGATACTACTACATAAAATATCCGAACGGATCGGATAGCGACCTTTTGTTTTTCGGATAATCCGACGGATATCCGAGGATATCCGCGGATAAACGAATTTTTGAAAACATGACGACCACTCTAATAATTTCTATCTGCTGCAATAACCGACAGGACATTAGTTCGACAATTTCTCAAAACGTTTATACTTTTTTCACTTCATGTAGCTTTTGTAGCAAACCTGGGGGGTTATTCTCGAACAGAATTTGCGATATCGCAAGTTACGACTTCGTAAGTACTTACGACAGGTGTCGTACGATGCCTCTACGATTTTCAAATTTTAATATTCTCAAAAA